>CM057451.1:226671250-227933333 GCA_016271365.2 Neoceratodus forsteri
TACCTAGGGAGTGAGTCAGTCATCTTCTACTAACTTTGTTGAGATAGCAGTGATGGGTGAGGATCTAGGAGGTACGTGGTTGGGGACAGGGGCACTGTGACTGGCCACTGGCTGCCTTCTGCATCTGACTCCCTCAGTGAGACTCCTGATGCCCTTTGCACTGTGGCTGTTTATGCTCTGGACTGCTGGGTTGCTGTTCCGTTAAGGAAGACGAGCGGGTGGGGCAGGTTCACGACTGGCTGGAGTGCTATCCTGTCAGGGCTCATAGTAAGGGGTGCTTCTTTCAGTGATCCGATGGAGGGGAGGAGGGTCTTTAAAAGTATAAGCCCTTCATGACACCTGGTTGCTACTAGCAGAGGGTGGCCTGGAAAAGTTGAGCACCACCTGCACTTGCAGAATTTCTAGTCCTGGAGCCAAAGTTTGAAGCTGGCACTAAGAGAGCTGATTAGCCAGGTTTCTGTTGGGCCAGCTTCTGACTGGCTGGAGTGCTGTCCCTGAGGGTCTATATGAAGGGGCACTTCTTTTGACAATCTGGTGGAGAGGAGGGGGTCCATAGAAGGATGAGCCCCTCACAACCCCTGGTTGTTGTTGGTGGTGGTGGGTGACCAAGAGATGGTAAGCGCTGCCCATACTTGCAGAATTTCTTGTCCTGGAGCTGAAGTTAGAACTGGCACCAAGACAACTGATTGGCTGGGTTTCCTTAGCGGCAGGCTCCTGATTGGCTGGGTCCCGGTCCAGGGTTAGGGTGGACATTTCCAGAGGGCATGAGGAGTAAGGTGATAAGATGGAGAAAAGGACTACGGCGGTTGTGGTAGAGGTGCTTGGGCAGATGCAAGGATCGGGGGTCAGTGCAGGGGATGGGTAGGGAGTTAAGGGCAGGTATGGCTAGGATAGAGAGGACCACCTTCCACTGTGTACAGGGGCAGGGGTGGGCGTCAGTGTTGGGTGTGGGGGGGCGGTGGGATAGTTCAGCATGTGAGGTACGTTAGTGGAGAGCGGAAAAAAGATGGTAGGGCTATGAGCAATGGGGGGATGTGCCCATGGAGGCTGAGATTCTGGCAGATGTACCTACAGTCTTGCTGGAGAGATTCTTTGTGGGGGGGGATAGGATCATGAGGAGTAAAGCAAGTATACAGAGTACTACTAGGGACATATTTGTGTATGGGATGAAGGAAGGGAGATAAGTGTTGGCAGGCAGGATCCCCTAGTGTTCAACTAATATAGCCTGCAGGTGGGAAAGTGGGCTGATTGGTTCTGCACCACACATGACTATGCGTATAAAACAGAGAGCTGACCAAGGGTGGTGGGGGCAGTGGGGAGCCGGTGCACAGCACCGGCGGGGTCAAACACGCTTTGTTTAAGAGCCTGGCGCTGCTCCTGTGTCCTTGAAAGTGTACCTACGGCAGTCCGGGGGGTGAGGGATGATCTCTGAGTCAGGTCCAGGGGAGGGAAGGCTCTTCCAGCCCTCACGACCTGCGGTGGCAGCTCCGGTGAGAGGAAACCCCTGGAATTAAGTCAGAGGCGTGGCTAAGGTAAGGACAAAAGAAAAATTCCTGAGATTTTTAGGGGTTACTGAGACTATCTGCAGGTCAGAAGTGATACTGCTTGCACTGCTCTAAAGTGGGAGCCCTAACAGTTCAATCCTGGGTTTCACAGATGTGGGCTGCGGTACACAGGCAGATGCTTCTTAAATAATCAAGTGCTAAAGTGCCTTTTTGTAAAATATCGAAAGCAACTGTAGGATTTCCTAGCTTAATTACAAAATTAGGGAACTGTAGGGTTTCACAAAACTGACTTAATGCTTAGGCTACTGTAGGATTACACTAAACTGACTGGGAGGTATATAATGTGGCAGCTCCAGCAAAATGTGGAGTCTTAATACTAGGCCACAAAAATCTGAGATGGAAGCTGAGGGAATCTAAATCGGACAAACAGGGTAGGTGGGTAATGGCAAAACTGGATTCCCCAAAAGGCCCATTGGTGTTAGCTAACATATACACCCCAAATAAGGACAGTCCTAAATTCATGGACACCGTGTCCAAAGCCATACTGGACTGGTCCCATTATAACCTAGATATTATCCTGGGTGGGGATTTCAGCCTCACCCTGGACTATATCTTGGACCATTCCAATTTGAGGCCTCACATACATGCCCTGACAGCCCTCAAGAGCCTAATGGCTTGCACCAGCTAATGGATGTATGGAGAACATTACATCATGCAGACTGGAACTATACATTCTTCTCTGCAGCAAGAGCCATGGCCATTCACCTAGACTATTGGCTTACATCCCCAGGTGTAACCAGGGCTGCTCCAGATATAAATATTACCCAGATCTATCTCTGAGATCATGCCATTATAACCCTCCGACACCCGCTAGACCCATCCCAGACCAAATCCGAACAGTGAAGAATGGATCCTCTCCTGCTCCAGGATAAGAAATTCCAAACCTTGCTGATAAAGGAATCATAACATTATTTTGAGGACAACCCACAGGGATTGGCATTTGTTGCAAGGATATGGGAGGGTTGCAAGGCAACCATGAGGGCAAAAGTATTAGTAAGGCCTCCTACCGGTGAAAACAGATGGAGTAGGAGGTAACAAAACTGGAAGCTGACCTAGCACATGTAACCACCCAGTCCCCTGGGGTTACTAGAATCACATCATTGTCAGTGAATAGAATTTGACCGCAGATAAGGACCACTTGGCCCATCTAGTCTGTCCATTTCCCTACCTGATGGATAAGCTGCAGATTGTGGCAAACAGGCAATCCTGTGCAAAGAAAGACTGTGGGGCTTACAAGTGACTTTGAGCATGTGTGAATAGTTTTCCTAAGTTGATGCTGATCACAAAATCTAGTTTAAAATCATATAAATGCACTGAAATGTACCAGCAGATCAATTGATTGCAGTTTTGAGTAAATTCAGTAGCCAGAAAAGGTTGTAAACCCAGTTTTGAGCAAGTAAATAGAGTCTGATGCATGAGAAAAGTTACCACCGCCATTACAGGGCAGGGTCAGCAATGTAAACACAGCAGCAGGGAGCCATTTTGTGAGACAGTATGTGACTAGTAAACATTTCAGTAACAAGTTTGTGTGTTTGATTTCAGACATTGCTTCGAGAACTCCCCACTGTCCAGATCATGCCCGAGCTATGATCGTAAAGGAGGTGGCAGCTCTAAGAGAAATAGAGAGAGCTTTCTGTGGTGAAAGGTTGCCTCCAGATGTAGCAATCCCTAGCTATCCAGTGAGACTGTGCATAGTGAGTCTAAAGGCTGGAAGAGATGTGTTTCTCATACCCATTGCTCAGACTGCCTTGTGTAGTATGGAATGAGCAGGGGTGCAGCACCAGAGAGGGCATCAAGAATTCGATTGGCTCCCACCTAAACCCAAGTAGGGAACTCTGCCTGCAGCAGCATGCAGCACCAGCTTGAACCTGTTGGGGAAAGTTCTTCAGAGTGTGTTACAGAAGGAGGAAGTAAAATTGCTGTTGATCCACTGCAAGGGTAGGAACAGAGAAAGGTTTCCATGCCTGTGTCCCAGATGGACAGTACAATGGAAGGATCCGAGGAACCTGTGGAAGCAGGGTCCGAATCCTAGCCTAGTGGGGGAGGACGAACTAAAAGAGACACTGAATTGAGAAGTGTCTACCTCCGCACCCAGTGAGGAGTGGAATGTCTTGGGAGTGAGGACGTTTGCTCACTCTTGGGCTCAGATAATGAGTGAGAAAGAGGAGGATGAAGAAATGTATTTTTATGTTGACAGCTCCAGTGAGTAGTCACCTCAAACTCTTGCCTCAGAGGAGCCAGAGACAGTTGGAGAAGGATATAGTAACCTGCCCACAGAGATGATAAGGGACAATGTCTTTCATTCTTTAAGTATGCAGTACTGTCTCAACCAAGATTGGCCACCCTCAAGCTGGGCCATGGGCTGCAGACTAGTAAGGGGTAGCAAGGAGGAGAGACGGATGTGTAGGAGGGCTGATGCCATCTATGGAAAGTCCTTTCTTACCTTTCCTCACTGAGTCTGTGAGGAAGTCGAACAAAACAGGCAATCCTGTTTTTTGGAAGAGGCAAGTAAGAATTTGTACTGTGGTGCAGCAGAATGTGTAAGGGACAAAGTCACAAGTGATCACCTTAAATTCTGGAGAATGGTCAGGACTCTGTTTATGGACACTGTGCAAATTGTGGATGGGGCAGGGAATGAGACATTCCACAATGTCAACTTTGAACACCCAGATGGAGCCATAGTCCTCATCCCACACCCTTAATGGTGCCACTCCCTGTGAATATCCCCAGCATGCTTCAAGGAAGTGAGCAGTGGCAGGACAGTGTACAGCAGAGGCAGTATGGTGCAGTGGTTTAAGGCTCTAAGCTGCAAATATGGAGACCTGGGTTTGAATCCCACAGCCCCCACTTGCATACTGTGTGACCCTGAGTAAGTCACTTAACTTCCTTGTGTTCCCAGGTTGCACCTGTAAACAAGCTTTCAGCTTAGTGTGTCTCACCTGGTTAAATAATTGGAAAAAAAAAGTGTCTGTCATCCAAAGCAGCAGTATCCATGGAGGAAGATGCAGCTCTTCTGGTGTTCCAGGATTCTTCAGGTATATCCAGATTCGTCAGGCCAGCAGTTTTCCTTTTCCATTGTCTGGCTTTCTAGAGGACATCAGCTCAGCAATTTTCCTGTTTCATCACCTGGCCTTCCAGGTGACATCAATCCAGCTGTTTTCCTGTTTCATTGTTTGTTTTTCCAGAGGACAGCAATCCAGCAGTACCTGGAGATGTCATCTGGTTTGAAAAGGAGAAGTAAGGTGATCCTTTGTTTTCTTTCTTCAAGGAACTGGTAAGACCAACTTTTAACTGACTTTGCACAACACATCCTATATTTGAAGACTCTCCTCATGGATTGCAGTGCTATACAGGCCCTGTCCTGTCCAAGAACTGTTCTTCAGCAGGCTCCGGCCTAGGAGAGACTCTATAATGGACCATGACTACAAGCAACAGTAATCTTGTCATTAGTTTTGAACTTTGTAGGGCCTTCCATCCCCAAATGTGTTATATAAATGTCTACTTTCCATTTATTTTTACTTTTGTACTTTTATTGAAACATATTTTGGGGGTTCTTTAGTGTCCAGGTGGAGGTTTAGGCACTGTGTGGAATTCAGAATGTGTTTTTGTGTTTTTCTTCTCTTGCAGATGTTCCTGAGAAAGAAAAGAAGAGAAGAAAAGGATGTTGGAGCTCATCTGAATTCCCCCCCCCCTTTTTAGTGTTTTTTAGAATTGTTTGTGGTTAACAGGGTGTTAGCATGTTTTTCTTCACAGGTGTGAGATTGCGGTGAACTCCTTCAGCTTGACACCCCGACAGCAAAACACACAAAAAAAACATTATGGCAACAGTCTCTGTAATGGTCCTTTTCTGTGTTTTACTTTCCCCCAGTGTTCTGCCCCCTTCCCAGACCAACTCTGACCTGAAGTTGATAATCCTAAAGTCTGGAGCATGCAGGGGGCAGAGCCCCCGCATGGGGAGTGTGGGGGGTGCAGCCCCCACAAAAAACACTTGCAGATCGGGCAGCACAATACCTGCATTGGTATTGTGCCATCGCTGTGTGGGAGGTCAGCATTTTCACCGTGGACCTCCCTTGTTGCTTCTGTGAGATTGTGGGGAAAGTTTAGGGAAATGTAATGCAATGTAATGTATGTTTCCTTTGTTGTTCACAGGTGTTCTGGGAAATTTGGTGGTAGGTTCTCCAATAGGCAGTTTAGTCAGATAGATTTTCCCTAGAGGGCTAGGTGGATAGGCAGGTTGGTGGTCCTGATTCATGATAGGGGTCATCAATGCTATCTATTAGGGCATACTTCAAGCAGTTTTCTTGGAGCCACTGAGTATCCATAGATAGATCATAGGATAGGGGCTGAAGTTTAATCAGCCGGCATCTGTTTTTTCAGTGTTGCCTGCCTGTTCCTGGCACATGGTAGGGTAGAACTTGTGCAACCTCCCTATAAGTAACACAGAGGGTAGACTGGCCTGGTGCCGGGTGAAGATATGACTACAGACAGTCATTTGCCTGGCATGGGTGAGTGTAACAACCCAGTCCCCTGGAGTTACTAGAATCCCATCAGTGTCAGTGCTAGGTAGGGAAAGGCAGCTGGTGAACAACTAGTTAAATGGGGTTTTCACCTACTCACTCTCTTGTTTACTTAACTTCAGCTGAGATGAGAGAGATTAGGTCATTTAGAACTCTCATAGCAGCATAAGCCACAGCTGGCTGTGAGTGGGGAGTTTTTAGAATCTTGGGTCAGTATGTAGTCAGTAGTTGGTCAGGGTAGTCGGTAATGAGTCAGTGGAGGAGTGAGAGCTGCAGCTGAGGGCTGTAAGAGAAGAGTCTGTTTTCTCACCCTAGTCCTGGTATTCTCCAGCCTACCAAGAGAAGTGGTGGAAACCATTGTCTACAGCAGACTCTCCTGATTTTCATCCCCAGAGGGGTGAAAAGGACTGCTAGTGGAAGGATCCACAAGGGGAAATACCCTTTATGATCCAGGAAAATTTGAAGCTGCCTGTACTGTTGTAACTATGAGCAGATCTGACTTTGTGCTTCCTGAAGAAAGTACCTGTGCTTTGGTGATTCTCTGGCTAAGAGGGAAAGGTACACCAGTTCTGTTCTGAAGATTGAGACTGTTATCAGTTTAAAGTTGGCTCACAATTGTGGGGTCCCAATGCATGCCTGATTCACATTGTTCAGGACTTTAATTCCTCACACTACCAGTGTAGTGTTTCCTAAATGCTGAATGCAAAAGTTCATTCAAAGATGCATTTACCCAAGTGTGTTCAAGATGTTTACGGTGTAACTGTGATAGAATGGCTGGGTATGGATTTGAGAGCAAAGAGTGGGCAGCCCCCCCATCTGGAATAACCAGTTCAGGACTACAGGTTCCATAAGGGCGCCTGCCCCCTTGAGTGGGTTGTGCTAGTAGCCAGTGCCACTAGAAGTATTTCCGGTTTGAGGCCAATGCCACTGGAAAAGTTTAAAGTCCTATGCCATATGGGAAATGTGTGTTCAGTTGTGGCCAGTGTCACTAGAAGAAATGTTCGTGTTGAGGCCAGTGCCACTGAGAGAGTGTTTAAAATCCTATGCCATATGAGAAAACCAGTGCAAAAGGTACAATGTCCTATGAAATACATAGGAATACATACAGTTTCTGTCAGATACAGTTTTTTTGTTGTTCTGCCAATTCCTTTGGGCCACTCTGTGAAAACTTTGGGGGTCCACCCTTGCTTTAGAGAACAACTTTTGTAATAAAGTCACATTCTAGAACCCCAGCTCTGGTTTGGACATTTATGGTTTTGCTTCCTGTGTGTGGAGTTACTGGGTACCCCTCCAGGAGCATAGGTCTAGCATGGCCCTAGCAAAAAGTTCTCTCCCCAGGACCTGGTTGTTTCTAAGTACCTTTATAGGTCATAGTTTTGCTTTTGTACACCCCCACCCCTTTTTGACCTCTAGAAGTAAGGAGCCTGATATACACTCCCAAAGCTAGGGATGGTACCATTTCCGAAGTAGTCTGTGATCCAGTTAAGGGTACCAGGGGTAGCTAACTGTGTAAAGTAGCGGGGGGGGGGTTAAACACAAAAAGAGAAACAGTACAAAGAGGATCTCAGACAACTGACAAACCCACAGCTGATATATGAGCTTACAACACTCAGAATAAAACTTACCACCCTAGCCATCAGAAAAGCGGAGCCCCAAATCCAGTGCACTAAGTTTAAGTATTGGACCCAGGGGGAGAAAACAGTAGACTGTTGGCCTACTGCCTGCATAAACAACAGATGGAAAGGCACATAGCCCAGCTCACTGGGAAGGTCGGCAAAATGCAAACATCTCCAAAAGTAATTAATGAAATCATGCAGTCATTTTACAAGGAGCTGTATGCCTCACACACCACATGGGAGGGCCAAGCCTTTAGGGAGTTTATGAGTAAACATAGGATGCCCAAGCTCACACAAGAACAAAGGGGAACATTAGATGCCCCCCCTTACACTCCAAGAAATAACTACGGCCATTATGGCCATGGCCCCCAACAGGGTCCCAGGGAGTGATGGGTATCCTGCTGACTACTATAAAGTGGTGGCTATATCAGTGGCAGCCCCCCCTGCTCCGGGTGCTGGAGGATGCACACAAACAACTCTCTCTACCTCTGACCCTAATGGAGGCCATCTTAACTGTACTGCCCAAGGAGGGCAAGGACCCCATCAACCCAACCAGCTATCGTCCCATTTCGCTAATCAATGCAGATGTCAAAATATTGGCAAAAGTGCTGGCCTCCAGGCTGGAACATCTCCTTCTGGGCATAATACACCAAGCACAGGTGGGCTTCATAAAAGGAAGGGCAAGCTCTGACCACATGAGGGCCTTAGTCACCTTCATTCAGAAGGCTAGCAGCCTTACGACACTGGTGGTGACCCTAACTGTAGACTTCAAAAAGACCTTTGATTCCATAGAATGGAAGTACCTGTACCATGTGCTAGCGGAGGGGAATTTTGGGAGTGGCTTTTGTGGATGGATCTGTACCCTGTACTGTACAAGGCCCCAATGACCAGACTACTAACCAATGACATCCTCTCAGACCCCTTCCAATTATATAGATGCACAAGGCAAGGTTGCCCCTCTCCCCCTTGTTATTTGTATTGGCTATAGAGCTGGTGGCACAGGCCCTTAGAATGCACCCTGGGATAAAAGGAATAAAGAGAGGGGAGGAGGAGTACACTGCCAAATTATATGCAGATCATTGCCTAATACTTACAGAAGATATAGGAGCATGCTTACCAGCAATGCTGGGGACCCTAAAGAACTTTGCCGCACTATCAGACCCATGTATAAAAATAAATAAATCCAAGATTTTACCCCTCAGTGATATTGCAACCCCCTCAAGTGTGTTAGCAGTGGGATTACCAATGGCAAAGGGTGGCATAAAATATCTGGGAATTCAGATATCCAACAAAGTTAACAGAATAGTAACAGGCAATCTCACTATCGCCATTAATATCCTCCATAGGGAGACAGAAAGATGGGCATTGTTTAACCTCTCCCTAATGGGCAAAATAGAAGCCATCATGATGGTGGCAGCCCCTAGGATATATTACTTACTGTCACTCCTTCCAGCGGAGATTCCTAAAGTCTGATTTGGCAAAATAAACAAAATTATAAAGAATTTCCTAAGGGGCATGATCAAGGCCAGGTTTAGCTGGGAAAAATTAACAGCTCAAAGAGACTGGGGAGGCTGGAACATGCTGGATTTCCACCACTTTTCTATTGCTTGCAACCTGACCACGTTGATCAGAATGTTTAGGGAAGCCAGCTGGGATTGCCCAGCATGGGCACAAATGGAGGCCTCAGTCTTGGAAGGAGCACACCCTGCAGTATATTTTACCTCCCCCTTACCCAAAACATTTGCATCCTGGCTCACTATTAAGGCAGCTCACTCAGCTGTCTAGAGGATGGGGAAGCTGGCCAACATTTGTACGCACCCTGGTACTTACACACCACTATTGCTCAACCCCACCCTCCAGATTGGCAAAAAGAATATAATATGGAATTCCTGGAAAGCCAAGAATATAAATAAAATAGAGACCTGAATACTGGAGGGTTGCTCTCGTTCTAAGACCTGAGGGATATGTATGATATACCTACCTGTGACCTCAAGAAATTTTTCCAAATAAGGAGCATGTACACAACCTGGCAAAGAAGTAAATATAACTGTCAATCATACAACAAAAGAAAGGTATGTGCCCCCTTGCCCGTTCCTCATAGTAAACTGGCTACATAGGCCCAAGGGCCTAGCAGGCTGAATATAGGCCATGATAAAAAAACAGACACCCAACCAAACCCAGTGGTCCAGAATAAGGTGGCAGACAATGCTAGACAGAACTATATCCGAAGAGGAGTGGGTAGGGTGCTGGACAATGGCTCAGAATGCCTGCAAAGACCCAAAGAGCCTGTTAATACTGAAGAAAATCCTACACCTGTGGTACCATACCCCAACACTTCTGAAAAGAATTGACCTACCCACATAGACCAGTGCTGAAGACGTTAACAGGGGTAACACAAACCTCCTTCACATACTCTGGGACTGCAGAGACGTACAGTCATTCTGGGCCGAAGTGGTGAGGGAATGCACAGTAATCATGGGTACCAATATTCCATATCAACCAGCCCATCTCCTATTAGGACTTCAGGCCCCAAATGGGTACCTAAAAAATACGCAGCTGCAATGGCTGGTACAGGCCTTGGTAGAAGCCAAGGGACTGATCCTGATGAGGTGAAGAACACCAAACATTCCAGGGGTAGGAGAGTGGTAAAAAGCATTGGAGGTCTTAACAATCAGTTCTAGGCTACTGTATTGTTCACAACAGAACCAACAAAGATGCCACTTGGACTGGGGCACATACCTGCAATATATAACATCCAGAAGCCAAAAGAATACAGCAGAATGGAAAAAAACCCTTATGAAACTACCCTGAGAAAAGCATCCAAGGGCAGAGGAAAGCCTTGCATTAGCAGAACAAAGGTACATCACCCCACGGCCCCCCATGTCTATCTCTTTACCTTATAATTTAACCTCATATACAACCGCTACTTCCTTACCCTGGGGGTGCTGGTCAGGCACTCTACAATAAGCATAATATAGGTTTAAAACAGACCCTAGTTAGAGATGATCAAATGCAGGGGTGTAGCCAGGGATTTCAGATCTGCACACCAAGTGGACGCACTGCTACCCCCCCCCCCGTTAGGGTGTGCTGGTGTGCTACCCCCCCATGCAAGGGTAAATGCAAATGCCATGCATTGCTCCCTAAGAAAGTCACATACCAGCCCAGAGCCTATAAAGTTGTAGTGTCCTGGGATGCAATGACAGTGACCAGTCCTAGTTTCAACTCCTATGAATACATTTCAGAAAGGTTCAGCATTTTCTTTGTTAGTTTTCATGCAAAAAGGAAGCAGTTCAGAGTCTATCTGCTACCCCCCTTAAATAAAATTGTACACCATGGAGTAATTGGAGTATGCCTGGCTATACCCATGATCGAATGCCCAGCCTACCAGTCCTAAGGAAAAAGGGATTGGAGAACAGGGCCTGGATGTTAATATGTACATATGTTGCCTGCTAGCCTGCAATGCTCAGTTACTGAAGGATGAATGTATCCTCTCCCTTGCACCATATAGTACAAGGGAATAATGAGCAACAGCTGCACTGTTTGTGATGTCAACTGCTTGTCTGTTGTAAACCCAAGTAATGCAACACAACTGCCTGAACTGTGTACCATGTCTGATTGCATCATATCTGTACCGTGTCTCTGTAAAACTCATACTCAATAAAAAGTTTAACTGTAAAAAGGGATAGGAGGACCCTCCTTTGATCCATTTGAAAATATGCCCCGAGGCGTTCCAGTCTCTGAGACAGAATCAACAAACTCTTCTCCTTGCTGATTATCCATCCATGTGTTCCAGATGAACTTGTTCAGAGACTGCAGATCTAGAATTGGATGGGACCCCTCCCCCGAATTCTTCAGTACTAGGAAGTAATCTGAGCAAAACCCCTGTTCCCTCTCTGATGGAGGGACCAGGACAGGGGTCCCTATCTGGAGCAGGTGGGTCAGAGTCTGATTGAGCCCATTTCTTTTCATCAGATCCTTCAAAAGTGGGGTCTGGAAAAAATGACATACCATCGCAAGAGCGAAACCCCATTGGCAAAGTCCCCCACCGTGGCGTTTTTGGCAATTTTGAAAATGTCACTGTGGGGGACCCGCTGGCAAAATTTCACCCTTACGCCGAGTTTTGCCCCCCCTTCACATTAACGCCAACTCAGAGATAACAATCAATAGAAGGGGGGGGTGCAAGGGGCTCAGCCCCCTGCATGGGGGGCTTGGGGGGCACATCCCCCAATAGAAAAACTGAGTGATGTCTGACAGCTGAAATTTCACCTGTCGACATCGGGGCTGTCGCCATGCCAAACGTCGACAACATTGTTGTCACGTCGGCATTGGTAAACTGGAAAAAACACAATTTGGAGGGCATGGTAGAGAATTGTATTGCATAGCCTTGGGATATAATTTCCAGAACCCAAGAATCTAACATAGTCTGGGCACATCTTTCTACAAAGAACTGTAGGTGCCCCCTGAGGACTGGAGGGACAAGATTGTCCCATGGATCTTCATGCTGAAAATCTATCCTTCTTGTTGGTTCCTTCTATGCATCTAGGTAAGAAGGAGCCATAGCTCTTATTTTAGTGGGAACTGGCAAAAGGAACCTCTTTCCCATTTGTTCCCATGCCCTCCAAAGGAATGAAAACCACCTTTGTGGGATCTTTTCCAACTGTATCCTCTACCCTGAGAGGAGTGAAGGTACCCTTGTTGTCCCTGGAGACTAGCAGTTGGCCCTTATTATCTTTAATCTTGTTCAGCACTTTGTCTAACTTAGGGCCTAACAGTAACTTGCTCAAAAAGGGAATTCCAAACAAATGTGACTTTGAGGCATGGTCTTTGAGTCAGTGCCATAGCCACACTGCTCTCATAGCTGAAACACTGGTGACTGATCATCTAAAAATGAGCTGCCTGTTGTCTAGTGCTATGTTCCCTAGAAAAGAAGTCACCATATCAATAATGGGGAGCAATTTCACCACTGGAGATTCCCTTTGGCATAGCCTTGGAGAAGGACATCATCCACTCATGGAGAGCCCCGGATATTAAGATAGAAGTGTAGCTGACCCTGATGTCTGCCCCTGCCACCAGAAAACCTCTGGGGCAAGCTGCATCTATTCTCTTGTCATTAGCATCGGAGAGCGTGAAAGATTCCTCAAGTGGGATTGTGGTGTGCTTAACTATATTTGCTACAAAGGCCTCAGCATTTTGTGAGCACGCTCATCTTTTCAGAATATCTTCCTGGAAAGGCTAGCATCTCCATCTGCTTTTGCTGAAAGATCTCTTCCTGTCCACCTCAGATTATTCCTGGTCAATATGCTGGTTATGATGCAGAAAACTTGGAAATGTGATGGGCCACAGATGAGGGACAAGGGCATTAAGGGAAGGGAGGTGGACACTAGTCCTTTTACAGAAAATAGAGTCCTCAAGGAGCTAGCACAACTAAAAGTGGACAAGGCAATGGGGCCTGAAGAGGTACACCCTAGAATACTGAGGGAGCTCAAGGCGGTGCTGCCTACACCTCTAACAGCCCTGTTCAACCTATCACTAGATACAGGGAATGTTCCAGGGGACTGTAGGAGGGCTGATGTGGTCCCACTTCACAAACGTGGTAAGAAGGCAGGAAATTACGGACCTGTCAGCCTGACTTCAGTGGTGGGTAAAGTGATAGAATCACTACTGAAGGAAAACACTGGAGAATACCTTGTGACTAGCAGATTACAGGGTCTGAGGCAGCATGGTTTCACAGGGGAGAGATCTTGCCAGACAAACCTGATAGAGTTATTTGACTGGGTGACCAGGGAAGTGGATCAGGGAGGAGTGGTGGATGTGGCCCATCTGGATTTCAATAAGGCTTTTGACACTATTCCACACAAAAGACTGATGAGCAAGCTGGGCAGCCTAGGAGTAGGTCCAAAGCTGCAAAATGGGTAAGAAATTGCTAAACAACAGGAATCAGAGGGTGGTGGAAAATGGTGTTCACTCTGAAGAAGGCAAGGTGACCAGCAGAGTGCTGTAGCGGTCAGTACTAGGCCCAGTCATCTTCAATGTCTTTATTAGTGACATTGCAGGAGGGCTGGAAGGGAACGTATGCCTGTTCATGGATGACACAAAAATCTGCAACAGAGTGGACACATCGGGGGGGGTGGAAAAAAATGAGGGATGATCTGAAAAAGCTGGAAGACTGGTCAAGGGTTTGGCAACTGGGTTTCAATGAAAAAAAGTGCAAAATCATGCACTTGGGGCACAGAAGCCTGTGGGCAACGAAAAATTGGGCAGGGAGGTATTGGCAACCACAAATCAGAAAGGGACCTAGGGTAATCATTTCTGATGACCTGAAGGTAGCAAAACAGTATGATAAAGCAGTGGGGAAAGTGAGAATGATGCTCGGGTGCATAGGGAGGGGTATCACCAGCAGAAAGAGGGAGGTAGTGTTACTCCTGAAAAAAATCAATGATGAGGCCTCACCTTGAGTACTGTGTCCAGTTCTAGAGTTCCCATCTCAGGAAGGACATAGACAACATAGAGGCAGTACAGAACAGGGCAACCAAAATGGTTCAGGGACTGCATCAAAACCCCTATAAGGAAAGACTCAAGGAATTAAATATATGCTCTCTAGAGGAGAGAAAGGGAAAACATGATAACAATTTTCAAATGCCTCACACATATTAATTAAATACATGAAGGTAGCATTTTACATAGAAAAAGATGCTCAAAGACAAGGGGTCACACTATGAAGCTGGAGGGGGAGACTCAGAGGATTAGATGTAAGGAAATACTTCTTCACAGAAAGGGTGTTGGACATTTGGAATGGCCTCCCAGAGGAGTTGGTGGGTGCTAAAATGGTAACAGGATTCAAGCATGCATGGGATAGACATAAGGGGACCTTAGAAATAAGGATAGGGGGAGAAGACCAGAGGTCGAGTAGGGTCTGTGGTGGCACAGTAGGTAGGGAAAATAGGGCAGACTAGATGGTCAAAGAGGTCATTCTCTGACAACAGTTTCTATGTTTCATTATTTCTATGTAAACATTTTGGAGCACTTCCCTTAGTTGACAGGACTGGCTTAACTAAGGTGGGGGGGGGGGCGTTGATTGGACTTCAACAAAGTCCAGAGCCCTACAAGTCTCTGAAACCAGATACAAGGTAACCACAGACCTAAAGAGAAAAGGGATGGAGGCTACCTGGGAGTGACCAGGCCATTTGCCTTCCTCCTAGTTGGACAGAATCTCTCCTTCATCCGACAACTTGGGGGGTCCATCCAGACCTATGCCATTCTCCCTTGTCATTTTCCATTTTTTTAGTTTTTGGTTCAGACCCCTCAGATCTTCACCCTCCCTGTTCTTCCTGCAGATCATCCTTTTCCTGCTCTGCCCCCTCTCGGTAAGACTATAAAGGACTCTCATGCATGGTTCTGCCTCTGTTCTTTTTGCCAGTGACTGTGGCATCTCTGACTGAAATATCTCATTTAAAATTCTCACGAGGGATTTATGCAACTCTAGGTTGCCACTGCCTTCATATGCTCCTGCTGTACCCTTTCCCGCATCCACAGAGGTAAGTGACTAGGGTGTGGAAAACTTTTCATTGGCCTGCATAGTGCAAAATGGACAAAATGAGCCAGACAGTGACTGTCTCATTGTTCACCTACACGTCTTACATTTTTTTAAATGAGGCTGACATCCTGAAATCCATGGTGCCACTAAAATATAAGTAATATACGCAATAATTGAGGGTTCTGTGATGATATTGAAGGTGTTGTACATTTAGTAATGCTATCCTAACAGCCAGTTGAACCCATTGTACAACCCCTAGAGGCCAGTACAGGTTGCCTGTGCTCTGGTGTCACTGTATTTACAAAATTAGAACAGCATTCCCTCCCCTGCTAATCAACCCCCACAATAACAAAGGTCAACAGGAAACAATGCTTACTAGTACCAGGGCTGTTAGTCCCCGAGGAATGCCTGGGCTAAATACCTGGTTCGGTACAAGATAGTACTCACAGTGGGCTCTAGTAAAAAGCATTCCTGCATGGCCCAACATGCTCCCTTCATGGATACCTGCTCAATGACCTACTGCTGAGGTCCAGAGCTGTGAGCATGACCTGGAAAAAGGTATATGTGCAATGAAGGTGGGAGCGCAGCTGGCCATAAAACAAATGAGTGCAAAAACACACTCATGTTAGAATGGTCTCCCACCTCAATGCAAATACACTGAGGGGTCCTAAAATATGGTGAGTGAACGGAGCACCACAAAAGGGGGAATAGGGAATGCCCCAACCTCTAATGCAGTCAAAAAAACCACAGAACTCCTAAGGATCTTTAGGGACCCCAGGAAAAAGAAGGGGTGAGACAACAGAGCTCCACAAGAGGCAAAGGAAGTAAAACTCACCAGCCTGGAGGTGCTGAGGGTTAAGGCACTGGACACCACACATCACGCCACGCTGGTGACCCGCATTCAGGAATGAGTGCTGGCTGCTGGAGATTGGCAGGGAGGAGAAGGATTGAGCGTCTGGAGGACAGTTCTCCTTCTCCAGGGAGGGGAGATTTCGGCTGTCGGTGCCAGTCTGGCCCCTAGTGGTGGCTGGGGGCTGGTCACCAATGCTGCAAAATGGGGGCTTGGAAGTGGCACAGATGCTTGATGGTGGCACGCATGGGAGTGTGCATGGTGCTATCACAGCCATCATTGCACGTCCCACCCTGGCAACAAGGAACACCGGGTAAGTGCACTAGACAAATTCTGCCTATTTTCAGGCATGACCCAGGGAAAGGGGATACAGATGAATGCCAACTGACTTTGAAGCAGATTAAGCTGTTGGTGGTATTTTAGTGAATGCGGAGAAATTTGGCCATTCTCTACACAAAAACTATTAAATCATTGAACTATGTTGATAGAAACATTCCTTATCATTAACTATATGGGGCCCACTATTTGTAGACATATTATTGTTTAAAATAAGAAAGTGCCACACATTCTGGGTTCACCAATAGTGGTTCCATCTACTTAACTTGTTTAAGTTGCTGTTTATGTATTTACAATCAGGGTTTCTCCTGTTGCTGTGGAGTTTACATGTGTCTACTAGAAGCCCTAATATACACAACATCTGTAGTCTGGATAATGGGAACAATGGTGGTATAGACCATATATTAGCTTTTTCCTATTTCTAACTTTGCAGTATCCCACAGGTTTTAGCATGGATGGCTTTCTGAGTAATCCTGCCTGGATCTGCTGTAATTTTTTCAGCAGACCCATTAGTTGTCTTGTATGGTACCCCACATGTTGTATCAAAAATTGACGGACTTAGTTTCCTGAAGCTAAAAAATGTCTATTATCACTGTATGGAGTGCTGTTTATCTTCTGGATCCATTGATCGTATTGTCATTGACTTGTTCATTTGCAAAAGAGAATAAAAATTAATGTAAAAAAAAAAAAGAATTTATATTGTTGATGCCTCCAGCTAACTGTTGACTGTCTCATAAATCCTTAATCTGGATGTATATTTTGGCAGCCAAGAAGGCGGTAACATGCCGCTGATGCTGGGGTTGTGGCAACAAATTATGATGGAAATATATCAGATGAAAAATTGTTCAGAGATCATGATCCTGATTTAACCTTAAATTTACAAAATGCATGGGAAGAGATGTTGGGACATGGTCTAACACAAAGCTCCTGGGACCTGATCTGGAGGAATACATACAAGACAAGCAAGGATGTCCAAGGACATCTTATATATAAAATTGCACAAAACTGGTATTATAGACCCACAAAATTATTTCAATTTGATTTGACTTACAAGGCTACAAGGTAAGAGATCATATACATAAAGTAACAAGTAGCATACTACGCGGATAATCTCTTATATATCACTAACCCAGACTCTTCATTAATAGCCTTAGGGAGTAATTTACAGATGGTTGAACAAGTATCGGGCTATAAGACAAATTCTCATAAGACAGAGGTATTAATGACATCCAATGCCCCTTCATCTTTTCTTCAGCGGAAGTACCTTTGTAAATGGCATAAAACATCTATCCGATACTTAGATATACAGTTAACGGCAGACCCATCCACTATAATGGCTCAGAATTACAACCTGTTATTTCAATGGGTAAAGGCAGATCTTCACGTATTCAATTTTCAATTAAAAGTTTATTTTACCAGGATAACACCATTGAGACAACTCATTTGCGAGGAGGTCCTGGAGGGACATAAGTACAATACAAAATACAGAACAGTTACAGTGGTACAATACAGAAGCAGCTGAGATACCATATACAAGAAAAGCAGACAAAGGAAGTTAACTCGGTACAATACTGAATAGCAGAATGTTTCTAAATATAATACATGTGCCTATACAGATAAAGCTAGTAGCGTACAACAATTATGAAAAATTATTTGGTGCAAAAAAGTAAATTGGAACGATAGAGGAGGACATGGGATACAAGGTCAATGAATTTTATAGCAATGGTGGAAAAGTAGTACAGGTTTCAGAAATACAATAGGAGGGGGAAAGAGCAGGTGTGGGGAGAAGGGAGGGGATGAACAATGCAGAAAACTGCGAAGCGTCAAAAAAGGGGGGGGCGGATGCTGTACAAGTGCTAACACTAGTGCCAGATGAAGGGGGTTAAAGGGGCTGGAAGCAAAACGGGCTGGATGGGTGCATCTACCCATTACTTCATTAAAACTTTATTATTCACAAAAAAAACCACCAACAGCTTAATCTGGCTCAAGGTCAGTTGGCTTTCATCTGTACACCCCCTCCCCCCAGGTTGTGCCTGAAAATAGACAGAATTTGTCTGGTGCACTTACCCGGACAACAAAAACTAACTAAATAAATGAATGAACGAATAAATAAATAAACAAATAAATAGGGTGCAGGCTATCCAGATGAATATTCTGCCAAAACTCTTATACATATTTCAAAATAGTCCACTTATGCCCTCTACAATAGAATTCAACAGATGGCACAGAATCATCTCCTCATTTCTCTGGCTAGGGAAGAAACCTCGGGTAGCATTACGAAAACTACAGTTACCTAAAACTAGACGGGGATTGGCTTTGCCCAATTTTCCAAATTATGCCTTGGTGACTCAATTTAGCCATATGTCAAAATGGTTTATCCCACAAACTCAAGCCGCGATTTGGCTGCACTTAGAAAGGGCCTTGTCCTCAACACCCCTGGACTGTACCACCAAATTCCAACCCAATAGTTATAATTATATGAGGGATTCATCCCCTTATACAGCAAGTTTGTTACAATGCTAGACAGCTTTTTTAAAAAGAGCAGAGAATATTATGGGGGCTAGATGGACTGGGATCCCAGTCCTGAACTCTGCTTTTTTACCAGAGAATATGGACCACAGGTTTTGGAGATGACTCCGGGAGGGTCTGGTGCACCTAAACAATTTTACCATAATGGAGTCTTTAAATCCTTTCCAGAGTTACAAGCCTAATTCCATTTTACCCAATTAGATTTTTACGGATACCTACAGATTTGTCACTTTCTTGGAGATACTGTGGGTCTCATGGTTACTCCCCAACCTCTACCTCCAGTCCTTACTCTTCTTCAACAAATACAATTACAACCTTCCTAGTGGTGTGAAGGGCTGAGGCATCTGTGCCTTACCTTCTGCCATGCTGCAACCAATGTTTGCAGTGCGAGCAGGCTGCCAGGGGTCGGCTAGGGAGGGAGAGGATCGAGTGTCCAGAGGACAGCTCTCCTCTCCCGGAAAGGGGTTGGGATGGAGTCCGCTGCTTGCCTGTCCCCTAGTGGTGGCTGGGAGATGGTGCAGTGGACCCATATGAAGGGGTGGATGTGGGGCAGACACCTGGCGTGCCACGTGTGGAAGCATGCGCGGCTCAGCTATTGGCATCATTGCACGCCTCCACGCCACACTTGGGGGCGAGAGAAATGAGGAAAAATATCCCAACTGGTAAGATGTTGCTGGCCCCTCGCAGACACCGTACTCGACTAGCTGGCACCTTGTTAGAGATCCAGAGGTGAGTCCAGTGGACGCTGGGGTGATGGGGCTGGGGGGCCAGTGGAAGGGGGCCGGTCGGGAAGGGGGAGAGAAACAGACAAGTCAAAAAAACAAAAAAAATTACAATTAAAATCTTCTCCAGCACATCTTGTCTCCAGATACTGACCTTCCATGCACACTGATCAAAGTAGTCCAGATCACCATGGGAGGCAGAGTTATCACTTGACTTAACTCCTGAAGACCAGCAACGCATCTGGAGAAGGCAGCATCAGACCACAGCTTCGTATAGCTGGAGGGAATATGGCTGGAAGGTGGTTGCATGATATTTTCGTACCCCAAAGATCATGGCCAAATATCTGTTCTCACGAGATTCCTCTTGTTGGAGACAGTGTGGCTGTGAAATGTCAACCCATACACATGTCTTTTGGTCCTGCCCGGTTATTACCCAATATTGGCAGGAAGAGGGCAAGACTCTGGGAGAGTTACAGTATTCCCTTCATTAGGACCCACTACCCCAGAAATTGCCATTTTACTACACTTTCCTCCTCAGGTTAAACAGAGGCACCAAACCTACGTGGTAAGCATACTTTTATTAGCTGCCAGAAAAACGATAACTAGGTTATGGCTACAACCTAGCCCCCCCCCCCCCCGATCAAACAGTGGGAAGATACTAACTATGATATTTATCAACTGGAAAATATGATGGCCAAATTACAGGATAGGATTTTAATGATAATGAATAGATGGACCACTTGGTTTCTCTATATAGCCATTCACAGGCCCGAAATTGTCCCTTGATATAGATGACATCGAGGGTGGTCAAACTCTGTCCAGTCAGACCACCTTTATTGATTTGTAATTATGATTTCAAGACAGCTGCCATGTGCATGGGGCATATATATATATATATATATATTAAGAAAAGAACTCTTCAAGGCAGCTGTTCCAAAACAACAGGCAGCAATATTTGGCATTACCATAAAACCCAGTAATTTGTCTAATCCTTTATGGTCTGTCCTATCTCAGATTGCTTTGGACTACACACCAGAGATGGAGATCAACTCAGAGGTGGACATCAGTCTGTGTGCAGCAGAACAAATGGTGGAAGCTTAACTAGCTGACACCAAGCAGCTGAGAACAGATGATGTGCTTGTACTGTAATAGGCTGGCAAAGTAAATTACTGGCCACCACTGACATTAGTGGCTATTAAATACCTTAGCTGTCCTCCAGCCAGTATCAACTTGGAGAGGCTGTTCAGTATGGTGAATCAGATGCCATAATAACAGATGGACAAACCTGTTCCCACGAAATGATGGGCATGCTCACCTTTGTTAAAATGAACCAGCATCACATTCTACCAAACAGGACAACAAAGGTGTACAGCCCATTCACACAAGTCTGGCATGATCAACCAGTGCTGCTGGTCCTGAAGAAGATACTATGGAAAAGTAATTTCCATTCAGTGAAAATTCCTCACCTGACAATGGTGTTGAGGGTGGTATCTTTTCACTGGATTAATACATATTTAAAATAGGAGGAGGACATAAGTATATTATTGAACATGTAAGTTAAGACTGCAGGATGCTTATCGTGGTGTGAGTGTGTGTGTGTGTGTGTGTGTGTGTGTGTGTGTGTGTGTTATGCGACAGACAACCTGGACCAGCATAAATACCAGTCATGAATGATTGCTATGAACCCACTGCTTTAGCTGCCACCACTAATGATGCTCCATCCTCTGGTCTGCTCCTGTCCTCCACACCCATAAACAACACCATGGGCCTCTGGCTCTGTCGGATACCTCAGACAACTCAGACTCTCTACTCAGCGGTTGATGATTGTGAAGATGCTCCATCCACCTCTGCTGTTGCTGACTGGTGACAGTCTGTTAGGACTGCTAATTCATACCAGCCATCCCAGTAATAAAGTGATAGCAAGTATTACAGTTGCAAATGATCAGCATTGAATGTAATGCATCCTATACATAGATCGTCTTATGATTGTTTTTCCTTGTACCTTCACAGGTATATACATCTTGTCATCTTTCTCCCTTTCTGTCCCTCTCCATACTGGTGTCTTTGCCAGAGTGTCCTCCAGGACACTACCAGATCTTGTGTATGGTAAGTGTAAAACCTTGAATTATTTTCCTTTGTTTTCACCAATATTTCACGGGTGACCAAGAAGTCTTTGGATTTTTCCATTCTGTATCTTCACAGATATACACCCTGCCAGTCTCAGTTGGTTTCCATCTCCCTCTCACCCTCACTCCCTCTCCCCCTCTCCCTCCCCCTACTGGTGTCTTGGCCAAGTTTCCTCCAGGGCACTGCTAGTACCAACTCTAGAATATGGTAAGTATACAATCATTTGAAGGGTTTACTTTTTGTTTTGTAATTTCACATATGACCCTGAAGTTTTAAAAGGATCAATTTTTTAGTGTTTCATGATTTTTTTTCTTCTGTATCTTATTCTACCTCCAGAAGGGCTTTCTCTCCAGTTAACCTCCTACTGTTGTTGCCTGATGCTCCATCCATAACTACACATATCAAAGTCAACCTGCGCTCTGTACCCAACACAAATGCCACTGAAAAACAATGTCTAACCAACAACATGCTGGGGCCTCCCTTCCTCCTCTAGCTTCTCCACCACTGTTTGTGGACTTATTAAAATCAACCCATCCTCTGTATCTAGCATGAATACCTGTCATCAACCTACTGCCGCTGCCTGATTCTACATTCCCACCCAGCTGATAAAATACCTGAAACGTGAGAAACCTGAGCATTCTCTACAACTGCAAAGAGACCAGGGAGTGTGTGCTGTGTATATGTGCTGTGGCTGTACCGTATAACCTGAATCTTGTTTACAAGAAACTTCTTTCGGAAGCTCCCAGTAAAATTTGATTGTGGCAAAACAGACAAAGAACTTCACCTGCAAAGTTATAGGTGAAGTTAAACGTGATATTTTTTTAATGCAGTAGATTTGCAAAGTGATTCTCAAAGGCAAGGTTAGTGCCTTCATGGCAACTTTGCCAGCATATTAAAACTTTGTTTCAACTCTAGTCCCAATGTTTTTCAGTAAATTGATCAAGCACTCCATACCCTGGATCTCAGTCATCTACTGGGGATATTTATGCCATACCACTATTTTTGTTCTGCAGTGTAGGTTTTCTTGTATGCATTACTGTGTTATTTATAGTGTGTTTGTTGTTCTTTATATGGCTTTATATTCACTTTTCTGCCTTATCTTCACTTTGCTAATTGTAGATCGGAGCGCCCCCCCGAGCGGCACACAGCGCAACAGGTCTTCAAACTGCAGTCAACAACAACCTATTACTCTGTCTATTATGCACCCTTTAGTCACCATCCACAGTTCCCAACAGAAAAATAAATAGGACAGAGGGAATCATTTTCTAATAAACACAGGCAATATTATGCTTGAACTCATTGTATACAGATGAACAACTTAGAATGTTCACAGATATTATATGTTGTGCATGAAAATGTTACTGAAAGAGTAACATAAAGACCAGTAGTGTTCTATCATTCATAAGAATAACAGAAAGATGAATGACCGCAGCCTAAGTTTGCTGCAAGCTAAAGGAAATAAAAAATGATGTTTGGCAAGCCCATGGTGCTGCTCTGTAATAGCTGTGACACGACACAGGGTCCACAATATGAATGCTGGATGCCAATAAACACCACAGTTGAAGCACTTTAAATTTCACAGGACAGTGCAGACAGCCAGTGCCTGTGGCAACCCATGAACACAGTGCTAACTCACTATGATGTGAGCACTGCATCTTACTGTGTCTTGTGTCCACATACATAGAAACATAGAAGTTGACGGCAGATAAGGACTGCAAGACCCATCCAGTCTGCCCATTTCTTTTTCTACCTTATGAATGTGCCATCGGCCTTTGCTCTGGCAATGGCCTATCTATTCATACTCATCCGTATTGCTCCCTTATGCCTATCCCATGCCTGTTCGAAGCCCTGCACTGTATTCATATCTACCATTTCCTGAGGTAGGCTCTTCCGTGCATCCACCACCCTTTCTGTGAAAAAGAGCTTCCTCACATTACCCCTTAATTGGCCGCTCGCTCTCTAATCTCATGCTGTGTCCTCTTGTCCTGCTATTTTTCTTATATTGGAATATGTTAGACTGTTTCACTTTGTTAATGTCCTTAAGGTGTTTGATTGTTTCGATCATATCACCTCTCTCCCTCCTTTGCTCTGGGGTATACATATTGAGCTCCATTAATCTGTTCTCATATGTTTTCTGATGCAGCCCCTGCACCATTTTGGTTGCCCTTCTCTGTACTGCCTCAGTTTAGTTAATGTCCTAAGGGGGTTCCAGCCCCTTGGAAGAAATGGGGCTGCAAGGATTGGGAATGGCTTGCCAGAGGTTGCCAGTCAATTGTTCCCCCAGGGCCCATGTTATGCCTTTCCCCATGTTGGAGGAATTTTGGTTTAAGGAAGGAACAAGGTTCTGTCTATACCTGGTTGGACTTAATGTCCCAGAAGAGAAAGGACATTGGTCTAAGGAAAGAAAAATGGATGTTTTTTCAGTCACGTGATGCAGAGCACTAGCTAACAGTCTCCTGAGTTAGCTCCAGCCACCCGACTGCTAATTTCAACCAAATACACTTAATAACTCAGCCTTTCCAGCAGTGTGCAGACTTGTACTGGTACCTGATTACTTTCACCTTCTTTGTTTGCTTTCTGGAGTGGATTGATGAGGTAGAAATGAAAATATCGCTGCCTAAACATACCCCCGCCTTCCATGCCCGAGAAGGCTCCCAAGAAGCCTAAGGCCGCATCTGTTGCAAACTCGCAGGGATCACCTTCCTCTAACCCTGAAATGGAACCCCTTACCTTGGTGCATTTCTTGGAGGAGTTCAAGACATTCTGATCGGAACTGAGGCAAGTCAGGGATGAAATTAAATCACTTGCTGAAGCCTTAGAGGATGTCTCTACTCGGACCTCTGATAATGAAACCCGTATCCATTCCACCAAGTGGAAACAAATTCAAATTGACTCTGATCTGGTTGCAGCCTGCCAGAAGGCCTTTGATAGGGTTAACTGGGGTTATTTATTGCACACTTTAAATGTTTTTGGCTTCCCCTAGGAGTTTCATAATTGGATTGGATCCCTGTATAAATCCCCCCACTGCCCGAATATCTGGTAATGAAGTAATATCAGAATGGTTCCCCCTGTACCCTGGAACGAGGCAGGGCTGTCCCTTATCCCCTGTCCTTTTTAATTTATATTTAGAACCTCTGATATGCAGACTCTCAGGAAGTCCAAGGTATCACTATTCAAAACCAACTAATCAAAGTTTCTGCTTATGCAGATGACTTACTTCTTCAACTTTCACTCCCAGTGGACTCTATTCCACCAATGCTCAGGATTATTGAGGAATTTAGTAAAATATCTAATTACAAGTTAAAAGTGGAAAAGATGGTAGTTTTTCCTCTCAATTACAGAATCTCAAAATCTGCCATTTTGGACCTTGGACTTACATGGAAATCTGACACTTTGCATTCTCTAGGCATTGTCCTTACAAGGAGTACAACTCGTATCCAACAACTGAACCTCGATTCACTTGTTCAAGTGATTAGCCAAGACCTGAAAAGGTGGTTCCCTCCGACCCATTTCCCTCTGGGGCAGAAATTAACTGAGTTAAAATGAACGTTTTTCCATGTCTCTTCTACCCCCTTAACCTATGCAGGTTGAAGTCACCCATCAGCAGTACCTTCCCCTTTTCTGCCATCTTGCCAGTGGCTTCAACCAGTACTTTATCTAATTCCTCCTTCTGGACTGGAGGTCTGTAAATCACTACAGTGTGAATAGTGGCTCCATTTCCTGTCTCCAAGGAGAACCACAGTACCTCTGCTTCCCCATGTATTCCCTGTATCTCTGTGGCTATTATGCTTTCCCTCATATAAAGCTTCACACCTCCTCCTTTCCTTACCACCCGGTCTTTCCTGAACAGAGTATAGCCCGGTATGGCCATGTTCCAGTCGTGATTTTCAGTGCACCATGACTCAGTAATGGCCACAGTATGCAGGTTGGTCTCTGCCTTGATGGCCTTTAGGTATGTAATCCTATTTCTTAGACTTCTAGCGGTTGCACACATGGCTTTCCAGGTTTTAATTCCACTCTGCTTGTTGTGCCCCTTTTTTCCTTTTTACCTTCCTCCTCCTTACCTCTCTTTTTAATGCTCCTGTTCCTTTCCCCCTTTATCTCTACCACCCTGCTCGCTTTATTAATTTGCACACAGGGGGATTTCTCTCCCCTTGGGTTCTCCTTACTTTCTACTTCAGCCTGTGGGAGGAAGGCAGTTTTTGATTTCCAGTTTCCTTCTGCCACCTGCCTTGGCTAGTTTAAATGTTCATCGAAGTAATATTTAAACCATCCTTTGAGGACTGTGGTTCCCTTCCCGGATGGCTGCTTAGCTCATGCTTAGCATTCTGTACACGAACCATGACATAGTAAACTCCAAATTAAAGGTTACATAAAAAGAATAGCACAGAAAGTTGATCATAAAATGAAAACAATTGAAAATACTTGTTTTCACATCAGTGTTTTCTCAGGTGCACTTAAATACAGATCATTTGGCAGTGCTCATGAAATGCCATTACAGACTATTGCTAATTAGCCAACTTTCCTTTGCCCTTTAAAGCTGCACTGTCAGTCTTTCTCTGTGTTTTTTTGACCCAAACCATAGATAGTTATTTTTGTATCCTTTTGATAATGTTGTTATGCTGTTACCTCTTTCATTATCTTTCTTATCCTTCCTGCTCTCATTTTCTTAATTTCAGTGCCTTTTGTATTTCCCTTGGTCCGAAAATAATCTCTCCAGACTAGGTCTCAACCCCTTGCACACTCACGTCATTCTCACACTCTTTTAGCGTGCACCTGCCCGCAGACACCTTCCACCTTTGCCTGTGCTTGCGCATTTCCATCTCTCTTACTCTGCCGATGCTGAATAAGTGACTGCACACCTTGCGTTCCTGCTGTCAGCGATCATCTGAAGTCAACCTTTGCCTCAAGCAGCCAAACCTATGGCATTCAAATATACAAATATCCTGCCGGATAGTCCCTTCTGCAGCACTTCCTCTCTGAGCTCCCCCGACCAAGAAAACATCCCTCCGGATGGAGCAGTGGGTGGGTTAGAGGGTTTCTCTTCCCCCCTGTATCCCATGACCCACTCCCCTTTTAGCACAGTAGTGCTGTCCCAGCCGCAGACCTGGTCTTCCCCCCCTGTTTAATTGTGTGCCGACGGGGTACCCAATCCCTGTTGGCAGAAAGGGACCCACCCTTTTGTTGTTTGCCGACCGGGGTGCCCAATCCCTGTCAGAAAGAATCCCCCTTTGTTGTTTGCCGATGGGGGTGCCCAATCCCTCGTCGGCTACAGCTGTCCCCTCCAGACTCCAGTGACATGCTGGGAGCCCACTGCAGCATGCCACATGCCCCTGTAGTGTTTAAAGCATCCCCGATGTTTTCTTGGAGGTGTTGTACCTGAAAGAAAGGAAACAGTCCCTCGTAGTCTCCCCGCCCCCCTACAACCTGCACCCACCCACTGCGCACCCAGCCTCCCCACACCCCCCTCACCCCAGACTTACCTCCGGTGCTCGGCGCAACAATCTTCGCTAGACCAGGAACACGTCTGCACTCTTCAAAGCCGACCGCAAACTGAGGAAATGCCGGTAAGCTGTATAATGTAATGAATAGGGTTTTTTTCAACTTTAGTGCATATCTCGGGCATTTTTGGGAATTTTTTCACCAAATTTTCAACATGGGGTTTTTGGGACCCCTCCTCATGAATTCTTGAACTGTCATGGCATTAATCAGCCCTGAAAGGTTGTTTTGTGGTTCTGCGCGGAATCACCCTTCGGGGCCGATTAACAAAACGACAGTGCCAGTGTTCATGAGGTGGGCTCTCAAAAAGTCTATGTTGCAAATTTGGTGGGAAAAATAAAAAAAACAACTGTTTTATGAGTGTGCGTTGTGCAGTTGCTAAGCACACTCGTAACTTTGCGAATTCGCAATATTTTCATGCCAGATTTTCAACATTGGCATTTTGTTACACCTCCTTGTGAGCTGTACAGCTGTCATTTTTCACATCCTGGCCGAAATGTGTTTTTGCACTTCCAGCGCAGAATAGGGCTGTCGCTGTCGGAAATCACTGTTCGGGACAGATTAAGAAAATCACAATGATACTGTTCATGAGCAGAGGTCCTACAAGCTTGCAGCGCCAGGACAAACAGAATGAGTGCATGAGAGAGAGGGAGACTTATTTTTGCATAGAAATAATATTGAGGACCCGAGGAGGGTTAGAGTCCAGACAAAAATGCAAATGTACAGTACACAGCATCGGAAGCATCCATAAAACCCAAATCAACACTTCTGCCAACATTTTTCGTAACTGTAGCAGAAAGTTTGCTTTCTGGAATAACTTTTTTCGTTGCACTGTTGCATTAATAAGGCACTCCAGGTTGTGCTCACAGCCATTATCCCAGCACAAAGCTGAAACTGAATAGAGTGGACAACTTGATCAGGGTGAAAGGGTTTGCTTCCAAGTAAACAGCATCCCTGTAGTCCACCAGAGGAGGTTTTGAATGTTCCATCACTTGTTTCCTAATGTGGAGCTGCAGACAACTATTCACTGTGTCTTTGGGTGGAGGAAATCTTCAGTGTGGCAGAAGTTGGTCCTAGCCACCATCTGGTTCCAGCCTGTTGTCTTGGAACCAGTTCTGAAATATGTGGAATTCCCGATCTAGGGGCTCTTCAATGGCGCTGATGGTGGGACCAGATGCATAAATGATGGTATCGTCTGCATACATACGAATACTGCAGGTGGTAACTGATTATGGGAGGTTGTTAATGGACTCTGAGGGTACCAGCAGGGGAGAACACACAGTATCACCAAGTTTTACTAACTGCAGCCTGTCTGACAGGTAGGAGCGAAACCAAGCAAGCAAGGTGTAACATAGAAACATAGACTCTGATGGCAGATAAGGACCACTTGGCCCACCTAGTCTGCCCATTTCCATACCTGTTGGATAAGCTGCAGATCCTAGTTAACAAACAGCCTACTTACTCCCACCTCCACTATAATTGCCTTATGTCTGTCCCATGCATTCTTGAATTTCCCCAATGTTTTTGACTCAACAACCTCCTCAGAAAGGCCGTTCCATGTGTCCACCACCATCTCTGTGAAAAAATACTTCCTCACGTTTCCCCTGAGCCATTCCTCCTCTATCTTCAAATTGTGCCCCCTTGTTTTTGCACAACTGAAAGATGCTACTGTCTTGGACTTTATTGAGTCCCTTAAGGCACTTGAAAGTTTCTACCATGTTCCCCCCTCGCCCGCCTTAATTCGATGGTATACATATTAATCTCATTTAGTCTCTCTTTGTATGGCTTCTGGTGCAGACCCATCATTCATGAATATTCTTAATAAGATGTCAAATATGTTCCCTCACCTAGAATCAATCCCCTAACACCTTGTGCTTGTAAAGCAAACACACATCCAGTGTGCCATCTGAGGAGCTTAGTCACAGTAGGACTATCCTGTTTTCTTGGAACCAGTTCTGAACTGTGTGGAATTCTCGAACTAGGGGCTCTTCAATGAAATTGATGGTGGGACCAGATATGCCACCTGAGGAGCTTAGTAAGAGGTAGCAGAGGCTGCTAGCTTGTTCAGAAGGAGGCCATGATCCACGGTGTCAAAGGCCTTGACTAGGTTTATGAAGATGGCCACTGTGCCCAGTCCCCTGTCTGTGTTGGTGTGAATGAAGTCTTTGACTCAGAGAAGGGAGGTAGCTGTGGAGTGGTTTGGTCAGAACCCTGCTTTGTAAGGTATCAGAAAACCTGAGCTGGAGTAGAATTCAGTGAACTACCTGCTCACTAGTTGCACCAGGACATTGGACAGGATTGGCAGGAGAGAGAGCAGGTAAAAGTTGGAGGGTACGTCTGCTGGGCCACCTTTGTGGACAGAACTGCCACTGAATGTTTAGTTGGGGGTGAAGGATCGAGATGACAGAGACAGGTTGAAGGGGTGTGCAATAGGGACTGCTATAGCTGAAGTGCCTGTTCTAAGTAATCTGGGGAGATGCCATCTGCTCCGGAGCTGGAAGATACAGTATGTTGAGACCCATTAGTTCTTTCTTCTTGGGCTAGGATTGCCTGAAGGATGAAGGGACCAGTCGAGTAGTGGAGACTATGCTGTGCATCTTTAGAGACTGGTATCAGGGCATTTGGTCCTTCTGTGAAATATTAGTTTAGTCTGTTTACAGCGAGTGCAGCATTAGGGATAGTCTAATCTCTACCAGTGGATGATGAGGAGTTTAGGAGGTTGTGGATTGTCCTTCAGAATTTGAATTGATCCTAACATGAGGTTGAGAGCTTGTTATGGAAGTAGTCCATTTTGACCTGCTGTATGAGTCTGATGCACCATCTGCACTGTATTTCTGGATTTAAGCAAGGCGTTTGATACTGTTGACCATGATCTACTCATTGTCTCCTTCCAAAACATTGGCCTGGACTCCCTATCCCTGAGATGGTTCTTGAACTATCTTACAGGACAGCAACAGCAAATTAAGTTGGGAGGGGAGCTCTCATCACTGAAATCTCTTCTGAGGGGTATACCGAAAGACTCGATACTGGGTCCATTGCTCTTCACAATATACATAAACAGAATCGACGTTGACATCAAAGCTGCTAACATTCACCTTTTTGCCAATGATACGGTACTTTACATTGAAAGGTCCTCCCAGGAATCAACTTGCAGGGATCTGCAACATGAATTTAACCTGCTACTATGATAACTCCTGCAATAGAAATTGCTCCTGAATGCAAAGAAAATAAAGGCAATGCTTTTTTCTCACTTTGCAAATGCTAATAACCTTTTAATTCAAGGTAACTTGTTTCAGATTCATACGCTCCTTGGCAAACCACTGGACCATGTCACAAAATTCAAATACCTGCGGGTCTGGATAGACCAAAAGCTTTTCTTCAATGATCACGTTGATGAGCTGATAAAGAAGTTGAGGCAGAGGCTTGACCTCTTTTACAGGATCAAAAACCTACTAATACTGGAGGCAAAAAAGACTGGTCCAAACCACTTTCCTCACTTTATTGGATTATGCAGACTTTCTATATAGCCAGAGCACTGCCACTGCTCTGGCCAAACTTGACACGCTATACCACAGAGCTCTGAAATTCATTACTGGACTTCCTTATTCTACTCATCACTGCTCCCTATATGCTACAGTAGGTTGGTCTTCCCTATTGGATACAGAAGACAGAAAAATGCAGCCCTCTAGACCTACAGGGCTATTACTAAATTACTGCCACAATATATCTTGGACTGTCTTCCTCTAAATGTGGTAGGTAAGTATGCCCTAAGGAGTTCTACTTACATCTTGCTTGCAGTACCTAAGTTCAAGTCTCGTCTTGGTAGGTCTGCCATTAATCACTTTCTAACCGCAGCATGGAACAACCTGCAAAAAACCTTGCAACTGGCATTCCCAATCAAACTATCAGCCTTCAAAGCATTATATTCTTGTTCATTCAAGGAATCCTATAACTGCTTCCCCTGATGTCACAGCCTCCCAGCATCCCCTCTCCCCCCAGATTCAGTTTCTAGCCCTGTCAGGAGCATTCCATTCCTGGTACTCCTGTCCCACTACTCAGTATGTCTGTGTCTATTTGTACCCACCTGATACTTCCAGCCAATCTAAGTTGGAGCCTCCTTCTCCGAGTCATCCTGGCATCTACTAATATTACTCTTCCTGGCACGTCACCCTCTGCCCCTGTTCCTGGTGTATTGCCCCTGGATTTATAACCATTGCGACCTGCCCCGGTGCTCTAAAGCCCCTCAGGCACCCTTGCACTTACGCTCTCATTCCCGAGTTCCTCCCCTTCCTCACCATGCCCCTCCTTGCACTATGTACAGTACTCAATACTTGAATCCAAGCCTGCTCCATGAAAACTCTGTGTATATGGTTGTATGGGTTTACTCTCTAACTTTTGTAGCACAAGTTCTATAGCACATGGTATTTAGCTCTCTGTCTTATTTTATAAATGTACTCCAGTGCTGTTATCAACCTCTTGTGTGTAATCTCTATTCTATGTAATGACTCTGTAAGTTAGTATTCCTCTTTATGTATTGTTTATGTATCTTGCCCAGGTCCATCTCGAAAATGAGCTTGCTTAATGGTGTTCACCTGTCTAAATAAAGATTTTGATTGATTGATTGATTGAGCTGCAACAGTTTCCATGTTTTATGTATAACCACCACGCCACTTTTGGCAAGTTGGCACCCCAAAAAACAGAACTAGTACCCACATATGGCACAGCATTTACTTCTAGCAGAAATACTCAGATTGGTACCACCCCTAGCTTTAGGGTGCTCTTGCAAAATCTTGGGGAGTACAGTGCTCAGCCACTGATCCGCAGAGTTACTGTTGGCATCTTTTTCCTCCATGGCAATGCTTAAAACACAGCCCCACTCCTCTCCCTTCCAATGGCAGTCACACATTTGTGGCATGAAAGGACTGTCCCATGACAGCTGATAACTGCTCTGCTTTTTGGAAAATAGTTGGACCACTTATGGGCACATCCACTGCCCTGCTTGCTGTGAACCATCAGAGAAGAGCAGTCTCTACAGTCTCACACTTCCCAGTTCTCCGACTTTTTCAGCCAGCGTTTTCTCCACTCACCCAAAAAGGATCTTTTCTTTGCTGGCAACAATAAGGGAGACAGTGGATACATCAGTCCCATACTGCCTTGACACATCATGCTACATAGGTGTTCCTCGGTGGGGAAGCGTGGGACAATGAAGTGTATATGACAGTTCAGATGCAGTGCTGATGTGTAGGCAATTTGCATACTGCCAACGGCAGTATGCAAACTGCCTATACGTTACCACCACTGATTGTGGCAGTGTTTTCCTTAGAACTGTACACCACTGCATATGAATGACTGTCATAGACAGCTCAGACATTCATTGGCGCAGTGCAGCCATACCTGCAAAAGGGAGCTGGACATTGGAAGTGGATGAGGCACACCAACGAAAACTCATATGATGGCACTATGTTTCTTGCACATGCACGCAAGCAAATATAAAAACGGAAAGGGACCTGGGGTAGTCATATCAGAGGACTGAAAGGTGGGCAAGCAATGTGAGAAACCAGTAGGGAGGGCTGGGGGGATACTGGGATGCATAGGGAGAGGCATCAACAGTAGAAAACCAGAAGTTGTTGTCCCTCTGTACAGACAGTTGGTAAGACCACATCTAGAGTACTATGTGCAGTTCTGGAGACCTGATCTCTGCAAAGACATAGACAGGGTGGAGGCTGTCCAGAGGAGGGCAACCTAAATGGTGCAGGGTCTGCACCAGAAGACATATGAAGAAAGACTAAAGGAGCTTAATATGTATCGCCTCGAGGAAAGGAGGGAGAGTGGAGACATGATGGAAACTTTCAAGTACCTCAAGGGAATCAACCAAGTCAATGAGTGTAGAATCTTTTAGAAAAGAGATGTGCAAGAACAAGGGGGCACAATTTGAAGATGGGGGGGGGGAATGACTCAGATGTAATTAGAAGAAGTATTTCTTCAAAGAGAGAGGGTTGTAGATGCATGGAACAGCCTTCCTGAGGAGGCCGTGGAGTCAAAAACATTGAGGGAAGTCAAGAATGCATGGACAGACATAAGGCAATTCTAGTAGGGGGTAGAAGGAAGTAGTCTGTTGATTACATCTATAATCGTAATGAGACAAGTTTATATTTTAGAGCCACTCCAGAGGGAAATCTGGTATTTAAATCCTCTCTTCCCTGTGGAGGCAAAAAGGCACGGGAGAGGATTTCTGTCCTTTTGTGTTGTAACTTTGATCAGACAAAATAAAGCCGTTAGTTATTGGCAATTTAAAGCAGCTAAGGTGCTTTGCTGGTGTCTTAATGTCTGCCTTGCCTGTGGACTATGAGGCAAACAGTAGTTTGTAGACAACGAGTGAGATTTTTTCAAGCTGGTTAAAGGAATTCAACATAAAAAAGTGGCGCCATAGGAGAAAAGTGGCACTGTTCCTGGGCAAATGGGTATGCCGATGGAAAAATGAAACCCTGACAGTGAAATCCCCCACAGTGACAATTTTGACAAGTTTTGAAATTGTCGCTGTAGGAGACCCATGGGTAAAATTTCACCTTTCACTGACTTTCGCCCCCCACTTCGAGTTAACTCTGACTCGAAGTTAACAATCCTTAGAGGGGGGATGGAGGCACAGTCCCCACATGTGCAATTCAGGGAGTGCTGCTCCAGATAGAAAAACACCCAATGTCTGATAGGTGAAATGTCACCTGTCGACATCGGGGATCACACAATGCCAAACCTCGACAACACTGTTGTCACGTCGGCATAGGTGAACCGGGCAAATGTAGTGCATACCCAAATCTGGTGCTCTGTAACATAAAACTGTAGTTTCTCTCCCTACCACAACTGCTCTAATTTCACCCATGGATATGGGAATAACTCAGTTTCAAACACCACTATTATAGAAAGGTAAGGAGTGCTTTAGTACAGTGTACAGCTCAGCTTTCTAAGCGCAGTTCCCATCTTCCCCATCCCTACAACCTCAGACACTAACTGTGTTTTACCTTTAAGTTTTTTAAATGATTTAGAGGAGCCTACTCCATATTGATGAGGGTGGTGAAAGCTCAGTAACAGACCTTGCCAAGAAAGTATCGATGTTAGATGTCATACGAATGCTCGACAGTGCCTGGTGTGAGGTGATGCCAGAGATGATCATCAGTTGTTAAAAAAAGCCGGCTTCACTCACACAGACCAACAGCCATTTGATGCCCTGGTAGAGCAAACATTCCCACTGTCACTCCTACCAGCTAGCATGATGGCAGAGGATTTCAACTCCTACCTAGACATAGGCACCAAGGTTGATACGAGCAGGTCGGTCAGCGAGATGGACTTTACTCATGACTTAATCCTGAGTCATCTTCAAAAGAGCCTGATGTAGAGGACAATGACACTAAGCTTGATAACTCTGCCACTATGGCAGTATTACTATACTGCACGGAGACAATAAAGTAGTTTTTGCAGACACGAGAAAAAAAGGATGTCTCTGCCCTTTTCAGCTTTGAAACATTGGCTATAAAAACAAAACAAAACAAAAAAAAAGCAACAAAACATAACCACATACTTTGCAAAGAAAAACTAAACAGAATTCTGTTGATTTTATTGATTTTCATAACTAAATTAAAGGGACATTCTGCCGCTTTGATCGTGACTGCCCTCCCCACACTCATCACTGTGACCTATATCACTGAGCCACCTTTCTAGCTATATTCTGGCTCCACTCTTACCCACCCCGTATCTCTCCTTTTCTCTTTCCCTCAAGCCTCCTTCTTCTCATTCCCTTAGAAACCTCGACTCCTGCATCCTAACCATCCCACCAGGTCCACCTCTGCAGGCCAGGCAGCATTCTCTCACCACTTTCCCAAATTATGGAACTCCCTTCCACAGCCCATCTGTTATTCCTCCTCACCTTGTGTCCTCTCCTCCCTCCTAAAGGATCTCTTCTTCTCTTCCTGCAACTGTGTTTAATTTTCTGACCCCACCTTAATTGCCCCAACACCCCTCCCACCTGCTTACTCCCACCCCCCCGTTTGCCCAAATTTCTATAATACTTTAGATATTACCTGTTCTCTCCCCACAAATGCATCTCTCCGGGCCTGGTCCTCTGGCCTCCCCTACCGACAATTCTCTGAGTTCTTTATTAAGCAAATCACAATTTGTACCCTGTTCTGTTACACATTATAGCATTTATCTCTATGTGTAAAGGACTGTTTTAGTTATAACTTCCTGGTATTTTTTCATGATTGTGTATGATTGCTATCAATTGTCATCCTATATTTTTCGCTGATTGTATTTTATTATTGTCATCCTGTAATTTTTTAGTTGTCTGTATCTTTACGGATCCCCCTTCTCCCTCTCCCTCTCCCCCAAGATGCATCTGGACATGAGCATTCACTGCTCAGTATGCCTTTCTTGGTGAAACTTTTAAATAAATAAATAGCATTATAGTAAACAAACACACATTTTTTTTTATCATCTCAGGAACATCACAATACAGACCAATGGAAGTCTGATTAAATACATAGCTTCCTTACAGTATGTGTACATTTTCTCATGCAAAATGGATATACATTTAAATGTGTTCCATTGTACACAACTTTCAAATAACAAGCTGCACCTGAAGCTTTATGCACCAGGCAGTAACAGCGACACCCAGAACCTCAAACGATGAGGCTGTAGTGCATGTCTGGTGAATCAAATTAATTCCAGATCACAGGCAGCTATAAACGGAGGGGGGGGGGGGCTGTCTATATAAACACCCACATCTCCCTCTTTATGGTTGGAATAATTTTCCTGCTAAAAACAACACAAAATGGTGATGGGAGAAGGTTGACATGGAGAGCTCTTACTCAAAGCTGTGATCCCTATTAGGGCTGTGCAGGGGCTGAATATTATTTTTATGGATACCACAAATAATGGGCTATCCAAATATTTGGAAATAAATAAGGAATTGCCCACTATTTGAATGGTATTCATATTTCGTTGAAGCGTTTAATAAAAGGTTTCATGATTTTCCTCCTTCCAAGTTGCCAGGTCTAGTCTTCTGGCACCCCCTGGCTCCATTAACAGTAACTCCTCCCTCCAACCTTAACTCTGTATCTGTCTGCTTGGTATTAAAAAGAAAACTGAATTATTGCCAGCTCCATGAGGAGTTGACACTGATGTTTCTCATCAGACAAGCGCCACATTCCCCAAAGCAGTATAGTACTTCTGAAATGGTCCCACTTGACCTGACTGATAAATTATGGGGCCTTGTAGTTGTACCTTCAATTCCTAACCAGCTCAGTCAGACCCACATCGGTAGCTTAGACCCTATAGACTTCTGCCATCCACTCCGTACCACAGCCAGTCTGTGTCATTATAAGGGAGTGAGCATGGCAGTGCATGAAGTAGTGTATCACCCATTTGCACTTTAAAAAATATTCAATACATTCCTCTGTACCCTCCAAACTGGCAGCACCCTAGTCCCCTCACCTTAGCACCCAGTTCCCATTATGAGAAGGCAACGAGCACAACCTGACCTCCTGCATGACTATCCTCTTTCTTATCAATGAAAGTGACTGCATAGTAAAACCTGCTGGTTGCATGATCAGCTGGTTTTATTATTCAAGCGTGAGAGTGCTTTTGTTCAAGAGAAAGTTGCCAGCCATGGAGGAGGGGTGTGTGCCAGTCGCCTTTTTGTAACAGGAATTGGGAGCTATGGTGGGAGACTAGGGTGTTGTGGAAGAAGAAGGGTGGGAATGGACTGCTGATAGAGGGCGGGGGGATGAGGGTTATATTTTACTGAGTTTTGAGCTGGAGTGAAGGTTGGTGGCTCTTTTTTTTCTTTTCTTTTTGGTAAGGTTACCTGAATACTGAATACCCAATTATCCGAATATCTGGCTAATGAATACTGAATATTTGGACAAAGGTATTCACACACCTCTAATCACTGTCACTGGCACAACAACAATTGAGGAACTGCCTGACTTGGAACATAGAGGTCACCAATGTTCCAAACTGCAGTCACAGCTTCTTAAAGCAATAGCTGTCCCAGTGATCCATAGGTGGGGTACAACACACCCACATGTAATGATTCCCACTGACAACATGGAGAGACACAGAAAACTGTATTTACAGACTACTGTAGCAGCCATAGATGTGGTCAGATATTTCCTGAAATTGCTATGATATCTCTGGAGAAAGTCCCTAGCTGCCTGCAGTAGTACTATGGACCACCAGAGAGAATCTCTTTAGAAATACCTGACCATATCATGGCTGAGACTGTATACACTAGTTTCTAAAATGTGTTCTTTATATCTACAAGCCAGGAAGTCTTATTAATGTATCTTTTTCTGTTGTTTCAATTCTAATATCAAGAATGTAGGCACTGTTTTCACATTCGAGGGCAGTCGCTATCTGAATGAAATAAGAGAATTATTACACTCAACCCAGTGTGCTTGATGCAGCCAAACAGTGTAATGGCAAGAATTACTGACTGGACCAAGGTGAAAGATCACTGCACAGGTTACAGATTTAAAACCAGAAAAGGCATCACCAGATGAGAATTCTGTAATGCCTGTATCTATTTTATGACCCTGGGAATCAAAATGGTGGATCATAACAACAAAATACTTAAGAGCATTGCTCCAAATCCATGTTTTGTTAACAAATATCTACAAGTTCCACTTTGTTGCTCTGTAACAATAGCGCAAAATAAACTTGGGAATGTCACACTTGCCATCTTAAAAACAGGTAAGCCTAGACATATTTCATTATTACTTCTGTCTATAGTTGTAATGTTGCACTGTTGGCAACAGTACTGTTTTAAGAAATCTACCTTAAATAAATTCTGAATTTGAACTCCTTCAATTTCAAATGTATCAATCAATGCTGGATAAAACTCCAGCACCTCTTTGCTGTTGATTGGTGGTAAACATGTTGACACAGCCATGTGCAAATTAGTAGAATTGTGAATTTGGTATCTGAAGAGTCACTAAGCCACCAAACTTTGAAAAGCATCCACCATCATTTTATTCCGAACTTGACTGATAAGTTGCATCACAGGTCAAGAAACAGAAACACTTGACCAATACTGTTAGCAAAACAGTTGACACCAGTAGTATTTTCAAATGCTGGTGCCAGAACTACTGATATTAAGGCTGAAGTTTCTTCGGACACCTGTACAGTTAGTTTCATCAGTTCTGACTCACGTCTTTACTACAGCAACTTTTTTGTGGCCTTGTGGCAGGCTTGTCTCAAACTTTCTCATTAGCTGATACTGTATGTACTGATACATTGGTATCATGAGCAAATGACTCTGATACGGACTTTTCAGAAGATTGTACTCTAAGACACACACACATTCTTTCTGCTCTTATTTTAGATTTATCAAGTTGGATGAGATGTAGTCCATCTAGAGAGTGGTTTAGAGACAGAGCGACATAACCAATCCCTGGTTTGAAGGCCTTCTTTCCAGTGTCTATGAGAAGAGTATTAAGAGTCAAACCTTGAGACTAATGAATGGATACTATGTATTAAACAGTTAAAGGAAACTGTTGTCTGATAATATAAATGTCTCAAATCAGTTGAAACTTTACCAAAATTCTCTTAATAATCTGTGGTGTGTCAGTAGTGTCAAATTTCACAATAATGTGTTCTACAAACACTGTCTGAACATCGAATTGAAAGTTGATAATATGATCCATAGCACCAATGATTAGACCATCTTCTACAGAAAGATTTTGATGAAGCATCACATGCACATTCCAACACACAGTGAGAAGAACACTATCAAGCCCAACCATTCTTGACACATCCACACTGAGATCTCTTAAATGACTAACCAGCTTTGACAAAATTGTTTTGGTCATGCACGCACATCAATGTAATCAAACAATGGAGGTTCTACAAGACAGCGTCTTCCCTTTGTAGCATGATCATACTGAATGCATTACATTTTCAATTACAAGAGTGCTGTGTGCATATTTATGAAACTTATACAAACAGAAGAGAGAAAGAAGTAAATGCCTTAGCTGGGACTTGAACCCTGACCTCCTTAGAATACCATTCCAGTTATGCTACCAGCTGTTCCACCATGGCAACTGGAGTTGAGTTCCATAAATATGAACACCGCACTCTTGTGACTGAAAATGTAATTATCTGTGCAGCACCAAGTTCTGCATTAGAGGACGAGTAAGGTGCCTTGGGATGCTCCAGTTTCCAGTTGCTTTGTTGGTGCAGCTGGTAGTGCAACCAGAATTGTATTCTGGGTGGCCTGGGTTGGTATGCTGACCAGACAATGACTCCGGTATGGCGAAGTTCTTAACATCGACAATGATAACAGGTTTCAACATTGTTGATGTTAGGGACCCGAGGATGGAAATCCACCCTTTCACCATCTGTCGCCCTCCCCTTCATACTAACTCTGTCTCAGAGTTAGTTATATTAAGAAGGGGGGTGCAAAGGGCACAGCCCTCAAGAGAAATACACCAATGTCTGACAGGCAAAATTTCAACTGTTGACATTGGGGATATCATCATGCCAAACTCTGACAACACTGTTGTCATTTCAGCATGGTAGAACTGCCTGGGTTCAAGTTCCAGCTAAGGCACTTACTTCTTTCTCTCTTCTGCTTGTATGAATGCATCACATAAAGCCAATTTTGGCACTGAACAAATGGGGTTGGAACCTTTTTGATCTAATGCTGAAAATGTATTGGTAGCCACCTGAAAAGAATCTCCATCTTTTGGAGTGAATCATGATTCTAGTAGTTTCACAGCAGACGGAGACAGCTTTCCAGTTTTCAAATCACACAACCAATCCCTGTATATGTGATCATTCTGTCTCACATTTTGTGTCAGCTCCTTGTATTTGAAAAGATGCCACAAATTGGGTATACTGTAGTTATAGTGATGCAAACACAGTGAAACAAATATAGTGACACAGCCCATTTGATATCCAGTGTCGAACGGGTTGTTGGAGTGCTGTACGGATACAGCGACTCTCGGTGTTGGCTGCTCTCTCTCCATTAAACCGCCCCCCCCGGAGTTGATTATATATAAGTCTGGGGGTGCGGGGAGTGAAGCCCCCCACAAACAATGTACAAGAGCCCTGGTACTTGGGGCGCAATATTGGTCTGTTGACAGATTTGCCAGGCGATGTGGTTGCTGTTGACAAATTTCTGTCACCATGCTGGAGTTCCACAACTTATTTGTTGAAGCGGTGTGGTGGAACCCACAAATTGAGACCACCAATGCAACCTATACTTTTCTTTGCCTCAGCTGCAGTCAAAGTATAAAATATAGGTTTACCATTCATATGAGTAAGCTGAAGTAGATCCCCAAAGACTACTACAAGCGTTCCTGCAAAAGGAACATTGGTGCCACCTCCTACAATCTCATCCAACATCAGACAGATAGAAGTAAGCATGATTTTTGAAACCATACTTACTTCATCCACTATTAACAATTTGAAATCACTAAATAAATCTCAGGGTGCGGAAGCAACCTCCCATGACAGTTTCTGATAACAACCCATTGTGTTATACTCGACTGGCAACATAAACAATCAGTATAAAGTCACACCACCAATGTTATAAGCTGTCAATCTGGTCAGAGCTGCAATCACATAAGAGCGATATGATTGTGTGAGGTCCCGGATCTTGTTACAAATGGCTTAGATAAGATGTGTTCCACTGCCAGCTGCACTTTTAACAAAATATGTAGAGTGGGTCTTATGCTGAACAATTGCAAATCTCTGCATCATGTCTTAAATGAGAAACATTCACAATCATCAAATGATATATTTTCCACTGCTGCATATTTAATGTGTTTTCCATCATGGAAATATTCACTTTTCATGGAAAACCTGATCCATACAAACAGTGACTTCTGCCATAAGTTCTGTCACACCATGTGAAGGTAGAGGGTCACTTAAGGCACAAACTGTTTATTTGGCGACACGCTCTGGGGCCGATTCCAAGATATCTTTTTCAAGCTTGGCTCGAGCTGTCTCTATTGTTCTTCCTCTAACTGGTCAAGAGTGGTATGGCACAATATTAGATACTGGGCATGTGCACCCCCAACATGCCCCAACCAGATTCTGCAGGGATGGATGGCTCACTAGCCACATGGCTACATACAGTACCGTCTCTAGCCCAGGCATAGCAGTCACAGTACAGTACTTCCATGTATTGTATGTGCATGGCTCTGGCAGCACCAGCTGGCATGCCCTGGGATGGGAAATGGCTGTAATGTGCGAACCAAGTAGGACATGGGCAGCAACATCCTGTGCAGAGTCCCCTAGTTTGGTCAGCCTACCAGTCATGGGCATCCGTGTCAATGCATACAGTCATTAGACTAGCTTTGGCTGATCTAAACACTGGAAGATTCTGCAGGCTTTGGAAATACTGTGTAAAGGGATGATGCATCCCTTTTGTGATGCAGGTCCCTTGTCCACCATGGCGCAGCCTGTGGATCATCACAGGCATGGTACAAGCCAGTCCCGCATACACCAGACTGCTTCTGCTAAAACTACTGTTCCAAAATTGGACTTGCCACAAGGTCTGACACAGTGTGCCCCTTGTGTCATGTATTTTTGATGCAAGCACCTTGCATCATTCCCTGACTTTTGAAAAACCGGCCCATTATCATATCTTGAATGTAAGCTAGGTCAAACTGATATCTTGACAGTTAAGTAAAGCACAGTAGAATACTGAACTAATCAGAGAGTAACTTTCATGATACCGATGACAGTACAATATCTCTGTTCAGCCCTCAGCTGTTTAAATCAGCGAGAAGCAGTCAAATCATCACACAAACAGCACTCTGTATTACATAGAAACAGAAATGATCCCTCATGGCAACAGGGATCCCATGTGTATTTCAGCAATTTCAGAATAAATGTCTTGCAATTCTCAGCCGCAGTCACTTGATTGTTATCTGTCCATAATTACAATGATAAAGATGCAGTTTTTAGGTAACTCCCAAACTACTAAAATACTTCACATCAGCACATCATGACACTTTAGTAGTCTGTGCACCTTCTAGGTTGGACAGTTTTCTTTTTAACTAGTTCCATATGCCATTATAAATAATTTAAATAAGAAATACAACTTGAACTCCAAGACTGTGGCGGTGAATACACAGAATCACGATAAAGGGTAATAGACTGTTATGTCTGAGCCACATAAGTAATCAACACAGTTAACTTTGGGGTTACTGGTAGTAAAAGTTATAATGAAGCCTCAGACTTGCCCATCTCTGCAGCTGCAGTGGACAACATTTCCTCCTTCTCCTCCTCCTCATCCATGCTGTGCATGGAGGTGCCTTTGGAGCCTGTTGACCCTCTCTTCCAGGAGCCCTGGCTAGCGGCACAGGGACAGTAGGTCACCTTCGAGCTATTGTGTGACACTAGTGGTGCTTGTGCACACATTGGTGAGTTGAGTGCTGGGTGAAGGTGCTCACATAGCCCAGGTTCAAGAAGGCAAAGCCTGGTGGCAGGGCAGCTGCAGCTGCAGCAGCCGAGTAGGCCTAACAAATACAGCAAGGCTCACCATGCAGCGATGTTCATGGATGTTTTTCAATAAGTAGTGACTATTCTGTTGCTCCTGTCATCCTCTGGTTACCATCTCTCACTGTGGCACTCTAATTATCCTCCCCACAGCCAGCACATATCAACCCACAATACAATGCCAGAAAGTGACAGTCAGTGACTGTTGGGCATTTGTCCTGCTGCCTGAGTGGCCTGATTGACCCTAAGGTCTGTCCCCAGTCCAGCCTGCTGGCCCACCTGCCACAACACACTGCTCCCATATCATCTGTTGACTGCGGTCTGCTTCTAGGCAACTTTGGCCTGCTGCTGCATGATGCCCCAGCCCTGCCCTGTACCGTGCTGGCTCAAGTCACTGCTGAGTGACTGGATACAGACTGGTACAGATTACCACACAGCACAGGCAACAGGTAAATTAGCAGCCACAGCATCAGCAGGAGGAGACTGGGAACTGAAAGCAAGCCACCAGACAGGCACCAGCACAGCAAATGCATGGGAGGGGGGAGGAGGGAGGAGAGAGGGGAGCCTCCGAGCCAACTGTACAGTCAAAGCTGGAAAAATCAGATGGAACAAGATTATAGGACAGTTCTGATGGCTTTCAATCAATTTAAATCTATGTGGATTGTGACCAACAAACCCAACAGCCAACGGCAGTGCCAGGATGTAGCACATACACAGAAATGCTGATGTGGCTGGTTGTGTGCAGCTGCATTTTGTCTAAAAATCAAACCATGAGAGCAGCATGCAGGCACAGGCACTATGATATGCACCCCCCCCCACCACTGTGAACAGACACATATTCACCAAACAAAACCATTTTAAAATGGTTTTGCAAAAATACAGTTATCCTTAGCACCTTCATTTCTACAACTGAACAAGCGCAAACAAAAAACAGGACAGTTTTTACAAATAATTCAAAAATTACATAAGATAAGAAAATTAAAATTACAAAAGCACACACCTTGGGCCAGTTGCTATCAAACCTATAAGTTTCAGATTTGAAACCAAAACCATTTTTAAATTCATGGTGAGCAAAAAGAAAACTTAATTTTGCCCCGTTTATGTGTTTTTGCTGGTGTGCTGATTATGGCAAAATCCCCCACAGCGACAATTTCAACAAGTTTTGAAATTGTCACTGTGAGGAACCTGAGGGTGAAATTTTGCCCTTTCACCGTGTGTCTCCCCTTCAAATCAACTCCGACTGGAGTTGATAATCTTTAGAAAAGGGTGTGGGAAGTGCAGCACCCTGCATGGGGGTTTGGGGTGCAGCCCCCTGAGAGAAACACTTAAATGTTGGACAGGTGAAATTTCACCTGTCAACACTAGGGATCTCGCTATGCCAAACTTCAACAACGGTGTTGTCTATTTGGCATAGGTAAACAGTTTTTTGCCCTTCTGTAACTTTGTCCCCACTGTACTGATTGCCACACTGTACTGATCATAACACAATTTATCTGATTCAGAGATCCTGGTACTGACAACATGCATGAAAAATTGAAAGCAAATCAGTCAAACACCAGTCAAGTTATTAAAGTTGCAAAAATCATGGTTTAACATAGAAATGCTTAGAATGCTTACTCAACCACAATATGCAAGCACTACTGCACCTGTTTAATTGTGAAGCCACCTTTTGAATGCATTATTACATTCTCTTTGTTGTGACACAGTCAACAAATGTAAAACATATTGTATCAATACTATATATTGGACTGGCCGATTGTACTAGTACATAGAATAGTGTACTGTATGGTATGGTTCCACCATCAGAACGTGCCTATCTGAGTGCACCCATCATTAGGGCACCAGGATTTTAATTTTGCCGCCCAGTATTTATGCGGGGGAGGCTGCAACCCCCACCCCTTGTTTGGGTGGGGGTCTGTGCCTCCCATGCCACCCCTAACTAAATAGTCTAACTCTGGGGGGGGGGCAGACCTCAGGGAAGGGGCATCGAATGTTGAATTTTGGCAACCTATTGATGGGTGCACTTCGACCGGTGTACAGCTGACCAGAAGGGGTACTGTATGGGTGATCATACACAACAAGGCTGTGTTTCCATTGTGTATCATGTTGGAACAGCAAAATTCCAACAGCAAAAGTCAGTACAGTGACAATTTTGATGAAATTTGAAATTATTACTGTAATGGTCCCGATAGCGAAATTTCGTTGTTTCGCTGTGGTTCGACCCCACTCCGAGTCAACCCCGACTCTGAGTTTGATATTTAGAGATTGGAGGTGCAGGGGCAAAGCCCCCTGCAAGCAAAACTGCCAATGTCTGACAGACAAAAGTTTGCCTGTTGACATTGGGGATTTTGTTGTGCCGCACTTTTACAACAAAGTTGTTGATGCAGCTTGATGGAATCTCCATGAGGGTATGTAATGATAATATAGAGACCCTGAGAGTGAAGATGGAAACACAGCTTTAGTTGTGTATGGTCAGCTGTATACTGTTTTTTATATAGGATATATTTTACCCCAATTAAAAAATTCTTACTGAACTTTGTAGTGCTGTTCTGGTGCCTTACTGATAGAAAAACAATGTGCTCACTCTGGCTCTGGCACCTGGCACCTCTCTCTCTCTCCAAAAATATTGTTTGATAAGCCACAGACACTGTTTTTAATAAATAAATAAAACTGCAACAAATAACTATTGTTCCTAACAACACAGCCGTTTACAGCTGTTTGTTTATAGTCAGCCATTTTTCCAAGAGTTTTTTGAGAAAGCCACATCTTCAGTAAATCACCGGCCACGCACTGACATGAAGGCTGAAAAGTTATTGTGGTATCTTTGTGATGTCAGAACAATACCACACTAACCTTTCATGACCTTTGAACTGTACCACAACAAGAAAAATGTCTGTATGGAATTCCATACACAATTGGTGCTAACCACATACTGTATTTTTTTTTATCAGTACAAAAACAATTGCATAATCTTTTAAAAAAATATTTTTCTTTCACTTTTTCTGAAATTTGGTAATATTGCACATTATAAAATGTATACTGTTGAAACAATGAAACTTCGATGGCGAAACCCATTACAGCGTTAATATCGACAGGTTTCAAGATTGTCGCTGTAATGGACTGCTGGGGAAATTTTGCCATTTCAACAGTGTTTTCCCTCGCTCTGAACAAACTCTGACTCAGAGTTTATCTTTAGAGTCGGGGGGGTGTGGTGGGCAGAGGCCCCCTGCATGGGGGTGGGGGGGTGAAGCCCCTGCAAACAAACAATCAATGTCTGACAGGCAAAAGTTCGCCTGTCAACATTGGGGATTTCACCAAACTGCATGTTGACAATTTCGTTATTGATGCAGCTTGGTGGAACCATTATAAAATGGATAATAAAAGTCCTCAAATCTGATTTGCCAAAACCATTTTTTAGCCAGGATGATATTTCAGTACTTAATCCCAGTGTGACAAATGCTTTTTATGCATCATATCAACAAGCAATTCAAGCCTTAAAGCAACCAAAATAAAAAAAAAAATCAATTAGCTTTTAATTTTTTTATTTATTCAAAAATGAACTACACTTCATAATCATAACAATACACTTAAAGGTGTATAGTATCATGGGGGTATCATCCCTCCTCAAATGGTTACATAGAAATATAGGCAATGACGTCAGAAAAAGACCAAGGGTCCATCCAGTCTGTCCAAGTTCTCTGTCTAGTCCTGGGACCGTTGCCCCTCCAGGATCCTAGTCCCCCCCCCAATTCTCTTTCCTGGTTCTGTAGCCCTGAGTGACCACTATGCCCTTCACTCTGCCCCAACCATGCTTGAAACCAACAACTGTTTTAGCTCCCCCCACCTCAGCTGGTAGACTGTTCCATTAGTCCACCACCATTTCTATAAAATATTACTTCTTCAGGTCACTCCTGAACCTCCCTCCTGCCAGTTTCCATTCATGGCCCCATGACCTCAAACTAGCATTCAAGCTAAATGATTCATCACTGTTCACTTTAATTCTTTAACCCACTATGCCCATTAGCACCATATGGCGTCAGAACCATCCATTGCTTAACCTGACCCAAAATGGCAGCATCAGATAGAATGAGTTAAGGAACTTGAAGGTCTCTATCATATCTCCCCTCTTTCTTCTGGTCTCCAGTGAGTACATGTTCAGTGCCTTGAGGTGTGCCTTGTAAGACCTGCCCTGTTGGCTCTGAATCATTTTTGTCACTCTAAGATTCATACTAAGGTTTAGAGAGAGCAAGACAGCCATAGGCCCATGAGAGCTTCCATGCTTATCAAAAGTCATAATATCTTGGAAATGTATCTGATAACAAATAAGCTGCACTGACTCCAGCTTGTCTCTATTCTTCCTGGATTCCACAAGCTGTATCGACACCGAAGATGTTGACGTGTGGCTTGGCGACATCCCCAATGTCAACAGGTGAAATTTCACCAGTCAGGCGTTGTGAGTTTTTTTACCAGGGGCTGTGCCCCCCATACCACCCCATTTCTACATAAAAACTCTGAGTTGGTGTTTGTTAGAAATAGGGGCAATCACTGGCAAAACAGTGAAATTTCGCTGGCGGTCCATCACAGTGACAATCTCTAAACCTATCGAGATTGTCGCTGTGATGGGTTTTGCCATCGAAATGTCGCTGTTTTGACGGCATACCTTCTTCCTGCAGTGAGGGCTCTAGAACTGGGTGCAGTACTCCAGGTGTAGCATCACTAAAGAGCTATAAAGGGGTAGTATGACCTCTTTCCTCCTACTATTAATACCTCTCGCTATACACCCCAACATCCTACTTACTTTACAATAGGCCTTGTTGCACTGGCTCAGTTTCTTGAGGGTGTCACTGATGATAACTCCTAGGTCATGTTCCTTAGCCGTAATTCTAAGTCCCACTCCACTCATCCAGTACTCTGTCCTGGGGTTCTTATTCCCTAGGTGTATTACTTTGAACTTTTTAGTTTTGAATTTCAACTGCAAAAGCTTAGCCCACCCCTCTAGCTTTTGTAAGTTACTCTGCATTTCTCTGATTCCCTCATCACTATCCATCCTCCCATACAGCTCAGTGACATCTGCAAAGAGACACAGCCTGCCATGGATTCCCTCTCCAATGTCACTGATGAACATATTGAAGAGAACTGGGCCTAGAGCAGACCCCTGTGGCACCCCACTCTTGACCTCCCTCTCTTCTGATTTGACCCCATTGACCACAACTCTTTGCTGCCTACTCTTTAGCTAGTTTAACACCTGGTTCCACCAAGCCACATCGACAACAAAGTTGTTGAAATGCAGCATAGGGATGGAAACAATGTTGATAGTTGAAATTCTGACTCTCAACATTGAGCGTTTTTTTATGTGGGGGGCTTCCCCCCCTTCCCCTCCTTCTTGAAGATAACAAACTAAGGTCAGAGTTTATTTGAAGGGGGAGACACTTGAAATCAGCTACATTTCACCATCAGGTTCAGTACAGTGACAACCTCGAGGTTGTCACTGTACTGGATCTCGATGTCAAAATATCAGCTTTGTAACGTGATAGGTTCCTACCCAGTTCACTATATACTTTGTCACGGCCAGATCCTCCATCTTCTTCAGCAGCATCTGTGGGATGCTGAGTCAGAAGCCTTGCTGAAGTTGAAATAGAACAGATCGAGAACATGGCCCCTAATCCAATTAATTTATCATCCAATCAAAGAAAATGATCAGGTTTTTCTGACAGGACCTGCCTGCCACAAAATGGTGCTGTTTACTATCCTGCAGACTGTTGCTTTTCAGGTAGTCCACAAAGTCTACCTTAATCAATGACTCCATCACTTTTCCAACAATGGAGGTCAGACTAACAGGTCTGTAATTCCCTGCTTGTTCCTTGCCCCCCCCCCCATGGAATGGAATGGCATCTGCCACCCTCCAGTTCTTTGGAACTACCCCCCATCTGTAGTGATCAGTTGTATAGTCCCAACAGGGATTCAGCCAGTTCCTCTGCCAGCTCCGTGTGAATTGTCAGATGCAACCCATCTGGTCCCAAGGCCTTACCTATCTTTAGGACAGCTAGCCCTTTATGGACCCTGTCACTTGTAAATATTGACTGTCTCATCTCCAAGACCCCCTTATCAGCTGATTTGATGCCACTCACATGCAATGGCCTGGATTCCTCCTTGGTGAAAACTGAGCAAAAGTAATAATCAAGAATGGTGACCTTTTTCCTAATGATTCCCCCTCCTTTCTTTCTTTTTCCCTAATATCTTGGAGGAAATGTTTTCTCCATCATTTACCCCTTCAGCAATATGCAACTCTGTGTCTACTTTTGCCTCCTGAACTGCCTTCTTTGCCTCCTTATTTCTCAGTAAATATTCTCTCCATTCTTCCTCCCCTTGCTTCTCTATGTACTTGCAGAAGGTCTTTTTTCTTAGCCCCACCATTTACCTGACTTCTGCAGAGAACCATAATGGTCTCTTGAACTTGCTTCCACCAAATCAGTTCAACAACAGTTTCGCCTGTCAGACATTCACTGTGTTTTTTTCAGGGGCCCCCCATTTTTATATAACTAACTCTGAGTAGAAGTTGACTTGGAATGGGGTGAAAGACCCTTGAAACCAAAAAATTTCACCTTCAGGTCCATTACAGCAACAATTTTGAATGCCATTGAAATTGTCTCTGTTATGGCCTTTGCTGTGGAAATTTCATGGTTCAACAAATTGTTTGCTGCTGGTCTCTCTCCCATCACTGTAAATTGGTTTCAATCGTATCTGATAGGCAGAACATAACACGTTAAGAGTGGCAGAGCCCTATCTCCTCCTCTACCAGTTTTGGCAGGTGTTCCCCAAGGATCCATTTTGTGTCCTATTTTATTCATTATATTCCTAAATGACCTCCCATCATCATGCTCGGTGTTGAGCATACAAATGTACACCAATGACATGGCCCTCTATGCCACTGGTTGCTCCCCCACTTCCATGCAAGAGCTCCTCCAGACTGACTTTCACTCAGTCCTTTGCTAGTTTCAGTCTAATCATCTCAAGATAGGTATAAAAAAAAACATCTCTATGATCTTTGGAAGCACCCAAAAGCTAGCCTTCCTCTCCTCCCCCCTCACTTTCTATATGTTTGATGGCACCCAGCTTGATGTTGTCCCCACTACAAATATCTGGGTGTCTGGCATTATAAAAAAGTTTGGTTTTAGTTTTATTTTAATTTTAACTGTATTTAGGTAGAGTGATATTAACAAATACTGGAGGTTTGTTATGTTTGTGTTGGGAATCAGCAGTGTAGTTTGATCCTAAATAGTTTTGCCTGTATTAAGAAAGTTGTACTATCTAAAGTGTAGATTAATTAACTTGTCAAATAAATTATATTAATTTGTACTTAACATGAAGATTGTAATGCTGATGTGGGTTTTTGGCCTTATGGGCATCATATTGGGCCAGAAACATGAGTTGAAAGAAAGCCCTAAACAAGTTAACAAAAGTGAAAGTGTGTTTCCTTACTATGACTGTCCAAAGGCTCAAACCTCTACTTGTAAATAGAAGAAACCATTTTTCAAACATATGGAAATTATATACAGTCAAAGTATATATGGTCAACATGATGTTATGTGGGGACAGTAGGAAAATTAGTAGGACATCCTCGGCTCTCTTACTGGTGTTGGGTGGGGGCATAGAGTCAAACTCAGGGCCTGGTAAGGACACAAGATTAAAAATACTCCAGGAAAATGTACGTAGTGTTGTCCCTAAAATAGATGAACTCAGACTTTGGATGTAAAAAGAGAAGCCGGACATAATGGGTTTAACTGAAACATGGCTTCGCAAGGGGGTAGAAAACAAGGAAGTCCAAATTAAGAATGATAAAAGTCAAAGATTGGATAGAGGAAGTAGAGGGGGAGGAGTGATGGTGTATATTGGGGAACACCTGGTAAGTATTAAAACTTGTCTGAAAACGTTGAAGGTATGGATTGCCTCTTAATTGAAATAGAATCACTCAAATTGATAATTGGGACGATTTATGCCATACCCAAAACCAAACTGTGTAGTTTTGTAGTATTACAAAACAGATTATTTGACAAAATGAAAAATTCAAAATTGGTACTTATAGGGGACTTTAACACAGGATGGAGGCAGTACATGGGTCAAAACCTGGAAGACTTTTTTTGCCCCCATAGGTTTAAAATAAGTAATCCAGGAACCAACTAGATTTACTTTACTATTAACTCGGGGTTCAACCTTGGATATAATTTTTATTTCTGAGGGTACTGATATACACGAGTCAAAAGTTATGCCCCAAAACGTAAGTGACCACTGTCCGGTAAGATGTATGGTAAGATGGAATAGCAAAGTAAAACTGAACCAAAATTCAAATGGATGAGGCAACTAAAGCAATTTAATATAAATAGCTATAGGAAAAGTCTACAATTAATTAGATGGGAAAGGATTAACCTAATTCCAGACATTAATTTAGCAGTACGAGACTTGACTATCACTTTTAAAGAGTTAGTGTACTGCTTGGGATTAATAGTAATTTTCAGATGCAGTCAGCTATCACTTCTTATATCTCAAGTATTTTTTCTTTTCTGTTTGTTAATTAGAATATTTTCCACCTGGCAGTACTGGGGTGATGTGTGGAACAGCACTCTGTTAGGAGGAAAAAAAATCAGTTCTGTTCCTCCCACAACATTGTCAGAAATGAGACCGAACACCTTGAGGCACCACAATTCTTGCTGCCTGAGCAGTGACTCTCACAAGCTACCAATCAAAATCAGGAAATTGCGACATCACTAGTAACCAGGGAGAGCCAGTCACTGCTGCTTCATGTGAAAGTGAAACCTGGCAGTGAGAAATGGTTCTCATTGGTTACTAGTGGTGTCATAGTCAGTGTGGTCTCAGTGTTGATATAGTGGGAGGAACATAACTGACTGTTTTTTTTTCCTCCTGACAGAGTGCTGCTCCACACACATCACGCCAGTACTGCCAGGTAGAAAATCTTCTAATTAGCAAACAGAAAAGAAAAAAATACTTGAGATATGAGAAGTGATAGCTGACTACATCTGAGTTACAATTACTTGCAAGCAGTTTCTAGGCAGTACACTAGCTCTTTAATACAGATAATTGAGAAATACACCCCTAATGTTCAAAGGAAAATAATAAGAATCTTCCCTGGATCACGGATAGACTTAAAACTCAGATATGGATTAAAAATAGATTATGGAGGAAAGGAAGAAGAACTAAAAGTATAGATGATTGGAACACATATAAAACATAGCATAATAAATGCACAGAGAAGATTAGGTTAGCAAAAAAGAGGTACAACAAGATAGATTTTGAACAGTTGAAAAATCCAAATCAGTTATGGAAATGTGTTAGAAAAGTACAACATCCACTAGTAGAGTCCAATCAGATTCAACTAGTACATAATGGTAAATTGATCCAGGACCAGAAGGAGGTAGGAGAGGTGTTCGTTTATTTTATAAATCTCTCAGATTTAAAAATAGTTGCACCAAAGAGAGTTACTGAAGATACCATAGTGTCAAACTTGTTAAAAATATTAGAGCAGAAAGGGGCTGGAACACCAAGATATATAAAAACTCCACCCCCCCCCCTTAGGTTTAAAAGACTGACAGTAAAGGAAGCTGAAAAAGAGTTAAGGAATCTTAAATGTAATAAAGCGGGGGTATCCATGGAGTAGAGCCTCATTTCTTAAAATAGGTGCAGCTATATTAACAACCACTTTGACCTATTTGTTTAATTGGAGCTTGTGAAGTAGAATTTTTTCCAGATACTTCGAAGATAGGGCAAGTGGTCCTTATATATAAAGGGGTGAGGCAACTGAACTATCTATTTACAGACCTATAGTTTTGCTGTCCACCATGTCTAAGATACTGGAGAGCATGGTGCACAGGCAAATGTATCAATATCTGGAGGATTAAGATTTATTGTCTGCTGCTCAACATGGGTTTAGGGCTGGGAGGTCCACGGGTACCGCCCTCTTAGATTTTAACAACTTAATCACTTCTTCCATGAATTTGGGGAGTAAAATGGAGGTGGTATTTGTGGACCTCAGCAAAGCCTTTGACCTGGTTGATCACCAGACAATGCTGGAGAGACTGTTCAAAATAGGTGTACCGTATATCAGGAACCACTGAATTGGTTTAAGTCATACCTATCTAATAGGAGACATGGTACCTGTGTCACTCACATAAAACAGGTAATATGGGGGTACTGCAGGGATCCAACCTGGGCCCATTGCTTTTTAGTGTCTATGTAAATGCCCTGGAAAGGAATATTAAAAATAGCAGGGTGCGCCCTTATGTGGATAACACTGTGTTGGTGGCATCCGTGTGCATTCACCCCCTGCTGGAACAAAAACTTCAAGAAGTTTTGAGTAGTATGGAGGCTTGGTTTGAAACATCTGGCCTATTGTTAAATGAGAAAAAGAGGAATACTTACGTATTCCCAAAATGTGGTCTCCTGACCTACACCATACCAAGGTCAGGAGACTGAATTTCACAATCCTAATGGGGACTTGTGTTATGCGGAGGGCTTCACCCTCCCACCCTCGTAACTAATATAACCATCTCAGAGGGGGAGCAGACCTCTGAGTTGCTAGTAAAGTTACAGGGGGTGCAAACAATTTTGCAAAATGTTCCCCTACTGGGAACAGACCCCTGTCCCTGAAAGTCTGCTGGCCGAATTGCAGAAGCATTAGTGCTCCACACCACAGAGCAGCTCAGCCAGCACCTCTCTCCACCGCCCTCACAAGGTTACGCCAGGCAGAACCATGTTCCACAGGCATAAACTAGCATTTTGCCCAGTGAAATGCAATTTTGCCCAGTGAAAATCAATTTCATTTTCAGACAACCATGTCGGGCATCCCTCATTTCGGGATACCGAAGCCGGGCCTGTGTGTGTTGGGACCCTCAGCTTTGGTATCCTGATAGGCTACTGAAAACAGCTTCATTATCCTGATAGGATACCGAAAAAAACACAATGCCTGTATTTTCAACCTTGCAAAGAAAACTCCAGGGCAAGATATTGGAAGTGAGGTTTAACAAGGGACTCAGAATGGAAAACGTGACTAACAATAAATACCTAGGGGTTGTGGTGGGTAATAAATTAAATGTTAAGGAATACATAAAATTAACTGTTACAAAGACCAATAAAAACTGTGGTCCCTCAGGAGAGTGGCTAACTGTTTAACAACTGAGACTAGAAAGAAAATTGTTAATCATACGATAATTCATGTGATAGAGTAGGTTTGGTATTATATAGGAATGCCAACAAAACTGAATTAAATAAACTAAACCAACTTTATTACACATTGGCAAAATTTATAACTCAGAATAAACATGGGGCACATCACTGCAGATTGTATGACAATTCAAGTTGGTTACATCCAGAAGAAAAAAGAATTTACATCTGGCTAAACTGGTGTCATAAATTAATTTATTCACAAAAAATACGCAGATGAGTTGCATTGCAAACCACACTCATAAGGTGGATAAGGGACAGCATTTGAGATCTAATAATTTAAATATTCCAACTGTTAAAACATATAACAGATTTGGGGATGCCATGTTGCAGACTTCTGTGTCCCGATCTTGGAATGATTTGCCTAATGAATTAAAATGTGTATCTTTTCACTGTACATTTCAAAATGCCTTGAAAAAGTATTTGCACCATACCTGTGTTTGTTTACTGTGATAATGAGTTGTATGCAACTGAAGTTTTATGTTTAATATTCTTGAACAGGGCACCCAGCCGACCGAGACCAGGATGCCCACCTGCAGCTCCTTGAAATCTGCCTGCTCTTGAACAGGGCTGCTTCAGCTCCCCCATGGTCAGACGGCACCCAGCTGACCAAGACCAGAACTTCCGCCTGCAGCTCCTTGGAAGCTGCCTGCCCTTGAACAGGGCTACTTCAGCTCCCCCACGGTCGGACGGCACCCAGCCGACCAAGACCAGGATGCCCACCTGCAGCTCCTTGGAAGGTAAGGCAACAGCGCAGCCAATCGGAACACAGGTGCTTTCAGCAAACCAGTTCCGATTGGCCAGGAATTTTTCACCTGCTTTTGCCTCCTGGTGCTTTTTACAAATAGATTTAGCTGCAACTAAGCAAAATTCAAGTGTTTCATAGAAGGATTTTTGGCCCTCCACCCACCCACCCCTCCACTGATTAAATACACCTATTGCCCGCCTACATTCCCGCTTGCTCCATCATTGGTTAGTAAGCCTAGCAGCACTCGCTCCCTCATTGGTTAATAAGGCTAGCAGCACTGCTCGCTCCCTCACTGGCTACCTAAAACCCTCATTCTCTCTGCTCCCCCAATGGTTCTTAATCCTTACAGGTCCCTATCATTTCCCTGCCCCACATCCCAGCCCTCCACCTTCTCCACTAAGTAACTACAGCACCTACCTTCCCCGCTAAGTGACCTCAGCAGTAGGGTCTTCCTAGCACCTGATCAGCACCATGATCCTTCTACCAGGCCACCTGACCCTGCTCATCCCTATTCTCTTCTCCCTCCCTTCCTTCCTTTCCAACATGCCACGCACCTCTCCCATGCTGCCCTCCCAAATCCTGCCAAACCTCATTGAGCTCTCCCACCCCTCCAGCTCGGCGTCCACCTTCCCTTTCACCCAAGCATGGACACACTCTGCCACACATCCCAGTCCATTTCTTTTCAACCCATTGCTCCCCCTGGGTCATTTTTCAACTTATTCCCCTATGCCCAGCACATACACGCCATCAATCTAAGAGACGACCGCTGGCAGTCAGTCATATACAGCTATTCGCTCACTACCTAACTCTCACTCTCCTGCTCCTTGTAGCAGGTGACATCCACCCTAATCCGGCCCCAATACTACCCCCCATGCCTTTCTCCAACATTGGTCTCTTCTTCACCTCACTCTGGGGACCTTCTCCCACGTGGCCTGTGCCTCCTGCACCTAAATATAAGAAGCCTTGTCCACAAGCTTGACTCCCTTCAGGTTCTTGTCATCCACTATGCTCCAGATATCCTCACCTTGTCCAAAACCTGGCTCAACAAAAACATCAATGACTCCTCTTCTGTCGCTATCCCAGGCTACACTATGGCCCGCCAGGATAGAGTCTCTAAAGGCGGCTGAATAGCCATCTACGTAAACTCAGACTTGCACTATTCAGTGGTCCTGACCAAGTCTGAACCAAAAGCCCTTGAAGTAATACTAATTCAGCTTGTCCTTCCCTTCTTGCTACCAATCTACATTGCTGGGATACACTGCCGACCTGGTACACCAGCTTCTGCTGTCACCGACCTCCTCAAGCAAATCTCCTGCTTAACCACGACAGAGGAACTCTATATTATGGGGGATCTTAACCACAATTGGCTAGCTCCTGCCCTCAACAAAACCTTTCTGCTCTAAACCACTCACAAATCATTACTGAACCCACCTGGCTTAACCTAAAATCTGGTAACGACTCGCTCATCGACTGGGTCCTTACCACACACCCCCAACGGGTCAAACAAGCCGGTATTCTTCCTGACTCCCTCAGTGACCACCACGTAACCTTCTTAGTGTGCAAAATCCACTGCCCAAAATCCTCCATTAAATTTGTAGTCCAACGCTCCTATAAATCCCTCAATCTAGCCCCTGTATTAGATGACCTTGCGCTAGCAAACTGGGCCCCTGCCCCTCCTACGATCTCCATTGAGGATGCCTTCCTACACTTTAAAAACACATTCCTCAGCATCTGAAACACACATGCCCCACTGCATCGTACAATAGTACGAGGAAACCACCTACCTTGGATCACCCAGAACTGATTGCATGTCAAATCGCATGGGAAAAAACCTGGAAAACGCATAAATCCTCATGCCTCCCACAACACCTCTCCACATACAGCATGCTCCGTAACAAGTGCACCAGAGCCACTCATCTTGCAAAAGCAGAGTACTTCAGTAGCTCCATCCAGTCAAACCTAAAAAAACCCTCAAAATTCTGGAAGGTCATTCACTCCCTTTTCACCCCACCGGCTCCCAATCCCACTCCAGTGCTAAATGTTAATAACGCTGTCCTATCAGAGCCCACAGCAGTCGCCACTGAGTTCAATGTGTACTTCTCCACTTGTGCTGCCACCCTCCTCTCTTCCCTGCCCAACACTACACCTCTCGCACCGCCTGCAGACATAAAGACCCAGGCTAGGTCTTTCTCCTTTTCCTTCAAAGACATCTCTGCAACTGAGGCCCTAGATGCATTACTTTCTCTCAACCCTTCAAAAGGCAAATCCCCGGATTGATTAGACACCAAACTTCTATACCTCACCGCCCTCACTATAGCAACTCCGCTTGCCAAACTCCTAAACCAATCCTTTGCTGCCGCTGCTGTCCCTCATGCATGGAAGCACACCATTGTCATCCCTCTGCCAAAAGGAGGTGCCCCTACCCCCCCTCTAACTACCGCCCCATCTCCCTCCTCCCAGCCCTAGCAAAACTACAAGTGCACCTTGTGCTCACCCAACTGACCTAATTCCTCACTGACTCCAAACTCTTCACGCCATTCCAGTCTGGCTTCAGGAAGGGACACTCCACCACCTCCTCCCTGATAATGCTTACAGACACTATCCTGACAGACATGAACAGTGGACTGATCACCTCAGCCATTTTTGTCGACCTTGCAAAAGCCTTCAACACCCCATATTGCTCTCGAGTCTTGCTGAATCAGGCCTCTCTATGGCAGCAACAAACTGGTTCAGATCATACCTCTCTGATAGAACTCAGTCCGTTAGAGTCTCAAATGCGATCTTCATCCTCCTTCCCTTAACTACCGGTGTCCCACAGGGGTCGGTTCTTGGTCCCATTCTGTTCTCTATATTCTTAAATGACCTGCCACACATCTGCTCTACTTTCTCAATCCTCATGTATGCAGATGATTCTGTACTCTACTACTCGGGCTCTGCCCCTGATGTGGTACAATCAAACCTCCAAGCTGACTTCAGCAAGGTACAGCAATGGTTTAGCTCACACCAGCTCTCTCTAAATGCAAAAAAAACTGTCACTATGACCTTTGGCACAAAACAACGCCTGGCCAGACTCCCCTCCCTTCCCTACTTTGCCACCCTGGATGGCCAAAAACTTGAAGATGTCTCCTCATTCCATTACTTGGGGGTCTGGCTTAACAGCCACCTCTTCTTCTCTGACCACATTGATGCTATCTCAAAAAAACTATGCCCCATGCTCAGTGCACTATATAGGAACTGCAGCAGCCTCCCTCCCTGAGTCTGACGTGAACTGGTCCTGAAGATGATACTGTCCTCCATCGACTACTGCAACATTGTATACAGTGTAGCCCCTAAGTCCACCCTATCTAAACTGGACACACTTTATAATGCCTTCTGCTGCTTTGCTCTCGATGCCTCTCCCCTCACCCACCACTGTGACTTCTACTGAGCCTTGGCCCTACCGTCCCTCAAAAACCGCCGCATCTCTCACTGTGCTAAATTTGTCTCCAACCTATAACTCGGATCCATTCCCTCCTACCTTGCCACCATGCTCACAGATGCCCCACCCCGCTACCATCATCTTAGATTCAGTGACTCCTGCCAACTTTCGGTCCATAGGCGGAAGACCTCTGCCGCTCAAGCTGCCTTCTCACACCGGCTACCCAAGCTCTGGAACGCCCTCCCACCACAAATTCAGCACTCCTCCTCCTCTTCCTACTCTCTGTCTACCACCCTAGCAAACTTCCTTAATACAAATTGCTCCTGTCCCTGAACCTGCCATGCCCCACTATCCCCTCCCCAATGCCTGACCAGCGGCCTTAGCCTTGCTACAGAAGCTGGCATATAACCCCAACCTTGCGCTTATGTCCTGGGCCTATTTTGCTCTATGTACTGTTTATAACTGTATAACTGTGATATATGTCCTCTGTTGTTTACAGCTGTTACTACTGTGCTAATTTACCTTGTCTGCTGCTTCTTGTCACAAAAATTGTTATTTGATACTATACTATCCTATCCTAAGCATTCAATGTGCGCTGCTCGTATATTCATGCAATTGTGTATCCTTATGCTGCTTTTTATTTATTTCTGTTAACTGTTCACTTGATAACTTGCGTGTTATCATATCCATGCATACCCCACCCCAACCCCAGGTTGCACTGGGAAACAAGCATCTTGTTACTCAGTGTGTCTTTCCTGGTGAAACAATTGCAATAAATTAATATGTCTGAACTGTTTTTATATGTTTTGTACAGGGATTGTTGTAACATATTTGTTATAACTATGTATAAGCAAGGCAGAGACAGCAAGAAGACAAAAAAGAAAGAACAGCAAGTAAAGACAAGAGTTGACTTTGCAATCCAATGGAAAAGATAGAGATAGTAGACAGAATCCTTGCTTCAGACTTTCTCTACACATCACATATGGGACAAGGTCCAACAAACCCTGTCACTGTCCTCTAGGCCAATCTCCCTACTGGAAGTGGACATAGATTTTGAAGCTGGTTCAACCCCCCTACTAATGGGGGTTCCTAGGCACCTTTGAGGAGCTGTGTGAGTGCTCCTTGCTTAATTGGTGTCCGGCGTAGTGCCGCTTAAATGTGGGCATGATGATCGCTTTAGAGCCTCTGGTACTGTCTCTTTAAGAGCTGCCTGCTCGCAGACTTTATTAGTGTGCATAGGGGGACTGTGGGTTTATTGCTCGAATCCCACTCGAGCTGCTGTTTAAATTGCTCCGTTCTGCCGTTGCTAAGTGGACAGAGGGAGCCTCTTTGAAGGGTGTAACTGTTTTCTGGGATATCTGTAGTGTGGCAGTAAAATTGCTGTTGGTTTAACCTGTTTTCATTGCAGCTGGGACTCTGTGTGTTTGGCTCCTCCATTTTGGACCTGGACTTCGAGATGGGCCAATTGGGAAAAGGGGGACACTATAATGGAGGCCGCTTTAGCCAACCAGAATTTGGACTCCCACTGGGAGCCTGCCCAAAAGGGAATATATGGCAGGTGCTTCTGGGAAGTGTAGTTTGGACTCTGGCGCCTTTTTTGCAGCAATAGAGGGCGTGTGAGGAGATGGACAGAGAAAACAGCCAACCGGAGCCCTGTGGGGTGAGAGGAAACTGACCTGCAACTGTCCAGGAGGGGCAGAGTCATTGGTGCTCGTGAAGGGAGAAGGAGCTCTGGCTTCTGCGCTGGGAAAGTCTTCGCACGGGAAGCGCGTGTGTTAGGCCTAGCAGCCGGGCAATCATATCGCTGTGGAGCGAGAGAGAGAGTGGACAAGATCCGTGGAGGAGTGCAAACAGAGGAGGCTGTACGGTTACAGCTACCTACCTACCAGGCTCACCCTGTAGAGGACTGGAGAATCTGCTGAATCGCGCTCGGTCTGTCAGGACAAGTGAAGCTGTGTTGTTCACCCGGTTCGGTCAGAGAAAGTGATCGGGAGTTTGGAGCAGCTGCCTGGTATGGTACCCCTATGTGTACATATAAATGTGTGGAGCAGTGTCTACATTACAGGCCAAGCACTGCAGGGGTGTGAGAGGAATTATTCTGTAGGATTTGTGAGTACTACATCAGGGTAGCTCCCTGTCTAATGTTCTTCCTGAGGACAAGAGTTGATTGGCTGTTCATTCGCTGCATGACTTGTGCCTGTGGGCTCTTACAAATTGAACCTAGGTATCAAATGCTTGTTTCTTCACCAGGGCCCCAACCAACTGCACCGAATAGGTTAGCCTTGTAAGGCTTGGGTACCCAAAGACAGTGACTGATAGGTTTGACCTGTGCACAGTGCCCTATATAGTAGAAGTGTTAAGCTAATCAACCTGATCTCCCCGTCCTTGTTACTTCCCCCTTTAATAAATCAGATTTGTTGTTGCAAGGTATACCGTTTGAACTGCGTGTTTGTACTACCCTTTTTGTGTATGGGTTATTGTATAACTGCATCTTATTTTACAGGGGGTCCTCAGCACCAAGTTGGCCATCCCGACCTGGGGGTAAGTGTAAGTCATAACGGTAGAGTGGGAATTGCTGGTGAGCCACTAGTGGGAAGAAAGGGGGGTTGTAGTGACCCAGAGGGCTGTGACCAGGTCGCATTTGACTGTTCCAACCCTGACCTCTGGGTGGAGGCACCCGCCATTGGATCCAGGCCCCTCAACCTGTTGTTGGCTGAGCAGGCAGGGTTAGTAGCCCTTGGGATAGCGCCCCCTAGAGGTTACACTGTCATCAGATAAGGGTCTCCTGGCCCACTTAGTTTGCCTTGTTTTCCATACCTATAGTGACACTATGGACCCCACTTGGTCTCCAGCCTCCCCTCTCCCTTATTATTAAGATCTGTATGACATGAAAATATATTTAGGGATAGAAACATAGAAACATAGAAGTTGATAGCGGATAAGGGCTGCAAGGCCCATCCAGTCTGACCATTTTTTTCTACCTCATGAATGTGCCATAGGCCTTTACTGTCTGGGATAGTGGCTAAAAGGCTTCAGACACACATAGCAAAGGTAGCTTATACTGACCAGATGGGATTTATCAAAGGCTGTTTTATCTGGGCAATGTGAGAAAGTACTTCTTCATGGAAAGGGTAGTGGAGGCATGGAACAGCCTCCCAACAGAGGTGGTGGGGGGAAAAGTCAGTGGGGGAATTCAAAACTGCATGGGATAGACATAGGGGAACCCTAGTGGTACAAAGGAGGAGGTGAAGCCAGGGATAAAGTAGGATCTGTAGCATTTTTAGTAGGTAGGGAAACAAATGGCCGACTGGATGGGCCTGGCAGTCCTTAACTGTATTTGCCATCAAATTCTTTGTTTCTATGTTTCTGTCTTTGCCAGTATTTGGAAGGCATTGAACATTTCCTCCTCCTCAAAATCCACCTGAGAACCCTACTGGCAATAGCAATCAATGCAGAGAAAGCCTTCAGCAGGGTAGTTTGGCACTTTCTATATTATGCTCTGCAGTCCTTTCGATTTGGCATCTCCTCCATTTCCCTCCTAATGTCCTTTTGGACAGCCTCTGACACCCGATATGCTGTTCGCCATATGGGCGTCTGTGTCCCTGTCTCCACATCGTGTGTCACTAAGTGGGTTAGTCCAGGCTTGGCACTAAACAAGAGGGCAAAGTCTGCTAAAACCTCCCTTACGTTCTGGATCTGGTCTGGGGCCAGCTGGGGAGACAATTTTACTGCCTCCACAGAGGACTCCCACTTACTTTCCTCCAGCAAGTCCAGAAGGGGGTCTCCTTCATCCGTTCCCTCCCCATGACCGCACACTTCAAACACCATGTCATCCCTATTTGCATATGGCTTCATCATGTTGACATGGTACATCCTTTCTGTCTGTCTTCTGTCAGGTAACTCCACAATGTAGTTCACATCATTTACCTTCCTAACTACTTTGTATGGTCCTGCTCACTCAGCTTGCAGCTTGTCTTTTCGGACCGGAATAAGGACCATGACTTCCTGACCCACCATGTACGACCGAGCTCTGGCTCTGCGGTCGTACCACATTTTTTGTTTCTGTTGGGCAGCTGCTAGGTTGCTCTGGGCTGTCCCCATAAGCTCCTTTAGTCTTTCCCTAAACCTAAAGATGTAATCCACAATGGGAGTTCCCTGGGTGGCGTGCTTGCCTTCCCAGTCCCCCCGGATCAAGTCTAGGGGCCCACATACCTGGCGTCCATATAAGAGTTCGAAGGGGGAAAATCCTGTTGACTCTTGGGGCACCTCCCTGTATGCAAACAACAGGTGGGGAAGGTATTTCTCCCAGTTCCTCCCATGCTGTTCAGCAAACGCCCAGAGCATTGACTTTAGGGTACCATTGAATCTTTCCACAAGCCCATTGGCTTGTGGGTGATACAGTGTTGTGCATCTCTGCACCACCCCACACTTCTCCCATAAACATTTCATCAGGTCTGACATGAAGGAGTCCCCTCGATCGGTGATAACCTCCTGCAGAAACTCAACATGGGAGAAAATCTCAAGTAAGGCATCTGCTACTTTGTCTGTCCTCAGTGAGGATAGGGTGACTGCCTCTGGGTACCGAGTGGCATAATCCACCACAGTCAGGATGAATCTCTTCCCTGAAGAGCTGGGGGTATTTAAAGGCCCCACAATATCCATCCCTACCCTCTGGTGTGGCTCCTCCACTATGGTCAATGGAATCAGGGCAGCTTGGGTTTTCTTGCCAGCATTCCCTATTTCCTGGCACCGGTGACAAGACCTGCAATACTCCTTCACCTGCTGGGTGAAGTTAAGCCAGTAGAAACTTTGGGCCAACTGCTGCGTCATGCGTGCGATTCCCAGATGACCAGACAAGGGAATATCATATGCAGTTTTGAGCAACTGCTCATGATACACCTGGGGAACGACAAGCTGCCTGCCTAGCATCCCTCCCTCAGTCTGTACTGCCTGAGTATATATAGTCCATTTTTCCAATAAACCTTATGTCTGCCATCACCTCCCTGTGTGCCATCCGAGTCTGCCCAAGCCTTCAGCTTCTCTAAACTAGGGTCACTTTTCTGAGCAGCTGCAAACCCCTCACACATTCCCAAGGCATGGGACAGGTCCCCTTCAGTTGCTAAACTACGGTCCCTAGCACTAGCGTCAGGGCCCTCAGGATCACTGTCAATCCCAGCCCTCTGACAATGGGTCACCCCTTCCTCTTCAGAGTAACCTTCCGTAGCTGTGTGGTCACTTGCTACCGGGGAAATTTCTACCCCCTTTTTATCAGTCTCCATATCAGGAGACACAGGCTGGGGAACCAGCCTCCCAGTGGTTTCCACAATGGCTTCTGAGGGGTTCAGGGAACCACAATTTTCCCTTGCTGCTTGGCTATGGGTAACTGCACATATCATCCCCTGTTGGAGATTGTTACCCAGGATCACATCCACTGCTAATGTTTTGGCTACAGCCACCTATTGCACAGTTCCCCCTGTTTCACCCAGTCCAGGAGAACACTGGCCAGTGGCAATGTTTTCTCTTCACCAGTGAACCCTTGGACAATAATGTATTTATTGGGTATAAGCTGACCAGGCTGTACCAGATCCCCTTTACTAACATCAGGGATGCCCCTGTGTCCCTTAACCCTTGTGTCTGCACACCATTTACCATGACTGGGCACATGTGTTCTCTCATGTTCACTGGCATGCTTCCAGGGACACACAAGCAACCTACTTCTTTTCTAGTACCATGTTGTGTATTGCTCGTCTTTATGGGGCACTGTCTGGCAATATGCCCAGTTTCTTTACACAACCAACATTCATTTCTTCTCTCAGAGAAATCTTTTCTCTGAAACCTGGTGCTAACTGGTTTCGGCGGAGGCAGTGAGGGTTTTAGCTGCCCTGAAGGTGCGCTTTTCCCTTTCTGCACTGCCACGCTCACCCCATTTGCTCTCAGAGCAGGTCTGCTCTTGGCATAGTGGTCCAAGAGTTCAGCAGCCTCTTGCACTGTTTTGGGATCTCGGTCCTCTAGCCAGGTTTTTAACTCTGCTAGGCAAGCCCAATAAAACTGTTCTAATAAAATCACATTTTCAATTTTACCAAAAGAGTTTGCCTCAATTCCTTCCCACCAACATTTTAAAAACTGACATTATTTCATGGCTAGCTCCTCATAGCTCATATCAGGGCTTCTCCTGAGCTTACAGAATTTAGCTCTGTATGTTCAGCAGTTAAGTCAAACTTTTTTAACAGTGCAGCTTTTAGTTTGCTGTAATTATTATTGTCCTCATTGTCCATTTGACCCAATGCATCCCGAGCTTTCCTGGTAAGTAGCGGGGATAGCTGGAAGCTCCAGGACTCTCTAGGAATTTTAGCCTGAATACAAACTTTTTTAAAAGAATTTAAAAAGGCATCCATATCCTCCCCCTCCTTAAATTCAGCTATTCATTTGGAATTCAATTTGTAACCCAGTCCTGCAGTCCTAGTTAAACCCAAGCCACTTACCTGCTCTGGTGCCGCTGGTCAGAGTCATAGCTTCTCCAGTTTGTGTTGCCTCTGGAGCTCCTCTCTCTTCTTCTCTGCAGCTTGCTGGCACTCACGCTCCTCATGGTCTGCCTCCCTCTGTTGTCGTTCTGCCTCTCGCTGTTCCCTCTCTGCCTCTCTGCATTCTCGCTCTGCCTCTCAGTTCTCTCACTCCCTCTTCTCCTCTGCCTCCCTTTGTTCATGGTCCCTCTCTCCCTGGAACTCCAGCTCCATCTTGCGTAACTCAATTTGCAGCCCGAGTACCTCTGGATTCAGGATACTGGTGACCTTCCCCTGCTGCTGTGGCCCTTCACTGACAGTGCCCCTGCTGTAATCCTCACCAGATCTGGACACAGCACTGGCCACTAGTACTGCCACTCTCAAGGTCTGGTCCTATTTAGTCATGGTCTGTGACTTGCTGCTCTGGGTATCTGCTACCATCAGGGCCTCTATGAGGTTCTGCTTTTTGGCTGTCACCTTGAATGGGACTCCTCTGTCCCCACACAACTGCTTCAAGTAATCTAAGTGTGCCTGCTGTAGTCAGAAGCCATCTTCTTCCCTGACTACAGCTACTCTGACTTGCACTTTAGGAAAAAAAAAAAAGGGTAGGAACTTGACTGTACACCAAGTGAAGTATAGTTCTGTTTCCTTTTTAAAATAAAACTCTGTATTTTTCTTTCTTTGCAAGAGAGCTATGGTCTCAACTGACACAGAACAATAAAAGTTTGCAATACCAAAATTATGCCACCGCTGCCAACCAATCTGTCACAAACCCACTCAGCAGGTCAGGCCCTCTACTCCCAAAGTGCCAACCTCTGAGCACAGTCTTGTGAACAGTTTAACAGAACAAGGTAACCCTCTTGTCTGTTTTGTGAGTTTGGATCAACCTTTGGTCTCAAGTCTTCGAGGGACTCAAACTGTGAACCTCTTGCTAGCGTACCCAATGCACAGGCTCAGATATTTCTGTCTTCGGGGGGCCAGATGTCTTTGCTTACGGGCACCTAACCAGGTATGCAGAGATGAACCCTTAAAAACTTTAATAAAGACCTCAGATTTTTAAACGCTTCTCTTTCCAGTTTGGTACCACCATTCAAGCTTATGCCTCATGTCTGCTATAACCATATATACTTTTCTTACAAATAAAAGAAATACAAAGACAGACCAAATATGCTCTAAAAAGAGTTTTACTAAAATAGATAAAAATATATAAAACACAAAATACAGAACTCTTATATCACAAGACATACAAATCTTTTAAAAGAACAAGGTTTAAAGAGTGCAATTCCTACTTACAGTACTTAGATTTGACTCTCTTTCTAAATACCTGTTTACAAGTGCTCCAAAGATGTTTTCTTAGTCAGAGTCTAGATAAAAATGTTTAAGTAAAACAGAATATTCCTTAAACAAACTGTATTTGCCAACCCCTTTTTTGTGTGAGGTCACTAGCGCCTCCTTTGTCAGAATATATATAAAAAAATATCTTATTCAAAAACAGGATGTCTTTTCAAAGTATTACATTCTGCAACTTCAGCATAATTCATGTCCTTTAAATGACACTTTGTTGATCTCATAATAAGCTTCCTCCTTTCATGACATGAAAGCATCTTTATGATTTTGCACTTCTATGTAATAACCTGGGTTTTCCCTCCAACATCATAAAATGGATATGATTTAGCAACTACATCTGTAATTAACTCAGACAAACAGGAGATCCTTGGTTAAGGCCTTCCACGTAACACCTAGTATCTAAAACTGTGTGTTTGATTTCACATGTTGTTTTCAGCATTTTCTCATGGCTTTCATCTTTTGGCTGAAACCTGGGGGGGGGGATGAGTGAGGTCATTCTAAGAGCACCAGATTTTTCAGTAGAGACAGTCAGTAATACATTTTATATTAAAAAAATGATACAGCACTCAGAACAGGCTGTCGAAATTTTAGCATACCTGTCAAATCTACTTTTCTAGGTAACTCATACATGTTTTTTTTTCTTGCTACTAACACTTGTCAGATCTTTAATGGTATTTCTAAGCCAAATGTGGCAACCACCTTTTTTCTAGAGAAAAAACTAAATTAAAACATTTATAAAATACTCACATTTTTGAGAAAAAAATAAATTAAATCATTTATGAAATACTCACATTTTTGAGAAAAAACTAAATTAAAACATTTATAAAATACTCACATTTTGGTGGAACTAGAAAATGTCACCACTATATAAAAACTGGAAGATGTCTGCAATTCATTATAATGAAAAAGCGTGGGTCAAATATTTTACCCAATTTCGTTGCCCTGCTGCTTCAAGTTTTTTAAATTACATACTGGACCCAATAAAACCCATGTATATTTTTAGCATGCATTTTTGTGTCTATTTGCCAGGTGGTGTAATACTGTTTAAATTCTTTACCTTCCCTCTATTTCCCTTCCTGGTTCCTTCCCCATAAGTTCTTATACTGCCATTGCATATTATTTTTATATTGTTACCAGCAATGTTCTTTTAGCACTGGCTAACTGTATCATTGCTGATGAACTGAAGTATATCACTCCTGGTGCTCATGAAAGAGGTTTACATTTTTCTGCTCACTTTATTTTTTTTCTTTAGTTATGAGTTTTCTCTCCCCACTGCCAGCTATCTCAGGAGGGTGTCCCCAGCCCCGTCCCCCGTGTCCACCAGACGACTGGGACCTGGACCTTGTGGGCTTGCTCTCAGTGGGTTGGTGCAGGGGTCCCCTAACCCCCACTGAAATCTGGATATAGTTGGCCAGCGCCCTGGCTAGCGGGGGGGCAGAGCCTGCGAGGTGCCCTCCACCATCCTGCATGGCAGTCTATTTTCCTCCAGATTTTTCTCCCTAGGAGTCGAGACCATGCAATGTCACCAGCAGAGGGGGGTGTGCATGCTTCCGCATGTGCTTACTCAGGCGTCTGGCCCAACTCCTCCCAGCTTGTGGTATAGTGCCCTGTCCTCCAGCCTCTGCTGGGGTGCGAGCAAGCGCTGACCATCAGGAAGCTACCTCCCCAGAGAAGGAGAGCAGTCTATCAGATGCTCAATCCTTCTCATCCCCTGCCAACCCCTGATGGCCCATGCTCGTTCCCGAAAATGGGTTGCCAGCGTAGCGCAAGGTAAGGCACCAGCACCTCAGCCCTCAGCGCCACCAGGCCGGCTGTCACTTTATTTATTTGTATTACTGTCACTTCACTTCAGTTACAGTTTATATAAACATGAGGTTTATGGTGGGCAGACCTCCTTGAGGAACCACATAGCATGAAACCTGTCAGAGGTTTGGTGTCCGCTCCTGTTTTGTCTCCTCACTGACAATAAGTATTGTTACTAATTCTTGTATATTTGCTTATTCATTGAGTGATGAGTACTTTATACTGTATAAAGAACTGAGTTACAAACTTGAGGTGACCTGGTGCTTTTTTGTTTTGGTGGGGCATTATGCTGCTCTAACCATGGCACAGGATCTGTTTCTGGAGTGGCTTTTTATGTTTGCTTGTGTGTACAGCATGAAGCAACATCTTGTTATGATGATGGCATTTCAGAGGTGTGTCACTGTTGGGGTCCAGTGAAGCTCAGGCTGCAAGAGGCTCAGCAATAACAGCCCAATGATCACCGAGGCTGGCCACAATGTCCCATTTTTGGCTTGCTGTGCAGAAATTTCACATAGTTGAAAGGAAAGAGACACTCCAGTCCAGAATGTCTCTGTCCTTTCATTGCTGTTCAGCAACCAGCTGAGCAGAGTCATGATCAGCTTGCTGGTCATCTGCTCATTTTATGACTGCGTTATGCCTGCAAATCTCCACCCAACACACCCACTTTTCCCCTCCTCCATCCTCTGCCCCATAGCCCCCCGCCCAACAATACCTTTACTGTCTTGGCTGGAGAAAACATTTGCAGTCCCAAAGTGGAGCAGCTTGCCCTCATCTTTACTCCAGGTAAGTGAAGGAATAGCGACATCCATCTGTAGTAATAGCTGACTGGTTCAAGCATTACTAGAGCAGACATCACAGTTCATTCACAGATGTGTGTTTGTTGTAGTCCCATGTTTGCCTTCCCCATGTGGTAACAGTGCCTCTAGTTTTTCATAGCAGAAGTTGCCCCCAATTCTCTACTGGCCACACATTCTGAAAGGTAAGCAAGCCAATGACAATCCTACTTGCTCATTGAACTTGCATTTCTCTGTCTTTCTCCAATTACAAAGATTTTCTAAGCACTGCAGGATTACAAAAAGTAGAAAATCTGAACGCCAGTATTTTAAGTCTGGTCTCTAATGGGCTAAATGACCGACTTTCAGCTTTCGGCTTTTCAGAGGGGAAAACAGCCTGTATAATCTTCACTTCTTGTAATTAGGGTGGTTGCTTAATTGAGACAAAAAGCCTTCCTGTCAGGCTTTAATAATTACACAGGCACTATATAGTTAAGAAGGCATGATAAAAATGAACTTCTTCAGATCAATGAGCAGTTCACGGTTAGTTTTGTAAACCTCCTCCCACCCCAAAAAAAAAAATTTAAAGAACTAGTTATTACGGGTTCTAAATTGTAATGCATTTAGTTACAGTTTCAACCTCTGCCTAAATGTCTCAACCTACCAAAGCATTCTTCCTCTGAAGATAAGAATTCTCACCAACCCAGCAACAGTAGATAGGTGTAGTCAATGCAAACAAGCATTGCTGAAGTAGAGCAATGGTCATCTTTACAGAACCACAATTTGTGCACAAAGACACATATTCTGAAGGTTTTCATTAAGGGGTGCTGCTGAATTTAATCTGAATCATTTGTAGTATCAGAATACATCAAACAGACAATTTCCACTTCCAGAGATTATTCAGAATTTGAAAGAAAACAAATTCAATTAGATAGTGCATCTGTATAACCCCAAACCCCAGCAATACAACATGTACACAAAGATTTGTTGATGTTATACAGAATGTTCCTATGTTTCCCAACCTGTAACAGCATATGGTTAAAAAAAGAAGTCAAAGAGGTGCTGAGACAAAAAAAATCAAAAGTTTGCCAATGCCAAATCTGTCCCATTACTGATTAGGGGTTGTTTGAAAACAGATGTTCTGAACAGTAATGAAATCACTGTTTTGTTGCTGTTAATTGGTTAAGCAATAAGCCACATTGGGGTGTGGGTTATCGGGGGATTTACCACTGCTGGAGTGGCATGCCCATGAGGTGCAGCCGCAGGGTAAACCCGCACTACCGTGGTAAACTCTCGATAACTCATATCCCCGAAAGTGGTTTATTATGACATATTATGAACTTTTTTTATTATTTAAAAAACATACTTAGTATAATGCTTAAATAAGCGACTCAGTAGTACAGCAGTCAGTGATTTTGTTTACTGTGTTCTGATGTACGGAGCTGCTGTTTTACAGTCTCCGCTTAGCGGGGGAAACAAAATGGCGGGCAGAGTTCCACAATTTCACCGTCGGATTGCTTTTTCTTTACAAGATGTAGCTGGCTTGCACCTTTTGTGGTGATTATCAGAGGATTTACAACAGAGGTAAGGTGCCAGCATGCCGTTCTCATTGGTCGGTGTCTGAAGTCCATGGTATAATTATAAATATTTGTGCTAAATGCATAGTTACAGAAATGTTGCCCCTGCTCTTGACTGGCTTTTACAGGAATGACAAAAAACATATTTTTGTCATCCTGTCCCCCTGTGGTTCTTCAATGAAACTCTATGCAAACACATTAAAGTAATAAATGGCAGCTGTAAAAACACTTTACACTGGCAGGGTATACAGACACGGGTGGGGAGTTCACTGAAGCTAAGGAAGGAAGTATGTTTATAGCATCACTTTTTTCTGCATTTTACTGCTGGCCACATTTGAAATACTTTTTAACATACAAATCACAAAACAAATACTACTACTCTTAGTAATGAAACACGTGCTAGTCTTCACTGAGGATTTCTTAATACAAGATATTAGTGTCATAATTCAAATCTACTCTTAGCAATGAAACACGTATCAGTCTTCACTATGGATTTCTTAAAACAAGATATTAGTGTCATAATTCAAATCTACTCTTAGTAATGAAACATGTGTCAGTCTTCACTGAGGATTTCTAATACAAGATATCAGTGTTATAATTCAAATCTTTTGATGGGTTCTGTGTGATCATAGAATAGCAATCGCCATTTGGGCTAGTGTACATCGCTGAAAATGAATTACGGCAACGTACTCTCATGGTGAACAGCAAGATGGCAATGGAAATTACATGTATGTGGGGGGCTGTGCCCCTACACCCCCCTACTTAAGGATTCTCAACTGCAGGGGGGTGCATGTTGGGGGGGGGTGAATTTCTTTAAAAAAAAAAAAAGTCACCTGCCAGCACAAAAAAAACCTGTGCCACTCCAGACCTGAACCCTGCACCCTGCACATCCCAATTGACCACTCTCCCCACCATGCTAGCTGACTAGCTTGGCAGCTGCCTGACACACTCCCTCCCACATACCTCCCCTCCACTTCCTCTCCCTCCCATGCATGTGTGTGCACATACATGTGCACATGCTTCCTGTCACCCTACCTCAACCACCCAGTTATCCGGACCTACCCTGCCAGGTAACCCTGAACACAGGCACCGTGATTGAGTCACCCTTTTTGAAAGCACTCAGTTGCAGTCACAGTGTTCACTGGATACCCTTTTGATGTGATTTAATCCTAAAAAGCTGCCACCTGCTGGTCTGAAACAGCTCACGTGATTAATTTTCTGGTACCTTGTATCATCAGAACTGTATTTATCCTTCCATCTCTCTCACCAGCAAAATGCAGAAAATATAAGCATGCTGCTAAATACAGTGTGTGTGTGTGTGTGTATGATGTTCATAAATGAACAAAAACCTTATCAAATACAATACAGTTCAGTGGGAAATGCCAGCTTGCACTATTATGGTCACATGCACTCTTTCAACAGAATTAAGGGATCTCAAGCTGAGATTTTATATTTGCCTTTAGTACTTCTTGCATCTGGTTTCCCAGTGACAGTTCATATTTCTTGAGCATTTTCTAACACAAGTTATTTGTATTTGGACTCCTTTTGTAACCCTTTCTATAATATTGATCGGCAGAGTTTGATGACAAAGCAAAACTTTGCTCAAGAGTTTTGAAAAATGTTATTACCATTCCTTATCTCAAAATGATCCACAAATAATTATGTGAACACGTGTCAGAAAGAATTGCTTTATCATAAATATTGATAATTGAGGTGACCCTTGATTTTGGTGGTGCCTAGCTAAGCTATAGCTTCCAATAAATAATGATCAGAAAAACAAGAGGGAGCAGCACTTTCCTTCTCCAGCAGCAAAATAAAACATGCACACAAGTCCCCTTTTTTGTTGCAGAAAGGTGCATCAAATTTTAAAAGTGTGAAGCTCTATTGGGCAAATCCAATCCACATACTCCCTAGCCTGAGTGACCCACCTGACTTCACTTCTGATGGTGCTCCAGGAATGGGTGTGAAATGTTAGGCCAGTCAGTTCTGGCTCATGCGGCACATTGGATTGAATCTGCATAGTAACATTTTGCACTATTGAAATACAAGTTATCTTTCTGTAACACAACATAGGAATTGTAAGCTTATTTCTGCAGCTGGGGATAATGAATGCTGCCCCTTCTTTTGTTTTTAGATGCTTGTATTATCATTTCATTGTATATTTTGTTTCCCCATCATTTTTTTTAATTACATCTTTAAATAAAAGGCTACTTTAAATCACCTATTAAGTTACTGGATGTCAGTGAGGGTCAGGGGTTCTCCGATTAGTCAGGATAGAGAAATGGGGAGAAAATAAGCTGTGACAAGGTCCCTGAAAAAAGGGTCAGTCTCACAAAGGAAATGTCAGTCAAAGTTGTGGAGAATTCTGCTTTATACATAGATACATAGATACATAGATACATAGACAGTGTCGGCAGATAAGGGCCTATGGCCCACCTAGTCTGCCCATTTGAGCTTGTAAGTTCAGTTTGTTTTCCTAGAAGTCTATTTCCCCTTACCCCTGACCTCTAGAATTCCTTTATGTCTATCCCATGCATTCTTAAATCCCGTGATTGTTTCAGCCCCCACCACTTCCTCTGGCAGGGTGTTCCACTTGTCCACCACCCGTTCTGTGAAGAAATTCTTTCTCATGTTTCCTCTGAATCGTCCTCCCTCCAACTTCATCCCATGCCCTCTAGTCCTGAAACATCTTTTTCGCTTAAAAATAGTGTTTTCCTGCACCCTGTTCCTCCCTGTAAGATACTTGTATGTCTCTATCATATCCTCTCTCCTCCTCTCCTCCAGGAGTACATGTTCAGTTCCTTCAACCTGTCTTCATAGGACTTGTGATGCAACCCATGCACCATCTTTGTTGCCCTCCTCTGAACCTTCTCTACCCTGTCTATGTCCTTACGTAGGTATGGTCTCCAGAACTGTACACTGTACTCCAGGTGGGGCCTCACTAGGTGTCTTGTATAGCGGAATTATGACCTCCTTTTCCTGCTGGTGATGCCCCTGCCTATACATCCCAGCATCCTATTTGCTTTACCTGATGCCTTGTCACACTGTTTCCCTACCTTGAGGTCATCAGAGAATGACAACCCCAAGATCCCTTTCTGCTTGGTGCATGCTATATCCTCACCCCCAACTGATATATTGTGCCAGGGTTTTTGTGCCCCATATGCATTATCTTGCACTTCTTTGCATTGAATTTCAACTGCCAAACCCTTGACCATTCTTCAAGTTTCTGCAGGTCCCTTCTCATTCTGTCTACACCCTCTGGTGTGTCTACCTGTTACAGAGCTTTGTGTCATCAGCGAACAGTGAAATTCTGCCTTCTATATCCTGTGCAATGTCACTGATGAAGATGTTGAATAGGACCGGTCCCAGCACTGATCCCTGTGTACCCACTGGTCACTCTTCCCTCTGTGGAGTGACAGCCATTTACCACCACCCTCTGTGTCCTGCCACCCAGCCAGTTACCTACCCACCACACTACTGTCCTGCCCACACCCATATTCCCCAGTTTGTGTAATAGTCTTCTATGTGGCACAGTGTCAAAGGCCTTGCTGAAGTCCAGATAGGCCATGTCCACTGCCCTCCCTGATCCACCTCCCAGTCACCCAGTCAAAAATTCAATGAGGTTGGTCTGACATGACCTCCCCTGGTGAAACCATGCTGCCTTGGGTCCTGTAGTCCATTGACAACCAGATGTTCCACCAATCTCTCCTTCAGTAGTGCTTCCATGATCTTTCCCACTACCGAGGTGAGGCTGACTGGTCTGTAGTTCCCTGCTTCCTCTTTGTTCCCACTTTTGTATAAGGGGACTACATCTGCTGTCCTCCAGTCTTTGGGTACCTCCCCTGTTTCCAGTGATTGGCTGAACAGGATAGCCAGAGGTTCAGCCACCACCTCTCTTAGTTCTTTAAGGACCCTGGGGTTTATCTATTTAATATCTCTTTTCACAATCTAAAGCTATGTCACTACACTCTTTGACAACACACAGTTAACAAGCATAGAAGAGGCAGTCTGTGTGCTTATAACTGGACTTCCTTTAGTTGTTTGAGACACTTCACTTCAGTTCCTCCAGACAAACCAAAGCATAGCTTCATTATCAGTGATGGACAAACCAGACCGTTATATTGTGCAGTTTTGATTTTAGATGAGTTTAAAGAAAACTATTACCTGGTCCACAGACAAGTTCCATGGACATGTGTGATGGATAGCTGGGCAACTGTTTTAACTGTTTTTAATTATCTGTTCTGAGGTATACCTAGGTTTACAGAGCTAAACGTGGCACCAATATTCTGTCTGGTATTTAATGTGTCAGCTGGAGTTTGAATTCGAAATAGCTGAAACAGGTGATAAAGCCAGTATAGCCAGCAAAGATGGTAAACCTGCAAACCTCGAAGACCTTTCCAGCAGACCTCAGTGAGTGTAGGGGCTACACTATGAAGCTATCTCATTGTGAACTCATTTGGGTCCTGTTTTAAAAAGCTGGAAGAGAAAGTGGTGGTGGAGTCTCCACTTTGGACCAGAGGGAGAGAAGGACAGATGTTTTTCTTCTTGTGAACTGGGCAGTTGGTGAAGCACTGGTTTCATCATCAACACATTTCTTGCTTGATGACCTAAGTGGGATAGTGGAACTGAACTTTTTCTTTACCCTATGCATCGGACATTCAGCATTATTCTGGCTCCTGCTGAAACACACTTTCTTTGCCTAACTTGGTCATCCTAGGATTGTTTTATCTAAATGGTGTTTACCTCAGCCAACCCATCTACTTCACTCTGAAATCACCGTAGACAAGAAAGGAATCAAGTTTCTTCACAACTACTATAAGACTAAATTATACACTGGTTTCTAGACTTTCACAAATTTCACAAAGTATCACCTTGTCATTCCACTCTACGGACAGGTAACATGAAGATTACAGACTTTTTCACATTTCTTTATTATATTAGTACTGTATTTGTCTAATGAATATTGTGTTTTGTTCTTTTTAATACTGATTGACACCCCAGTATTTACAGCTGCTTACCAGAGACATTATTAGTTTAATTCACGTAGTGCTATAAGGTGCATTGGATTTTATTGTTTACTGCTTGGGCTATTTTTCTTTTATTCTACTCTTGTATTTATCCCCTTAGTCTTATCAATAGTCCAATTTAGATATTATGTATACCAGAAGTGGTAAACAGGTGGTTAAGAGAGGAGCCAAAAGAAAAATGGCAGTGTGTTTACATAGGAGTTCATTTTGACATCCTCCATGCCAATTGAAATGACCAAACTTCTTAAGCCTTCAAATCTCAATATAGAGGCTGGTCTCTCATACCTAAACCTCCAGGAAACTCTAAAATCTCCTGGTTCTCAAATTAGGAAGGAGCCTGCATTGAACGATGGTGCTCCTTCCCCTTCTGCCCAACCCCGAAGGACAAGGGAAGAAGATAGGAAACAGAGAGGTTTGTTAAAAGAGTCAGAGTTATCCTCAAGAAATCATTGTAAAATTAAAGAAAAAGAAAAACAAACAATGATCTGAGATAGAAAATACCAAAAAAGAAATGATAACAGATTCATTTTCTCTGGTAAAATGCAGATTGTATTCTGGCTCCTTGGAGGAGGAAGATGACCTGTCTGCCATAGCCGGTCAGTATCGTGCTGCAATAATCACACAGCAATGGCAAGGCAAGGCAAGGCAAATTTTATTTTTCTAGGCTCCCAATCCTGGATGCATTGGGTGCTGTACAGTAAAACACTCTATCAATATAAGATTTTATATCAGATAAAATTGTAATAATAATAAAAATAACATACAATAAGTATGGTCTGTAATAACACCGAACTCACTAAACAAATAGTCAGAAATGGGAACAAAAGGTGGAACTCCCAAAATGGCTAGTATGCCTAGTCCAGAAAGGCTTGACTAAACAGGAGGGCCTTAAGGTGGGTCTTGAAAACCTCAACCAAAGGGGCATCCCGAACAGATGGAGGAAGCAAATTCCACAGGACAGGGCCAGTGACACTAAATGCTCTGTTGCTGGCAGTTTTAAGCCTCATCCTGGGCCTCTAGAGGAGGACTGGAGGGAGCGGACTGAAAGCAGGTGTAGGGCAGTCTGACAGATAGCCAGGGCCCAACCCATGTAAGGTCTTATAGGTAAGCAAGCTCACCTTGAAGAGTATTCTCCACCACACTGGCAGCCAGTGCAGTGCACACAGTACTGGGATTATGTGGCAGAATTTCGACTGCCCAGTCAACAGCTTGCCAGCTGCACTCTGCACCAGCTGCAGCTGGTGAAGATTGCCCCCTGAGACCCTGAGGAAGAGTGCATTACAATAATCAAATCTGGATGCCTCAGAGGCATGCACTAAGGTGGGGAAGTCCATGGACAGAACTAGGGGCTTGACCCTGGTGATATTCCTAAGATGGTAGAAGCTGGTCTGAACAATGGATGACACCTGATATTCAAGTGTCAAACCATTGTCAAAGGTCACACCAAGGTTTCACTCCCTAGAAGAGGCCTTCAATGATACAGATCCCAGTAACAAGCTGGTTTCATCAGCAGAAGCCATCCTGTTCCCTCCTCTGTTTGACTCCACCACCAGTACCTCCATCTTATCGGGGTTCAGTTGCAACCTGCTGAAAGCCATCCAATCATTGATCTCTGTGAGGCAGTTGTTAAGTACTTCCACCTGACTGGGTGTTCCGGGGCAAAGGAAAAATACAGCTGGGTATCATCAGCATAGCAATGAAAACCCAGACCGTATTTCCTAATGAGCTCACCCAGGGGCAGCATATACACGGCAAACAGCATTGGCAACAAGACCAAAACCTGAGGTACTCCACACAACAGTAGGCTAGGGGAGGAGAAGAAAGTCCCCATTGCCCCCTATTCATGAGGTAGGACTCAAACCAGCAGATGACAGAGCTGGTGAGTCTATAAAATTCCCTCAGGTGGTTGAGTAACACACAATGGCCTACCATGTCAAAGGCTAAAGAGGGATCCAGGAGGACAAGAATCATCCCCTTCCCCAATCTCTGGCCCTGAGGAGGTCATTTTGCACCCGAACTAGTGCAGTTTCTGTACTATGCCTCATGCAAAATCCAGACTGGAATGGCTTATAGAGATCGAAGGCCATGAGGTGTTCCTCAAATTGTTGCATCACTCCAGCCCAGTGGTGCCGAGAGTTGAGGCGCTGGATGCCACACCTCGTGCCACACTGGTGACCCGGGTTCGGGAATGAGCTCTGGCCATTGGGGGTCATGGGGGGAGAGAGGATTGAGCATCTGTGGGACTGCTCTCCTGTCTCGGGGAGGGGTCCAGGGGTAGCCCGGTGCTGCAGCAGCCCCCGGTGAAGACCAGCGGCACTGCTACATACCAGGGCACGTACACTAAGGGGTGACATCGGGCAGCTGCCTTTCTGATGTGGGTGGGAGCACCTACATCAGAGCTGGGTGGCATTGCATGTCCCGCATCTGTGGGGGGGGGTAACAAGAACACAGGAAAAACCCGGATCCAGGGATCAGGTGATGGCACCGATCCTCCACTCCCTATGCCGGGGTTTCCCTAGCTTGCCTTCAATTTCCTTGGGGCCCACTCCTCATCTGGTGCCAGAGTCTGCCTTGAAGAGTGCACCCCAAGTAGGAGAGGGGGCAACCCACCCCGGATAGGGTTAGCCGGGGGAGCTGGTGCCGGTGAGGGGGGGAGAGAGGCATAGCATGGGATCCTCAGGTGGGCGGGATAAGGATGGGATGCCTGAGAGAGGACCCTGGAGCCACGATGGGAGTGAAACAAACTTTAAAAAAAAAAGGTTCCTGCATCACAACCTTCTCAACAACTTTCCCTAAAAATGGGAGTTTGGATATGGGACAGTAATTCACCTTCATGTCAGGATCTAAAGAAGACTTTTCAGGAGGGGATGAACCAGTGCCTCCTTCAAGGCACTTGGGACAATCCCGTCTGACAAAGAACACCGGACAATCAAGGCAAACATCGGGCCAACAGTGTCAACACATCTCATCAAGAAACGAGTCAGCACTGGGTTCAGTTCACAATATGCGTGCTTTAACTTGGAGACAACCCTGAGGACCTCTGACACCTCCACTGGTTTAAAGTCCCCCCCAGCTAGGTGGAGTGCTCAGTGGGCAAACCAGATGATCACTGTAGGCAACAGTAGGGCTCACTGGTGGAACACTATGCCGGATGGCAGACACTCTGCCTGAAAAGAATCGAGCATCTGTACAAGAATACACTAAAAATTAAACTATTTTGTGATGCTCAAAAGAATTTCTTGGAGCAAATAAAACAATAAAAACAGAGCCCTTGGTATAGTCTGACTAAAATAGACTCGGGACTTGAAGACTACCTCATCCTTCCAGTCTCCTCAGATGGTAGAAAATGGATCACATGGGCAAGGTTTGGCCTTCTTTCTTTCAAATGCACATATTTTAATAAACACTACCTTGAAGGACACCTCCCTGACAGAACCTGCCCCTGTAAAAGAGGCTTTCAGGAGACAATTGCCCATGTAATTACCAGTGTCCACTTTATAACTTTTACAGAAACAGAATTCTCAAAGAATTTCTGGTTAGATATGCAAACTCAGAATACGATTTGGTTTCTATCTTGCTTCGCCCCATGATTAAAGAGGAGGCTGAAGTGATACCTAAGTTCCTTTCTAATGTGGTTAGACTCAAAAGGAAAATACATCAGTCTGTGAAAGGATTAACTTTGGATAATCACAACAATGTGAATGCCATTTAAATATTTAGGTTGTCTCCTACCTGTGAAATATTGCTAGTATTTGTGCTTTTATATTGCAATTGTACATTTGTATCTCAAAATGTTTTTAGCATCTATGTGACTCTATTTTATTTTTATTTTTTATAGACTGTAACTTGAAATGTCCAATTATGTAATGTCTTAGAAGATCAATAGACCTGATTTGATTTGATTTAGTTATTTTAGATTTAAAAAATTAACCTCATAGCCTCTCTCTAAGACAGCATCCATCTATCTATTTATCTGTCTGTCTATCTATCTATCTATCTATCTATCTATCTATCTATCTATCTATCTATCTATCTATCTATCTACCTATCATTCTAAGTGCATACTGAAGTGCACAAGGTGACTTTATCTAAAATCTTACTGCCTTTCTTATTCTTTGGTCTTCACCCAAAAATTTCCTGCATTTAAATAATGACAATTAAACAGGCACTGCACAGTTAAGAAGACATGCAAAAGGCAAACTTCTTTGGATCAATGGGTAGCTATAGGTAAGTTTTGTTAAAAAATAAATAAATTTAAAGAACCAATTAATACATGTTCTAAATTATATTGCATGTAGTTACAGTTGCAATCTGTATTTTTTTTTTTTTTTTTTTTGTTTATTTAAACATTTGGTAACTGAGAAAGGCACACTGAGCTGAGGCTCATTTCCAGGTGCGATCCGGGGAGATCTGGGGATTGGGGTACAAAAAAAAAAATAACATAATCAAATCTATTAAGCAATTCAGTCACAATTACAAAGCATAAGCAGGACAATAACAGAGGCACTAGATAATCAATGCGCAGGATCACAAGTATGGAGGACAGTGTACATTGGTAAATTGCAAGACAGTGTACAGTAGTAAATTGTATGGGATACAAGGCAGTACCAGCAATTAAGGTAGAACCTGTACAGAGAGACCAAAAGAACAAGCATTTGTCAATGCTGAATGTTTGCTTGCTGGCATTGGCATTGGTAGTGTAGGAGTTACAGAGCTGCATAATAGGAATGGCATTGAAGTATTGATCTGAAACCAACCCCATGACCACCCTGCAGATAGTGACAGGCATTGGGGTGTGCCTTTGAGTCATCAGGCATAACGGCCATGCCATTTCACCACACCCTACCGTGCAGACACCAAGGGTTACGGTGTGCCTTGGGGTCTTTGGCCCTTATGTGCACCCCATTCCATCAGGAAATATTGTGAGATGGGTGCGGTATAGGAGAATGGGGTGAACTTTGGGGCCGAAGTGTCCAAGGCACACCTCAATGCCTCTCAGTGGCTGCAGGGTGTGGGTGGGGGTGGAATGGTATGAGCATTGCAGGTGACAATCCCAAGTCACAGCCCTGATGCCTGTCATTTTCTACAGGGTGAGGTGTTATGGTCGGAAACCCTAACGCCTCAGGCATTCATTGGTATTTTCACTCCAAATTTTCAACATGGGTTTTTTGTGACCCCCACCTCATGAACAGTGGCAATATCAGTTTGTTAGCTGAAAGCAGCTTTTGCACAGAGACTACGGCATTTGTCACCACAGGTGCAAAAACACATTCTGAACAGGATGTGAAAAATGACAGCTGTACTGTTCATGGGGAGGTGTAAAATATAGCAATGTTGAAAATCTGGAGTGAAAATATTAAAAAAACTGGTGAAGTCACGAACGTGCGTAGAAACTGTGCAACATGCTCCTGTAATGTAATTAGTTTGGGAATTGTTTACAGCAGATTGTCAACACAGGCATTTTGGGACCTCCGGTCATGAACAGTGTCACTGTGATTTTCTTTATCTGTCCCGAACAATGATTTCCCACAGCTACCATGCATTTTTGTGCTGAAAGTGTGAAAACACATTTTGGCCATGTTGTGAAAAATGACAGCTGTACTGTTCATAAGGAAGTGTGGAAAAATGCCAATGGTGAAAATCTGGACTGAAAATATTACACATTGATGAACTTACAAGGGTGTGTGGAAACTGCGCAATGCTCACTCGTAAAACAGTCATTTTTAGGAATTTTTTCACCAAATTTTTTTAAATAGCCATTTTAAGACCTCTGTTCGTGAATGGTGTCACTGTGATTTTCTTAATGTGTCCCATACATTGATTTTGCACACTAACTACGCCATTGTGCGCTACATGGGCGGAAACATGTTTTGGGTGAGATGTGAAAAATGACAGCTGTACTGCTCATAAGGAGTTGTGATAAAATAGCAATGTTGAAAATCTGGAGTGAAAATATTGAAAATTTGCGAATGTATGAGCGTGTGTAGGATCAGCACAACAAACACTCGTAAAACAGTAATTTCTGGGAATTTTTTCACCAAATTTTTAACAAAGCCATTTTAACACTTCTGCTCATGAACAGTGTGACTGTGACTTTCTTAATGTGTCCCAAACATTGATTTCACACTCCAACTGTGCCATTGTGCACTACATGCGCTGAAACACATTTTGGGTGAGGTGTGAAAAACGACAGCTGTACTACTCATAAGGAAGTGTGGTCAAATGGCAATGTTGAAAATCTGGAGTGAAAATATTGAAAATTCGTGAACCTACCAGCGTGCGTAGGAACAGCGCAATGCACGCTCATAAAACAGTCATTCTTGGGAATTTTTTCACCAAATTTTCAACATAGGCTTTTCGAGAGCCCACCTTATGAACACTGGCACTGTCATTTTGTTAATCAGTCCTGAAAGGTGATTTCACGCAGTGACCGCAAAATCACCCTTCAGGCCCGATTAACGCCATGACAGTGACAGAATTCATGAGGAGGGGTCCCAAAAACCCCATGTTGAAAATTTGGTGCCAAAATTCCAAAAAATGACTGAGATATGCAGCAAAGTTGAAAAAACCTTATTTATTACATTATACAGCTTACCGGCATTTCCTCAGTTCGTGGTCGGATTTGAAGAGTGCAGATGTGTTCCTGGTCCACTGAAGATCATCGCACTGAGCTCTGGAGGTAAGCATGGGGTGAGGTGGGGGTGTGGGAGGCAGGGTGCGCAGTGGATGGACGCGGGTGGGATAGGAGGTGAAGACAGCAGTGAGGGAAGGTTTTTTCTTTCAGTTTTTTTTTTTATTTGGACTACGCGGGATGTTTGCCACGCTGAGGTGGGCTCCCAGAGTGGCAGCTGGAAGGCTGTTGGGGGGCAGTGGAACCGATGGGGGATTGGGCACCCCTGTCAGCCATAGGACCTGTTGCCATGCTGGGGTGGGCTCCCAGCAAGGCACCCGATAGTCTGGGGAGGAACAGTAGAGCCGAAGGGGGATTGGGCACACCCGTCAGCCATACAGACTGTGGGGGGGACAGTAGAGCCGACTGGGGATTGGGCACCCCTGTCAGCCATACAGTGTGTGTGTGGTGGAGGTAGGAGTGCATAAGCATGCAATGTGCATGCGTGTGTGTGTGTGTGGGGAGCACTGCTCACTCAAGCGGTGCTCTCCCTTTCAACTGTACGGCACTGCATTTTGGATCATCGCACTATGTTTCTTGCACATTCGTGCAAACAAAAATAAAAATACAGTAGAAGTATGGTAACAGTGTAGATTAACAGTTCATAAGAGCTATTAAGTGATATGGGAGCAGGTAGGAGGAGGCCGGAGGCATAGCTGAGACCTAACAGAGGGGTGCGAGAGGGAGTTTTAAAGGACAGGAGGTTGAGAGTTCCAGACTGAGGTGAGATGATAAGTGTAAGCAGATGTGTCCATACTTGAGGGTGGCTTAGGTATGGAGAAGGAGCAGGCATCCCTAGAGTATAGGTAGTAGGATGTGGGGGAGGAGGAATGAGGTGGTTAGAAAGGTAGGAGGGGAGAAGGTTGAACCAGAATTTGGAGATAAAGGAGACAGAGTGAATGAGGTGCCAGTAGGATAGGGGAGGGAGATTCAGAGTAGAGAGGAGGGAACAGTTGTGGGTCCTTAAGGGGTCATTTGAGGCAAAATGGCAAAAGGCATAAAAGAGAGAGTCAAGTCTAGCAAGCAGGAAAGAGTGGGCAGTGCAGAAGAGTATGTCAGCATAGTCAAGAATAGGTAAAATAATTTTGGTCAGGAGTTCCTGATGGACAGGGAGAGAGAGAAAGTCTCTGTTGTGATAAAGGATGCCGATCTTAAGGTGCAGTTTTGATGACAGACAGTTGATATGGTGAGAGAAGTTTAGTTCAGGGTCTAACCAAACACCTAAATACTTACAGAATGAAACTTCATTTAGGGGAGTGCCTTCTAGAGTGGTGAGGGGAGGGGATGGATCTTGTCAATCTTTGGGAGGTACGAAAGGTCATAGAGACAGTTTTAGAGGTGTTTAGTCTGAGTCTGTTGTCTTGGAATCAAGACTGAACACTGCGGAAGTCCTCTTGTAGGGCAGCTTTTATAAAGCTTAGGTCAGGACCGGAGGTGAAAAGGACGGTATCATCCACATACAGTACATGTGGATGAGGGAGTTTGAGCAGGCAGAAGGGAGGTTGTTTATGAAAAGAGTGAAGAGAATGGGACCGAGAATCAATCCTTGAGGGACACCAGCTTGGATGGGTAGGGGGCTATTTTGACTGACTATCTGTTTGTTAGGTAAGCGGTGAACCACTGTACTGTGGGGGAGGGGGGTAGACCAGCATGATCAAGGGCATTTAGGAGTAGGGGGTGGGACACATGGAGATACTCTCCCAGTGTTTAACAACTGCCTATCCGAGATCCAGGATTGGATGAGTGCTAGTTGGTTGAAGTTGAATCTGGACAAGACTGAAGTGTTGGTAGTGGACCTGGATCATCAGAGGTGGAGTGTGTCAGCTGGACAACCCTCAGGCCTTTGGTTTGGAGGTTTCGAGCTTACCACCTCAGATCGGGTGCGGAACCTGGGTGTTATTTTTGATGACGGTTTGACCCTGAAATTGCAGGTGTCAGCTGTTGTCAAGACCTCTTTTTTACATCTAAGGAATATCACCTGGGTGAAACACCTGATCCCTCCTGAGGATCTTCCAATGTTGGCCCATGCCTTCACGACCACTTGCCTTGACTACTGCAATGCCCTGTACCTAGGGTTACCGGGGGTTGATATATGTCACCTGCAGCTGCAGCAGAATACTGCTGCCAGGCTTTTGACTGGTACAGTCACTGCCAAAGACATAGCCAGATATTTACTGAAATTTCTGTGATATTTCTAGAGAAATCTCCTGCTATCTCCATTTACACAGTAGTGGCAGCAGAGAGAAACTCTTTAGAAATTTCGTGAAATATCTGGAAATATCTGGCCATGTCTGTGGCTACCATTGTGCTTCAAGGATCAGTCATATTATGCCTGTGCTCCGCAGACTGCACTGGCTGTCAGTGAGGTGGGGTATCACCTTCAAGGTCAGTTTTATGACCTATAAAGCCTTACACTAACAGAGACCCCACTACCTGCAAGATCTCCTTTCTCCCTATCACCCATCCTGGTCTCTCTGATCCACCAACGAGGGATTGCTAGAGATTCCCAGGGTGTATTTACAAACATCTGGGTCCCGTTTATCTGCATTTGTGGCCCCTATCCTGTGGAATTCACTACCTTGTCGGATAAAAGAATGCCTGACCATCCAAAGTTTTAAAACCGAACTGAAGACGTATCTTTTTGGTCTAGCCTTTTGTGATGAAGCATAATGTTGCCATTATTTTAACAATTGTTGGTTTATTGTAGATAATTTATGGTTTTATATATTTTTATAATTTTATGATTCATTGTTGATGGAATTTCTGTATGTACAGGCGCCTCGAACTATAGAAAGGTGCCTTTTATAAAAAAATCTTGATTTAATTTGATTTGAGAATCAATGGCCTTGGCTAGGTTGATGAAAACAACTGCCGTGATATGTCCTTTGTCTGTGGCAGATTAGATGTGGCCAGAAAACCTAAGAAGAGAAGATACGGTGGCATTGTACTTCCTGAAGCCAGATTGGTAGGGGAACAAAAAGTTTGTAGAGGTGAGGAACGTGTTTAGTCTTGATTGTACTAAGCACTCTTGCACCTTAGATAGGGCAGGGACGAGGAGGAAAATTGGACAATAGTTACCAGGCTCAGTTTAGTAGGGTTTACTGATAAGAGCATGGTCTTTACTTCATTAGTAGAGACAGGAGTGAGAGGAAAGTTACTTGTGGACAGGAACTGCAGGCAGGGTATGTTATTTGGTGGTGAGGGAGAGGCTTGGTCCGAGAGGGTACAAGTAGTGAAAAAGGTGTTCATGTCATCTGCTATTTGTGAGGGGTCAGTGATTTTGATGCCATTGAGGTTTATAGAGGAGATGTGTGATTGAGGGGCAGGGTTTATGATGGAGTGGATAATATTCCAGAAAGAGGATAGGCGATCATTACTTAGGCGGCTTTTGAAGTAGGCAGCTTTTGCTTGCCTAATGGCTTTGGTGCATAAGTTTCTAGCAGTGTTGTAGAGTGAGTGGATTGGGTGGATTTGAAAGCCAACCATGATTTGTCACAGGATTTGCAGAGGGCAATTATTGGGGCTGAGATTCAGGGGTGGTAGCATTTTCTGACCATTGCTTTTTTAAGCGGGGCATGGACTTCCCAAATATTGGTGAAAATGTTTGTGAAATGGGCCAGGGCAGTGTCGACGTCTGAGGAGGAGTACACACGAGGCCAGTCTGCATTGTATAAGTGCAAGAGGAGGGAGTTTGTATTTAGAGAGTGCAATGGGTATATATGAATGTATTTTGGAGTGTATTTTGGCAGTTGAGTCTTTCTGACGCAATAAGTGATACAGTGGTTACTGAAGGCAGGGTCGAGGACTCCTGTGCTGGATATTCTGTAGGGGGGGAGGTGATAGAACCCAGTCTATCAGGGAGTGATGAGAGGAGCAAGGGTTGTAGCGGGTGGGTTCAGTGATAAGCTGAGAGAGGTTCAAGGACTCAATTTTGGAGATGGTCAGAGCGGAGGAGCGTGAGAGCCAATCAAGATTATAGTCACCAAGGAGTAATAACTCACTGGAGCTCACAAGAGGCTGGAGGGTGGTGATGCATTTGGCAAGTGCAGTCTGTCCAAGCCGGGGGGGCAGGTGTAAACTACTTCAATGAAGGAGGGGAGGGAGTAGGGAAAGGAGAATTTGGCAAAGATCATTTCATGGGATCCTGGGCATGACTCTTTTTTGAGTATGGTGCATGAGAGTGGATGGTTTATGAGCATTGCGACACCACCCCTCACTTACCACGGTCTTGGTGGATGATGGAGTAGCTGGGGATGTCGAGGGATGTGTTGGGTGTTTTGGCAGATAGCCTTGTTTCTGAGAGGCATAAAATATCAGTGTAGTTTTGTGTTAGCCAGCAATTTAGAAGGTCCAGTTTAGGCATGACACTTTGGATGTTTAAGTGCATTACTGTAAGGTCTTTTAGGTGGGAGGGCAGTTGATTTAGAACTGGGAGGGGGGCCAGGGTTTTGTTCAATATCTCCAGAGAGCAGCAGGATTAGAATGTGTAGAGAGAAGGAGACCAGAAGTTTCCGTTCTTTTAGTGAGATGAGGGAGGATTGCCTGCAGCTGAAACAGTGAATGAGTAATGCTGAATAATAATTGGGGAGGCAGAAAGCTGGGTGAGATGTTGTAGGATGAGGGCCAGGGAGGGGAGTGTGGAGAGAGCGGGAGGGATAATATGGGGTGCCTTAGACAGAGAGATGAAGAGGAGGTTGAGGGTAGCAGGGGAAAGGGCAGCCAGAGGTGAGATGGGGGGTGGTAGAGAGAAAGAAGGAGAAGGAGGCCAGGAGCAGGAGAGAAGTGGTAGGAGACATGACTATGGAGTGCTGAATGTGATAGACATGGGAAAATCAGGGTAGATGTGTTTGAGGGGTTTTGCGGGGTGGAGTGGAGTGAAGAAGAGCAGAGAAGTAGGGTCAGGAGACTGGAGGTATACTCTGTAGGTTGTAGGTGGAGCAGGCAAAAGAAATAGAATAGGAAAAATTTAATTGGGAGTGGGAGTGTACTGTACTGTAGATTGATTTTTCAGTGGAAGGTGGGGCCCTCTAGGGGCAGCATGGTATATCGTGCAGATGAAAAACAGGGGAGACAGTAAATTTAGAGCTCAAGGAACAGTACTACATTGTTCTACCATGCCGAAACAACAGTGTTGTCGAAGTTCGGCATGGCGAGATCCCCAGTGTCGACAGGCGAAATTTCGCCTGTCAAACATTGTGTGTTTTCTATTGGGGGCTGTGCCCCTGAAACCCCCATGCAGGGAAACAGTGCCCAACGACCCCACTTCTTAAGATATCTAACTCTGAGTCAGAGTTGTTTCAAGGGGAGTGAAAGATGGCAAAAGGGTGAAATTTCACACTCAGTTCCCTCACAGCGACAACCTGTCGAGATTGTCACTGTGAGGGATTTTGCCATTGTGCATTCACTGTGAGAATGGCATACTGTACTGCACATGTAGAGACTGAAGAGTAATGCCCCCACACAGTGCTATAAAAGTACAAGCGGCCAAGGGTGGGAGTGGTGGTGGGAAGCAGGGCTTTGCACTGTAAATTTTTGGCTATTAAAAACCACTGTTTTGGCAGGAAAAATTGAAAACAGCAGGCAGTAGTAGAGAGAAGCAAAGTGTCCAATAGCCTGGCTAGGAAGCAAGCACCATCCAATAGCAGGCTAGCAGTTAAGAGGTGGAGAGCCAGTAATACACTTGGCTTACAATCCGTGGCTTGAGAGCTAGGGCTATGGGTATACCTGAAGCTGAGACAGGTTTGGGAGCAGTTTGCAGCTGCTGGCTCCAGAGAGCAAGCTGTGGCAGCTGCCAGAGCAGGAGATGAAACCCGATCAAGGGCAGAAGCTGTAGGGAGGGAAATGAGAGAAAATTAATTTTTTTAATGCCCATAAGAGGATCGCAGGCTAACTGGTGGAAGGGACAAAGTTAATAAAGAATGGGGAGAGGTATTTCAGACAATAGAGGAGAACTGAAAGGGGGGGTGTCTGTGCCGTGGTGCTAGAGCCCAATAAACCAGTTAGGTAGAGGTGGAGGGGAGAGAAATTAGCAGAACTGGTATCAGTTGAGGAGTAAGAAAAGGAGAGAGTAAAGAACTGGAAGGCATAAGTGTTTTAATCTGCCAAAAGCATTCTTCCTAAGTGTTTCAACCTGCCAAAAGCATTCTTTCTCTGTTGATGAGATTGCTCTCCAAAACCAGCAACAGTAGATAGGTACTCAGTGCAGTGGGGGTGCTCTCCTAGAAGTGGCAAGCTTTGCAAACTATTGAGACAAACAAGATCAGAGGGACACCAATAAAGAGCAATATATGGATTACCACGGGTATAACCTATACTTACAGTATTTATTTTGCATCGCAGGTGTAAAACAATCACCAAAATAGAGCATGTACAAAGACAAGAACAGCCTGAGGACTCCCACTGTACCTCAGCAGCTTTGTCCCACCTTGGGACTTTGTCAGGGGGTCTCACCCACCTACTGTGTGCATGACAGGAACCAAACACATGCGTATTGTAAAAACAGCTTGCTGCCTTCCATTCACATAGCTCCTGGCCATGGTACTGACAGAAGGGTCACTTGCCCTACAACACACTGCCTGCTGACATGAATGGGCCTTTCTAGGGTGAGTCAGATGTCAGGGGGTGTGGAGTGTTAAATGAGTGAGCCAGGGAGAGGAGTAGGGGTATATGGATATCATAATGGGGATCGGGCCTGGAGGGGGGTACCATAGGAATACCAGGGATTGGGCCAGGAGGGGATACCGTAGGACTGCCAGGGAACTGCACAATTGTTTCACTGTTGTGCATTGTATTGCCACATGGGATACTGGGGGTCATAGCCATTCCCTGGCTGGTAGGGTACTGAACTGCACAGTAAAATGTTTAGGCCTACTGTGCCAATATCTGGCTTTCCTCCATTGCCAGGACATTGACCTGACCCCCCCCCCCCGAAGAAAGTTATCCCTACTGCACTTGACTTTTAAGAATCATAAGCTTTATGTATATTTTCAGTTTTAATAAATTATTTTGAATATCTTTACAACATGTAATTAATGCATACAAAATGCCAGACATACTTCCTTTAAATTATGTATTGTTTATGTTCCCTTTAGAGCTCTATTACACTGCAAGCAAACAATCAGCACTGACAAATGATTGTTCTGTTTGTTGTGAGCAGAAACATGCCTGATAGAGTTCTGTTTCACATTATCTAACTGGTGTTACATTTCAGTGAAATCAAATGCATCTGCTGAATTTGAGAGGAAATGAACCAGTGACATGACTATTGTTCGTCAGTCTAGCAGTAAACTCCGCACTGGGGCAGCCTGTTCCCTTACTCAGCTCCATCAAAGATCCATTTCAAATTTTACAAAATGGGCCATTCCCCACAGCTATTAGTGCAAATGGAGTCACATGGGGTCAATGAACTTAAAGGAGGTACTATACTTCATAAACCAACCATATCAGACTAGCATACAGATGCCAGAGAGCCTAACACATGACTAGGACATGCTGGTATTATACTGAAGTTTATTCTTTCATAATGGATAGCAGGCATGGAAAGTGCTATACTACACCTTAAGAGTGGCAGTGTAGCTTGGTGATTAGAGACCAGAGCTGGAATCTGGAGACCCACCATCACTTATTCACTGTGACTTGAGCAAGTCACACCCTCCCTGGGCATAACTTCCTGTCTCTCTTAGCCTTCCTCTGTTTCAGTTTACCTCCTTGTGCTTGCTATCTACTGATGCAATAGTTTATGGATTGTTACGTGCATTGGGATATCACGTGTATGATAAGCACTGTAGAAAATAAATCCTTCTATCCTTCCTGCAAAACCATGGAAGAGGCTTGTTTCTTGGAGCAGGAGTAATCCTCAGGGGTTGTTGATTCCATGCAGAGCTTTGTTAGCGTACCTACTTCAGTTTACCGCTTGATAATTGCTGCAGTGCTTCAACCTAATGAAGACACAAGGGACACACATGATTATTAATTTTGAACTAGTCACAGAAAGGGACAATGACATTTAATTTTTCTTCTTGTTTCTGGTTTTGATTCTGCTACTCTATGCTGTCATGCTAGGGCTTTTTCATTTAATAGAGGGCGCAGTTCATAGCTAATAAAAATGCACACACTTAGATTGCACATAAAGTAAAAAGGTAAGAGAATGTGTACAATATTGTGTAATGGCAGTAAGCCTCAGAAAATGAGACATGAGATGAATCAACTGCTTTACACACCCAACAAGCCCAGTTATTATACAGACACATGCCCTAGATCTGGAGGGCCTTGTGGTGATTATAAAATGGATCCCCTAATTTTTATTTTTATTTTGAATCTGAATAGTAATGTTCAGAAAGTAATGAGCCAGTATACTGCCTTAATTAAAATCAGTTTTAAAAAGTAATCAGTCAGCTGTACTTTTGGCATCTGAAGTGCTTGTTCTTTTTCCTTTGTGCTACCTAGAAGCTTTTATATTTGATAGCATTAAAAGTAATGAGTGGAATAATATTTCACCCAGAGGTTGACTTATCTCCCCTTCATATCTCATGAAGGGCATCCCTCATGAATGTTACTAACTCTGACATCACACCTGACCAAGAAGAACCAAACGCTGTTTGTTAGTTTGGCCACAAGTGATGTTACAATCAGAGAGAAAGAGAGAGAGAGAGAGAGAGAGGTCACAATGTTGATGAGGTATGAAGAAATATAGCACTAGGTATATGAATCTCCAGATAGAGTGCTGCTCTATAGATACATAAAAAATAAGGACAGAACATGACTACGAGTCCATTGAGTGTGCCCAGATGCCCTACTTGTTTTACTCTGCCCCTTAAGAATCATCCTTGCCCCTAGTGTTAGGAGTAGTAGAGTTTAATTAGTATGACACCCTCCTCCGGAGGCACAGGGCATCTAACAGAATCACGCAACATACTGTATACAGCATAAATACACCATAAACAATAATAAAACAAATAGCTATACAGTACATGCAAATAAATAAGCAAATAAATAAAAGAGAATAACGAGCAGCAAGTACATTGATGTCTATCAAAGGGCATTTCAGATATATTCAAATGCCTCTTTAAAGATACAAATTGTCTGGCCCCTTGTAAAGGCTTCAAAAGCAGTGTCAGTGGCTCAGCATGTTGCACACTCACCTCTAAGGCCAGAAGATCAGAAGGTTGTGGGTTCTATCCCCACTCCAGGCACTTGGGTTAAATCCTAATACTGACACTGTAGTACAACATGAGGGGGGTGCTGCACTCCTGAGGGGCCATCTTTTAGATGAGACATTAAACCGAGGTCCCATCTGCCTGTAGGGGAATTGCATTGATCACACCACTTAGTGGATTTTTCTAACTGTCCACCCCATGCAATGTGAAAAATACTGTCTGATGTCCTTAGCAAATTCTCCCTTTGCAGCTTATACAGATCTGGAAACATAGAAGCTGTCAGCAGAAAAGGACAGCAAAATCACCTTTCAGACAAATTTGAGTAATTTCACCTCCCATGTTCATGAGATGGAGTCCCAAAAAAGCCATGTTGAAAATTTGGTGTAAATATATTAAGAAATGACAAAAGTTATGAGTAAACATCCAACCCCCGTTAAACTACATTAAACTGGACTTACCTTATTTCCTCAGATCACAGTCACTGGTTCCAGCAGCAAGATATCTTTTTAATTGAAGAGTGGATCTATGATGTAGGACAGTTTTAGGTGAGTGAGGTGTGTGTGTGTGTGTGTGGGGTGCTGATTGCGTTGTCAGGGAGGGTGGGTGGGGAGTGAGGGGTCAGATTAGCAAGGAACTGTTTTCTTTGTACAGGTTGAACTGTCAAGAACAATAAAAGGTCAACAAAGGATGGATTTCTTATTTTACAGGGAAGCCAACACTGGTGATTGGGCACCCAATGTAGGGATGATCTTCAGCAGCACTGGAGGTGGGCACCCCAGTGCTGCCACTGATTTTTTGGGGGGAGGGAACTACTTTAAGGTAAGGGGAGTTGAAAGAAGTGCTATGAGGGGTGGCACCCCAGTCCACTATTATTTTTCAGTATACTGTAATATTAAGAAAGGGGAGTGGATGACCTGGAGGGGATGGAGGAAGAGAGTAGCAGTAGCAGGGTTTGGCACCCCAGTCTGCTTAATATATTTAGATAGAATAGCTAGATAGACAAACAGACAGACAGAGATAAGAGAGAGAGAGATGAGAGAGAAAGAAAGAGAGAGAGAGAGATCAGAGGATTGCTGGCTTACTGCTCCAACTGAAGTTGGCAGTGCAACTCCAGCTGTGGCGTCACAATTCAAGAAAGTCCCACTGTTCTCATACTGAAAGCACAGGTGAACAGCTCCTCTCACTAAGCTGGGCACCCAGGATTTTCAGGTGTCTAGAAACAATATTTCCAGGTATATTATCAGAAAGCAAAAGGTGAGGTGGCTTCTCAAACTCAATGGAGCAACAGTGCAACTTGAAGAATACTCACAAAAAACAAAATCAGGCTGCCCAGTTCTGGATAAATTACCATACGACCTGGTACAGATAAAAACAGTACTTTATTTCATAAATACTTAAAATCGATAGCAGTTGCCAAAATAGAACATGCTAGCACTCATATATGACAAGGCTTTTTGTGCTTCTCGTGTGCTTTTTTGACATGTGATCATGATGGCTCATTCATTCTATTAAGTATTGTTCATTTAAAGCAACACTCACCATTTATAATACATGCCATTAGTGGGATATGAATGGAGCCCAGCATTTACATTTTAAAAGCAGCTAAGCATGAATGTGACTAACAAAAGTAAACATATATATATATATATATATATATATATATATATATATATATATATATATAGGCTGCTCACTTTAAGCAGTACACTGCCCCTCCACTAATAAAAAACATATCACAGTTCAGCATAATACAATCAATATTAGACAGCTAGTGTTGGAACCCACTTGAGATGCAGCAGTCTTGGACCTGTGTGGTAGGGTTAGTGGGGTAGGGTAATTAAAGCATACACAGTACTCAGAGATTTCTTCAACACACAAATTCTGTGTGATGTTTATTTTTGTAAAAATAATATAGAGCAAATCATACTATATAAAAATAAAAACAAATCAATAATAAAGAAATACTGTCTCAAACTTCAGACTATAAACAAAAGAAAACAATAATGAAATAAATGCGCTCTCCTTAAGCTTCAGAATCACTCCCCTCCAGTGATTTGGTCACAGTGTAGAATACTTCAACCAGAACAATTTTCTACCAACTTCTGTGCTCTCAGACCAACCTCTCAGGACTGTCTCCCAGGATGATCTGACTAACCTTAGCTCAGTGGCAGCTTTTATTGTGCAGTCCTCCTATGACACTAGTGTCAGATGAGCCGCCCGTTTTCTAATACAGAAAAATAGTCTGGCTAGTACAAACATATGGGAGATCAGACTGACTGTATAAACAGTTGGAAACATACAATCATAAGAAGTTATTTCATTCTGCCTTCAACACTCTGTCACTGACGCTGTTGAGAAAGACTTCTTAATTACTTGTAAACAAGAAATCCCCTCCCCTTTTCGTCTGAGTGACAGCTGGGGAGTTTCTTATATAACAGCTTCATCATGGGGCTGTTGGCTCCTAGAAGTACATTTTTGTTTCCAAGAAGGCTTAGCTCAGGTAAGAGCACTCACTGCATAGAATACTAAAGGAAACACCCCTATATTTAGTTTCTGCACATTAGTTATGCCTTCTTTAGGGTGTTTATATACAAACTGCTTTAAAAAGACAAATCCCACATCTGTATTTAACACACCCGATGGCTACAATTTCAGGCCATCGGAAACAACTTCTATTTACTGCTTTCATATTTCTGCAGGATACATAAATTTATTACATATTATAAAACACAACAGTGCTCACAAAGACATCGTCCTGTCTCTGACTAAGCATTATATTATATTCTTTAATGGAGCATAACGTAATAAACAAAGACACAAGGAACTCTGTGTAGATTACATCTGCTATTTATTATTTAGTCTTTATTCTTTGTCAGTTTGCTGTTCTAGCACTTGTTGTCATAAGGGCATATGGCAGGGGAGGAAAAGGAATACAAAGAGGGAATAGACAAGGGACAAGAGGTACTATTGTGGGTGGCCTACCCACAGTAGTAGAAAAATGAAAGTTTAGTTATACTGAAAAGTTTAAGAAATGCTACTGCAGTAGAAAGTAGGGGTACAAAGAAAAATGCCATAGCCTTATTTCCAACAGGGGGTAGTCTAAACTATCACAACCTGGTACTCTCAAATGGGGACAGTGAGAGGATCACAGATTTAGAAGTGGGTAGCTATCTGGGAACAAGTGACCACCACACAGTGTGGTTCATGATGCACACAACCATGGAGTCAAGCCATACAAAAGCAAGGGTACTGGACTTTAAAATGGCTGACTTTTGCAAAATGGGGGAGTGCCTAAGGAATGCACTAGCAAATGGGCAGGAAGGAGGAGTGGAAGAGCAATGGGGAAAAAAATTAAAACTGCCATCATAGAGGCAACACGCCTTTGTGTGACGCAAATAAAGTAAACAAAATTAAGTAAAACACCTCTATTGTTTCAAAAGAGGTGGCAAGGAAGGTTTGGGAGAAAAAGATAGCATTCAGGAAGTATAAGGAATCACAGAAGGAGCAGAACAGAGAACTGTATCAGTTAAAGCAGAGGGAAGTGGAGAAGGTAGTCAGGATAGCAAAGGCCCAAATTGAGGAAAAGATAGCTAGCTCAGTTAAGAAGGGTGATAAATCCTTTTAAAGATACATTAGGGAGTGAAGAAAGGCCAAGGGAGGGATAGTGAGGCTTAATAAAGGGGAGGGGAAGGGAGGTGGGCAGGGAGTGACAGTGAAAAGGCAGAGATACTGAATGAATACTATTGCTCAGTATTCACAAAAGAAGAAGAAGAGTGGGAGGTAACTAAACCAAACAACAGAAGCACTCTGGGCAGAGGGGTCAATACCAGTCCATTCATAGAAGAAAGGGTCCTGAAAGAACTCTTAAAACTCAAGGTGGACAAAGCAATGGGACCTGATGGGATTCACCCAGAATTCTAAAAGAACTAAGGGGAGAAATGGTGGCACCACTGACTACCCTTTTTAACAAATCATGGGAGGATGGTGTGGTACCTGAGGACTGGAGGAAGGTGGATGTGTTCCCCTTCACAAAAGTGGGAGCAAGGCAGAGGCAGGAAATTATAGACCTCTTAGTTTGACCTCAGTGGTAGGGAAAATGATGGAATCACTTCCTAAAGAAATAATTCTCAAGTATCTAGAGGCCAGCGGCACACAGGGCCCAAGGCAGCATGGATTCACAGCAGGAAGTTCATGTCAGACAAATCTGATAGCTTTCTTTGACTAGGTGACCAAAGTAGTAGACCAGGGAGGGGCTGTGAATATGGCCTACTTAGACTTTAGCAAGGCATTTAACACAGTACCACACAAAAGATTAATAAACAACTTAACAAGCCTGAGAGTGGGTTCCAGGGTGGTAGCCTGGGAAACAAATTGGCTGGACAACAGGATGCAGAGGGTACTAGTAAATGGAGCACACTCTGGAGAAGGGGGAGTTACTAGTGGGGTACTGCAGGGTTCAGTACTGGGACTGGGACTCTTTAATGTCTTTATAGGAGACATTGCAGAGGGACTGGAAGGAAAAGTATGCCTCTTTGCAGATGATACAAAGATCTGCAACAGGGTTTATACACAAGGAGGGGTGGAAAGGATGAGAAGGAACTTGGAAAGGCTGGAGAAATGGTCAAGAGTATGGCAGCTTAGTTTCAATGCAAAGAAGTGCAAAATAATGCACCTGGGAAACAAAAACCCAAGGGAAGAGTACACAATGGGGAGGGGGGGGTATTAGCAACAACAAAAATGGAAAGGGACCTGAGGGTACTCATATCAGATGACCTTAAGGTAGGCAAGTAATATGAGAAGGCAGTAAGGAGGGCTGTGTGGATTCTGGGATGCACAGGGAGAGGCATCACCAGTAGAAAGCAGGAGGTTGTTATACCTCTGTACAGACAGTTGGTAAGACCCCAACTGGAGTAATGCATGCAGTTCTGGAGGGTATGCCAACTGGACAATGACTCTGGGATGGCGAAATGTCTCACAGCAACAATCTCGACAGGTTTCAAGATTGTCATTGTGAGGGACGCAAGGGCAAAATTTTGCCTTTTCACCATCTTTTGCCCGGCCCCTTTGAAACAACTCTGACTCGGAGTTAGTTATCTTATGAAGGGGGGCATGGGGGGCACAGCCCCCAATAGAAAACACACAATGTCTGACAGGCAAAATTTTACCTGTCAACATTGGGGATCTCTCTATGCCGAACTTCGACAACACTGTTGTTGTTTTGGCATGGTAGAACCATTCCGGAGACCCCATCTCCGCAAGGACATAGACAGGATGGAGGCAGTCTAGAGGAATGCAAGCAAAATGGTGCAGGGTCTGCACCAGAAGGGTTTACCTATGCTGCGACAACAGTGTTGTCGGCGTGCGTATAGAGACATCCCGATGCGACAGGTGAAATTTTGCCTGTCAGACATCAGCCATTTTTCTATTGGGGCTGCTCTGAACACCCAATGTGGGGCTGTGCCCTTCTTCTAGGGATTGTTAACTTCAATCAGAGCACGTGAAGGGGGAAGGAAGTCAGCATAAGGGCAAAAAATTCGCCGTGGGTCAAACTGTCGCTGTGGGGTTTTGCTGATGGTGTTTTGCCCTTGCATCTGTACACCCACCAGAAGCCATATGAAGAGAGACTAAAAGAGCTTAATATGTATACCCTTCATGAGAGGAGGGAGAGGGGGGGACATGACAAAAACTTTCAAGTACCTCAAGGGAATCAACAAAGTCCAAGAGGGTAGCATATTTCAGAAAAAGAGATGCGCAGGAACAAGGGGGCACAATTTGAAGATAGAGTGGGGACAGCTCAGGGCCAATGGGAGGAAGCATTTTTTCACAGAGGGTGATGGATGCATGGAACAGCCTTCCTGAGGAGGTTGTGGGGTCAAAAATGGTTCTACCATGCCAAAACAACAAAAGTGTTGTCGAAGTTCGGCATAGCAAGATCCTCAATGTCGACAGGCAAAATTTCCCCCATCAGACATTGGTGTATTTCTCTCAGGGGGCTGCGCCCCCCACATTCCCCTTCTTAATATTACTAACGCCATGTCAGAGTTAGTTTGAAGGGGGGGGGATGGATGGTGAAAGTGTGGATTTCCGCCCTCAGGTCCTTAACATTGACAATGTCAAAACCTGTCGACATTGTCGATGTTAAAGACTTTGCCGTCATGGAGTCGTTGTCTGGTCGGCATACTGTCAAAAACAGTGGGGGAATTCAAGAATGCATGGGACCAACATAAGCCATTTATAGTGGGGGGTAGGAGAAAATAGGCTGCTGGTTAACTAGGATCTGCAGCTTATCCAATAGGTAGGGAAATGAGCAGACTAGGTGGGTCAAGCGGTCCATATCTGCCATCAGTCTATGTCTCTATGTACTACATAGCCATAATACTGCACATTATTTTGGATACATTTAATCAGAATGAGAAAACCATGAATCCCCATATGTACAGTGACTCAAGTACATATTAAAATAGGAATTACAAACCTAATATATCTGATGCATTCTACAGTCATTTTAGAAAAGGTACTAAAGGGAACATTTCATTCAAACCCGACTGCTGGTGTGCCTTCAGTTTATTTTGCCATGCACTTTCCTGCTTCAATAATTTATTGTTTAATTTAACTCCCCCAGGTCCCTGAATTACATGTTCCAGACCCTGAAATGTGAATGTATGTGTCCTGTCTTCATTAAGTGTGTGGCCAAAGCACTGGTGTTATCTCCTTTCATAATGCCATGTAGGTGTTCAGATATTTTCACTTGATATGGTCTGTTTGTTTTATCTACATAGAATGCTTTGCAGTGGCTGACTGTTACATACACCACCTGTGGTATTGCAGTTCACAGAGTCATTTCATTTATAGTTTTTGCCTGTGACTGGAAGAATAAAAAAATATACCAACCTGAATATTGGTGCAGAAGTTACAAGTCACACACCTCTGGGTGCCAGTTGGTGGTGGTGGGGGGTTCAAACCTAGCATTGTTGTACATCTTGAATGTTATAGAAACATAGAAACACAGAAACAGTGATGGCAGAAGGGGACCGAGGTCAATCTAGTCTGCCCAAGTGTTCCTGAGATAGTTTTTGATCTCAATACCTAACACCCATTTGGAACTTACAGCACTCTTAGGGGGTACCCATCATTTTTCAGCCCTCCTCCTCTCCTGGCCTTCACAATTCTATCCTCTCTCCCCTTCTCACATACTTTCTCCTCTTCCCCTTCCCACACTTGAGATGTATCATAACTGCTGTTATCTATGATAGTTCCGTACCTATAGGCCTAACCTATCTTTTCACATGTATAATGTCTTGTTTTGGACCACTTTATTTTGTGAATTATATTGATGTCCAGGACCACTTTGAAAATGAGCCTGCTCAATGGTGTTTGCACCTGGTTAAATGAAGTCTGATTTATTGATTGATTGATTGATATTTCTCCTGTTTTCTCTACTTTTATGTGTGCCCTAGCTCTATCCTACCCCAGTTTGAATGATGTCACTGTCTTAGCTTCTACCACCTCCATGGGCAACCTATTCCATGGTTCTACCACCCTTCCTGTAAAATAGTGTTTCCTAAGCTCCCTCTTGAAGCTCCCCCTTTGCAACTTCCATTCGTGACCTCTAGTGTTGGAGTTGGTAATTCTATAGAATAGGTCAGATGCCAGCACCTTGTTTATTTCTCATAAGAACTCGTATGTTTCAATCATGTCCCCCCTCCCTCCTTTCCTTCAGTGAGAACATATTTAATGCTTCTAATTGCCCCTCATACGGGAGCCCCTGGAGGCCTTGAATCATTTTTTTTTGCAGTTAAACTTTTTTATTCATTTTTCATAAGATATACAGACAAACCTCTTACAGTGCAGTACAATGTGAGGATTTTTTTTTTAAGAAATTAAGGCAGCATATAATAACATTGCTACAATAATACAAGGAGCTTTTGGTTTAAAATGTAGTAAACAATACAGGTCATATAATTAGCATATACTTGACATTTGTAGTGAACTTAAAGCGGATAGTATGATTAGATACGGTTTATATTAAAATGTTACATAATTATATATGATGCAAAAGGGAAAAGTACATTCAAAAGGATTGTGGAGTAATAAAGAATGATTGAGAACAGAGTATAGGAAAGAAAAAGATATATAAGAAAGTTAAGAAGAGAGAGGAAACTATAAAAAGGGGAAAAAGAGACTACAATGATGTATCAGTAAAAGGGGAAAATCCATATATATTAAGTCCATACATTGGTGTTGGAAGATTTAGTTGATTCCAAAAAATTAAAAAAGCCCTGCAACAATTGTTATATAACATGAGTCGGTCAGACAAGATATATGTCATATGGTCCAGAGAGGCATATTGCAATAGTTGGTTAATGATACCAGGAAGGGTAGGGATTATGTTGGATCTCCAATGCATGAGGATTGTGCGTTTAACTTGAAGGAAGAGTATATTTAACCATCTGCTCTATGAATATGAAATTTTATAAGAACAGTGATTAAAAATACCAAGAATGCAATGTTTAGGGTCTAGTGTAAAGGTTGACCTACCACTTTCATTGCAAATCTGTGAGTACAGTGCCAAATCGTCTTGTATGAGGGAACAGTGCCATAAGATATGCAATAAACTCTCATTGGGGAACTGCAGCCAGCAATTGTTATTGTTCAATAAACCCATTTTTGTAATACAACAGGAGTTCTGTACCACAAATGAAGGATCTTGGTTTGAATGAGGGAACTGCTTATCATTAAAAGATTTGTGACAGGAGAGCCAACATCTGGACCATTGTGCATTGGTGATATTATATTGTAGCAAAGTACTCCATCTGTTTTTAGCATTGACAGAGTAGTCAGGAAGGATATCACAAATATCTTTGTAAACAGTGCTATTTAAATTGGATGTTGTTTTATCCATTTAGAGATGTGCTTATCATACAGAGAATTGATAGAGAAGGGTGTGAGGTAAGAGTTGCATGCGGTACGAAGCTGTAGATATTTCCAAAAATCCTGATGGGGAAGATTCCATATGCCTCGTGAGGTCGGTGTAAGATTTTAACTTTAATGACTTGGGTTCAAGTATATCCTGCAAAAAGAGAATACCCTTATTTTTCCAGGTATGACAAAAAATTGGGTGATTATCAAGAGATATATGGTGGTTACCCCAGATGGGGGTGTAAGCTAAGGGTTTGGGGTTAGATTTAATATACTTGTGAATGATTTTCCAGTAGAATATAGAAGCAGCTATGGTAGGGTGAGACTTTAAAGAAGAGGTAAGGGTGTTATAAAGGAAAGAAGTCACCACATTACCAGGACATAAGGATGTTTCCATATTGACCCATAAAGGAGACTGGATGTTGGGTTTGTTAAACCATTTAATTGTTTGAGATGTACTGGAAAGCCCATAGAAGTAGGCTTGGAACCAAGGAAGGCCAAAGCCACCTTTTGACCAATGGGATCTAAGTTTATTATGACTAAATCTAGGTATTTTGCCTTCCCAAATGAAGCTGCCGAAAATTTTGTCTATTTTGGTAAGAAAACTAGAGGGAAGTATCAAAGGGATATTGGAAAATAGGTATAATATTTTAGGAGTTATTGACATTTTAATGGCGGAAATTTTACCATTAAAATAAAGTTTAAGTAGCTTCCATCTATCAAGTGTTGTTTGGATACTGGTTAACAGAGGGAAAGATTAGCATCCCATAATTTATTCAATGTCGGGTGATCCGAATGCCAAGATAAGATATACCTTGGGGCCCAACGAAAGCCTAATGAGTTGTTCATGAGGGACTACAAAGGGTATTCAGTGGTAGCTTCGGATTTGTTAAGGTTTAGAGCTAGTCCGGAGGGAGGTGAAGTCATTCAGTAGTTTAACTAAAGGTTGCCCAGAACTTTCGAGGTTTTCAAGTAAAATAAGGAGATCATCTGCATATGAGAGTGAAGTATAGTGAGAGTTACCAATAGTAATGCCTTTAATTGTACCGGATTGATGTAGAGAGCGAAAGAGGTTCCATGGCAAGTATAAACAATGAAGGCGATAAGGGGCATCCTTGTCTGGTGCCTCTTGCTAAGTAAAAGGAGGGGGACAAAATAGAGTTCGTGAGAACTCGAGCTGAAGGGGAGGTATGCAATAATTGAATCCAAGCACAAAAATTATTTGTAAAGCCAAAATGAGATAGCACCTGATATAGATATTCCCAATTGAGAGAGTCAAATGCTTTCTCAAAGTCAATGGCTATTGCAGCTGCAGGGGTTTTAAGAGTTTTTGCTTTATGAATTAAATTGAGTACTGAGCGAAGATGATCGGAACTGTTTCTATTTTTGATAAATCCTGATTGAGAAGTATGGATGAGTTTAGTCATTAAAGATTCTAAGCGGAGAGTTAATAATTTGGCAAAGATTTTTCCATCAGTATTAAGAAGTGAGATCGGTCTATAGTTTGAAGGAAGTAAAGGGTCTTTGTCTTTTTGGTAAGACTGTTATGATGGCTTCGTCATTGTGCATGGGAGTTTCTTTATTAAGGTTGCTTCTTGGAATACATTGACTAATACAGGACAAAGAGTGTCAGATAGGGTTTATAAAATCAATAGAGAACCCATCACTGCCAGGTGCTTTACCGCTTTTAATGATGATAAAGCAGTTTGATTTCTGTAAAGTGATTGGTTTATCAAGCACAGCTTTGTCCTGAGGGAATAGGTGGGGTAGATTCAATTTTTCCAGAAAATGTTGTTTTAGGTTGGGATTTGTAGTATTAGGTTGCGAGTATAGTTGATGGTAAAAGGATTGCATAATACGATTGATTGAAAGGTTGTCTGTGTGTGTCTGACCTGATGGATCTTTTAGACCTGCTATATGTCTCTGCATCTGTTGAGTTTTTAGCTGGTAAGAGAGCAACTTTCCGCATTTATCCCCTTGTTCCCAATAACCGTGTTTAATCCTAAAAAGGGCAAGTTCAGCTTTCCTGGATATCAACTCGTTAATTTTAATTTAATTGTAGAATTTCCAGATGAAGCTGTGAATTATGATTGGGTTTATTTAATTTATGGTATTGGGTTTCTTTTTCTTTAAGGGATTTTTCTAAATTAGCTAATTGTTGTTCTCTTAATTTCTTTCTATGCGCTGCATAACTAAGAATTTTACCTCTATTAGTGGCTTTTAATGCTTCCAGATAGTACCTTGAGACATATCTGGAGTATCATTAATAGAAAGAAAATCTTGAATCTGGGTTTTAATCAAGGAGTGAATTCAGGTCTCTGAGTAAAAGTGGGTCTAAACGCTAAGATGGGGATTTAGAAGAAGGTGGACCCCAGAGTAAATGCAAACTGATAGGGGAATGATCAGATATAACAATAGGGAGAATCGATGTATCAATAATTTTTTCAGTAATGAGGGGAGAAGAGAACCAATAATCAATCCTACTACATGATTTATGTAAGGAGGAATAAAAGGTGTAATCTCGTTGTCTGGGATGATGTAGTCTCCAAATGTCAGAGAGACCTAAATCCTTCATAAGCATTGATAGAGCATTAATACTACGGGGGTGGACATCATGTGATGAGTTACTTCTGTCTAAATATGCTTGTAGTGCTAAGTTAAAGTCACCACCAATAAGAATAGGTGAATTATTTTTATTATTAATCATAATTTGTTGGGATAGATTATGGAAGAAAATGGGTGAATCAAAGTTGGGTGCATATACATTCACAAACATAACGGACCTGCTGTGGTGTTTAATAGGGTTATAATCCACCTACCATCTGGGTCTCTAATGATTTTTGTGGGGCCATTAAGAGATTTATGTATTAAGATAGCAACCCCATGTTTTTTGATGGAGAAGATGACGATATACTTGACCGACCCAGTCCCTTTTAAGTCTGTCGACATCCTCTGATAAAGTTTAGTTTTGTAAGAAAGCAATATGTGTTTTATGCTTTTAAGATAGGTAAGTACTTGCTTACGTTTACAAGGTGAGTTGAGTCCCTTGACATTCCATGAATGTAAGATTAGATCACTCATGGTACTAGGATATAAGGTAATTAGTTACAAATAGGAATGAGGGACTCAATACCATTAATTTGGAGGATGTCACAGATTCAAAAGGTAAATATATATAATAAACAAATGTATGCAGTGCCCTTAACTTGAATGGGTTCGAGATGATTGAGTATTTGTATTCATTTTGTCTCGCAGAGGGAGAGTATAGAGATAAGAATATCAAGTAATTAAACATTAGAACCAACAAACGTTAGTATAAACTCAGTAACAAGAATATTAATTTGAAACTTTTATGAAATGCAGAGCAATAAGAGTCAGTAAATATACCAGGACTCTCACTCTACACTACTAGGCGTATAGTAATTAGTGAATCTCAAGATACGGTTTACCTCTATAATCTTAAGATACTAAACTTTATATAACAGTATATTAATGAAGTGTAATTGAGATTTGTGCTGAGGTAATTAAAGCATTGCCTTAGAAAACAAAACATCATTCTACCAAATAAAAAGGATAATTATGTAATAGTGTTAAATTCCAAACATAATGAATTAGCTTGGACCTAGCAATAAGTCCAATATTAAATAAAGTATACCAACATGATGGCAGATAATGCTGAAACAGTGTGAGCTAGATAAAGGATGCCCGATGTGTATTAATCCACATAAGCTAGGTTAGGAATGCAGTATATCTATAGGTTCATAGTGCATCAGTGTATTGTGGAATCATTTTATAAGTTCCAATGATTTGGAAGAAAATGGGATGAAGAATAATGTGAAAAGGCAGAAAAACTTAATGTATAGAAATACAATTGGAAGCATACTTTGGTGCATTATCTGTGAGATATAATGGGAATGCACCTGATGCACTACATACCAGAAGTGATACAAAATAAATATTAAATAAGTAAATGATTTTAGAGTATTTGTCTAATCATCCTCCACATACCAAATGATAGGATTTATGTGGAAAAATGCTATAATAGTAGGGGTTAAGGGCACACTGATATGAAATACAGAACTCTATATATGTATGTATGCGCCTGACCACATGGTGGCCAAAGCTTATGAAAAATTAGAGTGTAAATAGCAATTATATATACTAATGTCTGGCATCACACAAGGATTATTAGAAGAGATCTTATAAACACTGTAATATTTATTCTTTCTCTCATTTTTTTTTTCCATTGAATACATTGAGAGTAACTCGCGCATGGATTAAATACCTCCAGTGTCAATTGGCTCACCTCCCACAGACAGATACAGGCTTCTCAGCAGCGATAGTGATTTACTGCATTTAAGTGCTCCAAACCTGTTGGGAGCTATAGAGACTGCACTTTGCAGTAAATGTACCGAAGGGATCGAGTGAGGTGGTGTGAAGAGGAAGGATTCTGGTGAGAAACTGCTATATCACATCTAATTATGGGCCATAGTATTTATTACAAATTTTTTTTTTTTTTTTTAGTGGGAAAAGCCTCAGGTAGCCTTGCTCTTCAATTTTCTTCTCCTTTTTTTTTGGGTGGTTCAGATGATTTAAAGGGAGAGCTGACACAAGATCAGCCCAGGAAGAATCGGGAGAGTCACACCATTGAGAGCTTCTTCTGGTCTTGAGTAAAGGGGTTGATACAGTCTGTCTCAGATCCTCTGTAGATGAGTGCAGATCTTCTTGAGCAGATCTTCTTGGAGTGGGGATAATTTGTTAGACAAGGTAAGAGGAGTAGAAAAACTGATGTGACGCTCCACATGGGAAGCTGGAGAGGTGGAAATATTATTTAAACAGCAGGTATTATTATTTAGAGAAGAACCAGATGCTTTTTTTCTTGTATGCATGCAGAGCTTCTGGCAGGAGCTACAGTGGCAGATATGATGGCTGCAGATTTCTCAGGGACCTGAAGGACAGTTTCAGTAGGAAGGGCAAGACATTGTAATTGCGAAGTGCTTGTGCTGGAGCAGGAACGAGCTGCATTAGCATCACAAGGCAATGTAAGTGCGGGCTGTGTCCAATTCAGAAATTCAGAGAGAGATTCTGGGGTACTGAAATCTCTGGTAGAATCATTCAAAAAAAGACTCATTGTTGCAGGGTAACGCAGTGCAAACTTAATTCCACGCTAATGAAGGATTGTTTTAATGGGGTTGTAAGCTTTTCGTTTGTTAGATAATTCTTTAGAATAGTCTCTGAAAATTAGGATTCTGTTTTCTTGCCAAGTAAGTGCACCTAATTGCCTCGCTTTTGAAGAATCAGTTCAGTATGTGCGTGGTTTAGAAATCTGGCAATGATGGGCCTGGGTTTCTGGTCGGGTCTAGGCCTCGGATTTAAGGTGTGTGAGATCTCTCTCGATGATTAGGTCTTGGCCGGCTGGTAATTTAAGCAAAGAAGGAAGTACATGAGTTAGAAGAGCACTGGTGTCTCCTAGTTCAACACCTTCAGGAACCGAGAAATCTAAGGTTGTTACGTCTGTTTCTATTTTCAATATCATCTATTTTGTCCTGAAGGTTCCTAATAACTCTGTCCTGCTCCCTGATGGTAGCCTGTAATGTGTTAATGGAATCTTCATTTTGAGATGCTTTAACATCAGTAGCGCTTGATTTTTGATCAAGTGCTTGCATATTATTGATATTTTGTTGAGATGCAATTTTAATACATTGATTTCACTTATTAGTTGCTGAAACATTGCTTCCACTCTATTAAGAGAACTAGTTATGTGGAGATTGGTCTGCCATTATTGTAGACCTTAATAGAGAAATTGAAAAGCTGTAGATAACTCGTTCAGTAATTATGAGGCAATAAAAATACTGTACCAGAGCTGTTCTGCGATGTACATATAGTAAGATCTCAGATGTTGGTGAAGGTAGGAAGTCTGAAATCTGTAGGATGGATGATGATATTTGGTGAATCCAGGGAGATGAAGAATCAAGCAGCCATCTTCAGCACAGCGCCCTCTGGCTGTCCGCCTTGAATCATTTTGATCACCCTTCTCTGGATGGTCTCCAGTCTGATCTTATCCTTCTTAAGATGTGGATTCCAAAACTGGACACAATCTTCCAGATGGGGCCTGACCAGGGATCTGTAGAGAGGAAGTATCACCTCTCTGCTTCTACTGACAAATCCCCTCCTTATGCACCTTAATCTTCTGTTGGCCTTTCTGTAAGCTGTGTTGCATTGGCTGGTCTGTTTAAGGGTACTGCAAATGCTGATCCCCAAGTCTCTTTCCTCCTGAGAGACATTTAGCTGGATCCCATTAAGCCTGTAGACTGTCCCCTGGATTCCCGTTACCCATATGCATCACTTTGCATTTCTTAGCACTGAACTGCCAGACATTAGACCATAGTTCCAGCCTCTGAAGGTCTCTTTGTAGGTCCCTAACCATTTCCTTGCAGTTCACTTTTCTCCCTAGCTTGGTATCATCCACAAAAATACAAGTTTGCCCTGTATGCCTATACTGATATTGCTGATAAACGCGTTAAACAGGGCTGGCCCCAACACTGATCCCAGTGGCACCCTACTTGTAACTTCTCCTTCTTCTGACCTCTCCGCATTGACTACTGCTCTCTGCTTTCTGTCTTTTAACCAGCTACTTATCCACCTATGTTCTTAGCTATTCCCAGGTCTTCCAACTTTGTCAGCAGGCGGTTGTGAGGCACAGAGTCAAAGGCCTTACTGAAGTCAAAATAGAGGAGGTTCACTGGGTGGCTGTGTCAATTTCCTGTGTCACCCAATCAAAAAATGTGATAAGGTTCATTTGGCATGATCTACCCACCGCAAACCCATGCTGTCTAACATCCTGAACACCATTTTTTCCTAGGTACTCTACCAAATCCTGCTTTATTAAGGTTTCCATAAGCTTCCCCACCACCGATGTGAGGCTGCCTGGTCAGTAACTGCCAGCCTCCTCATAGCTCCCTCCCTTGTGGAGGGGGAGTACATTTGCCTTTTTCCAGTCCCCTGGCACTACCTCCAACTGTAGTGAACTGTTGAACAAATGTGTCAACGGACCTGCCAACTCCCCAGCCAATTATTTTAGCACTCTCAGGTGAATTTCATCTGGCCCTGGTGATTTGTCATCCCTATTTTTTTTCCAGGGTGTCCTTAACCCTGCTGGTAGTGAATTACGGTGTGTTCATTAGAGAGATCCCTTTTGCAGGCTGTGTGTCACCTTATCATCTATATTTTGGCCACAGCCATAAACCATTTTCAGTCCCTGTGAATTGATTTGACTTAATTCAACCTCTGTTCCCAAAATGTACCAGTTCTTATTCAAAATCAACTTTACCATATGGCTTTGTGGGTAAAACGTGGTGACAAAGCTTAACTTACACATATTATTTTCTCTTTTCTGTCTAGGTTTAAGTATCTCATGTTTAGGTATATTTTTTACTTTTTCTTCAGCCTTTTTACACCCTCCACTGTTGGTTCTAACTGTTTAGCTAAGGTTGCTGCTCCCACTTTCAATATCACCTGATCACTAGTACTTCTTTCAGATGCATATGCTGGCCTTGTAGAATATTTTCCATTATGTGACATGGGTGATAGCTATCAAAGCTTAGAATGCAGTCTTGTCAGTAGGATTACAAAATAAGCATGTTTTTACACCTCTCCTGCCATCTCAAAAATTGTTAAGTCAAGAAAATTAATGGTGTCCTTATTCATGTTTGCAATACATTTCAGATTGCAAAAGGGGCCTTCTAGGTACAGTATGTGGATGAGTGTAGTAATTGGTTAATCGGTTTGGTAACCGGCTGGTAATCTGTGTTGTTCCATAGGGTTCAATGTACTATGGTTTATACTTTTAATTTGCGTGGTTTACACGTTTAATTGGTGTGACTTATACTTTTAATTGGGCGTGGGCTTATGCTTTCACTTGATTGGTTTATAGGCAAATAAATGATGGTGTTTTCAATGGAGAAAAGTTTCATCCATGTGTAGAATGAATAATGGGTAATGATGTATAGAAGAATGTATACCCACTGAGGGGACTAATTAAGGCTATAAGGCTACGAGCCTACAGGTCGAGTGGCTTTATTGCTCAAATTAGACCCTGAGATGGGTATACTTCCGAGTGTGCCACCCTTTACCTATTGTTTGCCAAATATGATATAACACATTAGCAGGGGAAATGGAAGTATAGGGAAAGTGTAGAAGGTAGTCCTGCTAAATGCCAAGAGCTTGGACAATAAAATGTCTGAGCTCCAGGAGATGCTAACTGAGGGAGAGGTGGATGTGGCAGCGGTCACTGAGACCTGGGCCACCGCAGGGCATGACTGGGACCTGAACCTGGAGGGTTACACCATGTTCAGGAAGGACAGGGGGGAGGGAAGGGGAGGAGGGGTAGCAATAATAGTCAAAAACTGCATTGCCATAGGAGGAGTGGAGGAGGCGGAGGGAACTGTGGAGGCGATTTGGGTCACCTTGATAACAAGGGGGGGCAAGAGAATAAAAATAGGAGTGGTGTATAGACCCCCTGCGCTGGCGGAGGAGCTGAAGGAGAGTCTGATGGTAGATATTGGGAGACACTGCAGATTGGGCAGGGGAAAGGTGGTGCTGTTGGGGGACTTAAACATGCCAGGAACAGACTGGAAGACTATGACATCCTCGGTGGCCAGGGAACAGAGTTTGTTGGATGTCTTTTAGCATGTGTTCCTAACTCAGCAGGTGAGGGAACTGACCAAGGAGGCATGGATACTGGATGTGGTCCTGGCAGACAGTGACCAGATTGGGGGCCTGGAGGTAAGGGACCCATTGGCAGGGAACGGCCATGCCACTGTCTGGTTCTGCCTGAACCTAGGAGGGGTAGAAGGCTGCTCAAAGGCGGAGGTAACTGACTTCAGGGGGGTGGATTTCGAGGAAATGGGAAGGACCCATAAGGAGCACTTAGATGGGATTGAGCCAGACATGGACGCTGACAGTAGGTGGGAAATCATCGGGGGGGGTGCGGGATGCTACCAGCACCTGTGGAAGAGTAAGGCGAAAATAAGGTAGGGCCCAAAAACCCTGCTGGTGGACCAGAGAGATTCAGGAGGTGGTGAAGGGAAAGAAGGCAGCCTATAGGCAATTCAAGTGCTCAAGGAGTGAAAGGGATTGAGGGGAGTACGAGCTGATGGCCAGAAGTGCCACTAGGGTAGTGAGGGTGGCTAAGGCAAGGAAGAAGCAGAACCTGGCCAGAGAAATTAGGAGAGGGAAAAAGGGGTTCTTTAGATACACTGGGGAAAAATTAAGGGTGAAGGGGCAGATTAGCAGGATTAAAACAGGGGAGGGATGGGCACAAGATGCAGGGGAGCAGGCTGAGGTACTAAATGGGAACTTCAACTCAGTTTTCACCAAGGAAAATTGGGGGTTGCATCATACATGGGAGGAGATGGTGAAACTGAGGAGGGGGGACCAGTATCGATTGGCGGGGCTGGGGAGAGAGGAGGCATCACTGGCAGGTGGGGGGAAGACAAAGCAGGGGGACAAGGTAGCAGAGGTGGAAATCACAGTAGAGAGAGTGAGGGAAGCCCTCAGGTCACTTAAGAGAAAGCACCGGGGCCGGATAAGTTGCATCCCAGAGTACTGAAGGAACTGGTGGATGTGCTGGTAGAACCCCTGGCAGAGCTCTTCAGCATCTCTCTGAGGACAGGGTGGGTGCCCCAGGACTGGAAGGTGGTGCATATAGTGCCTATCCACAAGGGGGGATCAAGGGAGGTGGCAGGGAACTACAGGCCTGTCAGCCTGACATCAGTGGTGGGCAAGGTGATGGAGGGCATTGTCAAGGAGAGACTAGCGGGGACCTGGAAAAGTCGGGGTGCCTGGATGATAGACAGCATGGATTTGTCCTGGTTAAATCATGTCAGACAAACCTTGTGGAGTTCTATGACTGGGCGATGAGTGCTTTGGACCTGGATAGACCAGTGGATGTCCTCTTTTTTGACTTCAGCAAGCGTTTGACTCTGTTCCTCACTGGGCCCTGTTCGATAAGCTGGGAGAAATGGGGGTGGGGAACAAGATGATCAGATGGATAGGAAATTGGCTTCAGGACCAGACCCAGAGGGTCATGGTTGGCCGGATAGTCTCATCCCCAAGGAGGGTCATTAGTGGGGTCCCTCAGTGATCGGTCCTTGGGCCCCTCCTGTTCAACACCTACATCTCTGACATAAGGAAGGGTATCAAGAGTGAGATGAGTCTCTTTGTGGATGACTCAAAACTGGGGGCGGTGGTGGATGGGGAGGAGGGGAAGGTGGCCCTACAGAGGGACCTGGAGGCTCTGGAAAGATGGTCTAGAAAGTGGAAGCTGAGGTTCCATGCAAGGAAATGCAAGTTACTGCACCTGGGAGCCAGAAACCCAGGCCAAGTGTACACCTTGGGGGTGGGGATGCTACAAGTCTCGATGGCTGAGAGGGACCTGGGGGTGGTGGTGGATGTCAAGATGAACAACTCGGAGACTTGTAGGAAGAGAGCGGCAAAGACCAACAGGATGCTGGGATGCATCGCTAGGGGGATCACCTCCAGAAGGAGGGAAGTGAAACTCCCACTATATAACTGCTTGGTGAGGCTGCACCTCGAGTACTGTGTGCAGTTTTGGAGGCCACACTTAAAGAGGGACATTGAACTCCTGGAGAGGGTCCAGAGGAGGGCAACCAAAATGATTTGGGGCTTGGGGACCAGGACCTATGGGGAGAGGCTGGAAGAGCTAAATATGTACACATTGGAAGAGAGAAAGGACTGGGGAGACATGATAGAGGTCTTCAGGTACATGAAGTGGGTAAATAGGGGAGGAGCACTCAGGGTGCTCCGAAGGAAGGAGGGGGGAGCAACTAGAGGACATGGGTGGAAGCTGGGGGGGGATTCAGGGGAGAAAGGAGGAGGTGCTACTTCACTGAGAGGGTGGTGGAGCCATGGAATGCGCTGCCCAGGGGACTGGTGGAGGCAGAGATGGTGGAGGGTTTAAGAGGGGGTTGGATAGGTACAGGGGAAGGGTTCTGGAAGCAAAATCCAATGCAGCGAGAATATCAGGGACTGGGAAGAGAGAAGCCAGAGAGGGAGAGGGGGGCAGCAAGGTCAGCTCCTAGGGTGGGGGTTGACCAAATGAGCAGACACGAAAGACCGTTCGGCCTATTCTGCTGGCATGTTAGTATGTTAGTATGAATGATTATTTTTATTGAGAACTCATTTGTGATTGCATTATGGCACCCGAGGGCCTCTTGCAGCAAGGAGGTAATGGTGTGTGGTGAGTGCAGCTAGGAGTTTGGGAGATTTCTGTGCTTGGGGAGGTTTTGTATGTCTTTTTTTGAGGTTCTTTTCCAGTGTGTTAATTGGTTGGGCTACCTTCCTAATCTGTTAATTGTGTTATTAGTATTGTCCCATAGGGTTTAATACTGTGTAGGTATATACTTGTTATTAGTGCAGGTATATTTATTTATTTATTTATGGTCTTGGATTAAAACCTTCGACAACAAGCTCATTACATTGGTTCCATGTCAGAGGTTATACAAAAGTAAAACAAAATGTTTAAAAGTATATCTACAAAAACATTTATACATGAAGGATTATGAGGTATACCAATAATGATGGAGTGAAATCATCATACAAGTGAGACCAGAGCATAAAATGTAAGCAGTGAGTAGTCAACCAGGAGGGCAGTACACAAATATTGACAGCACTACAGAACTGAATGTCAGCAGGAACATACAGTCACTACAGGGGAAGGAAAACATCAGCCAAGAAGACTTCATCAGGTTGGCAAGGGAAAGAAGTATAGAGCACGAGGCTAAGGAGTAGGTGAGGCGAAAGGAGAGCACAGACCAAAAGGATATAAAGTGGAAGGCTATGTTAGATACAGTAGCAGCCATAGACACTGCCAGCTATTTCCCGAAATTTCTGTGATATCTCCAGATATATCTAATGCTTTCTCCATTTCTACAGTAGGGGCAGCAGAGAGAAACTCTTTAGAAATTTCGTAAAATATCTGGAAATAGCTGGCAATATCTGTGGCTACTATTGTAAGAGGGGAATTTAAGGGCTAGAGAAGGGGGAACAATGGAAGGGCAGGCAAAATCTGTGTGCAAGCATAAGACTGATAGAGGACAAAATAAGTGCAAAAAGAAGGTAAGTAAGAGGCTGAGACAGTAAGGAGCTAAATTATAGGAAGCAGTCACAGCTGGAGCTCACAACTAGCAGTTGTTTCAGTTTTCTTTTAAAAGGACCTAATAAAGTAACTGAGGAGATCTCAGAGGAAGAGAGTTCAGACAATGTGGTACACGTTACACGAAAGATCTTTGACCCAGGGAGGTCTTACAGTGTGGAATTTTAAAGATTTGACTTTCTGAGCTGTGGGTGGAGTGTCTGTTGTCACATGGGGAGAGGAGATTCTGTACACCAGAGGGCATCAAGCCTAGACTAACTTTTTTCGTGAGAAGACAGGACTGGAACATAAATCTGCTTGAGAACTGTAGCCAGTTAGTCTGCACATAAAGATCGCATATGTGCGTCAGCTGAGCGGATCCAGTAACAAGCTGGCAGGCTTTGTGAAGAGCTCCTTTTATGCAACAAAGGGCGATGTCAGAGGCTGACCCATAAATTACCAGCCCATAGCCAATAAATGATACCAGGGAACTGTAGACTGCTAATTTAAGTGCCTCAGGGGTCAGACTGTGTTTGTACCTGTGCAACAGCCCCATGCACGTATTGACGGCCTTGGGAACATTGTCAATGTGTTGGGCGAACAACATTGTGCTGTCAACCATAATCACCAGGTATTTAAAGTGTTGCATAATTTCCAGGGGAGAACCCACCTCATTAGTGATTAGAAGGGGGTGTGATTTGTGCCAATTATGGGAGGTGGAGAACAACATTGTTTTTGTCTTTTTATAGTTCATCACTAATTTGTGCTCTTTTTTTTATCATAAAAATTTTTTATTGATTTTCTAAGCATATATACATAACAAGAGGCCACAAATGTGGCCTGACCCATACACGAAAATATCAAGCTCTGAATACACACACACACATTATACAAATAATGCAGCATATACAATAATCCTCTGAGGTCAACTAAAGACCTCGAATATTAAACATTCTAACGGCGGAATTGTTTGCCACAAACATAAATTAACAAACAGGTTATAAAGGAGGATTACAATAAGGGATTGGCATTCTACAAAGAAAAGAATGAAGATAAGCTTCCCATCTGGCATTATATGTATCCATACGGCCTACTTGAATACAGGACAAATGATCTAATATAGCTAATCTAGCAAGTGCAGCATGCCAGCTACTACAGGGTGGTGGAGTTGGTTGGCACCAGTGTATAAGTACCAGTCGCTTAGCTTCCAGAAGAGCAAGTGTGATCCATTGTCTTTTAGGCCAGGATAAGGCAGTGAGGGATAAAGTGTCCCCTAATAGAAGCTTGGGGTCAGATAAATGTATCTGAATTCCAAAAACCGTAGAGCAATCTGGGGCAATGGCAGACCAGAAAGGTGAGAGCAGCGGACATGACCAAAGAATGTGCAGTAGGTGACCTCCAGGGTGTTGACATCGCTGACAGTTGGAGTGTTGCAGTAGGCCATGAGAGTGTAAGGATGCTGGCGTTCGATACCAAAACAGCAATATTTTGAGCTGTATGAAATGGCTTTAGTGTCTGCGTACGTGTAATGACAATCCCGAAGGTACCAGTTCCAGGATTCCTGAGAAATATGAGTATTCAACATAGAAGCCCACTTCAACCTGCACGCATTGGATGGGTCTGCCTGTGCATCTCGCCAAGTCTTATAAAAACACCCAATGAGACCTCCTCTAGAGGATGTTTCATGCCTATGGGCCAACCACTCCCACTTCGGATCCATGTCCCTACTGGACTTTTGAGCCTGTATAGCACTGTGCATTTGAAGAAATCTCCAAAAATCCCTACCTGGGATCTGAAATTTCTGCTGCAGTTGGGCAAAGGACATCAAAGTTGAGGAGCCAGGTAAATACGAATCCTGTATATACTGGATTCCCTGTGCCTCCCATGTAGGTCAATGAAGAGGGGTATCCTCAATTGTTAAGGCCTTATTATGCCATAGCGGAGTATAAAACCATGGGGGAGCTTGTGCTTCCCTGGGTGTATGGGAGTGGGACATGAGCAGATGCCAAGCTTGTTTAGTCTTCATTACTAACGATGCCAGAGTTTGCTGGGAGCGGGTCATAGGTTGCAAGAACCGGTGCAACTGGGTGTTTGCTACTAAGTCCACCTCCAACTGGACCCAAAGGGGAGAGGGTAACAGACTGGGGACAAACAGGTTGGTAGCAGCTGCAGCTGTGCATGCTAGATGATATCCTTGAAGCCAGGGGGATCCTAGACTCCCTGAGGACCAATGTGCTCTTAATTTATGCTTACTCCATCTGGGAGCTTTACCCTCCCATAGAAAATGAGATATCTGATTCTATATGGAGGCAAAGAGCTTAGGGGAGAGGCGTATTGGGAGATTCTTAAATAAGTACATAACTCCGGACAGCAGAAGCATGCGAATAGTCACAACCCTCCCAGGTAGAGACAGCTGTAGTCTTTCCCATCTATCTATCTCTGCTGACAGCTGAGACAGCAGTGGTGCAAAATTAGCCCTTTCGAGGTCGGCTCACTTGGCTGGTACTAATATGCCCAGGTACGAGAGTCCCTGACTAGCCCAGACCAGGTCAGTCCCCTGTAAACATTGTTTGTTACAAGTTACATTGAGAGGGGGCAGAAGAGTTTTTTTCTGGTTGGTACAGAGACCTGAAAAGGATGAAAACACCTGCAATAGGGGTAAAACATGCTGTAAGGACTCTTCAGGATGGGAGAGGGTCAGGAGCAGATCATCAGCATAGGCAGCTACGAGGTACGGTTTCCCAGCAAATGTAATGCCTGAGATCTCAGGCAAGGCAATAAAGGCCCTTATAAGAGGGTCTAAGGCCACTGAAAATAACAGAGGGGAAATGGGACAACCCTGCCTGGTACCCCTATGCAATGGAAATGGAGCAGAAATCGTGGTGTTGGTCCACACTCTAGCCATCGGAGAGCCATATAATGTAGCAACCCACTGACAGAAATTAGGGCCGAAGCCTTACTTTGGCAGTACCCGATGCAAGTAATGCCATTCAACGGAGTCGAAGGCTTTAGTAAAATCTATTGCCAAAGTGCCTATGGCTTCAGAGGAGTGAGAGGCTATCCATTTTAAATTCAGGAGAAGCCTGGTGTTATGAGAGCCAGATTTGCCCTGCATAAAGCCCACCTGCACCGGATGAATAATTGAGGGTATCACCTCCTGCATCTGTGTGACTAGAATCTTGGCCAGAACTTTAGTATCAACAGGGAGCAGGGAAATCAGATGATAATTGACGCAGTCTGTAGGGTCGTTAGACTTTTTTGGTAATAGAATAATCAGGGCCTCCCTCATAGATGGGGGGAATGCTCCTGCTGAGTGAGCTTCCTGCAAAGCAAGGAGTAAGGGTTGTGAGATATCATCCACCAGTACTTGATACAACTCGGCCGTCATCCCGTCTGGACCAGGAGATTTGCCTTTAGCCATACAGAATAGAGCTTGCCGTAGTTCCACTGGGGTTATCGGGGCATCCAGGGTGGTCCTTTGCAATGGGGTGATTTCAGGGCAGGCAAATCTCTGAAAAAAATTATCAATCTCTTGCTCCACTTGCTGAGCCGAGAGAACAACCTGCAATCTATATAAGTTTTGATAAAATACCTTCATGTTGTCATTAATATCTTGAGCTTTGTGGACAATCTTCCCCACTGCAGAGCGAAGGGCCTGAATATGGGAAGACACTTGTTGCTTCTGCAGCCTAAACGCTAGCAATCTGCCACTTTTTTCACCCCCCTCCCAGCATGCATGCTTGGATCTCATTAAGACCCACTCCGCCTTTTGGTGTAAGGTGGCATTGATTTGATACTTAAGACCCACAATGCGCCAAATTAAAGATTTATCTCTCCTATGGGTAGGGGAAGCCTTAAAGCGGGACTCCAATGTCGCTAGATCTGCCTGCCATTGGGCCAGGTTGGCTTTCCGCTTTGTTTTTGGCAGCTGAGAAAGCAATGATGCGGCCTCTAATCACTGCCTTAAAGGACTCCCATACCATACCAGGGGAGACACCACATTGGGCATTGAGAGAAAAGTATTCCTTCGCAGCCTGAGACAACATCCTATGAAATTCTGGGTCTTTAAGCAATAATGGATTACACCTCCAACGAGTGCCCTTTTTAGACTGTCCTCCCCCCTTGTATAAGATATCGACACAGGAGCATGGTCTGAAATAAGAATATTCCCAATTTTAGCATTAAGAGTGTTCTGAGCTGCTACCGCATTAGTTAAAAAGTAACCTATATGACTGCGAGTGGAGTGTACAGGAGAATAAAATGTATAGTCCCTCCCATCTGGGTTGTCCCTATGCCACACATCCATTAAACCCCATTCCTGCTGCATTTCCTTGAGAGCTAAACTGGCCTTGACTCTGGCCTGAGGGGAAGGGTTGGACTTATCCACAAACACATCTGCTACCATATTGAAATCTCCTCCTATTATAATAGGGATTGCCTCATCATCCTGAGTGAGGGAAGAAAGGGCCTGACTGATTGCAGGGAAAAACTCTGCATGATCTACGTTGGGGGCATACAGGTTGCACAAAATCAACTTCCCTTCTGGGGAGGATAGCCTAGCAACCACCCACCTGCCCTGCGAGTCATGTTTAGATTCCTCCAAGGTCCATGAGGAGGAGCGGTGGACCAAAATGGCTACCCCTCTAGTCTCGGAAGTAGCCGAACTAGCACAAACCACCTCCATCCATGCTTTCTTCATCCATGTGACTGCCTTTTTCAGAAGGTGCGTTTCCTTAAGTAGAGCAATATCTGAGCGTAAGGAGCACAAGTACTGAAGCACTTTAGTCCGTTTAACAGGGTGGTTTAACCCATTAACACTCCCGGATACCAGGACTGTGGGAGAACTAATAGGACTAGCTATAGCTGCGGGGGGACACATACTGACTTAAGGTGTACGCAGCAACTGTTAGCCCCAGAACTGTACCCAGGTGACTAAGTAACATGTCACCTTACTAGATATAATCTAAATCCACAAATAAATGCCAATAATCGAAGTCAAATCCACCTATGCTGCCAGATGGGAAGAAAAATAGAAACCAGTGATGTAAAAAGTATTCACACCTAAACCTGTAAGCTGCAACAAAGGGATACAACCCAAAGCTTAAAACCCAATATAAACAGTAACTACACAATATCCTATATATCTAAATAGCTTTAGTATAAGTAAGTTAACCGAGGGTTGGATAGCTAACCTTATCCAATCCCTACCCCCCAAAAAAACAACTCTTGTATTAAACACCCTTAAACTTTACCAATACGCAAAAGCATTATAGGATCGAGGTTCTGTGAAAGAGGCCCCTACAAATTAGCAGCCTCAGCTACACTAGCATCAAATCCTAGTAAGAGGTGACTGGTTAGAACCAATAGCAATCCAGCACTCTGGACCAGCAGTAATCCAAAGATCGGGCGCCGGACCATCAGGGGGAAAGAAAGGAAAAGGGAGAGGGAAAAGGGAGCCCACCAAGAGCCTCCTATAGGACACCCCGAGGGAGAGGTCCTCAGGCAGGGGGAGGGAGGGAGTGGGGAGAAAATGACCTTACCTATCGGAAGAGACCCCAAGCTAGAAAAATAGGTAACATTGCAGGAAGGGAGTGGACGTCCCATTACTAGAGACTCATGCTCATTCCCCTATGCAAGAAATTCTAGGTCACAGGGCAATTAACACCCCTGATATAATGTTACTATGTCTGGAGAGTGTAGTGCACAGTTTAAAGGAGTGGGGAGAGAACATGTACCATGCCATTAGTGACCCCAGGAAGCCGCCACCCTGATTCCCTTCAGGGTATAGGCGCAGTGAGCAACATAACAAGATTAGCTATACAATCGATATTCAGACAGTTTTATAATGCAGCAACAATACAGGTCCAGACTATCACCCAGGGAGTTCATCTGGACTTTCACCAGCCTGTAGGGGTGCAGCTGTACGTCCTACATCATCCTTGGTCACTGCAGCTGCATAGGAGATTAACCCGGGTCTGATGGGAGTCGCAGCATCAACCACCTCTATCAACGTGGATTTGGATATATCAGGCCAGTCTTTTGACATACTAGTGTCCATATCCACAGCTTCCAGGGCAGGAGAATGGCCATTACGAGGAGGAGAAGTTTTGTCATCACGAGACACTTTTGCTGGAGGAGCCGTCATTACCGCATCATGTGTGCATTGGCCCCCACTCCTGGATCTCTGTCGATGCTGAGCCTCTGCATTGACTGCTGTAGGTGCCAAGGCAGTAAGCTTCTTATGTGGAGGCTGTGAGGGATGCTCTGGCACTACAGACTGCAACTGTGTGGGGTCAGGAGGGCCAATCAATGCTGGGGGACCGTGCTTTGATGTTACATGACTGCCCCTCATACCCTCTCCTTGATATTGATGCCTGTCCATACAGCTCCCTTTCAAGGTATTAGGATCCCAGAGCCACCTATTGGGCGAGGAGAAAATAGGCAATTCAGGCCAAAATTGAGCAAGCCATCTTTCTATTTCCGAGGGGTACTCTGCCATCAACTCTCTGCCATCCTTTGTAACTAGCAACTTAGTGAGACTCCTAAACTTAAAGTGAAAATTATTTTGATATAGAGTTTTTTTGAGAGGACAAAAAGCATGTCTTTTGCTGGCAGTTTCATGGGCAAAATCATGATAGAACAGGACAGTAGCACCTTGCCAAAGCACCTCTCCTATGTCTCTGGCAGCCCAGAGGATTCTGTCCTTTGTGGAGTATCGTAGGAAGTATGCTATTATTGGTCTTGGCTGTGCGGGAGTCCTGTCCCTTCTAGATGCAAGCCAATGAGCTCATTCAACATCCATATTACCCTGCCATCTGTCTCCTAACATGGTAGGCAGCATTTCATTTAAGAACCTCTCCATATTCTGACCCTCCACTCCTTCTGGTATGCCTATAATGTGCAGGTTGTTCCTTCTGGCTCTATTCTCCTGATCCTCTATTCTATCACGGAGCACTGTAATTCTTTCCTCCTGTACCTGCAACCTATGCATGAGCTTAGACTGGTGCTGCTCACACGCCTCCAAACGTTGCTCTGACACTTTCATGCAGTCCTGCAAATTCCGGACATCAGCCACTGTGCCCGATAATTGGGTATTAATATCCTCAACCTAGATTATCACTGTTTCCAACATTTGCGTGATGTGCTGCAGGGAGTCTGCTACCGATGGTGTAGCTGCAGCTGTTGCAGTATTTGGGACTACATGTCCCCTCTCATTTTGATGGTCCATGTGTGTATATTGTTAATACAGGGACCAGAGGGTAAAATCTTTACTTCCAGTGTAGTGGTGTGGCTAGCTTTGAAGTAAAGGAGTTTAATGCACCAGCTGATCCACTAGCCACTGATTGGGAAACTCCCTAGTGCCACTCTGCCTCAGAGCACCGCTCGTCTCAGGTCTCCGGCCACTCCGTTGACTGCAATCCCACTAACCATCTATTGGGGCCAGCTCAGCTTACTGCACGTTGCACTGCTCCAGCTCCGCCGCTTCTACTGATTCAAGGGGGCATTCAGTGAAGATACTGCGATGTGTCGCTAGGTAAGGGACATTTACCCCATCTAATTTAAGCATTGAGGATTATTTAATCCCAAAGGTCACGGCTCTTGAGCTACATTACTGCCCGACCCGAGAGGAGCTCCCAATTTAGGCACCCACCATGTTGGTGTCCTAGCCACACCCCACAATTTGTGCTCTTTAAACCAACTTTTGTCAGCCATGAAATTGCACTGTAGCTTGCATATATACTTTTAATTGTTTGATTAGTGTAGGTATATTCTTTTAATCAATGTAGATATATACTTTCAATTGTTTGATTAGTGTTGTAATATGGTTTTAATTGATAATTTAGTTACAGGTATACAGGGACATAAAGAGTGGCCCTTTGTATGTGGAAACATTCCCCATCTTTTGCTATGGCACAAAACACAAGCACCAAATAGTTAGGTCTGTATATTTAAAATTGTTTAGTAGCAACCCTAATCATCATCCCCTCCCACATGAACCAATGGCGTGAAAGATGACATATATGTATATATATGTAGAATAAAGGATGAGGAAGTGTGTGATACGAATTTAATGCACACCCGAGGTGTGGGATACCAGATAAACCCAGAGGGTGAAGCCCAAGGGGTTTATCAAAGCATCCCACACCAAGGGTGTGCATTAAATTCTCATATGCACACTTCCTCATCTTTTATTTTCTAGAATATACTGGTGAGCAATCAATTTTTCCAGCCCTAGTGCTGTGACCCTGTTACACACACACACACACACACACCCCTTGTTTCCATTTTTTTCTTAGCATCTGCTAGTATTTGGGATTGCAATTTTGATCCTGGTTCAGTAGTGCTGCCAGCCGGTGCTGTTCCTGCTCACAGTGTCATCGAAGGTGACAAACAGCAGGATCAATAAGATGAAGCTTCTTTTTTCTTTATTTAAAAAAAATGTAAAGGCAGAATCAACCAGATAGATAATTGTATGGTTGTGGATGCTGTGGCTGTGGCAGCTCCTCACTAGCAGAGATATGGAGCTGCCATTATTTAGGAACTGTTCAGCCCACCCACCCACACAGAGGAGAGGAGCAGAGCCAATGGCGGAGTGCTCTAGTTTGAGTGACAGAGTGTGTGTTCACCGTAATAACCCATGGGTTATTACGGTGAATATTGACTGGCTAAGCACACTGAAAAATATTGCTCATCAGTTATTGTATCTATCTGTCTGTCTGTCTCACTGTGTGTATGCGTATGCTATGAATTCCATCTTGATCATTAAGATAGTTCTAGAAACACAGCCATAAAAGTGAACATCACATACAAAACTCTTACAGATTGAGAACAAAATAATTTCAATTTTTATGTAAGTTTTGTGGTACTGTTATTAATATTTATTGCATTTGACAGATGCTGTAAATGTTTTACCACTTTAGCTGTACATCTAAAAAAACATGTAATTTTCCTCCTAGAAACACTCAGAATGGATGTTAAACAGAAAAAAAAAACAATTGGAACTTTAACACAACATCAATATTACATGATTTTTCTATCCTGCTATATATGTATGGATATATATATATATATATATATCTATATGTAATAGATATTCCACTAACGGGCATGCAGTTTTGCTCTGATACACACACACCTTGGTGTGTGTTGTGATGCCTAATGCATTCAATCATCCAAGGTATGCGTACAGTATATCAGAGCACAACTGCATGCCCTGTAGTAGATTATCTTATAAAATGGCAACAAATTTTTTTTGGGGGGGAGGACAAAAAGGGTTCTACCATGCCGTGTCGACAGAGAAATTGTTGATGTGTGCCACAGTGAACCGTACAACGTCAACAGGTGAAATTTCACCTGTCAGACATTGTGTGTTTTCTATTGGGGGGGCTGCACCCCTGAATCCCCAGGAGGAGGCTGTGCCCCCCACATCCCTCTTCTTAAGATATCTAACTCTGAGTTGGAGTTGTTTCGAAGGGGGCGCGAAAGACGGTGAAAGGGCAAAATTTCACCCTCGGGTCCCTCACAGCTACAATCTCGAAACCTGTCGAGATTGTCACTGTGAGGGATTTCGTTGTTGTGTGTGCATTGTGCAAATGGAATACTGACAAAAAGTAGTCCCTGTCTGGCACAAATCAGTGTTTCTCTTACAGTAGATGATCTGGTTGATCCTGCCATGATTCTGATATGTTTAAAGTGACAGCTGACAGTTATTTGGTTGATGCTGCCATGATTTTTATGGGTAATAACAAAATGTGATAAAACAATCTTAGCAGGTTGAGCCTGCCATTTTCAGACTGTGTTATGTTTAATCACTTTCATTTTCTTGTATTACTCTAGTGTGACCGGGCGATGTTCATCGGGCTAAAGGACATGCTGGCAGACCTTTAAAATAAGGCATGTTTTGCTCAAGAACTATATAATTTCTATTCTTTATGATAAGGTTATGGAGGTTTTTGTAAAAGCAGCCACTTACAGTAGAGCAAGGAGAGTGAGCGAGTTGGCAGTTTTAGAGGAGTTGACGCAAGCATGAGCAAATGTTGCTATAGCAATGCTCACTCTGGCTTGCATCTGCACTTCGGAAGCCACCGAGTCACTTGCTCTCCTCACCTTACAGTTGGCAGCTTCTTTTGCAAAAACTTTAGTAACTTTACCATAAATAATGGACTTTACATAGCTTTTGAACAAAATGTACCTTATTTTAAAGCTCAGCCAGCATGTCCTTTACCACAATGAACACCGCTTGATCATGTTACAGAAAAACAAGAAGGTGAAATTGATTAAATGTAACACAGTCTGAAAATGGCATGATCAAAAAGATAAGTTTTATTTTATTATTACTTTTGCCCTCCAAAATTTGTGGTAGGATCAACCAGACAATTGTATTCATAGAAACCAGAAAAGTGATGGCAGAAGGAGACCAAATATCCATCGAGTCTGCCCAGGGTTTCCCAAGACCTGATGTGGGTCCTGGGACCTAGCCCATCTATTGCTTTTTTAACCTTACCTAGCCCCCCAGTTCCCCATGTAGTCTGTGCACTGTCCCACCCACTTTTGAAAGCTGTTATGGTCCTTTACATACAATAATTCCTCTGGCAAGCAAATTCCAGGGCTCCGCCACCCTTTCTGTGAAGAAATGCTTTCTCAAATCCCTCCTGAAGCTTCTGCCCTTAAGGTTCCAGTCATGCCTCCGGTAGTTCAGCCAGTGACCCTTTGGAATAGATCTGTGTGTGGCACTTTGTTAATGCCTCTCAAGAATTTGTAGGTCTTGATCATATCCCCTCTCTCCCTCCTAGTCTTCAGCGAGAACAAGTTAAGGTCTCTCAGTTGCTCCTTGTATGAGAGGTCATGGGGCCCTGTATCATCTTGGTTGCTCTTCTCTTCACAGCCTCCAGCCAATCCTTGTCCTTTTTAAGGTGAGGATTCCAAAACTGGATGCAGTACTCCCAAGTGAGGCCAAACCAGGGACCTGTAGAGAGGGAGGATCACCTCCCTGCTCCTGTTGTTGAAACCCCTCCCAATGCACCCCAGCATCTTGTTTGCCTTGCTGTAAGCTTTGTTGCATTGGCTCGTTTGCTTAAGGGTGTCGCATATGATGACCCCTAGATCCCTTTCTTCCTGAGAGGTGCTCAATTTGACCCCATTGAGACAGTACTCTATCCTGGGATTACTTTTGCCCAGATGTAGCACTTTGCACTTTTTTGCATTGACCTTCGGCTGCCAGATGTTAAATCATCTTTTTAGCCTTTGTAGGTCTTTTTGTAGTTCCTTAATTACCGCTGTGCTATTGACCCTATCACCCAGTTTAGTATCATCTGCGAAGAATATGAGCTTGCCTTGAATGTCTATGCCTATGTTTCAGATAAACACATTAAGCAGCACTGGGCCTGAGACTGACCCTGGGGCACTCCACTAGTGACTCTACCTTTGCTTTACCTAACCCTGCTGATTACTACCCTCTGGCTTCTGTCCACATGCCAATTTCCCACCCACTTCACTTAGTTTTCAGCAATGCTTAGGTCTTCTAATTTTTTTAATAAGCACTTATGTGGTACTGAATCGAAGGCCTTGCTGAAATAAAAGTACAGAAGGTCCACCGGATGCCCCGACCACTTCCCTAATTAACCAGTCAAAAAATGTAATAAGGTTTGACTGGCATGACCTGCCAGCCACAAAACCATAGAAATATAGAAAAGTAGACTTTGATGGCAGATAAGGACTGCTTGGCCCACTCAATCTGCCCAGTTCCCTACCTATTGAATAAGCTGCATATCCTAGTTAACCAACAGCCTATTTCCTCCTACCCCCCACTATAATTGCCTTATGTCTGTCCCATGCATTCTTCAGTTCCCCCACTGTTTTTGACCACGCCCTCCTCCTATGATTTGTTAAAAAGGGTAGTCAGTGGTGTGAAATTTCACCTATCAACATTGTGACTTTTGCTGTACCGCATTTTGACAACTTCATTTTCGATATGGCTTGGTGGAACCTCCCTTATACAGGGCTACTCCTCATCCCCTTGCACCCTTCCTGTCCTGCCTATAGAGAGAGTAACCCAGGACCGTGAGGTCCCAATCACTGTTCTCCATGGCCCATGTTTCTAAGATTGCCACCAAGTCTACCTGGGTGGCTGCTGTCACCACCTGTAGATTGCTGATTTTGTTTCCCAGGCTTCTGGCATTGAAGCATACCCCTTTCCATGTACTACAACAATAACTATTATTCCCTTTGGTTGTCCCCATTTGTTCAGATTTGCCTTTTTTACCCTCATTTTGCACCCACTGCTGCCATTTCATCACCTTCCCTTGTTCCTTGTTTGCTGAGAGTTTGTAGATTGGGGGGGGCTTTGGCTAATTTTTCATGTTTTACTACCTTCTGGATGAGTTTCTCAGCCTCGAGCTCACCTGCATCTAGTTTAAGCGCACTCTGTAGACTTTGAGTTTTTGCCCTGATCTGCAGCTGAGAGTTGGTAGTTTGTGGGGAGTGCCTGCTAATTTTCCATCCTGTATGCCCTCCTGGATGGTTTTCTTAGCCTTGAGCCCTCCCGCAGCTATTTTACTTGCACTCCGTAGACAATGAATTTTTGCCCTGGTCTGTGGCCCACAGTTTGTAGCTTGTGGGAGAGTTTGGGGGAGCAGTGTGGGACAGCTGTATGGCTTTACTTCTGGTTATGGGTGGCAGCCTGTGTGTGCCAGGTGTGTGTGTGTGTGAGCCTGTCTGTGCCAGGTGTGGAGTGATCTCACTGCTGGTGAGAAGGTTCTGAGGGATGAAAAGTATTGCAGGCATGCAGGCATAGTAGGAGGCATGTGTGGTCATTGTGGGATAATGTACGATCATGTGGTGTGTTTTATCCAGCCAGGGACCCCAATTTTCACTGATTTTCCTACCAGATAGATAGATAGATAGAGAGATAAGTAGCTAGATAGATAGATGGATAGATGGATAGATAGATAGATAGATAGATAGATAGATAGATAGATAGAAAGAAACATAGAAATATAGACATAGAAACATAGAAGTTGCTGGCAGATAAGGACCGCAAGGTCCATCCAGTCTGCCCATTGTTTCTACCTTATGAATGTGCCATAGGCCTTTACTCTGTCAATGGCCTATCTATTCATATTCATCTGTATTGCTCCCTTATGCCTATCCCATGCCTGTTTGAAACCCTGCACTGTATTCCTATCCACCACTTCCTGAGGTAGGTCGTTCCATGCATCCACCACCCTTTCTGTGAAAAAGAACTTCCTCACATTACCCCTTAATCGGCCTCCCTCTAATCTCATGCTGTGTCCTCTTGTCCTGCTTTATTTCTTATACTGAAACATGTTAGAGTCTTTCACCTTCTTAATGCCCTTAAGATGTTTGAATGTTTTGATCATATCACCTCTCTCCCTCCTTTGCTCTAGGATACACATACTGAGCTCCATTAATCTGTCCTCATATGTTTTCTGATGCAGTCCCTGCACCATTTTGGTTGCATTTCTCTGGACTGCCTCCATTTTATAAATGTCCTTGTGCGGATGCGGCCTCCAGTACTGCACGCAGTACTCCAGATGGGGCTTAACCAGTGTCTTGTAAAGAGGGATTATTACCTCCTTCTTATTACTTGTGATACCCCTACTAATACACCCCAACATCCCTCTAGCCTTACCTACTGCTTTAGTGATCTACTTGGATGATTTCAGGTCATCTGTGATGATGATGCCCAAGTCTCTTTCTTCCCTTGTGATTGCCAGCAACTCCCCTCCAAACCTATAGGTGGCTTCAGGATTTTTCTTCCCCATGTGCATGATCCTGCACTTCTTTGCATTAAACCCCAATTGCTACTCTTCTGACCATTTTGCCAGTTTATCCAGATGTCTTCTCATTCTGCCCACTCCGTCTGGATCATCTACTCTGTTGCAGATCTTGGTGTCATCTGCAAACAGACAAACCTTACCCTCCAGTCCATCTGCAATGTCACTGATGAAGATATTGAAGAGGACTGGCCCCAGGACTGATCCCTGAGGTACCCCACTTGTGACTTGCATCTCTTCTGACTGAATACCATTTACCACCACTCTCTGTTTTCTGCCTGCTAGCCAGTTTGCCACCCAGTTGACCAACTTCTGACCCACCCCAATCCTACCCAGCTTATTAATCAATCTTCTATGTGGAATAGTATTGAAAGCTTTGCTGAAGTCAAGGTAGGTGACATCAACTGCATCCCTTGGTCCACCACTCTGGTTACCAAGTCAAAGAAATCTATGAGATTTGTTTGACAGGACCTTCCTGTTGTAAACCCATGCTGTCTTTGATCCTGTGCTCCTATGGATTCCAGGTGTTGCACTATCCTTTCCTTAAGGAGTGCCTCTATAATCTTGCCCACTACTGAGGTAAGACTGACTGGTCTGCAGTCCCCTGACTCCTCCCTGCTACCACTCTTGTGGAGTAGGGTCACATGAGCCCTCCTCCTGTCCTCTGGGACCTCTCCTGTGCTCACAGACTCACTAAACAGTTCTGCTAATGGCTCTGCTAGTTTCATCCTTAGCTCCTTTAGTACCCTGAGATGTATGCCATCAGGTCCTATTGCCTTGTCCACCATGAGCTTGGTGAGCTCTTGTAGGACCCTTTCTTTCGTGAAGGGACTTGTGCACACCTCCCTCCCCCCTGTGTCCATGGTGTTGAGCTGTGGGCCCTGCCCTGCCTTCTCCTCAGTAAATACTGAGCAGAAGTATCTATTTAGGATATATACTTTTCCTTGGTCCTCCTCCACACACTCCCCCTTATCCCCTTTGATCTTAGCAATACCCCCTCTGGACTTTCTCCTTTCACTAATGTATCTATAGAAAGTCTTGTCCTCTTCTTTTACTGTTCATGCTAGTGTTTCCTCAGTTTGGACCTTTATCTGCCTTACTGCCTTCCCTGCTTCCCATAGGGAAGTTTGGTAGGCCTCCCTGTCTTCATCTCACTGCGTTCAGTTATATTTCCTGAATGCCAATCTTTTGGCTATGATCTTTTCTGCTACTGTTTTTTTTTTTTAACTTTCTTTTTATCCCACCTGTCTGCCCTCTCAGTCCACTCCTTCAGACCGGTCAACCCCTCAGACCACCACCAAAGAGTCTGACCCTAGAGCACCAGGCTTCTCCATTGTGCCTTCTTGGATCCCTGGATAACCCCCCCGGATGGGGCGAGGAAGGACCCACTTTCCTCAACCTTCAGAGGAGAGCCTGCACAACGGGGTCTGCCCATGGATTGGTGGCTGGGAGGCACAGATCGGTCATCATCTAAGACCGATGAGGATTTTTTTCCATTTTCCTGTGGCCCCCCCTTCTGCCCCCTGAGGACACCGGCTCAGGCAGACGATGTACTGATGCAGGACGCCTGCCAAGTGCCTTAGAGCATCCTCCCCTTCCTGACTCCAGTGCCATGAGAGCTGCCAAAGCCCCAAAAGTCGCTACTTCCACTGACCCTCAGGGACATCGCGTGCATGAAGCACCCCTGCTAACCCCCCCCGAAGAGGAGAGCATCTTTTGGGATGCTCGATCCTCCTTCCCTCTGCTGATCCCCCAGTAACACAAGTCCATTCCCGAACCTGGGTCACTGGTGTGGTACGAGGTGTGGCATCCAGTGCCTCAACCCTCAGCGCCACCGGGCTGGCCTGTTCTGCTACCATTTTTGAGAACCAAAGTAGTTTCCTCCTTCTTTTGCTCTTGTTTTTCTCCCTAACACAATGGGATGTTGCTTCAAGTACAGTCACAGCCAAAGACATGGTCAGATATTTCCTGAAATTTCTGTGATACGTCTAGAGAAATCTCCTGCTTTCTCCATTTACACAGTAGGGGCAGCAGAGAGAAACTCTTTAGAAATTTCTTGAAATATCTGGAAATATCTGGCCATGTCTGTGGCTATTACTGTAGTGCATCCTTAATGCTTGCCCACTTTGTCTGTACACCCTTACCTGTATTTCTGCTTGCCAGGGCTAGCTTAACTCTGTTGGCCATCTTATCCAAGTCAGCTCCTCTGAAGTCCCATATTTTTCCTTGGAATGGGATGATTTAGTTCTAGTGGCCAAATTGAACCATACCATGTGATGGTCACTGGCCCCAGGTGACCTTCTACCTAGAGATCTGTAATCCTTTCCCCATTAGTCAGTACTAGATATAGGATAGCCCTGTCTCTTGTGGGTTGTTGTACCATTTGTCTGAGGCCCTCCCCCTGCAGGGAATCCACTATGTGTCTAGTTCTGGTGGATGTTCCTGCTGGTATTGACCAATCTGTATCTGGCATGTTGAAGTCTCCCATTATCAGAACCTCCCCTTTAGCTGTAATGTTTTGTATATCTTCTAACAGTAATGTGTCAATGTCCTCCCCCTGGTCTGGAGGCCTGCAGACAACCCCAGTTCATATGGCATCCCATTTCCTGTTTCCAGGTGACCCACAGTTCTTCTGGCTCCTTATGTGTATTCTGAATTTCTGTAGCTTTGTTATTTTCATTGACATAAAGGCATAGGTAGATAGATAGATTGTATGTCAAAGCCAAAAGAATTTGAGCTGGTCTCCCTGAAAATTAAATTACCATCCTCAGAAAGCCTCTCTATAATCAGATGCTACAAGCCCCCTGCCAGTGGTGAGGACATTACCACTACTCTGAAGTCGCTAGTCACCTCCTCCACAAATGAAACAATCATACTCGGGGACTTAGATATGGACTGTGGTTCCTCCAAATCCAACAGCCTCAAAGGTCTCTGTGATTATCTCAGCCTCACTCAGATCACTGCCGTACCAACCAGGATAAACACCTCCAACCCTGTTAATACCTCTCTCCTTGATATCATCCTAACCAACCATCTGCATAAAATCCTATGATCTGACATATTTCATAATGATCTGAGTGAGCACAGGCTTGTGGTTTGCACCAGGGCCAACCCAAAGGTCCTCACGTTACCCAACATTTTAACAAAGCGCTCCTTCTGTAAGTTTAGCCTCGAGAACTCCCTGGCAGACCTAAGAGATGTAAATTTGCAAAGCCTCTACCTTGCCAAGATGGTAGACAAGGGTGTTGAGATATTTAATGATACAATAACATACCTGGCTAACAAACATGCCCTCTTAGTAAAAATCAGAGCTTGTAAGTTCTCCCACCCCTGGTTTACACCCAACCTTAAAGCAGCACTTGCCAACCGTGATGAACTATGGTCTCATGCCAGACAAACCAAATCACCGTCCGATTAGCAGATCTTCAGAGCCACCAGGAATGCTAGCATCAAGCTCATAGGAACAGCAAAATCAAACTTCTACATCACTTCCCTAGAGCAGGCAAATGGTAATTCAGCTAAACTCTGAAAGGTTATGAAATCAGCAGAAGGCCGCCAATCTGCTCCTCTGTTCCCATCAAAATCCACACTAATGGTGTAGTTGTTGAGGATCGAATCCAGATCCTTCAGGAAGTTAACACACACTTTGCCACTGGTGGGTTGGCTTTTGACTCCTCCTCATATGCCAGTTTATTCAACACACTGCCCAAGGCAGTAACCCCAAGCCAGTTCATCCATCAACCCACTCCTTCCAGCTCAAGCATGTTTCCTTCAAAGAAGTGGAGGATCTCCTCACAAAGCTAGATGCCAGGAAGGCCAGTGGTGAAGATGGGCTTGACTCCTACCTACTCAAACTAGGTCACTACTACCCTACTGCCCCCATACTTCACTTATTCAATCTCTCCATTGACACTGCCTCAGTTCCCACCTGTTGGAAAGCTGCGTACATAATCCTTATTTCCAAATCAGGTGACCTGTGCAACCTAAATAATTACAGGCCAGTCTCTGTCTTGCATATACTCTCCAAAATCTTTGAAAAATTAGTTTACTACCAGCTTAAGCACCACCTCAAAAGTTACACCCTTCTCAGCCCTGCCCAGTCAGGTTTTAGGTCTAATCACAGTACCATCACTGCCATTGCAAAAGTTACCAATGTCTAACATTGGTGACTCCAAGCTATACTTCTTTACAGATGATACAGATCTGTATTCATCAAAACCAACCATGTCCAAAGCTAGAGATGAGCTGCAGGCTGCCTTCGTATGCCTCGAGCAGAATCTCATCAATCAGAAGCTGTTACTCAATTAAAAAAAAAACAAAGCTATGCTCTTTTCCCCCAACAAAGTCCCCTTCCTGCCATCACAGATAAACGCCCCTATTATCACCCTCCTTGGGGAACCCCTCGAGACTGTGTCCAGGTTCAAATATTTCGGAATATGGCTTGACTACAAACTCCTTCAGCTCCCATATCAACTCCCTCACCAATAAGCTTAAATCCAGACTAGGTTTCTTCTATAGAAACAGATCTCTCTTCCACTAGGAGACTAGAGTCAGGCTTGACCAGTCCATCGTCTTATCTCATCTCAATTAAGGTGATCTAATTTACAAATCCACCTTGGCTACCAATCTGCACAAACTGGACATCCTCTATCACCAAGCCATCTGACTCATCACTAATGCCCCACTTAGAACTCACCATTGTGATCTATATAGGTCCATTGGTTGGACCTCCCTCTCTACCAGATGCTTGTTTCACTCTGGCATCTGGATGCTAAAAACTCTTGAAAAAGCTCCCGGGCTACTTACTTTCCCTTGCCCACATCTCCTGGTGTACGTACTCCCTCAGGAAGGCTGACTTCTTGTTTCTAGATGTCCCCAGGACTTGTACTTCCTTTGGCAAAACTGCCATTTCCTATACCCTACCATCTGATTGGAGCAAACTATAATCTAATCTGAAACTTACCTGCCTCATATCTGTTAACTCCTTTAAAACCTTAACCACGAGATAAAAGGAAGTATGCAACTGTCATAGGCTGTAAACATGGCCTCTGCTAAGGGATCCTTAGTCTGTGTTCAGTCCCTTATCACCCCCCCAGGCATTTCACAACATATCCCCCTACCTTTTCTCCTCTCTCCTCCTTTGCTGCCCCCCTCTTTCCTTCCTCTCACTTTGCTACTTCCCCCTCTTGTCCATCCCTCTCATCTAGTCTCCGCATCCTCTACTATCTCTTCTTTTCCACCAACTTTGCACTACCTGTACGCCAGTACTTAATGAACTCTCTCATGGCCATCTAGCTATGTAATTAGTATCTACCACAAGGCCTTGCACTTTGTATATTGTTGTAGTTCAGTCACTGATACTTACATGTCTCTAATCCATTTTTATTCCAGTTGTGCATGTTGTACACTTGTGGCCATTGTTATTCACTGTTATTTACTGTTTATTTTGCCTGCACTATTTACTGTATTCCACGTCTGCATAAACTTCAACATGCTGCTCCTGTATATGTTCTTTTAGGCTTATTTTACACATTGTACCCACTCTTCTTGTCTGTATAATGCATGTTTATACTCTTTGTAACCACCTGGATTATATATGTTTGTATGTATATTATGCTGCTACTTTGTATGTGCACCTGATATATGTCTCAGGACCTCCTTGTGAATAAGCCTGCTCAATGGAGTTATTCCTGCAATAGACTTAAACTTGAACTAGATTGATTGATTGTAGTGGCATGGTAGAACCACTATCATTAGGGCTGGGTAGGCTGCTTAGATGCTAAACCCCTAAAATTTTCACTTTAATAGTGTCATCACTGTTCAATGGATTTGCACAAAATTGTGCATGCACAGTCTAAAGGGTGGTTTCCTGATGTGCTAAGTTTTGTTCCAGTTGGATGTGCAGATTCCAAGAACCAGCTAGTGAAAAAAGTGAAAAAAAATTATTTGTTTTCTGTTTTTTTTTTTGTCATCACCTAGCATCCAGGTGGTTTGGAATTTTGGTCTGACATTTTCAGGGTAGAAATGGCTTACCCCAGAATTATGCCTTTCATTGGTTTGGTAGAAAAATAATCTGTTCTAGACAAGGGGGAGGCAAGAGAGTAAAAATAGGAGTGGTGTGTAGACCACCCGCGCTGGCGGAGGAGCTGGAGGAGAGTCTGGTGGCAGATGTTGGGAGACACTGCAGTTTGGGCAGGGGAAGGGTGGTGGTCTTGGGGGACTTAAACATGCCAGGAATGGACTGGGAGACTATGACATCCTCGGTGGCCAGGGAACAGAGTTTGTTGGATGTCTTTCAGGACACTTCCTAACTCAGCAGGTGGGGGAAGCGGCTAGGGAGGCGCAGATACTGGATGTGGTCCTGGCAGACAGTGACCAGATTGGGGGCCTAGAGGTAAGGGACCTGTTGGCAGGGAGCGACCATGCCACAGTCTGGTTCTGCCTGGACCTAGGGGGGTAGAAGGCTGCACAAAGATGGAGGTAACTGACTTCAGGGGGGCAGATTTTAAGGAAATGGGAAGGATCCTTAAGAAGCATTTGGATCAGATTGAGCCAGACATGGATGCTGACAGTAGGTGGGAAATCATCAGGAGGGGGTTGCAGGATGCTACCAGCACCTGTACAAGAGTAAGACAAAAATGCGGTAGGGCAAGTAAACCCTGCTGGTGGACCAGGGAGGTTCAGGAGGTGGTGGTGAGGGGGAAAGTAGGTGGCTTATAGGCATTTCAAGTGCTCAAGGAGTGAAAGGGATCGAGGGGGAGTATGAGCTGATGATCAGAAGGGCCACTAGGGTGGTGAGGGTGGCTAAGGCAAGGAAGGAGCAGAACCTGGCCAGGGAAATTAGGAGAGGGAACAAGGGGTTCTTTAGATACATTGGGGAAAAATGAAGGGTGAAGGGGCAGATTAGCAGGATTAAAACAGGGGAGGGATGGGCACAAAACCCGGGGGAGCAGACCAAGGTACTAAATGAGTACTTCACCTCAGTTTTCACCAAGGAAAATAGGGGGGCTGCATCATACATGGGAGGAAATGGTGAAACTAAGGAAGGAGGGCACTTACTGATCGGTGGGGCTGGGGAGAGGGGGGCCATCACAGGCAGGAGGGGGGAAGGCAAATCAGGGGGATGAGGTAGCAGAGGTGGAAATCATGGCAGAGAGAGAGTGAGGGAAGCCCTCAGGTCCCTTAAGACAGAGAAAGCACCGGGGCTGGGTAAATTACATCACAGATTGCTGAAGGAACTAGTGTATGTCCTGGAAAACCCCCTGGCAGAGCTTGTCAGCATCTCTCTGAGGACAGTGTGGGTGCCCCAGGACTGGAAGGTGTTGCATATAGTGCCTATCCACGAGGGGGATCAAGGGAGATGGCAGGGAACTACAGGCCCATCAGCCTGACATTGGTGGTGGGCAAGGTGATGGAGGGCATTGTCAAGGAGAGGTTGGGGGGACCTGGAAAAGTTGGGGTGCTTGGACAATAGACAGCACAGATTTGTCCCGGGGAAATTATGTCAGACAAACCTTGTGGAGTTCTATGACTGGGTGACCAGTGCCTTGGACCTGGGTAGACCGGTGGATGTCCTCTTTCTTGACTTCAGCAAGGTGTTTGACTCTGTTCCTCACAGGGGCCTGTTGGATAAGCTGGGAGAAATGGGGGTGGGGAACCAGATGATCAGATGGATAGGAAATTGGCTCCAGGACTGGATCCAGAGGGTTGTGGTTGGTGGGATAGTCTCATCCCCAAGGAGAGTCATTAGTGGGGTCCCTCAGGGATTGATCCTTGGGCCCATCCTGTTCAATGCCTACATCTCTGACATAAGGAAGGATATCAGGAATGAGATGTGTCTCCTTGCAGATGACTCAAAACTGGGGGCGGTGATGGATGGGAGGAGGAGGGGAGGGTGACCCTACAGGGGGATCTAGAGGCTCTGGAAAGGTGGGCTAGAAAGTGGAAGCTGAGGTTCAATGCAGGGAAATGCAAGGTACTGCACCTGAGAGCCAGAAACCTGGGCCAAGTGTACACCCTGGGGAGGGGGAATGCTGCAAGTCTCAATGGCTGAGAGGGATCTGGGGGTGGTGGTGGATGTCAAGATGAACAACTCTGAGACTTGTAGGAGGGCAGTGGCCAAGGCCAACTGGATGCTGGGATGCATCGCTAGGGGGATCACCTCCAGAAGGAGGGAAGTGATAATCCCTATGTAGAACTGCTTGGTGAAGCCACACCTTGAGTACTACATGCAGTTTTGGAGGCCACACTTAAAGAGAGACATCAAACTCCTGGAGAGGGTCCAGAGGAAGGCAACCAAAATGATCTGGGGCTTGGGGGACAGGACGTATGGGGAGAGTCTCGAAGAGCTAAATATGTACACATTGGAAGAGAGAAGGGACCGAGGGGACATGATAGAGGTCTTTGGGTACATGAAGGGGTAAATAGTGGAGGAGCAGTCAGAGTGCTCCAAATGAAGGAGGGGGGCAACTAGAGGGCATGGGTGGAAGCTGGGGGGAGATTCAGGGGAGAAAGGAGGAGGTGCTACTTCACTGAGAGGGTGGTGGAGCCATAGAATGCACTGCCCTGGGGGCTGGTGGAGGCAGAGATGGTGGAGTGGTTCAAGAGGGGGTGGGTCAGGTACAGAGGAAGGGATCTGGAAGCAAAGTTCTATGCAGCGAGAATATCTGGGACTGGGAGTGGAGAAGCCAGAGAGGGAGAGAGGGGCAAGAAGCTCAGCTCCCAGGGTTGGGGCTGACCAAATGAGCAGACATGAAAGACTGTTAGGCCTATTTTGCTGGCATTTTAGTATGTTAGTATGTTAGAGTTATAAGGATTTGTAATTTCAGTTCTGATCATGTTCAGTATGGTCTTCTGGATAGCTGTTTCATAAGAAAAAAATTGGCCATGCAAATCAAGATTCCATTTTGTGATGGGGGGGCTGGGGGTAATCTTGTTTGTGAGAATAATTTTTTTTAAACCTATATGTACCATATCCTACAGAGACACCAACACATGTAACTTGCTAAACTGGATCCCATTACAGGTACTTGAATTATGCAGTTAGTGCTTGGAAAAAGAACTCAGAAATGTGTTTTTAAAACATTTTAAAAATCTTGTTTGGTGAGACCATTTTCTTGTTTCATATAGCATCACAAAACAGGAATAGGGCCATACGAAACAAGATTAGGTTCATATGAAGCAAGAATTTGGACTTAGCTGACATTCTTGTTTCGTATGAACCAATCCTGTTTCATGAGATTGACACAATCTTATGAAACAGGATTGGTTCATATGAAACAAGAATTTAGTATTAGTTTTTTTCACATTCTTCTTTCATATGAACCAATCCTTTCTCATGAGAATGACACAATCTCACAAAATAGGATTAGGTAATATGGAACAAGAATTTGGACTTTGTTTTCTTTTCTACATTTCAACTTTAACAAGACATAACTCCATCAATATTTGCAGTGAAGGGACAATATATACATCAAAGGAAAGGTCTCAATGAGTACTAAAACATAATACCTAACAAAATAATTGAGGGGCCATATAAAAACATAAACAAATGAAAAACTAAAATTCCCATCAGATAATATGCAGCTTTAACAAGCTGTAACTCTGTTACTCTTTGGAGTTAAGGGACAAGCTATACATCAATAGAAAGTCATCCATGAGTATTACAAGGTTAAGTCCCTAAGAAATACTAACTGAATAACATTAAAATGAAAAAATGAAAATTCCCATAGCATAACATTACAACTTTAACAAGTTTAACTTCGTCCCAACAAAACATAAATTACAACAAAGCAGATAAATGTATTTTCTGGGGGAATGGAAGCACAGGGTCCAGTACATGTGCATGAATGGAGATATGGAACCATAGGGCCTCTGGGCCCTGCACTTCTATAATCACATTGATGTGTTCACATAGGTCCCTTCGGGACCTGCGTGAATGATGATGCGATTCCACTATCTCAAAAAGTAAGGAAATTCTTTGCAAAAAACTGTGTTAATGCACCAGTTAGGATTCAGATTAAAGCAACAAATGTAGGAAAATGTGTGGTTAGGGTTTTCAACCCTAACTGCCCACCCCCACCCTCAAGCACCAAAAGGATAAAACATTACAGCATTCACTGTTACCAGTCTTGTCAAATCAGGGGTGGGGTGTTCCTTCTGGTTTTCAACCCTAACACTCACCCTATTATATAGTCTTGAAATGTATAGAACTGTGCCTCTCCACATGTTGCCAACAACCTGTAGGCCCTGCATGAAGAAAACAGATTATATCTGACCATATTTGGACATGGAATTGGGTGAGCGTTATAGCTGAGAATCCCAAGGAACACCCCACCCCAATTCACTAAGACTGATGACAGTGAAAACTGTAATGTGTTTTCCTTTTGGTGCTTGGGGTTGGGGAGTTAGGGTTGAAAACTCTAATGTCACATTTTCCTACTTTTGTCACTTTAATCTAAACCCTAACTGGTGCATTAACACAGTTTTTTTGCAAACAATATTTATATATACACAGTGAGTGTTATGCAAGAATATTTTGTTATTTGATGAAACTTCATTTTTATACTTTTAAATAATATAATACTATATGTTGTATAGCTGTACATACTTTGTAAATTAACTGAATAGTAAACTAGTTGAGTAGTGACATTGCTTGTGTAGCCTTTCATATTCAAAATTCACATTATACCTTGTAATATTATACATGCTTTGGAAATAAAGGAAACTTGGACCCATTGTCCTACTTACTTTATAATAAAGGGAAACCTTGACTTCACTGTGTGGTTACTTTGCATGTTAACACTGAACCTTTACACACTTACATATACTCATATATTTGTATAGTGGTAATTTGTATCTCTAGAATAACCTTTGAAAAGAAGATGAAGAACATTCCTCAATGTGTCTACAGATGGTACATTTGACTACTAACTTTGTAAATCCAGTAGTCAAACACATAATTTGTGAGGGTGTACTACTCGTTTAATGTTCTGATGTAATGTCGGTCACTTATCTGCAACCTGTCAATGATAGTATGCCTTTGGAACATTGAACCTCTGACAGTAAAACCAACACATCGACAACAACCTGTTCAACATCCACAGTGTCAAACAGGTTCTCATAGTGATTCAAGATATAGCAAAATAGAATTTTGCTAGTGAAACTGCCCCAAAATTGGGAATTTTGCAGCGCAAAATATTTCACTAAATTTGCTAAATATTTTGTGGGCATGAAATGTGAAATTGCACCCTAAAATTGAAAAATTTCACCAATAAATTGTGGCATTTAGCTCAAAAATTATGAAATTTTGCATTGTATTGGTGAAATTTATCTATTTTCAGGTGAAATTTTGAAATTTTCAGGCATAATTGTGAGATTTTCAGGTGAAACATCACTATTTTGGGGTGAAATTTCGCATTTCACACCCACAAAATATTCACGAAATGCGCAAATTTCACAAAATATTTTGCATAGCAAAATTTCCAAATTTTGCACAATACTAATAGTGATGTGCTGATACACTGACTCCCAGTGTTGGTCGCTCTTCCCCAAAATCCACACCCCCCAAGTTGGTAATCTATAATTCCGGGGGGTGCAGGGGCAAAGGCCCATGCAAACAGTAAAGGACTCTGGCATTGTGACTGTCTGTTGGCACTTTGCCATGGTGATGTGTTCACCATCGGCTAAGTGGTGTCACTGTAAAGTTGTTCAACAACTTTGTCATTGATGTGACTCGGTGGAACTGTCAATCACTGTATAGTGACTATTCCCTTTGTCATTGTGTTCTTATAATATTAAAACATTTCAATAAAAACATTTATGAAAGCAAAAAAAAAGAAAGAAAAGGAACTAGACAATCTTCTTAAAATTTCTGAGCAATGGTCAAACCCAAACCAGGGACTCACGTGGAAAATCCTAAAATTGAAATATGAAATAAATACAATTTAGTCAGGGTGGCTAGAACATGAGCTTACTAAAACTAGACAAAAATATTGGGATGAGGGAGAACAGCCTTCAAAGTTGTGGGTATACCACTGGAAGAAATTACTAACGCAAAACATAATACATTCATGTAAAGACAAGCAGGGTAAATTGGTGGTAATAATAAGGGATATTAGTACAACTTTTAAAGCTTTTTTATCAAGATCTATACAAAGGTAGGACTAAACTAGACAAATCCAAACTTACAGAATTTTGGGCTAAACTCAACTTACCCTCTGTTTCTGAATCCCAAACTTAGAAAAGCTCTGACTGTTGCAGAAATACTGGCTACAATTTCATCCCTTCCCATAGGCAAAACCACTGGTCCAAATGGACTACCAGAAGAATTTTATAGGAACATTTCACAACTGGTAACTCCCTACATACTAGAAATGCTAAACGAAGTCCACTGCAAGGGATACCTACCTGAATCATTACAAGAGGCCTTAATTGTACTGCTCTCCAAAATGGACATAGATACCCAGAAATGTGCAAGCTACCATCCAATATTCCTCCTCAGTAAAGACTATAAAAACATTGCAAAAACTCGAAGTAATTGCATAGAAAAAAATCTAATGCCTAATTTAATTGGAAAAGACCAGGTGGGGTTTATGGAAAGGAGACTCGGAATAGATAATGTACACAGATTAAAATCTGTTTTATGGTCAGCAAGTAACTCAAATAAGTCAGTGGCAATGGTTTACCTGGATACCCAGAAAGCCTTTGACTGCATTTAGTGGCCATATATGAGAGAAATTCTCTTACAATTTGAACTTAGACAAACATTCTTAACTTGGGTTAATACTTTTTACAAAGGCACCACAGCCTCTGTGTTAACTAACTGCACAAAGTCTAGTAAATTTTCATTAAGGAGTAGTAGACAAGGATGCTTGATTTTTCCTAGTCTATTTCTGCAGGAAACAGAACCACTGACAGCTAAAATAAGAGAATGTAGCTGCACTAAAAGTATTATGGTTAATAAGAATCCAAGTAAGGTGCTGGCCTACATGGACAATCTCTTAATAACTATGCAAAACCCAAGGGACTCTTTAAAGAAACTAATGAAAATTCATGAGGCCCTTTTCATCATTATCTGGGATTTCCATTAACTAGGGGATATCCAAAATGCTCCCGATTAACAGATACTGTTCAAAACATTCCTAATCACCTACTGCAGTGGGTTTGAAATTGTCTGATGAATTTCAAACTTGATTAGGATTTAAAAAATCAACAGTTATCACAAAGATAGTAACCCTGACCTTAGTATCTATTTTAGAAGTAATTAGTGCAGAAACTGAAAGATGGGAACATTTAAATCTACCTCGGTGGGGAAGTGAATGCCATCATAATGATTCCTTGTGCCCAAATCTTATATACCCCCAGTAATATATGCATAGAAATTAAGGAAAAACTGTTCCAGAAATTTAATGACATAATATCATATGGTACAAAGAAAGGAAATGGGGAGATTCACCTCCCAGACTTTAGAAATTACTATAGAGCTTTTGCTCTTAGACACACGCTGATTCTTCTCATAGCCAAAGTACAAACACCAGTTTTGGCATTATATGAAGCTGACATTCTCTGTCCCTATATAATTTTAGATTTCATGTACAGTCACTTTTCTAATAAATGTTATATTCACCCAATAATCAGTTTTGCAATAAAGATATGTAAATATATCAGGAAACTTGTCAAAATCAAAATACCTCCACTAGAAAGTATGCCACTAGGGGGAAATCCAAACCTTCTATTTGAAAGGAAGGTACTTAGCAATAATGGTTGGAGAAAGAGGGACATACTTCATCTCTCAGATGTCATTGATCCCACTTCAAACACACTATACTCATTTACAGTCCTATGAAGAATTTATGGCATGTACTGATGGGATCTTTGGATATTCCTCTAAGTGAGAAAAGCAACTGAAGATGCATTTTTCTTATAAAAACATTGTTCTGAGAACATCTAAATTTGACAAAAGGCTAGACTCTGTCATGTCCAGGGGAGGAGCAGGAAAGGCATATACAGTACATTGTTGACAACATCAGAAGTAGACTTAACAGATAGCTCATGAATCAAATGGGAGCATGAACTTAATTGTTCAATTCCTGAAAACATATGGGAGAAACTTTGGACCTGTGCATACCAGTCCAATAGGGAAGTAAGGAGCAGATTAATTTAATATTTTACACATTGTTTATTATATCCTTGATTGATTAAGGAAGATGGGATATGATAAAGATGGAAACTGCTGGAAATGTGAAGCAGGTGGAGTGAACTTGTCCCACATGCTAAGGTTCTGTCCCAGAATCAGACCAATCTGGAAGAAAATGCTGTCCTTCTGGAAAGCAAAACTTAAATATGAATTTCCCAATGACCCACTGTTACTACTTCTGGTCAATTGTTCAAAGGTGAAACATATACTAATCTTATACCACAGATGGTTTCTGTCAACATCACTTTGCCACAAAAGAATTATCCAGATGGAAAGATATTTCAGTCCACTCCCTGAATGAATGGTTACAGTTTATGTGCAAACTTGCCATCAATGAGCAAATGAGTTGTAAAATTATTGATATACTCTTCATGTTTGAAGATATTTGGAACCCTCTTCTGGAAACCCTTAAGTAAAACAACATTAATTTAAATGTCACTTACAACACTTTGCCCAGTAAAAGAGAAATCTGGATAGTACAGACAAATAGCTAAAGAGATCTGTCACAGATTACAACATATGAGGTGATCTGTAAGGTAACTGAAACTCCTTTCGATTGAATAGACTTGTACATGTGAATGGATAAGGAACTTTTAAATTGTACCTGCAGACAAACTAAGTCTAATCCTCACACATTTGTCATATGCCTATTGTAATGTTAATATTACTTTTGTTCTATCAGCACTTGTTAAGTGTATTTTTCATTTTCTTTGAAACACAAACACATTTATAAAGTAAAAAAAAAAACATTGCTTAAGGAATCTTTCCTCTGGAAGCCTAATTATCTTCATTCAATATGAAAGAATTATTGTTGGGGCAAAAGCTTGAAATTTAGCTTAACCTCCAGTAGCTCTGCAAGTACCACACAAGTGAGAGTGGAGTAAGGAACTTATAATATTTGTTTATATTTTTTATCACAATATTCAGGTGTTAAATGTTTTTGTAGCTCCAAATCTCTGCCCCAAATAGTATGACCTGTACACTATTATCCCCACACTTTTTTGTTAAATTTAGCAATTGCTTTCAGCGATTGTTTAGTGTTATTAATGACCTACTAGAAATGATTTGACCATGAACTATTATACCAAAAAGAAAGGCCTAAAAAGTCATATGTTGTTTCCTCTTCTAATTTAAAGTACAGTAGTTTACAAATGCTGCTGTTTTATACAGTATGAGTTCTGTTTTCCCATAACCATGAATTGTGTTTTCTTTAAATTAATTTCAAGATTCTTATCTTGAAATTAATCTTCAGGCAAACTACCTGACTTACAAAACTACAAATCTGCAAGAAATGCCTGTACCCGGGAAGTACACAGAGCCAAAATGGAATACTTCAAGGAAGAGCTTGTGAATTCCCGTGGTGACAGTCATAACTTTTGAAACAAATTAAAGGACCTGACAGGCAAACCCAATAAATCCCACCCACCATGATTGATGTTGATGGCATCTCTGTGCAGGACCCACAACAAATAGCACATTCCTTTAATCTGGCCTTCACCGACCTCTCATGTGTCCTCCCCCTAGACTTCTTCTCGGAACCTGTTAAAACCACTACCACTACGACCCCCCCATCCCTTCCTTCTACTTCAGATGAGTCTTGCTAGCTGAAGCTAGAAAATACTGTCAAAAGACTCTAAGTCAATCCCAGATTAGCAGTGACACCCCTGACCTAAATCTTCTAAACCTCTCCCTTAATGTAATCCTGCAACCCCTTTCCAAGCCTTTAAACCCATCACTCTCCCTGAGACAATTCGACGCATTTGTAACCCCACTGCACAAAAGTGGTGAAAGAACTGCACACTCAAACTATAGACCCATATCTATCCTTTCCGCCTATCTAAAGCCCTTGAACATATTGTTGCTGCCCAACTAACATCATACCTGGCCAAATATGATATTCAGTGCCCCCAGTAACATGGTTTTAGAAAGGCACACAGCACAATGTCTGTGCTACTTGAATTCACCGACTACAAACACAGGGCGCTTGACTGGAGCCAAATAGTAGGGCAATTTTCATTGACCTTACTAAGGCATTTGATATCATTAACCACCCACTGCTGCTCACTGCATTACCACCCCTCAGCCACAGTTACTAGCTGGCTCAAGAGTTATCTAGATAACTGCACTCAGCAAGTAAAAATCAGGCATATCCTCTCTGGTTCACTCCCCATATGCTCCTGTGTTCTCCAAGGGTCCATCCTTGGTCCCTTGCTCTTCGTCCTATTTCTTAATGTAACTCCTAGATGGCACTATGCTAAGGGCTACTACCCCTTCCTGCTAGGCAATCAGTAGGTTAAGGGACCTGAGTTCTGAAATGGGTGCCTCCACCCAGAGGTCAGGGTTATTAATGGTCGTACTAACTTGGGCACAGCCCTCTGGGACACTGTAACCCCCCTTGGTTCCTGCTAGTGTCCCACACAGAATACAACAATGGCCTTCACAATACCCCTGATATGCTTTACTCGTATCCACACTTTTGGCACTTACCACCAGAATTGGTTTCTCCAACTCGACCCTGGGGACCCCCTGTAAAACAAGGTTAAACAGAGCAAATGGCATGCAACACAATACTTCAGGCATAAATAGGATTCACAGACTGTTTAAAAGGCAGAAAAAGTAGATCTGATTTATTCAGGGGTGTTTAACAAGGTTAGGGGCAATCAGGTTAATTAGCTTACTCTCTCTAATACTCATACAGCATGCAAGCAATTAGAGTCCCTAGCACAGTCACACTTCTGGGTACTCAGGTGAATGGGGTTGGGCTATCCAGGACCGTTGCCTGGGGTAGAACGGCGTTGCAGCTGGTAGGGGCCCTGAGATGGAAGAAACACACCTTGCACAACATAATACTTGTAATCCAGAGCCGGAGGGCTCAGTTCGTGCAGAAAAAGATAACAAGACAATCAGATAACCCACTTTTGATTTAGCTATCTGTTGCAGGGAGCTACCCTGGATATTACTCATGGTACCCAAGACTGGACACAGGATGGATGAAACTGAGACAGCAGATGAACTCTCTGGAGGGCCAGGAGAAGCAGGGCCCACATGATCCCCCGAGGCATCGTTTCTGTTCAGGAGTGATGAAGGGGGAATGCTCCCCAGGCAGGTCTCTCATTGATGACTTTTCTCTATGCAGCAGGGTGATCTGGCAGGGCCCTCATGGCAAGGCCCAGCCACTTGTAGCCAACAGCGTATTTAGTCCATTTTGTGCTGGATGCAGCTTCCTGCAGTCAGCACACAGTTCACACAAAAGGGGACTTAAACTGCGACCCCTATTCAGTACACAGCACATTTATATGTAACAGCCAGCAGCACACAGTTAGCACAGTGGAGAAATTCAACACAACCAACTGTATTCAGACAGCACATTTATATGTAAAAGGTTCTACAACACCAGGCACACTGCTCCCCGGTCCCAATCGCAAAGTCACTGCTCTAACCGGGAGCTCAGCAGTAGCTGCAGTTCCTGACAGACCGATTGCTTTCAACAAAATTTTTGGTCTTCTACAGGTTTAGCCTGGTCACACTTCGATAGCTTCTTCGTTCCCACTAGATCAGATTTAGTCCAAGAAATAATCCTCTTTTTCCTCTCAGGCAGGAAACTGGCAAGCAGACCAGAAATCAGGCCTTCCACAATTCTCCCGCATGAACTACTATGCAGAGGCTGCTCGGACTATCGCGAGCTGTTTCTCTTTCAACTCCCAACACAGATCTGGCTTGCCAGCAGACAGCTCAGGGGATTTCCCTCAGATCCAAAAGGTTCGATTGGTTGGTTCTGCTGTCAGTCACAACATACTTCCCCTGATGGTGCAAAAAGGCACCAACAGTCCAAAACTACAATTCCCAGAGTCTGGCTTCACTTATCCCCTTCAGTTGCAGGCTCCATTTTAGAGTCCCAAATACTGATTGGTCCAATTCGGCAGTTCGAGACCAAAATGGTGGAGCTAAACAGAACAGTCCTTGTTGCAAAGAAGGTAGGTTAGAACAAACTACGTTATCATTACTTGTCTAAATGATTACCAGCAATTAGTTACATCTTTCAGCAGGGCTCCCTCTGCACAATTAGCGATGGCAGAAATGGAGCGATTATTCAGCAGCCCGGGTGGGACTCGAGCAGGGAAACACTCAGACCCCCAATTCAGATTAATTATATCTGCGATCAGGCAGCACTTAAAGAGACAGTACATGGAGGCTTTAAAGGCACTCACTGGTAATACGTTTAACATCTATGGTGCTGAACACCACCCAGGCAGCGAGCACTTAGGCAAGCTCATGGAAGACCTTTCGGGAACCACCATTTGTAGGGGGGGTTACACCCTTCCCTGCATGGAGAAAACTTGGCTTCCGCGACAAGTTAATACCATCACAATAATTGCAATTGCCAATCATACAATACATGTATACCATCAGCAGGCTAGGTCTGTAACTTCTAAGACATCAGTCAGCATATTCAACCTTTGCTATACACATTCTCTGCATTTCACAGTATAATGTCCATTCTAAATTACATTAGGCATATTTCACACAGGTACTTTACACATCCTGCCATACGAAATCAGGTAATAACTTCCTGTACATTGAACACTGTGAGAGGAGCCCTTCCCTATCATCTAACCTGTGGCTGGATGGGACAGGGGCACCATACCTAGAGGGCAGGACAATCAACCTGGAATTTGCATCTGGCTTAGTTTGGGCAGTGAGCTTTGAGAAACATACACCCCCTTATGGACCACATTGAAAGGCAAATCTACTGGCCTCCCAGGGGATTCATAACTGAAGTGTACCACAGTCTTGACAGCTCAGACAGTCTTTCTGGGGGGAACAACCACGGTCTTTGTACTTTCAGCAGCAGCCTTGGGGCTTTCCTCATCTGAGAGAGGGGCTTCTGTCAGGGTAGGAAGGTTCACACTTGGAGCACTGTCAGCCCCAGGCTCCGTAAATGCTGGTTCTATAGCACTTTGCTCACTGGGAAGGCACTCTGGCACTGGAAGGGAATTATCATCATACTCAAAGTATTCTTCAGGTTCTGCCATGTCACCAGTCTGACTTAGATCATCTGCCTCTTCCTCAGGTAAATCACACAGTTCCACCATACAGAGTGACTCAATATCATCAGACATGACACTGCACACTTCACTCTCAGGGAGCATTGGCTCCAGGGACAAAGCTGGGGGGCTAGGCAGTCCAGAAGGCTCAGCTTCATCCCCACAATTGATCATGGGGTTACCTTGAAACAGCTGACTCAGTCCATAAGAGGGGTAATAAGCATAATTGCACTCACTCTCATCAGAAGTGGACTGACAGTCATTATCATTCGAGGCTTGCTGTGGAGAAAATCTTGAGTCTGTGACCACTGGGGTAGGTTGGCTCTGTCTTTGTTTGGCAGCAGCCCGAGTCACCGGTCCAGAGGGAACAATCTCAGGGGGTTCAGCCTCAATCATGACTTGACCAATAGGCAGTAAATGGTTATGGAGCATGGTCTTGACAGCTTTTGAATAATTTTCAGGCCGCACTTTGTACACGGGTAAGTCATCCAACTTGCCTACTACTATGTAAGGAAGATGGTGCCATCAGTCGGCAATTTTATGTTTACCATGCAGTCCCAAATTTCGCAACAACACATGGTCTCCAGTTTGAAGCTCTTGGGCCTTTACTTTTTTATCATGTTTTTCTTTATTGGCTAAGTTTCTCTTTGCAGACATTGTCTGGGCTAGTTGACATGTGTGATTCAATTGGGCCTTCAGTTTTTGTACATATTGTAGATAATTTTCTGCTTGAACCCTATTGGGAGAGACCCCAAAACAAACATCAACTGGCAGCCAAGCCTCCCCGGTAGCATAATTTCTTGTACAATTATAGGCACGAACCAAGGTGCTAATCTGCTGGCTCCATTTATGCTTGTCTTTTAGGTGAAGAGTGCCCAGCATGTCCAGCAGGGTGTGATTAAAGTGTTCAGGTTGTGGGTGCCTCTACGGGTGATAAGAGGTGGTTCTTGACTTCCTCACCCCCCATAAGGAGAGCATTTCTTTGATTAAGTGACTCTCAAAGTCTACCTTGATCAGAATGAATTCTCTGAGGGGCACCATAGTGGATGAAGAAATTTTTTACTAGCACCTTGGCCACGGTGGATGCCTTCTGATCTTTGGTGGGGAAGGCTTGGGCATGCCTTGTAAAATGGTCTGTGACCACCAAGACATTATCTATGTTTTGCTGATCGGGTTCCAAACTCAAAAAGTCTATGCAAACTAATTCCATGGGTGTGCTGGTGGTAATGTTGACAAGGGGGGGCAGCCTTCTGGGACAGGGCCTCTCTCTGGAGGCAATGACTACAAGTCCTTACATGATGCTCAACATCAGCCTCCATCTTGGGCCAGTAGAATTGTGATCGAACTAGGTCAAGGGTTCTGTCGATACCAATGTGGCTCATATGGTTGTGAAGGGACCTCAGCACCAAATCTTTGAAGGCTGTGGGTGGGACCAATTGTTGCTTATCTAACTGGCCACGTCAGTCTACTGTCTCTCTGTATGACAGCTTATTGAGCAGCTTCAATCTGGGGCCTTCTTTAAACAGCAAAGCAGTTATCAGATCAGAAGAACACAATTTTGACATATCTTTCCCTGCACGGAGGGCATCAAGGGCTGGCTGAATCATAGGGTCTTGGGATTGAGCTCACAGAATGCTGTCATTGTCAAACTGAGGTAGTGCACCAATGTCTAGCGCCAAAAAGTGACAGTACGCAGTCGGTATGCACGTATCAGAAGGGCCCAAGCAATCCACTAAGTAGTCCACTGTGTCCACAGACATCTGTTCATCTTTATCAAACTTTTGGTACAAAGTTCAGATGTCAGGCTCAGACAGCCTGACCCAATCACTTTTGGACGTGGGCCTTCAGGATAGGGCATCAGCATTGATGTGATTCAGGCCTGACCTATATTCAACAGCATAATCATAGGTGGACAATGCAGAATGCCACCGATGCCTGGTGGCATCTAACTTGGCTGAAGTCTGTACATAGGTCAATGGGTTATTGTCAGTCTTCACCAGTATTTTTGCCCCATGTAGATATTCATGGAATTGGTCAACGATTGCCCACTTTAATGCCAGGAACTCCAGATTATGCACAGGATAGTTTTTCTCGGATGGGGTCAGACTTCTACTAGTAAAGGCCACTGGACTCAAACCATTCTCATGTTCTTGATACAGCACAGCCCACAAACCTTGCAGGCTAGCATTGGTATGCAACACATAGGGTCTTCTAGGGTCAGCATAAGTGAGGATAGGAGCATGGGTGAGCTGATATTTTATTTCATGGAAAGCAGCTTCACAGTTGGGTATCCAGTGGGACCCAAAACATTCACCCAGGCAGAAGTATACTTTTTCTGTGCTGGAGAAGGCCCCTTACTTGTATTTATGGTTTGTGGGATGGTAACCCTAAGTAAGATTCAGGAGTGGGTGAATCACCCTGGAGTAGTCCTTTATAAACCGCTGGTAGTAGCCACAGAATCCTAGGAAGTGCTGTAATTCTTTCAGATTGTGGGGTTGGGGCCAGGTGGTCAAGGCCTCAACTTTACTAGGATCAGTCTCTATCCCCTCTGTGGGTACTATATGCCCCATATACTTCACAGATGTCTGAAAAAATGCATTTGTCAATGGACAGCTTAAGGCCGAAATCATCCAGTCAGACTAACATTTTAAATAGTCGGCTCTTGTGCTCCTCCAATGAACTCCCGAACACAATGACATACTCCAAGTACACCAGGCACTCCAACAAATTCATATCCACCGCTGTACATTCCATCAATCGCTGAAAAGTGGCCAGAGCACCCGATATCCCCTGGGGCATCCTTATACACTCATAGAACCCTAGTGGACAGATGAATGCTGTTTTCTCATGGTCTTTCAGTGCCATGGGGATCTGGTAGTACCCACTGTGAAGATCCAGCACCGAGAACCATTTGCTCCCATTCAGATAGTCTAAAGCATCTTGTATACGGGGTGTGGTGTATTGATCTGGGATGGTCTGCCGGTTAAGGGTTCGATAATCCATGCACATTCTTACTGTCCCATTCTTTTTCCACACCACCACAACAGGTGAAGCATAGGAGCTTCTGGATTCTTGTATCACACCAGCCACAAGTATCTCCTGCAGGTGTCTTCTCACATCATCTATATTTGTGGGAGCTAGATGCCGAGACCTCTCACGGAAAGGCCACTCATCATGCAGGCGTATGTGATGCTCAGCTCCCTGTACACATCCCACGTCCCACTCTTTCAAAGAGAACACTTGGTCCTTCTGGGCAAGTCTCTTGCTGATTCTAGCCTTCCATTCAGCTGGCAACAGGGAGTCACCAAAGTCAAACAAGTCAGGGGTCACTCTATCAGTCACTCCAGAGTGCTTGTTACTGGGTAACACGGCAGTGTCTGCACAGTGTACAGTAGCTAGGGTACAGCCTCTGTTCACCGGAATCTCCCGATCTGACACATTATGGACCTGGACCATCATTCACCATGCATAAGCATCAGCATGAGCAGGCAAGATGCTGGGCCTGACCAACAATCCTTCTGGCAATTTTCCATCACCTGGCACATCCAGCATTAGTATCCTATTCTTGACATCTTTCTGTAAGCAGACTTCCCCTTGTAGAGCACACTGGGCATTGGGGCTAGCACCAGTGACTCGGGATCCTTCTTCAATACAACTCTTCCCAGCATATCCTAATCCACCTCCTCGGCACTCTGTGGCAACTCATAGGCCTTCCTAATCAATGCGGGAATTCTCAGGGCCCTACCAGTCTGGTGCCCCTGTTTCTCATAGCATAATTGTGCCAGTCTCTCAAACATATGGGCGTTGGTCCCAATCAGTAGGGGAACCCCATCATACAGTCCAGTAGGGGACACACCAAGGCCAAGGTCTCTATTTGTTCCACCACTCCAGTCACCGAAGTAGGGAAGACAGCCAGATCTGGATATACCCAGAGTAGGGATATGACTTTTCACTCAGTCCCCAGACTTGCAGGCCTTCCAAGGGTTGTAGGGGCACATCAGGCAGGTGCTTCCTGTACCAATCTTGAAACTGGTTTCTCGAACCTCCACTCAGTCATTTCATGCACCCCCTGACCACTGATTCATTTTCTGAAGCTCTCATTGAAGCCAGCTCACCACTTTCTCTAAGTCCTTCTGAGACCAGCATTCCCTCCTCATATAGCCATCCTTTCCACAGTTGTGACAAATGATAGGCTCCTGGGGCATCCCTGGAGAGAACATTGCATGAGGAACCAAAGCATCAGCAAGGGCTCTGGGTCCAATATCTGCTGGCAGCAGCAAGAGGGGTGCATCGTGTCTCAACAGTTCCTTTAGGGTAGCAGTCAATTCTTTGATTTCAACCTGGGAGCTATCCCCGTTATAGGATGCCTGTGGGTGCACCCCCACCCCCATGGCAGTCATGGCCGGAGAGGGACCAGAATCTTGTTCCACAGGGGAAACCCTTGCAGGGGCATTCACCTTCAACTCTCAGACCTCCGTAAGTAGTTCGTCTTTCCAAAACTGGGCCCAGGGCGGGAAATCCTTTGATCTCTCAGAGTGCTCACTAGGTGCTGACCTTTGCCCCTGAACCTCACTTGGCTGATCACTCTCGGTTGCTCGTGCAGTAGCAGCAGATATTGGTGCAATTTCCCCATGGGGTCACCTTTGCTCAACCCCCCCAAATTTCTTTCATTGGCTTGTCATAGGAGGGGGGCGTTGTCAGTCGGTTGGCGAGGCGCAACTGAAGCAATAACAATTCTGAAAGAGGAGCAGATTTAAGGATCTGGTCCAGCCTGGTTCGATCTCATTCATTTGATAGCAAATTACCTTTTCTGAGGCACTCTTGCAGCAGCTTTTCAAGGTGAGGTACATACACAGATAATGGTTCCCCTGAGTATTGCTGGGCATTTCTTACTCTCCACCACAGGTCCTCATCTGAATCTGGGCTTCCATACATATTCTCCAATGTGTCAAGATAGTCCTGTGCAGTTGCATCTGGGTTATTGGCCCGCTTGGCATGGATGGTAGCCAGGGGAGGACCTCGAAGGCTCTCACTCAACCTCTTTCATTTCTCTGCTTCTGAGTATTGCCATTCAAGTACTAGGGAGGCAACATAGTCTATCCAGGTGTCCCAGTCGTCCTCCCCCTGGGGGGTTGGGAGGGTGCCCGAGAAGATTCTTAACTTTTGGCAGGAGTTGTGACTAATGGCAGGTACAGATGTAGGGACCAGCATTGGCACAGACCCAGAAGGTGGGGTAGTAACATGTGCTGGAGGGGGAAGGGGTGTTGGGGAAGGCACACCCCCAGGTGACAGGAATAGTTTCTTAAAGTCCTCCACAGTTTTCCCTTCCTCCAGCAACAACTTAGTGAATTTCTCCTCAAAAGTTTCAGATAATGGGGGGAGCTCATCCTCCCCAGGCAGGGTCTTTACTGTCTTTTGTTATCACTGTCCAGGCAGGGGCCACGTCTGAGGCAATAGTCTGTGGTACTTTGGAGCTGTCCACCAGGTCACCACACTGTACTAAGGCTATAAAAATTTGGGCGTTCAAATTAGCCTGTCGACCCACCACCACAGGGTTTTTTAAACATTCAACTTTGGAGAAAACTCCTTCTACAGTATCCTTACTGAACCCAGGGGAATTTCCAGTATAAGATAGCATTTTGGGGGTCTATCTCCTGCCCAGTACACCACCCCACCAACTGGTGTACAGCCACCTCTGTTGGGGTAGCCATTTATATTTGAAATAATTCATAATGTTGGCCACTAGAGGATGCTAATTCCAGTGGTGCCTCCAAGATGTAACCCCAGATAGTGCTACCCCAAGGGCTACTACCCCTGCCTGCTTGACAACCAGTAGGTTAAGGGGCCTGAGTTCTGAAACAGGTGCCTCCACCCAGAGGTCAGGGTTATTAGTGGTCATACTAACTTGGGCACAGCCTTCTGGGACACTGTAACCCCACCCCTTGGTTCCTGCTAGTGGTCCACACAGAATACAACAATGACCTTCACAATAACCCTGATATGCTTTACTCGTATCCACACTTTTGGCACTTACTGTCAGGATTGCTTTCTCCAACTCGACCCTGGGGATCCCCTGTAAAACAAGGTTAAACAGAGCAAATGGCATACAACACAGTACTTCAGGTATAAACAGGATTCACAGACTGTTTAAAAGGCAGAAAAAGTAGATCTGATTTATTCAAGGGGGTTTTAACAAGGAGAGGGGCAATCAGGTTAATTAGCTTCCTCTATCTCTAATAATCATACAGTTATGCAAGCAATTAGAGCCCCTAGCACAGTCACACTTCTGGGTACCCAGGTGAATGGGGGGGTGGGCTTTCCAGGACTGTTGCCTGGGGTAGGCTGGCGTTGCAGATGGGAGGGGCCCTGTAATGGAAAAAACACACCTTGCACAACACAACACTTGTAATCCAGAGCCGGAGGGCTCAGTTCGTGAAGAAAAAGATAACAAGACAATCAAATAACACACTTTTGATTTAGTTATCTGTTGCAGGGAGCTACCCTGGATATTACTCACGGTACCCAAGACTGGACACAGGATGGATGAAACTGAGACAGCAGATGAACTGTCTGGAGGGCCAGGAGAAGCAGAGCCCACACGATCTTCCGAGGCATAGTTTCTGTTTAGGAGTGATGAAGGGGGAATGCTCCCCAGGCAGGTCTCTCATTGATGGCTCTTCTCTATGCAGCAGGGTGATCTGGCAGGGCCCTCATGGCAAGGCCCAGCCACATGTAGCTAACAGTGGATTTAGTCCAATTTGCGCTGGATGCAGCTTCCTGCAGTCAGCACACAGTTCACACAAAAGGGGACTTAAACCACAACCTCTGTTCAGTACCCAGCACATTTATATGTAACAGCCAACAGCACACAGTTGGCAGAGTGAAGAAATTCAGCACGACCCACTGTATTCAAACAGCACATTTATATGTAAAAGATTCTACAATACCAGTCACACTGCTCCCCGGCCCCAATCACAAAGTCACTGCTCTAACCGGGAGCTCAGAAGTAGCTGCAGTTCCTGACAGGCTGATTGCTTTCAGCAAAATCTTTGGTCTTCTACAGTTTTAGCCTGGTCATACTTCAGTAGCTTCTTCGTTCTTACTAGATCAGATTTAGTGCAAGTGTAACCCTCCCCACCTCTGTCCTTTTACCAAAACAACGACAGGTGGCATGCTGTTGGCATTTGGCAGCAATATCTGGTGGGGAGCTGTATATCTACGGGTTCAGGGAAGGATGAGGCTACTTGGCACAAGAGGCCTAGGTTTGACTACTCTGCACAGGGGCACCCAAGTAAATCCAACTACAGGAAGCAATAACTGTATTGTCCAGAACCAGAATTGGGATTTTTCAGTGTGGCTTTATTTATTAACTCACTGAACATAAACAAAGCTCTGTATGGTCCCCCACAGGGCTACATAACTGTAATGCAGATTAGAGATTAAACACAGCAGTCCATTTGAGGAATGAACACTTTACAACAGTTGTCTGGCTTTGGACCCACCAGGCACTCAGCACGGACTTTGCATGCGCATTGGATACACAGCCCGACTGGCCCGGCTCCCCTGCCAGCCACTCTACTAACGGTCCACTTGGCAAATGAACCCAAACTCTACTTGGAAAGACATCCCATCACACAAGGAGGCTCCCAAACTGTGGCTACCCACACCACTTGATGTCTGCGACTCCTAGAGAGATTTTGTTTTTGTACTTCCAATTCGAAACTCCCATCAAACAGGGAGACTCCCATCCTACAAGGAGTAATGTTCCCATCCTGTGACTCCCCACACCACTTGAAGTCTGCGACTCCTAGAGAGATTTTCAAGTTGCGACCCACGTCTGGGTACCCACCCCATCACTGGCCAAGCGCATGAGGCGAGTAGCAAAAAACAGAAGAAATCCGTAGATAAAGATGGGGATCTATCCACCTCCAGCTCCCACAACCCATACCCAGCCATTTCTCTGAACACACAGAAACTTCAGGACTGTAAAACTGTAGATTGCATGGTGGATGAACTGATGCACCCCCTCTACTGTGAACTCTAAATCCATTTAAACTTTAAACTGACTGCTCCATTTGTTCGTCCTAGTGCATATAGTGCTCCCAAACAGCAGTCCCCAATAAAACCATTTGAAACTTGAAACTGAATTGACTGCTCCATTTGTTCATCCTAGTGTATATAGTGCTCCCAAACAGCAGTCCCCAATAACATTTCCTGACTGAAAAACAGTTGTTTGCCCCTTAAACTGGAGCCAAACACTCACCCAATCATTGCAGGTGCCCCACAGGCGAAGTCCTTTAACCTTTTCTGTCATACCCAAACAGACAAAGTAATTTCAGGCAGCTTCTTTCCTTGGTGGGAAAAGGGGATTGCCCCTGGAACCCACAGAGACCTTTTCCTACCCCCCACCCGGAGGGAGGGGGCACTGAGACCGAGGGGACGATCTCCACTACTTGAAGAATGGTGAAACACAGAAAAACTTCCTTCTGTGTGGAAGCAAAACTCAAACTACAGTCTGATGCTTCCTTCTTGCTTTAGGACAAATGGAAGAATGGCTTTTCAAATTCCCAAGGTTCTAGAACTACTCTGAGCTGAAGATTCCAAATGTGTCTCATGCAGCTGTAACAATTCTATAATGATGTCATCTCTCCGGTCTCAGCTGTGACTGAGGACAGAGTGAAACAGTGTGAAACCCATTTAACTGGAGTTTCACAAGCTGCCTTCCCTGCCTACCACTAGGACTTACTGGGATTCTAGTAACCCCAGGTAACAAAGGGGTTACACAAGAAATAATCCTCTTTTTCCTCTCAGGGCAGGAAACTGGCAAGCAGACAAGAAATCAGGCCTTCCACAATTCTCCCGTGCGAACTGCTATGCAGAGGCCACTCGGACTATCACGACCTGTTTCTTTCTCAACTCCCAACACAGATCTGGCTTGCCAGCAGACAGCTCAGGGGCTTTCCCTCAGATCCAAAAGGTTTGATTGGTCGGTTCTGCTGTCAGTCACAACATGCTCCCTCTGTTAGTGCAAAAAGGCATCAACAGTCCAAAATTACAATTCCCAGAGTCTAGCTCCACATATCCCCTTTAGTTACAGGCTCCTTTTTGGAGTCCCAAATACTGATTGGTCCAATTCGGCAGTTCAAGACCAAAATGGTGGAGCTAAACAGAACAGTCCTTGCTGCAAAGAAGGCAGGTTAGAACAAACTACGTTATCATTACTACTCTAAATGATTACCAGCAATTAGTTACATCTTTCAGTAGGGCCCCCTCTGCACAATTAGTGATGGCAGAAATGGAGCAATTATTCAGCAGCCTGGGCAGGACTCAAGCAGGGAAACACTCAGACCCCCCATTCAGATTAATAATATCTGTGATCAGGTAGCACTTAAAGAGAAAATACATGGAGGCTTTAAAGGCACTCACTGGTAATACGTTTAACGGCTATGGTGCCGAACATCAGCCAGGCAGTGAGCACTTAGGCAAGCTCATAGAAGACCTCGCGGGAACCCCCATTTGTAGGGGGGGTTACACCAATAACCTCCCCCAAGCCTGCAACACCAACATTATCCTTCACGCAGATGATGCTGTACTCTTTGACTGCCACTCTGAGCCCTCCTTTCTCTCTAACTCTCTGCAAACCGACTTTCTGGCTGTCAAAGTCTGGTTTGCCCAACAGAAACTCATCATGAACCACAAAGAAACAAAAGTAATGCTCTTCTCTAATCCACACAACAGATAGAAATCCACTAACCTGCATATTTATAACTCTCTCAACCAGCCCCTTGAACAAGTTCAAGAATTTAAATACCTTGGCATCACCCTTGACTACCCACAATCCTATGCCCTTCACATTAATAAAATAGCAAAGGAGGTCAACTCCAGAACTGGAGTCCTGTATCATCACAAACACTGCATGACCCCAGATGCTCTATGGCAAGCAGTTCTCAGTTCTGTCATTTCCATCCTTGTCTACGGGCTGATCATCTATGATGCCACGACTGATACCTCCCTTAAAGGAATCGCACTTGCACTAAATAAGTCCTGTAGACTGATCTCTGATGTTGCTAATCGCATGCACAAATGTGACCAATATGAGCAGACAAACTGGCTTTACCTAAAGGGCAGGATTACCTACCATACCTGCCTGCTTGTCAAAAAAATCAGCCTGGGACTTACTCCTCCTGCTACCCTGCCTCTCATCAAGCCTTCCCCTAATGTAAGCTCCACCCACAGCACAGCCAAGCAACATTTTCATGTCCCATTTTGCAAAACCTCTCAAGTACAGTGCACCTTCCACTACAGGGCTCCCATCTGGCTCAACACACTTCCAAAAGAAATTTTGAACGAGCTTAAACTGGGTCTCTTTAAGCTTCTGCCTGCAGTAGCTGTGACTGTGCCCGCTAGTAATTTCCCCATCACCTCCTGCCCTTCCCCCCTCCCATCTCTCCTCCCCTTTCCTACCTGTCCCACCCGTCTTGTTGTCCCTCTTTCACCCCTGCCATGCTCCCCTCCCCTCCTGCCTCTCCTCCCTTCTCTTCCCTCCTTCCTCCTATTCCCCTTCCTTCTCTTCTTAATCAGCCTTTTCTTCCACCCTTGCTCTCCTCCCTATCCCCACCCAACACCTCTTACCTTCTCCCTCTCCTCTATGACTGACAAAGTCATCTCTGACTGCTTCCTACCCTCTTCTCTCCTCCTGCTTGCCTTGGACTCCTACATGATTCAGCAGTTTTTGAATTTTTGAGACTTCTCCCCTCTTCTCTCCTCCTGTCCACCCTGGCCTCCAACTAGACTCAGTTACTTTTCAATCATTTTTGAATTATGAGATTGTATTTGTAATGTTCTGCTTGCATTTTTTTGATCCTGGCATTTGTCTGCTGTTTTGTGTTTCATTTCTGTAATTCATGCTAATTTATTATTTTCACTATTTGTTATGTACAGTTGTGTTATTGCTCTCACTGTTTGTTATTTACCATATCCTGTTATTATTACTCACCTATCATTTACTATTTTGACGTGGAACCTTTGTAAAAGAACTGGTGGTTCAAAGGTACTGTAATCCAAGCATACAATAATATAAAAATAAATCAAAATATCCCTGCAAACTTTTGTTGTAGACCAAGTTCTGATTGGAACAGTAATATAATATTGTCTGAATAAGCTAAGCAGCTAATGTTTTAACCCTTTGGCTGCCATCTGAATTAGAACGTATAGGAATTCAGGACTGATATATCAGTCCATGGCACAGCAAGGGTTAATTAATAACTTTTGGGTTATGAAACTCAGAGTTGTTTATTTTGAGTAAAACTGATTGTTATTAATAAGTTAAATAAGATAGGAGCAGGAATGCAGTCCTGTTTAACCTTAGTGTTTGTATGGAATTTGTCAATGTGGTTAACTTTTACAGAGTATCTTAATTTTGCCAAGATATTTATGTGGAGCATAATGGTGATATTAAGGATCCCCAATGGGTCTACCATTTTCTACATTTCCTCCCATAGGAGTTTCCTGCTGACTTTGTCAAAAGCATGCCTAAACTCTATGTAAACTTAAAATAAAGGCAATTTCTTAATCATGCAGTATTTATATGCAAGGTGGTCAATGACAAAACAATTATCCATGACCAATCTTGAACCTCTAAAGCTTGGTTGGGCCTCAGCAAGGATTTTGTTATTAGTTATCCATTTTTGCAGTCCCTACAATATTAGGGCACTAAAGATTTTTGGGGGGATTGTCCAGCAGGCTAATTGGTCTATACATCAGGGGATTTGGATTCAGGGGATTTGTTTAAATCCCCTTTCATGTGGTTCAGAATAATAACTGATCCTTTCCAGGATTCTGGGATACGAACATACAAAACTATGCAGCAGAAACAGGCCTTACAGTCTATCAAGTCTGCTTGTATGTGCAACTAGCACCCCTGTATTGCAGCTGGGATGTATGAAGTTATCCATGCATTATTGAAAAGTTTTATTTTCAGAATTGGGTACCACCTGATATTCCTACTTTGTATATTTCCAATGGAATGGATTCTGGGCTGAGGGTCTTACCTGTTTTCTGTTTAGATACTTCACTCTGTATTTCTACATAAGGACATATGAAGAAGCCAGCAGAATAAGCCCATTAGGTCTATCTAGTCTTGTCATATTGCAGGTTCCTCAGCTTAAGCTACTGATCCTGTCCCTTTCCCATCCATCCTTCTCCTCCATCTGTACTATAGGCAGTATAGCATAGTGGTTAAGGGCACTGAGCTGCAAACCTGCAGACCTGAGTTTGAATCCCATTAGCTCCACTTGCATACAGTGTGACCCTGAGCAAGTCACTTAACCTTCTTGTGCTCCTAGGTTGCACCTGGAAACAAGCTTGGGCTCAGTGTGCCTTTTGTGGTTAATAAATGTACCATTTCCCCTCCCTTGGCCACTAATTTACCTTTAACCTTGTCCCAACATCTCTTTAAGCTGCCAACTGTCTTCAACAAAACCACCTCTTCTGGCAGCTCATTCCAATCTGCCACCACCCTCTCTGTGAAGAAGTGCCTCCTAGCCTCTGTCTTAAACCTTCTCCCTTTGAACTTGAGACTGAGTCCCAACATGTTTCAATTTCCTCTAACCTTGAAGAGACCCTTCTTATCCACTCTATAAAATATTTGAAGGTCTCAATCATATCCCCACTCCTCTCCTCCAGGGAAAACATGTTCAGGGCCTCCAACCTCTTATCATATGTCCTACCCTGCAGACTCATGATCATCTTTGTTGCACTCCTTTGACCATTTCTAGCAGGTTTACATTTTTTTAAGGCATGGGCACCAATACTCTACACCAGATGTGGCCTCACGAATGAACTGTATATGACCTATATATGGGCAGTATTACTTTCTCTCACCTGCTGCTGATCCTTCTGGCAATGCACCTCAGCATTTTATTTGCCTTTGCTGCTGCGTTCCTACCTTGCATGGAGTGCTTCAGGTCACTAGTGATCATCACTTCCATATCCTTCTCCTCCTCTGATGCAGGAAGGAACTAGAAGGGGGACAGGATCAGATCTACAGTACAGTAGCTTCTTGTTTTACATTGTTTTTCATGGATTCTACTTGGTAGAAGGTTATTTCTTTCCTTTCTTACTACTAAGGGGCTAGCAGGGTATTGTTTGGGGCTGTTGGAATTTTGAAACCTGTTTTGGTAGCTATAAGTGGGCTCATTTGTTTGGTTCACTGTGTGGCAGGCTGCATTTGTAGAGGCCTATTTCTTCTATTTTAAAACAAAATTGGTGTAATTTAACTGGGTCTGTTTCTTTGAATTGGAGACCTATATCTTCTAATTCCAAGCCTATTTTGATGTGTTGCTGGTGAAGCTGTTTGAATTGGAGTCCTGTTTCTTTGGGTAGCAAACCTATTTTGGGGGCTTTGAGTAGAATTGTGATTCATTGTTGCTGGCTTCACTAGCTGCAAAGTTGAGTGCACAGTGGGGGAAGGGTGCTAATGGTCTGACCAGAGGCCTCAGCTACCTGATTGTTTCTGGAAGACTTGGGCTGGTCCACCCAGTCCATTATTTCCTTTATACTAGGGTTCTGACATCACTTCCTCAAACAGGCAAAGGATATGCACCTGTCATAGCAAAAGCAGACATCCAGGAAAGGAACAGCAGCAAGTGAAGAGGTGACTGCTCTCTCAGTGGAAGGGAAGTAAATGCAAATTTAGGAGCTTTCATTATTACTTCTTCACATTGATATTGCATTGGGAAAAGGAGGAGTAGGAGTTTGAAGAAGGTTGTGCAATGGCTACTTAAAGTCTCTTTTTGAGTGTGGATAGGAAGGATAGGAATAAAAAGCAGTTGCTCAATATATCTAAACGTGTGCAACAAAGGAGGTAAGGGAAATAAAGAAAATGTTTTGCACTGATAGAGGAGGGAGAGGGGAGACTTGGGGGAGTGTTTGGTATCTTGCATCTGGAAGGGTGGGGGGTCGCTGGTGGGCAACGACAGCAATGGGTAGGGTGGTAGGCTGCAACAACTGCAGTGCACCAATCTTTCTAAACATTGCCTGGAGCGTGGGAGGATGTTTAGTGTGCAACCACATAGAAAAACTTAGAAAGGAGATTGAGGGTCTGCAGGAGGAACTAAGACAGGCAAGGCAGATTGGGGGTGGGTTTAGCCCAATACTGGCAGGAGGAATAAGGGGAGATGAGGGAGGATGATTTAAGCTGACAGTGGTGAGGAGAGGGTCAGAAGAAGGTAAGCAGAGACAAAGGGGCCCAGGCCAAGAGGAACGATTGCCGGGGAAACCAGGTCAGGAGACAAAAGACAAATGGAAGGAGGAGATAGGGACTTGTGAGGGGAGGCAAAGAAGTGGCAAAAGTCATGGAGTGGAAAGGAGTGAACAGGTTACTATGAAGAGAGAGGGAGCGGGCATTTGTGAAGGGTCTTCAGAAAACAGCTGTGCACTGCTAGAGAGGAAGAAAGTGGAGGAGGGAAATTATGAAATTAGAGGAGTAATTGATAAATGCCTGGACCAAACTGGAGCGGGGAAGTTCTGCTGGGAGAATTGCAACAGGGGTAAAAGGGGGAAATAATGTGCAGGAGGAAGAAGAGGAGCTGGAAATGAGAGAGGAGATGAACGAAGCAAGTAGGGAGTAAGAGGGGTGGAATCTTAGTGCTGGGGACTCAATACTAAGAGGAGTTAGGTGGGGTAGCAAGGGGGAGAGGCATAGTCACATTTGGGTGGAGGCCATGCCAGGAATGACAGCAGAAAGGGTGGGACAGTCTGTTCTGAAATATGCTAGAAGGGGTAGGGACAAGCCTCATTTAATTATACATCTTGGGACAAATGACCTGGCTGACAAGACAGTAGATATAGTCCAGAGGAGGTTTGAGGAACTAGCACAATTACGTGAGGGGGCAGGAAGATCAGTAACTTTTTCCGAGATACTTCTGGTGCCAAAGGCAAGCACAACAAGAAATCTGAGAATAGAGGAATTTAATGGATGGCTAAAAATCTGGTGTTGTGCTAAAGGGTATGGGCTGTTGGGGGAGTGGGGAGGGACCTGGGAGGACAGTAGTCTCTATGCCAAGGACAGACTACACTTGAGTGAGGCGGGAAAGAAAGTGTTGAAACAGAGGATGGAGGAGTACATAGAGGAAGTTGGGAATTTAAACTAGGAGTGGGGGGGTGGCAGTTGAGGAAGAGATATGCGAGAGACCACAGGTTGGGAATCATATGCTTTCCCCCCATAACAGTGGCAAAGGACAAATGGCAAGTACTATTGGTGATGCTAGGAAAGGAGGGCAGGATGGGAGGGGGGGAAAGGGTGGAAGGTGGTTACCCTTAATGCTAGGAGCCTTGGGAGGAAAACTGCAGAGTCACAGGTTCTCATGGCAGAGGGAGAGGTGGACATTGCAGCCATCACAGAAACATGGGCCACCCAATATAATGACTGGGACCTGTCTGTACCAGGGTACAGGTTATTTCATAGGGACAGGGTGATTGGGAAAGGAGGGGGAGTGGCACTATATGTGAAGGAAGGACTGAAGTGTGTAAGGGAGGAAGGGGAGGAGGGTAGTACGGAGTCACTTTGGGTGCAAATCCAGGATTCCAAGAATAGGATTCTTACAATGGGAGTAGTGTACAGGCCACCATCTCAGATGGAGGAGTTAGACAGGGAACTAGTGGGACAGATCAGGAGGACCTGCGAGAAGGGTAATGTGGTGATTGTGGGGGACTTCAACATGCCAGGAGTGGACTGGAGCACCCCAACACAGGAACAGAAGGGAGCAGCTACTGCTGGATGCCTTCCAGGACAGCTTCCTGCTGCAAATGGTCAGTGAACCAACCAGGTTAGGGAACACCTTGACCTTGTTCTGGAAAATGGGGACTGTGAGAGAACTTACAGTGGAGGAACCGCTCAGGGAGTGACCACCACTCAGTATGGCTCACATTGGATATGAGCAAGGAAGGAGTGGAATCTGGCACAAGAGTGCTGGGACTTCAGGAGGGCCGACTTTGGGAGGATGGGGAAGTGGTAAAAGGGTACCTGGCCAAAATTCAATCTAGTATGGATACTAACCAGAGGTGGAGCTCATAAAGCTGGGGATAGTGAGGCAACAAAACCTGCTGCAAAGCCCAGAGCAAGAAGGCTAGGGCTAAGAAACCGAGCTGGTTGAGCAAGGAGGTCATGGAAAAGGTAAGGAGGAAAAGAGCTGCCTTTAGGAAGTACAAGAAAACAGGAGGGGAGGACAGAGAGGAGTACTTGACAGAATCGAAGGAGGTGACAAGGGCAGTAAGGGGAGCCAAAGCATCTATGGAACTCAGGCTGGCACAAGGCATTAAGAAGGGGGAGAAGGACTTCTTTAAGTACATAAGGGAGAAAAGGAGCTGTAAGGACCACATAGTAAGGATTAGGAAGGAGGGGGGTTGGGTGGAAGCAGGGTGCGATAAGGCGGAAGCACTAAATGAGTACTTCTGCTCAGTATTTACTAAAGAGAAGAGGGGGTGACACCCAAGGTGGGAGAAATGGCAGAAGCGGGGGAGGGGAAGTGGTGACAGATGGGGAAATCATGGAGGGCAGAGTTCAAAAGGATTTGAAGGCACTGAGGGTGGACAAGGCACCAGGCCCTGATGGCATCCACCCCAGGGTACTGAAAGAGCTGGCAGAGGTCCTTGCAGGACCTTTGGCAGACCTATTTAATGCCTCACTACATTGGGGGTGTGTACCTCAGGACTGGAGGATGGCTCATGTGGTGCCACTCCACAAGAGTGGCCCCAAGGATGAACCGGGAAACTACAGACCAGTGAGCCTCACATCCATCATGGGTAAGCTGATGGAGACTATCCTGAAGCAGAGGCTGGTGGCCCTCCTAGAGGCCAAAGGACTACAGGACAGCAGATAGCATGGCTTCATACATGGCAGATCCTGCCAAACCAACCTGGTTGAGTTCTATGACTGGGTAACTAGGCAACTGGACAGGGGCCATGCAGTGGATGTCCTGTATCTAGACTTCAGTAAGGCATTTGACTCGGTGCCACATGGAAGGCTGGGAAGGAAGTTAGTAGGCACAGGGGCGGGTGGAAAGCTGGTGAAATGGGTAGGAAACTGGCTGCAGGGAAGGCAACAGAGGGTGGTGGTGAGTGGGGAGCTCTCACACCCAAGGGCAGTGACAAGTGGTGTCCCACAGGGCTCGGTGTTGGGACCAGTGTTGTTTGGGATATTCATTGCAGACATATCACGGGACATCAAGAGCAAGATCAGTCTGTTTGCTGATGATACCAAGGTTGGCGCTGTGGTGGATGACCTAGGAGGATGGCAGGGGTTGCAGGATGATCTGGCAAAGCTTGAAACCTGGTCAGACACCTGGAAACTGGGGTTTAATGCCAAAAAGTGCAAGGTGCTGCATTTTGGGATGAAGAACCCAAGGAGGAGTTACCAGCTAGGGGGAGTGCAGCTAGCCCAGACAGAGGGGGAGAAGGATCTGGGTGTGCTCATTACAGGGTCAATGAACAACTCGGCACAGTGTAGGAAGGCAGCTGCAAAGGTCAACAAAATGCTAGGTTGTATTGCAAGGGGTATATCCTCGAGGAGGGAGGAGGCGATTCTGCCACTGTATAGGTCATTAGTTAGACCACACCTGGAGTACTGTGTGCAGTACTGGTGTCCATATCTGAAGAGGGACATTAAGTTACTGGAGGGGGTACAGCGCAGGGCGACAAAGATGATCAAGGGGCTGGGGGACTTATTATACAAAAGGAGGTTGAAGGAGTTGAACATGTACTCACTGGAGGAGAGGAGAGACAGGGGTGACATGATTGAAACCTTTAAATACATGAAAGGAATAAACAAGACGGGTACAGAGGGGCTGTTCAAAGTAAGGGAGGGGAGGGCCACCAGGGGCCATGATATGAGACTGGAGTGAGGAAGGTTCAGGAGGGAGATGAGGAGACACTTTTTTACAGAGAGGGTGGTGGCTGGGTGGAATGCGTTACCTGCAGAAGTGGTATGCAGTAGAACAGTGGACTGCTTCAAATGAAGATGGGACAGGACAAGGGGGAAGGTTAATGAAGGGGAAGGGTGGAAGGGAGGGGCAGCTGCAGAATAAGGGGTGCTAGCTGCACATTCGAGCAGACTTGATAGACCTCTAGGCCTTTATCTGCTGGCAAATTTTGTATGTTCGTATGCAGCTACCCAGACTCCTCCGTTCTGTAAATTGGATAAATTCCAAAAGGAGTTCGGACTGAGCCACAAGTGCTGTCCAGCCTTGCTCATTTTGTGAGAAAAATAGATTAGAATAAAGTCAGACAACCTGGGCTACAATAGTGTTCTGGAACTTGGAAGCACTTTTAAAGGTTATCAGCCTCAATTTCTTAAAATCCTTCCCACTGATAGCCAAGAAAAGCTAGTCCAACAACTTATATTGGTACATGCGTGTTTAGAATCTGTTTATTAATTTGACATTCCTTCCTTAACAGAGCCAGGTTTTGTCTAGTATTATTCCTCCTTATTTTCCTTAGGATGTTATTTGAAATCCTTTTTGGTTCCTATAATTTTTTACTATACTAAATTTTGTTTGTAACTCTTAACTGACACTGCCTGTAAATCTTCCTTGATATGTTAAACACATTCCCATCACTGACAACAACATATAAAGATCACTGTACTCCAATAGGAGGGCCTGTACATTGTATAATTCCTCTGTATCAAGGAGAGCCTTTATTTTTATAGTGTTCAAGACCTTCCCATTTTATAATTATAGGGCATTTATTATCTGAAGTAGTTATCTTTGTTGCTGGAATATTTACAATAATACATACTGAGAGATAGTCACTACCAGATTTAAAAAGGACTTATAAAGAATTAATGTAAGGGCCATGAAGAAAAATTTGCAGACACCAGATCAAGCATAGAAGCTCCATAGGTTGAGGGATACATACACTCTCCCTTGAAATCCAATTTAATTCTTCCATTAAGTGGTAAATATGCATGATTAAACATTAAATCTGATACAATTACACCTGCAATAGCCATTTTGTATCTTTCATATTTCTTTATGAGACACTATTTCTTATATTCAGAGCTTCTATTTGTTTTTCCTGTTCTAGAACATTATGAGGTTCCAAGGACCCCATCCAGTGATTTAAATCTTCAGCAATAATTACTGGTTTCATTGAAAACCCCTGTTCCAGGCTTGCAAAGAAATTACCAAGTTGGACTGTGATAATTGTATAAATTGGAGAATGATATACATTTACCATTAAAAACTCCTTGGTCTTAAAAATTACTGTAGTTTGACAACAATACATTTTTGCAATCAGTCAATGGTCTTCCAGTTTTATCTTTTCAAATCCTTGCACATTCTTAATCATTATCAACATGCCACCAACTGATCTCACACCTTTAACATATTCTTTTTCGTCCTGGCTGTGTGTAATGAAACCTATCAGACTAAGGGTATCCCTTTTCCACCAGATCTCTTGGAGAAATAAGATATCAAAAGAGGCTGAGATGTCTTTAACCTCCTGGTCCACCAGTTTATATTGTAAGTCAGCAATACTACATGTTAACATTTGAATATTGTGGGCTGGACCCTAACCTCTAGGCTATACTGACAGCTACTGCCAGATATATTTAATTGGCAGAAAGCAGGTGGTAGGTTTTAGATCTTTGCCAGCACAGACTGGAACAGGGGTCCCACAGGGATCAATTTTGGGCCCCCTGCTCTTCAATATCTACATAAATAACTTATTGTTTGAAAATCCTACAATAAAGTACCATATTTATGCTGATGATACTGTTGTTCATACAGAAGGAAAATAAGTATTCGATATACAGGATGGCTTACAGGAGGCCTTTTGCAGTCTGCAGAGTTTTTTGAGGAATGCAGATTGTGTTTAAATACTAACAAGACACAGTCTATATTGTTCTCAGGGATGGACTGTATAGGGACCCCCTTGGTTATCCAGACCCTACAGGGCACACAAATCCAACAAGTAAACAAATATAAGTACTTGGGCATTACTCTGGATGAAAAACTTAGTTGGGCACCTCACCTAGAAATTTTGACCCACAATCTAGGAAAGAATCTGGGCATGATCCATAGGATAAAACACTTTATGTCACAGGAGATAAGGCTAAGGGTAGTAAACATAGTGCTTTTGCCAGTGCTGGATTATGGGAACATTATCGATGCTGGGGCCCCTAAGTCAGATCTGATTAAATGAGATACAATGTATAATAAAATGCCCCGTCTCATACTTAATGTCCCAAGATGAACCCATCACTGTCACATGTTCAAATAACTAAATTGGATGAGGCTTACAGATAGGAGAGATTGGCACACCTTAACCTATATGAGTAAGGTACAACAAGGAAAATTGCCAGGGTATATTATGGAAAATTTTGAAATTAAGAAGCCAAGAGAAAACCTGAAATCAGCTCAAGGTCTGGAATACGAAGTCCCATGTTGCAACTTAAAAATACAAGTATCATCTTTCTATTATAGGGGGACGATGCTATGGAATAGTATTCCAATTCATCTTAGACTGTTAAACTAGGCTATCAAACCATATTTTATAAAAAAAATGCTTTTCTGAAAAATCAGTGCAACCACATCATTGTTGTAATGCACTTTAATGTTAGATATTTTGCCATAGTAAGTTTTCATTATTTATGAATATGTACTTTTTGTACTTGTTGATGTTATATGTCATTCGTCTTTTGTAATTGAGATGAGGCTACATTTTTATAAATTTTTTTGTATCAAGTGTTCTGAAACTGTTTATAAAATTGCACATTGGGATCTCCTTGTAAATGATCTTATGCTCAATGGAGTATTATTACATCTATCCTGTTCATAATATTCTTATGAATAGAATTTTATGAAATGAAATGAAATATGGAGTATATCCCAACCAATAACAGGGAGCACAAACAAAATACAAAAAATGTGAATATTATCCCTCTGGGGTTGGCTAGAGGTATCAAATATGTTTTGTCATGCTTCAGGTCCTTTGAGTACTTCAAAGTTGTTGCAGAGTAGAATATCCATAAAGATATTGCCAGTGTGTGCTTGACTTGCTTCTAGCAGATCCTGTAAATGGGGCTTCTGATGATTTCATCCCCATCAATGAATGTCCAAGGTACCCCAATCATATATAGAAATTCCCAGAGGATCCAGTGTTTCAGCTTTTATCATTGTTCTCCTAGCTAGATCTAGATCTCTTATTACCATATCTATTTGAGAATTTTCTGAGTCTTGTTGAATTCTTGGGTTCCAGAGTATTCCATAGTCACCTAATGTAATGTCTGATATGTTTTAAAACATTGTGCAAACCATGTTCAGAAGTTTAGAACTGGTTTCCCCCTTTTCCTTGGTAATCCAAAAATGAAGAGAGTTATTTCCTGTTATTTTTTTCCCATAGTTCTGCACTGGTATTCATCTATTACTTTGATGATTCCATCAGTTGTTATAGTAACCATATCCCCTTGTACATCCAGAGTGTTATTATATAAGTAATCAGTAAGAAGTTGAGATTCATCTCTAGAAATGTTTAGTTGGTCTAGCATTGGTGCATGTTCCCAAATATAGTTGGCAATTTCCCAATCATCTAATACTGTCATCAGACCCCTTCTGGCAATGAACACTCTCCACACCTGCTCTGACCTGCCGCTACACCCTCCGGGAGGTGATTTCAGACCAGCCAATCACCAATCCTGGCCACCACCCTTTCATCCTTTCCAAATCTGCCAATATGGCTTGCACTAATGCCCCCCATGAGGTGTCCCCCAAATCATTTCCCCCCAAGTGTATGATTAACATATCCAGTCTGCTCCAACGGACCCTGACCTTCTCCAATAGCGGCCTCAACTGGGCCCATCTCATGCCCCGTATCCCCTTCCAATGGACTTTTGCATGTTCCAATCCACCTGCAGCTGTGTCCCACCAGTTCTGGTTGCTGCAAAGTTCTTGCCCCAATAAGTAAAGGAATGCCCCACAATCCAGATGTGCCTCTGCATTCCTCCTGCCTGGTAAAGGGGAAAAACAGGATAACCATTATCATCAGTACTGTACATACTTCTTGTAGCAGCTGGACTGCCACCATCCCACCTGTTTCACCTCCTCTTGTGACCCGCCCCACCTCACAGCCTCTGAAGCTGCCCCAATCCGGAATGAGTGGGGTGGGCAAAACTATCCAGATCCTCCCAAACAAATCTTAATGCCTTCTTAAGGACCCCCAACCTGGAAACCTGTCACTGGGCTCCCATCCCCATGTCAGAACCAGGTGTTCCCACCTTCTCCCTGGGTTTTCCTGTACTTTTCCAATTCCTTAATGGCACACACCTCTTCCGGTGCCTGCCATTGCAGCACCACAGCCACCCCCTTTCCCAGCTGATTGGTTTTTGACCTGATCAGCTGCACTACCATCATGTCTTGTCCAAAACTGACCTCCTTTGCCTGTAGACCCTCCTGCCCATCCAACTTTCTCAGGGCCACCACCTCACTGATTCTGAAAGCCCCCCTAGCCATGACTGCAAAAACAGCCCATAAAAGACAAGCCTCCTTTGCTGATGTGCATACATGCTGTAGGGCCTCTAACACCCTCCAAAGCAGTTGCCCTGCTATGGGCCTCCTCATGTCACTCTTCCCCCCCATGGCCTTTTTGCCAACCCAGTAGCATCCATCTCATAGCCCTGCCTGTGGTTGTGTCTGGCCACCCGTATCCTTGCAGATCCAAACTATCCCTACCAGCTGGACCCCCATGGTGGTGTGGGCCATCCCCTCTCCCCATCGCTTAACTATATACTGTTTCATCTAGTCCTCTGTGACCAGCTCAGCTATCTCCAAACCCTCACTGGCCCAGAAATCCTGAAAAGCCCCCCAAGGCTAATTCATATGCTTTCAATGTGTTGGCTGACCATGAGTTCCGGTACAACCATCTAATGTTCCCTTTCCAATCTCCCACAGCTGGTCTGGAACCCTGGTCCTGTGTACTGATGCTTGTGGAGCCAACTCCCAGAGCCTGTTTAATTGTAAATGGGAAAGGGGGATCACGTGATGAGCTGATCGGGGAAGGCAGCACTGAGCGGAGCTCCCGGGCCCTATTATTTTAATTGTTGCATAAAATTACCCTAAATTCGGTGGCGACAGCTGAGTGGGATAGAACAACCTTTTAGAAGTTTCTCTTACTTCCAGAAAGAAGAAATAAATCAAAATCTCCCTTCTTCTCTAGCAATCCTAACCTTCCACCTACGCTACTGTAGTGTCTCACAAGACTTGACGCGGCGCTCGAGATGGAGTTCAAAGTACCGGAGGGCCTTGAGGCTAGAGTGCCGGCAACGAAACACCTGAAACCCCCATCCCCGGAAGACACAGAACCCAACATTGATAGTACAGGAGGAGCACAGACAGCACCGGAAGATATTGCAGAGATTAAAACTTTGCTTCGAGGATTAGTTGCTGATTTCTCATTGGTTAAACCCACCCTAAAAGCTCTGGCCCAAAGAATGGGGGACGTGGAAGCGCGTGTGGCCTCACAGGAGTGTAAAACTCACACTCCGGAGCAGGATCTGATAACGCTCCGCAGGCAAGTTAAAAAATTGGAGGATCGGGTCGAGGACCAGGAATCCAGAAGCAGAAGGAACAATCTAATCTTGGTGGGGTTACCGGAGCGAACTGAGGGAGTGGACTGCATTACTTTCACTCAGGAGATGCTGTTGAAACTTCTAGACCCCACACCATATGATGATTCCTACAACTTGGAAAGAGCCCACCACTCTCTTCGAGAGATGCCTCCACCAGGGGCCAGGCCAAGGGTTATCATCATGCGCTTTCTAAATTTCAAGGAAAAGACATATGTTTTAAGTAAGGCCAGAGCTCTCAGAAATCTGCAGTGGAATGGGGTGCCTCTGTTACTGTTTCAGGACCAAACTCCAGCAATTCGAGAGAAACAGAAGGAATACGGGGACATTAAGAAAAAGCTTTATTTGGCTGGTGTGAAGTTTAGAATTCAGCATCCTGCCACTCTGGTTGTGAAACTACAAGCTGGCGATCAAAGATACCTAACAGCGAAGGAGGCAGCCGAGGGACTGAGACTGGAACTCCCTGACTTGTTTAACTCCAAAACCTGAATAAGACTCGCAGGAAGACACTATTGTGGATGGTTCCCCAAGAGGTTTTAGATACATAATAGATAGGTGGGCAATAATGAACTATCCAATTAAATAATTAAGTTCGGAGGAATAAAATGAGATAGGAGGGACAGAGGAAGAGAGGAAGACTAAAAGGTTGAGAAGAATGAAGACAAAAAAGAAAAAGGCTGAAAGAATGAGACTGCTTCCCTTTGCTCTCTCTCTTTCCCACCCCTTCTTACCGACCCTCCCCATTCTCCCTCTTCCCCTCCCCCCTTTTCTTTTTCTCAGAACTGAGATCTTATGGCCCAGGTCCAATGTACCTTAAGGGAATTGTGGGTTTACAATATGTTTTTGAAGTTAACTTGAGATTTAAAGAGTTTAGATTATAAGACCAGGGCCCCATCGAAGCATGAATCTATGACTTTAATGAGGTTGCTATATTATCTCTTAGCTTTGTAGGGTGAATGGTATTTGTCCTAGTTTAAGAAGTTAGTATAGTTCTCTTTAACCCTATTCAATAAGGTAAATGACATTTAATTTGTATGAGCAACCCATAAGGGGTGAATGAAAAGTTATAGCTGTTTTTCACACGAGAAGGTAACCAGATACATGGGTAATAGGAGGACTTCAGAGGGTCCGGGAGCTTGCTCACCGGATAGCTCAGTCATGTATCCAACAGAAATAGAAGGACAATCCAAGGATCGGGGGCTGAATGGGGGGGTGGGCTTATGGGAAAAGGGAGAGGAGAGAGCTCAAAGTTCTTTATTTGCATTCTGGCAGACTCTGTGGGTATGGAAGTTGGGGTAATAAAAAACTGCATGATTAACATTAAAATTATCACTTGGAATGTTAAAGACCTCAGAGGGCAGAGGAAAAGGATGGTGATACTAAAGTACATCAACCAGTTGGGAGCAGATTGCTGCTTGCAGAGACTCATTTGCTTAAGGAGGAGCTGGGTCTTCTCAAAAAACAGTGGGTAGGACAGGTTCTAGGAGATGGAAATGCTAAGGCCTCAGGGGGAGTTGCAGTCCTGATTGGGCGGGATTGCTCATTCACAGTTACACAGGCTAAAACTAGAGAAGACTGCAGAGGGATTTATGTTACTGGTGCCATTATGAGTAAAGCATTAACGATTGCCTCGATTTATGCTCCTACACCACCTAAACCTGATTTTTTTGCATCGATAGAAGTTGACCTAGCTCTGCTTCCAACTCACCCTCTGATCCTTGCAGGGGATTGGAATCTTTGTCTCAATAATAGGGTGGACAAAAAAACCTCCATCTTATCATCCACCTTCTATGGCACAGACAGCTTTGACTAAGCTTCTAGTGGTCGATCCCATTGCAATCTGTAGTAAAGGGGGACATGTTATGACATTCTACTCTGGGGCACACAAAACCCACTCAAGAATTGACTTCTTTTTGGTTAACAATGAAGCAATTCAGGGATTAAGGAAAGTGATTACCCACACTAGGGTTCTATCAGATCACTCTCCAGTTCAATTAAACTGGGTGATAGAATCTCTTCCAATGAAACTGTACCGATGGAGGTTTGATGATTCCTTATTATTGGACAAAAATATGTTAGCTAAATCAGAACAGGCATCAGAGGAAATTATCCAGATTCAACTTCCCACGCTCTCAGATAGCAGACTAAAGTGGCCTACATGTAAAGTGTTATATTCGGGCATGGCCCAGAGGATTATAGCTAGGAGAGCTCATATGAGAAGGGCAAGGGAGGAGTTTATTTTAGGCACTATAAGCTCGTTGGAACCTTTAGAGGCACTACAGAAGAAAGGGACTTAGAGCTTAAGGAACTTAGAGAGGAGCTGGCAAATATACTCTATGACAAGATGGAGTGGTGGGCGGAAAGGGTACAGGCAAATTATGTATTACAGGGGGATGCTCCAGGAAGGCTTCTAGCCAATAGAATAAAAGAATGGGAGACGGCTAGGGTAATTCCCCTAATAAAATACCAGGAAGAAATAATAACAGAACCCCAGAGAATGGCTGATACCTTTGCAGCCTATTTTGAGGGAATTTATCAAGAGGGGTCTTGGCTAGTGAAGGGGACATTAAAGAGTTCTTGGAAAATATAGCTCTTCCGAGACTGGACCAGGAGCAAGCTCAGTGGCTGGTGGTCCCTATCTCGGAATCTGAAATACTAGAGGTGATCAAGTCACTTCCGAATGGGAAATCACCAGGACCCGATGGCCTAACGGCCCAATTCTATAAGTCACATGCTACAGTTATATTGCCTTTATTGAAAGACTTATTTACAAATATAATGCATGATGGGGTCCCACATCAACAGCTCTATCAGGCTTATATAACACTCATCCCAAAATCAGAGAAACCCAAGGAACTCCCTGAGAGTTATAGACCAATTGCCTGATGAACCAGGACTTGAAGTTGTTGACAAAGCTACTAGCCAATAGAATTTTGAGAGTGGTCCCTAGCTTAATCAACCAAGAGCAGCTGGGGTTTATGCCGGGTAGAGGAGCACATGATGCACTGCAAAAACTCCATCATATATTACATAGGGCTTCTACCTCTAAATTGCCTATGGCGGTAATTGCGCTGGATGCCGAGAAGACCTTTGATAGGGTCTCTCACGACTTCTTATTTGCCACCATGGCTTGCATGGGTTTTCCGGAAAGTCTTATAAACGGTATAAAAATCGTACGCTGCCCCACGGTTAGAATATTATGTAATGGCTATTTATCAAAGGAAATTGGTTTAGACAATGGCACCAGGCAGGGATGCCCTCTCTCGACAATACTATTTAATATATACTTGGAACCTTTATTAAGGGCAATTCAAAATGATCCAGTGGTACAGGGGATTGTTATTGGGGGGATAGAAATGAAATTATCCGTATTTGCTTATGATATTTTGCTGCACCTTCAAGACCTGGCAGAGAGCTTCAAACGGATTCTGAATATAGTGGAAAGGTTTTCTAGGATATCAGACTATAAGTTAAATCTGAGTAAGACGCAGGTTCTCCCACTTACCCCATTTACTTACAAAGCCGACTTTGAACCACTTCAAGTAAAGTGATCCCCTAGTAAGCTCAAATATCTTGGCATTTGGATCACACCTAATGAGACCAAAGGCCTTGAAGCAAATTTGGGAGGGCTGATATCTACAATTACAACGGACTTAACTAGGTGGAATAAACTCCCTTTAAATTGGGCAGCTAAATGAGCTTGAGTTAAAATGAATCTATTACCTAAGCTCCTGTATCCAATATATTTGTCTCCTTATATTATCCCTAAGTGTTGGTTTACTAAAATACAAAACTAATCTCTAACTTTTGTGGAATGCTATAGCTCCTAGAAGAAAATATAATGTGTTAAGACTACCCTATAACAAGGGTGGCCTTAAAACCCCAGACTTACAAGTTTACTATGTAGCTGGGCAGCTTGGGTTAATGAGTCGGTGGTGTAAACTGGTGAACGAGGATGACTATATTCCAACCTGGCTCCAGGTTGAGAAGCAAACCCTTTCGGATATGGGACTTTCCCCAGAGTCGGTATTGTTTTTTAACCCAGAAGAGATACTGGATGGTGGAGCACGAACTCCAATATATAAAGCAATGCTGGCCTGGTGGACAATCTTGTTCCCCCATCAGAGAAACTCTCAAAAAGCTTCTAGGGACCAGCCTCTTTGGGGCAACCCAAATATGCTTATTGGAAGGCAAATAATCAAAAGACAGTGGGCTACTCACTTACTTAATTTAACGTGGGTGGACTTTATAAGAGGAGATAGTGTGGTCCTCCTGGACCACTGTAAGAACCTGAACTTCCTTAAGAAATTACAACTCACTAACCTGATGCGAAAAATTGAAGAGAGAAGAGATAGTCTGCAGGATAATGCGCTTACATGGAAAGCTCTTAAGGAGATAAACTGTGCTAGAAACCCCTTGTCTAAGATCTATAAATTACTACTAGATTTTCTAAGTGGGGGATCCATTGTTAAGATCTCATACTGGGACAAACAAGAAGACTTTGCCCCTCAGAGACCTGATTGGGAGGAAATATGGAGGAGTAGTAGATATATTCCTACTCTTAAACACAGGATCATGCAGTTTTTTATAGCTTCTAATATATACTATACCCCTACTAAGCTATGTGCTAGAGGCCTCAGACAGACAGACCTCTGTTTTAGGTGTGATGCAACCCCAGGGGATTTGCTCCATGTACTATGATATTGTTCTAAAGTTTCCCCCATTTGGGAGCAAATTAAACACAATATGGACCCACTGATGAATTATAATGAATTCATTACAGCCAAGATTTGTGTGCTGGGGGACATGGCAAACATCCCTAATGCGACTATTAAAGGACATATTGCTTTGATGTCATCCCTGGTTAAAACATTTGTCTTAAAAAACTGGAAAAGTGATTTGGTATACACATATGACCATTGGGTGGGTGATCTACTGTTAACGTTGACTAGACTTAAAAGGCAAATGCTTGGGATGGACGAAAAGTAACCTATGATAAAAGATGGAGGACCTTAGAGGCAATATACACTTTGCAATATAAAATACCCCAGTCAAGGGTCTGTCTGTCAGAAAGTCGTAATCAATAATATGCTGTTATGGGTATGATCTCTTCTTCATAATGGGGGATTAATAAGTCTCTGTTTGTTTATGGTATGAAATAAGCCCAGATCATGAGCTTTTTATATTTGGATCTATTACTAGATGCCACAGAGTCTGTCAGATTGTGGTGGGGGTGCTCTCTCTTCTCCCTTGGGATGCGGCTGCAGGATACTACCCTGAGGACCCCATAAGTGACATAGGGCCCTATAGCTACAAGGACATCTTGGGATCCAGACTTGATGTATGAACATATTTCCCTGATAGGGGTTGTTCTAGATAGTACAGTACAAATGTAGATTTGAACAAGATGCTAAAGGGTGTGCATGCAGCTGTGTATGTACATAGTTATAGGATGTACATAGTGACCACGCTCAGTTTTGGGGCGTGGACCCTGGATTATCCTGGGTATGTGTATGTCTGTCTTATGATCAATGGAAGAAAAGCACAATAAAGAAATTAAAAAAAAAATAATTGTAAATTGGAAAAAGACTGTCACCAATGTCATTCTGAATGCCTTTAATGTGCTGCACTTTAAATGACAAGTTCAGCTGCACTCCCAACAAAACCAGGTGCTGCATGACCCTGCCCACCATGGCCGTAACCCCACTTGTCTATTTATCACCCCTACCACCCCTTTATTGTCACACCAAAACAGTATGAGCTTCCCCTTCATCCTAGTGTCCCACAACTTCAAAGACATGAAGATGGGAAATATCTCCAGGAACATGATGTCCTTTAGCAAGCTTGCCTCCCCCCACATGCTCAGTCAGGCTTCCACTTTCTTCTAAAATATGCCTCCATCCCCAGGGTATCCAATGCATCAGTGTACAGCTCAAGGTTTGTGTTATAGGCCCATTCCTCCTGCCAGAATGTGACCCCATTATAATTTTCCAAGAAATCCATCCATACTCTCAAATCCTCCCACACCCTGTCATGATATCCATTCACTGGTGCGGCATCTTTGCCTTCCCCATTGCCCTTGCCAATCTCTGGGTGAAAGCTCTGCCTGGGCTTATGGCCTTACAGGCAAAATTAAGTTTCCCCAGCAGTTGTTGAACTAATAACAGTGGCACCCTCCTCCTACTACTACTTACCTGCTCCAGCAGGCCCCTAACTCGGGCCACCTTGTCCCATGGGAGGCGGAAGCATTCTTGCACTGTATCGACCTCTATCCTGAGGAATTCCAGCTTGCATGCAGGGCCCTCTGCCAGTGGGATACCTATGGTTCCACACATTTCCTTAAAATTGGCTAACATCCCCTATGCCTCTGCCCTGTCACCCCCAATGATCAGAAAATCAACCAAGTAGTGGGCCACCCACCTATGACCATATCTCCTCTCAAAAATCCACTGCACCCAGGAACTGAAAGCTTCAAATGTCGCACATGACACTGAACAACCATTGGCACAGCTTTGTCAAAATACAGTCCTCCCTCAAACCAAAGCACCAGGAGATCCCAATCATCGGACCTCACCAGCAATAGCCAAAAGGCATACTCAATGTCTGTCTTCACTAACCATGCCCCCTTGACTGCCCTGATCATCAGCACTGCCTGGTCCAAAGATGTGTAGGACACCACCCTTAAGTCCTCAGGGATTCCTTCATTCACTGAGGCCCCCTCTGGGTAAGATAGGTGGTGGATGAGTCAAAACTCTCCTTCCTGCTTCTTTGGTACCACTCCCAACTAGGGATGCAGCAAATTTAAATTCCACCTACGAAGTGGCCAAATTCACCTGGTGGAGCAATTCGTGAAATTTTTTTGCATTAGGCGGAATTTTGCCTAGATTAAATTTTGCCTTCCACAGGTGAAATTATGCCTTCCGTGGGCAAAATTTCACCATGGAAGGTGGAATTTCACTGCAGAAGGTGAAATTTTGCCATGGTAGGTGAAATTTTACCATTCCGCTAAGCGAAATTTTGCCACTCCAACAGGTGAAATTTTGCATTTCGCTCCACAAAATGGGTGGAATTTCACAGATTACTCCATGAAGTGAATTTCACTCACTTCACCCACCACTACTCCCAATGGAGATACCCGGAAGGTGGGGTGGGTGGCTCGAAGAAAGGGCTCTCCACCCTCCCAGCCTGCACCTCCTTCTGGATCTTTTTCCATACTATTTCCTACTTCCCCTTTACTGATCCCAAATTCTGTGCTCTCATCACTTTTCTGACCACCTCAAAACCCAGTGGGAAGCTGTGTCTAAAAATGGCTTTTCCTGTGTCCGGGTATCCCTGAGTCCAGGTCTCGATCACCTTCAGGACTATCGAGTTTTGTGCCCTGGAAAAAAAACAGCAACCCTCCCCTACTCACCCTCAATTCCATCCATAGTTGGAACTGTATCCTCCCCTGCCCCTCCCACTGCCACCACCCCCTCCCTCATGAAAGGACTGGTCCTGGCCTTGACCCCCTTGCTGGGCACCCCAGCCCCCCCATCCAACAGCATGCCTGCGCACCATGAGCACACATGCTGGAATTTAATTTGACCAGGTGCACGAGACCCTGTTGAAACCCCAACAGGTCTTAGCCACTGGGGAGGGTTCACTCTTCTTGATATGTTCCCCCATGGGCCCATCTGCTGGACCTGACAAAGTTCACACCCACAGCTCTGAGTGGGTACAGTCCCACCTGAGGTCCCGTTTTGCTGCCATCCACTTCCTGAATGCCTCGTCATATTTCAGCCACCTATATCCCAATTTTTCCTTGTGTGTATCCTGAATGATGGCTGTATATGTCAGGAGGGGAATTGCCAACTCTGGTTGCTTCTCTAGCACCAGTGCACTGTATATCGAGAACTCCTTCTGCCACAAGTCTATGTTTTTCCCCTTGTACTTGGCCTCTTCCTCTTTATGCCTCACCACCACCAGTGCCACCGCCATCTCGGATTTCCCTACCAGCTCCTTTTGCTCATACGTCTTAGCTGTATCCTCGTCCACCAGCCCAAAGATATCCACATATTCCCCCTTCAAAATCTTATCCTTAATGGAGGAGGGAATGTGGTCAGCCAGGGTGAAACCTGGTGGTCCCTCGAATAGCTTCCTCCCCTCCCTTTTGTCCCTCACTGGTCCCACACCCTCCTTGTCCCCCTTTTTATCACCTGCAGCACCTTCTCCATCTTCTGTAGCCCCCTTCTCCCCCATATCCACAAGTAGCCCTTCCAGGTACTCCTTTAGATCACCTTCATTTCCCAAATCCATATTACCCTTACCCCCATTATGACCTGATCCAGATGGTGCCGGTGCTGGTTCTGTTGGCTGGATGGGCGAGGGGATGGGTGCTGCTCCGTGTGGCCTTTTCCCTCCCTTGCCCCTACCCTCCTGCTCTTCCCACTCCTTCCTCTTCCTCATTGCCTCTTCTTCCTCCTCCTCCCGCTGTTGGGCAGTCTCGATGAGTTCCGTCATTTAGTCCATCAGCTTGGACGCATCCTCCCTCAATTTGGTGCTCTTTTCAGTGCCATCTTCCCTGCTGAAGAATACATAGAAGCAAGACCAGTGAATATCTTGGACACCCTTTATCTGGGCCTTCCTCCCTTTTGCCACGTACCCAGCTTCCCCTTGTTTCATGCTCCCCTCTGGGGCACCTTGGTATCCCCTCCCAACCCAAGCATGATCACCCTTACCTTGGGTTCCTGGGAGCATCACCTCACCCCCTTGTTGATGTCTGGGCCTGGCCACCCCAGGTTGAATCACCAGAGCCCACTTGGGCCCCCCTTGCCCAGCCACAAAACATTCCCCCCACCAGGCCTAGCCCTTCTGTTCAAAATTTGTTTTTGTTTTTTTGCAGTCCCAAAACACCTCATGCAGCCATGCATCCCAGGCCCCAGCATACCGTTCATGGATGGTGGGTTGCACCTCACCTTGTGCCCCACACCTACGCCCATGCCTTGACCATTACAATACCAAACCAAGCCTCTAGGCCCCACAGCCATCCTGCCTGTTGGGCCATGTGGTCCGTAACCCCTCTGTGAATTCAAAAAACCTCACCTGGCCATCTCATTCATCACTTGCCAGGCTATGTCCCTTGCTACGGCCCTTTCCCCATCTGCTCTCTGGGCCCATTCCTGGACCACAACCCAGTGTACCCAAATGCACCAGCTCAGGGTGAGCTATTTTCCTTTCTGACCCCTTTTCTCTTTTTCTTTTTGTTTTCAGAGCACTCCAAAGTAATCTCCTATCCAGCATCTGACCTGCTGGGATTTGAACGGTGATCTCCTGGTTCATTGAGGGCAGTGATCCAAATGCTTTCTGCTAGGCCCAATGGCCCTCTTGCCTGTTCTCCATGGCCACAAAAACCTCCAGTGGCTTTACTACCCTTTAAACTGAAAGCACCAGTCTGAGACATGCCACAGCTCGGCCACTGCAGCCACAAATTCTACATGAACACTCCATTAAAATGCACACACATTCTGATGGAAAATTCAAAAGATGCACACCTAACATAATGGAAGTGCACCACAATTTATTCCAATCAAAGCATGATCAGCAGACAGGCACTGTACACAACCCAGCTCGGGTGCCATCCAAACCCCACACCCTGAACCCCCAAACCCAGTCCACATGCACAAGGAGCAGACCCCCCCTTCCTGGCCCTAAGCCAGGCTCTTACCACAAGCAGCCATGCCAACCCACAACAAACCCTGATCCCCCTCCCAGTCATGCTTCTCTGCAGCCATCTACCATGCAGGGCGTTCACCTAATCCACCCACTATGCAGTCCATGCTGATGATCCCCCAATCCAGGCCTTCCACTTGACAGTGGGGTTGAGTACCTCCTCCAACCCCTGCCCTATAAATAAATGCTCTCTCCTCCTCAGCCTGTTTCTTCCCCTTTAGTACCAGTTTCTATTATTTTATTTATTTATTTTTTTAAACCCGGCCCCCCACAGCAATCGATGAACAGGCACTCCACGGGCCTGGCTCCTGTCCAAACCCCTCACCCAATGCCCAGTCCTCAGCCTCTCCATGTGGCCAAAACACCCACTCGGCATCTGACCATGCCACATGACCCCATCCTCTCTCCCCAGTTGGATCTACCTTCTTCTGGCCAGGCTGACACCCCTCCTTATCACCACCCACCTCCAACCACACAGAGATGGCATCCCATGCCTACTCCTCTTGTAACTGCTGGTGCCAAACCACAACAGAGCAGTTCCTCCTTCCAACCATTCCAAACACCCAACAAAACCCGCTCACCAATAAATTCAACTCCCAGGTGAAAAAGACCACAATGAACCCACCTGATGGCTCCCACTACAGTGAAAGCAGCCGTCTCCCTGGTTCAAAATACCACAAATGCACAAGGAAACAAAACAAATCTCTCCAGCCCAGAAAAGCTCTAACCTACTACCAAACAATATACATTTTAAAACAGACAGCAGCAGCTGGCAGATTAAACAAATTCTTGCACATAAAGGCAACTCACAGTCCATGTCCAGCACTCCACATGGCCAGTAGGCCCAACACAGGCCTGTAGGCCTCTACCTTACCCATAAGGTGTTCTTGACTCCAACCTGTTGCAATGAAGTACTGAGAATGCAATAAAAAATCCCCCAAAAAGAGGTTGTCCTGAGGACTTCACTGCCTTTTAAACTCCCTCAGGACTCCAGATCAGGACCCTAATCTGGCCCCTCTCCCTACCAATCCAACCTGCTCTTGTACCTGCATCAAATGACACCTGTATGACTTTCGTTGTGACCTCACTAAGCTCCGGCCTTCCCCATCCCCCTTCTCTGCTCATTACCATCAGGGCCTTTTGACAATTCAGGTTGCCGCTTAGTGGCAACCCTATTTATTGCAGTTTGGCTCCAATTATTTCAGCCAGAGTATCTATGAAACAAACTAATATGATGGTTAATGCTTCCTCTTAATATGTTGTCTAATAAGGATTGACCAAATGCTTGTCTTCCTCTGTTTTTTTTTGTAGAAGGTTATACATACTAAGTGAAACTTGATTTCAACCAAATGCATACTAATCACACTGTGATTGTTCTGGTTCATATCTTTTCTTGCGGTCTCTGTTCTTGTTTGTTACACTTTTGTAGTGTTTTCTCTATGGGAAGTTCAGTGATTGCTACAGATAAGTTGATCAGTACTGCAGCATTCCGACCTGTGTGGCACTGTACCACTCAGTATACCACTCAGTGTGCCACATATCATCATACTAACATACTACAATGCCAGCAGAATAGGCCTAATGGTCTTTCATGTCTGCTCGTTTGGTCAGCCCCCACCCTGGGTGCTGATCTTGCTGTCCCCCTCGCCTTCTCTGGCTTCTCCCTTCCCAGTTCTGGATATTCTCACTGCATTGGATTTTGCTTCCAGAACCCTTCCCCTGTACCTATCCCACCCCCTCTTAAACCCCTCCACCATCTCTACCTCCACCAGCCCCCTAGGCAGCACATTCCATGGCTCCACCACCCTCTCAGTGAAGTAGCACCTCCTCCTTTCTCCCCTGAATCTTCCCCCCTCCAGCTTCCACCCATGCCCTCTAGTGGCCCCTCCTCCTTCCTTTGAAGCACCCTTACTGTTCCTCCCCTATTTACCCTCTTCATGTACCTGAAGACCTCTATCATGTCCCCCCGGTCCCTTCTCTCTTCCAATGTGCACATATTTAGCTCTTCGAACCTCTCCTCATAGGTCCTGTCCCCCAAGCCCCAAATCATTTTGGTTGCTCTCCTCTGGACCCTCTCCAGGAGTTTAATGTCCCTCTTTAAGTGTGGCCTCCAAAACTGCATGCAGTACTCGAGGTACGGCCTCACCAAGCAGTTATACAGAGGAAGTATCACTTCCCTCCTTCTGGAGGTGATCCCCCCCAGCAATGCATCCCAGCATCATGTTGGCCTTGGCTGCTGCCCTCCTACAAGTCTCTGAGTTGTTCATCTTGACATCCACCACCACCCCCAGGTTCCTCTCAGCCATCGAGACATGTAGCATCCCCCCTGGGTAAAATACTGCTTTCTTAGTTAGATTTCATTTATTTTAAGGGCTCGTCTGGGATTTGAACCCAGGACCTCTCGCACCTGAAGTGAGAATCATACCCCTAGACCAATGAGCCACTCATCATCATCATCAAATCTTTATTTATCCAGACGAACATCATTGAGCACAGCTCATTTGCAAGATGGACCTGGTAAGGTCAAGGTTCAATTTATATAGATGCATAAAAATATTCAATATACACACACTCTAGGATACTACATAGAATATTCAGTATACACACAGTCTAAGGATACATTCTAATCAGACTATACATTAAATTCAGGTGTAGTGGTAATAAGGGGTGAGGGAAAGGGGAGCGGGAAGTGGTGTGCCTGGCTGGTGGGGGAGGAGGAAGATGGTGGGCACCTATACTGTGGAACAGATACACTGTGGGCCTATGAAGAGGGCAGGAGGCCATCACTGGGGGGTTTGTATAACAGGGGTATAGGGCTGTGATATATGACAAGGGATTAAGGGGAGCTGGATGGAAAGAGGGGTGCATGGAGTGTGAGGGGTGGTGACTCTTAGTAAAGGTGGATACCTTCCGTGAGTTGGCTAACTTGGGAGGGAGATGGATAAGATTAGGAATACTCTACTGTTTGTGGAAACAATTACATTTTTCTTTGATAAGCCTCGAATACAGATATTTAAAGGATGCAAATGAGATGTATCTGTTCACTTTCAGGGTCTTCTGCATTGTGTTCCATAAGGCAGATAAGACATAGCTGATAGCAGATCTACCATATCGAGAATTGAATTTGGGCACTTTAAGCATGATGAAGTTTAGACTTCTTAGGGCATATTTACTTGATGTGATTTGTGTGAAGCAGTCTGAGACATAATTTGGTAGCATCTTGGATATTGCTCTATAAGTCCATAGTGTAGTGTTCCTGTCTCTTCTAAATTGGAGCGAGGCCCATCCAACTGCAGCATAAAGCGAGCAGTGGTGAGTGCTGAGAGGAAGATCTGTAATAAACCTCAAGGCTTTATGGTAAAGTGTGTCCAGTTTGCTCAGACATGAGTTGGGGCAACGACCGTATAGGAAATCTGCATAATCTAATACTGATAGAAATGTGGCCTGGACCAGCTTCTTTTTAGAATCACTTGTGAGAAAGTGCTTTATTCTGTAATAGAGCCCAAGCCTCTGATGGAGTTTTTTTAGCAGATCTTCCAGATGATCTAAGTAGTCGAGTCTACTGTCTACCCAGACCCCCAGATATTTGAATTTTGTAACATATTCAAGATTTTCACCAAGGACAGTGGATATGTGGGGGAGATTGTTTGGGAAGGAGTGTCCAGCTTGTGTCTGGGGGGAGAAAAACATTGTCTTTGTTTTTTTTTTGCATTTAGCAGAAGTTTTTTTTCCAGTAGTTGGTGTTGTAATAGGTTGAATTCTGCCTGTAGCTCTATGCATGCTGTTACGGGAGAGGGATGACTGACATACAATACTGTATCATCTGCAAACAGGTGTACAGTGGCTTTGGTGAGGTTATTGTTGATGCTATTGATATATATGGCAAATAGGATTGGGCTGAGGCTGGATCCTTGTGGAACTCCTCTTTGGAGAGATGTAAGTGGTGATGGGTCTCCTTCAGCATTCACCTGCTGGGTCCTTCCGATGAGATAGTTATTAAACCATCTAATGGAGGTTGAGTCGAGTCCTATGGATTTCAGGGAGGAGAGGAGCAGTTCGTGACCAACCGTATCGAATGCCTTACTCAGGTCTAAAAATATAGCACAGGCACATTTTATTTATCCAGTTCGAGTTGCCAATCATTGGTTACTTTAGCCAGGGCTGTGATTATGCTGTGGTTGGCTCTAAACCCAGATTGTGCTGGATTTAAAAGATTAGCCTCTTCGAGATATCCTCTTAGTTGGGTGCTCACAATTTTTTCTAGCAGCTTGGATAGCACAGGGAGGATAGAGATTGGCCTGTAGTTGTTGAGGTCCATGGGGTCCCCTGCTTTCAGTAGTGGGATAACTTGGTTGTTTTCCAGATCGATGGAATAGAGCCTAATTGTAATGAGAGGTTAAATAGGTGTGTTATTGGCACTGCTAATACTTGTATGGCAATTTTTAAAAAATAGGGATCAAGGGAGTCTGCATCTGCACTTGTTTTGGTGTCCAGCTGTGATATTAATGCTTCCACCTGCTTCAGGGTGGCTGGTATGAAGGAGAAGGTGGATTCCGTTACCCGTGCTTCAGTGTTCTTGATACCTAACTGGGAATGCATTTGGTTAGCCGGAGAGGTGTCGAATGCTAGACCAGCGGTTGTAAAGTGATTGTTGAATGATTCCAGGACTTCCAGTCTATCAGAGATGGTTCTCTTGCCATTGTGTATTTTGGCTGGGAGTGTGTTACTTGGATTGTGTCCCTGTTATGTCTTTTATGGTGTTCCAGAACTTGGCAGGGTTGTGGCAGGAGGAGTCTAGTTCAGACGTATAATAAGTAGCCTTAGCATCTCGTACTTTCCTGGTACAGATATTCCTGGCTTTTTTGAACAGCTCCCAATCAGTTGATATCTTAGTTTTTTGTGCCTTTTTCCATAACTTGTCTCTGTCAAGGAGGGTGGCTTTAAGGTTGGGAGTGAACCAATGGCAGGCTTTATTTTTGATGCTTACCTTAGAAATTGGAGCATGGATATTAAGGGCACCTGTAACAATGTCATTTAGCACCTCGTATGCTATCTCCACTGTGTTTGCTAAGTAAAACTCTTGCCATTGTGTGGAGTGGTTTATCTCTTCCAGATATGCCTCAATGTTGAATTTTTGCTTTGATCTCCTCATTGTGAACTTAGTGGGGGGATGACGGCTTGCATGCTGATCTTATTCCCGCAATAAGGCAGTGGTCACTGATGTCATTGAATAGTACTCCAACATGCAAGAAAAGGTGAGGTTTATTCACTAGTATAACATCTAATAGTGTGCTGTTGCTTGTATTCTTTTTGTTGTTTCTGGTGGGTTCATTTATGAGATGTGTAAACCTATGTGTATCACAGAATGATATTAAGGGTGCAGCTGCCTTTGAGAGCCAGTTTAGGTTTAGGTCTCCTATGATTATAATTTCTTCTGTTCCCTTTTTGATTAGGTCACCCAGGTGGGATAATAGCTTGAGGTCAGCTGAGGGGGGCCTATAGCAGCCGATTAGCTGCAGTAATGTGGTGTGGGAGAAGGCCACTTTGAGGGATAGGCATTCAAATTCTTTTACCATGGATGATGAGTCGAGGCAGGTTACAGATAGGCTGTCCTTCACATATATCGCTACGGCCCCACCCCTAGTTTGGCGGTCAGCTCTGAATACTTGATAATTAGGTAAGTTTATGTCTTTGTTGGCCGTGACAGGCCTGAGTCACGTCTCAGACACTACTAGTATATCTGGTAGGGTATGGTTAACCCAGGCTTGGATCATCGTGATCTTCTTTAACAGACTGCATACATTAATATGGAGAAAGCTTAGCCCTTTGATCTTGACTAAGTCTGTTGGTGCAGTGATGACCTCTGGGGGTCCTGGGTTAAGTTCTACATTTCCTGAGCATATTAATAATAGTATCAATAGTTTCATAGTTGCCCCAAGAGATAGGTTAAAGATTCTTGCCATTGCCCTTTTTTTTTATTCTGATACCACTTTGTTTGCCATCTATATATGGAGCTTTGACCTCTTGTTAGGGTGCTAATTAGTAGTCTTGCAAACAGGCGCATTGAATAATTTTCTGTACAGAGTTGAAGCAAGGTCCCATAAGATAGTAAATACATCTGAGTCCCTCCATGGCAACTGCTCCATGGGTTATGTTGTAGCATTGGGAGGTCATATATACATACCCAGTCCCTTGGGACTGTTGCAGTAATGCAGTAAGTCAAGTAATGCAATACATCTCCCTGTGTGGCATCCTCTGAGAGATATCCTTTTTCACTGCACTCAGGATACAGTAATAGAGTGAGCAGAATCTAGAGAAATCCCCCAATTATGAAAAGTATAACTGGTATGCAGAAGGTACTATATCAAATGTCTTTCGTGATGCCCTCAGTAGATTGCTAATATAAACTACTTATCCAGCTACTGTCCGGTGAGTAGAGTTTAATTAAAAAGGGAATATAATTAGAGGGAGAAGGATAAAATATCACAACAGGGAGTGCCTAGCATATGTATTTCTCACTCTGATGTTTAAGGGCAAACATTGGTCAAGCTTCGGCTCAACAGTGTGGGCAGCATGAGAGAGCAGAAAGGGTGTCTGTTGATTTGGTAGCTAACAAGGGGATATAGAGCAGGCTACAGGGCAGTGAGACGCGGGGGCGTGATTTATGTTTTGGCGGGAAGGTGTCTATATAAGAAAGGCTACAGGAGGGAAGGTGGGTGGGCATAAAATTGTGACTTTTCTGTACTTTTCCCTGGCAGTCCCTCTGGTCTGGCAGTTCCGAGCATCGGCTTGTGGCTGCCGACCACCCGCTGGTGGAGACTGGCCCCGGCGCTCGACTGTGGGCACTTAGCAAGGGTCCTCTTCTGAGGAAAAAAGACAGAGCACAGCAGGTTAAATGCTTTGCAATGGCAAGCATCAGCAGTGCAGCAGGGGGCTGAAAATTAGCACTTTAAAGGCAATGGGGGGGCTGAGGCGCTGTAGCATCTGTCTATAGCAGTTCAACACAAAAAGGCTGTAATCACTGTGCTTACGTTTGCATAGGCTCTAACACAATTTCCCCACACCCCACAATTACAGGAAACAGCTCTTTTCATGAAATATTACACATTCAATATCCCAACAAAGGATTCAGCTTGTAAAACAGAAAGAAATAGACAGGGTAAAGCGGGGACCAATCGGGTGCAAAGCCGTGGAGAGCACTCGCCTTCCGATTTGTTGTGGCTTTGCTGTACTTTTCCCTGGTAGTCCCTCTGGTCTGGTGGTTCCGAGCGTTGTCTTGTGGCTGCTGACTGCCTGCTGGCGGAGACTGGCCCCGGAGCTCGACTGTGGGCACTTAGCGAGGGTCCTCTTCTGAGGAAAAAAGACAGAGCACAGCAGGTTAAATGCTTTGCAATGGCAAGCATCAGCAGTGCAGCAGGGGGCCAAAAATGATCACTTTAAAGGCAATGGGGGCTGAGGTGCCATAGCGTCTGTCTATAGCAGTTCAACACTAAAAGGCTGTAATCGGTGTGCTTACATTTGCATAGGCTCTAACACAATTTCCCCACACCCCACAATTACAGGAAACAGCTCTTTTCATGAAATATTACACATTCAATATCCCAACAAAGGACATATATTAATTCTGTGGTGCTGTATTGTAGGTGGCATAGTCTAATTCATCCCTAATCCAGGAGGTGGTGACAGCAACTCATCAGAAGCCCTGACGTGTCAAAATTTTTATTTCTCCACTTTTTGTAATGGTGCACCGGCAGTTGGCGTGTAATTGATTTGGTAAATCGGGAGAGAATGTGTCAGAGTAGACATCCGAAGTGGCATTCTGCAGCAGTGTAGATGTGTGCATATGCTGCTGACCTATTAATTTATATTTAATATCAATGGTGTTCGGTGTTAACTCACACCCTCCATTTATTGCCTGGACCCCATTTGTTTTGCCTTACTATGCCCTGTTGTGCAGTACCCCCTCCTTGCGATTTTCATAATACATACTTATACATTTTTTTTCCTTTTTTCCATTGGTGATCATGATCCCCAATGCCATCAAGTACTGTATATAATTGTAAAAAATAAAGATCTCTGCTGAGAACTACTCAGAAATCAATTGAGTTAAATTTTCAGCAGTTGGGGACACAGTACTGCAGACCTGACAGAGATTTTTAGCATTGTTTTTAACTAATATTAAAATCATATCTGAACTACATGGTAGCATGGTAAATTGGGAGAGAATGTCTGAGTTGAAGTCTGAGGTGGTGTGCTGTATATGTATGCATACTGTATGAATCAGGAAATGATGTGTGCCAGGTTGTATTGTCAGTAGCAGACAATCTTTATCCATATTACATGCCTGTAGAATTGATATAACCCCATTTAATTTTTTGTTGTTATTATATAATTAAAGCTAGACATCACTGTTGGTTAATGAAATCCTTAACCCCCAGCCCCTCACACACCCTCAAGTGTCCATCAGTTGATCTGTGAGCTGTGATATTTTGTGAGATTCTGCTTGCTGTTCCATTTCCCTCTAACTTTCCCTTTGCCAGTTTCATGCACAGTATTTCTCCTTTCCTTAATCTGCTGTTGATAGATTCATTTTGTAGCTCCATTGATGCTGAATGTGAGAGGCTAGGTGATATTGGTCCGTATGTGTTTAACTTGGTGTACATTATGCCATGTTTCACCTAGTATGCTGAATAAAGAGAACATTTACATTGCAAGGTCAATCAGATGTTAGGCACAAAGAAACCAGTGTAACTGTACCATAATTTAATCCATAATTTTGGAGTACTATTAAATCATTGCCAGTGAATACACTGAAACGATAACATTTTAAGTAAAATTGCTCAAAGGTGTTATAATCCAAGATTTCAATAAATAAAAAATAAAAAAAAGTAGGGTTCCAGCCACTAAAGAGTATGAATTAACATGAAAGTCCCTGATTTTTTAGCCCGCCCCTCAGTGTTATCACTGATATTATACTGTACATGTAACTGTAACTGGTGATTTAGCAGATGACATTCTTATCCCATATCTACCTGTAATATTGTTATTGTAACTGCAACTGGTCGATTAGCCCTCCCCCACCGCCACCAACACATTGCCGCGGTCCTGCAAAAATAAACACAACTCTTGTTGACCCTTATCCTACCTGAGCCACAAACATTCTATTTTTTCTAGGTAAAAAAGGGAAAAGAGTTTTTTTGTTGCCCTACAAAAGGAAAAAGAGTATGCTGTGCATTCAAACATTCTTATGCATATCATCCTGACACTGTACTCCTACATTCATGAGTTATGAAATTCCCCCTAATTTTTTTATAAATCCTTTGCATCTGAAAATGAGCATTGTATCCTTTAGAAAGAAATATAAAGTAAAAACCTCTAAATCCTTGGTTCTGGTCACATGCACCAGCCTGGAACCAAGGATTAAGCAATTTCTTATTTTCTTTCCTTTCTATGGAGACATGATGCCCATTGTCAGATAAAAGTAGCATATACTAAATCAGAATTATGCCTAGCTTCAAAATCCATAAAAAAATATGTTAGCATCAATATTGCATAACTAATCTGTGCACTAGTGCAATGTCAGAAGGGTGTGGTGGATTTATTGTTTGATGGACTAATAGTTCATATTAACATTTTGTCCATATTTAAATATTTCCCCGGGTTGCACCTGAAGACAAGCCTTGACTTAGTGTGCCTTTGCCAGTTACCAATTTTAAATAATTAATTAAAAAATTTTAATCTGCAATAATGATGGTGACACTCATTTTCATCAGGCTGGTCAGCATTGTAAATTCAGACCTGCAATGGTTTCCGCATCTACTGGTAGCAGACATACTGAATTGCGGTAGTGATCTGAGTATCAGCTGCTGGTAGTTAAGCATGGCTACAACTTTGCCTGTCACATGAAGAAAACACTTGAAAAAAAATTCATACACAAATAGATAATGTGGTTAACAGAACTGATATCAATATACCTTTCAACTTTGATTCATGTATCCTAAGCAACGCTGATGCTCATCTTAGTATTGTATATCTGGTAAAGCAGTTATTACTTTGATGGGGGTCTCAACTAAACAGTTAATTTTAATACATTGGGTGGCTTATACCTCTTTATCCTTTAAAGAATGGTTATCTAATATTAGGACACATCTGGTAAAGATCAGGCTAATAAGCTCATTTTATCATAAACAAGACTTTTTCTTACATAAATAGGGAAAATTACAGACTGCAGTATCTAATCTTTAAATTACAGTACTTCCCTGCTTTTCACCCCATATGCTGCACATTCCCTATAGTTTGTGACATTATATTAAACCATTGTATTCAATGATTGTTATATAAATAATAGCGTTATACTCCCATCACGTCATGATTTTATCTACACTTATTACATCTGCTAGATATGTCACATTATAGGGCTTTTGTGTTACATCAGTTCATCCAGCATGTAGTAAATTACTCCAGAAGCTAGGTACTATAGTTTGATCAGTTTGCAATATTTTATGCATTAGCCCTTTACTATAGCTTGATTATCATTCTCCCAATGTAGTTTAGTAGGGTAACGGGGATAACGGGGGGGGGGGGCTGGTTTGGTTCTGTAAGGTACTTTTTTATGTTATGGATTTAATAATTTGTTTATTAATATATATGAACTTATTCTCAACTTTAGATAAAAGATTGTATAGAGCATCTATTTCTGGTTTTGCATGGTTAATAGTATATTTAGTAATCCTTATATTTTGGAATCTGTAAGTACAACACAAGTAGGTCTGTATGAGTCATACTGTTCCTATAGTCCCTCTCCAATTATGTAAAAAAACACTTTCACCATCCCTGATATTGCCACGCTATTCCAAAATAACTTTCACTCATCTGTTCCCTCCCCCGATTGACCCCTGATGTCACCCCACTATTTGATTAATTGAAAAAACACTTAAAAAAATGTGCATGCTAATAGTATGCTAGCAGCATACTGCTTATGTATTGACATATAGTAATCAACAAAAGCATGCAATACAGTATAGAGAGGCATTCCTGTCAAGAAAAGCAACATTTTGTCAATAATCAGTACAGATTAGAGACACATTAATAGTAACTTCTGCTTTATTGCTGAAAATAGCACAAGGCAAAGGGTTGATTCCATTTGATGTTGAAGACTTCTATTTATACAGCAGTGGGCCATGTGCAGTACACTGCAGGTGGTTATAATACAATTGTTTTGATGCATCTGGATGATTAAAATGAGTAAGGGATAACAAGTACCTTTTGCATATTTATTTAAAATGCTAATCTTCACACCATTTATGTAGAATTTATTTCCTGGACTAGTGTTGCAGAGATGAAATCTTGGTATTAATACTGGGTTCTTTTCTAACCAGCAGCTTTATATCTGACAGACCTGATACAAGGTCATACAGTGAGTCAAAGTCAAATCTCCTGACTCATAAGCATTACTTGCTGCCAGTCATAAGTTTTATTTTTGGCAAGGGGGACTGATGGCACTAATTTATGCCCCTAAACTGTAAGGGCAGGGAAGTAAATCATGCTCCCAGATATGTGTCAATTGTTGATTGGTTACCAATATGGCCATGGCAGAGAAAAGCTGGTAACATACAAATAGGAGATTTTGCAAAAAATATATTGCAGCAAGTAGATTATTTTTTATTAAACACAACTGAACAGCATCTTGTAAATGCCAAATGAGACAGAAGGAAAAGGAGACTCAGCAATTGAAGAAAAATCCTGAATTTAAGGCACTACATTAAAGGGGAGTGATGGAGTGTAATGGGGTTATATGAACTTTAGTAGGGTGGACTAGGTGGGCCAGATGGTCAGTACTATTAGAAATGATGTCTGGTTAAAACAGTAATGAGCATAAATATGAGTTGCCCCAGAAATCTTTCTCCTTTATCCAACCCCCCCCAAACCTTCAGTGTTTGTCTGTGTAGCCTTTGAAACGATTGAAATGCTCAGTTTCTTTTTTCACCCCTTCATTACATGCATGGAATAATAGTGGACTACACATGAGCATTTCACTGTTTTCTAAGGCTACACAGACACACACTGAAGGTGGTTTCCAAATAATAGTTCCAAAGTGGTCAATGCTAATGCAATGGCACATCATTGTCAGGAAACAAAGGAACTGACACAGCAGGCAATGTGGGAGAAGGGAGCTAGCAGCACATAACGTTATCAGTGACAAAGGCAGTAATTAAGCACACTCACCAGACAAAAGAAAGTTCAGTGTCACATAGCACGTGTGTGTGTGCCTCCCTCATAACCTCTATGTAATGGAATATTTTTTAGGTGCAGAGCCAAAGTGTACAGTATGATTTATTTTCATTGTGGTTCTCGATCCTATTTAAAAATTCAGAGTGTACAGTTTGATTTAAATTTGCTTTTGTTCAGTAACTGAATAAATAGGTATGACCAATACACTGTTTCTTTTATTGTATGTGTTTTGGTGATTTTTTTAAATGTCCTACTGTCCATAAATTGTTTATGGGCTTAAAGCTCATAAACAGTGTATACATATGCCCATAAACAGTGTATCAATATGTACCAAAGTGCCATTAGATAACACTTCATTTGTGAACCTAATGCAGTTCAGGAAAAAATTAAACAAATGATGTGTGTTGATGCTTCTTTTCCTCTCAGTGTTTCTAAAAGTAGTTCACTTGCAATGCATGCTTCCCAAGCCCCCATACATATGCTGGGCTGAAATACAGATGCCCCACCCACATAGTTGTATGCAAAGCCCATCAAATGAGTTTGGATACAGCCTTTGAAAGTGAGAGGTTTGACCATTGTAATACAAAGTGATGTCATTGCCTCTTACCTTTCCAAGACAGCTCAGCTTTGTTTCTACTTCTGCTTGGGGGAACGGGTGCCTCCTGAACACATTAAGCTGCATTCTAAATTTAAATCCCCTGCCGAATTTGCCCAAAATTTGAATAATATTACTTTTTTCACCTTAATTAACATTTTTTCAACAAAACCACAATGACAGGATATTGGTTTTCTTTTTCATCAAAAGCTTCAATGGAGCATCTTCTAACTTATTATCTGTTTCAGAGTTATTGTATCCTTTTTGTATTATGAATCAGTACTTTATGATTATAATCTGTCATTTGTCTGTCAATCTGTCAGTGTCAGTGGCTCAGTAGGTAGCACACTCACCTCTGAGGCTGGAAGACCAGAGGGCTGTGGGTTCAGTTCCCACATCTGGCACTTGGGTTAATATCCCAATACTGACACTGTAGTGCAGCATGAGAGGGGTGCTGCACTTCTGAGATGCTGTCTTTCGGATGAGATGCTAAACTGAGGTCCCATCAGCCTGGATTGGTGGTAGCTCAGGTGGATGTTAAAGATCCCATGGCACTTATCGAAAAGAGTACTGGAATTTCCCGGTGTCCAGGCCAAATTTCCTTCATTCATTAAAAATACCACCGTCAGCTTAATCTGGTACAATTTCAGTTGCTTACCATCTGTATCCCCCCTCCCCCCCAGTCGCCCCTGAAAAAGGGACTTCTAGGCCCAGTGGGCTTACCGGGTCAACAAAATTCAACAAAACAATAATGCAATTACTATGAGACAGGTAAAACTAGCTTTATACCTAAATACTCTAAATGTTGCTTTTATAATCAGCTGGAAAACAGTATTACTATTATGTGTAGCGGTAATCTGTGTTCCCAACATTTCTGATTTGCCAATATTTATCTGATTTGCCAATATTTAGTGGATATCCTGCAATTCCAGAATATTGTAAAATCTCAATTGTATTGCCATTGATCACATAGGGCAATGACAGGGTCTACGGCAGACTGGATGGGCCTAGCGATTCTTATCTGCAAACAATTTCTGTTTCTATTTGCATAAGCATTTAATTAAAATAAGCATTTAATTTATAGTCCTGCTTCCCTACCTGAAACCCCATTTTATTGTTATTGTTTCTGATTTGGCCCAGGCCAGCAACAATATACTGTAACAAAATAATTTAATTTTGCACCCTCCCTCCTTTCCCCATTAATGCACCTCTCTGGTAGAACTTATACCTACCACTACCTCCACCTGTGATGTCTACCCCCACCTTTCCTTTCCCCTCCTGGTACCAGAACCATTAATTTTGTCAAAGCTGAACTTAATTCAGGGGGACCTAATCAAAGCTGAACAAAATTTGCCAATGTGAGACTCCCTTCACTTTCTAAAATGGAGCTTTTGACCACTGTGTACATTGGACATGAGTTTATTAAAAATAGGGATGTGATGTTCAGCTGTGACCAGGGTCTGTCAGTGACTTTGGTCATTTTTCAAAAGATTATGATTTAATCTAATTTATTCTGGTTTAAACCATTAAAATATCCAGATGTAATCAAAACTGGGTCAGAGACAGATCCCGACATGTCAAATGGCAGCATCAGATAGCCATCTCTCACCATTTAGAAGTCTTATATGTGTCATTTTATTTTAAAAAGTAGTCAAGATATGCTGGTGGGGGGGGGGTTATGATCCCACTCAGAGCTGGTCCTCCAGTCACATTTGTGACAGTGATGATGATGGTACCATATATACAGTAATAGGGTGTGGGTCAGATAGTATACTGTAGCTGTACAGATTTCTGTGGAGGAGTGGAGCTGCCATCAGCAACAACAACCTCTCAGATAAACCCTCTCTGAGTGCCAGCTACAGCCCAGCACTTGAGTAGTATTGCATTATACTCACTAGGCACTTACTATGCTGCACTGACAGGGACCAAGGAGGAGAAAAGGAAGCTATTAGTGCAATTAAAATTATAAGGAAAGAAACACATCTGGAGCTGTGTGATAACAGTCCTTACTACAGTGTCCTACTCACTATTGCCCAGAGCTGATTTGCTGATTTCAGTCTCTTGCACTATATCTGCTCATTTTGATTTCATATACAGGTACTGAAGTTCTGACTTTACTAGATCAGAAAAAAATCAGGATTTCATTTTGTATTCTGTAGCACAAACATCCTCCCTTCTCACCATTTCTACCAATTTATGAAATTGGAGGGCAGCACTTTTCTGAACTGTGAACAGTGGTTACTTGCAGCTCGATGCTTGCATTGCACAAATATTTGAGCTGTTCACTTCTTGTCCAGAGAGCGGGTCCAACCAAGAAGGAGAAAAATTAGCTAGTCAAACCCTAACCTTCCAGAACAGCTCCAGAACTGTGTTAACCCCCCTTACAGTTCCCCATCTATGACACTGTACCTGACTGACAGCTCGAGAGGTCACCAAAATTAATAATACTCGCTATCAATAAGTGCTCTTTGTGAGTGGAGAGGGGGTACAGCAGCCTTAATTTTTAGCCTCAGGTTGCAGGAGCAGTACATCTTATCCACAGCCAGCCCTTCCTTAGCCAGAGTTAACCAAAATTATCAATATTGATGTCTCAGTACTAGTACCATGGAGTGAAGCAACAACCAGGGACAAGGGCAAAGGAATGCACTTTCTTGTAATGACTCAGTTACTGTACTGTATGTACAGAGCAGAAATAAACTGGTACCCACTCATTCTTCAATTCATCCAGCATGAATGAATGATGACATCATTGCCTATGGTAATACCATATTGGCTGACAAGTGACCAATCAGGTATTACTATAGGTGATGACATTGTCATTCATTCATTCTTTTGCTGGCAATTGTCACGATATTTATCTTTGACTGTGATGTGCCATTTCAGACATTGAAACAGGAGTGTTTGTAGTCATTCCTGTCAATTCTACAGTCCTAGATATTTTTTACCTAATTTTACACTTGCTTCCAAAATGTACAGTATACTGATGTTCTATATAATGTTAGTGCTATTGCCATTTTCACTGCATTTGTAAGACCTGTTCCATGTCAATGCTGACAGTCAAGAGTTATGCTTGCAGTGATCCAGGTTAAGAAATAAAACTAGCACTATATAGAACATCAGTATATATTTGGGAAGCAAGTGTAAATTAGCTCAGGAATGCCTAGCACTATAGCACAGTGTCTACCACATTACACATTACATCTGAGTGGAATGACTACAATAGCTTCTGTTTCAATTTCTCAAACAGCACATCACAGTAAAAAATATATAGTGTGACAATTGGCACAGGATACCATGCCATGGTTTTTAATACAGTGGGGGCAAGCCTGTGTATAATATTGTACTGTAAACTCAATAGCATATTGCACATCAAACAAAATGCAGCTGCATACAACAACGTAAGTAATGTATCAGTTATCTAGGATAAGAGTAAACAAATGACATAAACTAGTCACAACCCTTGAAGTGGCGACTTCAAGTTCATTGCTTTGGGCAGTAGTGAAATAAAACATCTGTCACCCTGGTAACATCAGTCTTAACCTTATTATTATCGTTTTATGTATGCACGCATGTAATCTAACCTTTTCTTTCAAATGTAGTTTTTGCCTTCAAATAAAATATGATAAATACTATGCAGTATGTGGCCATTGAGCATGCATATTACATGAATGACTGGTTTCACACAGTAGAGCTTTTACACGACACCAGCTTTTGGTTCAGATTCTGGGAATGTTGCTATACAAAAAAAATGAATGTACTGTGCCAGTGGCTCCAACAGATATCACGAGACATAGGAAAAATAACTTTTTAACTGGGGGCTAGTCAAACTACTACTAGAGACTACAAGAAACAGTTTGACTCTGTTGAAATAGTAATGCCTTTATGAGTGGGGTTGATTAGTTACCAGGGCAACTGATGCTTGATTTCACAAAGGCTGGGGGGTGTCTGATTTGAGCTTTCACAAAGGCACAAGACAATGTGGCATTGACTTTGGAGCTGGAGGGGGTCTGATTTGAGCTTTCCAAAAGGCAAAAGCAATGTGGCAGTGACTTTGGAGCTGGGGAGGGTATCATTTTATGAGCCCATTTATCTTCAATGCATTTGGGGGATCACCCAAACAGTATATTATTATTAGTGTTTTAGGCAGTCTCCTGAACCTCTAAAAATAGAGGTAAAGTGTTGAGAGTGATATTTATCCAAGTCAAAAATTTCAGTTTCCACATCAAACCTTTAACCTGATTTACTCTATCCTAACATAAGCAGCTAGACAAGTTCAGCTTTAAAATATGTGTCTGCAGCATTCTAGTACATGTGGATTTTGTTTCAATACGTTGCTAAGACCTAAGTAGTGACTTTTTGTGGTATAATAAAAGTTACAAAATGCTGTCTTGTTCCACATAACATGTTGTTGACCTTATTTAGTTTTTGTTGACTGGATAAGTGCACTAGACAAATTCTGCCTATTTTGAGGCATGACCTGGAGGAGGGGGATACAGATGAATGCCAACTGACCTTGAACCAGATTAAGCTGTTGGTGGTATTTTTAGTGAATGGGGGGAAATTTGGCCAGGGCACCGGGGAAATACCCCTACAGTTTGTCAGTAGGGGGAGCTGTTGGCCTTCATTATGGCCACTTTGCTGAAGACGGTGGACAGTATGGATGTGTCTGAGGAAGGGGAGAGGGCCTTCTTCCCTGGGCTCAAAAATCTAGAGGCTTCCATGGATTTGCACAACGAGAATGTTTTTTTCAGAAATGGATGAGTTGGTATGCTTTCCAACTGCAGCATTTCAAATGGATGAAATTAATCATGATTTGAGGACTGAGCAACAGATAAGTACAAGCTCTTTACACATGAAAAATATAAGTCCCTTGTTCCCTCCAGAAAATCCTAAGATTACCTCAGGTGATCATACCTTTGGTTCTGATGAACTTGTTGTTGTAGACTCAGGTTCGGCTGACAGTTCTGTCAAACGCAGTGACGCAGATGCATCAAAGGTCAGTGCCGCCCTAGATTCTGTGTGTCTATCCTGTCACACTCCCTTTGCAAACATGTTTGAAAATTGGGAAGAAATGGCTGGCAGTGAAATAGCTATGAGCAGCGAGTGCCAAAAGCCATTCCCTTTTCGAAAAACTGTCCCCGAAGTAACTGCAACTGAAATGAAACAGAGTCCGCTCATATGTACAGAGACTTCTAGTTCTCTTCTGGTGCTGAAACCAATTGGAGGTTGGCAGAAAGATAACGAACAAACAAAACTCTTCATGATTGGTTCCAATTCAGCTGTGGATAAGGGAACAAGGGCACACGGTGGTGTTCGCCGTGTATCTCAGGGTGAGCTTATTTGTCGAACTGATGCTTCAAATCCAGCTCAAGTCACTAGCTTTTCTTTCCAAACCAAGAACCAAACTTCTAAAATTTCTCCTGAGGTAATTAAAAGCAAAAGAGCAGCATTGACAGCAGCTAACAGCAATTTGAATACAACACCTCCTTTACGGAAACTGGATGTTAATTCTGATGTTGTACAAAGCCTCTCTACCTCTGCTTTTATCCAGTGAGCCTTTTCTTTTCCTACTAGTGGGAAAGATAACCCTGATATTTGGTCCCCTGATAAATTCTTGCTGGAGTCTGGATGGAAATTGGGCCCCATGGGGATATGGGTCCCAGACCTGGACTGGTCTTCTGTTTCTCCTCTTCCTTCAGGCCCCATTGAATGGTCTCCTGCTGCAGCTGAAAATAAAAAGAAGTTTGACTTCAACCCTTCTGATTCAAAGTCTGCGCTTATAAAAGATCTCTCACCATCAGATCCAGAACCAGGGGATAATAATTCACCTGGGGAGAAAGATTCTAATGAAGTTTCTGAGGTTCCCCCACAGCCTAAACCCCTTCTTTCTGATCTTTTTTCCAAAAAATGAAAGAAGGCAGCACCCTGAAGGAACACAGTGCGGATTCGGTATAAAGGGGGACTAGCCAAAAGGCCTGATCAGGTGTATGTAGGGAAGCTACTTTTGATGGAATCCTTACAGTTCTCACCTAAAGACATTTTTGCATTTATCAACATTTCAGGGGAGGATAATTATGATATTAGTTTTATATCTCCTTTCCTGTTAGATCTTTTTTGGCAAAGATATAATCAACTAAAATTCTCCCCATGTGATCTCCTTTTACAGTTACTCTGCTAGCGCAATTTTTGATCAAATATGTAACTGTGATGTTTAGAAATGAGGGGGTTCATGTTGAAGACATCACTTTCTGGCTCTCCCAGAAATGTGAGGTCTTGGGTGTTCCTGAAGCAGTGTTGGATACAGAGCTGTTCTGGACTGGTAGCTGGAAGTACAAGGTGAAACTGAGTCAAACTAATAATGAGGTTGACCATATTCCTAATTCTTTCACCGTGGGGAGAGACAGGGGAGTATGTTTTTATGCAGGGCAGCCCTGTGCCTGCTACAAATGTGGGGCTCAGACACATCTCTCAAGTTCATGTGACACCACTAGGTGTGAAATCTGTGGAGAGATTGGGCATGGTAGTTTTCAGTGTCCTACTCTAATAAAGTGTGAGTTTTGTGAAGAATCTGGGCATGGGTACAGAGATTGTCCTTGGGCTGCCTCAAATAATGCATCAGTTATTAGTCCTGAGTTATTGATTCAAAAAGCTCAAGATGAAGCCTATTTGAAATATTAGAAGAAGAGGCCTAACCCTCCTACCTCTGAGAATGCAGCAACAGTAGGGAACAAAGGTGTACCAGATACTGGCCCTCCCAATAGGTCAGAGATAGGATTATCCCCCCCAATCCCTTTAACATAAATGATTTTCCTCCTGTTTGTTATCAGGAAGCTGAGCAATCGAAACCCCACAGTTCTGCTTTAACTGAAAAAGAGTAACTAGGGCTCTAAGCCCCCCACAACCCCTGAAATCTATGGAGCCCTATTTTTGAAATAGAGAATTCATATGCCATTTTAGACACTATGGGAGGTGATTCCGATATGGATACAGGCACTCCCGGTCCCTCCCAATCCTCTGAGAGTAAAACATCTCACAGTGATTACAAAAGAAAAAAGGAAAAAAAAACTTAAATTCTTCTGGCTAAACTAAGTATTGGGTCCTTCAACTGTAGTAGTCTTTTGAATAAATTCAAAAGGGCTGCTCTCTTTCAATTCCTTCATCAGGATGATTTTGATATTTGTGTTTTTACAAGAAACATGGATCTATACTTTAGATCAGTGTTATTTCATAACATCTGAATGGATTTGGGGACTGTCCTACTGGTCCTTCGGTTTAGATAGGGTGGATGGTATAGGGATTCTCTTTGGTTCTTACAATTTTACCCTTAGGAAATTGATTGATTTAATACCTGGGAGGCTTTTGATAACAGATGGGCTTTGGAAACAAGCTAGTTTCAGATTTATAGTTATCTACGGGCCCCAGACAAAAGCAGGAAGGGTTGACCTGTATAACACCCTTCTACCCTTCTTAGCGTATACTTGTTATATTATCCTGGGAGGTGATTTTAATTGTGAAATTTAAAATTCTAGTAGGGGTAAAACTGGTAAGAAAATATATTGTGATATGTTAGCCTTAGAAAGAGATATTAATTTAGCAGGTTTAAGAAATGGTAGGTGTTATCAGAATGGGAGGTTAGCTTATACATTTAGAAAAGGGAAGTTAACATCTACTATTGATTACAATTTTTTTTTTAAAAATCTTTCCCCTCCCATTCATAAAACCCTTATCAATGAATTTTCTGATCACTTACTGATTACTCTGTCCTTTGGTTTTTCCTCCTATAAGAATATAAATAAAAGCAGATGGAAACTTAATACATTCGCCTCACAGGACCCTAGGGTTGTGAATGGTATAACCTCTTTGTTATGGGCACGAACATCTGTAATTGATTTATATGAAGACTTATGGGATTGGTGGGAAGATACTAAGAATGATGTTAAGAAATTGTTTTAAAATTATGGGAAACAGAGGGTTGCAGCTAAATATTTTCAATATTTAACCTTACGAAAGAATATACAGGGGCTATTCTCTAATGCTAACACTTCTAGAGTTGATTTTTCTACACAAATAAATCAAATTAAGTTAGCTATGAGGGAGTGTCAATATGACAGAGCACAGACGCTGCATACAGAACTTTTCTTTGAGACACAAAAAAGCCCAATAGGAGATCCTTTTGAGGCCTTTAAAGAAAAGAAAAGTTCCTCTGGTTTGGAAGTTTTACAAAATGAGAAGGGAGAGCTTAAAACTTCCCCTATTGATTTATTTACTATTATCCAGGATGATATAAGGTAACAGGAAAGTTTGGATGTTCGACAACAAATGGGTACTGAGGGATTCCTTCATGATCTTATTTTTTCTCACCCCCCCGTGGTTTGGACCTCCATAAACTAGCAAACCCTATTTCGGGACCTGAACTTCTTAAAGTTATTTCTTCCTTAAAATTAGGGGTCTCCCTAGGCTTAAATGGTTTGCCTTATGAATTCTATAAATGTTTTAGTAATATCCTGGCATTATGCCTTGAAAAAGTTTGTTCTTTCCTTCAAACTACTCCTTGCCTGCCCTTAAGGTTTATGTCTGGGTCATTAGTGTATATTTTTAAGGGCAGGGATAGAACTAAATTAAGCAACTGGAGACCCATTACAATTCTGAATTCCGATTTTAAGATTCTGTCCCAGGTACTAAATAATAGACTTAGAGCTGTTTCTAGTGATTTGCTATATCCCTTATAGTTTTGTGGGATTCTGGATTGAAAAATTCAGTTTGCCTTAATTATTATCAGGGAAATAATTGAATTTTCAAATAGATACCCATCTCGGGATTGTATTTTGTCCTTGGATAAAAATACAGCCTTCGATAGAGTGTTTCGGCCATACTTATATGCTGTATTAAAAGAGTATGGAATCCCCCATGGGTTTACAAATTGGATCGAGTTGATGTATGATACTGTTTTAGTTTATACAGTTATTAAAGGCCAGTCTTCTCTCCCTATTTCAGTTAATTTTGGAGTAAGGCAGGGTTGTCCTTTAAGCCATTTGCTGTATGCATTCTCTCTAGACCCATTACTCTGGAGTTTAAACCAGATGGATGCTCTTCCAGGTATATCTGGGAATTTGAGGGGAGATACTGTGGTCATCCAAGCCAATGCAGATGATGTTTGTATCTTCTTGACAGATATGACTCAAATTTTTGCAGTATTAGATTGTATTGGCAGATATGAGAAGGTCTCAAACTCCAAATTAAATATAGGGAAATCTAAAGGCCTTATTTTAGGGTCTGTAACACATGAGCAGTTTGATATATCTGGAATCATTATTTCCTCTACACCATGCAAAATATTAGGTATACTTTTTGGATCTCAGAATCTCCCCTCAGAAAACTGGGAAGTAGCCTTAAAAAAGGTGGAAACAAAGGTTCAGAGGTGGAAAGGGTGGAGACTGTCAAAGAAAAAAATAATTTTTGTTATTAAAAAAATCATTATACCTGGGTTATTATATGTTGCTATTTTATATCCTCCTCCTTTAGTCTTAGAAACACGCTTGTATGCTTGTTTCTTCTCCATGCTGTGGGGAAGCAGACTTAACGCAATTAAGCAATGTTATACCTATTTACCTATTTCTCAGGGAGGGTTGGGTATGGTGGATCCCTTAATTTTTTTCTATGCTTTATTTTTTTTCCAGAATTTTAATTTTGATCCCCTTTGCCCAGAGGCTTTACAACAATTGTGAGAAATGAATAATTTTATGATTTTCTTTGAGATATGGGAAAATCCCCCCCCCCTCCAGGATCCCAAAAGGTGTTTATATTCCATTATTCTTTAAACCATGTGCCCAGAAATTGTTCAAGTGGTCTATTTCTCACCAATGTGTGAGAGAAAATATAGGTGCTAAACTATATAGTTTTATTCTCGGGAAAATTTATCCACATGAACCTGAATTTGTTAATTGTCTCCCTTCATGTAAAAATATGTTATTAAACAATTAAATTATCCTAGAATTCCTTCTTAAATGTGGGAGGTGTTATGGCTGTCAGTTTATGGGAGATTGAACATTAAAGGGAATGCTAAACACAAGATGATGAGCGAGAGGTATTGTCCTCATTCTCAGTGTCAGGCTATAGAAGAAACTATGGACCATTTTCTATTTAAATGTACCTATGCAAAGGGGCTATTGCACTTTTTGAGTACCAAATTACGGTTTCAATGGTTACAAAAACTAGATTATCAGATTTTGATTTTGGGAGCCTTCTTATGATTGGGGCACGTTAATAGATTTTTTTTTTTAGCTGTTTAAAGTATTATTTATGGCAGGCTAGATGCCAGTGGGTGTTACAGCAAAAATTTATGTCATATGATACCTTTTATGTATTATTAATGGAAGCAATGAAATCAGTTTATATGAAGGATAAAGGTTTTTGCACTTCAATGAAAGCATTTAAATGGTGGAGAGGGCTGCAGGTTTTCATTAAGTATAAGTAAATTAGTTTTTTAAATAAGTTCGGATCTATGGAAGATAGTATATAATTTCAAAATAAACACAAGAAGTATTCTTATGTATTTCTTTATAAGTTGTTTGCAAACAGAATATTTTTATGTTTTATGAAGATTTCCTTTTTGGAAAAAGAGAAACAAAAAGTTTATTAAAAAAAAAGCATTCTTCTGATATTATTAACCGATGCATTGTTATATGTCCTAAGGAATGTTTTTGTTCTTCTTCCTTTTACTAATTCTCTTTGTATAATAATATGTTGCTTTAATGTTTTTTCAACAAAAACTCCCCTACTGTTTTCAAGAAGTGCCATGGGATCTTTAACATCCACCTGAACTCCCACCAGAACAGGCAGATGGGACCTCGGTTTAACATCTCATCCAAAAGACATCACCTCAGGAGTGCAGCACCCCCCTCCTGCTGCATTACAGTGTCAGTATTGGGATTTAACCCAAGTGCCTGGTGTGGGGATAGAACCCACAGCCTTCTGATCTCCCAGCCTCAGATGCAAGTGTGCTACCTGCTGAGCCACTAACACTACATGTGCAAACAACATTGCAGCTTTTTGCCATTGGCGCACTTTTATTATGAGAAAAAGATGCAAGTAGATCTCCAAGGCATAAAAAATATGAACAGGAATCTTAAAAATGCATCTCTGTTCAAATATTTTAAAAATTCCTCCACTGCCATAAGCACACTGTATGTACACCCAATGGTCATCCATCTATGAAATATCAGAATGCCATAATTTGACCAGTAAATAAAATACACTACAGCTCTCTATAAATATAAATGTTTGATTGATCACCAGTTATCATTTACTGTAGTTAAATGTGCTTGACATTCTTTCTTGAAAGAGCTAGTAAACTATATTTTAGTTTCAATACTGTAAGATAATAAGTTGTGACTGTTGTAATTTGATACATTGTACCAAAGAGTGCACTGTGCAACATTGTATGTACTCCATCTAAAAATGTTTCACTGTTTCAAATATAAAAGAAAACCTTTGCAACAATACATCACCAGGCTCCTGGCACAGGATGCCTTTTAAAAGACTGATGGTATTGCAGAAAATGATATCAAGCCAAAGGGGCAAGTAAAGTAGCACTTCACCCATAAGCATTCAATCTTCAGTTGGATTTGTTTTTAAACAAATTTACTCAGCTATGATTTACTACAGCAAGCATTTAATTTAAGGGTGTCAGGATTTAGACTGGAATATATTTTTTTGTCAATGCAGAAACCATAAAAAAGTTATTTAAAGAATCAGAGAAATTCAACAGCTTTTGCTATTATTATTGTTTGTTAACTGTGTAAGGCCATATATATATATATATATATATATATATATATATATATATATATATACATATATATTATAGGGGCATGGTTGCTCCCCTATACTTAGGGGTTGAGTAGGCACTTTAATGTTAAACCTCAATTTTTGCACATTAATAACTTTGCAACTGTTGAACAAATTTGCACAAAATTTGGAATGCACAGTCTGGTATGATAAATCTCTTGATTTACCAATTTGCGTTTTGGTCAGACTTATGGTTTCTGAGCATCAAAATGCTAAAAAATGCATTTTTCACTACTTTTGATGTGTTTTGCCCATGGTGTTGCGACCACACTGTGTGGTCTTTTGGTCTGAAGTTTGGAATGTAGAGAGAGGTTAGGTCAAGGAACAATCCAGCATTGGTTCGGTAAAAAAATATAAATCTGTTCCAAAGTTATTACATTTTTAATTTTTGGGTTCTGAGCATGTTCGGTTCACTCCAAGATTGATATAGTTATTTTTAAGACAAAGACTGGGCTTATGGTCAAGGATTTTGTAGCTCAGGGACTAGGATCCTGGTCCACCAGAAAATTCCTTGTCCATGAGCCACCATCTTGTTTTTCAGTTTTTCCCCAAAACAAAATGTTGTAACTTTCTCCACGGATGATTTTTTGGCCAGATGAGGCATGGGTTTTGTTCAGGGTGACCCCCCTCTACAAAGCTATGCCTTTGGTTTGGCTCATTTTGGTCATAAAATAGCTTTTTAAAATTTAAAAATTCTTTGACCGTGCCTTACTAATGATCCTAGTCCGTGAGCTGTCAAAACCCTAGTGTGCGAGCTCACGGTCAAGAATTTTGCTACCTCGCAGACTAGGATTTTAAAACATTTACCATTGCACTGCTAATGAATGGTTTGCTCTTTTTACTTGACATTTTCAGGGTATTGAGGGGATGCCCTACAGGTGTGAATTATGTTGTTTAGGTGTTGGGGAATTAAGAGGTTCCATAGATATGCCATCATGAAGCTCAGATTTTCCCTATAGGATTACATTGTGTCACCCATTGCATTTTTCAGTGGCCATATCTTGGAAATGATGCAAGATACGTATTCAGTCAATTCATGTTGTGAGCAGTGCTCATTGTCATGATTACAATGACACTTGCATTTTTTTTCTAGTTGCTACAGTTCCCAATATATCGGCAAATTAGTGTTACAAGGGTTCTTTGCCCTATAGGGCTGCTGTATGGCTCTGTAGCTATGTGTAAGTGGGAGCACAGGGCCCAGAGGGTCTGTGCTCCCACAGATACTCATTGTTATGCAGAAATATGAACATACGAACATACACAATTTGCCAGCAGATAAAGGCCTAGAGGTCTATCAAGTCTGCTAGAATGTGCAGCTAGCACCCCTTATTCTGCAGCTGCCCCTCCCTTCCACCCTTCCCCTTCATTAACCCTCACCCTTGTCCTGTCCCATCCTTGTTTGAAGCAGTCCACTGTTCTACTGCATACCACTTCTGCAGGTAACGCATTCCACCCAGCCACCACCCTCTCTGTAAAAAAGTGTCTCCTCATCTCCCTCCTGAACCTTCCTCTCTCCAGTCTCATATCATGGCCCCTGGTGGCCCTCCCCTTCCTTACTTTGAACAGCCCCTCTGTACCCATCTTGTTTATTCCTTTCATGTATTTAAAGGTTTCAATCATGCCACCCCTGTCTCTCTCTCTCCTCCAGTGAGTACATGTTCAACTCTTCAACCTCCTCTTGTATGATAAGTCCCAGCCCCTTGATCATCTTTGTTGCCTCGCTTGCACCCCTCCAGTAACTTAATGTCCCTCTTCGAATCGGACACCAGTGCCGCAAGTACTCCAGGTGTGGTCTAACTAATGACCTATACAGTGGCAGAATCACCTCCTCCCTCTTGAGGATATACCCTTGCAATACAACCCAGCATTTTGTTGGCCTTGCAGCTGCCTTCCTACATTGTGCTGAGTTGTTCATTGACCCTAAATGAGCACACCCAGATCCTTCTCCTCCTCTGTCTGGGCTAGCTGCACTCCCCCTAGCTGGTAACTCCTCCTTGTGTTCTTCATCCCAAAATGCAGCACCTTGCACTTTTTGGCATGGGCAGTTTGGTCCCCATGCTCACACCAACACATGCTATTTACTACTCATATTACACTTTTTCAAAAAGAAAGGAAATTCATGGCAAAAAACTGTATTTAATGCATCAGTTAGGGTTAAAGCAACAAAAGTGAAGACATTAGATGTTAGGGTTGAGCCCCTAACCCCCACACCACACACCCCCATGCTCCACAGACTGACAGACTCCGGAGAGTGCCATGGGATTATGAGGCCTAACTCTCACCCTATTATCCTTTACTTTAGCATGTCAACCTGTTTACACATGGAATGGGGTGAGAGTTTGGCCACATGACCCCATGGCACACCCCGGCATCTGTGGAGGATGGGTGTGTGTGGTGTGGGGGGGTTAGGGGCTCAGCCTTATCATCTCATTTCCTCATTTTTGTTGCTTTATCCCTAACTGATGCATTAAACATAGTTTTTTGCCATGAATATACATCTATGGTATACTGTACTGTATATATTGCTTTGCACTGCAACATCACTTATGCATCATTGTAATTTATATACTGTCCTGAGCTGGCTATCACCTCAAGCACTGCACATGTTTAACCTACTGTTTCTAGTAGACTTTGATCTAATTCACGCTTGAGAAAAAACACTATTACAGTGCAAAACATCAAGTGTTCTTTGAACTGCTTTATCATTCCTTTAAACTGCCTGTCATACTTTAATCACTAAATGGTCATTTTTTTTCAACTGGGAGAACTTGCCATTTCCCAACAACATAATAAAGTTCTAGCCCTCCATCTACCCCCTCCAGCAACTAAAAGTCCCCATGACCTAGTGTTCCTCCTTAAAAATCAAAAAATCATGTGGTTGGTAGGTGCCTGTATTATGAGCATGAGAGTTAGTGCAGGATTACAGCATGGATGTACTGTGGGGTAATGGTTAAAGTACAGGCTTGGAAACCAAGAAACTGCAGGTTTCAGCCCACTGAAAGCCAAAAACTCCTGGTATGATCTTGGCTGAGCAATTTACCCCCTCCCCCCACTGTCAAGTGGCACAGCATCACTGAAACCCGAGATATGCTTCTGACCTTGTTAGTATTTTTTTAAAATACAGTTGTGTGTATGTGGCATTTTACAACATCATTCTGCAGTTCCTGTTCTTTTACGTTGCATGTCACATTACCTCCCAGTGCCTCCTGCCCAACCAGCTGCAGAAATGAGTAGAAGCCGACCCTCACTGGAAATGAGATGTGACATCCCTGCTGGGCTATCCTGGGTAATTAAATTGTGGGAGAGAAAGCCACTGTGAAAATATGCACATGCCTTTTAGGGACAATATTTTACTACAGTTGTAATTGAAAATGACTGCATTGGATGTCAGATTTTTCATCTCAGGTTGGCAAGCTGCTTTTTCAGGATAACCATATCTGTCCCATCGCTTTTTTTTTTTGCATTTGGACTTCTTTGTTGTTTTGTTTTTATTACCATAGCCCTATTACTTCTGTTATATTATTGCAGTACAAGCTGTGCACACACTAGGAAGGAGAACAAACCGTAATCCCTGATTTTGTGAAAAAAAAAAACATATTTTCCTAGGATAGAGAGTAGTTCTGTGTGCTCAGCAGCACAATGACATTAAACACACTTTCTCATCAGCTGTCTCAAAGCAATGGATTATAGGTTTATGTAAAATTCCAACACAGTAGTTCACACACAAGTGTACAAAGGGAAATGCTTACTTTATTAAAGGGGGTTGTGTCATTTCAATAGTAACATAAATTTAAATATCATCATGTTATAAAGCAGATGCAAAAAGGCAGCAAAGCTTTCTGAAAAACAACCTTTATGTTGGTCTTCCTTTCAGGGATTATTTTTATTAATAATAGGGGTTGGATCATGGCAGAGGGTAGAGAGGGAGTTTGTTTTAATTAATAATACAGCACCAGGCAAGGCTGGATTGTGGGTTGGATTGTGGCAGAGGTTGGAGAGGAAGGCTTTTCTTTATTAGCAGAACACCAGGCAAGGCTGAGTTGGGGGTTGGATCTTGGCAGAGGGTGGAGAAGATGGGATTTTTTTTATTAATAACAGGTCACAAGGCAAGGCTGAATTGGGGGTTGAATTGTGGCAGAGGGTGGAGAGGGTGGAGAGGGAGGGATTTTGTTTAATTAATAACAGGGCACAAAGCAAGGCTGGGTTGAGGGTTGGATCATGGCAGAGGGTGGAGAGGGAGTTTTTTTAATTAATAATACAGCACCAGGCAAGGCTGGATTGTGGGTTGGATTGTGGCAGAGGTTAGAGAGGAAGGCTTTTCTTTATTAACAGGACACCAGGCAAGGCTGGGTTGGGGGTTGGATCTTGGCAGAGGGTGGAGAAGATGGGATTTTTTTTAATAATATGGCATAGGGCAAGGCTGGGTTGGGCAGTAGTCAGCTGAGGTGGTGAGGGGTGGGTTTATACCAGCCACCATCCTTTTCTATATACTGCATGTGTGACATTCAAAAGAAAGTTATAAAGGATGATGCATATATTGTAGTATCGAGAGCCTAATGAGCACAACTGGCATCCTGTCACTGAAAATTACTCTCTGATGCTCTTGATTAACTATTCTGACACTTGTTTCTCAGTAAAGCAGAAAAAAACAGGTAGCACAAAGAAAAGTGTCTGTGAAATTAATAAGCTCCTTTAACTTCGGATTTACTGTATCATTTTATGACAGCTGTGACAATGTGTCATTATGCATGTGCTGTCTCCATTGGGCTTCTAATTTATAACCATCTGGTGGAATGGGCGTCATTTGGCGGTGGGCCAATATGACTGTGCAAAGTGATAGATCATGCAGTTTTGCTAATTAGAATCCCTTATCTAATGCTACTAGTGATCTGCAACTTTCCATGTAATAGCTACAGTGCCACAGTAACCTGTATAACAAAACAAAAAATATACAACATTAAATACATTGGTTTACTCATACAGTACAGAATCTTCAGTTCTGTTATTTTGGCAGTGTGCAATGTGATGTAATTCTGTATACAGTATTTTTATGGCAACAAGAGTTACTCCTTCCAGCAGCATAATCTTTGGATGAAAATTGTAACTTGCTTAACTCTGTCTGTTTATACTGTACAGTATATTAGATCTTGAATTGAACTGGTGTTACTCCTTTGTGAACCTGTGTAGATAACTTATTTCTTCAAATGCTCTATTTTAATGCTGATATACTGTATGACAGTGTGTAATCATTGTAATAGTCTGATTTCAGCTGTGCCGGTTAATGCTTATGTAATGTATAAATAATAGTTTTAGATATTGTACATGTAAGTATAATGTAAGAAAGCAAATCCTGAGTAATTTCCATTTAGTGCAATAAAGTAACATTGATTGATTGAGTAAAGTTTTGAGGATGACTCAAAACTGGGGGCGGTGGTGGATGGAGAGGAGGGGAGGGTGGTCCTACAGGGATACCTGGAGGCTCTGGAAAGATGGTCTAGAAAGTGGAAAATGAGGTTCAATGCAGGGAAATGCAAGGTACTGCACCTGGGGGCCAGAAACCTGGGCCAAGTGTACACCCGGGTGGGGGGGAATGCTACAATCCTCGATGGCTGAGATGGACTTGGGGGTGGTGGTGGATGTCAAGATGAACAATTCAGAGACTTGCAGGAGGGCAGCAGCCAAGACCAACAGGATGCTGGGATGCATTGCTAGGGGGATCACCTCCAGAAGGAGGGAAGTGATACTCCTTCTGTATAACTGCTTGGTGAGGCCGCACCTCGAGTACTCAATGCAGTTTTGGAGGTCACACTTAAAGAGGGACATTGAACTCCTGGAGAGGGTGCAGAGGAGGGCAATCAAAATGATTTGGGGCTTGTGGGACAGGACCTATTGGGAGAGGCTTGAAGAGCTAAATATGTACACATTGGAAGAGAGAAGGGACTGGGGGAACATGATAGAGATCTTCAGGTACATGAAGGGGGTAAATAGAGGAGAAGCAGTCAGGGAGCTTTGAAGGAAGGAGGGGGCAACTAGAGGGCAAGGGTGGAAACTGGAGGGGGAGATTCAGGGGAGAAAGAAGGAGGTGCTACTTCAGTGAGAGGGTGGTGGTGCTATGGAATGCACTGCCTAGGGGGCTGGTGGAGGCAGAGGCAGTGGAGCGGTTCAAGATGGGGTGGGACATGTACAGAGGAAGGGTTCTGGAAGCAAAATCCAGTGCAGCGAGAATATCCAGAACTGGGAAGGGAGAAGCCAGAGAGGGCGAGGGGGCAGCAAGGTCAGCTCCCAGGGTGGGGGCTGACCAAACGAGCAGACATGAGAGACCATTAGGCCTATTCTGCTGGCACTTTAGTATGTTAGTAAATTAAGTGACTGTTGGGTTTCAGGATGAATTACTTTCAGATCCACTGCCCATGTGCATTTGTTGAGTGCAAGCCCAAGTCCCTTCACATTACTAACTTACAGTATCTGAACCTCCAGAAAAAAACATGTTTTCATAGGATAGAGAGTTCTGTGCACTCAACAGTGCAATGGAATTAAACACACTTTCACATCAGCTGTCTCAAAGCGATACATTACATGTTTACAGTATGTAAATTTACAGTAGTCCACACATGAGCGTACAAAGGGAAATTTTGTGCACGGCATTAAAGTGGGTTGTGTCATTTCAATAATAACATCAATTTAAATATCATCATGTTATAAAGCAGATGCAAAAAGGCAACAAAAGTTTCCGAAAAACAACCTTTATGTTGGACTTCCTTACAGGGATTTATTTTATTAATAGTAGGGGTTGGATCATGGCAGAACGTGGAGAGGGAGTTTTTTTAATTAATAATATGGCACCAAGAAAGGCTGGGTTGGGGTTGGATTGTGAGAGAGAGTGGAGAGAGAGGTTTTTTATTAATAACAGGGCACCAGGCAAGGTTGGGGGTTGGATCATGGCAGAGGGTGGAGAGGGAGGGATTTTGTTTACTTACAGTAATACAATGGCACAAGGCACTAAACCACCAGGGAAAATGTTTTATTTTTTTTTAAAACAGGGGGATCAGGGCTTGCACAGGGGGGATATTTTATTTAAAAACAGGAGACGGGCTTGCAGGCTGGGGACCACTAAACCACCAGGGAAAACTGACACTAATTCAGATGAATGAAACTGCCTTTAAATGATGACTATGACTATGTGCCTTAGGATTTGCAACAGCAGAGGATGTGAACCATAGTGGATCAGCAAGGTCAATTTACAATGAGGTTTTTTAAATAAGCAATGGTCATGAATGATATATGCTCATCACCCATGGACAATAAACAGAATGCAACTACTGTGTGCATGGAATAGCGCCACTTGGCACATTTTGCTCTCTGGTACTGAACCAAGTTTCAATTAATTAAGCTCTGAGCTACTGCATACTGCTGGACAAAGCTTGCCATACACCACAAGGCATACCACACTGCATAATGCACCACTGATGCTAACTCAGACACCGCTTAATGATGAGGTGCCAGACAACTTTACTGTAACAAGCACTGTATCTCTCCTTTGTCCTGTTCTTTATTCATTATCTTATTTTGCAGTTTGTGTTCCTACTTTGCCAACTCTTTTGGGCTATTTTTTGATCAGTGATTGATGGCTACCTTCTATTTAGGTTGCCTGTTGTTGGCCTTCTGTGCCTCCTGCTCTGCTAATGTTTAAGCCTCTGTTTTGTCCTCCTTATTCCTCTTTGCTTTTCCTGCCTTTCTGATTTTAATACACCTGCTTCAAATTGCCCCAGATGAGCTAAGCTGTGCTTGTTGTGTCCCACACACTATCCAATGATTGGTGGTGGTAGCCTAATTGGGTGGTGCTTGAGGTTTACATCTAGAGTCAGCCAGATGTGGCAGGATCTGTCAGCAGTTGCTTAGTGAGGCAAAGTGAGTTGAGTTGGTAGAGTGCGGCAGGCTTCACTGACTGTTCCTCCTGATGCATCCTGGTTGTTAAACATCAGAACTAAGTGACTATGAGGCAGTTCAACATCATTTACAGGCCTGAATGATCCATTACCATCCATAGTGAGTTTTCTTAAGACATAATGAAGGATAGTACTATTTTAGTTCTTTTTTTTTTTAAAGGGCTTCATTTTAATGGACCAATCTGTCTCTCACTTGCTGAGTCACCAGGATTGCTTAGCTTCTTGTGGAGACAAATCAACTGAATATTTATTTTCCAGTTTGCTGCTAAATTCTATTGGCAAATTACCATGCCACATAAAGCTTCTTGGTTGCCTATCTAAAAAAAAGTCGTTATGAATCGGGGTTGTACTCAGACTTTGGATATTTTATTTCAATGAGGGCATTGTTCACATTTACTTGACTATTGCTAATCCTGGCTAGGGACATTGAGGTTAACCCAGCCCCCAGGCTCAAGAAGAGAATTCACATAAAATATACTGGGAGAATAAGGGACTAAAACATATCCATTTAAATGTATGCAGTTTCTTACCGAAGAAACATGAACTTGAGGCTTGTATGCCTTTGAATGACCCTGACATCGTAGGTTTCACTGAAACATGGTTGAAGCTGATGGTTATGGACAATCAATGTATTCTAGATGGTTATAAAATGTATAGATAAGACTGCTCTGGTAAACAAAAAGGTGGGGGATTTTAGTATATTATAAGGAACATTTAGATTTAAAGGAACTAAAAGTGAATTGCAATTCTACTTCTGGTCTGGAGTACCTAATATTAGAATTAGTACTTGGTATATGTTATAAATTAAGAATTAGTATTATATATAACCCACCTAAAGCAGGCCTAAATGGATTAAATAAGTTATTGGGGATTATTTGTTTGCACCAGCCTATTAGTAATGGAGGATTTTAACTTGAGTTGGAACCCAGAGCTGGAGCCTGATCTGGAATCCTTAGTGTCTAATGTAGGCCTCATTCAGATTATAAACACATTCACATGAATGAATTTGTTAAGTGATCGACATACAATTTTGGACTGGATCCTTAAAAATCAGTCGAGCAGTATAAAGTGTTCGGGAGTATTTCCAGACACAGTGAGTGACCATTTAGCCACTTACTGCATGTGGAAATCCAAGACTATTAAACCACTGCCAACATCCATATCTTTTAGAAAATTTGGTAATGTATTGGGGACTGACCTTAAGGAAGTCAGTGCTAATTGATTGGAGTTATTAGATGCCATCCCTACAGTAGATGAAGCTGCCGATTATTGCTCAAAGGTAATGTCTGAATCTTGAAATAAATAAATAAATAAATGTTAACACTATTTTGCTCAAATTACAGGATAAGTACTTCCCCATGGTAACCAGAAGGGTCAGGGGACCAAAAATAAATGGATCACTACTGAATTGATTGTACTGATGAAACAACATGATAAAACCTGAATTTATATAAGAGTTCGGGCAACTTGGCTGATTTGCTTGAATATTGCCACCTAAGAAATTGCTGTAAATCACAAATCAGAAAATGTAAATCAGAATATCACCTAAACAATCCACGTAAAGACCTGAACAACCCCAGAATGTTTTGGACTGGAACTAAGCCATTAACTAACCCTGATGTGAGGTCATGTCTCACCCATTTAGTTATTAATGGCATTGTCATAAAAGACCCAGTAAAGATAAGCAAAGCATTCCTAAATAAGTTTACTGACTATTCAGAATATACATAGAGCTTTGCTCAAATTCCAAAAGATACTATTCCTAGTAATGATTTGACTAATAACCTATTGAGACCTTAATTTTATTTTGTATAGTTAAACCTAGGCAAGTCTTTAAATTGTTAAATAATATTGTCATACATAAGAGCTCTAGTGGAGATGGTCTTGGACCATGGTTTCTAAAATTAGTTGGCGAATATATTTATGTTCCCCTGACTGAGATTTTCAATTTATCATTAATTACTGGTCAGTTCCCTTCTCAACAGAAACAAACCACAATCATTCCAATTTTCAAAGGTGGGCAATGGGAATTAATGGACAATTATCATCCTATCTCAATTTTGCCTTCCTTTGGAATGTTGTTTGAAAAACTAGTCAATGTACAACTGACAGAGTACTTGGATTCCAGTGGTCTCCGGTCTCCCGAGCAGCAGGGTTTTCGCAAAAACCATGGCATGGGCATGACCTTGGCAGTGTTCATGGTCTGCATCAGTAGGGCAATGGATAAACACATGTTCCCTGGTGCAGTATTCATGGACCTGTGAAAGACCTTTGATCTGGTTGATCATCTATTGCTGCTTGGGAGACTGGGGAGCATCAGACTGGTGGATACCCGTCTCAAATGGGTTTCAAGTTATTTATCCCAATATCCACTGAGGGTGAATAATGGGGGAGTTCTGTCCCAGGTTGCTTTAATGGAACAGGGTGTTCCCCAGGGTTCGATAATGGGGCCACTGCTGTTCACATTGTTTATAGATACCATGCCATAAGTACTTACCAACATGCGTACTTTAATGTATGCAGATGGCATTATTTTCTATGACAGCTCTCCCTCACTGGACGATTTGAATAGGACTTTGGGTATGGACTTCTCTATTCTGGATGATTGGCTATTAAAATCCAGACTTTTACTTAATAGTAAGAAGACAAAATGCATGATTTTTTTGGTTCTAGACCAAGGATTACCAAAAGACCTATTCTGAAAATTAGCAATAACTCAGGGGACATAGTAGAACAAGTGAATTGTTTTAAATATCTATGAATAACCTTGGAGCTGAACTTAACATTCACATTACATATAAAATTGATCTGTCAACAGGCCAACAATAAACTTGGTGCACTGTTTAGGTTACAGAATTTGCTGACACTGCCTGCCAGGACTGCTTTTGGCAAAAGTGTTATTTTGTCAGTTTTGAATTACAACTCTTTTTTTGTTTACAAAACTTACTAAAGTGGACTTATCTTTATTAAACACTACCTTTAACGCAATTTATAGGTTTGTACTAAGGTTACCTTATAAAACCCACCATTGTACATTATATAAATTACCGGGTTGGCTTTCACCAAAGCTCAGCCATGAATACAACCTGAATTGTTTAATTGATAGGACACTATGTTTAAAAACTGACTCTCCCCTTTTTAAATTGTTTGAATAAAGAAAAGAAGCCTGACCTTTAAGGTTAAACAGTACTATATTTTTAGTAGTCTCAAGAGTTTCAAGCATCATGGGTGAATGTGCAATACCATTATATGCTGCTAGAAATTAGAATTCCTTGCCTATTCATTTGCATGACTGTGTTAGCCATAACATTTTTAAACAACAGCTTATGATATACAGTATTATTGTGCACAGCTTAATTGTAAATGTTTTGTATAATTTGTACTGTTCTTCGTCCTATATGTATATCTATTGTAAACATCTTTGGGCTTTTTAAATAAGCCCTGGGTCATGTATGAAAATGGGCCTTGGCTCATTACATTTACCTGGTCAACAAAAGTTTAAATAAATAAATAAAAATAACTAAATAAATTACAACATGGGTTCAAGAAGACTAGATCCTGCTTGACCAAGTTTCTGAATTTCTTTGAACCAGTTAGCATGGCCCTGGAGTTAAATGGTTTTACCATGCTGAATCAACAACAGTGTTGTTGAAGTTCAGCATAGTGAGATCCCAAATGTCAACAGGTGAAATTTTGCCTGTCAGCCATTATGTGTTTTTCTGTTGTGGGGCTGCGCCCCACGAACCCCCCATGTGGGAGGCTGTTGCCCCATACCCCCTTTCTATAGATATCTAACTCCAAGTCAGAGATGATTAGAAAGGGGGGGGCAAAAGATGGTGAAAGGGAAAAATTTCACCCTCGGGTCCCTCACAGTGAAATCTTGAAACCTGTTGAGATTGTCGCTGTGAGGGATTTCACCATGCAGGTTTCGATGTTTGGTCAGCATACAGAGTTAAATATCCAAGTTCATTTATTTTATTTGGATTTTTCCAAAGCATTTGAAACAATATCTCACTTTGAGTTCATTAATACATCGACAGAATAAGGAATCAATAATAATCTTATAAGTTATATAAGGGATATTTCTTTCAGGCAGACTAGATGGGCCAAATGGTCTTTTTCTGCTGGTAGGATTCTATGATTCTATGAAGTTGAATTTGCTCTTGGTTGAGCAATAGAAGGCAGGTGGTATGCTTAAGGTGTCACTATTTGAAATTTGGAAAGATTAGTGGGGTCTCTCAGAGGTTGGTGTTGGGTCTGGTGTTGTTTAACATCTTTGTGTCTTCTATGAAATTCATGAGAAATGCATGGCTTTGCATGTTCACAGACAATACTAAAATGGGAGCAATTGTCAACAGCTATGATGATGCTATCAAATTTCAGAATGAAATTAACATTTTAGCTGATTGGGAAAATAATAAAAAACTCAAGTTCAATACAGAAAAATGCAAAGTTATGTATTTTGGGTGCAAAAATATAAACGCTAAGTACTTTCTGCATGGGAGAAAACTATCCTGTACTAAGGTAGAGAAAGACCTGGGTGTATTAGTCACCAATAGACTGAACTTTGACCTTCAGTGTAAGACTATAGTAAGCAAAGGAAATAGAATATTATGCTGTATAAGCAGAATCATCAGGAGTAGGGAAAGAGAGGAGGTGATGCCTTTCTATACTTCCCTGGTCAGGCCATACATGGAGTATTGAGTACAGTTTTGGGCACCACATAGGAAAGGAGACATAAAGAGACTGGAGGGTGTCCAGAAAAGGGCAACCAGGTTGTTCTCAAATATCTAACATTTGCCCTATGAGGAAAGATTGAGGGAACTAAGGATGTACTCTTTGCAATATAGGAGATTACAATGAGACATTTGTTTGATTTACAGGACACATAGTAACAATGATTTATGGGAATGCATTGGATTGGAAGCCAAGGAAAATTGTAGAGACACTAGGGAACATGATTTGTTATTAAAAGGAGAACATTATAAAAAGAATCTAAGAGGGGCATGGATCAACGAAAGAGTTGTCTCTACTTGGAATAGTCTACCAATCAATTTAGAACATAGTTCCAGCACTAGCCATTCCAACAAAACACTTGATGTTGCTTTGAAGGGGGGGGGGTAGAAGGATATGTTTAAACTACAAAACAAGTCATTATGGCTAATGGTAACGGACTTGCAATCATCTTATGAATCCTTTCTAAGATGATTGGCCAAGGAAAAAGGAAGGACCCTCTCATGGATGGATCAGGAGAGTCTCCACTACACACAGTGGCTTTGCATCTTTTTAAACTATATGTTTGCAGACCATTTTACTCAATATTATACATTTTATTGAATGTTTTACTAAGTTTTCTATATTTAAATTTGTTTCCTGTTTTTATTCCACTGGAGGTGCAGGGGTAATATGCAGGCTTTTCTAGGATCTGATAACAGTGGACTGGGTAAGGGTGTGGGTGCAGTTTAGAGTTTTAGTGGTTTTGCAGCTCTTTCTATCAGGGAATTTGGGATACTAGGGAAACAAGATAAAGACCAGTTAAGGACCCCAACCAGATAGTCTTCTTGTTTTATTTGAATAGCTTAATGGCAAACTGTGGGACAGTGAGACTAAAAGAAAGTTTAAGTAAGTGTGTTACATGGAACTGGCTGGCTAAAGGGTCTGTTTACAAAAAGGGGTTACCAAGGCACCCATCACTTTGATTGAATTGTATTACAAAAATAAAAAAAAGATTTCCCTAATGAAAGTGATGCTTTTTAAGGGTAATTAGTAGTAGAGATAGGTAACATAATGTTTTTTTTGCAATTACATCCCTAACATACATATTTTTTTCAATTTATGTTAATTTACTGTTGATTTTCTTGCCTCAAAATGTGACATCAAAACCAACGTGTTTGTTGTTTGCTACTGTAAACTCATTTTACTTCACAGTATTCAAACTAAAGTACTGTGTTGCTCAAAACATCTTGTTTTAAGATATCCACACTGTCCTGGCCCTTTACTTTATTCCCTTTGGTTGCAGAGATGCTCAATAGTTTCCATGACAGGTGTAACGTGTAGTGTCCTCCTTTGTTACACCCTTCACAGTGAACCCCACACTGACTTCCAGTCAGTTATTTAAAATTCTTGCACTTTTCCTTGCTCCCTTTATCTCTCAGCTTCTGAGAGAAAACATTGATTTGTCCATGACACCTAGCACCACGATGCTTTGTGGCCGTTTGACCCCCCACCTGACATGATGTCCTAGATATGTGCATGTTTGCACATCATGGGTGGGGGGGTCAGTCTAATAGCCCAGCATGATATTTGTCTCATGACTGTGTGGGGAAAAGCAGTTCGAGTTGGCATCAGTATAAAAGCTGTGTTTGTGACCGGATCTTCCTGTTTTTCTTCACATCCAGTGTGAGTTAAAGAGCCATGTGTTTGCCACTCCTCAGTGTTACAACCATCAAGAAATGAGTGACTAGTTACAACTATCACTGGGGACAAGTGACATTTAGCGAACTGAACAACTGAGATCGATCCTATAGGATCGATTGTTCACTTGTGGCATTAGTATGCAAGTTCTCCAATTTTGTAGATGAGGGTCTTTTCATTTCACTGATTGAACTTGCTGGAGTTAGTGAAACACACCAAAACATGTGGTGTGTCTGATCGCCCATCATGTTCTCTCATGAGTGTCTTTAGTGAGGTAAGAAATGGAGCCAGTTAATATACATTTTAAAAGGACTATGTCCCTGTATTGTCAAGTACGTAAGCTCTGTGGTTTGGTCCCAGCCCATTTACCTGCATTTTTGTTTATACATGTTCCCCTTTGAGAGAGATTAGTAGTGGAGATCTCCTCTGGACAGTTTTAACTCAGAGGCATAGATTGCAAGGTAGCAAAAATATTAAATGTGTGTTCAAGCATCCTGGTGTTTTGTTCTGGATGTCAGAACTCTAGTGCAATAAATTTCATTATGATGCTAACTGTGTGAGTTACAATGCGGCAACACTGCACAGCCTAGAAGGTAGAAGCTGTGAATGAGCTTGGTACATCTAACAGACAGACCTGGGTCTGATTCCTTCAACCTCCACTTGCATACTGTATGACTCTAAACAAATCCATAAATCCCTAAACCTCCCCTATGTTTCCTGGTCATCCCTGAAAACAGGCACATGTGCCTAGTGGGCCTTACCCAGTTGCCATAGAATAAAATCATTTTTAAATGTGCTATTAATTTAGTTGATGTTCTGTTTTACCAGGACATGTTTTTGTTTTTTTGTTGCCAAATATTTTGATGTACCTTCTGTGTCCTGGTGTATTATTTTTATTTCGGTATTGTTTACAATCGCCTTCCCAGGACCTCCTTGTAACTGCGCTGTGTAGGTGGTGGAGTCATTTTACGCATGGTCTGGGGCAAGGGTTTATCAGACAAAGGACTAGGTCTCATTGTTTTGTCATTACAAGTAAGTGTGAGAGGGGCAGTGACTGAAATAAAATGTTGGGCATTCTTTGTAATTGCTGTCCATGCATTTTGTACGAGGGTGGGGTTGGGGGCTTAATGTACTGTGAACTGTGAATGCTTTGTTTTTAATTTTTAATGTTGGAATAAATGTTATATAGTAATAATGTATACAGAAAAAGTGAAAACGTGTTTTGATTCCGCCTGTCTGAGCATTCACATTTGGCCTTCCTGAGCACCATGTGGCTTCCCTGCTGGTGGGTGGTGGTTGGGGGGGTACTCTTGGTACCTTTGATGCTGGTCTCATTATGGCCAAATATGAATGCTCACACAACCTTGATGCTTCTGATTGTCTGACTCGTTGTGTCTGGGTAAAATAAAAAAAGTGGTGTAGCTATGCTGTGGTTATTTTGCTGGCCTGGGAGCATGTCCCAGGCAGTCTTCTGACTCAGCCTGTGTGAGCATTCATATTCAGCCTTCATGAGCACTATGCATTTTCCCTGCTGATGGGTGGTGGTTGGGGAGGTACTCTTGGTGTCTTTGACGCTGGTCTTATTATGGACAAATATGAATGCTCACACAACCTCGATGCTTCCGATTGTCCGAATCATTGCATCTGGGTAAAATAAAATAACTGGTGTAGTTATGCTGTGGTTATTATGCTGGCCTGGGAGGGTGCCCCAGCCAGTCTTTTGACTCGGCCTGTGTGGGCATTCATATTCAGCCTTCATGAGCACCATGCAGCTTCCCTGCTGGTGGGTGGTGGTTGGGGAGGTACTCTTGGTGCCTTTGGCACTGGTAGGGTACTTAACAGACTGTTAATCTAACTCTTGGGAGAGCCTTATTGCAATTATAAAACATTATGCCATGGTGATCAGGCTGTACATGACAGTGTAACAAGGATTATTGTAAGGCTTTTGGACTCCTAACAGCCAATCAGATTGCAGCATTTATGAAAGCCTTTTTATAATATCCCATCTTTTGTTCCATCAAATTATCCTGAGTGTTCCATGCCTCTCCCTTGATTGAAGGATCATGTGGAGTGCGCATGCTGACTCTTTCATACCGTCAAATGGCCTTGAGTGCTCTGTGTCATGTAGAATAGTTTAAAGTAGTGTAATTATAATAAACATGTTGTTGTTTAATGTAATGTCTTGTTTAAAAAGCCTTCAGTCTACATAAGTAAACCTTTTTACTCATTAACAGTTGTGTGGTGCCCTTTATTACACTTGCAGTGATGTGTGGTGTGTCTTGTTACACTCACCACGGTGTGTGGTGTGCATTGTTACACTCATCTCGGTGTGTCTTGTTACAATCATTACACTAGACACCATTTTTCTTGGGAACCTTAAACGTTTTTATCTTAAAACATTATGATTTTTTCATATGTGGGTCATAGTATCTTAACCTGTATTACACAATTCATCTATGGTCGATTTGAAAATTTCACTCCCATGTCACACTTTGGTAACCCTTTTTCATAAACAGACCCTTAACTACTTATAAAATTGAATATTTACTAAACAGCTATTTGCTTACTTTAGCAGAAGCTTGACTCCTTAAGGAGAAAATCATAAAGGGGATGGATAAATATGTAAACGTTACTTATGTAGCATTTTATATTTTTAAGTGAATTCACTAAGTTCATTAAGTTTCAGTATAAAATCTACTTGCCTATGGAGATAATTGAAATCCTTATGCTTCCCATATTCATTAGATTGGCATGTTCCTACATCATCTACAACAGAATAAAGCTAACCAGCACGCATAGCATCATAGAGATGGTGGACAGATAGGAAGCAGAAACAACACTAAAGTGTATATTGGGGAGGTATTTTGCTTTTGTTAAATCTTTTTGTATGGAATGGACCCCTGAAAGCAAGCAGTCCATTGTGACCTAATAACTAATTGGATTCTTCTAGTTATCGATTATGCTGACATTACCTACAGCTCAGCACCCACCTCCTCACTCACCTGGCTTGACGTGCTCTTCAATGATTACTGTTGCTTTGCCTCAAACTCCCCTCCACTGACTCACCACTGTGTCCTATACTCCAGTTACTCTCTCCCCTGCATTCAACTGAGAAGATTGGCTCACAGCCTCACTTTCATCTCAAAATACTGGTTTGATTCCCTCCCATCTTACCTTTCCTCTCTCCTGCCACCCCTTCCTCCTACCCCCTCCACTTCTGTCTTTCCTGTACTTTCTCCCTCCCCTGAGCCCACACTTTGGCAGGCCAACAAGCCTTTTTCTTTTGTCTCCCTTCCCTCTGGAACAAACTACCTTCTTCAATTCACCTTATCCCCTTGTTTCCAGCCTTAAAGCATTTGCTTAGACCATCTCCAGTAACCTCCTGCTGCTGCTCACGAGCCTTTAATCATTAAAGTCTTAGACCTTCAACCCTCTCCTCAGCTTCTTCAACCTTTATCATTAAAGGTTATTTACTTGGTTATCTTTCTGCCTTACTATTTGCAGTCTACACACTGCCACATCATAATGTATTGTTTAGCTCAAATGAATTACTATGTTCATCAAAATTCATCACTCTGTATTCTGTTTTTATCTCTGTGGAAAATTGTAAGTTATTACTATGAATTGTTTATCTTACCTTGATGTGCTTTGTATCATATCTGTATTATTATTTTATTCCTGATCACCAAACTTCCCCAGGTCACACCTGGAAATGAGCCCTGGCTCAGTGTGCCTTTCCCGGCTACCAATCTTTAAATAAATAAATAAATAAATCTTCTTGAGCAGTTATAGCAGCATTAGCAAACAGCATATAAAAAAGAGACTCCCATCTGCACACCTCATAAACTCAAGACAGGGTATATCTCCCTGTATTTATTCAAACTTAGGAATGTTTTGAGACATGCTCGGTGCTCCAGAGTTAGCTGAAATAGCTAAGTCACAGTGTCTTGTAGCTTTTGTCTGAAGAGACTAGAAGCCCAGAAAACTACACCGGAACTTTAACATAACCAGTGATTTCTTGGCAAAGGAAATTATGAAGTCAATTGGAGTATGCTAACTATAATTTGTAGTGAATTAAAACTTTGCATATGATTTGCCGACAATAATTAATCAAAGCAGATAATTTATAATCTGTTCTATTTTAATTTAAAACTATTAAAGACAAATGTACTTTAGATTAAGTTTTAGTGTTAGAATTAATAGAACCCAGAGAGGATATCTGTGGGATTAAGTGTTAATTATGCAGTGTATCTGACACCTGATATATAGGCTCTGGCTTAACTGGCTTGCCAGAGGACCAGTCAAGAACACTTACTTTCTGAGACTCTTTAAAAAAAACAGTAGAGAACTGTATTATAAATAATGGCTTACATTTTTTTAATGTAAAAATCCGTGTTGTAAAAACCATAACACCTGAGTAGGTGTTGCGGCACTCACGTGCTCTCTTCCCCTATGAATGCACTCGAGACACTACACAAACACAACCCGAGTGTTAGCTGTCCATTTATTTCTCTTCACACACTACTAACCAGAAAAACTCAGGCTGCTTCTTCAGCAGGTCGGGAGGCAGGAGGTATTCTTGCAGTGGGAGGAAGTAAAAAGGAATTTGGCAATGCGAGGGACAGCCTGGGGGCCTTACGCGGCCGACAGTCATATGGGCACGATGTGGCTCTTCAGTGCCGCCGACGGGGGACCGAGATTAAACTTTTAAACCAAACCTCTACAAGAAAAAAAGTCACCCTTCAATTATAAATAACAAAATATGGGGTGCAGTGTGTTTTACTTGAATTTCACACACTCCCTCATTGTTGGATAGCTAATAAACCCCTCGGGCTTTGCCCTCAGGGTTTATGTGCTATCCAACAACTCGGGAGTATGTTAATTCTCATAACACACTGCTCCCCATACTTTATCTTACATATAAACAATAGTGCCACTGTGTGATAAAGTACCTGTTTTACATAATTAATGGACACTCAAAGTAAATAATAAGTAGACTAATCAAGTGCTGCCTCTTTAAATTAGCAGAAAGTCATATTAAATTTATTAGAATTCATTAAATATTCTTACACATGTTGTTTAACATATTTCTTTTAGTGGATGCTTGTCACTCTGACAAAAGTTATAGCAGGACTGAGGGAAGCAGCATTACCAAGTTTATGGAATTTTCCAGAAGCCATTCAGATGTGCCCAGAAATTGATGACAAGAGCCTAGAAGCACAACATATCTAAAGAATAAAGAAATCAAATTACATCATCAGCATGATCATGGCCTTCTTGTTAGACTGATGAATTGTACTCAGTATACGGGCTCAATTAAGTGATGATAGAAAATTTTAGCAGTAGCTGTTTTAAAATCTACTTTGTGTGCCATGCATTTTATATATATAAAATAGTTGCTATAGATATTATAAGTTATTCTTATTATCACACAGTTACATAGAAACATAGAAGTTGTGGGAAGATGAGGACCACTTGGCCCAGCTAGTCAGCCCTAAATTCCCTGCCTTTCTCTGGACTGCCTCTATTTTGTCAGTGTACTTCCGGAGATGTGGGGCCCAATTTTCAAAGCGTTTGAGAGGGACACAGGGAACTTGTGGCCGGGATCAGGAAGCAAATTACTACTTATGTCCAACAAGGGGTTCAGTGCATTTTTCAATTTTTCAAACTGCGGTGCTGCAACCCCCTGGATGCAAGTCCCCTGCATCCAAACAGGACACTTGCATCCCAGCACAGAGGGGGTACTGGGGAGCCATGTCCCCTTCCATGATGTCACCTGACACACCACAGAATGGGACACTGGTGTGCCAGGCAGACCCCTCCGTGTGTTTGGACCCCTACTCCACCACTGTGGGGGAGCCAGTTCCCATTACACCATATTCCCCTTGGCATATCCTTGCGGCATGGCAACAGGGCTTGTGCCACAACTTCGGGTGCAAGCTGCCATAAAATGAGGGGTGTGTCACAACTTGCATCCCTCTTCTGAAGTCGGAACCAAATTGTGGCATACCCTTAGACAGAGCTGCAGCATTACTTGCGGGGATGCAAGGCATGGCTGCAAGCCCTGCATCCTGCTTCTAATATTGGGCCTGTGGTCTCCAGAACTGGACACAGTACTCCAGCTGAGGCATCACCATTGATCTGTACAGTGGCATTACCACCACTTTCCTCCAGCTTGTTATTCCCCTTCTTATGTACCCCAACATTCTGTTTGCTCTCTGCACTGCTTTTTCACACTGTTTAGTCACCTTCAGGTCATTAGATATAATAACCCACAGGTCTCTCACCTGACTTGTGGTGGCCAGAATTTCCCCACCCATCCTGTACTCCTCCCTTGGATTCTTGTGACCCAGGTGCATGATCTTGTACTTTTTAGCATTGAAACTCACCTTCCAGACACCCAACCACTCCTCTAAAAGGCTTAGATCCTTTCTCATTTTTCCACCCCCTCCGGTGTGTCCACTCTGTTGCAGATCTTGGTGTCATCTGCGAAAAGGCACACCTTTCCCTCTAGATGCTCTGCAATGTTGCTAATAAAGACATTGAATAGGACTGGCCCAAGCACCAACCCCTGTGGCAGCCTGCTGGTCACCTTCCTCTTCTCAGATTTAATGCCATTTACCACCACCCTCTGAGTCCTGTCCCTTAGCCAGTTCCCAACCCACTTTGCCACTGCAGGACCCACTTCCAGGCTCCCCAATTTATTTAGCAATCTCCTACATGAGACAGTGTTGAATGCCTTGCTGAAATCCAGGTAGGCTACATCCACTGCCCCTCCCTGATCTACCACCCTGGTTACCCAGTCAAAGAAATCTGTAAGATTCTTATGACAGGACCTTCCCACTGAGAATCCATGCTGCCTTGGATCATGTGCCCTGCTATCCTCCAGAAACTTCATAATCCTCTCCTTAAGTAAGGACTCCATTAGTTTCCCCACTACTGAGGTCAGGCTTATAGGCCTATAATTGTCTGCCTCCTCTCTGCTTCCACTCTTGTGGAGAGGGACCACATCTGCCCTCCTCCAATCCTCAGGTACCTCTCCTGTCTCTAGTTATGTATTGAAAGGTGCAGCCAGTGGTTCTACCAGCACTTCCGTGAGTTCCTTTAGTACTCTGGGGTGAATCCCATCTGGCCCCATTGCCTTATCTGCTTTTATTTTCCTGAGTTCTTTTAGGACTCTTTCCATTGTGAATGGGCTGGGGTCTACCTCCCTCCCCTGAATACCTGTCTTGCTGAATTTCGGTCCCTCATCCTCCTCTTTCCTGGTTAATACTTAGCAAAAGTACTTGTTCAGTATCTCAGCCTTTTCTAGGTCATCCTCCACCATTTTTCCTTCTTCCTTCTTCAGCCCAACAATCCCATTTCTGTTCTTTTTCCTCTCACTAATGTATCTGAAGAAAGTCTTGTCACATTTCTTAATAGCCTGGGCTATACCTTCCTCTGTCTGTGCCTTAGCCCTTCTAATTATTTTCCCATATTCCCTCTGCTTCTCCAGATATTGCTCTCTGTCCTCATCCTTTTGTGTTTTCTTGTATCTTCTCAAGCTTTTTTTCCCCTTACTTTCTCAGCCACTACCTTTGAGAACCATAATGACCTTTTCTTTCTTTTACTCTTCTTCTTATTTTTCACTGCTGAGCAACCCCTCCAAGCTGAGAGGCCTGGAGGATATAAGCATGGAACATGTAATAATTAATGACAAAACAAGTAGTCATTATGTTAAAGTTAACTCATTAGAAAACTCACCAAGCTTACTTACTGATATTAGTACAACAGAAGGAGCAGCACAGAGTGGTGAAATTAAACAGTTTTGAAAGAATCAGATAACATAGAAAACAGTCTTGGGGGGGGGGGGCTATCCCAGTAAAAGGACCTGCTGAGAAGTTTTCTATTTTTAGCTGGTATGCTGACTGGACAACAACTCCAGGATGGCAAAATCCCTCATAGCAACAATCTTGACAGGTTTCAAGATTGCCACTGTGAGGGACCCGAAGGTGAAATTGTGCTCTTTTGCTGTCTTTCACTGCCCCTTCAAACTAACTCTGACTTAGAGTTAGTTATATTAAGAAGGGGGGTGAGGGGGCACAACCCCCCCCCGAGAGAAATACACCAATGTCTGACAGGCAAAATTTCACCTGTCAACATTGGGGATCTTGCCATGCCAAGCTTCAACAACACTGTTGTCATTTTGGCATGGTAGAACATTTTTGCCTCAGGTTTCTGCTGTGCCACGAGACAGCAGTCTCATGATAGCAGACAAAACCACTGATAGTAATGTAAAAAAGACGGTGGTACCTAAATGCCAGTTGTATTAAGAGATCTACAACAAACAATATGTGGTCTAATGGCCCAGGATTCCACAAATAACAAACCATATGCATTAATGTTAAGTGACAACAGAGAATCAGGAAAGCTGAAGGTAAAACTGTAAAGGAAAATGTTTCTTGTAGCTGTGACATTAGAGGTGATGGTCTAGCTTCTCTGCATTTTTCTATCTATTTCAGTAATGATATAATAAATGTGATAAGAAATAGCTATGCAGCTAATCTTGTGATTGTAGAACAAGTTGTGTTAATTAGAAATGAGGTTGACTCAGTTAAGGAGGGGCTAGCTATAAATGGGGCAAGACTGGATGATGCCATAAGAACTCTAAATGTAATTACCTCTCAAAAGGAATCTTCATGTATAATAGTTTCACCTGTAGCTAGTGAAATATTTTAACCAGAATGTAGTCCCATCATTTCTAAAGATCAGGCAGACACAGGTACCTGTGGAAAAAAAAACAGGAAAAAAGGGGAAAAAGATTAACATCTTAACAGTTACAAAGAAAAGGAACAGCAAAGACTGAAGTAAAACATCTGATTTAACGAATATAATAGAACAGCCAATTGTAGTGGAGGAAGAGACAATTATAAAGGAAAGAAATGACAAACATAACAAAACAATGATGATAATAAGATGACAGAGAAGATAAGCGAACATACTGATTTACAGCAGGATAATATAATGACCAATAGCAAGAAGGCAGTGGAACACAACACATACGAAATCAGGAAATCACTATACAAGATGCTCAGAGACAATGGGTGCTTTAAAATGGAGAAAAATAGGAGAGCAACCAGATGCAGGAGAGAGAGAGAGAGAGAGAGAGAGAGTTACATAGCAATGAAACCGATCAGGCTTTGGAAGAAATCATCCTTAAACTACTACAAAGAAGAGGCTCAGAGATCTGAACATGTACTCCCTGAAGGATAGAAGGGAGGGTGTGGCATGATCACAACCTTTAAATACCTTATGGTTTTCAACAAAGTGAACTCTGAGGGACTATTCAGCCTTACCAGTAACAGGACCAGTAGGGGACACAGCCCCAAACTGGTAGGGGGACACTTCAAGAGGGAAAATAGGTGGCACTTTTCAGTGAAAGAGTGGTGGTAAAGTGGAATGAGCTGCAAAAGGAAGTCATCTCCCTGAGGACTGTAAACAGCTTCAAGAGGGGTTGGGACAGGGTACAAGGGAAATTGAATGGAAAGAGGGAAGGTGGGGGCAGGGAGACATTGACAAAGAATGAGAAGTGGCTAGTGGGAGGGGCAGATCCCTCAGTAGAAGCTGGGGAGGTCTGCAAACTTGGGCAGACTAGATAGGCTGTAAGGCCTTCTTCTGCTGGCTATGTTCATATGCTCACAAATAGAACTAGGACTTAACATAGAGAATGAGGACATTCACAGCATTTATAGAGGCTGTGATGAACAGGAAAAAGGTGTGTTTCATTAATTTGTATCACTCATTGAATAGTAAATTAAACCTAGATTAAGAGTTAAAATTTGAAGAATCTAGATTTAAAGGTTTTATACTGTTTGTTTATAGGGTAGATTTTGGGAAGTCTAAAATAGAAATGGTAGATAACAAGAATCCCAATATATTGAGTGTATTTGGATTTGAGAAACTTTATAAGGGAAATGAGACAAAACTACAGTAACGTTCACCATCTGTTATTTGATAAAATACCATTTACATATAAGGATAGGGAGAGTTGGAGTGATCAAAGTAACTGTGGGGTGGAATGAGAAGCCAAATGGAGATGTTATTAAAGGAGCCAGTATTGCTAAATATGATAATGAATAAAACATCACTTCTAAATCCTTTAGGAATTCACATTGTTGATTATCAAGAGGAAAAACCATATGAACAACAGGCAAAATGGCCAATTAGTGAATTAATGGTCAATGTGACTACATTATTGGAGTGAACTCCCTCTGCGAAATAGACTAGCTTCTTTAACACTCCTGGAAAGGGAGAACTGATTGGATAATTCAATAAGGACAAACACGCAACCAGATATAGTAGATCAGAGTGCTACACCTATACGTAGTGTACAGCAGAATGTGTCCACTAGTACTAATGTAGATGCAGAATTAAGTCTCCTTTCTTGGAACAAAGCAGACATTGACAGCAAGTTAACGGATGCTGAGTGGGTGTCTTTTGTCTCTAAATGTCATGTTATTTGTCTGCAATAAGCATGGCATGTGATAAACTGTGACACATGTATAAAGGGTTATGACATTATACAAAGAACGTCAAGGAATGTTGAAAGGATGGGTAGAAAAGTGGATTGGCTAATCACACTGGTAAACATAGACCCTAAGTTAAAAATGTAAAACAGTTGAGGAAGGTGAATTTTTTATTACAATATGGTTAAGTTGTGGGGCAGAATCCATGCTACTAGTTCATAGAGAATATAGGATGGGCTAGTGTGTGATTCAAGAATTTAGTGCACACCCGAGGTGTGGGATGCTACATAAACCCAGAGAGAAAAACTTGAGGCATTTTTAAAGGCATCCCACACAGAGGGTGTGCTTTAAATTCTCTGTTGCACACTGCCCCATCCTTTATTTTTTTTATAATTGCTGTTTAGCAATTTTTCATGATCACAGCTGTGACCATTTTTTTGCCAGCCTGACTTTAGTCACACACACACACACACACACACACACACACACATTGCCTGTGTCCTTCTTCTTTTCTTAGAATCAACATTTTCTTTTTTTGTTTTATTTTTTTTCCTTTTACTTACAGTTTGCAGTTGCGATTGCACTTATCAAGCACTAGAGCAGCCAGCCACTGCTTAATTTCATGTCACGCTGGCTATGTCCCAAAGTGGACAAACAGCAGGATCAACCAGAGCTTTTTAAAGCTGAAAAGGTAGGATCAACCAGATGCATTTAACAAAAATAAGAATAAGGAGAGACCGGTCATGTTGTGGCAGTTCCTTGGTAAGCTAGAGACAGAGCCACCATATTTGTAGAAATGTTAATCCTGCCCACACACAAAACAAGAGCCAGTGAGGGAGCACTAATTTAGAAAAACAGTGTGCATGAATGCCATAATAACCAGCCGGTTATCACAGCAAATATCAACTGGGACAGCCCACAGAGAAAAGTTGCTGACCAGTAATTATGTAGCTGTATCCCTTTGTATAACTCCAGATCTTATAATAGTTCAGTACAGGACACATTAAGAAGTAAACTGCTGCCATTTCAATCTAGATTTCCATTAGCATGGGACACATTAAGAAGCTAATTACAGTCATTTCAAGATAGATTTCCAAAGTCTTTCATCATGATTGTAACTTGTAAGTGATATGAGTGCACATATAGGGAATTTTGATGGATATGTGGATTTCTCGGTATCTAACCGGGTAGCAGAGGATGTGACAAAATGAAGTGAAGTATATAAGAGTACTAAAATAAAACAGGCAGGAGGGCATCTCAAAAAATTAACAAAAGAATTCCTATTTTTTTCCCTTAAATGTAGATTAATAGGAAAAAAATGGAACATTTTACTTTTGTTTCTCAATATGGTTTATCAGTAATACATTTAGTCCTTTCTATGGGAAGAAGATCCAGGCTGTAGGAACACACTCCAAGCTCAGAATGGGGGGGGGTGACAATCTCCTAGTGTTGTCCTCCAAAAACAAAATAGGTAAAAAAGAATCAATTGGAAGAGAAAAAAAAGCAATGCAATACAGTAGTATCATTAATTCAAAAAGATTCACAAGGGATATTCAGCTTGAAGGAAAGGGGGTAAATAAATTATTGCTCTACCTGGGGAGTTTTAGGAATGTAAATACTGTATACAAGTAAACTGTAGTAGCACAATGGAAGAGGTATTCCTCACTATTAAACCTCTTTTATACAAGGTGCATAGAAAAAATTGCTGAAGAAGGTGGGATGGTTTGATAATGCTTGTAAAAAGAAAAACATATGCTGCAAATTTTAGGAAGGAAAACTGAAAAATAATCCCACAAAGAAGAACTGTAGATATCTCAACTTCTGTAGAAAACAATATAAAGCTTTTCTATCAGTAAAGAAAAATGAAAATACAGTGCACAATGGAAAGTGATTATAGAAGTTATAGAACAGAGAGATATGAAAAGCTTTTGGTACATGGTGGCGAAGGGTTCTTCAAATTTTAGTTATGAAATCAAGAATATTACAGTAGAACTATGGATCAATAACTTTACAAATATCTTCTTTGAGGCTGAGCAGGATAATGCCTGGGTTAACACATTACTAAACCTGGATAACAGAGGGGGTAGTCATACTCTGGAAATTATGGAAATCACTGATGATATTAATTCTTTAAAGCAATAGCAAGCCCCAGGTACAGATGGTATACTTGCTGAAGTATGCCTATGCCTAGAAGAATCTTGGAGTAGCATTCTCACCAATTACTTTAACATGTGCAGTAGGGAAAGGCAAGTTCAGACTTATTGGAAAGGAGTGGAAATAGTGCTAATATACTAAAAGGGAACAGGTCAGATCTCAGTATGCACAGACCCATAAACCTCCTGGATTTCTTGTTAAAAATATTTTCAAAAGCACTAATGCAAATACAAAATTTAGGAAGTTTTTCTCAGTTTCAATCTGGGTTTAGAGCAGGAAAGAGTACTATAGATAATTGCTTTGTACTACATCACCTTATAGAGAAATATGTTGTGAGATCTCAGAAACGGTATGCTGACAGAAGGGCAAAACCTCATCAAGGAAATCCCCCAAAATTACAGTTTTGACAAGATTCAAAACTGTCACTGTGGGGGACCCACCGGTGAAATTTTGGCCTTTCACTGACTTTTGCCCGCCCCCCATGTTAACTCTGACTGGAGTTAACAATCCTAAAGAAGGGGAAGTGTTGGGGGCACTGCCCTCTGCATGGGGGGGTTCAAGGGTGCAGCCCCCCATTAGAAAAAAGACTGATGTCTGACAGGCAAAATCTCATCTGTTGACATCGGGGATGTCTCTATACTGCATGTCGAAAACAATGTTGTCATGTCGGCATAAGTAAACCTTCAGAAACTGTACACAGCCTTTATAGATAACAGCTCCATGTTTGATTTAATATCACAAAACCTCTTGGGGGAAATCATGTAAGACTGGGGAACTGAACTAGGATTAATAAATATCCTAAGAGATTTATACTCAGGAACATGGGCTAGGGTTTGAGTGGGGGACCAAGGGACAGCTCACTAGAACCTTCCCATCCAATTGGGGGGTAGACTGAGCTGCATCCTGACCCTTAACTTATTTTGCATTTATATTAATAAATTACTTGCGGGCCTAGATGCTCTTCCCTCTGAATTTCCTAAAATTGGGCCTCAGTCTACCCAGATGTGGCATATGCTGATGACCTGGCTCTTTTCTCATTATCACTAAAATGTGTTACAAAAAAACAACTTAATGTTCTCTATACAATTTCATAAAAACTAAACCTGAAAATTAATCCATATAAAAGCAAAATCATGATTTTTGGCTTGAATAAAATGTCTTGTGCATGAAGAGTAGGGTCTGAATCTCTAGGCATAGTAAAAAAAAAATATGTGTACCTTGGCATAACTTTCTCTGCTAATTGCCATGAAAGAAAACGTATCAGCAACATGGAGAAAAAAATTAAACAAGAAACCATCATGGGTTTAAAGAGATTTAATTATATTTATTTATTTGAAAATATTTCACTAGGAAAGACAACATGAACTGTAGCCAGCTTGTTTCCAGAAGCGTCCTGGGGGGAAGGGGTTACAAGAGTAGGAGAAGCAATTAACAAAAAATAATCAATAATTGCAAATACAAAAATTAGACATACAATGTTATACTAAATTAGACATACAATGTTGTTCAAATTCAGAGCAATGCAATCCAGAACATTTAGATGAGGTAGCAGCCATATGCATGACAGATAGTGATGTAGCAAGGGACTGATAAACCCAGAATGGTTGAACCTTTTACGTGCTAGATATAGGAGGCTGTGCACAGGGTTCATTAGTAAATTATAGATACGGGGGATCATCAGTAGTTCCAGCATTACAAGCACTTCATGCTAAATATAATGTTCAGGCCCTGTATGGGGTGGAGATATGTGCTGATGCAGGTAAAAATGATCTGGACAAACTAGTATCTCAGTTTTCCTTGTCACTGTTAAGAATATCAAAGTCAGTTCCATCAACTTATCAGAGAGCAGAACTAGGTTGTTCAAGTATTGAGGCCTAGACTAGTGCTTTGGAAATTAATTATGGGATAATAGAAACAGGCTTGTTGGTTAATAGACACCGCAAAAATGTCTTCATGAAAACATATACTGGGAAGAAATGGTATGTCCTCAGTCCTCATTCTTTTTTTTTTTTGTAGACTCTGTTTCTGTACTCCCTACCTCCAGACTCTCTCCAGCATGGGCATCTCAGTCTTTGGTTTTCTCACATCCTGCCTGAAGTATGACGCACTCATTCCAGTCGGGACTTCCCCCACCACCTGTGTGGCATGCCCGAGCCCCCCCCAGTTCTATGTCCTCCGGGGAAGGACCGCCATCACCTCCAGTGCCCTATGTAGAGGATTAGAGAGGTAGCACACAGGGGAAGGAACCAGAATGTGCATCCTTACACCCGATGGTGGACATGGGGCTGAAGCCACTGGCCCTACCTTCATCTACTAGAGGGGGAGGCATTTTCCAACTTTCTTTCCCCCAACGAGGGCATTGCAATGTCACCCAGTCTGCTACATGCACGCTACCACACAAGTCCAGAGGGTGGCAACCCAACATTGCGACCCATTGTCTGAGCCCGACCAGCTGTCCTACACCCAGTCATGGCCAGGTGCCGCTACCACCACAGGAAGGTCCCCTGACCCACCCCAGGAGAGAAGCACAGTCTACAGATGCTTGATCCTCTCCTCCCCTGCTGACCTCTGATGATCTGGGCTCATTTCTGAATGCGGTTCACCAGCGTGGCACGAGGTGTGGCCTATGCTACTTCATTAATCATATCTTTTTAAAAAAAGATGCTGTAAAGAGCATTTAAAGATGAGTAAAAGAGAATTTCACTTTTATTGCTCAGAAGTGGACATTCTTTTTTCTCTTTATAAGGGATTACTGGCTAAGTCACATCTCAAGCCATATAGGTAACTAGATCTGAACCCCAATACATGCAGTTTACATCCTGGGTACAGGATTAGGTAAGTGTAATACACTTCTCAGGATTTTTATAGACCGAAGGTCTTTTTTAAAATCTTTAAATTGTTAATGTAACTTAAAATGTACAGCTGAATATGCAATGTATGTCTTTCTATAAGTCATGTCTTTTGTGTATTTGTATTGCATTGCATGATACCATTTTGTAATGACATCATGTCAATCAAATAAAAGTTGAACTGAACTGAACATCATGTGCTGCTTCATCAGTATGTGCTGTGCTATAAACTGCATTACTGGTACCAATGCCAATAGTCTGGGCAACAAGCTGCCTGAACTAATGGCCTTGATGGAAGAGGGATGCCTGGATATCATAGCAGTCACAGAAACATGGTACACAGAGAACCATGACTGGGATGTTAACATACCAGGATACATAACCTACACTAGAGACAGGGAGGGGAGAAGAGGGGGAGGAGTAGCTCTCTATGTAAAGGAAGGGATAAAAGCAACTGAACAAAAGAGTAAACAGGGAGGAGAGGAGGCATTGTGGGTCACCTTGGAGACTGGAAATGGCACCACAATCTGCTCAGGGGTTGTGTACAGACCCCCATGTCAGGGGAAGGAATGGACAAGGATATGATGGAAGGCATTCTTAGGATGGCAGAGAAAGGGGAGATACTGTTGATGGGAGACCTGAATATGCCAGATGTTAACTGGAGCACATTTGCTGCAGCCACATCCAAGAGCAGGGCCATTCTCAATGCTCTACAGGTGGCATGCCTCAGACAGCTAGTTTCAGAACCCACTCATGAGGGAGCAATCTTAGACCTCATACTCTCAAATGGGGACAATGAGAGGATCTCAGATCTAGAAGTGGGAAGCCATCTGGGAACAAGTGACCATCAAACAGTGTGGTTCACATTAAACTCAGCTACAGAGTCAAGCCATACAAAAATGAAGGTACTGGACTTCAGGAGGGCTGACTTTGGCAAGATGGGAGAGTGCCTCAGAAAAGCACTAGCAAACCGGCTAGAAGGATGGGTGGAGCAACAATGGGGAATCATCAAAACTGCCATCACAGAGGCAACAAGCCTTTGTGTGAAGCAAATAAACAAATCAAAATGAAAGAAAAAGCCACTATGGTTCTCAAAAAGTCAGGGAGAAAAAGTTAGAATTCAGGAAGTATAAGGAAACACAGAAGGAGCAGGACAGAGAGCTGCACCAGTTAAGGCAGAAGGATGCAGGGAGGGAAGTCAGAATAGCAAAGGCTCAAACTGAGGAAAAGATAGCCAACTCGGTTAAGAAGGGGGATAAAACCTTTTATAGGTACATCAGGGAGCGTAGAAAGAAAAAGGGAAGGATAGTGAGGCTGAATAGAAGGAACAGTGAGTGGGCAGAGGGGGACAGTGAAAAAGCAGGGATACTGAATGAATATTTCTGCTCATTATTCACAAAAGAGGAGGGGGAGGTGCCAAATCCAATTAACAGAAGCACTCTTGATAGGTGGATCGATCCCAGTCCTTTCACAGAAGAAAGGGTTCTGAAAGAACTCCTAAAACTGAAGGTGGACAAAGCAATGGGACCTGATGAAATTCACCCCAGAATTCTGAAAGAATTAAAGGAAGAGCTAGTGAAACCACTGACTACCCTTTTAAACAAATCATGGGAGGATGGTGTGGTACCTGAGGACTGGAGGAAGGCAGATGTGATTCCTCTTCACAAAAGTGGGAACAAGACAGGGGCAGGAAACTACAGACCTGTCAATTTGACCTCTGTGGTAGGGAAAGTGATGGAATAACTTCTGAAGGAAAGAATTGTTGAGTACCTAGAGGCCGGTGGGGCACAGGACCCAAAGCAGTATGGATTCACAGTGGGAAGGTCATATCAGATGAATCTAATTGATTTCTTTGACGGGGTGACCAAAGTAGTAGACCAGGGAGGGGCTGTGGACATGGACTACCTAGACTTTAGCAAGGCATTTGACAAAGTCCCACACAAAAGATTAATAGTCAAATTAACCAGCCTGGGAGTGGGTCCCAAGGTGGTAGCCTGGATAAAACATTGGCTGGACAACAGGACACAAAACGTAATTGTAAATGGAGTCCACTCTGAAGAAAGAGGGGTTACTAGTGGGGTACCGCAGGGTTCAGTACTGGGTCCAGTCCTTTTTAGTGTCTTTATAAGTGACATTGCAGAGGGACTGGAAGGAAAAGTATGCCTTTTTGCAGATGACACAAAGATCTGCAACAGGGTTGATACACAAGGAGGTGTGGAAAGGATGAGAAGGGACTTGGCAAGGTTGGAGGAATGGTCAGAAGTATGGCAGCTATGATTCAATGCAAAGAAGTGCAAAATAATGCGCCTGGGAAACAAAAACCCAGGGGAAGATTATACAATGGGGGGAGGTAGTAACAACAACAAAAAAGGAAAGGGACCTGGGGGTATTCATATCAGATGACCTTAAGGTTAGCAAGCAATGTGAGAAGGCATTAGGGAGGGCTTGGAGTATACTGGGATGCATAGGGAGAGGCATCACCAGCAGAAAACAGGAAATTGTTATCCCTCTGTACAGACAGTTGGTGAGACCCCATCTGGAGTACTGCGTCCAGTTCTGGAGACCCAATCTCCACAAGGACATAGACAGGATAGAGGCAGTCCAGAGGAGGGCAACTAAAATGGTGCAGGGTCTGCAAGAGAAGCCATACGAGGAGAGACTAAAGGAGCTTAATATGTATATCCTTGAGGAAAGGAGGGAGAGGGGGGACATGATAGAAACTTTTAAGTACCTCAGTGGAATCAACAAAGTCCAAGAAGGTAGCATCTTTCAGAAAAAGAGACGTGCAAAAACAAGGGGACACAATTTAAAGATGGGGGGGGCAGTTCAGGAGCAATGTGATGAAGTATTTTTTCACAGAGAGGGTAGTGGATGCATGGAACAGCCTTCCTGAGGAGGTTGTGGGGTCTAAAACTGTGGGAGAATTCAAGAATGCATGGGACAGACATAAGGCAATTCTTGTGGGGGGGTAGGAAGAAATAGGCTGTTGGTTAACTAGGATCTGCGGCTTGTCCTGTAGGTAGGGAAGTGGGCAGACTAGGTGGGCCAAGTGGTCATCTGCCGTCAAAGTCTATGTTTCTATGTTTCTATGTTTCTATGTTTCTATGACAGCAATATTTACTTGTCTGCTTGTTTGTACTGTTGTCCCTGCTTCCTTGTTCAGTGGCTGTTTGTCTGTCTGCAGACATGCTCCGCATTGACCCCGCTGTGCTAAGCTGTGCCTTCTGTGAGCCAACCCCTCCCTTCCAATTGGAGGTGGCAGTTGGCAATCCACTTGGGAAAAGCATGGCATTTCAGTCTAGAGTCAGCCAGACATGATGGCATTTGTCAGCTGCAGCTCAGCAATGGCAAAGTGAGGGTAAAATGAGTTGTGTTGGAGTGTGGCAGGCTCTGCTGACTGTTCCCCCCTTGATGCATCCTGGTTCTTGAACATTAGAACCAGAGATGCCATTTGGGAGGGAGGGGGAAGTTCCCCCCCCAACATTGCAGCCAAGCCATTGTTTTTTTTAATGAAAAAAATATGCCCAGTGCCTGCTACGCCCCTCTCCCCCGCATTCCTTAGCACTGCAGACCTCCATACGGGGAAAAGCCATACAGGACCATTGGTATGCCAGTGTGTGCCTTGTCCCATATTTTTGGGTTGGCTAATTACTCCGCCAGCTCTTGCAGTTCAAAAAAATTCAAAGTCCCAGTCTGCCTAGTGCTAGCCACACCACAGTGCACATGCACAGGAGTGGGATCCGGCTAGGGAAATGGTTATGCCAATGGCTGGGGGGGATGGGATGATGTCACATCTAAGAAGTAGGAGAACTTGAAGCCTGGTGGTGGTAAAGCAAGCCAGCCTGTGTGCTCACTGTGCAGCTGCCATGTTGTCTGAGTGTCGACAAGGAGGGAGAGTGGCAGCACCGAAGGACTCCAGTCCAGACCACGCGGGTTGTAGTTATCTCAACTCACTGTACTAGTTGCCGGACTGATGTGGTAGGGTAGTAGCGGCAGTTGGTTGGACAGTGTGCTGTGTTTGAACTGCAGTAGCATTGAAGCAGGCACCAGGCAGAAGGCAGCAGAACAGAAGATCCATCCCAGGCTGGGAGATCATCCAATCAGCAATCACCAACTTATGACATCACATTCACAGAACAGCAGAGAGGAGATGTGAGTGTGAGTCTGAGATAAGACAGAGTAATAAAACAGTCTTAGTGGACATTGAAGAAAATTGATTGATTTATTCAGCACTGATTCTGCAGCAGCAGTCAGCGGGCAGACGGGTGCCTTAGGGTTGGTGTTGGTGGTCCAGTGGAGTCAACTCCAAATAAATAAATTTCTCTGTCAGTCTCTCCACCAGTCTCCAGGTTTCTGGGTCTCTAGCTGCTTATTCCAATTCCACATATAAATCTGTCTCCTAACTTATTGCTATTAAAGATAGGTTGTATGTCCATCAGAATATTCGGTGGTATTTGTAGAAAGATATACTGTAATTAGTTAACTTTTTGATCAGACGACAAACATCCAGTCTAAAAATGAAATACAACTCACAGTGGGGCTTTGATTAAAAAACAATGTCCCACACTGTAAATAGTTAAACTCATTTAGAAAATGAAGTCGGAGTCATAACCTTGCAAACGTACTCTTTCAAGTTTTAACTTGAAGAAATACTTCCTTTTGTAATATTCCTAGATTTGCTTTGTGCTCAAAGATACCTTGACCTGTCTGCATTTCACACACAGGTTAGTGCAAGAATATACACAAAATGATGGTCTGCAGGGAACAGAGGAACAGGGCCCAACTACAGACAAATTTAAATAAAAATGAATACAGTAGACAAAGTGGTTAAAGAATTATATATTTCCCTATTATAATTTATAAGAATGATCAGAGGGTATTTTCTTAAATATTATAAGCTAAAGCTAAGATTTACAATGTGGGGTTTCATTTCCTTATGTAAAGTTCAGCCTGCACAGTCTCTGTTTAAGTAAGAACTTGGAGTCACTATCCTAAGCAAAGGTAACTGTCTATGTATTGTACTGTATGTTTATGTATTGTATTCCATCCTAAGCACAACTGAATGTTATTGAAGAATTCAATAACTGAATCTTGATTTAGTCCATCTCTTGTATACTTACTCAGATATTTTTATTACCATATGGACTTTTATGGATTGAAAAAAAAGAGTATTTTTGTGGTTTGGTGAGCAAGGCACACTGTCCAATGCAGGTTACCAGTCTGCAGAAGTTCTGCCTTCTGCTTATTTGAACTAAAGCCTCCTGCTCCTCCGTACACAGCACACTTGAACTTCATTAGGCAATAGGCAGAGAGGCAGTTGGGGGGGTTAGGACTGGAGTCACTCTGGGCTCTGAGACACTGATGGAGTTCATTAATTCACACCCAGGGTGACAAACCATTAAGCAAATGACCAACCCTACCTGCCTGACTAGAGGTTGTGGGGAAGGGAAGGGGACACAGACAAGGGGACATCTGTTGAACTACTTTGGTAGATTTTGTAGTTGTGTTTCAGTTTATACTGTTATAAAAGCTACTGCAGAATTGTTTTTTTTTTTTTTTCATCCTGTGTTTATGCTGCCGGGCGGGTGGCAGCTTATGTCAGCCATCTTACACCGGGCATCCGTGGTCATTTGAGTACCTCCCACTTACCCAGCAGGACCACCGGAGCCAGTGCAGGGGGCTTCATCCAACTGCGGCCCCCTGTTTTTCCATTTTCTCCCCTTATTTCCCTGGAGCCACCAGACAAGGATGTCGAGTGTGAGTGGAGGCACCTTGGCCCAGCAGACTCCTCTCCACCCACCCCTATCCTAGTACCCATTTCCTCCTCTGCCTGCACCACCACCATGCATCCATGTAGTGGTGGTCAAGGGCCAGGGAGAGACAACCTGCTCTATCTGGGGGAGGAGAGCTCCCTGATGGCTGCTCAATCCTCATTTGACCCCTCCTACCCTGGCCAACCCCTGGTGGCCTGTGCTTGTTCCCGAACATGGATCGCTGGTGTGGTAAGAGGTAAGGAATCCAGTGCCTCAGCTCTGTACACCACTAGTCTGGCTTAGCTAGTCTACAGAATTGTGGTGAGAGGAGAAAGCTCAGATGACAGAACCACTCAAGGTAGGCTGATGGGGGAGGTTAATTTATTTCATGAAACTGGAATTGCAAGGGGGCACTCCTGAGACCAAAATGGCCGCACTTTTTGTTTTTTTGCTCCGCTGTGCAGTAGTTTAAAATTACCTCTACCACTGCTTGGCACTGTTTGTTTAAGTTTAATGGCTACACATATTGATTCCAAGCAAAAGGAAGGGGCTGAAGTTTGAGCTGAACATTTAGATAAGTTCTTTTCCCCAAAAACAGGGAAGCCAGCCATGAAGCGGGGAATGGTCAGTTCTCCACACTTGGATGGGGAAATGGCTTCACCAGTACTTCCGTGCCTTAAACCGGGTGCTAAGGTGAAGATATCAGCAAAGCCTACGCTGGCCACAATCCAAAGTTTTCTGCAGGAATTTCAGGGAGAAACAAATGTATCTGTTTTGAAAATACAGAATTCACTTGGTGATATAAATGCACGCTAGCAAGTAATAGAGGGAAAAATGACTAAGGTGGAGGAAAGGGTGAATTTAGTTGAGGAAAACACTGAAATGTTTTCACAAAGGATCCCCACTGTGGAGGGAGCCGTTAACACATCTCTACACAAACAATTGAATACACTGGCAAAATTGGAAAAGATTGAGAATACCTTATTAATGAAAAATATTAGGCTGATTGGTCTTTCTGCACAAGTTTTGAATCTGGAGCTAAAGTTGGAGGTGGAGACGATTCTTACACTGACTTTTTTGTCTGACCAGCCTGTAAATTTGGAATCTGTTTTCCATCCTCCAGTAAGGAGAGATACTATCAAAAGTAGTGTTGTCAGAACTAGTTCAAGAAAGATTCAAACCTTCCTTGAACCCTGGTGTTCGAGTTCTAATTTAGAACCCAGACACTACAGGGTTCACAAAAGGGTTTGAATCATCAAAAAGAAATCTTAAGTTTGTGCTTTTTCTTTCTGCTGGCATCATCCATGTCATGTTCCTGTTCCTAGTCTTAATGGCACTAGCAGAAGAATGCAGCTAAATTCCCTCCCCTCTCCACCCCCTCCCATCCTGTCCTGTGTGTTATTGTCAGGGTGGCAGCTGCTGTTGCCGGCTTTCACACTTGTTTCCGATTTCACTCTCACTCTCACTCACAGTGTACCACCTGATCATCTATGCGATCAGGTGGTGGTGGTTGAGTGGAGTTAGTGGGTCTTGTGAGTCGAGGGATCAGGCAGAAGTCATCTGCACAGCTGCGGCTCCATTTCATTGCCATTCAGAGCCGCAGCCTGTGTGTGTGTATGCTCTCAGTTGTGTCATGTGCGACTTCACTGTGTCCTCCAGTCTGAACTTGTGGCCATCTGCCATGATTGACTGAACAAAAAAGGTTAACTGGTGGGTGGGGAGGACTGGGGAAAAGGAAGGGGGGAGTCGGGGTCCAGTGGAACTGAGGAAAGAAAGGGCCAGGAAGGAACGAAGAGTGGGACTCTTTTGGGAGGAAAAATGGATTGAAGTGGAGGGAGAATTAGTTAATTTGCAGATCGCTGCCTGTCTGTTTATGTGTGTGAGATGTCGTGCTTAGTCTGCACAGTACCATTCATCCTCTAGTTGCTTGCTGATTTCTAATGTTCACAAATCACAAAAATTATTGACTCATGGCACTCTTGGGAGGAGGGAGATCACCCTGGCTGGGGGAGGGGTAAAAGAAAGATATCTTATGAGTTTTTCCTTTGTATGAGGGGGAAAAAGAAGTTAAAACACTTTGTGTGAAACCTGATATTACTTCTAAGCACACAAAAGGGAAAAAAAGGAAATAAAAATATAGTCCCAGTCCCACCCATGACAAACAAAGTGAAAACTTGTCAGGAGGACAGGGATCTCAGTCAGGAATGTACTGGGGGGCCTTCACTAAGTACCATAAACAGTATAAACAAGGTTCTGGATAGCAGCTGCTTGGGATAGATACAGTGCAAGGGAATTCTGGCGAGAGATCGGGGGTGAATTACCCGGATCATCTAGGGTCCTTTGGATACATGGAGATAGAATACTTGAGCAGACTTGGTGGGCTTGGAGGTCCTTATCTGCAAACAATTTCTATGTTTCTATGTTTCTAAGCTACAATAAGTCATATTCATTGCTCAATTCAAGCCCCACCCCATTTCTAGTTTTATTTATCCTATGCCATTTACAGCATTTGGGCACAAAGTGGATCAGCCATATTAGCAAAACTGAACCAAATTCTTAGGCCCCAACTCAAAGCTAAATTAAAGTTGGCTCTAGCCCTCTTCTCTCACCCTTACTTTGGGAATATGTTCAGTAGGAGGGAGTGACAATCTGGGCTGGGGCTCTGGTGACACCTTTAGTCAGGCAACAGCAAGTAGGAGCAGTGGGTTGTCTTTGGGGATCATGAGGAAACTGAAAGCTTGGCACAGTTTGGGAGAAAGCTTCAGAATGAGGGAGTGGCAAGGTGTGTGTGGGTTTGGAATATTATTAGGGATTGTTGGAAAAGTAGGATCAAGCTAGATGGGGAGATAGGGGACATTATTGGAGGGTCAAGAAGGCATAGGTAAGTGGGGTGGTGTTCTGGAGGCATCTTTGGGTTTGGAACTTGGAAAGGCAATAGCAAGCTGGCAGGAATTTTCAGGACATCTTGATGGCACCGAGTAGGAGATGCAAGGTAATTCAGGCTGGGAGTCTGTGCTAGGGCTGGGATCACAGACAAAGTGGCAAGCTGCATGTGGGTTTGGGGATCTGTGCTGGAAGAGAAGTCATGGAGAGTTCAAAAAATGTATTTAATTCAAAAGTTTTACCAGGAGAGACATACTGAGCTGATAACACATCATTTCCAGATGTGTCCTGTGGGGAGAGGGGTGGGGAGAATAGTAACAGTACAATAAGGTACAATAGATTAAATAAAATTAACAATTATGTGAAAAGCAAATACAAAACTTTGAGCATCACAGTACAAAGAGGTGCAATAGGTTAAGTAAAATTAACAACTGTCCAAGATTAGCAATTGTGCAAGAGGTAAGTATGAAATTCAGAGTATCACAATACAATGAGGTAAAATAGATTAAAAAAATCAGGGTTGGGGTGCAGGACAGGAGTCTTTGGTTGGTGGATGGGTGGGTTGAGGGGTCAGTATACAGTTGAAGGGGTGGGGGAAACACTACACCATCAGGTAAACTATAAGAACTGGCAAATGGGTGGTCAGAGAGTAGGGGAACCACTATGCCACCAGGGGTACTATAAGAACTGGCAAGCAGGAGCTCAAGGGCTGGGGAATCACTAGTCCATCAGGGAAAGTATAAGAATGGGCAAATGGGTGACCAAGGGGGTGGAGGAACCACTAAACCACCAGGAAAACTATAAGAACTGACAAGCAGGTGATTGGATGTTTGGGGGAATCACTATGTCGCCAGGGAAAATGATAAGAACTGACAAACAGGCAATTGAGGGTGTGGAGAATCACTAGACTACCAGGGAAACTATAAGAAATGACAAATGGTGATCTGGGGGTTGGGGAAACCAGTATGCCACCAAGGACACTATAAAAAATGGCAAATGGATGATTATGTGGCAGCTTGGCACAAGGGTGAGTGGCTGCAGTATAGCTGCCCTGCCTTTGATGGATGGGGGCCCAATTAAGAGGAGGTCTTCAGTGGCAGCAAACAGCACCACTCTGGGTGCTGTTTACCACCCATGCATACCTTTGACTATGCTACGGTGCCAGTATGCATAACAGGAACCCTCATTTGCATAGGTGCAGCAGTGTATGTAGCACCCGTGGCACTGCTGGGTTGGTGGGGTCCTTCGGGGGCCACTAAGTATGGCCCCTGCTGTAGTACTAGTGCAAACCCAGGTTTGTGTCCACACTAACCATGTTCACACCAGCGCTAACCTTTGAATAGCAGCCCTTGTAGAAAATCTCCTCTGCCATAAAGTAAGCATTTTCAAGCAAATAACCCACATTGTGGCCTATTTCTAGAAAATCTTCTCTGCCAAAAAGTAGGCATTTCCAAGCAAATGACCACATCAGGGCCTCCTTCTAGAAAATCTTCTTTGCCATAAAATAGGCAGTTTAGAGTAAATAACCCATAGCAGCAATAAAAGAAGCACTGCATATGCAGGAGACCACAACAACAATAAAACATGCACCACCATGTCTTAGATTGCTTTATTTTCACTGCAACAGCACAGGGATACATCTTCCAACACATTTGACAATAGCAATAGAGCTGGGCCTCTGTCAAGCTACAAAATCAAAATATTTTATAGTAGCAGCAATGTTGTCTCTTACAGGCTACTGCTTTTTAGTATCTTGAAAATCTATATTTAATGAACAAGTGAAATGATGAAAATTGCAATCACCACTTACAGCGAAAACCATGTATAAAACTGCAGTCTAAAACACAGGCTCTGTGCAAAATAACATCCTTTTTTTTCTCATGCCAAAAAGTGCACAGTGTATGAAACAGGACAGGTACTGTATTAGGTAACAACAGGCTCCATTCAACGCATTTTACATGTCAGTGCCTTGTCAAAAGCATTTTAGCATGAGAATAAAAAGAATGTTATTTTGCACAGAGTCTGTATTTGAGACTACAGTTTTGCCTAGTTCTTGTTTGAACCTTAGCAACGTGCTCCTAGGTGCAGCCTGATTTTGTTCTACAAACACATTTAATTTACAACTGAACTAAAATATTAAATAATTTTACAGAAATGTAAGTTAATCTTGAGATCATACCATGACACAGAATTTGTTTAATTGCAAGTGTAAATTAGCTGCAGGTGGATTAAACAATCTATGCATTCTGTTTCCCCTCCATACTGTACATATTCTGTTTCCATAAAAAGGTAGTTTTTGGAATTGGAACACTTTATTGCCTTCGTGTCCTAATATAACATTGATGACATGTACAAAAAGTATTACTATTCCTGTTTATAAGTAGCTGTATTTCAAATGAAATAATGCATCACAATATACTGTCTACAAAAACTCAAACAGAACCACTGATACATTTAGTCTCCCATGCTATAGAGGGCACTGTGAAAGAGACTCGTGATGCAAATTGTGGCAGCTTTGTTCTGTGCTGCAGCTGTCTTATTGATAATAGGCCCTCTATAAAGAGTCCCCCTCAGTCTGCTACACTTCATTTGTTAGTTGTGTTTGAGTGTGAGAACTTGTATGCAAAATGGAGCCTCCTTTTATACTGCAAAGCCTCTGAAATTCATTTAAGCTATTATAAACATTTTGGTTCACAACTCTTCTATGGTGTTTCTGTATTAGCCTTTTAATGAGAAGACTTTACAAATTTAGGTAAAGACTATCATGAAAACTGTGACCTTAAAACACACATCTGTTAAGGTCTCAGACCTTATATGCTGCTCTATAGGCTGTAGGGATGATAGTGTAACCTTTCTTGCTGTGTACAAATTAACTTCTTTTATATGAAAACCTTTCTCCTAATGGGGGTGAGCTGTGCAAGACTGAGTCTTGCTTTGTAATGCACAGCATCTGAAATTCATTTAAACTATTTAAAATGTTTTGGTGGGCAGACATTCTATGGTGTTTCTGTATGCCAGCTTTGTTAATGAGAACTTAAAAAATTACTTGGGCAGGGGCCATCTCAGGAAAACAGTAACCTTAAACCATCAGACTTCTCTAGATCTCAAAATGTCATAAGCTGCTACATGGGCAGAACTGATTAAATAATAATCTTTGTTACAATCTACAAATGATCTGTAACTTCTTTCATGGCAAAACCTTTATCCCGGTGGTGGTGAGGCTATACACCAGATTGAGTCTCCTTTTGTAATGTATAACATCTAAAATAAATTTAAGCTATTTAAAATGTTTTGTTAGCAAATCATTAGTGTTTCTATAATTACTTTTCTTTAATGTGAACATCTTGGAAATTTAGGTAATGGTTGTTGGGGTGGGGGGGAGGTGAATTATACCTACCCATGCCATAGGAAACCATTCTCTCCTTCTACTTGAGCTTTAGTAAGTTGCAATTGCTCCATTTTCTGTTCCTGCTTAAGTGGCCAAATATTAAAGTAATCTAAATCTTTCTAGCAGGTTTGTCTTATGCTAGCCAGTCTCTCAGTGACTGGCTTTTAATTTTTGAAATGGCTGAGGATTTAACAACTTGGTCTGTATCATTTATTTACATAAATGCGCCCAATAACCACCAGTGTTGTAAGCTTCCCCCAGCATATCACTGCTTTTCTCCAATTATGTGATAACACATATCTGAGATTCAATAGTTTATTCACTGTTATGCACCAACAATTCTAGAAAAGTGGCTAGAACATTGATCATTTGTCTCTTAGTTTCTGTGTCAAATGGCTTTACTGTCTGCCTTGTTTCCCAATTCTCTTTAAATCAGCTGAAACACAGTTTACATGTGTGAGGATAAGTGTTGACTGACTTTGTAAAGTGCAATCATGAGAAACATAAACCTTAATCTGAAAGTGATTCAGCTCATTTCCTTAACTGCCATCTTCTGTGAATCCTTAGAGACTATGTTGATTTAGTCTGGTATGGATGGATGAAGGGGTTAATAATTACACCATTAGTGGGATTTGAATTAGCCCTGCTGTACCTGATCACACTAAGATTGCCTTTGTATTTGCTCCATTTCAGGCCATCAGAAGATCCAGTCAGAATCCTGCACTGAGATACCACACCCTTGTGTTGCTTGTCTTGCTCATCTTTTCCAGTTTTGTATAATTCTCCTGACATAATAAAAATATTTACTGATAGTATTTGGAGGAATACTAAGCATTGCATTTCAAGGGATTTTAAAACCCATCTCTCAATATTACTAATTTGAATTCTGTATTTCTAAATGCATTTTCCTGGCTTGTACCCCTCCTCCTGGGTCACACCTGGAAATAAGCATTGAGACAATGTGCCTTTCAAATTATAAATGCATACATAAAATAAACACAAAAAGCAGGGAGGGGTGTGGGTGTCTGCATGCCAAACATCAGTGGAATGCAAAATCAAAGCGGCCTTTAACCAGCCTTTGAAGTTCCCAAATAAAAGTATCTTTGAAGTATTGTGTCAAATAGTAGGATTTCAGTTACAGAATCCAAGAAGTAAGGTAGAGCAGTGACTATGCAGACAACTGTCCAGTAGCATTCACTTTGTACTAAATGCCCCCACACAAGTGCTATAAGCCCAAAAAGGACACAAAATGAACTGCTGCTGTGATGTACTGAATCTCCCACACAGCCATGAAATAACTTCCTTCATGTGGGCAACATCCCTACACAGCCCTGTATGCAACATCCCAGGCATGGCCTTGGTGATTGCAGTAGGACCTGATATGCTGATTAGAGTGGTAGTCCACTGGGCACACCTCCAGTCACCCAGATATTGGTGTCATTGTTATATATGTTCATCTTGTCCAGCAGGAGCTGTGGTAGATGACTGTTTATATATGTATTCCATGGTTCTGAGCACCATAGTAAATACAAACATTGAAGCAAAGATCCTAGTGAAACAAAACTAATCACACACTGAACTACAGTAGGAAATCCCTGGCTTAAATCTAACTCACTAAGTAGGGTTGCCACCTGTCAGGTTTTTTACCTGGTGATCAGGTTTTCAGGGTCCCTATCAGGTAATCCAGTTTTGCTCTGTGCTGGTCAGGTTTTGAGCCATTTTGAGTGTTCACATACTTTTGAACAAATTCATTCATTGTTTCAGCTACATGTCCAGGTTACAGACAAGTTCTGTTGTCAATGTAGCCTTTTTGTTTGTGAATGCAGTCACCCTGGCAGGTGTAAAGTATGGCCATTAACACCATTAGCACCTACTTAGCCTAATCTTTCCACTGCATCTTAAAGTAGCAAAGCAGCACAGCTGTCCCCACCTTTTGTAACAGTAACAGAGCCAGTTGTTCACCATTTTCATTTGCAGGTAAACATTTTCATCTCTAACAGAATTTAGCATCCTACTTGTCTCCACTGTGAGTGCCTCTATAGAGGAACTGTGCTCCTCCAGAATGGCATATGAACTGTGGAGAGGTACAAATGGAGGAATGCACCTCTGCTCCACCACCCTCACCCTCCCTGAGCCCACTGTGGTCCAACTGCTTCTCTTTCTTTGCATCCAGTGCACTCCAGAAACAATCAGCTACAGCTCTGACCCACCACCCAGTGTGTGTTTTCCTTCCTTTCAGCAAGACAATGTGCACAACAATTTAACAGAAAATATATCCTGCAAAAAACAATTTCAGAGGAAAATAGAGCAGTAAACTGAAAAATCTTTAAGCACAAAACAGTAACAAAATCTGTAAGCACGAAACAAAATACTGTAGTAACAAGACAGAAACTCTGCTTAGCCTAAAGAATCCTTAATGCTTCTCCTTGCTGTCTTAATGTTGTTCCTTGCTCTGTCCTTTCAAGCAAACCTAGAAAAAACAAAGTTCAGGTGAAGCTAGGTTCTTTTTGCCAGCAAACCTAGTCTTCCACCTCAACACACCAACTAACCTGACTTTTTAAATCTTCCTTCTGCTGGAATGTACTAAGCCTGTGTCAGATCCACCCCCCCCCAGTTACACTCCAAATCCCCTGGAAGAGCTGTTTATAAAAAGCAATTAGCTCCTTTAATATGAGAAAGAGACTTCAAAATATGTAATCTGCCCCCCCAAAAAACTATATGCACAACCTGTAAGCACAAAACAAAATAACAACAAAACTTTGACATCCAGAGCACTGGGGAGGAACTTGAAGACCCCACCATTCCTTCCAATGAAGCCAGTTGGGTTTGAAATAAAATGCCACCACAGAGGAAGGACCAGTGATTGCGTCACAATAAGCAAACCACCAGTGACACAGTCTGGGTCCCTTATTAGTCCTGAGCTGATAATATAGACACACACACACACACACACACATATATACACACACACATACACACACACACACACACACACACACACACACACACACACACACACACACACACATATGCATATATAGATCTCTCTCTCTCTCTCTCTCTATATATATATATATATTATATATATATATACACATACACACACATATACATACATACATACATACATACATACAGTGCAGCAGATGGCAGTCAGCAGCCATGGTGCTGTACAGAGGGTATGTTTTGCAAGCTGCCTTATTGGGACCAGGTGGGAGGCACCAGGCACCACTGCTACCTACAATGGGAACTGGAATGGAGGCTGGGGGGCTTGAGGGATGACAATGGACAACACTATTAAGTCTACTGTCATAGTACCTAAGAAAAAACTGGACAGATGGAGAGTACAAGCAAGAAATGAAAACTTTCTGGCACTGAGAGCTGTAAACTACAAGAGAAAGCTAAGCTTGCAGAAGCAGCAAAATCATCTAGAAGCATTTTGTCCTTCATTTAGACCTAAACAAAAAAATCCAGAAGAGCTTGAAAAGTGGAAAGTGTATCCACAGTATACTATACTAACAGCAGTGCTACACAACAAAAGTCTGACCTAAACAATATTACTCTCCAAAACACAATTTATTTTTTATGAGTGATCATAGTAGAACATTGTCCTAAAGAGTTATTTTTGATGCACTGCTTGGAGGAACAAAGTGTAGAGAAAGCAGAAATGTTTGCTGCTACACTATACTCCTGGGTTCTGGCTACATACTACCATCACCAGTCATATTGAACAGGTGCTGAACAGGATAAGCAGTAAAGAAAAATCAGGTGTTAAAAACACACTTGTACAAATAAGTTGTGGTCCTTCCTAACTTGCTGCTCATTCTCATCTGACCAACCGAAGTTCAAGGGGACGGATTATTTATGAAGCCTTAACTGCATTTCTATTGAAAACTAACATAACATTGTTTAATCTTACTTTAGTGTAACTGGCGCTGATCATGATTGTGGTCCTTATTCTGAAAAGCCAAGTGACCCTGATGTCTGCCAAGAAAGGATTTACACAACTGAAACAATGGCTCAAGCTCCTTCTGTCCACTCCCTAACTTCTTCTGAAGTGCAATCAGATGGTCCTGTCTGTGAAGAGGACTCGATGTGTCCTGTTCCTGCACAACCTGAGGATTATGACAGAGATGCTAACCTGCAGCTATCTGCTTCTTCTGAATGCTCCAGAATTTCTCCTGCACAGAGAGAGATGAGTGTTCCTCCTGTTGCCCAGCATCAAGATTGTGTCAAGGTGGCTGACCTGCAGATATCTGCTGGGAGTTGTAATACTGAGAATATGGTAATGACTGTTGTTTTGGATATGCATGCAGAGTATCCCACAGATCCCTGTTTCAGAATGAGGCTATGAGTACAGGCTTGAGTAGTGCTTTGCTTGAAGCTGGTCAGCCAAGACTAAAAGGTAATTTTGACAGGTTTCCTTATGATGATGCTCATAGAAAGTTTCGTTGAGATTGGTATATGAAAAAGGTTGCTCCTGGAAGTTGTCAAATAGAAAGGCAGTCGTTAGTTTATTCTCCACAGTGTGCTCATCTTTATTGTTTTGCATATTGGCTGTTTGCAGATAGAAACAGTGAACATTATTCCAGTATTTGGGCAGATACTGAGTGTGGCTTTTCAAACTTCAAGAAAGGAACTGAAAAAATTGAAAAGCATGAGAATTCTAGAAGCCACCGTACAGCTGAACAGCAATTACTACTAACAAACTACAGTCTTTCACAAGATAAGACAGTTGCTGCACAGATGTTAAAGGCAGAGAAGTACTTGATTAAAAAAAAATCATGACTTTTTAAAAGACTTTTAGATGCTGTTTTATTTCCAGCAATGCAAGCCTCCCTCTGCGTGGACACAGAGAATACGCATGCTCAGGTGCATCAAATAAAGGGAACTTCCTAGAATTGTTGAAGCTGATGGCCAAACTTGATAGTGTGTTGGTGAATTGCATTTCAAAATGCAAAAGGAATCAGACTTATTTGAACCACGATATTCAAAATTATTTTATTCATACACAGTCTCAGGAACTGTGCATTCCATTGTGCTAAAAGTGAAAACAGTTAAGTACTTCACAGTAATTGTTGACTCCACAATTGACATCAGAAGGATTGACTGCATTTCTCTTTCACTCTGCTATGTAAACAGTTCTGGGCATGCCACTGAGCACTTCATAAAATTTAATGAGTTGCTATAATCAGTAGCGTCAGACTTCTATAATCTGCTTCTGCAAAGTTTGGAGAAAATGGGGCTGGAGATTTTTTATTTGTTTGTTGAAATGTTTCACCAGGAAGGCACACTGAGCAATAAGTCGCTCATCTCCAGATGTGACCTGAGGGGAAGGGGTACAATAGGAATGAGACATTAAACATTCAATTTACAAGATCAACAATAGCATACAGTTGTAAGGCAGGTGTTATAAAACGTGTTACAACTAGTGCTGTGCAGAATGTAGAATTCCACTGGAGGAATTAGTGCAGAATGACCATTCCACAGGTGGAATTTCCACTGGAATTTCACTTGTTCATCTAAGGAATCCCACTTACTGTGATCCACAGAATAAGATTCCACAGAACAGTACTTGTTTCTGTGGAAAATTATTCTGCAACAATTTCCAAGGAATATGTGGAGATTCATGGAATAATATTCTGCAGAACAGTGATTTTTCTGTGGAAAAGCATTCCACAACTATTTTATGCTGCAGAATTCCGCCATTCCATTTCTGGCAGTATTTGGTGGAATTTTGAATATTCCGTGGAATTCTGTTCCACTGGAATTTGAAAATTCCACATAACACTAGTTACAACAGTGTTGAGCATAACATGTAGAAAAAGTGGATAATAATGAGTGCCAGGTTAATAAGTAAACAAGTGCTTACATGAGAGAAAAGGGGAAGGGAAGGAGGGGTGATGTGGGGAGAGGGGGATGAGTCATGTCCCTGGATACCCCCTCAGGATGTGAGGAACCCTGCAATGGGACTGGTGGGACCAGAGAGAAGGGGATAATGCAGTGTACCAGAGAAGCCCCTTTAGGATGGTGGGGGAAGGTAATAGATCAGAGATACAAGCCCCTTGGGGTGGCAAGTGAAGGTGAGGGTAGCAAGATAGGGTATGTCCAGGGCTTAGAGGAGGGAATTTGACTGTGACATGGCAGGAGCAGCTAGGTGCAAGGTAATTATTTAGGGCAGAGCTGATGGAGGATGAGTGCTAGATGTGAGGTGGGAGGGAATTCCAAATTTTTGTGAGGCAGTGAGAGAAACCAGATTGGCCAATTTGGGTGGCTCTGCAGGGGACAACCAGGGTATGGGAATCAGATGATCTAGGGTCATGGGAGGGTGGAGGGGGTGCTGAAAGGAGGAGGTGAGGTAGGCAGTGAGCTCACCCAACCAGTGCTTAGAGGTGAATTTAGCACAGTGGGAGAGTTGCCTGTTTGTAAGTGACAGGAAGGATAGGGCACGATAAAGATCACAGTGAGGGTTCCGGAGGGGGGGCATCCAGGGCAAAGCAGCAGAAGGAATTGAAGAGAGTGTCCAGTCTGGCCAGGGAAGACTTAGTGGCAGCACCATAGACTACATCACAGTAATTGAAAATGGGCAGTATCTTCTGAACAAGTTCATGCCTAGCCATAGGAGGGATGCAACTATGGTTTTTGAACAGGGCACCAAGCTTGGGTCACAGTTATTTCTGGATGGTGTCAATATGTCCAGAGAAGTTTAGGTGTTGATCCAACTAAATACCTAAGTAGCTGAAGGAGGATGTGTCCTCAAGTAAAGTCCCATCAATGGCTTGGAAAGTGGGTAGGGAAGGAAGCCTAGAGAGTCTCTGCCTTGTGCCAAAGGTCATGGAGACAATCTTCTTGGCATTGAGGAAAAGCTGATGGTTAGCAAACCAGAGATGAACCTTGTCAAAGTCTTGCTGTAAGCTGGTTGTAACCTCATCAGGACAGGAGCCAGATACATACAGGACTGTATCATCGGCATACATATGTATAGCAGAGGATGGGGAGAAAACAGAGGGAAGATCATTTAAGAAGATGGAGAATAAGAGGAGCCCTAATACCAAGCCCTGGGGGACTCCAGTGCTAATCGGGTGGGGAAGTGGCGTCCAAGATCTTAACTGATTGGGTTCTTCCAATAAGGCAGGTCTTGAACCAGTTTGTGGTGGAGGGAGATAGGCCAGCTGCCATGAGTGAGTTGAGGAGAAGGAAGTGAGAGATGGTGTTGAAGGCCATGGCCAGGTAGACAAAAATGGCAGAGGTAATTTGTCCACTGTCCATCCCAGTTAGGATGGAGTCTATGATAGAAGAGAGGTGGTGGTTGAGTGGTTTTTCCTGAAACCAGACTGGAAAGGGGTGAAAAAGGAGGTGTCAGAGAAAAAAGAGGTGAGTAGGGAGAGAACAATGAGTTCTTGAAGCTTGGCAATGGTAGGGAGGAGAGAAAGGGGGTGATAGTTGCCAGGCGATGAGGGGTCACCCCTTTGGGTAGAGGGAGGACCACAGCATGTTTCCATGAAGAGGAGATAGAGGCAATCAAGAATGAGAGATTAAAGATTATTGAGAGGGGATAGGCAATGGCTGAAGCAGAGAGGGAGAGGAGTTTTGGGTCAAGACCATCAGGGGAGGCAGCTTTACAGGGATTGATGGTAAGGATGGCACTTGGGGCATCATTTGGGGTTGCAGTAGTGAAAGAGAAGGAAAGATAGGAAGGTGGTGGAGGGGGTCTACTGGTAGAGGGTGGGGAGGGGGAAGGGTAGGAGGAGTGGGATTTCAGAAGCTCAGTGGCGCAGGAGGTATAGTAGAAATTAAATTCTGCAGCTACAGCTGATGGGTCAGATACTGGTAAGCTATTTACTTTAGGTACTGGGGGCAGTGGATGAGATGAGACTGTAAATATAGTATGGACTACCTTCCAGAACTTTGAAGGAGAATTTATGCTGGTGATGAAGACAGATTTGAAATATTCAGACTTGGCTAACCTTGTAACCCTGGTGCAAGCATTTCTGAGCAAGTGGTAGTTTGTGAGGTCACTAGGATGCTGGGTAGCTTTATAATCTCTAGCCCTGAGGCAGGCAAGAAGTTCAGGGGTTATCCAAGGTAAGTGGTTACTTCCGACTCTGGTTTGTTTGAGTGGGGAAAGGCATTCCAGTATGCAAAAAAGACTTCTTTGAAGTAGTCAAGGGCTTTATCAACTGAAGGGAAGGAGGTTGGGGGGACCAGTCAGAAGTGGAGAGGTTGCAATTCATTCACCACTCTGGTGAAGCATGGTTAGTCTATGGAGGCACCCGCAGTGGAGACCAAGGAGGATGCTGGGAACCTCCACAATGGAGACCTACAGGAGGGTGGCACAGGATCCCACAGGTGAAGGAAACAACTCCTGGTGGGGGAGTCAGCTGTTAGGGGATAGAACTGTGGGAGGGAGGGGAAAGGAAGGTAAGGTGCCTGCCCGATGCCTTGGCTTGGAGGGACAGGAAATTAATCTTTAGGATCATGGGAGCAGCTGCAAGGGGGAGTGAGATGGAGGTCATTACCAACCTTGGGACAAATGACCTGGCTGAGAATGGGATCAGAGCAGTGCAACAGGAGTTTGTGGAGTTGGGGAGGGGCCTTAGACAAGTAGCACTCATGGTAACTTTCTCAGAAGTGTTACCTGTCTATGGCATAGATGAGGCTAGGGCATTCCACACCATGGGATTCAATGACTGGTTGAAAAACTGGTGCAGAGCTCAGGGATTTGGCTTCATTGGGGACTGGGGCTCCACCTGGAGGGATGCAGGCCTATACTGGTGTGATGGTCTGCATCTATCCAGGAGGAGAACCAGAATCCTAGGTGATGGGTTTAAATGCTTCATTGGCAAGTATTTAAACTAGCCAAGGGGTGAGGCACTGAAAAGGAGAAGGGAAATCCTAGCCCCCAACCCTCCAAACAAATCAAGGTAGTTAGTGAGGTAAACACCAACATAGACCAGTCGATAGCAGAGTAGGGATAAATGGAGAAAAAGAAAGGCAGTAATGACAGGGATGGGGCAAAAAGAAATAAAGCCATAAAAAATGGAGAGTAATGCATACCAATGCCCATAATCTAGATAAAAAGGCCCCCAAAATGGTGGCCTTCATGGAAGAGGGATACGTGGATATCATGGCAGTCACAGAAACATGGTACACAGGGAACCATGACTGGGATGTCAACATACCAGGGTATGCAATCTACAGAAGGGACAGGGAGGGAAGAGGAGGAGGAGGAGTAGCTCTCTATGTAAGGGAAGGGATCAAAGCAACAGAATTAAAGGGTAAACAGGGAGGAGAGGAGGCACTGTGGGTCACCCTGGAGACTGGAAATGGCACCACAATCTGCACAGGGGTTGTATAATGACCCCGTCTCAGGGAGAGGAAATGGACAAGGAAATTATAGAAGGCATCCTTAGGATGGCAGAGAAAGGGGAGATATTGCTGATGGGGTACCTGAATATGCCAGATGTTAACTGGAGCACCTTTGCTGCAGCCACATCCAAGAGCAGGGCCATTCTCATTGCCCTACAGGGGTCTTGTCTCAGACAGCTAGTTTTGGAACCCACTCAGGAGGGAGCAATCTTAGACCTGGTACTCTCAAATGGGGACAGGGAGAGGATCTCAGATCTTGAAGTGGGTAGCCATCTGAGAACAAGCGACCTCCAAACAGTGTGGTTCATGATAAACTTAGCTGTAGAGTCAAGCCATACAAAAGTAAAGGTACTGGACTTCAGGAAGGCTGATTTTGTCAAAATGGGAGAGTGCCTCAGAAAAGCAGTAGCAAACAGGCAAGAAGGTGGTCTGAAGCAACTATGGGGAAACATCAAAACCACCATCACAGAGGCAACAAGCCTTTGTGTGAAGCAAATAAATCAAAACAAAAGAAAAAAAACACTATGGTTCTCAAAAGAAGTGGCAGGGAAGGTTAGGGAGAAAAAGATAGCATTCAGGAAGTATAAGGAAACACAAAAGGAGCAGGACAGAGAATTGAACCAGTTAAAGCAGAAGGAAGTAGGGAACGCAGTCAGAATAGCAAAGGCCCAAACCAAGGGAAAGACAGCCAACTCAGTTAAGAAAGGGGATAAAACCTTTTATAGGTACAATAGGGAGCAAAGAAAGACTCAGGCAGGGATACTGAGGCTGAATAAAGAGGAAGGTGGTTGGGCAGAGAGTGACAGTGAAAAGCAGGGATACTGAATGAATACTTCTGCTCAGTATTCACAATGGAAGAGCAGGGGGAGATACCTAATCCAGTCAGTAGAAGCACTCTAGATAGGGGGGTTGATATTAGTCCTTTCACAGACGAAAGGGTTCTGAAAGAACAATTAAAACTAAAGGTGGATAAAGCAATGTGGCCTGATGGGATTCACCCCAGAATTCTAAAAGAACTAAGGGAAGAACTAGTAACATCACTGACTACCCTTTTTAATAAATCATGGGAAGATGGTGTTGTACCTGAGGAATGGAGGAGGGCAAATGTGATTTCCCTTCCCAAGAGTGGGAGCAAGACAGAGGCAGGTAACTACAGACCTGTCAGTTTGACCTCAGTTATAGGGAAAATGATGGAATTACTTCTGAAGGAAATAATTGTTGAGTGACTAGAGGCCAGTGGGGCACAGGACACAAGGCAGCATCGATTCACAGTGGGAATGTCATGTCAGACAAATCTAATTGATTTCTTTGACTGGGTGACCAAAGTCATAGACCAGGGAGGGGCTGTGGACATGGCCTACCTAGACTTTAAGAAGGCATTTGACAGTTCTGCACAAAAGATTAATAAACAAATTAGCCAGCCTGGGAGTTGGTCCCAGGGAGGTAGCCTGGGTAAAACACGGTCTGGACAACAGGACACAGAGGGTAATAGTAAATGGAGTCCACAGTGAAGAAAGGGGGGTATCGCAGGGTTCAGTATGGGGCCCGGTCCTTTTTAATGCCTTCATAAGTGACATTGCAAAGGGACTGGAAGGAAAAGTATGTCTCTTTGCAGATTACACAAAGATCTGCAACAGGGCTGATATGCAAGGTGGGGTGAAAAGGATGAAAAGGAACTTGGCAAGGTTGTAGGAATGGTCAAATGTATGGCAGCTTAGATTCAATGCAAAGTAGTGCAAAGTAAAGCACCTAGGAAACAAAAACCCAGGGGAAAAGTACACAATGGGGGGGGGGTGAGATACTGACAACAACAAAAATGGAAAGTGACCTGGGAGGTAGTCATATCAGATGACCTAAAGGTGGGCCACCAATGTGAGAAGGCAGTAAGAAGAGCTGGGGGATACTGGGATGCGTAGGAAGGGGCATCACCAGTAGAAAACAGGAAGTTGTTGGTCCTCTGTACAAACAGTTGGTAAGACCACATGTGGAGTACTGTGTACAGTTCTGGAGACCCCATCTCCACAAAGGCAGACAGTGTGGAGGCTGTCCAGAGAAAGGCAACCAAAATGATGCAGGATCTGGACCAGAAGACATTCAGTATGAAGAAAGACTAAAAGTGCTTAAGATGTATAGCCTTGAGGAAATGAGGGAGAGGGAGGACATGATAGAAACGTTCAAATACCTCAAGGGAATCAATAAAGTCCAAGAGGGTAGCATCTTTCAGAAAAAGAGATGTGCAAGTACAAGGGGGCACAATTTGAAGATAGAGGGGGGACAGCTCAGAGGTAGTGTGAGGAAGTATTTCTTCACAGAGAGGGTTGTAGATGCATGAAAAAATCTTTCTCAGGAGGTCATTGAGTCAGAAACAGTGGGGGAATTCAAGAATGCATGGGACAGACATAAGGCAAATCTAGTGGGGGGGTAGGAGGAAGTAGGCTGTTGATTAACTAGGATCTACAGCTTATCCATTAGGTAGGAAAATGGGCAGACTAGGTGGACCAAGCGGTTCTTATCTGCCATCAGATTCTATGTTTCTATGTTACTCAAGAGAGGTTCAAGGTCTAGAGACTTGAAACAGTGTAGTTGTATGGTTTTGTATGGTGATTTAGTTCTGTAGACTTCCCTAACTATGAATATTGGGTTATGGTCACTGACAGCATCGGCGGGGATGCCAGAGGTGATGACACAGTAGGGGTGGGGGTGGGAGGTAAGGGCCCAGTCGAGTAGGGAGTGTTGTTGTGTCTTGTGGTTTGGGTGGGTTGGTTTGGAGATCAGTTGGGAGAGGTTTAGGGCTCCAATTTCATTTTTAGTTTTGGTAGTTTTGCATGACAACCAATTTATATTAAAGTCACCAAGGATGAATAATTCTCCAGAGTGAGCAAGAGAAATGATGGAGGTCAGGAGGTCTAGCGCTACCAAAGGATGGCCATTTGTGGGGCAGCATATGCTGGCTACGAAGATTGGTAGAGTGAAGGGGATGTCCACATGGATAGCTAGGGCATCATGGGTCTCAGGTCTGGAGGATGAATAGATGATGGAATATTGGATGGAGGCTAGGACATAAATGGCCACACCACCACCTCTGCCAGCATGGTCTTGCCTATGCAGTGAGTAGCTAGGAATGGAGACCAAGCCAGCCCGCTGGTGCAAAGTTGGATTTCCGCTTGTGATGCCGGCACCTGGGTTCTGGAACAGACCCGGGTCGCTGGAGGGCCGGCCAGGGGGAGAAGGATTGAGTGTCCCACGGACAGCTCTCCTTCTCCAAGGGGAGGGTGGGGAAGTGTCCGGTGCATCATGGACCCCTAGTGAGGACCAGGGGTCCCACAACACCAGCGCTCACACTCAATGGAGGCAGTGCGGATGCTGGACGTCATTGCATGTCCCTGCCTTGGAGGAAAACTAAAAAAAAATGGTGGGGAGATCCTCCGTCTACATGAAGCCCTCCCCGGGGCTTCAATTAGCCACTGCCTCAACACTTCTAACCAGATATCAGTTCCACGGCACCGGAATTAGGGGAACTGGTGCTGTGGCCCTGCCCTCTGGGGAGCAAGCTGGGGGTAACCGGGAGTTGTGGCACTTGGCAGTTCATGGAAGTCTTGATGGCCGTGACCAGACAGAGACAGGATGCAGGCCTCCTGGGAAAAATGATAAAAAAAAAGGATTGGAGACCAGTGGTCGGGGATAGTGCTCTTTAACCAAGTTTCTGAGATGATTAGAATGTCTGGTTTTAGAGTGCACACCATAGTATGAATCTGGTCTATTTTTTGCAACAAGCTGTGGGTGTTAAGATGTGGAATCTTTAAGTCCTTTGGGAAGGCTGAGAGAAGAGAGTGGGGGGAGGTAGTAGAGGAAGCACCAGAGGAGCAAGGGGCAATAAGGCCTGGGTTAGGCTGGATATCTCTGGCAGGGAGTAAGAGGAGTGGGTGTGGTATGAGAAATTGAAGCTTAGGGGATTTTGAAGAGGCTGGTGAGGAGGTTGGGAGTTTTGAGGAGAAGGGAGTGGATGATTGAGGGAGAAGAAGGTGGAGAACTCTAGTGAAAGTGGACACCGTTATCAAAGCCACATGAGTCTTCCTACTGCCGAGGTCAAGCTTATGATGGTGCAAGCATAAGTCTGGTAGTGGTATAGGTTCATATAACTTGACAAATGTTAAATTTCAGCCAATCAGCGCTGCCACATCATTTGACAGGTGGTTTCTATGACAATGCCCTACCCCTTCCTGTTACCTGAAGTCCCACCTTCTACACAGCGAGTGACATGTGCTCACATCCTTGAACCCAGAAGTCCTCCCATTTTTCTACGTCATATGTCCTTCTTCCTTCTCCTCCCCTTGCACCCATGCTGCAGGCTCACACCTAAGTTCCTCCTTCTCTACCTGCACCCCTGCCTCAGTGTCCTAGCTCACACCTGAGTTCCTCCTCCTCCTTCATCCACCCCTCAAACCCCTGTTTCCTTCTTCTCCTCCATTCATTGCACCCATGCTGCAGCATCTTAACTTGTACCCGAGTCCCTCCTGCTCTATCTCCCGCCCCTCATACCCATGCTGCTTAAAATGAATCCAAATAAGAACACCCCGAACAGCCACACTCAACCCATGCTGCACTCCCGGAGGTAGCCATCCTCCACAAATGAACCAAATCCACAATTGTTGTGCACACAAGGAATAACCTCGCAAGCATGAAAAATAAGAATTACAGAAGCAGAAAAGCTTTATAATAAAATGTTTTACTCAATTCTATTCATGCTGCAATAATACAGAGTCAGTCGAAAAGAACCCCTAGCACCTCGACTCCCATGAGTCTTCAAAGGGGGTGCTGCTAACAGGGAACACATGAGCTTTTAATCATTGTATCATGAATAATTAATTACTTGCCATGACGTCACTACTTTTCTATAAAAGTGATTGCCATTTTTTTTCCATTTTTTTATATATGCTGTGAAACAACCTATATCTAATAAAAATTAGTGTAAGGCTATTATTTTATAGTGCAAAACATCCCAAATATATACTGTACTCATTTACATATCACTTACGTACAAAAAAACATAAAATGACATCTTTGTAAAAAAAGCAAAAGAACTGTAGGTAGAAGGACCTAGGAGGACTAGTAGCAATACTTGTTTACGTTGGTAAGACAGTTTAACCTCTGAAACAGCGTATTCAAGAACATGTGAGGTCAATATTAAACAACAGACAGGATACTCCTGTAGGTATGCATTTTTTTCAACAACATGGATCCTCACCGGAGACTTTAAAATTTATGGGCATAGATTGGATAGCACCGACAAAACTGGATGGAGATAGATCGAATGTTTTGCTACAACAAGAGAGAAAGTGCATTTTTATACTCTGGTGTGTGAAACCAGAAGGTTTAAATGAAAAATGGGACATCAAACCTTTTTTGAAATAAAAAACAGAAAATGATGGATAAAAAAGGTGATTAAGTATTATCTGGGTCCCTTTCCTGCAGTATCATTTGTTGTTATGTGGTAGTACTGTGTTTATGTCTTTTTTCAATGGAAGCTATACACTTGAAATAAATCTAGGTCATCGTAGTAGACCTGTTAAATAATCAAATAATGATTTAATTATTTTATTTCTTTTCTTTTCCTCCTTCTTAGGTTCTGTTATTATGTGGTCAAGTTTGATCCTAAAGCTTTTCTGCTTCTGTGATTCTTATTTTTCATGCTTGCGAGGTTATTCCTTGTGCACACAACCATTGTGGATATACCCATGCTGCTGTATCCTAGCACACACCAAGTCCCTCCTCCTCCTCCACCTCCCTGCCTTGTACCCCTGCTCCATCCTCCTCCCCACCCTACCCCTTGCATCCATGCTGCAGCATCCAAGCTCACACCCAAGTCCCTCCTCTTCCATCCCACCCCCAAACCCCTGCTCCTTCCTCCTCCTCCTCCTCCTCCATCCCTCACACCAGTGCTGCAGTGTCCTACATCACACCCAAGTCCCCCTCCTCCATCCCCTTCCCCTTGCACCCAAGTCCCAGCACATCCTCCACCCCTCTCCTTGCACCCCTACTGCAATATCCTGACTTGAACATTGAGCCCTCTACTCCATCCCCCTTCCCTTGAACTCCTGCTACTTCCTCCATCCCCCTCCTCTCTCACCCGAGTCGTAGCACCTCCATCCCCTATTCATTCATAATTCATTCACCCATGTTGGTTCAGGGATATAAAGACAGGATGTGTGTAAACATTTTGTGATTAGGTGGTTTCCTGGAATTCTGTATTAGGAACACATCATCATGCTGAGAGATGTGAAAAAGCCATTTGTGTAACACACTTGTTTTCAAACAAGGTACATATTTTTAAAGTGTTAGAAAAATATATGAATGTGCCCTATGAATGCCTTACCAAAACCCCCTTGTAAAATGTGCCTGTTTAAGGGTGTCTCAGCCTGGTGAGGCATTTATCATTACTCTAAAAAACACATTGTGTGTGTGTGTGTGTGTCTCATTAGCCAACTCTTAGGAAAAGAAAAAAATCTCTACACTGCTTTGGACAGCAGCATTCTGTAAATGTTGCAAAAAAAGTGTTCCAGCTGCCCCTTAAAGATTACAGAAAAATAACTAATATGCTTATCTTGCTTGTAGTAGAAAAAATATGTTCCACGTATAGTGTAAATTTTGCAGAACAATAGAATTCCTATTAAGACTGATGATTCAGGAAAAAAAAAGGAAAAAATACTCTTTTAATAGAGAATGAAAAGACACTAATCCACGTATGTGTTTGTAGTGTATAAACAATATGCCCCACGTTTCCTGTAAATGTTGCAGAAAAATTATTTCTTAACTAGAATGAAAAAAGTATGCAAAATCCACTAAATGCATTCAGAAAATGTCTGCTGTGTATTAAATTCAAGAGAAGTGCAGTTGTGGCTACTTGTTTGAAGAATAAGTGCTTAATACTGTAAGTCTGTATATCTTACAGAATTAAGTTTTGGAGTCTTTAATAACCTCTGTAATAATTTTGTTAGCATCCAGAAAAACAGAATTTAGGTTGGGCTCCTATGTTGCTGTCACAGATGGTTATTTGAATACTGATGGGTTAATAAGTTAGCAAGTCAATTATGAGCTCAGCTTTTAAAGAATAATATAGTGGGCTTACATTTACATGCACCGAAAGTGAAAAAATGCAGAAACAAAGTATAGTTGCAATAGTGTTTCAATAAATATATAACACTGACACTTTAAAAGCATACCTTTACATCTGATATTGATATTGACATTTGATATTGTGTAATGGCCCTTTATGCTCTGTGTTTAAATGTATGCACCTAGTTGGCAGTTACCATGCTCTAAGGACACTTTGCAGCGATAGCGGTTGGTGGTGTGGGCTGTTCCTCTACTTCTGGTGAGGGGTCTGAACTTTACTTATGGATATGTTTTGATATATAGATATATATATATATATATATATATATATATATATATATATATATATATTTATTAAAAACACTATTGCAGCTATACTTTACCGTTTCTGCATTTTTTCACTTTTGGTAGTGGTGGTGCACCAATTCTGTTGCCTTGATTCATGATTTTTATCAGTAGCACACCGGCTTTGCTGTGCTTTATTACATTTACATATGAAAGGAATCACACTGAAGTTTGTCCTACATTTATATAAGACAGAGTTATTAGCTGAAAGAAAATATTCCATTCGAGAAAGATAGAAAGCCTCTATTTAGTAGGTTATTAGACTCTTAAATGTCTTGTAATTTCTCACATATATCAAAGGAAAGGAATATACAATATGGATCCCTCTGATAGTTCAAATGAGATTATGAAAGTTGGAGTCCATGAGAAAGAATATTAAGTAACTTTCTCCGTATCTTAAATATTCCTATGGTTTTAAGTAGCTGACCTTTTCTGACCTCTGTAATGAATTTCTGTGTAGCTCTGATGGTGTGCCTGGCATATTAAGTAGCTTTTTCAGTGTCTTGAAGCCTTGCAGAAATGTGAATTCAGAAACTGCATCATTGTTAAATGTTATTTACTATGTATATGAGAGAAATACTACCTTTCATAAACAGAACTTATCTGGGATATGTTAGATTATGGGTGTCTATGCTAGTTCAAAAAGGGTACAGTATAAGAAGGCTTAGTTTCACAGACTTCTGGTTCTGTGAAACACATTCTTAATGAGTTAGCTCTGGTAAAGTGAGAGATCATGGTACATACAGTTACATGTGAAAGAACTGCAGCTTGAGTTCGTGGCAACAGGCTTACATTTACATTTAAAAAGAATCACACTGAAGTTTACCCTGCATTCATACAAGGCAGAGTTACTAGCTAAAAAAAATAACTATTTATTTGAGAAATATGGAAAGCCTATACCGTATTTCACAGTTTAGAAGCTGTGGCTTCTATTGCATTTTTTTTGTTTTGAACCACGGCTTCTAGATGGGGACTGCTACAATTCTGGGGCAGCTTTAATTTATAAGCCACCAGCCGACTGTCAGAGGTATTATTTTTTTCCATGGTGCAGTAGTATGTGAAGTTACTCCAGAATGTTGTGGCAAAGCTTTGGGAACTGCTAATGTTCATTGGTGAACTGAAGAGGAAGGAGGTTTTGCTCATTGGGAAGAAAGGCATGCTGCATTTAGATGTAGCGATCACTCCTGCCAGCAAGTGATCAGTCAGTCTTGGGCTCCAAAAGGTAGCAGGTGGAGTGGAGCTTATAGCCCAAAAGATTCAGATGTGTCAGGAGCAACAGTAAGGTCCAGGTAACTGCTATCAATCAGAGAGAGCAGTATACAATCAGGTGAGCCTAGAAGCCTCCAGGCTGTCTGTAGAGGTGGAAGGACTGATGAGAGATCTCAGGAACTTGTTGCATCTCTGTCACTTTGCACAGCTGATCCATAAATCTTAGGGAGTAGTATGATGTGAGCTGGATAGAGAATTTGTGCCCAAAGGTTTCTTGCCTATAATTGTTTGAGGATGGGCCAAAGGATCCAAGAGGGAGAATACTGGGAGTGACTTTATATGACAACGATATTTCACTTTTTTCACGCTACCCCCATTAGATACTGCAACTTCAAAATGGGGGCGGCTTCTATTAATAAATGTTTTCTCCTATGCTGCTTTTATTCAGGGATGACTTCAAAATGATGAAATGTGGTAGTTACTTATTAAACTCTTAAATGTCTGGTAATGTCTCACATATACCAAAGAAATACACAATATGTATACCTATGCTAATTTAGGAAAATTAGAGCAGTCTCACATACTTCTGATAAATCATAAAAAGGGGGTCTTTTGTTAGCAAGCTGGGAATGTAGAGGCATGTCTTGCATACATCAAAGAATGCCTTTGTTAAGAATGTGAGAGATTAACACAGACAAGGATAAATTAGTATGATATCATCGACTACACAATAGAATGGTGTATACATTTCAATAGTAGGCATCTGCAACCTGCAGTTTCTCACAAGTTAATAAACACTGTATTGTTTCTTTTTCATGAAAAAAAAGGAGAGTCAGATTATTCAAGGCTAGTTATATAAGACCTGAAAATATTCCTGTGGTGCAGAAACTCAGCTGAAATCAGAAGACATACAGTTTAACTTTTGAGAACTGCAAAATGGAATATTACTCAAATGATGATCTTGAACAAATAAGTGATAAAGAACCAGTTCAGATGGATGCCACCAAAAAACAGCCCACAAGGTACTTGTATATATTTCTGATAGCTTAGAATTGTATCATCAGTGAATGGAAGATGTTTTAAGTACAAATAGGATATGTGATACTGTGCATATATTTTTGATAACTTAGATTTGTAGCATCAATGAATGGCTGATGTTTTGAGTAAAAATCATGTGGTAGAAGATTGTTATTGGAAGTTTAAACATAAGTGAACACCAATACATACATTATAATTATCTGTAAGAATCAGACATACAAACTTTATGGAGATCTAAGACAGTGGATTCATTAAATTTATATCTGATTTATAAAAAAAACTATGTTTGAAACATATGATAGTCTTTTTCTGCATTTCTCTTGACAGCTACAAAAAGGTCCATCAAGTCAGAAAGAAATTAAAGGAGGAATTGGTACAGAACACACAAGTTTCAGAGGCTGCTGAAGGGTGAAAGAAACATGCAGACATTATGAATAATTTTGATGGTGGGACCACCAGTGGTGATTTCTAGAATCTATAAATAATAGTTGATCAACTTTTCTTCAAGTGGCACAGGCCTCCACCAGTTCGAGGAATACAGATACCGGAAATCCTGATGTACCTCTCCAGGCAACCATGAATTTGGTGATTAAAGACACTGGTAATTCTGAAAGGTACTTAACTTTATATAAACAGGCAGAGACCCCCACCAGTTTGGGAACTACAGACACTGGAAATCCTGATTCATCTCCCCAGGCATTCACCAGTTCGGAGATTACAAAAACCAGCAATTCTGTTTTACTTTTCCAGTCCTCCGCCAGTTTGGGAAATACAGACACTGGCAATTCTGTTTTACTTACCAAGTTTGGGGAAAGGAATCATGAGAGAAAGACATTATTGCTGCAGAATGTTGAAGCCTTGCTTGATTCATTTGTCAGTATTGGATAATTAACTAGTAAAAAGCAGGAAAATAGTGTAGATGTTTTTAAAAATGACCTACTAAGGAGACCTGCAGTGACTGTTGCAATTAGGTTATGTTCAGCAAAGAAGGTATCTGATTTAGAGCTGAGGATTGCTTTTGAGGTGCTAGAAATGTTTTTAAAAATGTCAGGAATGAATGTATCCAAAAAACAGTGCCCAAACAGAATGAATAAAAAGGAGGGCAATACTAAAAATAAGACCAAAAGTAATAGACTAGTGGAAAAAAGATATGGGGAAAAAAATAAAAGAATCAGAACAAATTTGACAAATAAAGCATGCCAGGAAAATATTACACCATAGGGCAAGATGGCGTCTTGTAAAGAATCATGATTCTCCACATGATGCTGAGTTAGAAAACCACCAGTTCCCTTCAGCAGTTTTTTAAAGAAAGAATTCAAAGTTACAAAAGAACTCTAAATAGGTTCAGGGCAGTAGAACATTTTGAAAGGTTCCGGTTTGTCAATCTTGACAGGCTACAATCGTTTTCAGATTCCATTAGGTCAATACACCAAGCTATTCAAGAGCTGTTAGATAGGGTAATAACCTTGACTTGGTGCTAATGATTTTCTCAGATTGCATTTAGATGTTGACTCTTTAAATCACCCACTATTCTCAAGGAGAAGGGACCCTGGAGAGCCTAACATGGGGGCATTTTTAGACCAGATAGCCTTCACCCAAAACATCTGTTGAATTCAATGCCTAATACCTACCCTCTATCCCTGGTTTAACTAACGAATATATAATCCTGAACCAAGCTATATGCCGGCATCAGCTTGTATTTGTGTTTTTTCTCCAAGGAAACTCCTTCCAGCCATCGAGGTTGATATGATCCCTCCATATGGGTCTCATTTAAACCTAAACCTGTCTGGACCCTTACTAGTTGCATGAGGCAGTGCCCAGGCTTCTCACCCCAGGGGGAGTGATGGATGGCTGACCCTTCCCCCTCCTTACTTACCTCCCAGTCACCTGGACAGGTCCCTCCTAACCCTTGGGGGGGATATAGAACCTAACCCAGGTCCCTTCTCCCCAAATCTCTCCCTCAACAACCCTTCATACCCCTTGTGGGCCAACTCCAAAGGGGTCAAACTTATTAATATGAATATTGGCAGTCTAAGACACAAATTCCGTTACTTTGAGGCATGGGCATCACTCTATAAGCCCGACGTACTAGCCTTGACAGAAACCTGGCTCAAACCTCAGATCCTCCCCCATGAAGTGGACCTAGTGGGCTACCTTACTTTCAGAAAAGACAGGGTAGGAAAAAAGGGAGGAGGGGTTATTATTTACATCAGCACTGACCTTCAAGCTACAGAGCTGGATTTCCCCTCCCATAGTGGATCCCTAGCTGAAATGCTGTTTGTAAAAATACTCCTCAGTAACACCAAACCCCTTACCAAAGGGGGTGTCTACCTTCCACCTCAATCTGCTGCCTCCTCCTTGGAATCCCTAACAAATCACCTTGAAGACTTCTCCATGGGGGAGGCCATACTCCTCGGGGATTTCAATCTCCACTGGCCATCACTGCTCACCTCCCCTACTAAAAACCCTCTACTTGGCTGTCCATTTACACAGGTCATTGACCTCCCCACAAGACATAACCCCAAGACTGGAAACCACTCTCTCATTGACTGGATCCTCGTCTCTTGCCTGAGCCGTATACTGTCGGCAGGGATTATGTCTGACTCCTTGAGTGACCACTCTCCTATCTTCTGCATCTGGTCCAACAAGCCTCCAAAAATTACCGCTAAGGTCATTGAAGTGAGGAATTACAGTAGGTTTGCACCAGTCGACTTCTGCTCCGATTTGAGGAAAACTGACTAGGCCCCTATCGTCTGTCTCCCCACACTCGACGAGGCTCTTGAATATTTCATCCAGGCCTTCTTGTCTGCATCTAATATGCATGCCCCTATAAAAAAAGCTCAGGGTACAGGGAAAATGCCATAAATGGTTGAGCCCATGCCTCAAACATACCATTCTCCTCTGGGACAGAGCATGGGGCACCTACAAATCCTCTGGCAACTCAACAGACAGGGAGAAGTACAGAGCACTGAGAAAGCAGTGTAAAAAATCCTCAAAACAGGCCAAACTTCAATACTTAAATGACCTCCAAACTAGGCACCTATGTGACCCTAAAGAATTCTGAGGCCGCATAAACGTACTCATCAGGGGTTCCACAAGTAGTCAAATGGACTCCATCCTGGTGGGGGACTCACTGACCAATGTCCCATTCATAGTGGCTGAGGTCTTCTGTGCCTCTTTCTCTATCCCAAGTGGGCCACCCCTCCCTGTCCCCCCCAGGCCCACCCTTTACTCTGGAGATGCATGGGTGCACCCATGGCCTCAATTCCACCTAAAGCTGGTGCATCAGTCAGAGGTACTACCTCTCTTACACAAAATTAACCCTTCTTCCACCCTTGCCTATGACAGCTTGAACCTTGCCTACTGTTGGTTGCTGCCCCAGCTATTGCCCATCCTGTCACCCTACTCATAAATAGATCACTTCAGGAAGGAATAGTCCCAAAAATGTGGAAGGTAACGACCATCGTCCCTGTCTACAAAAGTGGGCCCTGAGACAAATTGGGAAACTACAGACCAATCTCCCTTCTCCGTGCCCTTGGGAAAATTCAGGAAAAACTAGTCTCTACCCAACTACAAGTCTACCTTGAGCAGCACTTTCTCATGGCTGATGTGCAACATGGCTTTAGAAAGGGTCATGGCACAGACACTGCTCTCATCCGGTTCACTGTGGACATCCTTGCCTCTATGGAGTAAGGCTCCCCAATGGGCACCCTCTTCATTGTCCTATCCAAGGCCTTTGACTTGGTCAGACATAATCTCCTTCTCTCCAAACTCCTGCTGTTAGGACTGTATCACCACTCACTCTCCTGGTTTGAGAGCTATCTGAGCGACCGTACCCAAAAAGTCTGCTGGAAGAGTACACAGTCTGGACCCAGACCTGTCACTGCTGGGGTGCCCCAGGGCTCAGTCCTGGGCCCCCTGCTCTTTTCACTCTTCCTCAATAATAGTGAGGTAAACTGTTCCCTCAGAAAGCTCATTCTGTGTGCAGATGACACTGTCATATACTGCAGTGATCCTCAACTTAGTGTCATCTCCACAAAACTGCAGGACAGTCTCTCAACTCTTGAGGCCTGGTTCTCCACAAACTCCCTTAAACTCAATGAAGAAAAAAACAAAGCCATACTGTTTGGTTCTAGACGCTTGGGCTTTGACAGAAGTCAGCTGCTCCAGGTCAGTACAAACCAAGGAAAAAGAGCTGAGGTCATGACCAGCTTCAAATACCTTGGGATCCATCTTGACCAAGAGATGACCTACAGATCCCATATCGACTCCACAACCCGTCCACACACCAAAAACTTGGCCTCCTCTACCAGCTGGGGAACTCTCTGTCCTCAGTTGCACACCAAGCAATTGCCTGCTGCAGTCTTCTCCCCTCCATTCTATATGGAGCTCCTCAATTGCAGTTCCTCGATGAGACAGAATTCAATAAACTTTCTGTACTCTATAACTGAGTGGCTCACTTCACCACAAACTCCTCTCCTTGGAGGCATCATTGTGAGGCACTTAAGGAACTAAACTGGCCCACCCTTCAGCACAAACTAATCTACCCTGTTGCTTGCCTTGCCTTCAAGTTCTCTACCATAGGTTCCCCTCCACATCTTAGTGGACTACTCTCCCCCAAAGAACAAATCCAAACCTTGTGATCATCTGCAAATCACCCCCTGGACATCCCTAGGATATGCTCCAACCAAGGCAAATGTTCCTTCAAATTTGCTGCCTCCCACCTATGGAACTCCCATCCAGCTAGTTTGACTGACTCTCCCACCCTTAACCAGTTCAAGTCTGGACTCAAACTATATCTTTTCAATCTCAGTCTCTGTGGCTGCAACTGTTAGCTCCCTAGTCCAGGTCTCATTTCCGCCACACTGCCTTGAACCTCCCTTCATCCTGGATGTATTTCCAAACCTACAATGTCAATTTTCTGTTGTCTAAATTCCCTACTAATTGGTGGGTAACTTGATGTCATGCATTTCTAATAAGAGCCTGAATGTGAACCTGATTTCTACCCCTGTATACTGTTGCTAATGTATATCTGTGTAACTAATGTAACTACTGTAAATAATGATTGAGTCTGAATGTGCACCTGATTTATACCCCTGTAAACTGTTTCTAATGTATATTTGTATAACTAATGTAACTACTGTAAATAATGTCTCTAAATGTCTTTCTGTAACTAATTCTGGGTTGCCCCTGAAAAAGGGATCTCTGGTCTCAGTGGGCTTACCCAGTTACCAAAATCCAAATAAATAAATAAATAAATATGGACAATTTGTGAGAATAAAACAGAATTGTGCAGAGAATGAGGAATATCTGAGGGCACAAAAGGACATGGAAGAGAGAGATTTAGAGAAAGGGGTTACAAGGAAACCACTCAGAGAGGCTAAGGCTAAGATCGATACTAGAACCAGAGCTGATTTATTGGAGGCAGAGGGTAGTTATCAGACCAGACAAAAAGATAGGTCAGCAGAACAGAGAATAGCTTTTTCTACAATGTATAATGACATGTTTGGCCAGATAAAATATACCAGAGGGAAACATTGGGATGTTTTAAAATCAACAGTAGAGGAGCAAGTTTTTTTCTAGTCCACCAATGGTGGTAGCAAAGAGAAATAAAACTGTAGAGAATATGTTATCTAAAACATTACATAAAATACCAGAAACATGGACTCAATATTTTGTGGCCACTATGGATATAAGAGGGAATTTTCATGTGGCCTTTGTACCCACTGTAATAATACTTACAGAATTAAAAAGATAAGGAATGTGGCAAAAGATGAGGACATTATTATTGAACACTTTATTAATTGCTTGACAGAGGGAGTTCTTTATTGTTTAAAGTGTCCTTGTAATAAAGCATACATAGGTAAAACAGAAAGAACATTAAGATGTAGAATAACAGAACACAAATCAGATATAAGGCAGGGCGATTTGAAGTCTCCAGTAGCAAGGCACTTTTTGGAGACAGGACACCAGCTGCCTAATCTAAGATTTTTTTTGGTATTGAAAAGGTAACCCCTAACAGCAGAGGAGGTGATTACAGGAAAACAATTTTGTTAAGAGAAGCTTACTATATAGACAAATTTGAAGCCACTAAACCCCAATTTGGGTTAAATGACTCTATAGACTGGCAGAGAATAATATAGAGATATGTTAATGCCTTTTTCAGTCTTTTAAGCCCCTGTGTAATTTGAATTATGGGTAAATATCTCTGATACCTTAGGCTTAGTGGAGTAGGAGAAATGTATTTCCCCAAGGAGACTTAATTTTTAACAATCTAATGTTAAAATAAGAAAAACAAAAGGTTAGGTGAGAGTTCACATATAGTGCAAAAGGTCACAATAAAAAAACATGTTTTATTAACCAAGCTACACAGGGTCCAACAGGTACTCCTCTTAGGACCCCTCCATTATAATAGAAAGGATAATAAAATAGGACAGAAACACATTCTTTTAATTAGAAACAATTTTTGGGAATGATCTTGACTTTGTAATGGAAGTGGACTGGTTTGAGTCCCTTTGTGGTGCAGGATTCACACACATTTAAGAGGAAAAAAATATGTAAAGTAGACTGCTTAATGCTTTTAACAACAACAAGATTTGGAAAAGTATGTATTGCTTTTATACAAAGTAACCATAGGTGACGCTTAGCCTAATAACCGAGTTTTCTTGGTTGGGGCTAAGTGCTGTAATTTTGCAGGGTGGGCGTGGAGTGTTTGGGTCAAGCCAGGTCACCTCATCTTGGCAGTGAACCACAGCACCCGATTCACAGTGCTAAAAAGATTTATAACTTCGTCAGATGCTGCAGTTGCACGCATGCACCCAGAGTGTAAGCATGGAGCGCCGAGTCTTTCCATAACAGAATAAAACAAAGTAAATACATCTGGTACTGAAATAATTGAATTTGCACTGCAAGAGTGAAATAATTTAAATGAGATATTAGGCTAAACAATCAATGTACTTTGCTTCTGGCAAATGCCCTGCAATACGAGGAAGCAAATGAAATTTGAAATGTAGAGGTATGTTTGAATAGAAGTAGAAATCTTATGGGCAATTAGTTAACATGGTGGAGGTTTGAAAGTTGGTAAAGAACTGACTGAAGTGCTTTATGACTCACTGTAGAAACATGAGACGTGAACTGCCCCTTTCTTTTAAAATCTGTGATTATGGTATAAAGAAGCGAAGTTGTGGAGACAGTGAAAATAGGCAGGATTTTATAAGATAGTTTAAAGGAGCAATATGAATGAAGTGGTTTATTAGGTTGGGTAAGGAGGTTTGAGGATGTAGTGTTCCTGAGCCATTGTATTACAAGAAAAAGCATTGAAATAAGTTTAAACAATACTTGTAATGTTTTTCCAGATTTTCTTCAAAAGGGGAATTACAAGAAAAAGGAAAGTACTAAGGTACGTGGAATTTGAGAAATGGTAATGAAAATTAGGGCAGGAATGCTAAAGATGATCTGTTTAAAATTCTGATGGAAAAACTTTGTATTACGCAAACTTGGCAAAATATGGTTTAGCACAGAAGTGCAGGGATGTTTTTGTCGCTGAATCTTGAGAAGTTTATAATAAGTTTATGAGAGCATAACGAAGTAGTAGAATTTGAAGTCTTTGGTACAACCTTGTTAATGAAATAACCTCCTTTAAAAGAAAGGACTTTTCATTTTAAAAGTGTGTTTTTTATTTTCAGTATATGGATGCCAGGATGGAATTTTGTGATTGCTATGTTTAGGAGCATATATAAAAAAGCTGCTTAAGGTGAGATGACTCCAATTCAGGCATAATATCCAAATGGTAATTTTAGAAGTTTCACATTAATTTTAATTTTATGTTTAGGTATTGGATGTACCACACTGAAGAAGGACTGTATCTGAAACATTTGTGGTTTAAATGTACACTATACCTTGTGGAATACTGATGAAAAATAGAAAATAATAATAAAAAAAATTATATTTGGTGAGTCAGCTCCTTTTCTACCAGTTTCTTAGTTTGTCAGAGCAGACCCCTCTCACTTTCAGTGACATATTACGGTTTGAGCAATTTTTAGGAGTCAGAATTAAGATTTTGTACCATAATCAGGGAGTTTGGCAAACATTTTTGACATGGCCAGAAGGACTTCCTAAAACACTGTTTGTATTATTGCATGATGGCTATTACTATGGTGTCACAGATGTAAAAGAAATTTATAGGGGCCATGTACCTATGTGAATATTGTCATACACCATTTAGTCACAAAAATAACCATTCCTGTACATTGTTTTGTAATGTGTGTTGTAAGCCAAACTGTGCAGAACAGAAAACTGACACAGCATCATGCCCAAAGTGTAAAAATATTTTTTGGTCCTCAACTTGCCTAGAAAGGCATTTGCACAGAATGGCTTTGGGCATGGTCCCTTGTGAATCAATGAAACTGTGTATATAATGTTTTTTTTTAAAAGAGGACTAATGCATGCAAACTGATGCAATGTGCTAGATGCAGACAAATGGGTCTGGCACTATAGCCTATATGTTAGATTAATGAGCTGTGAATGAGCTTGGCACATCCAGCAGACCTGGGTTTGATTCCCACAGCCTCCACTTGCATAATGTGTGACTCTGAACAAGTCGCTTAACCACCCCAGTGCTTCTGGGTCAACCCTGAAAACAAGCACTTCTGCCTAGTTGGCCTTACCCAGTTACCAAAAGAATAAAATAAAAAGATGCACTTCTCTGATGACAGCAGACAAACATATCTGTTACATGGCCCCGCTCACAGAAGTAAAAACCTCTAAAAGATATATAGTGTTTGATTTTGAGGCCAGACAAGAAACTGTGATACACACCCCAGATTTTATATTTGCCAAGCAATTGGATGGATAGAGGTCCTGGGAATTTAAAGGGGATGATTGTTTAAAAGTTTTCAGACATTTTATAGATGCACTTTTCAAATACTACACATTTATAGCCAGCAATGTCAAAAGCTATGACAGCTATTTTATTGCTAGCCAGCTAGTCAAGGGGAAAAAAAACTGATATTAAATTGCTCACCCAGGGAGGAAATAGCTGTGTGTAACCACATCTGCCACAAACATCAGATTTACAGATTAGTAGTTGTTTATACCCATGAAACTAAGTAAAAAATCCAGAGAAGTTCAGGTTTGAGAATGAGATAGCTAAAGTGAAAGGGTACTTTCTGCATTTTTTTTTTTTTAACACCAAGGTCAATGAAAATCATGTAGGTCCCCTACCCAATGCAAAATTTTATGGGGTGGATTATATGATGCCTAATGAGAAATCAGAGTTCAGGTGGTGGTACACAGCCAACCGATATACAGAATTTGACCTGAAAAAAGAGCTTTGCTACTTTTGCCTGTTAGATGTTAAAATTCTTCGAAAAGTCTGTGACGGATTTAGGCAGGAAGTGATGAACATGACAGCCAAACAATTTTTAAACCAGTCAGATGGTGACACAGCAGAGTACGAAACAGTCTGTTTAGATCCTTTCCAATACATGACCATAGCCTCTGCTTGTATGGCCACCTACAGATTTTTGTTTTTGAGTGAGAACACACTCACAGTTCTTCCCCCAGATAACTACCACAGTCAGCAAAAGAGGTGCTCCACACCTGTTATTCGGTGGTTAATGTATACAGTTAAGAAAGAAAACATTTCTATTCAGCATGTTCTAAGGGGTGGAGAATTTAAAGTAGGTCCCTATTTTTTGGAGGGTATGCGATAATTTATAGGGTACCTACTGCCTTTGAATTCAACTTTTTTTTTTTCATGGCTGTAACATCTGTTACAGTGAGAAAGACAGAAACTGCATGACAGGCACTAGTTTTAGACAGTTATTCAATTGGACCATGCACAAATTTCATTTTCTAAAAAGCAAGGAATTTTCCATTAGAGTACTGTGGGAACACAAGTGGAAAGAAATGTTGGTTACAGATCAAGGGTTGAATAATTTCTTGAGGGACAGACATCTACCACAACTGCTCAACCCTACTGAGTTGCTATTTGGGGGAGATGCCATCTGTCTGTACTACAAAACGCAGCAGGATGAAAAGATTTATTTATTTATTTGCTTTTGTTAACCGGGTAAGCACACTAGACAGCCATGTGCCTATTTTCAGGTGCGACCCGGAAGGGTTACAGGTATCATATGGTGTACATCACAGTTACAGAGATGGGTGCGACCCGGGAGAGTTACCAGAGTCAGACATCATACAATTAACAGATTACAGAGTAGGGAAAGATCCATAAGAGAGCCAGGCATTACAATAGTGGCTCAGTAAATTGTGAAAGTACATGGGAGGAATACAGGTAATAACATAGGAAATAACTCAAAAACGCAGATAGGTAGAGTAAATAGTTAGTCAGATTGAATTCAATTTTTTCAATTGAAATTTGCTATAATGATTTCACTAGCCTCTACCCTTTTGTCAACAAAACAAAATGGTACCCCATGGGGCACTCTTAAATGATCTACAAGAACTCTGCAGACCTCAGTCAATACTTTGGTTTGGCAAAAGTGAAAGTTTTACTCCAGAGGTCTTTTTTCCAATGCTGCCATCCAGGATTGGAAAAAAAAACTTGGTTCACATTATGTCATGTGTGCACTGAAGAGACACTTCAGAAAACGTCATGCATGCATGCACAGTGATGAAGAGAGAGCCCTGACTGGTATCTACTGTACCGTGGAGCTAAACCTGGTGGTAGAAAAGAGGTACCAAATCATTAACATTTATTAAGTGTGGAATTTCAGGGAGTCATCGACAGAAATTTGTTGACTACATCAAACTGCACCTGAAAGGAAAGCAAGAGGTGTCTGCTTTCCCTTCATGGGTAAAAAATGAAAAAGAAAACCAGATACAAACAGCAGTATTTTGAAAGAGAAAATGTGCGCTTGAACCCTGCTGACATTGCCATTAACCCTGCGAGGAGACGTATCTAAACTCTTTTTAAATTCTGTTTGGGGTAAATTAGGGAAGAGACATAATTTGCTGACCACGAGCTCACTAACAGACATCAATTAACTCTTTCAGTACATATTTGCCCCCTAATATGAGTGGCCTCATGCTGTTTCATTGATGATGAAACAGCTTGTTTAAGTTGGAAGTACACCAAAGACCACTAGCTGAATTCTAACATCAACATATTCATAGCGAGTTTCACTACTGCATACACCAGAGTAGAACTGTACAAACTGCTAGATAAGTTACAGGACAGGTGCTTGTATCATGACACAGACTCATTTTCATGTCTAGACCAAGTGACTGGAATACTCCTCTAGGTAACTACTTAGAGGAGCTGACAAGCGAACTTCCAGCAAATGAACACGTTACTGAATTTGTGTCTGCACGCTCCAAAAATATATGGCTTTCGACTGTCCAGAGGATGGACAATTCTTAAAGTGAAAGGATTTATCCTTAATGTAGACAACAGTAAACACATTAAATTTTGAAAGCTTAAAAGATTTGGTGTTTGATTGCACAGGGTCACAGATGTCTAAAGAAATCACAGTGAGGCAACCCAGCATAGTAAGAAATAAAGAGTTAGTCCCTCGAAATAAGAATGTGCTCCAAAATCCAGAGAGTAGTTTATGACAAGTGAGTTTTACAAGCCAATTTTTTTTTTTGCATTATTTGTTTATCCGCCCTCTGTACCAGAGCCGATCACTCCTTCAGGCCCCTCAGAGGAGCTTCCAAGCCTGGCAATCTCCCAACCTCACCACCCCACATTGCAACCTGCCCAGGTAACCCCAATGTATCCCTTCATCGGACAAGTCCCTTACTTACGTGAGGGATGGGCCTTTCAGCCATACTACATGACCCTGGGTGCTGCTGAGGTGGCTGATGGAGGGCCGGGAGCCCAGAGCTAGAGATCTGGGGAGGCCATTACCCGATTGGCCCTGGCACCATTTTCCCATTTTTCTCCCTAGGAGTGACATGCCACTGGTGTCACGGCAAGTGCCAGATGTCTGTAGCTCCATAGACATCATGGGTCAAGCATTATGTTGTACTCCCAACCTCCACTAGGGGTCAGCAGATGCAGACTGCATCCCCACCCTCCCTCCAGAGGAGGCAAGCCATCAGTGGACGCTCCTTTCCGTCTCTCCCTGCTGGCCCTCCAGCAACCCAAGGCCGTTCCCAAACCCAGGTCACCGGCGTCACAGATGGAAATCCAACTGCTGCACCGACGGGCTGGCCAAGCCAATTTTAAAACTCTTTCTTACAGGTACTGACTGAGGAAAAAATGTATACTAGATCGCAACATCCCTTTTCATGTCTGATAGCTGGACCATCCAATTCATAAAAAAAAAAAAAGTATTGGCACATTCTGATACCACTTTATCACACACACCCAAAAATATTGTCTGGTTGTACAGCTGCTGGCAACCTTTGTAAATTGAGCTGATGTTAAAGTTTGCACAGATTAAATTTGTGGATGAGCTGCCTGCTACATTAGCTGATGATGATCTGTTGCCTCCAGACAAGATTATTCTACATAGATACATAGATACATAGACAGTGTCGGCAGATAAGGGCCTATGGCCCCACCCAGTCTGCCCATTTGAGCTTATAAGTTCAGTTTATGTTTTCCTAGAAGTCTGTTGCCCCTTACCCCTGACCTCCAGAATTCCTTTGTGTCTATTCCATGCATTCTTAAATCCCGTGATTGTTTCAGCCCCCACCACTTCCTCTGGCAGGGTGTTCCACTTGTCCACCAGCCATTGTGTGAAGAAATTCTTCCTCATGTTTCCTCTGAATCGTCCTCCCTCCAACTTCATCCCATGCCCTCTAGTCCTGGAACATCTTTTTCGCTTACAAATAGTGTATTCCTGCACCCTGTTCTTCCCTGTGAGATACTTGTATGCCTCTATCATATCCCCCTCTCTCCCTCCTCTCCTCCAGGGAGTACATGTTCGGTTCCTTCAACCTGTCTTCATAGGACTTGTGATGCAATCCATGCACCATCTTTGTTGCCCTCCTCTGAACCTTCTCTACCATGTCTATGTCCTTACGTAGGTATGGTCTCCAGAACTGTACACTGTACTCCAGGTGGGGCCTCACTAGTGTCTTGTTTAGCGGAATTATGACCTCCCTTTTCCTGCTGGTGATGCCCCTGCCTATACATCCCAGCATCCTATTTGCTTTACCTGCTGCCTTGTCACACTGTTTCCCTACCTTGAGGTCATCAGAGATGATAATCCAAAGATCCCTTTCTTGCTTGGTGCATGCTATATCCTCACCCCCCCAACTGATATTGTGCAAGGATTTTTGTGCCCCATATGCATTATCTTGCACTTCTTTGCATTGAATTTCAACTGCCAAGCCCCTGACCATTCTTCAAGTTTCTGCAGGTCCCTTCTTAGTCTGTCCTACACCCTCTGGTGTGTCTACTCTGTGACAGAGCTTTGTGTCATCAGCAAACAGTGAAATTCTGCCTTCTAGGTCCTGTGCAATGTCACTGATGAAGATGTTGAATAGAACCGGTCCCAGCACTGATCCCTGTGGTACCCCACTGGTCACTCTTCCCTCTGTGGAGTGACAGCCATTTACCACCACCCTCTGTGTCCTGCCACCCAGCCAGTTACCTACCCACCACACTACTGTCCTGCCCACACCCATATTCCCCAGTTTGTGTAATAGTCTTCTGTGTGGCACAGTGTCAAAGGCCTTGCTGAAGTTCAGAAAGGTCATGACAACTGCTCTCCCCTGATCCACCTCCCTAGTCACCCAGTCAAAAAATTCAACGAGGTTGGTCTGACATGACTTCCCCCTGGTGAAACCATGCTGCCTTGGGTCCTGTAGTCCATTGACAACCAGATTTCCACCAATCTCTCCTTCAGTAGTGCTTCCATGATCTTCCCCACTACCGAGGTGAGGCTGACTGGTCTGTAGTTCCCTGCTTCCTATTTGTTCCCGCTTTTGTATAAGAGGACTACATCTGCTGTCCTCCAGTCTTTGGGTACCTCCCCTGTTTCCAGTGATCGGCTAAACAGGACAGCCAGAGGTTCAGCCACCACCTCTTTTAGTTCTTTAAGGACCCTGGGGTGCACCCCATCTGGCCCCATTGCTTTATCAACTCTTATTACTTCCAGTTCCTTCAGGACCCTTTCTCGTGTAAAGGGACTTGTGTCCATTTCTGCACCATTCTCACCCCTTGTACTCCCTTCAGACCCATTACCTTCCTCTTCCTCAGTAAAGACTGAGCAGAAATACCTGTTCAATATGTCAGCTTTACTGTTGTCATCCTCCACGTGGCCCCCATCTTCCCCCTCAGTCTCACAATCTGATTGTCATTGATGATTTGATGGAATCTGCCTGTCAAAGTGGTGAGATACAACATTTGTTTACCAAGTACAGCCACCATTGTAGTCTGCCAGCCTTTTATCTTGTGCAAAATGTGTTTTGTCAAGGCAAGAAAAGCCAGACCATCACACAAAATGCCAAATACATGGTCCTGTTTAAAAACCAATGGGACAAGCTGCAGATCATGATTCTGGCTAGGCAGATGTACCCCAGCCATGCAAAATTATTTTTATAAGCTTTTGCAGATGCTACTAGATGACTTTATGGTTATTTATTGGTTAATTTAACAGCCAGTATGCCAGATGAATATAGGCTGCCCAGTGGGGTTTTCCCCCTGACTGGCCAGTGGTGTACGTTTTGAAAAAAAAAATCACATTCTGGTTCTAGAAATACATAATGCTGTATTGCCATTATGTCTAAAAGGCTACAGAGAAACATGTCTGTTCTAAAGTTATTGGTGAGAGGACCTCCCCATTTAAGAAAAGCTATTTTGTGCTCAGCCTCTAATGGTTTGATATCCACCAGAGCGGCGGTAGCTTTAAACACCCTTAAGGGCAATATCCTATGGTTGGCTAAACAGCTAGCTTTTCTGAAAAAAAGGGCTGCAGTCATAAAAAATTTAAGCAACAGGAAAGTGTCTTTAAAAAGGAAAAACAGATTGTGAACCAGACAGGCAGGTTCATAGGGATGTTGTTGAGAATAACTATTCTGTTGATTACTAGACTGCTGGCTCTCAGATAATGAATTTTACTCAGAAAATGTATCTGGTCTCCACACCCTAAAGTATCCACCAACAAATGAGACAGCATTCCCAACAGTGTTCTGTGGTCCCTCCCCCTGCCCCTCAATGCCTGGCAACAACTCAAAATGGATTCTCTGGAGTACAGTGTTCTCCCATAATCCAGGTGCAATTTTGCAGGTGGGATGGAGGGCCCTGACAGCATGGCAACCATTTTGTGTGCTGGCATCAGGTCTCGAAGGGGGGGGTCACCCAGACAACAGGCAGTACTGTTTGTGGGATGGTGGTGGGCATCGCAAGGTCTGGCACCATCCAACAAAGAGCAGTATTGGCTGTCTGGGTGACCCTCCTTCCTCCAAGATCTGACATCAGCACACACAATGGTTGCCATGCTGTCAGGGTCTTCCATTCCACCTTCAAGCACCAGGAACCATTACACAAAATGGATCCCCTTGAGTCTCACGGTCTCCCACCTGCAGCTTGGTGTTTCTGAAAGGCATGCTATGAACATAATGTCATTTTGTGTTTTTGCTGACTTTGGGGGTGGTGGTGGGAGGGACCACTTAATACCATGGGGAATGCGGTCTCAATTTTTTGGTGGATACCATAGGGTGTGGAAAACACTGGCCACCAGGGACTCCATTTTGTGAGATGAGGTCATACGTTTGAAGGTGGGATGGAGGACCCTGACAGCATGGCAACCGTTTTGTGTGCTGGCGTCAGATCTCAGAGGGAAGGGAGTCACCCAGACAACAGGCAGTGCTGTTTGTGGGATGGTGGCGGGTGATGCAAGGCCTGGCACTTTCCAACAAAGAGCAACACTTGCTGTTTGGGTGATCCCCCTCCCTCAGAGACTTGATGCCAGCACACAAAATGGTTGCCATGCTGTCAGAGTCCTCCATCCCACTTCCAAACACATGAAACCATCCCACAAAATAGATTCCCTGGAATCTCATGGTCTCTGACCTGTGGCTAGCTGTTTACAAAAGAGATGTGATATAAAGAGAATGCCATTTTGTGTTGTTGCTGGGCATTGGAGGGTGGAGGGGGACCACTGAACACTGTGGGAAATGCTGTCATGTTTTCTGGTGGATACTGTAGGGTGTGGAGAACAATGGCCACCATGGAATACATTTTGTGGGATGGTTTCATATGTTTGGAGGTGGGATGGAGGACCCTGACAGCATGGCAACCGTTTTGTGTGCTGGCGTCAGATCTCAGAGGGAAGGGAGTCACCCAGACAACAGGCAGTGCTGTTTGTGGGATGGTGGCGGGTGATGCAAGGCCTGGCACTTTCCAACAAAGAGCAACACTTGCTGTTTGGGTGATCCCCCTCCCTCAGAGACTTGATGCCAGCACACAAAATGGTTGCCATGCTGTCAGAGTCCTCCATCCCACTTCCAAACACATGAAACCATCCCACAAAATAGATTCCCTTGAATCTCATGGTCTCTGACCTGTGGCTAGCTGTTTACAAAAGAGATGTGATATAAAGAGAATGCCATTTTGTGTTGTTGCTGGGCATTGGAGGGTGGAGGGGGACCACTGAACACTGTGGGAAATGCTGTCATGTTTTCTGGTGGATACTGTAGGGTGTGGAGAACAATGGCCACCATGGAATAAATTTTGTGGGATGGTTTCATATGTTTGGAGGTGGGATGGAGGGCCCTGACAGCATGGCAACTATTTTATGAGATAGCCACTGGTTTTGGAGGGAGGGGGGGGTCATCCAGACAACAGGCAATACTGATTGTGGGATGGTGGTGGGTGATGCAAGGCCTGGCACCATCTAACAAAGAGCAGTACCTGCTGTCTGGGTGGCCCCCTCCCTCCATGACTTGACACCAGCATACACAATGGTTACTATGTTGTCAGGGTCCTCCATTCCACCTTCAAACATACGAAACCATCCCACAAAATTGATTCCATGGAGTCTCATGGGCTCTGACTCACAACTAGCTGTTTAGAAAAGAGATGTGATCTAAACAGAATGCCATTCTGTGTAGTTTTGGGGCATTGGGGGAGGGACCACTGAACACCATGGGGGAATGCTGTCTGATTTGTTGGTGGATTGTTTTATGGTTTGCAGGTGGGATGGAGGCTCCTGAGAGCATGGCTACCATTTTGAGAGCTGGTGTCAGGTCTCAGAGGGAGGGGGGGCACCTGGACAACAGGCAATGCTGTTTGTGGGATGGTGGTGTGCATTGCAAGGCCTGGCACCATCCAACAAAAAGCAGTTCCAGCTGTCTGGGTGACATTCCTCTCTCCAAGAGCTGACGCCAGCACACACAATGGTTGCCATGCTGTCAGGGTCCTCCATCCCACCTCCAAACATACAAAACTATCCCACAAAATGGATTCCTTGGCGTCTCGTGGTCTCCAACTCATGGCTAGCTGTTTACAAAAAAGAGATGTGATCTAAACAGAATGCCATTTTCTGTTGTTGCTGCTGTGCATTGGGGGTGCAGGCAGGGACATCACAAGGCCAGCTATTCCCCGTCTGGCTTATCGTGGTTGGGTGAAGTGCTTTTCCTGACTGATCTATGAAGACACCCGCGGTGTTCTCATGGTGTTCCTGGAAAATGTGATCTGGGACGCTGCCACCTACACCAAGCACACCAAATGAAAGACTGTTACTGCTATGGATATAATCTATGCACTCAAACGAAAAGTCCGCACTCTCTATGGCTTCAGAGGAGGGACTGATTACAGATGTAAATTTAAAAAAATACAAAACTTTTTCTGTGATGGTGCCAGCTTTAGGTGTGGGGTATTTCTGTACATTTATGATATTTGGCAGGCTTAGGCATATGTCATGGTGATGTGTGTGCATACAGGTTATACTGCTTGTTTAGATTTTGAAGGTGGTGGCCTAGGTAAGTCATGTCTGCAGTGCAAAGATTTTTTTTTGTATTGCAGATGATCAAGAGACCACCCCGAGACTGAGAGACCACCCCAAAATACCGCCCTGAGATTGAGAGACTGCCACGAGATCAAGAGATCACTGCGAGAGACCACCCCAAGATCAAGAGAACCCTGTGAGATTGAGACTACTTCGAGAGACTACCCTGAGATCGTGACTACTTTGAGAGACTACCCTGAGATCGAGACTACTTCAAGAGACTACCCTGAGATTGAAATTGCTTCAAGAAACTATCCCAAGATTGAGATACTACTCAGAGAGACTACCCTGAGATCAAGAGAGATGGCTGTCCTGCAAGAGACAGCAACCCCACAGATCATCACCGGAAATATGGTGAATGTGTGCAAAAATGACCTGCTAGACCTGTTCGATAGTGCCAGTGGAAATGAGGTTGATGAATTTCAAGGTTTTGATGATTCCGACATCGAGGTGGACTTGGTGCATATGATGCCTTTGGTTACACCAGACAGTGACAGTGATTTCAGTGATGATGATGATCTGCCCCTGGTTACTCTGTGGCAGAAGAGGCACTCCACAGAGTGAAGAGGATGATGTGCCACTAGCCAAACTATGTTGGCAGAGGAATGACACAGTCAGTGAAGATTATCTTCTTTTGGGCTACGCTGCAGTGTGCGAGTACCCAAATTGACGTTGATGATCATGATGAACAACATGAAGTTGATGCAGAATAACCAGAGCAATCTTTGCCACATCTGGATGCTGGTCACAATGATTGTGACTGAGTAACCTCTGTCATTGGTGAGGTGCCCTGGTAGGGAGAGATGTGGGTCTTTCCTTGCCCCCCCCCCCATTAACCTACCTTATGCCTATGTCATATAAAGTACATGGAAGGAATAGATGAAAGTGCTAGAGTGCTTTAAAAACAGTTAAAGATTAAAAGTGCTAGCTAATAAAGTGCAGGGATATGTTAAATGATATGGTTAAAGTACCAGAATAGTGCTTTCTGTACAAAGAAAGAAAGTAAGAAATATAAAATGCATCTGTGCCTTTAATTGCAGTAATAATAAAATATAGAAAGGGAGCCACAGAGTAAGGACCCATCTGTATTGTCTGTTTTCTATGGTTGCAACCTCTATCTTCCTTTCTAGTGTAGCTATCCCTTTCTTTCTTGGTTGGAAGCAGGCCACCTCTAAGCAGCACCGCCCCCCCTTTCCATTGTCTAAACCCTCTTTCAACTTCCCTTACTTCTGGGTCCAGGTAAAAAGGTTCATGTAAGGGAACCTTGTAATTATAAACTAAAACACAAGTGGCAATATGTGTTACTTATTGGCTAGTTAAATGAGCCCAGGATTAAATAAACCATTAAACAGCATTCCTTTTCCCTTTGCTTTATAATATATTCTGTGCTGCCTTGCTAGAAATACAAAGATAACATAAGTGGATTATTACTAAGATACAGTATTATTAGATGCTCTGTTAGCAAGTAGCAGTATTGCTGGGTCAATAGCTTACCTCAGGTTAATTTGCTGGTGTGTAAACAGTCCTGCAGAGAGTAAAAAAAAAAGAGAGAGAAAAGATGCTGTTTGGTGGCCTGATAAGCTGCAGCAGGATAGGGTGTTGGCTATATAAGCTCTTCTTCTGCACTCGATCTGTTACTATAGGGAAGCAGAGGTCCCTAGAGGCCTGTATTTATACTGATTCTAGCTCCTTTAACTATTGATTGAGGGAGGAGCTTACAGTAATTAAAAAGATAATCAAGCATTTAGAGTCACTTTCTAACCAGGATTATGGTGTGTAATATAGATGTTGGAAAGAAACAGTTATTAAAGTAATAAGGCTTAAAAACAACTTTTTGTACTATGTGTATGAGCAAGTTGTGAGCCTAGAAACTCAAAAATGTACTAAATTGGAAATGAATTGATGTCACATAACAGTGAAGTCATTGATAAAAACATATATAAGCCTACCACTAGGGTGGATTTAGTAGATTAGGTGTCAGTCTAGAACTGGCTATGAGAGGTGTAAGACCTTAAGTTTAGAAGGATTGTGTCAACACCCTAGACAGCATTGATGTTATAGACTTAATGATAATTTTCTTATTTTCTGTTCTGTATAATTATCATTTTATGCTACAAATAATAAAATGATAAATGCTAACCTGACAAAAGTTTACATCTGAAAATGCCATCTGTACAAACCTGGCAATAAAACAGCACCTCAAGGTGTTTTACATGATATTTTATGATTCCTGCTGTCTTCCTGAATTGAACCCCATGACATTTGGTGACAGTGGTGAGATGAGGATATGTGGAGATGGTGACCTGGACGAGGCACCACGAAACCAGATGGCGGACCAGAGGAAGATGTTGCGTTGGATGAATGAATGCTGGATGGAGGCAGAGCAATGCTGGAGGGAGGCAGAGCAGAGATGCCAAGAGCTGGAGATCCAATTGGAGCAGGCCAGGGATGTATCCAGGAGAGATGAGTCTTGGATTATGGACATGGAGACAACCCAGATGGAACATTCAGAATCTCAGCTTCCTATCCTTCCTATTTTCCCAGGAATATATTGGATTGAGGACAATGGAGTGGTAATGCTGGAGAAGTCCCCAGGTAAGACTGTTCTTGTTGACCTAGGGGTGAAGACTACAAGCAATGTAGAAAAGGCTCTAGGAGCTGAAGGGACTTTAAAATGCATTGGACTCTCTAATTCACAATGTAATGACTTACTTAGAGTAAATTGGGAAAAAGAACAAAAGGAAGATCCTGAAGTATCTAGGTTAGGGGCTCATGCCTTAGTTCAGGATGGAAAACAGGTTAATAAGGGGATACAAAGGAATCTGTTGAGGTGGTATGAAATAAAGAATGGGGTGCTCTACCATATGAGGCCTAACCCCCGGACCAAACTGGTGGACACAAGAGTTGTAGTACCTATGAGTTTAAGAGAGAAGATATTGAAGACTGTGGGAGGCAGCCAGTCAGGAAAAATATGTCATGGAGAGGTACTGGCCCGTATCACTCAATCATATTACTGGCCTGGCATGTATCGTCAGGTGGCCAACTATTTGAATGTTGGTGCCGATCACTGGCAGAGAAAGGTGCCAGAGCTATGGAAGGGTGAAACCACTGCCAGGGTTGAAGGCCAATATACATGACACCCATGGAAGAGGTGGTGGTTTTGACACAAAGGCAGGTCAGGATGGTAACTATGTAAATCCTTGTCAGAGAAAGGATCTGGTACTGGTAAATAAAGTTGCTTTAGAGTAACACGGACTTCACAGGAAAAGTATTCTTCTAGAGAAGGGCAAGTTACATTTAGGAATTCCCCTAAGAAGAGTATTGGAAAATATTGGTAAAAGCGGAGTGATAAGCAGCGTAAAACTGCTGTATATCATCTCTATCAGGTTAATAGGAAATGAAAGTCTCAGGGTAGTATGAAGACAATGACAATAGTTAGATTCCATATAAGGAATGGTTGTTATTATAAGGGACCCTGAGATGGAGTTAATGGTTGAGGGTGGGCCATGGCTCCATTCCCTACCAACTATGAGGGAAGGTGATGAGTAAAATCAACCTTTCATTTGCCTTGTTCTTAAAGACAAAACTGCTGTTGTAATAGTATTTGCTTTTCTCTGTTCTTCTATTTTTCTCAAATGTCTGGATGGTTGGCCACCTTCGGGCATGTTCTTCTCTTTCTTTGACGTTTTCTTAACTGTTTGATCTTTCTTCTAGTTCACACTCAGAAAACTTTTGAAAAGTATACCTGTACATTTATGGAAAATTAATTCATAATGATATTAATGGAATGTACAATCTGCATAGGGTGGTACTGATGTTGACAGAAATATATAATCTGGTACACAGCAGATTCTAGGTGTGACTGTATAATTGCCCCAGGGTATATGTTATTGTGTTGTATAGCTGTTTTAGTACTATGCAATCTGATTAAAGGGACCCTGGGGTGGAGCTTCTTGGTGAGGGTGGGCCAGAGCTCCACCTTACCCCTTGTTGGGATGGGTATGGGTATTGGACAACCAGTAGTTGGTTGCCCTCTTAGGTGGGGAGAAATGTGACTGGGTAACCCAAGTCATTGGTGAGGTGTCCTGGTAGGGAGAGACGTGGGTCTTTCCTTGCCCCTCCCATTAACCTACCTTATGCCTATGTTATATAAAGTACATGGAAGGAATAGATGAAAGTGCTGGAGTGCTTTAAAAACAGTTAAAGATTAAAAGTGCTAGCTAATAAAGTGCAGGGATATGTTAAATGATATGGTTAAAGTACCAGAATAGTGCTTTCTGTACAAAGAAAGAAAGTAAGAAATATAAAATGCATCTGTGCCTTTAATTGCAGTAATAATAAAATATAGAAAGGAGCCACTGAGTAAGGACCCATCTGTATTGTCTGTTTTCTATGGTTGCAACCTCTATCTTCCTTTTAGTGCAGCTATCCCTTTCTTTCTTGGTTGGAGCAGACCACCCTCTAAGCAGCACCCCCTTTCATTGTCTAAACCCTCTTTCACTTCTCTCCCTCTGGGTCCAGGTAAAAAGGTTCATGTAAGGGAACCTTGTAATTATAAACTAAAACACAAGTGGCAATATGTGTTTTACTTATTGGCTAGTTAAATGAGCCCAGGATTAAATAAACCAGTAAGCAGCATTCCCTTTCCCTTTGCTTTATAATGCATTCTGTGCTGCCTTGCTAGAAATACAAAGATAACATAAGTGGGATATTACTAAGATACAGTATTTTTAGATGCTCTGTTAGCAAGTAGCAGTATTGCTGGGTCAGTAGCTTACCTCAGGTTAATTTGCTGGTGTGTAAACAGTCCTGCAGAGGGTAAAAAGAGAGAGAAAAGATGCTGTTTGGTGGCCTGATAAGCTTCAGCAGGATAGGGTGTTGACTGTACAAGCTCTTCTTCTGCACTCAATCTGTTGCTATAAGGAAGCAGAGGACCCTAGAGGCCTATATTTATACTGATTCTAGCTCGTTTAATTATTGATTGAGGAAGGAGCTTACAGTAATTAAAAAGATAATCAAGCATTTAGAGTCACTTTCTAACCAGGATTATGGTGTGTAATATAGATGTTGGAAAGAAATAGTTATTAAAGTAATAAGGCTTAAAAACAACTTTTTGTACTATGTATAGGAGCAAGTTGTGAGCCTAGAAACTCAAAAATGTACTAAATTGGAAATGAATTGATGTCACATGACAGTGATGTCATTGATAAAAACATACATAAGCCTACCACTAGGGTGGATTTAGTAGATAAGGCGACAGTCTAGAACTGACTGTGAGAGGTGTAAGACCTTAAATTTAGAAGGATTGTGTCTACACCCTAGACAGCATTGATGTTATAGACTTAATGACAATTTTCTTATTTTCTGTTCTGTATAATCATTTTATGCTACAAATAATAAAAAGATAAACGCTAACCTGACAAAAGTTTACATCTGAAAATGCCATCTGTACAAACCTGGCAATAAAACAGTACCTCAGGGTGTTTTCCATGATATTTTATGATTCCTGCTGTCTTCCTGAATTGAACCCCACGACAATGATAGATGGACAAGTTGCTTACAGCAGGTCCATGTTGAGGATTTCAAGGGTCCCACCACACTGATGAGTGCAGGGAAGACTCCCATGGATTTTATTAGCCAGACATTCCCACCAATTCTCTGTGACCTGATTGCCGAGGAGACAAACTGGTACAGTGCCCATAAGCAGGCAGAAGTGAGTGAGCATTATGAGAAGATTATGCAGTATCTGCATGCCAGTGACAGCACACTAAATTCACCAAGAGGATCGCAAGAACATGATAAACTACATCATGTTCAACCAGTTATCATCCATGTTATCAAGGCATGCAAGATGGAGTTCAACCTACACCGAGAAGTATCAGTTGATGAGGCAATGGTGGGCTTCAGAGGATGACTGTCCTTCAAGCAATACATGCAATGCAAGCCGCAATGGTATGGGAAAAAAAGTATGGGTCCTTACAGATCCTCATAACGGTTATGTGTATGACTTCCAAGTGTACACAGGAAAGGTTGCTGGCACTGTGGAAGTGGGCCTTGCGGAGAGGGTTGTGAAAGACCTGACTAAGGATCTTCATGGCAAAAGGCACCATGCATATTTTGACAATTACTTTACTTCGGTTCACCTGGCAAAATAACTATCGAATGTTATCTTGTACTCATGTGGAACCATGCGGACCAACAGGATTGGATTGCCTTCAGAACTGAACAAATTGTCAATGAAGAAGAAAGCTTGTGGTTATTATGAATGACAGAACGGTTCACTTGTCGCCACTGCACGGAAAGAACCATCCCATTTTCTTGCTCTCAACAAATCATGACCCTATCGCACCAGCAATGTCTGTGCCCAGGAGACAAAGCGATGACACTGTTGTATCAATTGCATATCCGGACATACTGCAGCAGTATAACACACACATGAATGATGCAGATGTCACTGACCAGCATCGGGGCAGTACCCATGCACCAGAAAATCAAAGAAGTGGTGGATATACCTTTTCTGGTTTTTTTGGGACATGGCATTGGCAAATGCATTTACTCTGTTCTGAGAGAGCATGAATCATGTTCAATGATCGAAGACTGGACAAGTTACCAAGCACAGACAACTGAATTTCTGCATGCTCCTCTCTGAGAATCTGTTGCAAGGAGATGGACATAGAAGATGTACTGCCTCACTTCTAGTAATCATTCAGAATCCAACTTGCAATGGATTATACTACCCCATGAAAAGGAAGAAGGGGAGGTGCAGAAATTGTTCCCTGAAGAAAATACGTGCCGAACCTTCATATACATACAGCACATGGAAAGTACACCTCTGTGTTGATTGTTTTCCAGAGTATCACCAGTACAGATAGAGACTTAAACTTGCAACACAAGACGACTTACCCCCAGTACTTCCTCTGCAGTTTCTGTGACTATACATGATGGGGAGCTGCAGGGCAAGAGAACAGACATACCAGACTGTGTGAGTTTGAGAGACCAGAGTGCTGTGACTGTGAGAGAGAGAAAGAGAGAGACCGGAGTGCTGTGACTGCGAGAGAGAGAGAGAGAGAGAGAGAGAGAGAGAGAGAGACCAGAGAGCTGTAACTGCATGAGAGAGGAAAGAAGAATGCAAGCATGATTACTTTTAAGAGGTCACTAATGTTGTTTAAGGGGGATCATGTGTCTTCTACAGCCAGGTCCCCCTGACAAAAGCATGGTACTAAGGTCACAAAGTGTGGTGGCGAAGATGACATGAGGAAAGTTCATTGTAGGGGGACATGCAAACAGTGTGACTAAAGTAACGCCTAGCAAATAAAGAACTGTTTGAAGGATCAACAGAAATGGGATACAAGAGGATGTAACAACGTGAAGACACCAAGGGTCATGTACAGCAAGGCCTGTTAGCAGCTGTAGCATTACATGATTTGGACAAAGGATCATGCACACACACAAAGATTGTTTTGCGATTGTGGAACAATGCACGTGACTGCTTGTGGATGGATGCTGGATCATAGTTGCACTTACAGGATGTCTGACTGTTCTTTGATAGCTTGTGGCTGGCTTAGGCCATCCATATGGGGTCTGGAAGAAGGGTAATGCGCAGTGACAGATTGTATCATGCTGCGGGCCTTTTGGTGGTCGGAAGAAGGCTGATGTGCAGTGGGCATGGTTGTTCACAGCTGCAGGCTGAGATTGTTTGGAACAGAGTGAATCAGACACTCTGGATGTCTGTTTGTGGGGTGGACGGGGTTTTGGCTGACAGATCTTAAGTGGCATGTGATTGTGTGATGTGAGTTTTGATTGTCCTAAAAGCTGATTGGAACATCCATGGCTAGGTGAAAGACACAGCAGCCTATGCAGTCTTTGGCGCTGTGCCAAATGAAAAAAAAATGTGGAGCTAATGTGGACTGGTGACTGCGATAACAAGTGGTGATCCGCATCTCACTCACCAGATAAATAGGGCAAGCTGACAGAGGTACTGGAGAGCATGACCTGTTCCAAGCACACCAGTTGGTGCACTGGCACATGCAATGAACTTTTCTCCACCTACTCTTCCAGCATTGTTGTGGAGTGGCAGATTTAGCTCCACATTTGTTATTTTCATTTTGATGCAGAGCTCTACGACACACATATCGACGACATGCTGGGCAATCTGCGTTATAAAGCAGGCTTGTGCATTGCTGCACTTGTGGATTGCTTCTGTCATATGGGCACATGCATCTCATTCTCTGACAGCTGGACACACTCAGAATCACAGTCATAAGGAATGTGACTTTTGGATTGCATGGCTACGTGAGCAGACCACAGGCACAAGCAACTTCAATGCAGTCTTGCTTTCAACGAAATGCGTTGTTTGTTGTGGTATTTTTAAAATCATACTGTTTGTAACCTGCAATGTCTTGCATACAAGAAAGTGACAACACAATATAGGGTGGAATGGTCTTTATTATGAAAAAAAAATAACAGACACTGGAAATGGAAATTGAGTTTATTAGGATCACAATCAGAAACACCGACCAATAAAGAGCCTGCGCAGTCACAAGCCTTGGGAATAGATGGCCTGGCACTTAATTTCATGTTTTTGGTTTACCTCAATGGGGGGTCAATAGAAAGCAGTTCCCAGACATGTGCATCAACAAGTGATTTCAAATCTTGAGTACACACAGGCAAAAAAGTCATGGGACACTGTACAAGCTGTGGAGTTATCAACTGCAGAGAAGCCAAATCGCAGGTCAAGCCCAAGTCAGGATATGGCAGCAGGCAAGCAAACACAAGGTACGTGGGGTGTACAGTCCATGATGGGGAAAAGCAGGGGTAGTGAGGGACATGGGTGGAGTGTCAGGGTTGGATCATCTATGGTAATATCTTGCATTTGGTTGCAGGTGACAGGAGCAAGGATCTCAGCATCTGGATATGTGGTCACTCCTTTGTTTACTGGGCCACAGAAAGAACACAGTGGAGCACAGGAGGGCAAAACTTGTGGTTAGGAAAAGACAGAGTGCAAGTTCATTGGATTGAAAGGCGAGGAATGTGGTGGAAGGGACAGATTCCAGTCCTCTGGAAGAAACATGGTGGGCTTCATCCGGACGTTCTGATTATTCATTTGGGAGGCAACTATCTGGTAACCTGCCCACTGCAGAAACTGAAGGGAACCATAAAGCAGATGATGCATCAAATCAAGTGCTGGTGGCCCAGGGTCCATATTGTATGGCCCAGCATTGTGCAGCGGTTGAAGTGGAGCGAAGCACGAGATGTACAGACCATCGAGAAAATCTGAAGACTACACAATGGGTTTATGTTATCTATGATGGATACCATGGGCTGGTCAGTGATCCAACACCCTGTCCGCAGTCTCCGCAAGCCTGGAGTGTACCAGCCAGATGGTGTATACTTGACGGATGAGGGATTGGATGACTTTCTGAAAGATTTGAAGCATGGCGTGGTGGCGGCTACACGTGAATGATTGAATGTAATTTTATATTGAATAAATGCATGGCAGTGGCCATTTACTCAAACTCCTGGTATGTGTGTATTTAGTTTGTTCACCTGTGTGTGTGTGTTCTTGGTACAGAAGGGGCACCATCCAGAGACAGTGGAGACAAGATAACGCACCACAAGCAGAAATGAAAGAACCAACAGCAGAGTACAGAATATCATGGCACACGATGAAGCCAGTGGACAAGCATGTAAAAAGGTAAGAACATAGTCATTATATGTAGAACAGTACTTGTTTCAGTAACATGCAGCTCTTTACATGTGCTTGAGATATTCACAGCAAGTGTATGAACTGATTTCTGCAAGCAAGCCACATAGCCATTGCTTACCAAAAGCACAGTAATCCAGTGGTGATGAGACCATTGAAATGCAGTATGTCCTTGTTTCCAGTAATATTTTGACATTAGAGCTGGGTGTATCACTATTTACAGAAATATGCATGCACTGTTTTAGAGATATTAACTGTTGTTTGTACATCAATTTATGGAAATATGCAATATTGTCATATTTTCTGCAATATTTCCAAAACAGAGTGTCTGAGAAACACATGGAGTGCATCTTGCGTGACAAAGAAAAATTACACAACACTGTGTGTAGGATGCACGGTTCTGGAGATATTAACAGTTGTTTATGTGGCTATTTATGAAAATATGCAATATTTCCATATTTTTGGTAATATTTCCACAACCAGTTACCTGACAAACACCTTGCATGCACCCCGAGAAAGGTAAGGGTATGACAAATAAAAATGATGCTGACCGTGTGTGTGTAGGATGCATGGTTGTGGAGATATTAACAGTTGTTTATGTTCCTATTAATAAAAATATGCAACATTTACATATATGCATTATTATTTCAGAAACAAAGGCACTTTCAAAATATTGAATGGCATCATATGAAAGGTCACGTGAAGTAGAACAATAACTTCCTGAAATGTTGTGTGCAGCATGCACAGTTTTAGAGATATTAACTGTTTGGACAGCGATTTATGGAAATATGCAAGATTATCATTCTCTGCAGTATTTCCAAATTTGAGTGTCTGAAAAACACATGGAGGGCATCATGTGAAAGGTCAGTGTGTGACAAACAAAAAAAGACACTGACACTGTGTGTAGGACGCACAGTTCTGGAGATATTTTATTTTATTTATTTAGTTAGTTAGTTTTTTGTTGACCGGGTAAGTGCACTAGGCAAATCCTGCTTATTTTCAGGCACAACCTGGGGGAAGGGGATACAGATGAATGCCAACTGATCTTGAACCAGATTAAGCTGTTGGTGGTATTTTTAGTGAATGAGGGAAATTTGGCCAGGACACCGGGGAAATTCCCCTACTGCATTGCTGTCAGTAGGGGGACCCTTGGCCATCTGAGGCAAGATGGCCAGTGTTGCTGAACCTTCGGAGGAGATGGACATCGCTGGTACAGGGGTCTTAGCCCCTCCTTCCTGTTCCTACTTCCAAGAGGCTATTGAAGTGGAGGTTGCTGCAGACTATGAGTCGCCCGTTTCTAGTGATTCTGAGATTCTGAAGCCTGATTCTGTTCCTGTGCCTATCATACAGAGAGAGTGCCCTGCTATGAAACCAGTGGTATGCAAATCCAGACTAGCATTGCATTGTAAAAAGCCTTAAGCTTTTGCTGGAAATGAAGAAGTTGGAATGTGAATTGGCAGATCTCCCTACTGCTAATACTCCTTCTGCTCTCCTGCCTATTGTACCTGTTGTTGATTTGCCTTTGTTTGAAGCTCCTGTGGATCCCGCCTCTGTGGTATTGACTCCGGTGCCTGTTGCTTTGCCTGATGGTACCCTGGATTCCTTGAAGGTCATGTGGGCTGGCAGTAGAATTGGATTTTCCAGTCATTCCGAATGCCTACAGCCCACGGACCTCACTCAGGTGGAACCTTCCTCCCGGCTTCCAGTTTCTGTGTGCCCCTCTATGGATGCACCTCCACACACCGTCAGTCCCACTCCTCTTCCAGCAGAATTTGTCTTTCCTGTGGACCAGTCCCGACTGGGCTGGAGAAAATCTACTGGACCCACTCCTGCATTTTTACGTAGCAGGTCCTGATGGCTGCCGTCCCTGTTTCGACTGCCTTGCCCCTGGCAGTCAGTCCTGATCTCCGCAACGGGCATTGCGAGAAGCAGGGTGGGAACTTTCTGATGCTGGTACCTGGCCTCTGGATTCCCAGGACCAGTCCTACATTCATATGTTGCAGAAAACTACAGCTTCTGTGGCCACCAACTCTGATGGTATGAGCTCCATCGTTTTGCCCTGTGGTAAGGACTTGGACATTTATAATGTGACTTACTACTTGTACTGTGCCTTCTGAGGTTATACCAGCAAATGTTGGTGTGGGGAACTTATTGCAATAACCAGCTGCTATTGGGGTTACTTTACAGGCTGATGAGGCCTTGGGTACTGGGGTTATAGGGGATGACTTAAGGGTGGGCCCTCCTCCAGCAGTAATTGCACAGCTTTCTGAAGAGGGTCCTAAAGCACCTTTTAAGCTTTCTGATTTGTTTCAGCATAGGAAGGAACCTGCTCCTCAGTGTAATGCTGTCCATTTTTTGTATAAAGGGGGTTTAAAGGAGGCATCTGACCGAGTTTATATAGCTCGGGCCTTGTTGAAAGGCTCTATGAAGTTCTTTTTGCCCTGATCAATATTGGTAGCTCCAATTTTGATGTTAGCTTTAAAAATGTTTCTAGTTTAGACAGGTTTTGGGCCAGGTATAATGTCTACAAGAACACACCCCTTTGGTCTCCCTTTCAGGTGATTCCCCTTACCAAACCTACTGTTAGAGTTATTACAGTTATATTCAAAAATGAAGGGGTTAATGTGGAGGATATTTTATTCTGGCTTCGTCAACATTGTGAGGTTTTGGATACTCCCTTCCCTACTTTGGATAGTGAACAAATTTGGGATGGAGGTTGGAGAATACGGGTTAAGTTGTTTATCACAAACTCTGGTACTGTGCATTTACCCAGTTCTTTTTATTTGGGTAGGGATAGGGGTGTTATTTTTTATATAGGTCAACCCCGGTCCTGTTTTAAATGTGGGTCTTAGGCTCATCTTAGTTCCTCCTGTGACACCATTAAATGCAGTCATTGTCTGGAGTTTGGGCACGGGTCTGCTAAATGCCTGAATCTTTTTTTATTCAATCTTTGTGAGAATACTGAACACGCTTATGGTAAGTGTCCTTGGGCTTCCCATAATAGGGAAGATTGCCCTTCCCATGCAGACATTATTGATCAGGCCCAACACTTGCATGTTAAAAAGATTGCAGACCTTAGTCTTGCTTCTGGTCAACTGTTCCTGATACGGGGGTTTCTGAGTTGCCTGCTGTTCCTGCGGTGGGCACTGCAGTTTCCCCTCCACCTTTTGATGCAGTGGTGACTATGGATGTACAGGTGGTTGCTCCTCCTCTTCCTTCCCCAGACCTTGTTGTGCTGCCTGACATACCTCCCCCCCCAACCCCAAGTTTGATGATTCAGGCTTTAAAACTGTATCAAAAAAATGAACATGGTTAGGGAGGAAAGTGAGGCCTCCAGTGTCCTTGGAAGAACTGGACAAGGAAGGGCTACCTGAAGAATGGGCTCAGGGTAATAAATTTGCTGCATTAGGTTCTGCCTCAATGGAGAGGGAGTCTAATGTAGAGGGTACCAATACCTCCTCTCTATTATCCCCTACTGATACTGAGCAGAAAGGGAGTGTGGATTCCATTGCTGAAAGAACCTGGCAGTGTCAGAAAGCCAGGATAACATGAGTTGTAGTATTTGGGTAGTCTTTCCTCTTTCTAATTTTTTTATGTCCTCTCTTTCTGTTGCTACTATTAATGTTAAGAGTATAAAAGGGGGGAGGAAGTTGGCTAGTACTATGTTTTCTCCTCAGTCAGTTGCTTGTGATATTATGTGTTTATTAGATACTAGACTTAAAACTCAGTGAATTACAGGCTGCATCTCTCGAGCCTGGCCACTGGGAACTTCTTTCTGGTCTATTGGGCTTAATGCTTGTGATGGTATTGGGATTCTTTTTACCAATCCTGCTTTCCAAGACACTAGGTTAGTGGATGTACACCCTGGGCGAGCCTTATTGTTAGACTTTACTTACCGTAGTGATAGATTTTGTCTGATTACTGTTTATGCTCCACAAACTAAGGCAACTAGAGTTTCTTTATTTGAGGACATTCACCAGTACTTACATAATTCTCATTTAGTTATCTGGTTGGGGGATTTTAATTGTGGTTTACATCAAACTGACAGGTGGTTACATACTTCTAACCTATTTTGTGACACTAACACACTAAATAGGATTCTGCATACTGCTGGCTTACAGGATTCCTATCAAAGTCTGCATTCTGTTGGTGGTTATACTTTCTTTAAGGGTGCATTGAAAACCAGGATTGATTTCTTTTTTTATCTAAAATTTTTCAGGTTTTAGACTCTGCTATTCAGGTGGTGGAATTTTCTGATCATGTTTTGTTAAGCTCCAAGATCCCTTGGAGAAATACTCCTCGATGTTAAAAAAATAAGTGGAGGTTGAATAATGTTCTATTGCAGAATCCTAAAATACAGAAAGCCTGTCATAGTCATTGGATGGCTAGACTTTCTGTCAGTGATTGTTATATGGATATTTCCACTTGGTGGGAGGATACTAAAAAGGATTGGAAGGTTTTGTTTCAGTCCTTGGCTTCTTCCAGGGGTTGGTCTGATTATTTGGAATATTTAAAATTGCATCAACATTTGGAGCACTTGATTTCATTATCAGAAACTACTAGTCAGGATTATGGTTCCTAGATACAGACTGTAAAGAATAAGATGATGTCCCTTCAATATACTAGGGCTAAATCTTTGGAGCAGGAAACAAGATTTGGTACGCAGGTTCGGTCCTCTTCTATTGATCCCTATAAGAGTTGTTAGGATAGAGTTAAACATTGCTTAATTTCAGAATTGCTTTCTTCCTCTGGGCAGAGTGTCACTTCCCCTGAGGGAATTTTATCTATTGTTGAAGATAGGTTTACAGCTATGTTTACAAATCAGGAGGTTAGTGGAGATTTGGCACAGGTTTTACACACCTTACAGTTACCTCAGGTTCGGCCAGAGGATGTTTTCATGTTAACACATGATGTCACACTGCTGAAGAAGTATTTCATGTAGTTAAGCAACTGAATTCTAATGCGGTTCCGGGTATGGATGGGATGGGGGCTGCTTTTTATAAACATTTTCTTGAGGACTTGTCTCCAGTTTTGGTGGTTCTTTTTAATCATATGTTGCAGTCATCTTTTTCTGCTTCCATGCAGGAAGCAGTTTTGGTCTTAATTCATAAAAAGGGTGCACAGAATAATATTGATAATTGGAGGCCTTTGAGTCTCCTTAATACTGATAGGAAATTTGTGGCAAATATTCTGTTAAATAGATTGAATAAAATTTCTGATTATTTGATTAGTATTGAACAGACCTGTGCGGTTCAGGGCCATCAGATAAAGGATAACCTTATTATCCTTAGAGAATTGTTTTGGCAGGCTCATTCTGGTCAGATCACAAGGTGGGTGGTGGGTGTGGATCAGGAAAAGGCTTTTGATTGGGTTTCGCATAAGTTTTTGTTTGCAGTTTTGAATGCATTTGGTTTTCCAGTAAGTTTTGTTTCTTGGATTACAGCACTTTATGACAATATTTCCTTGTGTCCTAATGTGAATGGCTGGAATGGTCGCCTGGTGAAAATTCAGAGATGGGTCTGACAGGGTTTCCCCCTCAGCCCTCTCTTATATGTTTTTTGTATTGATATTTTGATTTGGCTTTTACACCACTCTCCTCATATTCAGGGTGTTTTGGTCCCCCAAACTGTTTTTTTTTGTTAAAGCTATGTCCTTTGCTAATGATATGGTGCTTGCATTAGGGGTTGATACCAAGGAAGAGGTTCTTTGTGCTGTTTTAAGGACATATGCAGCTATTTCTGGTTCCCGGATTAATTGGGATAAGAGTGTTGGTATTCCTTTGGGTAACACCCCTATTCCGTCTTCTGTTTTTTTCTGGGGTATACTGATTCAATCTGAGCCTTTGCTGGTTCTTGGGGTCTGCTTTGGGGGTTAGGATATGGCTTATTCCAATTGGTTGGTACATCTGGGGAAGGCAGAGTGTTTAGTTCAGGGTTGGTGTAATCAGTTGATTAGTAAGAAGAAGAGGGTGCTTTTGATTAAAACTACCTATACCTATTTTTTTATACCTTAGTTTGTGTTTTTCCACCTCCTCAGAAATTGTTTACTAAATTATTTAGTATTTTCTTTCAGGCTTTTTGGGGATCCCGGTTAAATCTGATTAAAAGAGACATTACTTATAAACCCATTATGGAAGGGGGTGTTGATATGGTTAATCCTGTTGCTTTTTTTTTAGTATTTTTTACAGTTATAACTTTGATTTAGCCTTGAAATCAGATTTTCAGATCTGGCATTCCCTAGTTCTGGATTGGATCACACCAAATATACAGTTTTGGGAGTAGGGTTCTACTAGGTTGTTAGGAAAACAGACTCCTATACCAGATGATGGTATTGACTGTTTTAAGTTGGCTGTAAAATGGAAACTTAAACCTCAGGATTTTTTGATTTTGACTAGGAAGGCAGTTTATCATACTATTCTGTCTAATGATAATCCTACTGTGGTAGAATTTCCTTTTTGTTCTTCAGTACAACAGGTGGTGGTGTTACGTCATTTGCGGAATCCTTGTATCCCTTCCAAAATGTGGGATTATTTATGGTTAGGGAATTTTGATAGGCTTAGTGTGAAGGGTAGTCATAAACATAAAAAACTGGAAGATAGATATCCATCCTTCTTGTTCTCAGGTGGTGGAAACTCAGTGTCATTTATTTTTTGAATGTGTATTCTTAGTGCAATTCTGGGCTTACTTGAGTGCTATTTGGGGGAACTTGAGTTTACATTATTATCCTATTCTGATGTTATGTATGGTGGGAATCATGCTTTATGTGTGAAATTTAAACCTAAGAATCTGCATCTTTTTGTTGTGATTTGCTATCATTTGTGGCAAATCAGATGTTTGGGGTTCTTCATCAAAAGTGGTTCTCGCATGTTGAATTATTGGCCAGTATTAGACAATCTTTATATGATATTGTACAGATGGATTTGTTGCATTTTAGTAGGGAAAATGTTGCACATTTTTGAGTTCATTGTACTCATTGGTATTGAATTTATGGTTTATTTTTGTTCTTTCCTTTTTTGCTTTGTTATTTTGTTGATGTTTATGTACTTTTATGTTTGATTTCTTACATACTGTTGTGTTATGAAGTCCAACTCTTTAATAAAAAATCCCCACTCTTTTCAATAAGTGCCATGGGATCTTTAACATCCACCTGAACTACCACCAATTCAGGCAGATGGGACCTCGGTTTAACATCTCATCCGAAAGACGTCACCTCAGAAGTGCAGCACCGTCTCATGCTGCACTACAGTGTCAGTACTGAGATATTAACTCAAGTGCCAGATGTGGGAACTGAACCCACAGCCCTCTGATCTCCCGGCCTCATAGGCGAGTGTGCTACCTACTGAGCCACTGACACTGCTATTAAAAAGTATATTAAATATTACAAGTTTTTTAGGTGACTATTTATGAAAATGTGCAATATTTCCATATTTTAAGTAATATTTCCAAAACCGACTGCCTTACAAACAATTGCATGGCATCAGCTGAAAGATCAGATCAGGTTGGACAAAATTGCCACTGATACTTGGCCTGTACCATATAATGTTGATTAGTGTTGTTTATATGTCTATTTATGCAAATATGCATAATTTTAATATTTCTGTGAATATCTCAAAAATCAAAACCTACAAAGAATTGCTTGGTATCACATGAAAGGTCTTATCAGGGCTGAAAACTGCAATTGATACTATGCGCATAGCTTGTTCTGTTTTTAGATATTGGCAGTTTGTGAGATTGATAAAAAAAAAATTTTCAGGGTGTTTAGTTTACTATAAAAAAATTCAATGAAAGACTTAGACATTCTTTAATAGTACCATTGCGAAGGTGACCGTGTGGAGAACAACTCTGCTGTGTAAACTTTTTTAGTAGCTGTGATAGGGAAAGATCTCCCCCCCTTCATTTCATTTACATTATTATTGTAGTTGATGTTGTTTATACTGTATTTTGAAACAGATCTGGGATGTACCATCTTTTCTTCTCTAATGCGCTGTGCTGCATGTTGTTCATTGGGCTGGCCACCCATTTTGTATAATTGTTGTGGTGTTGGTCTATGCCCCTTTAATTCATCTTCCAGTGCATCCCAGGTCTACTTAATAAAAGTTCCAAGTAACATAAAATTAATAAATAAAGCAGTTTCCCTTAAATAAAAGCTGGGAGTTGAAATACGACTTGTATGCTCATTTTCTTTTTAATGTGAAAACAAGATGTCGCGACGTTGCAGTGTTATTAACGTTAAGTTATAAACACCTTGGAAACACTCTTCATGCCCCAAAATGCCATTTGAGAAGGCATTTGAATGTTCAAATGATGAAGGTATGATTTAGACCCCTCTTATGTTGCCCAGATACAGTCCAATAATGCAGTAGCTGTACCAAAAGCTGTAGCCGTAAAAACAGCTGTAAAATGAAATGTGATAGTGCAAGCTCCAGTAAAGAATTATCGCTTGAATGCTCTCATTATCATGAATGAACTATGCTCTGAAAATCCTGTAAAATCAAGTAGTTAACTGCAAAGACTTGCAGGACATGTTCTGTATACTTGCAGAAGGCAGAATCCTCAACTGCTGTGAAGTTTGAATCCCCTGTTAAAAGACAAAGAGATTCCTGTTGGTATTTGCAATGGATCCTAACAGTCTCAAGGCTCCGCCCTCTACTGCAGCAGTGTCCCTAAGAGTCAGCCAGCTGAAATCTTCCACCTTTTTATGCTAGCCTCAGGAGGGGCGGTGCTCCTAAACACTTTTAGTGTATTAAAAAGCCTAAAAGGACTGTAATCACTAATCTGACAGCCTGGAAGTTATTATATTGTATTGAAATTGCATTAGTTGTGGAAAATAAAAATTATTGATGCTTAATTGTAAAATGTATTCTTTAAAGGATGATGGTGGGGCGGAGCTATTGTCACATGATTTGTACGATGTATAAAGTCTGCCTACTAAGAAGTTTTTTTTTTTAGTGAGTAGGTGGATGTGAAGCGAACAACCAAAGAGAGACTAGCTATTTCTAGTTATTTATTCCTTACTATTGTGTTTTCTTGTTCTACTTATTCTTGTTTTGCCACTTCAAAGTCCATTTTTTTGTGTTTATAAAGATAAATTATATTTATTTTGCTGTTTATTTTGTCTCAAGTGCTCCATCATTTCCCATGCCATTTCGCAGTAGCATTTACAGTTCTGGAGATATTCACATTTGTTTGTTGTATGCTTTTATGACTTGCTTTTGTCGAAGAAGGCTCAGGATGCATTATTAAGAGTATGCAGGAGGCAAGGAGTATAACTCTCCTAGAGCTGCTGTGGAGTTAATGAGTTAACTAGGATCTGCATTAATCTAGTAGGTAGGGAAATGGGCAGATTGGGTGGGCCAAGTGGTCCTTATTTGTCAAAGTCTATACCACAAGCTGCAGCTATCTCTGCCTGGCACAGAATGCTCTTCCAGCAACAGTAGCAATCTCCCAATTACAGGGCTGAAGTGCAGACAGACCTGACACCAGCCATCCACAGCTGAGAAATACCATGAGCAGCAGCTGCCCCTGCCTGGTACAGCATGCTCCTGCAGCAGCATCAAGTTCTCAGAGACAGAGGTGGTAGTGATGCCAGAATCTGATGCCATCCTTCCACAGCCGAGTCATACTGTGATTGGCAGCTGCCCCTGCCTGGCATGCCATGCTCCAACAGCAGCAGCAATCTTCCAACAACAAAGGTTGCAGTGATGCTAGAACGTAACCCCTGCCCTCCCAAGCTGAGCCATACTGTGATCAGAAGCTGCTCCTACCTGGCATGCCATGCTCTAACAGCAGCATCAAGCTCCCAAAGAAAAAGGCTGTAGTGATGCCAGAATGTAACCCCAGCCCTCCCAAGCTGAGCCATACTGTGATCAGCAGCTGCCCCTGCCAGGCATGCCATGCTCCAACAGCAGGGGCAAGCTCCCAATGACAGTGGTTGTGCAGTGATGCCAGAATGTAACCACAGCCCTCCCCAGGTGAGACATACTGTGAGTGACAGCTGCCCCTGCCTGGCACAGCATGCTTCTGCAGCAGCTGCAAGCTCTCAATTGCAGGGGTTGTAGTTATGATGGAACCAAACCTCAGCCCTCTCCTGCTGATACATACTGTGAGTGGCAGCTGCCCCTGCCTGGTACAGCATGCTTCTGCAGCAGCTGCAAGCTCTCAATTGCAGGGGTTGTAGTTATGGTGGAACCAAACCTCAGCCCTCTCCTGCTGAGACATACTGTGAGTGGCAGCTACCCCTACCTGGTACAGCATGCTGCAACACAACAGCAGCTGCAAGCTCTCAATTGCAGGGGTTGTAGCTATGATGGAACCAAACCTCAGCCCTCTCCTGCTGAGACATACTGTGAGTGGCAGCTGCCCCTGCCTGGTACAGCATGCTGCAACACAACAGCAGCAGCATGCTCACCAAGGTGGTGACCTCATTGTTCAAGAGGGCAGACTGGCCTGGTATGAAGTCCATGTGCCTCAAGGACCAGGGCACCCATGAAAACCACACCAACCAACTGTAGTCTGATAATGAATTCTTCCCCCAGCAGCGGCTGTCTTCCGCACCACTCATTGACAGGGCACCATGGTGCCAAAATATGTGGAGCTCTTCAAAATAGCAAAACCATAGCACTGTGGGTACAATAATGAATTTTACAGAGTAGATCAGACTTTTACCCAAGGCGCTACCTCACTTACTGGTGTGTGGATCCAGATGGAAAAAAAAAACAGAAAATTGTGGGATGTCTATATGTGGAACAACTGTTTCACTAAGGGCCTGCAAGAGTCTTGATTTGTGACCTGTGGGTTACTGCTGCATGGTGTGGGGGTGAACAGGTAGTCTGCCTGTGGTCTGCACAGGTAGTATGTTCTGGGGTGTGTCTGACTTGCACAGTGGTCTCCAGTCTATGTCAGTATGTTCTGGGTAGATATGCTTTGGGTGGGGGAGAACAGGTAGTCTGGCTGGAGGGGGGCGCAAGTAGTATGACTGTGGGTGGCCTTTGCTGTGGGGAGTGGTGGGTTGCTGTTCTCTGCCAGATTTTGCTTGTGAGGGTCTGCTGCAAAGCCATACTTTGTGTTGCTGTTCTTGATGTGTTCTGGATGAGCACAGGTAGTTGTCCAGAGGATGGCACATGCAGTCTGGGGAGGTCTGTTTCAAAGCAGTAGTATGGGATGGTGTTTCTGCTGCATGGTAGGAGGTAACAGTCTGCTGATGGATTAGGTCACAGGTAGTGTGTCTGGGGGTGTAGCACTCTTCTGCATTGGACTTGCTGGGTGGGGGGCACAGATATTCTGACTGTGTGGTGTGGCCACTGCAGTTGAGTTTTTGTTGGACTCTGCCAGTCAGTTCTGTGGATGGTGGTTTCTGCTGTGCATTGTGAGGGAGCACAGTTGCAGTAGTCTGGAGGTGTGAGTCACAGGTTGTCTGTCAGGAGGGTCCAATCTGCAGTACTGGACTTGTCAGTCTCTGAGAGTAAGTTCTGGGGTGTTATGCTTCAAAGCAGTAGTTTCGGATGGGGGATCTTGTTGAGACAAGGTGGGGTACATGTTATCTGCTCACTTTGGGGGTAACAGGCAGTCTGTTGGGGTTGGTCTCTGTTGAAATGGGATTGATGGTCTCTGTCAGTCTGGTCTTGTGTGATGAAATGCAAAATGGTTTGAGAGTTACTGCTTTGTGGTGTTGGGGAGCACATGTAGTCTGATGGCTGTGGATATGGGGAACATGTAGTGTGGCCATGGAATGCAGGGTGCTGCTGCAGTTTGGCTGTCAGTCTCTGCATGTCTGGTCTCTGGAGAACTGTTGTAAAGTGGTAGTGTCAGTTGGCAGTTATTTCTGTGACAGAGGTGGGGCATTGGTAGTATGTAGGGGTGGTTGGGGATGTCTCTCCTGCAGGGTGGTGCCAATCTATTCAAGACTGTTATAGGGAAGTCTGCTGCAAAAGGCTAGTGTGGGTCAATGGTTCTTACTGTGCCAAGGTGGGGGTACAGGTAGTCTGCCTGATTGCAGCTCTGGTAGTATGTCGGGGTGGGGGGCCTCTGCTGCAGATTTGTTGCCAGTATCTGCCAGTCTGTTTGGTGACGTTTGCTGTAAAGGAGTAGTGTGGGATGGGGGGTCTTTTCCAGTGTGGTTTGAGGGCGTACAGGTAGTCTACTGGTGTGGGTTGGGGGCTATCAGGTGGTATGTCAGTGGGAGTGGCAGCTGCTCTGCTGCTGAGGAGTAGGCAGTCTCTGACCATCTGTTCTGGTGGAGATCTGCTGCTGTGTGTTTTTTGAGCTACTGCAGTGTGATGTGGGTGAGCACAGGTATTTTGCCAGGAGTGCTAGTGTGTGTTGAGTATTCTTGCTATGCCAAGGTGGGAGAACAGGTATTCTTCATGGGGTAGCATGGTTAGTATGTTGGAGGATGGGGTGGAGACATCTGTTGCTGGTAGGTTACCATTATCTGTCAGAGTGTTATGTGGACATCTGCTATGAAGGTAGTGGGGATGGCGGTTCCTGCTGTGCAGTATAAGGGAGCATATTTAGCCTGCTGGGGGGCACATGCAGTATGTCTGGGGGGGGGGCAATGCAGCAAAGGAGTCTCAGAACTCAGTATTCTATTTTCTCTTTTTTTTGTCTTTACTTTTACAGATTCCATGGGATGCTTATTTCTTTTCCATCAGATAAGTAGCACTCTGTGTCTAAACAGAATTTATCCTTCATGTTTACTCTAAGAACTACAGATAATTTGTGACCCATTTACTAAATTTTATTTTACAGGTCCATTGAATGGCATCCATTCAATCATACTTCTGGATCCCTAGTACCCAGGTAAGAGAGACTCCATTTTTGGGGAGGGGGGAGGTTTACTGTAATGATTCAGCATAGCCTGTTAGAGTGCGTTTATGACTGCATGTGTCATCTCTTTCTCTGCACACTCTGATTCTTGGAACAGTTCATTGTTGTTGGTTTCAGAGAGAAAGTCAAAAGATACAGATATGTAGTCCAACATAGCAGTTTCTGGTTTGGATGTGGGTCGTGGACACAGTCAAAAATGGCGCTCACTAACAGCTGCCAAAATTCTGTCATTGTAGCAGCTCAGTGATCTATTTATGGGCCACTAAACTGGTGCTCGTTATTGGCTGAAGACTGTTGGCACATACATCATGGCTCTGCATGGCCCATCGGTCAATCAGGATGCCAGTTTATCATTGCACATTCTCTTACAGGTAGTCTATTCCGGGTGCCTCTGCAGCAGAGGGGTTGCCTGCCTCTGCCAGTCTGTTCAGTGGAGATCTGCTACAAAGTGATATTGTTGGCTGGGGGTTCTTGCTGTGACAAAGGAGAACAGGTTGTCTGGCTGGGATGGAGTGGGTTAGGGCCTTCGGTTCAGAGGAGTTGCCTGTCTGTCAGAATTATGATTACATATTGGGGATGTACACATCCAACAAGGGGGGGGGGTCTAACTGTGAGGTGGTCTGTTCCACTTGGATAGTGCCACACAAGTTCAGTACATGATTTTGTAGCTCACAGGTCAGTAGATAACAGATGAGGCTCATTGCACGTGGCGTGAGATAATATGCTTCTTCATAATTTTGATAGGGTGATTGGAAATCTGGTTCCATAGTTTTTTGATGCTGCACAATGGCACAACACACTGGGGTCCAAGCTACATAGGGCCGTGGACATGCTGTTACTAGTTTTTTTTAGGTGCATAAGGTATGTAACATGCTTCAAAAATACACATGATTTATCTGGTTTATTCCACTGGGATAGTGCCATATAGATCACACAATGTTTCCCCGTGTCCCTCTGCGCATGCCTTCAGAACTCCACTGAGTAAGTCAGAGATTTTTTCTTTAATACTTGTACTTAGAAAAGCATTTGATCATAGGATTTATTTAGTTAACAGCAAAAGGAATATTAAATCAGCGAATGAAAATTTTAGACAATGAAATTAATTGTATTATTTAGTAACATTTTTAGGAGAATGTTTATCGGATAAGCTAAAAGGGAAAACTGGGGAAACAAATGAAGCTTTGCATGTAACTGCATCAGATGCCAGAAGCAAATGGCACTAGAGAACTGATTTAGGTTTGTTTTGTGCACACACAGTTTAAATACGTTAAATCTGAACTTCAAAGGAAATGAAAGAACATTACTGCATAAATTACTAAACTTTTAAGGAACTTGAGTAGAGGTGGATTGAAATATAAAAAAATGGGTTGGTTTATGAACACATGATTTAACACTTGTGTAGGTAAATAAAAAAAAATGCTTTTTTGTTCTTAACCCCTCCCCCCCAGCTTTCCTTGGTGCACATTGCCTAATAGACATGAGGCATGAAGAAAACATGTTAAAAAGCAAAGTACCATTTATAAAAAGGTGAATATTTAGAAATGAGTGTATGAACATATTAGAAATACTGCATAATGTGTGCAAATAACTTTAAAGAAGCACTTAAATTAACAACTGATGTTTTTTATTACAACTTATTTTCCTCTTTCAGTTCCCTTTTATTTATTTATTTAATTATCAGTTAAATGTTTGAAGAAAAATATCTGAAACCAAAAGTAGAATAAATAAAAAAGTGAATATTGAGAACTTAAACTATATATGATAAAGTAGCATTATTTGGTGCAATTTGGAGTATGTAGTATTTGACCTAAGTGTTTTATTTATTTTTAAAGTGAATACGTACAGGAAGCAATACTTAAGGAGGCTTGGCAGATGTTTGGCTTTTGCTGACATTGTTAAAAAGTAAGGCAATGAATTTTCATGCATTTATATTGGTGGCATCTAGTTGGGCAAAATGTATAAGAATTTTATGACTGTTAATGAATGTAAAGGATAACCAGGTGGCTAAAATATCATTTTGGTTTTAATATTGCTTTAATAATTACAATAGAAAGATGGTACACCCAGTCATTTTTGACTAGCATGGTCTAATATCGAAAGATATTAAAAATTGAAAATAAAAAAATGTAATATTATTTTCAAATGTGAAATACAGTAAATATTTGTTTATAAATCTCTTTAGTCTCCCAAAAGAAGCCTAATACTAGGCGAAATGTTGGGACTTTATAAATAAAAATAATAAATTTTAAAAAGACTTTGTGTGTAGTAGCATTCATTGCTCAAGCAGGCCAGAATTTTGTTGTTGGATTTGAATGTACTAGAAACTTGGCGAGCTCCACCAGATACCTTACTGAATCATTTGTACAAGACTGGTGATTTCCCTGGGCACGCAGACTTTTTGCACATGCCTTCAGAATGGGCCATGGCAGGGAACTGGCCATTTTGAACACAGGGCAGTCATGGGAGTTGGGAGTTCAATACATGATCTTGTAGCTCTCATGACAGTTTATCACAGATGACGTTCGTTCAGTGTGAGTTAATATGATTTGTTGTAATTTTGATGGGGTGATGGGAAATCTGGTTCCATAGTTTTTCTATGCCACAGCACACTGAGGTCCACCCTACATCGGGCCGTGGAGGTACTGTGACCTATTTCCCTTTTTTGCATGCATAGGGCATGTAACATGTTTCAAAAACATGTATGATTTGTGTGGTCTATTCCATTGGGATAGTGCCACATAGATCCCACAATGTTTCCCTATGTCCTTCTGTGTATGCTTCAGAATGCAGCATAGTGGAGAACTGGCCCATTTTGAATGCAGGGCACTAATGGGAGATGGGTGTTCCATACATGCTTTTGTAGCCAACATGTCAGTAGATCACAAATGATGTTCCCTGTGCATGAGGTAATATAAATTGTCACATTTCTGTGGTGGCAAAATGTGTGCTGATGCCATAGTTTTCAACTGCAATGCATTTACACACCACCATTTTAGGCTTGTTCTGGCAGACAGTGACAAGTGGATGGAATATTCTATAATACCATGTGATCTGTGATTTGTTATCTTTCAAATGATATGCACTTTATATGCTAATTACTAAACTGGTATGTGTTTGAGTACATTTATTGCTCAGAGTAGATACTTTTAGAGGGGTGTAAAAAGTGCTCAAATTACTATGCATTTCCTACAGAAAAAGATAGTCTCCAAAGAGTTAAGAGACCAGACTGGCTTTCCGTATAAATATGCATTTTATATACCTCAGTGACTGATGTGTACTGCCTATATTAGCATTTTTCTTTGCAAAAAAGTGTTTATACTAATGTATATCAGCCTACCTCATATTGAATATATCAGCATTTGTTTACAAAAGGTACTTATATTTCTGTATGCTACCCTACCTCATATTGAATATGTTAGCATTTTTTTACAAAAGGTACCTATTCTTTGTTAGCCTACCTCTGATGTACAGTAGGACTCATTTATGTACATTTTTAACAAGAAATGCCTTTATTGTTTTTTGTACTTTATCATAATCCTACCTTTGATGTAGGTCACATTTTATGGGCATGTGCTGTTTTTACAATAAATGCCTTTATATTTTATACAGTGTGTCATGATTCAAGAAAGATTTTATAAAGGATGTTTTAAGTTAAAAGTGATTGTATATTTTAAACTCATTACAAGACAAACACGTCTGAACATGTTACAAGACAGCTGGGGCATGCCCTGATATGTTTAAGTGTCTGAAAGGGCAACATACAAAACTAGTCTCCATGGCATTATTTTTAAGTAAATCATTAAAGTACATTTTTAGAACTAGATTGTAAGAAAATCCTTTACATCTGTGGTGTAAGAAGATGATGCAGTGAAATCCACAAGTGGTAGAGAACAAATCTTGCAACTGTGTGTTTTGGTACAGGATACTCTTTGCATTTCTGTTTAAAAGTCCCTAATCATTTGTGTGTAATTATCAGGAAAAAAACCATAGCTGTCAAAGAACTCCCCAGATCCATTTTCTGAGATGCATGCAGCTAACCATTGCTGTCTGAGGGAGGTCATGGGGGTCAGTATTGATGACGAGTGCCATTGGGAGATTTCTCAGCCTCTCTTTGGGTAGCAGATCACAGGAAAGCATGCCCAGAAAACAGTCATGGATGTGGGGGTCATTGGTTAAAATGTTTCCACTGCTTGGTGTTCATTTTTATGGTTTATCACATATAATCAAAATTTACATTTCTTCTCTGATTTGTTTCAATGACATTATCTAAAACAGCATAGACAATGAGATTAACTATGAGAAAGGGCTCCTGCAAATCTAATTTCTGCTCTGAGATTCCCAGTTCTAATCAGGGAGTAATGGTCCACACATTCTTGGTCCACAGTCAAAGCAAAGTCAAACAGCATGTACCCTTGGTGAATTCCTGGTGGTTGGCAATGAGGGAGTAGTCCTTCATGTGCTCCCAGCTGCCTGCACTGGATTAAAATATTCTCTCAGCATTTCTGTTTCTAAAATCAGGCTGGAGAGGCTTAGTGGGGATTTGTTCACTATCCAGATACAGAGCCACAAAATTAATGTTGTAATGTTCAAAGTTGAATAGTTTTTAGTGTAGGAACCACTAAAAGCATAGTCAACCAATCCCATGACCATCATTTTTGGTAATGGTCCCAAAAACAAATTATCCTGGATGCAGACACTGCACCCTGCAGGGATGCTGAACACTTTCATCCCCACTCTGTCTATAGGATGTTTAACATTGGAGGACAGCAGAGCTTCTGAGTGTCCCAGACGAACACTGGGAGTCACTTTTACCCTTTCAACAAACAAAGAGACAGACATGATTTTTAGCTTATAAAGATCAGAATCTCCACTCACCAGACAAAAGCTGTCCCTGTTATGTGTCAGTTTAATTTTAATATCCACACCATTTAGCATTAATTTCTCTTGGAAAAGCAAGTCTGCGTGCAGGAGGCCAAAAAAATCCACCCCTCTACTGAGGTGCGTAAAAAAAGTTTCTTCTACTAAGTTCATTATTGTCACTGACGCTGTCTGTGAGTTTGTTTCCCCGGGGTGTCATTATAAAAGAGTCATGCTGTGACTTGGGTAGAAAAGATCTCTTTGCTGAAGTTCAGCACAGATTCTATGATAGCCCTGTAGGGGTAACAGTTATTGCTCTGACTGATAAGCTGATTCCCAACAGTCACATTCAGTTGGCTGAAAATGGTGGCCACTGGGTAGTTTATGAGGCTCACCTTGGCTGCTGCATGTATATCTGAGCCATTCCAAGAATTGTAAGTGGCCACACAGCCAAAGGAAGAAAACCACAACTGGTTTGCTTGGTGGCAATAAAGAAAGCTTCTTTTTATTTCAGAGGTGTACTTTAAAAGACACACAGCACACCGTTTGAAATGAACAGCACCCCCACTCCACATCCACGTTTCAAGACTTCTCCGTCTCTTTATCAAGGTGCTAATGAGCAGTCAATCCCATTAGCAATTTAAGGCTCCCCTTCATCATCATGTGAAATGGTTACCAATAGTAAGCTGATCTTAATTTAAAGTGCTTCAATTATCATGATCCATTTTACCATCATCATTATTACACTCCAACGTGGTTCTAAAATAGCATCACATACATGTGCAAAAACACAATGTGCAAAAAAGGTACAAAGTGTAAGAAAAATACAAAGGGACCCTCTCCCAACTTCTAAGGCATTTCCAATGTATTTTTCTTATTCATTATTACACTGCAAAGTGGTCCAAAAGACCACAACATAAAAAACTAGGTGACTTTTCACTTCTTTATTGCCCTTCCTGCATGTGTTGTACATCTCTGTATTACTTAAAACTTATCTTAAGGAACAACTTTTGGGATTTTTACTGAGAGTATTTTACTATTTAGAAATAAGACTGTTTCTGCTATCTTAATATGAAACTTTACACCACATTTTATTTCCATAACTGTCTTCTCTTCAAAAAAGGAGCCAGTTGGAATTGTTCATTTAATCCTGGAGGGTATGGTGTTCTCAGTTTATACTGCCAAAAGGTTTCTCTGCGCATCAATTTGTTAACCAAATCCCCTTCCCTTTCTGTCAGTTTTACATGTTCCAGACCTAGAAAGAGGAAGGAATGTTCTGTATTGCCATCTGTGCAACACGTGCTGCAAGTGCATTATTCAACTTCTTCTATCTGATGCACCTCATGTGTTCAAGAATTAGTTCTTTAAATTTTCTCACTATTTTTCCTGCATAATATTTCCACATATGCAAGTGGCTAAATGTACCACTGCCTCCTTTCTATGTGTAATTAAAGATTTTACCTGGTGCATTTTTTTTCCATTTGTGGTAGACAAAATTCTTACCCACTTGCACAAATGTACATGCTGAACATCTCTCACATCAATAATTTCCTCTTAGTGAATCTATTTCATTTTGTCTCTCCAAACTGTGTGTAAGCAGATCTGACAGTTTTTTTCCTCTCCAGTATGTTACCCCTGGTCCCTCTGAGATAAAATCCCTCAGCTTAGGTTTCACCTTCAGTAGGTGCCAGTTTCTACTTAGCATATCTTCCACTTGTTTTGCCTGTGGGCTGAAGGTGGTAACAAAATTAGGGCCATAGTAAACATTTCTCTTTCTTTTATTTTATCCTGATCTCTTATTAGTATGCTCCTCTGCAATTTTCTTGCTTGTTCTAAAGCTTTCTCTAAATTATTTCTAGAGTACCCTCTGTTTAAAAACTTTTTCATCTGTTCCTCTTCTCTTTTATTAAAATCTTGTTCTGAACTGCAATTTCATTTGAGCCTCATATATTGATCATATGGTATGTTCCTTGTCACTTGTTCTGGGTAACAACTATCTGAGTGTAAAATAGAATTTTGATCTGTTTCTTTACGAAACAGATCTGTCCATATATCTCCATTACTTTCCTTATTAACCATTAAATCCCAAAAAGTGACTTTGTCTCTACTTTCTACTCTATTTTAGATTTTCATTGGTACTTTCTAAGTACCTGACAAACTGGTGCAAGTCCTGACTACTTCCATTCCAAATTATGATCAAATTGTCTATAAACCTCTTATAGAGGTCTGTATTTTTTAGATGTACATTCTGTTCTTCATTGTAGACAAATTTTTCTTCCTAGTCTGCCAGGTACAAATTTGCATACTTGGGGGCCATAGCTGCTCTCCTCACCTGATGGTACTTCAGTGATTTTGTAACCGGGTAAAGTAGTGTGTTGTTTAGATCCAATTAGTCTTTACCATTCCCCACTATAAAATATTCAATCAGTGAGGTTTTTGAAAAGGCAGCCAGAGGAGGCATCTCTACATAAATGCTTTTTTGAATGCTTGTCTGTGTGGGAGTGATGGCAAACAAGTCCAGTTCTGATTTTGTGCATTATTCTGACCTGCAGTGCACAAAGGCCATGTTTTATTTTTAGAACAGATCTCTTTTTTTATACCCCCTTGGATGTCATTTGGACTTTGACCTCATTATTTTATGCGTGATGCTTTGCGTTTTGAAGCATGCCTTTTAAAGTAGCGGGGTGGTCTGATGAGAAGCAAAGGGGTACTCTGCACTTTCTTTTTCTTCCTGTCTTGAACACCATCAGTCCTGAACCACCCTGAGTGGTATTATCTCCTCCTGACATTTTTTCTTCAATTCAAATTTTGTTAGTTTTCTAGTACAAAGAGCGAATCATAACAATTGATGACATGTCCATATACATTGGGTATAGAGTATGAAGTGATTCGCTCCCCCCACCCTCCCATCCACCCTACTCCACTCCCACCCCAAACAACCCAGCGCTGTTTTATATCTCTAGCACTATACCTATGAATGTAACCTATTAATACTTAAACTTGAAGTGCGTAGAGAGCTTGTAGTGGTCCCCAAATTTTATTGAACTTCTTAAGTTTATTAAGTAAACTGGCAATAGTCCTTTCAGTTCTGAGATTTGCAAGTAACTCCTGAAGCCATTCAACACATGTTGGCACCTCCGTATCCTTCCAATGTCTTGAAACCACCTTTTTAACAGACATCAACATCAGGGCTATACAATACTTCCTGTTCACCACCGAGATGGAAGAGAAATCCCCAAGAAGGCAAATTTTGGGGGTGAAGAGGTCCGAGATCCCCAACAGAGGGTCAACACGCTGTTTAATCACAGTCCAGAGTGGAATAATTTTAGAACAGCTCCAGAAAATATGAAGAAGATCTCCTTCTTGAGATTGATATCTTGTACAAAGGGGGGGGACAAGACCAAGCCTAGCAAGTTTCTGTGGTGAGTAGTAGAAATTATGTAGAATCTTAAACTGCATTAGCCTAAGTTTGTCCTGCTTAAGGAACTTATGGCAGCTCTGCCACAGGAGAGACCAATCTGGATCTTTACCTTGAAAGAGAGAGGTCCAAAAGGAGACAGGAGCATAATTATCAGGGTAGGCCCAGGTGAAGAGAACACTATATATTTTGGATATGGCATGAGGCAGACCTGCCAACTCCATTAAGGTGATCTGAAAATTGAAATTAGGAGGTGGAGGGGGTCGAGCCCATTACCTTAACCAAGAGGTGACGAAACTGGAAAATTTTGAAAACATTTGCATGAGGTATCAAGAACTTACACATAATGTCAGCTGAAGAATACCATTAACTATTAGGTGACACAACTAAACTGCAATTTTGTATCTGAGAAAGCCATGTGGCTGGGAGAGGCTTACCCTCTAACAAGAAATTGGGACTGCCTATTACAGGTTGTGATAAATCCTTGAGCTTCATATATCTCAGAAATGCACACAACTGAGTATGAACCCTGATAGAGACGGCTATAGGGGAACTACGTAGAGACTTTGGTAGGGAACCACTTTTGATATATAACAACACAGCTGGGGAGAGACCATGTTTTTTAATGGAAACAGATTCGACAGCTAACCAAGTCGGAATATATGTAGCAACAGTGGAAAGCTGGTCCACGGTCAGCCATCTGAGATATTTATTGGCCTGGCTGGCCCAATAGTATAGCCCAATATGGGGAAGTCTTCAACCTCCTTTGGCCTTCGGGGCCGCTAACTTATGAAATGCCATTTTGGCCTTCTTATCCCCCCATGTAAAAGCAGAAATCATACCATGTACTTTTTTGACCCAGGACAAGGGCAGCCATATGTTCAACATGTTAAGGGGGTAGAACAGAGGAGGGAAAACATTCATTTTGATTAAATTTATTCTGCCCCATAGGGAGAGGGGGAGTAGGGTCCACCTACGAAGGTCAAGATCTACTTTATGTACTAGCGCATCAATATTTAGCTATCTGAGCCATGTAGTGCTCCTTGTTAAAAGAAGTCCAAAGTATTTAATATAAACGGACTTCCAGGTGAGTCCAAACACAGTAATATCCTGTTTACAGACCCTATGATTAAGAGGGAAAAACTACCATCTTTCGTACATTAAGTTTATAATTTGAAACCTTACTGAAATCCTCTATAAGCTTTAGGATAGCAGGAATAGATGTGAGTGGATGCGATATCTGCAACAATAGGTCATCTGCACAGGCCGCTACTTTAACCATCTGTTCCCCGAGAGAGATACTCGATATACCCTGGGCTCCTGATAACCTTCTGATAAGCGACTCTAAATAAATGTTAAAGAGAAGAGGGGATAGGGGACACCCCTGTCTAGTTCCAACATATAGTTTAAAGGGGTTAGAAATAACCCTGTTACATGAGATTCTGGCAGAGGGGAACTTGTATAGAAAACTCATCCAATTCTGGAATTCCTTAGGAAAACCAAAGGCTTCCATCGTAACAAATAGGTACTCCCAGTGGACTCTGTCAAATGCCTTCTTGGCATCCAACGAGATCAAGACCATTGGATGAGGGGCATCCTTGGATGCCAAGAAGATGTGAGACAGGGTCCTCAGATGGTCAACCAATGATCTCCCTTTCATGAAACCAACCTGGTCAGCCCTGGTAAGAGAATGAAGTACTGCCTCCACACAGTTGGCTAGTAATTTTGCCAGGATTTTAATATCTTGGTTAAGTAGGGAGATTGGCCTATAGCTTGCCACCTGATCCAGCGGTCTGTTCGGCTTGGGCAACAGGACTATTAAGGCCTCAAAAAGAGAGGAATCAGACACTTTACCCAAGAGAATAGCTTGGAAAAGTGGCAGCAAGATGGGAATCAACTGCTATGAGAAAACTTTATAGAAATTGGAAGTAAACCTGTCAGTGCCCGGAGACTTATCGGATGGGAGAGATTTAATTACTCTTTCAATTTTGCCCTCAGAGATAGACTCCAGAATTATTTGCTGGGAATGCATAAGGGTTAGCAACTGTAAATCACTCAGATATTCATAAAGTATTTTCTTAGAGGGGGAATTAACCATAGGGTCATATAAATGCCAGAAGTACTTTGTAAACTCCTCCGCTATCTCCAGGGGTGAGACCTTAAGAGAATTATCACTAAGAGACTGGATAGCAGGAATGAGTCTGGTGGATTCCTGTTGCTTAATACATAATACTAGCATTTTACTCACCTTTCGCCCTGATCGGTATATACCGTATTTGTTTTCAAAATTGCATATTCGTCCAATTCCTTTAACATTGCTAGGTAGGCTTCTCTCAGTTTCGTTAAATCTTGTTTGAATGCCTCAGAGGAAGAAGGGGAAAGAAAAGTCTCCATACTCCTAATTTGGAAGAGAAGGTTAGAAATCCGAGATGCCCTCTCCCTCTTCCTTTTTGATGTTAAACCAATTATAATCCCCCTTAGATACGTCTTACAGGCACCCCATATCATGTCCTGCTTCCCCACAGAGTTAGAATTAGAAGCAATAAACTGCTGTATTTGGGATGCTAGGTATTGAACCGTCTTTGGCTCCTTCTGAATTTCGTTATTCAGCTTCCATCCACCCCCTTTATTTGGCAACGAGGCTAGTGTTATTAGGCAGGTGACCACAGAGTGATCCGAAGGGGGTCCTAAGACAATGCTAGAACATATAACCCCTGGTAACAGGGTTTAAGAAATGAGGATATAATCATATCTAGAGGAGGTTGCATGCACCGGAGAAACAAAAGTGTACTCCCTTACATTGGGATGCAGTACGCACCATATATCACAAAGACCAATGAAGTCCATCAGGTCCCTAAAGGCTCTTTGTGCCAGGGAAAGACCTTGATGGGATTGACCCAACCTGTCAAGGGCCTGATCAAAAACGAGATTAAAATTAAAATCACCCCCTATGACCATGGGAGTGTCCAAAAAGGTAGCTAGGACTTTAATTATCTGGGCAAAAAAGCTAGGGGAATCTACATTGGGGCCGTAGATAGCTGCCAGAACAATGTCCAGGGTATGCAATCTACCTTTTACAAACAGGAATCTGCCTGAAGGGTCAGATATAACCTGAAGAGGTTTTAATGGAACCAACCTATGTAGGAAGATCATGACCCCTCTACTGTGGGTTGTTCCTTCCACTGCAAACATCTGCCCAATTTGTTGCCATCTAATCTTTTCAGCCTCCCCCATGAGCAAATGTGTCTCTTGCAAAAGCACAATTTCTACATTTAAATGGCTTATATGCTTCAATATTTTGTACTGCTTGGTCTTGTGCCTCATCCACTTAACATTCCAACTAATAAATTGAATGTTTCTAGCCATCACTCATGTTGCCAGCTTGGGATGCTCCAAAACACATATACATACATATACATACATATATATATGCATACACATATATATATATATATATATATTCCATCTATAGTACTCCAAACATAGTATGCGCTGGGTTGTTCTACCCTCACCCCAATCCTGCCCCCATTAGATCTATTCCCTCAGCCGCCCCCCATGACCCCCCACCCAAAACACTCTGTGGACCCTAACCCCTCCTCCCACCTCCCATATTTCACATGGTACATGATGTCCAGCAAACTGAAAAGTTCCCTCGCTACCACCACCGCCACAAAGCAGAAATCAGGAACAAAATTGACCCTCGATAATAAAAAAATTCCAGTAGAATAGCTTATTCTCAGCATTAATAGCCTGACAGTACCCCTAGATGATCCTGGGAGGATTGGCTATACCAGCCCATTAGAAAAAGCAATCCTCCCTATAGTAATCCCACGAGCCATAGAATAGCAGTGTCAGTGGCTCAGTAGGTAGCACACTCGTCTCTGAGGCCAGGAGATCAGATGGCTGTGGGTTCAATTCCCACATCTGGCACTTGGGTTGATATCTCAATACTGACACTGTAGTGCAGCATCAGAGGGGTGCTGCACTTCTGAGGTGCCGTCTTTTGGATGAGACGTTAAAACTGAGGTCCCATCTGCCTGGATTGGTGGTAGTTCAGGTGGATGTTAAAGATCCCATGGCACTTATCAAAAAGAGTAGGGGAATTTCCCCGGTGTCCTGGTCAAATTTCCCTCATTCACTAAAAATACCACCAACAGTTTACTGTGGTTCAAAATCAGTTGCCATTCATCCGTATCCCCTTCCACCGGGTCGTGCCTGAAAATAGGCAGGATTTGTCTAGTGCACTTACCCGGTCAACAAAAACTAAATAAATAAAATAACATGGCCCACAGAGCATAAGGGCTAAAACACAAAGGTATTACATGTAAGGATTAAGCTCAGACGTCCTCTTGTGGTGCAGCCTCACAATATCAGTGCTTAAAGGCTGAAGGCAGGCAGTCCATTGCTACCCGCTGTGGAATACTGGACAACTGAAAGGCCCAAGGTTGCTGTCCAGAGCATATATTAAATCAAGACCAGTGGCCATCACAATGAGAGAGGGAGATTTTAAGAAAAAAAAGGAAAAAGAAGAAAAAATGGGAATCCTCCAGAGACAATACTTAAACAGGGTTATAGAGAGGGAGCAAACCAGAGCCCAGTGTGAGTGAGCAAAACCCTGGCATTTTCATCTATCCTTAAATGCAGGATCTCCCTTAACAACGGATTATCCCTGTTCATTGCCCATTAATAGCAGGGAGCATGAGGAGGAGTGAAATCTGAGAAAAAAAAAGAAGCAGGCCATGTTAACAAGGCCAGGGAGAGACTGCAAATGCCAGAAACGTCTCATAATAAAATCTGAAAAAGAGAAGCATTGCCCCACCCCATTGCCATGAGATTGGGTCAACACTCCTGGGAAACAGAGATACCAGAACTAGCAAATTGGGATTTAGCATAAGAACCATGACCCCATTCATATGCTCATTAAATGAAACCGAGAACACCCAAATGAGCCCGCTAACACCTAGCTTGTGAATCACAGTTGAGACAGGGATAAACCGGAGTGAGAAATGAGAGTCCACAATGTATCAGAAAGTCCTGAGGATGAGAACCAGATCAGGAATAGAATGTCCATGTTGCATCAGAAGGAGGGCCCCACTCGAGAACTGTAATGGAGAGATAAGTAACCAGCTATACAGTATATCAGTGGCCTGGCCCCAAATGTATTGCAGCCAAATATGATTTACTGCAGATAGGCAGCTCCACCAGATGGAAATTCAGCGTGTCTTTCTACGCCAGATCTGCTCTCATATAGGCTTGAATAGATCAGGGAACGCTTCTTTGAGCCCAGTAGATGCCATCTCCACCTCCTCATAGGTCACCCATGAGCCATTTATACAGACTTGAAGCCTTGCAGGAAAACACGTGCGGAACTTAATTCCCACGGTGATCAGCTTGAGAACCACTTTAAGAAACGTAGCTCTTTTCTGGTGTACAGATAAGGAAAGATCTTGTGCCACCCTCAGCTTTTTACCTTCCCATTGTAAATCTTGCACCTCTTTAACTTTGTATAGGAAGTGTTGTCGCTCTTGAAAATTCAGAACACAAAATATGAATGCCCTAGGAAGGGCTACGGCCGAGGGAGTGGGGGCGTAGTGCCCGGTGAGCCCTTTCTATGATGTAGCTAGTACCAAAAGGAGAAGGGCCTGTCACCTTTTCCACAAACGTTTTGGTAAACTTGACGGGATCCAAGCCCTCTTCACCCTCTGGCAAGCCAATTATTTCTGCATCGTTACGGTGACTGTGCCCCTCCAGGTCTTCCACCTTATTCTCCATTTTCACTAGCCTTTGCCTCAGGGCCACCAGCTCCAGATCAGCTTTATCCTGCTTCTTTTCAACAGATCATATACATATTTTGTTGTCAGCAGTTTTCTTAGAATGTTCCTCCAGGGTATTAGAAATGCTTTTAATTTTCCCTGCCATATTCTGTATTTCGGCTTTAAAAGGCTGAAACTCCTCTAGAAACCTCAAGAGGGTAAGAAGGTCACTATCAGGACACTCAATGGTAACAGGTAGCAAGGGTTGTGAGGGGGAGGCCCTGGCTTTCTTAGAGGCCTTCTCAGGCATCCTCTTGACATCTTTTGAGTGAAGATGCTAGTCACATGCCCCACAACATCCTTTATGACATTTTTAGCAGTCGTTTGTAGATGCGATTTGGCAATTTCAAACCCCCTTCTTAAAAATGAAACTGCTTTTCTAAACAGACTATGAAATATCCTCCTTATACCAGAAGCATACATAGTAGGAAGTCCATGAAAGCCTGGAAGATCATATCCTGTTTCTGCCTTATAATAGCTTCTTTACAAGGTTGGGTCCTCTTAATGTCGAACAATCACCATCCTGGCTTAAGTTTTAAAGTATTCTCTGGGGGCAAAAGAGCAACTTCATGATCACCTTTCCAAGCCAAAATGGCACAGGTCTGTTTTGATTGTTCTTTATTTCAATAGTGACTGCGTCGATCTTATGTTTACTGACTGTTTGATAGTGGGATTTATCGTAGGTCACGGTCACACATTGTCTTGGCCCATCATGGGTATGCATCTCAGCAAAGGCACTAGACTGTCACACACTTTCATGCATAATAATGTCAGTGTAGATATATAATGTGTAAAACCCCCTATTAATATTTGTAAGGTTCTTTGCTATAGTCTTTCCCACACCTACATAGAGTCTGGTAAACCCAAAAGGTACAGCAATTACCTATGAATGAGTGGAAAGCATTTGATGTCAATGTCAATGCTTTTTTCTCTCCCAATGGCTTGTTGTTCCAAAACCACAGGCAGCTAATTTACTTCAAATATGCTTTCATTGATTTGACTGATAACACTTGCCATGTTATGATACTATCCCACTGGAATTTTAAATGATGCTGACTGAGTATAAGGTCCATTCAGTGGCATTTTACTTTGGGCAACTTTTAGAGGTTGATAGAGCATACTGAACCAGTTTTTGTTTGCAGGCATGTTGGCCCAGGTATGAGGTACTGAATTTCTACTAGCCCCACTTCCCATTTACCAGGTTGTTCAAGCATTTCTGGTAATTTTACTTTAAAATAGGATATAGTATTATTGGTGAAAATTCCATATGAGGTGCTGCTGGGCAAGGTGATACAAAAGCCATTTTTTAACATTTTGAATTTGATCTGGTTCTAATGAACCAAACCTGTGTTACCTGGACTATTGAATTTATCAGGCCACTCCGCCACTTTACAAGATACTAAGTTTTTCTTCCACACTTTTTCTCTGCCAGGATTTTCTGTACCCTATGCACTCTGTCCTCATCCAGTGCAGTTTTCTGCAACTCCTCTGCATAGAAAGTACATTTTATGTCTTCCTCCTGATAGTCTTTTAGCTTACAGGTGGGTCTTTTTTTACGACCTCCATCATAATAAATATCTCATCTGTGTATGTCTGTTCATATCCCTTTTCAAACACCCATTTCATCTTAGATATTCTCACATGATCACCTTTCTAAAAGGTAAAAAGCAGACCTCTAAAGCAGTAGGTAAGGCTAGGGGGTGTTAAGGTGTATTAGTAGGGGTATCACAAGTCGTAAGAGGGAGGTAATAATCCCTCTGTACAAGACATTGGTTAGGCCCCATCTGGAGTACTGCATCCAGTATTGGAGGCCACACCTTCACAAGGACATTAACCAAATTGAGGCAGTCCAGAGAAGGGCAACCAAAATGGTGCAGGGACTGCAACAGAAGACATATGAGGACAGATTAATGGAGCTCAATATGTATACCCTTGAGCAAAGGAGGGAGAGAGGTGATATGATCGAGACATTTAAACACCTTAAGGGCATAAACAAGGTGAAAGAGTCTAACATGTTTAAATATAAGAAAATAGCAGGACAAGAAGACACAGCATGAGATTAGAGGGAGGCCGATTAAGGGGAATGTGAGGAAATCTTTTTCACAGAAAGGGTGGTAGATGCATGGAATGGCTTACCACAAGAAGTGGTGGCTATGAATACAGTGCAGGGCTTCAAACAGGCATGGGATAGGCATAAGGGAGCAATACAAATGACTATGAATAGATAGGTCACTGACAGAGCAAAGGCCGATGGCACATTTATAAGGTAGAAAAAGAAATGGGCAGACTGGATGGGCCTTGCGGTCCTTATCTGCCATCAACTTCTATGTTTCTATGTTTCTATGTTTCTATGTTACCCTTTCTTTTTGCCAAGAACAGTACTGCCGTAGAGGGTCTTCCATACACCCAAGGCATTGGAAGGGTTAACATCCACTGGCTTGTGTTTAATGCTTTTGTGAGAAGTATGATTATAGCTGTGCACCAGGTCAGACAACACACTGGTATATTTCCATGTATTCTGGGTTGTAAAGTAATGCCACATGCGTGACTTTAAACTCCTATTAAATCATTCCACAATGCTAGTCTTAACTTCATTTGTCACAAAATTGTGTACTTTTTTTGTTTTAATAATGTCTTTAAGGAGACATTCAGAAATCCTTTACCCTGATCTGTCTGCAACTTCTGAGGTGTACGTCTACTTTTAAAAATAGTTTTAAAGGTTTGTATCACTGCCTTGCCTGATTTGTCTTTTAAAGTCATTACTCAGGCATACTTGGATAACACATCAATGCAGATCAATATGTATTTAAAATCTTTATTGTACTTCGCATATGGACTCATCCACTAAACTGTCTTGCATTGTCAATATCAGAAACAACAGGATTTCTCTTGAATTTGACTCTCACAGGTCTGTGTAAAGTGTAAGGATCTTGAATAGAAAGCCGTTCTGTAACACCTTTTCTGGTGACACCTTTATTGATTATTTTTTTTCCTGGTGACACCTTTATTGATTATTTTTGCACCCTTATACAGCTGAGTCACACTGGTGAAACTGCCCACTTTTTCTATTAAAATATACACTCTGGAGCAGATTATTAGTCATCTTCTTTCATATGCACTGTAATACACCAATTAGCTAGCAAACCTCTTCTCATCAGTAAAATAAAGTGTGTGTGCTCTTTTATTCCTTAAACATTTTATTATAATCACAAACTGCAACATGTAACTATATTTTATTCATATCCTACAAAAGTCATTATAGTATATTATATGTACTGTAACACACATCAGTCATGTTAATACAAAATATAGTATATGCAAATGATTAGAGCACCTCACATTTCTATGCTGTCAATGCTTGACTGTCTTTTATTCATACCCAAAAAAAGTCATATTAGCAGTATTTTATGTGCCCTGTAAAATACATCAGTAATGTTATTTTTAAACTATAATCTGTGTAAAGGATTACAACATTAGCAGTCTAAGATACATGATATGAATCTAACCATCACTAAACATGAGGCCCTACACATTCCACTTTAAAGATGTCCAGAGACAGTAACACCTGGGCAGCATGTTTCACACAGGCACAGGCTTCTGTCACTTCCCCCCTGGTGACAAAGTGGGTATAAAGCATACACACACACATACACCACTCAAAAAAAAAGGTTTGTGCTCTTTGAGGGCCTTTTCACAGCAGAAAGGATGCAGTCCACACTACATATGGGATCATATTTTTTGTATCATTACATTGATATACAAAAGTGGGGGCATACTTTTAATCTGAGTCATTATCCTTTCTGCCAGTGGTTTCAATGCAGCTTCAGAGGATACATCTAATGCAGTTTTCTTTACAATGTATAGAGGGTCCTATAATATTTCCTTTATCACACAGAACATGGTATACTCCAAGACCATCTGGAATATTGGGAACATTTCTTTATCACATATTATCTGAAAGTACATCATAATACACGTTATACAGATTAATGTGTCACTTTTTTGTATTCAGGAAAAATTAGTGCTAAATCAATTCTATTAAATGCAAGATAAGTGACAGCTTTCATGTAATGTATAATGACAGACTCATTCCCCATTTCTGCAGACTAAACACTAAGAGATCAACAGTGGTACAGAGAAAACCAAAAATGTTTTCCAGCTCATAAGGACTATGTATAAACTATGAGTATCACCCTCTTGCTTAAAATAGTCTGTGATTATTTTCAAGGGCATTTCTGGGATGCCATAAAAATATTCTTTACCTGTCTCTAAAAGTATACACATTGCTTGTCCTTTAGGTAGACTTAAAGCAGATTGTTTAGATCTGTATTTTACAAGTTCATAAATAATTGTACACACTGGCAGGGGGATTCCCAATTTTCTACACTCTGTAAAAAATACAGTGTGTTGTTTAGTGGCCTTTCAGTGCATGGAGCAGCACGACAAGCTGAGAAGCCACTTTCAAAATTTCAGAGATAGCACATTGTTTTTTTCTGATTCAAATCAGACACACATGGCTACAATGATCATTAAACAAAGGTAACAAAGACATTCAGGGGCCACTAGAACTCCAGCTGCAGACAGTTTAACATTTTCTAGAAGTGGCAACTCAGATTCTTTCATATATTTATCTACATCCTCACATATTTCTGTGGGGGTAAACATCAGTTCAGCAGCAGCAAGTATGTCACAAAGGCATGTTTCAGACTCAGGTAAATTCAAAATGGATGGCTCATAGTAATGACTTGGGATCAGATACATAATCTTTGGATGTACTCTTGGCTTGCATTCTCCATGACTCTCTGTAAAATAAAATATGAAGCTTCTGATACTGAAACGTGTATACACACACACACACACACCCTGTTACAGAGCAGGTGCAAATTATTATTTTTTTTTTTAATTAACAGGGTCCCTGAATTTCTTTAGAAATTTTTTAAAGGAGCCTTTACTGCCCAGATGATTGGCCTCTTTTCTAATCTCTCCATCTGTCTACTGTAACGTATGTATAACTAACCACATGGGGCCATTGGATTTTCTCACATCATCTAAAATGTGACTTCTAGTTTCCAGGGTACTGTTGGTCATATTTAACCCTTGCTACTTTATGATGATTGCTAAGATCACAGGCATGAGTTGCCCTATATGTACGGCTTCAGAAACATTTTTGTATGCTTCTGTAGTCCTCAATTCATTAAGGATACAAGAATGCTTTTTTCTGACTCAGTACATCTATCTCATACCTGGGACAGGAATTGACCAATTCACACTGTATGACCCTCTCTATCACCACAACAATTACGCCGTGAATGGTATGGTACATAACATACATACAATACATGTGGTCAGTTTTGGGGGGCTTAACACTGACATCTGTTTTTCCACATGAAGGACCCTTTCTAATCTCAGTTGAACAAGATGGCTCTGGTTGTATAGTGATTACAATATTTTCTATCTTCTTTTGACACATTCTATCACTCTGTATTTTTAACATACTGGCCTTTACACTTCTCATTAATAACTACATCTATAGCTTTCAAAAAACACACACAGTAAACAGTAGGTTTGTGGAGACTCGAGCATCCAAGATGTCCAAAAATGACTGAAATTTAGGTTTCGAAACATTAGTTGTGAAAGAGCCTGTTTATGATTATATTTCAGGAAGGCACATGACTGGGAGTGAACCTTAACTGACAATGCTATCAGCGAGTTATGCAGAGAGAGAGAGGCAGCTCCCTAGGGCCTACATGCAATAGGGCCTGGGGGAATACCCGTGATGAAGCAATCAAATCCTGTTTCAGGGACATACAAGGATGAGCCATCCCCTGGTAATGGGGAAAGCCACCACAAGTATTTGTTCACCTGGCTAGCTCAGTAGTACAAAACAAAATGGGAAAGTCAAAGTCCACCCTGTTCCATGGGTGCCATCAATTTGTAGTACACTCATCTTGGGGGTTTGCCTAAACTAATAAAATCAAAGATGCTGTAATAGAGTATCTTTTTAAACCAGGAGAGAGGTAACTAAATATTTAACATACTAATTGGGTAAAAAGTCAGGGTAAAATATTCATTTTAATAAGATTGATACGTTCCCAAAGGGTCAAGGGTAAAACTTTCCACTGAGAGCAATCCTGTTGTAACAGACGAACCAAATCAGTCAAATTGAGTTGTCACATTTGGGCATCATTTCTGGATTGGTAAATCCTTAAATACTAAAAGCACTTGGGGGACCAAGACGGACCGTGCTCCTTTATCTCTGCACTAAGAACCTGGGAATTGAAAGGCATTATCGTAGTCTTTTTCAGGTTAAGTTTGTCATTCAAAAATGAGCAGTACTCCCTGATTGTCTTAAGTACAGTGGGGATGGAAGTACGAGGATGTGAGAGATGAAGCAAGATGTCATCAGCATATGCTGACAGCTTCAGGTCATGGGTTTCTATCTGGACCACTGTAATAGCTGGGTTCTGTCTGAGTTTGGTGAGTAAGGGTTCGAGGTAGAAGTTGAATAACAAAGGTGATAAGGGGCATCCCTGCCTAGTGCCTGAAGATAGAGGAAAGTGAAAGGAAAAAACACCATTACAGTATATATGGGCACTAGGGAAGGAGCAAAGGATCTGAATCCAGCTGATAAACTGAGACAGAAAACCAAAACAACTTAAGGTGCTGAACAAAAACTGCCAAGCCACGATATATAAGGCCTTCTCTGCTTCCAGGGAGACAAGAGCCACTGGATGCTCGGAATCACTGGACATGGAAATAAATATGAGCAAGCTTCTGAAGGTGATCAGAAGATGGAACAGTGACCATAAAGCTGACCTGCTCGGGGTCTACTAGTGTTGGCAAAATGTATTTGAGCCTATCAGCCAGAATATTTACTTAAATTTTAATGTCATAATTTAGAAGCGATATTGGTCTGTAACTTGAGATGCTTTCTGGGGCTTTGACTGGTTTGTGGAGCACCACTATCAGAGCTTCTAGGAGAGATTTGTCTGCAGGTTCAGAGGTAAGAATACACTGATGCAATCAAGGTAGTCAAGGCACCAATTTTTCTGAAAACGTTTTGTAAAAATTATCATAGGTAAATACGAAGCACAAGACTTGTGTCCATGGTGCTCGCTAAGTTAAACAAAAAGGAAACCAGTTTCTTAAAAGCACTTAGTTTCAGTTTGAAACTTTCCATTGAAGGGCTACTCTCCACCTCTTGAGGTAGTGCTTTCCAAGATGTCTCCACCCTTTGGTTGTACCACATTTTCTGTCTCCATATTCTACAATTTTCACTTTATAACTGAAGTGTATGTGCCCTGGTGTATTATTGTTGGTTGCAGAATTCCAAACCCAGTGTCTCCTACAGGTCATGGTCAGAAAGTGCTCTAAACAACATACACATAAACCCCCCTCCTCCAGCTCCTGTGCTCCAGTGAGTACAACCCCAATTCACTAAGTCTCTGGCTGTATTCTTTACCCTCCATGCCCCTTATTGATATTGTTGCTCTCCTTTGCATCCTCTCTATTCTTTCAATTGCATTTCTATGGTATGAGACCAGATTTGAGCCCCATATTCCAGGATAGGTCTCACCATTGACCCAAATACTGGCAGCTGAACCCCCCTGTCCCTGCTGGCAATGTGTCTCGAGATGCAGTTTAACACTCAATTTGTGCTTCTGATCATTTTATTGCAATGAGTTTTAAACTGAAAACTATTTGTGATGATTATACCTAAATCCTTTTCCTCTATTACTATTTTCAGTCTATTTTTTCCTAACAGGTAGGACCACTTGGGATTTTGTTTGCCCAGATGCATGACAATGTATTTGGCCAGGTTTAGTGGGAGTTTGTAGGTGTTACACCATGATTCCATGTGGTCAAGGGATTCCTCCATACATGAGTGTGTCATCTGGTGCCCTGCTTCTACCTCCAGCCTACAGTCATCTGCAAGCTTGGTCATCCACACCCCTGTCTGCACTCATCTAAGTTGGGATACATATATATTAAAAAGACAAGACCCCCACATTGACCCCTGTGGTATCCCAGTTGGAGTAAGTTCCTTTTATGCTAACCCTTCACCTTCAGTAAGTAAGTAACATTTATTTCTTAAGCGCCTTTCATGTATCAAAGTGCTGTACAGCAATATACACATGCATTATAAACAAATAATAATAACAATAAAATTATTTAAAAACATTTAGAAAAAACTAATTGAGTAAATAGGATTTAAACTGTTTTATACTAGAGACAGTCAGGCATTCTCTTAACAGATGAGGTAGAGAATTCCATAGGGTAGGGGCATCATGAGAAAAAACATGTGCCCCAGATGTTTCTAACTGAACTGTGGGCATCTCTAGCAATCCCTCATTAGCAGATTGGAGTGAGCTGAAGGGGCTGTAAGGAGTAAGAAGCTCTTGCAGATATTGAGGTCCCTGATTGTGTAGGGCTTTATAGGTCAGCAAACCAACCTTGAAGGTGATAAACCACTGTACCTGCAGCCAGTGCAGTTCATGCAGCACAGGGATAATATGACTGGATCTAGATGTACCCATCAAAAGCCTTGCTGATGCATTCTGCACTAGCTGGAAGCCCTAGGTAGAGAGCATTGCAGTAATCAAGGCAGGTGGTTATGAAGGCATGGACCAATGTAGAAAAGTCAGTCAGAGGAACCAGGTGTTTCACCTGGGTGATATTTCTTAGATGGTAAAATGAAGATTTGACAACTGCAGACACCTGTGACTTCATGGTCAAACCACTGCCAAAACTAATGCCCCAGTTACACACCCGGTCTGAGGTCATGAGTTGGACACCAGTCAGTAAGCCATTAATGGATTCATGAAACAACATTGCCATGTACCCCCATAGATGTTAATACTGCAATTATTTCTTGATGAGGTAATTTATCAAATGCTTTGGTAAAATCCAGGAATATAATATCCATTGGGAGAATAACTGTCTGGACCCAGTGCCTTGTCTGTTGGGAGTGCTTTAATTGTCATCAAAAGCTCGATCTCCATGAGTGGGGCAGTCAAGTGACCCTTTTGGTCATCAGTCAGGGTGCAGAGTGGGACACAGAGATACTCTATAACCAATTGTGAGGTGGGGAGAATGGACATCAGACTATACAGGATATAATAGTACCACTCAAATTCAGCTCTGATTTTTTAAGGGCATTTTTTAAGGATCCATCCATAGAGGAATGAATGGCATTTGTTAGTCGAGAATCTTCCTGCTTCTTAACCCCACAATGCAAGCATACAACCAGCCTTTTCACCTTGGTCAATATATCTCACATGAGTCTTAAGGATGGCAAACTCCACTTTTTCCTGTAATAAATCTCCATATTGGTCTCTTAATACCAGAAGATCCTGCCCAGTAGAATCATGGGTAGCAGGTGACAAGTACTTTTGTAAGTCCCCTAATGTGGGAAAGTAAGTAAAGTGCCAGTTTCTCCTGCTGATGCTTCCTAGTTGAGGCTAAATTTATGAATTCCCCTTGAAGATAACATTTTAAGGCACCCCACACTTCCAATCCACCTTTCCATCTGAACCCAAATTTGTGGATGAAAACAGGTCAATACACTCTTTGATATGTACCACCAACCAGTCATCCTTCAATAGCTGGTTATTTAGTTTCCAAATGGTCTCCTTTGCATGGAGAGGTGATAACATGAGTTTGCATCAGACTGGGGAGTGGTCTGACACCAGGGGCTATCCCACACCCTAGCACCCCAGCCAATAAAGACTGGCTTTTAAAGAAGTATTCAATTCGGGATGAGACCCATGGACTGGGTAATTAAAAGTAAATTCTTGAGTTATGCTTTAGTACTCTCCATGGGTCACACATACCCAGAAAGACTACCAGTTCACAGATGGAGCACTGTGCAAGAGACAAGTAACCCAGTGTCTGTCTGAGCTATCCAAGTCTGGTGCAAATGGAAGGTTCCAATCACCCCTTAGACAAATAGGGACAGAAAGGAAAGGAGACAAAATAGAAACCAAATCCATGAAAATGTAGGGGGTGTCCATGTCGGGCCCATAAATACAGCTGAGTAATACCTCTACCCAGTCCAGGATCCTAGAGGAAGAGGTATCTTCCACTTGGATCCCTCAACCACTGCAAACACACAAAGGAGACCCTCCAGGAAAATAGGATAGCCACCCCTCTGCTCTGCGTACTATTCCAGGCTACAAAAACCTGACTGTTATTCTGTCTAAGGAATAAATTGTCTTCACTTTTAAGGAGAGGAGTCTCCTGTAAGAAAGAGATGTCTCCCTTGAGGTGCTGTATGTGCTTTATAAATTGGTATCACTTAGTTTTAGTATGAGCCCCTCAACATTCCAAGAAATGAAAGTAGTAGCACTAGTCATTATTCACAATAAACAAAAGTCAGAAAACCATGTAAAGTGGCATACATACAGAGTATCAGTGAAGAAACAGAAAAGATCACTCTACTGTCCCCCCAACCACCGAACAGCAGTACAATATTTTACCCAGACATTTTTGTCCATATGTGACAAACATGCTCCTATGCGTAAGACCAAAATGAACGTAGCTAAATTCCCTTGGATCACAGATAAATTATTAAAGATGGTCAGAATTAAAAACAGATTGTGGAAATTAGCTAAGAAACCTAAATTAGAATCAGATTGGAAAAAGTTTAAGGAGAGCAGAAATGCATGTAGAAATCAGATAAAAAGGGCAAAATATAAGTATTTTAATGCAAAATTAGAAGGGAATAAAGACCCCCCAATTTTTTTTGCGTACAGTGAAACAAATAATTAACCCATGGAAATCAGAGCAGAATCAAATAAAACAAACTGAGTACAGAGGTAGTCGGGTTGAGAAGGATAAAGATATATCTGATGCACTTAATGATTACTTTGTGAACCTCCTGGATCTGGAGATGGCTCAAACAGGGAATCTAGAAAGAGAGATAGGGGACATACAGGTCAATAAGTATCCACCCTTTCGATTTAAGAAAATAAAAACATCAGAAGTTAGGAAAAGTTTGTCCAAGATTAACATACATAAATCATCAGGATTGGATGCTTTAGAAGGTAAGTTTTTGCAGTTGGCTTCACAATACATTGCACCTGTAATAACTTACATATTTAATTGGAGTCTATGCACAGGTATTTTTCCTACTACTTGGAAACAGAGTAAAGTAATCCCTATCCATAAAGGAGGCAAACAAAGTGACCCAGGATAATATTGTCCTATCACCCTGCTACCAATATTATCAAAATGTTTGGAGAAACTTGTCCATGTACAGCTTATGGAATATTTGGAAAATATAATATCCTAACATCTTTCCAATTAGGGTTTAGAAGTGAGCACTCTACAAATTCAGCATTAGTGGAGTGTAATGATATAGATAGTTGCTATATCTATGGATGCAGGTTTAGAAACTGCAGTATTATTTATAGACTTGTCTAAGGCTTTTGACCTGGTGGACCATCCCCTCTTATTGTACCGGCTTGAAGAAATTGCTATTAAAGATGGCCCTGGGAATTGGTTTGAGTCTTACCTAATATATTGTATTCAGAGGGTAGCTGTAACTGGGGTTTTATTCTCCTGCAAGCAGGTATATCATGGAGTCCCACAAGGTTCTATATTGGGACCCTGTTATTTCTGATATACATTAATAATCTTCCACTTGAAGTGAAATATTCAAGTATAAGATTATATGCTGATGACACGACCATAATTACATCAGCAGATACCCAGGATGAACTCAGGGAAAAGCTACAACAGGATTTTGACAACATGGGTGGATGGTTTACCAGGTTGAGGCTTCACGCAAACACTAAAAAAACTAAGGTGCCGTAGTTTGGAGCAAGAGATGGAATTGAGCTGGAAATATTCACGCCTGATAAAAAAAGACTTCAGCAAATAAATGAGTATTGATACTTGGGAATCACATTTGAAAGTAAACTGAACTTCTTTAAACATGCCACATATGTGTTGAACAATATGAATAAAAAACTAGGGGCCTTAAGATGAACCTCAAAAAATTTAAAACTACAAACTAGGAAGAGACTGGTAGAACAGATGATATTACCAGCTTTGGAATATGACAGTATCATATACAGAACTGCAAACAAACAGATTCCAACTAAATTGGACAAGGTATATAATAGATTGGCTAGGTTCATATTGGGTTGCAGTTTCAACACACATCATTGTGACATGCTTAGAGAGTTGGATTTGCATACTCTGTAAGATAGGAACTGAGTATTCTGGCTAAATCTTGTGCATAAATATTTGGTAAAACATCCAGTACGTTATATTACAAGTACAATACTAGGTAAACAAATTAAGAAAGAATAAAAATCTACTAGAGCTGTACTAGAAAATAAGGTTGTACCAATATTAGCTAGAACTAAGTTTGGTGTAAAAAGGTTAAATAATCAGGCGTCACTATATTGGAATGTACTACCATACAATATGCGAACTACGCTTTCTACCACAGAATTTAATTCTAATTCAAAAGCCACTGTCTACAGAATGTCATTGCTAATCTAGGAATGTGTATTTATCGTTGTGAGTCTATGTCATCATTGTATTTTATAAGAAATGTATGTTGCAACATCTTTTACACGACTGTCTTGTAAACAGGACTGTCACCTTTATGACATGAAATGTCAAGATGTATTTAACATTTTGTACCTCTCCTGTATAAAAACAAAGTTTCATTCATTCATTCATTCATTCATTCATTCAACAGCATCCCAAAAAGTTCAAACAGTGAACCACCCATCCCAATGTACCCCACCCCAATGAATCCTCCCTAGATCCCAACCACCAGAAGTGGTGTTGTGCAATACAAAAACCACTGTGCACAGTAATAATGGGAGGCGCTGGCAGAAAAATCCATAGACAAAAAAACAAAACAAAAAAAAAAAACATGGTGCTGAGGGATATGCTCACCCGGGCTCACTGTTGCTCGTTGAATAAAATATGACTTAGCAAGTTTATTGGTTTGCTTCCTGATTAGCTTTTTAGCAGCACAGTTTGTGTTTTTTTGCACCAGAAGTAGTGCCTGTACCATAAGAACAAAACCAGGAGGGTCCACAAATATGTAACAAGGACCATTTAGGGCCATAAACTCTGACTCCTAAAACAAAAGAAGAAGGAATATAAAAACCCTAGGTATCAGAAGAAAAAACACCTCTGGCAAGTAGGGAAATAACCCACTCATAATTCAGCTCATGATACAACTCACCATGAACAGATTTGACCCACACAGCCACCCAACTCCTGTTCCCCCCAAGGAAACTAGAAATTATATATCAGAAACAGACCAATGATTAACAATTCGGTATCCCACAATTGTACCCACTTAAAATTGAAATAATAATACTTCATAACACCATTCATCTAGGTTACTGAACATGTACTGTACATACTTTGCAAGATACAGGAAACTCAGAGTGAATTCACTATGCCTTTGGGGTACATATGTGGAACCAACACCTGATCAAAATACAAATATATGCATAAAAGAGGATGGTGTTGCTCCTTTGTTCATCCCAGGGAGTCCTTGGCACGGGGTGTTAATAGGACCACTCCGTCTCGGGGTTCTGACCCATGTGGGGGGGGTTGGTTTGGACTAGCTGCAAACTGACTGTTACCCTTTGGTCCTGACTGTCTGTTTTGTTGGAAAATCATCCTTCAAGGAATTGTTTTGTTGTCCTGCACGAGTGGGAAGTAACATACTGTTTGATTTAGGCATTGCCTTTAGCACCTTTTCATCTTTATCCTTGGCTTGTATGCCAGGTTTTTTTTTTTTTTGGCTAAAGTGCTTCTGGGGATGTTTCGGCTCCCTTCTCTGGAATAGAAGGAGACTATTTTCTCATGATTAATGTGTTGAACCCATTTGATTACTTATGGGATTGTTGATATTTGATTGTTGAACTGGTGAGACAACGAGAGGACATTTGGACTTTTATTTTTACTTTTCCGTTCATTGCTGTGGTGAGAGAACTGCAATTGGACATTTTATTTTTGTGTGGGGGTGAGAGCCTCAGTCTCATTTTTTGGTTTTCTACAAACACTTTTGTATAAGCACACTTAATATTTCATTGTTTGGCAGTGAGAGTGCCAATTTATTTATTTATTATCATCATCATTATTATTATTATTATTATTATTTTAATTGTCCTGCTAATATTGTGTACGCCTCTCTTTTATTTTTATTTTGAGGTTTTTTTTTTGGAAGTAATTTGTTATTTGAGTATATTTTAGTTAATTTTCCTTCCACCCTCAATACGGTGAGAAGGTCTTGGGGGGAGAGTTTAATTTGGGTTTAATTTAGTATTAATTGATGTAGTTATTTTATTTAGTAGTTTAGTTATTGTAGTCAGTTAGTCTGTTTTAATTGTATAAGGAATTGATTTTAACTACTTTCCTGTTCTGTCTTTGAGGATTTGTTCTGTTTGAGATGTGTTTTCTGTTGTCCCCCCGGTTGTGCACTACTCAGCCTCTGCTCTCCACTCCTTCCATAGATATATAGAAACATAGACTTTGACGGCAGATAAGGACCGCTAGGCCCATCTCGTCAGCCCATTTCCCTACCTACAGGATAGGCTGCAGATCCTAGTTAACCAACAGCCTATTTCTTCCTACCCCCCACAAGAATTGCCTTATGTCTGTCCCATGCATTCTTGAATTCTCCCACAGTTTTAGACCCCACAACCTCCTCAGGAAGGCTGTTCCATGCATCCACTACCCTCTCTGTGAAATAATACTTCCTCACATTGCCCCTGAACTGCCCTCCTTCTATCTTTAAATTGTGTCCCCTTGTTCTTGCAAGTCTCTTTTTCTGAAAGATGCTACCCTCTTGGACTTTGTTGATTCCACTGAGGTACTTAAAAGTTTCTATCATGTCCCCCTCTCCCTTCTTTCCTCAAGGGTATACATATTAAGCTCCTTTAGTCTCTCCTCATACGGCTTCTCTTGCAGACCCTGTACCATTTTAGTTGCCCTCCTCAGGACTGCCTCTATCCTGTCTATGTCCTTGCAGAGATGGGGTCTCCAGAACTGGACACAGTACTCCAGATGGGGTCTCACCAACTGTCTGTACAGAGGGATAACAACTTCCTATTTTCTGCTGATGATGCCTCTCCCTATACATCCCAGTATACCCCCAGCCCTCCCTACTGCCTTCTCACATTGCTTGCTAACCTTAAGGTCATCTGATATGATTACCCCCAGGTCCCTTTCCTTTTTTGTTGTTGTTACTACCTCCCCACCCATTGTGTATTCTTCCCCTGGGTTCTTGTTTCCCAGGTGCATTATTTTGCACTTCTTTGCATTGAATCCTAGCTGCCATACTTCTGACCATTCCTCAACCTTGCTAAGTCCCTTTTCATCCTTTCCACGCCTCCTGTGTATCAACCCTGTTGCAGATCTTTGTGTCATCTGCAAAAGGCATACTTTTCCTTCCAGTCCTCTGCAATGTCGCTGATGAAGACATTAAAAAGGACTGGACCCAATACTGAACCCTGCGGTACCCTACTAGTAACCCCCCTTTCTTCAGAGCGGACTCCATTTACAATTACTACCTTCTGTGTCCTGTTGTCCAGCCAATGTTTTACCCAGGCTACCACCCTGGGTCCCACTCCCAGGCTGGTTAATTTGACTATTAATCTTTTGTGTGGGACTGTGACAAATGCCTTGCTAAAGTCTAGGTAGGCCATGTCTACAGCCCCTCCCTGGTCTACTACTTTGGTCACCCAGTCAAAGAAATCTGTTAGATTCGTCTGACATGACCTTCCCACTGTGAACCCATGCTGCCTTGGGTCCTGTGCTCCACTGGCCTCTAGGTACTCAACTATTCTTTCCTTCAGAAGTGACTCCATCACTTTCCCTACCACAGTAGTCAGACTGACAGGTCTGTAGTTTCCTGCCTCTGTCTTGGTCTCACTTTTGTGAAGGGGAATCACATCCGCCTTCCTCCAGTCCTCGGGTACCACACCATCCTCCCATGATTTATTAAAAAGAGTAGCCAGTGGTTTCACTAGTTCCTCCCTTAATTCTTTTAGAATTCTGGGGTGAATTCCATCACTACCCATTGCTTTGTCCACCTTCAGTTTTAGGAGTTCTTGCAGAACCCTTTCTTCTGTGAAAGGACTGGGATTGACCCCCCTATCAAGAGTGCTTCTGTTAATTGGATTAGGCAGTTCCCCCTCCTCTTTTGTGAATACTGAGCAGAAATATTCATTCAGTATTCCTGCTTTTTCACTGTCCCCCTCTGCCCACCCACCGCTCATTCTATTCAGCCTCACTATCCCTCCCTTTGTCTTTCTACACTGCTGATGTACCTATAAAAGGTTTTATCCCCTTCTAACTGAGTTGGCTATCTTTTCCTCAGTTTGGGCCTTTGCTATTCTGACTTCCTCCTGCTTCCTTCTGCCTTAACTGGTACAGCTGTCTGTCCTGCTCCTTCTGCATTTCCTTATACTTCCAGAATGCTATCTTTTTCTTCCTGACTTTCACAGCCACCTCTTTTTGAGAACCATAGTGGTTTTTTCTTCATTTTGATTTGTTTATTTGCCTCACACAAAGGCTTGTTGCCTCTGTGATGGCAGTTTTGATAATTCCCATTGTTGCTCCACACCTCCTTCTAGCCTGTTTGCTAGTGCTTTCTGAGGCACTCTCCCATCTTGCCAAAGTCAGCCCTCCTAAAGTCCAGTACCCTCACTTTTGTATGGCTTGACTCTGTAGCTGAGTTTAATGTGAACCACACTGTTTGATGGTCACTTGTCCCCAGATGGCAACCCACTTCTACATCTGAGATCCTCTCACTGCCCCCATTTGAGAGTATGAGGTCTAAGATTTCTCCCTCATGAGTGGGTTCCGAAACTAGCTGTCTAATGCCTGCCACCTGTAGGGCATCAAGAATGGCCCTGCTCTTGTATGTGGCTGCAGCAAATGTGCTCCAGTTAACATCTGGCATATTCAGGTCTCCCATCAACAGTATCTCCCCTTTCTCTGCCATTCTAAGAATGCCTTCTATCATATCCTTGCCCATTCCTTCCCCCTGACATGGATGTCTGTACACAACCCCTGTGCGGATTGTGGTGCCCTTTCCAGTCTCCAAGGTGACCCACAGTGCCTCCTCTCCTCCCTTCCACCCTTTCTATACTCCTCTCTGGCTTTTTCCATTTACCAATGCTGTAGGGCTTTAGGTATTGCCCACATGAGAGGGGAGGGGGTTGGAGTGGGGGATGAACAGTGGAGGCAAGTTGAGCAGAGCACTCCCATTAGGGTGATTAAGCCCAGGAGACACCCTGGGGCAAAGTGGAGCCTAGAGCATGGGCCTTCTTGCTTGGTCCCCATACCCAAGGGCACCATCCTTAGTGATGGGCAGGTGGTCAGGGCAGTCCAGGAGTTCTGTCCAACCTGGGCAATGTTGTGCAATCTCAGGTCCATCCAGAAAAAGACTGCTATAATTTCAGATCTTGTTGCCTCGACAGACCTGGCTTGCATCACCGAGACCTGGCTGGATAATAATGCAGGACTGGTATTGGAGGCCGCAATTCCAGCCAGGTATACGGTGATACATCATCCAAGGTTGGACCGCGGGGTTGCGGTCTGTTTTAAGACTGAATTGGCTCTCACTAGTGTTCCAGTTGAGGAGACCTTTTCTTTTGAATGTGCTGTTGTAGCAGGTGTGAGCTATCAAATTGCACTCATCTACCATCTACCAGGAGATGAGAAACAATTCCTCAAGGATATAGCAGACTCCACTGTTGACCTGGCATTTGAGTCACCTAGGCTGATGGTCCTGGGCAACTTTAATGCATGGATTGATGATGAACTCTCACAATTTGGACAACAGTTCCTCCAGCTAATGGATTCACTGGGTCTAACACAGGTGGTTACCACTGCTACACATAAAGCTGGCAATTCTCTTGACTTGGTCTTCCTCCTGGGGATCGAGGCCTCTGATGTGGGAGTGGAACCAGTCAGTTGGTCAGACCACTACACTGTGAGATTCAATTATGGCACCCCTCCTTGAAGGCTGACCCCTGTGGAGATGGTCAAGTTCCGCCCCTTGCGGAATGTTTTTTCTACTGGCCTTGCAACGGTTCTTGACCTATTAGAACTTCCTGTGCATTGCAGTGATCCAGAGGTGCTGGTTGTGGCTTAAAACACTGCCATTACTTCTGCCCTGGATTTTTTTGCTCCAGTTTGTGTGCATTCTCTCTCCCTCCAACCTTGGACCCCATGGTTTGATGGGGTCTTGAAGGAGTTGCGGCAACTTCAATCCAGGTTAGAACATTGCTGGTGGAAGTCTGGCCTGGATACTGACCACCTTAGACTGCTAAAACATTATCAATTCTATCAGTCAGAAATCTCCTGTAAGAAGGCAGAGTTCCTTTCCGGGGAAATTTCTGCCACTCAGAACCAACCTGCTCAGCTTTTCAGAACTGTGGACAGATTGTGCAACCCAACATGTCTACAGCTCTGTAGAGTGTTGTCACAATTACAGTGTGATGAGATTGCTCGGTTCTTTGCTGATAAGGTGGCTGACATTAGGGCAGACATCTGTTTGACACATTCTATACTAGTTGCAGGTGGCTAGGATCGGGTCACTATCCCTTTGTTTTCCTGGAGCACTTTCGACCACCCGGAAATCATGGATGTTATGCAGATTGTCCAGGGGCTGCATCCTACCTCCTGTAGTTTAGATCCAGGTCCCACACCCCTGATTTTAGGGTGTGGAGATTCTATTCTACTGGCTCTAGCACAGATAGTCTGGTCTTCCCTTGACTCGGGTGAATATCATCGGTCCTTGAAAGAGGCAGTGGTGACACCCTTGTTGAAGAAATCATCTTTGGACCCAGACTGTCTTGCTAACTACAGACCTATTGCGAACCTCCCCTTTGCAGGGAAGGTGATCAAGAAGGTTGAAGCAGCCCAGTTGGAGAACCACTTGACCATCCATAGCATCTACGAATCTCTCCAATCAGGTTTCTGTAAGAGGCATAATACCGAGACTGCACTGGTTCGGGTGCTCAATGATCTCCTAATGGCGAGAGACCAGAGAAAATGGTCCATTTTGGTTTTATTGGATCTGTCATCAGCATTTGACACCATTGACCATGGGGTTCTCTTGGAGTGCCTGAGATGTATTTGTGGACTCTCTGGAGTTGTGCTCAGATGGTTCACATCATACCTCACCGGAAGAACTCAGAGGGTGGTGTCAGGGTTTTTTCCTCTGATCCCATCTCTCTTTTTTGTGGGGTCCCTCAGGGCTCTATACTACCCCCCATGTTGTTTGCGGTGTACATGTTTCCCCTCAGAGACATTGTGAGATGGTACTGGTTGGGATTGCACTGTTACGCAGATGATACCCAACTGTACCTGTCCTTTGCACACGACCAGGAAGGAGCTGTCTTGGTATTTAATAGCTGTCTAAAGGAAATCCAGGATTGGATGAGGTCCAGTTGGCTGAAGTTGAATTCTGGGAAGACCAAGGTGTTGGTTTTGGATCCAGATAGGGGGACCTGTGGCCGGCTCCCCCTCTGGGGTGTTTTGTGGGGATGTTGAGTTACCGGTCTCTGAATGGGTGCAAGATCTGGGGGTGATCTTAGATGCTGGGCTGACTTTATGATCTCAAGTGTCAGCAGTGGTAAAATCTTTTTATCATCTGAGAAACATCACCAGAATCAAGCACCTCATTCCATCTGGTGATCTGCCAACTCTGATCCACGCCTTTGTGACCTCACGCCTGGACTATTGCAACTCGCTTTACCTTGGGCTTCCAGGAGTTGATATCCACCACCTCCAGCTGGTGCAGAATTCCACAGCTTGAGTACTTACAGGTACTCCTAGATCATCTCATATTACTCCAGTGCTGCGGGGTCTGCTCTGGCTACCAATTCAGTTGTGGATCACCTTCAAAGTTGGATTACTGACTTTTAAAGCCCTGCATGATCTGGGCCCTGATTACCTGAAAGATCTCCTGATTCCTTACCTCCCTATGAGGTTGCTCTGCTCAGCTGACAAGGGATTGCTAAAGATTCCTAGGGTTGTATTAAAATCAGCTGGGGCCCAGGCTTTTATGTTTGTGGCCCCATCCCTTTGGAACTCTCTACCCCATCGGATAAGGGAGTGTACAACTGTGGGGAGCTTTAAACAGGCTCTCAAATCCTTTTTATGGGAAAGGGCCTACAGTGTCTCTGACTGCTGACTGTATTTGTTTTTAACAGTTTTTTATATTATTGTTTGTATACTTTGTATGTACTCAATCTTTTTGGAATGCACCTTGGTATTTGAAAGGCACAATATAAATAAACATTATTATTATTTATTATTATTAAGACAAGTCCCATCTCTCTGCTGTCCTTTGTTTTGTGCCCAGATCCATAGAACAGCACTATCAACTGAATGCACCAAGAAAAAGGAGAAAAAAAAAGATTTGTGGCTAATCCTTAGCTCAATAAAAAGTAACTATTCCAAGGAGGTAACAAAAAGGAAAGAGGACTTCAGAGAAATTGCCTCAGAGCATAGGCTAAAAATGAGTACTCCACCCAAAAAATATATATATCTTCCTAAACTCTGGAGAATGAAAGTCCTAGCAAGGAAAACTACAGGGTCCTGGCAATAGAAAACTAAGAAGAGGTGTACACCATTGAAGAACAGCTGCTAGCTTTAAATCTGTTTGTTAAAACTCCGATAGATATTAAGCTCTCCCATATGCAAGGCATGGACCTATATCAAAGGACAAAGTCAGCAAAGGACCATCCAGGAATTTAGTTGTTAAAGATGAAGCCCTTTAATGAACCAGTCTCAGCTGAGTAGAACTCCAATGGTGGTAATGGACAGTCCCAAGAAAGTAAAGCAACCAGGGAGTAAATCAGCGTTAGAGCCAATCCAGCATCCGCTGGTGGACAGTGTTGAATGAGAAGCTCTGGAGGTTGGAAATGGTTCAAACCACCAGGAAACTTTTTGAAAGTGTTTTCCGATTCAAGCAAGGAACATGCAGACGACAATCCTCTATAGAAGCTGAGTCATCTGTTGCAGTGCTCAGTGAACAGGAATGATCCCTTGCTGAAGAAGGATGGAGTCAGCAAAGGGTGTTGAGGAAATTAAATTTTGCATATAAAGTCCTGTAATAAACCAGACTCAGCTGAGTGAAACTTCTGTAATATTAATGTTGAGAACATGGTATGTCCTGAGACACTACGACAGAACATGCAAAAGAATTAGAGTGGCGTTCTGCAGCAAATAGTATGGGTTTGTTTTGAAAGAAGCCCTTGAAGGGTAAAAAGGTTAAAACAGAAAAATGAAACAGCAAATATAAAGAGAAGTCGTTATCAAAACAACAACCAGGATTGACCTATTCCCATTCAGAGGGAATTTTTATGGTACAAAGGGAAGCTAAGCCATTGATAAAGATATTAAGAGGCACCTCCTGATGAAGCCTACATGGTGTAGGTGAAACGTTGAGTAATGGGCCTTAAAGAAATAAGAATAAAGTTTATTTTGGAGAAGAATTACAGTGCTGTCTGTTATTCTATTATGCCCCCAGAGGACTCTTTTTGTAGAGACTTTTTCCAGGCTGATTACTCACATATGGGTGGCAGCATAGCTCAAGCTAGAGAAAAGCATTTCCCGTGGGACATCTTGTTTTTTTTCCAAGATACTTGGACATTTTCATATTAATGTAGAGAACCAAAAATGTTCGAGCAGCCAAGGAATGAAACAGGATTAGAACCAGTCCATGTTCCTTATGTAAAGAGTATCTGATAGAGATCCCAAAAGGTTTAGAAAGAATTCAAGTGATCAGAAAATTTCTTGAAAGCATTTCATGATTTGATCGAGACTTGTGCAGCACCTAAACCTCCATCATAACAGGACCATCCATTACAGGTCTCAGTGAACTGGAAAGAAGTCAGGCAGCAGTTTTGAAGGTTCTTGATAAGCCTGACTAACCTCCTTGAAAGAGTGCCAATTCCCTTGAATCAATATTTGCAGCTGAGCCGGGTACAGCATATCTTGAAGCAAAGACCAGCGGCAATAACCTTAGAGATGATGGGGTGGAAGGAAGCCCTCTTCTGCCATGTGGCTGCAGGCAAATCTTGAGTAACCCACAATTTATGATCATCCCACACAATATCTTGAAGCTCTCTAGTTTTTATCAAGATGCACTGTTTGTCAAGAAAATTAAGTAGGTGCATAATCAGGGGTCTAGGAGGGCATCCCACTGGAAGCTTTGGCCGAAGAGAGTGGTGAGCTGTCTCTATGTAGCAGGAATTGTTGGGAGAGGGCCCCTCAATCTTTTCTAAGAGCTTCTGCACAAAAAGGATGGGGGAGGCACCTTCAGTGTTCTCCAGCAGACAGAGGATCACCAGATTGTTCCATCTAGATCTCCCTTCGAGGTCTTCTAGTTTAGTATTCACTTTTTGCAGCTTTTGCTGAAGGGAGGTGAAGTCTGGCTCCACTCAGTCCCTCCAGTGCTTGAGGAGGAAGTTCTGCTCTTGGCATGAGAAACCCAGAAGCTCAAATCCCCAGCTCTGTACAGAGGACTTTCAGCTCCTTTGCTAGTATCTGAAGGGAGTCCTCAAGGAGTGAAATTTCCTCCAGGAATTTCTCCTCAGATAGTGGTGTAACCAAAGATGACTGCTTGGGGCTCTTGGAGCCGGCCTGGCCTTGGCCTTCTGTTCTCTTGGCTGACTTGTCTGGTGTTGAGGGTGGCATATGATGTGGTGGGGCCGACTTTATCTCCACATCCATTTTTAACAAAAAGCTTGACACTGAGCACTATCCAGGAGAATAGTAGGGTACCAGGAGTGATGAGCAGGAAGGTACAGTCAAACGTCATCCTTAAAGTGCTAAAATATATAAAATAATCCAGCTGAGGAGTGGGAGCTGAAGAGAAATGCAGCTTCTCTCGATGAGGCATCACGTGACTTCCTGGGTTGATACAGGGCTTGATGTAAGCTCTGCATCAACTTTTAAAAATTGAGCCAAGGATGACTCAAATACTGCTGCTTTAATAAATCTTTGTTACAGATCTCAGCAGTTCACCATTTGCAGCGTATTGTAATCAATGGCATGATGAAGGTAAAGCATTCAAAAAACTAACAGCAGAATCCCCAGTTACCCTTGATGCAGATTTGCCAAGGAAGGAGGTCAGAATAAGTTTAATGGGAATGTTTGAGCACCAGTGATATGATAAGTGTAGGAATCAGCAGGAGAAAAGGAGATGATGTGATGGCCATCTTGAAGTTAATCTATTGTATTTCATAACTATAAGTTTCAAGCAGTAATGCAAGATGGGGTGTGTGTTGTGGTGGAATAATGTCACACCCCAGGTAGTTGAGGCAGAAGGGTGCAGAACGAGTACATTCAACACCCAAGAAGTGATGTCTGGAAGACAAGGTTTGCTGACAAAAGACACCTAGCTTCACCTGAGCTTCATTTTTCTAGGTTTGTTTGAAAGGACAGAGCAAGGAGCAACATTAATAGAGCAAGAAGAAACATTAAGGCTCCTTTTGGCTAATCAGAGTTACTGTCTTATTATTTTATTTTGTGCTTACAGGTTGTGCTTACATGTTTTGTTACTGTTTTGTGCTTACAAGTTTTACAGTTTACTGATTTATTTTTCTCTAAAATTGCTTTTGGCAGGGTATATTTTCTGTTAAATTGTTACAAATTGTGCTTACAGGTTTTGTTACTGTTTTGTGCTTACAGGTTTTACAGTACTTTATTATTGTCTGATTGAAATGGTTTTTGGCAGGGTATATTTTCTGTTAAATGGTTACAGAGTGTGCTTACAGGTTTTGTTGCAGTTTTGTGCTTACAGATTTTATAGTTTGATCTATCTTTAGGCTAAGCAGAGTTACTGTTTTGTTACTATTTTTTTCTTTTCTTCTTACAGTTGGTGCATACAGTTTTTTTGGGGGGTGACAGATTTTACAGTTTACTGTTATTTTCTCTGATTAAAAGTGTTTTTTGCATGGTATATTTTCTGTTAAATTGTTGTGCAGGTTGTCTTGCTGAAAGGAAGGAAAGCACACACTGGGGTGGTGGGTCTGAGCTGTAGCTGACAGTTTCTGGAGGGCACAGGCTTGTTCCCACCCACCCACCCCATATGCATAATTTCTTTATACCAGGGTTCTGACATCACTTCCCCAAAAGGACAAAGGACGTACACCTGTCATAACCTTAACAGCCCAGCACACTATGTAGGGAGCAAATACATGCACATGCTTGCACACACAAACAAAAATAAAAAAAAAGAAATAAACAAGGAGAGAGACATGTGGGGAGAAGTGCAATGCATGGACTGTGGGGTGGCAGTCTTCTAGGAGGCATTCTAGAGGCAGCAATGCTGCCCTATTTGCAGGCACCTCTCTAGTCAGAGGGACGATGTTGTCTGTCTCTAGGCTGACCTGGCAAGGATTTGGGAAAGTTTCTTCCCCACCCAAGGACCACCAGGGCCACTGCCGCTGCCTCAGAGTTTGCCAAGAAAGAGGAGTGGTTGGACCACTGTGGGCTCAGAGAGGGTGAGAGTGGTGAAACAGAGGCACATTCTTCCAGTTGTACCTCTCCACAATTCATACTCCATTCTGGCAGAGTGTGGTTCCTCTATGGAGGCACATGGAGTGGAGACAAAGGAGAATGATGGGAACCTCCAAAAAGGAGACCCAAAAGAGGGTGGCACAGGAACCCAGAGGGGAAGGAAACAGCTCCTGGTTGGGGACTCAGTTATTAGGAGGGTAGAACTTGGGAAGGAAGGGGAGTGGGAGGGAAGGTGCCTGCCTGTCTCCACTGCTTGGTGGGACAGGAAGCAAATCCTCAGGATCACTGGAGCAGCTGCATGGTAGAGGGAGCTGGATGTCATTGTCCATCTATGGACAAATTGCCTGACTGGGAATGGGATCAGAGCAGTGCAGGAGGAGTTGGGGAGGGGCTTTAGACAAGTAGCATGCATGGTAACCTTCTTAGAGGTGCTGCCTGTCTATGGCATTGGTGAAGTTAGAGTACTCCGCACAATGGGACTCAATGAATGGTTGAAAAACTGATGCAGAGGTCAGGGTTTTGGCTTCATTGAGGACTAGGGGTTCACCTGGAGGGATACAGGCCTATACTGGTGTGATGGTTTGCATCTGTCCGGGAGGGGAACCAGTATCCTAGGTGATAGGCTTAAATGCTTCATTGGCAATTATTTAAACTAGCCATGGAGGGAAGCACTGAAAAGGAGCACAGAAATCCCAGCCTCCCTCCAGAAAACAGGGTAGTAAGCAAAGTAAACACCAAGGTAGAGATGTCAATAGGGAGCAGGACAGGGGTACATTGAGAAAACGGCAAAGGCTGTAAGGACAGGGATGGGGCTAAAAGGGGTAAGGTCATCAAAGAATGATGCGCGATAAGTACATATGCCCATAGTCTGGGTAACAAGCTCCCTGAACTAGTGGCCATGATGAAAGAGGAACACCTGGATATTGTGGCAGTCACAGAAACATGGTACACAGAGAACTATGGCTTGGACATCAACATACCAGGGTACACAATCTGTAGGAGGAACAGGGAGGCTAAAAGAAAAGGAAGAGTAGCTCTACATAATGGAAGGGATCAAAGCAACAAAACTAAAGGGTGAACAGGGAAGAGAGGAGGCATGGTGGGTCACCCTGGAGACAGGAAATGGCACCACAATCCGCACTGGGTTTGTATATAGATCCATATTTCAGGGGGAGGAAATGGACAAGGAAATTATCAAAGGCATCCTTAGAATGGCAGAAAAAGGTGAGATATTGTTGTTGGGGGACCGGAATATGTCATATGTTAACTGGAGCACCTTTGCTGCAAACACATCCAAGAATAGGGTTATTCTCGATACCCTACTGGGGGCATGCCTCAGACAGCTAGAGTTGGAAACCAGTCGAGAGGGAGAAATATTTAACCTAGTACTCTCAAACAGAGATGGAAAGAGGATCTCAGATTTAGAAGTCAGTAGCCATCTGGAAACAAAACGACCACCAAACAGTGCGAGTCACAATAAACAGCTATAGAATCAAGCCATACACAAGTGAGGGTATTGGACTTCAGGAGGGCTGACTTTAGCAGAATGGGAGAGTGCCACAGAAAAGCACTAGCAAATGGGCAAGAAAGAAGGGTGGAGGAACAATGGGTAAAAATCAAAACTGCCTTCACAGAGGCAACAAGCCATTGTGTGAAGCAAATAAACACAAAACAAAATGAAGGAAAAAAACACTATGGTTCTCAAAAGAGGTGGTGGGGAAGGTTAGGGAGAAAAAGATAGCATTCAGGATATATAAGGAAACACAGGAGGAGAAGGACAGTGAACTGTACCTGTTAAAGCAGCAGGAAGCAGGGAAGGTAATCAGAATAGTGAAAGCCCAAACTGAGGAAAAGATAGCCAAATCAGTTAAGAAGGGGGATAAAACCTTTTACAGGTACATTAGGGAGTGTAGAAAGACCAATGGAGGGATTGTGAGGCTTAATAAAGGGGAAGAGAGTGGGCGGTGGATGACAGTGAAAATGCAGGGATACTGAATAAATACTTCTGCTCAGTATTTACAAAAGGAGGGGGAGGTACCCAAACCAATCAATAGAAGCACTCTGGATGGGGGGGCCAATACCAGTCCATTCACAGAAAGAAGGTCCTGAAAGAACTCCTGAAACTGAAGGTGGTCAAAGTGATGAGGCCTGATGGGATTCACACCAGACTTCTAAAAGAACTAAGGGGACAACTAGTGACACCACTGATTACCCTTTTTAACAAATCATGGGATGATGGTGTGATACCTGAGGACTAGAGGAGGGCAGATGTGATTCCCCTTCTCAAAAGTGGGAGCAAGGCAGAGGCAGGAAACTGCAGACCTGTGAGCTTGACCTCAGTGGTAGGGAAAATGACGGAATGACTTTTGAAAGAAAGAATTGTTGAGTACCTAGAGGCCAGGGAGGCACAGGACCCAAGGTAGCATGGATTCACAGTGGGAAGGTCATGTCAGATGAATCTAATCAATTTCTTTGACTGGATGAAGTAGAAGACCGGGGAGGGGATGTGGACATGGCCTACCTAGACTTTAGCAAGGCATCTGACACAGTCCCACACAAAAGATTAATAAAGAAGTTAGCCAGCCTGGGAGTGGGTCCCAGGGTGGTAACCTGGGTAAAAAAAATGGCTGGATAACAGGATGCAGAGTGTAATAGTAAACGGTGTCCACTCTGAAGAAAGGGGGGTTACTAGCGGGGTACTGCATGGTTCATTACTGGGACCAGTACTGTTTAATGTTTTTATAGGTGACATTGCAGAGGGACTGGAATGGAAAGTATGACTCTTTGCAGAGGACACAAAGATCTGCAACAGGGTTGATACACAAGTGGGTGGAAAGGATAAGAAGGGACTTAGCAAGGTTGGAGGAATGGTCAAAAGTACGGCAGCTTGGAGTCAATGTAAAGAAGTGAAAAGTAATATTTCTGGGAAACAAAAACCCAAGGGAAGGGTACAGAATGGGGTGAGTTATAACAACAATAAAAATGGAAAGGGACCTGAGAGTAGTCTTATCAGATGACCTAAATGTAGGCATGCAATGTGAGAAGGCAGTAAGAAGGACAGGAGGATACTGGGATGTGTAATGAGAGGCATCACCAGTTGAAAACTTGAAGCTGTTATCCGTCTGTACAGACTCCACAAGGACAGACAGGATGTCCTCCACAAGGACAGACAGGATGGAGGCAGTCCAGGGGAGGACAACTAAAATGGTGCAGGGTCCACACCAGAAGCCATATGAAGAGAAACTAAACAAGCTTAATATGTATACCTTTGAGGAAAGGAGGGAGAGGGGGACATTATAGAAATGTTGAAGTACCTCAAGGGAATCAACAAAGTCCAAGAGGGTAGCATCTTTCAGAAAAAGAAATGTGCTAAAACAGGTGGGCCCAATTTAAAGACAGAGGGGGGATGGCTCAGGGGCAATGTGAGGAAGCATTTTTTCATGCAGAGAGTGGTGGACACATGTAACAGACGTCCTGAGGAGGTTGTGGAGTCAAAAACAGTGAGGGAATTCAAGAATGCATGGCAAAGACATAAGCAATTCTAGTGGAAGTAGGCCGTTGGTTAACTAGGATCTTCAGCCTTTCAATAAGTAGGGAAATGGGCAGACTGAGTGTGCCAAGAAGTCCTTATCTGTCATCAAAGTCTATGTTTATATGATGCACACCCTGAAGTGCATTATTGCTATCATACAATAGCTTGTTTGTAATTAAAAAAAAATCTGATTGAAAAACATATTTGAACTAGATTTTCACTCATTTTTATTGGGTAGGTATAGATATTAGAAAAATGGTGCAGCTGTACTGTTTTGCCCAGTAGGTGGCGCTGCAGCTGCAGTTATACACCTCCCTCATCCCTTGCCTCTGTCTGTGTTTTGTCTGCTACCTTCTCCCATCCCCTCATACATATACAGTTTAATTCACTTGGTCCCTCTGCCTGTCCTGGGACCAGATGAGCATGTTTTGTGAGATCTGAATTTGCTGTTGGGATCAGAGAGGGAAGCAAGTGTTGGGGAGAAAATCTTCTAATTCTTTGCAGACATTGGTAAGTTGTCAGGTTCATGTTTGTTAGGGTAGTTCCTCAAACTCACCCCAGACCCATCCAAGAGCCCCCTCTATCTCACAGTCTCCTATATCCCCCCAAGGAACCAGACCCCGCAATATCATCTCTCACCGAATATCTCTCCTCCCTCCCCCATAAGGCTCAACAAGTCCTAGTAGGAGACCTCAATGTAAACTGGCTCAGTTCCACTGCCTCACTGATAAGAGACACTTTTGCTGCATTGGACCTGACCCAACTTGTCACACAACCCACCAGATGTAACCAAAAGTCAGGGACCAGCACCCTCCTAGACTTCATTGTCTCAAACCGACCCCAAAAGTTTCAAGATATTCAAGTTCTCCCAGATTCCTTAAGTGACCACTCCCCTCTCGTATTCCTCTGGTCAACCCCTACCCCCAAACTCGTAGCCCAAACCACTCACCGCAAGTGCCTTCGCCCAGGAGGACTGCTAAAACTCAGGCAGTTCCTTGCTCACATTGACTGGTCTCTCATCCACTAGGCAACGAGCATTGACACTGCCCTCAACCTATTCTCACAGGCTTTTACCAAGGCCTGTGATCTTTTTGCACCCTTCACCATGATCAGCTCCAAAAAACAAAATGCACCCTGGGTCACCCCAGCCCTACTCCAACTACTCAAGGACAGGGATAACCTTTGGCATATTGCCACCGAGACTGGTCATGCTGCTGACAGACAGGCATATAATGCTGCCCAGAACAGGTGCACATGGGCCATCTGCAAAGCCAAGGCAAACCACTACCAGGCCACCCTCACCTCCTCATGGGCTGAACCTGGAACTTATGGGATAATATAAAAGAAATTACTGGGAAATCACGCTCCCCCCAGCACACCTTACAGTCAATGGCACCACCATCACTGGCCCCACCGACATTGCCAACTGCCTTAACTCCTCCTCCTTTACTGATCTTAGCGCTGTCCTCCTGAATAACTTTTTCTACCCTACTCACATCCCGCCACCTTCAGATCCACAGCGCCCCCGATTCTACCTACACAAGGTATCCATTCAGGAAGCCAAACCACTCCTGCTTAAAGCACTAAAAGGCACCAGTCCTAGCAGCTATCCCCTGGACCCAAAAATACTCCGGCTGGTCCTGGATGAGGTCCTGGTCCCACTTACAGAACTACTGAACCGATCCCTCTGTCTGGGGCAATTCCCCACAGCATGGAAAACTGCAACAGTCACACCTATCCACAAAGATGGTGACCGGTCTTCCCCCAGCAACTATTGGCTAATTTCTATTCTCCCCCCTTCTCCAAAGCCTTAGAAAAAGTGGTGGCCACCCAACTCATGGAATACCTAGCAAAATATAACATCCTGTGTCCAGAACAGCATGGCTTCCGCGCTGGTCACAGTACAGGCACAGCTTTAATGGAGTTCTCCAACTTCCTACATGCCTCCCTGGACCACAGCCCCCTAGCTGAGGCAGTGTACATTGACCTCTCTAAGGCCTCTGACACTGTCTCCCACCCACTCCTACTAAATGCCCTCAACCATACAGGCTTTTCTGCTGGCCCCCTCTCCTGGTGTGCGAGCTACCTATCAGCCCACTCCCAGTGTGTCAAAATCAATGTGGTGTTCTCAGAAACCTGTCCATCTTCTCAGGGGTTCCCCAGGGCTCTATCCTGGACCCACTACTCTTTAGCCTGTACCTAAATACCCTGCCTAGCGCCTGTTCTGGCAATATTCTGCTATATGCTGACGACGCCATGATTTATGCAGCTCACAAAAATCTCACCTCCCTCCAAGAGTCCCTCCAGTACTCTTTCAATGATGCTGAGAATTGGTTTAAGAAGAGCAGACTAGTAATTAACCTCAAAAAAACTAAGGCAATGCTCTTTGCCCACCCCTAGTACAAAGCCAGCAAAAGTCCCCTCCAATCTTCCCGAGCACTTGTCAACCACTTGAACAAGTTTACTGGTACAAATACCTTGGAATCACATTTGACTCGGCCCTCACCTTTCATGCCCACATTACTGCCCTTGCTTCCACCACAAATGCGTGCCTTGGCATCCTCTACCGGCACAAGGACTGCCTCCCACCTGATGCCCTCAGGCTCGGCATCACGTCCACAGTAATGTCCCTTATTGATTACGGCCTCCCGGTATATGGTGCTGCTGACTCCACTGCCCTCAGCAAGATTAGACTCATGCTAAATAAGGCTTGCAGGCTACTGACCAGTGCCCCCAGACTCACCCACACCTGTCAACTCTATGACATGGCCAAACTCCTAAACCTCAACGAACACATCTGCTACCAAACCTGCCTGCTAACCTAGAAGATCCTACTTGGGCTCTCCCTTAGGGAGGTGTCTACCTCCAATTTACACACCCCAGAGCCACCACCCGAACTTCGGACAAGGTCACTCTACTAGTGCCCAGAACTAGGACCTCCTGGGTTCAGAGGTCATTCAGCTACAGAGCCCCTACTTGGTTCAACTCACTCCCCACAGTCATTTCCAACACCGCCAAAATTGCCCCCTTCAAAGCTGCCCTACGAGACCTGCTGTCTAACACCCACTGCTGTACCTGTCACTAAAAGATACTCTGCTTTTCTTCTGGCACAGTTGACATGGCTCTGGGCTGAATGCCCACCCACTCCACCCCCAACCCCCAACCCCTCCCGGGCCCTCTGTCCTCTGTCAGTACCTGCTGGTACTACTTGAAAAGTTTATTTATCTACACAAGTGTTCAAGCAATTGTATGTAATACTATGTATATCTGTTCATGCAACCTATGTAATACTGTGTTGACTCTGTATGTCTGTATTCTGTAAACATGTAAAAATCTGTTACCCTGTCTTGACTGTACTCTCTAAACTATGTTTAACCATGTGTGTCCTCTCTGGGATGAGGAACCTTTGCAAACGAGCCTCTAGCTCAAAGGTTGTAAATCCGATTATACAATAAATAAAAAAAATAAATATGGGTCAAAAATGTGTTTAACTTTTAGCAGTCCCCTACTGTAAAGTTACTGGATGGGTGTAAGTTTATAACAAAACTGGTGGCCAAGTGTGTGCATCTCTGATGTCCAGTGGAAGAGTGTGACAGCAAATCCACACAAAGAGGTGTTTTTGAAAGAAATGTGCACTCCAAGAAGAGATAGTGAAATGTGATGCTGCTTGTAGTGGCTTTAGAAAAAAATTGTGGTTTGCTTCCTTAGGAGTTACCATTTTCAGCAGCTGCCCTGTTAAAGGGGGGACTGTGTGTAAATGTGAGGCAGGAATTGGGGAGGCTGCATACTTTCTTTTGTTAGTTCAGAGGCCAGTAATGCACTACTCCTTGATATTGTGATATTGTGCTGGGATAACATCACTGTTCAATCAGGCCATTGATCAATCAGAAGGCTGATTTCTGCTACTGTATAATTTATTTTGGTATACCATCAACATGAGTGCAAAATAGCGACCCCCCCACAATGAGTGCTGCATAGCGAAATCCCTCAGAACAACAGGTACACCAAGCCAACAGGTTGGACATGCCGACAGCCCCACAGCAGTGGCATCGAAAATGTCAACAGGGTACTGGTCTATGCACCATGCAGGTGAATGCAAGGGAACACAGCACCAGGCAAGTAAATGTAAACAGGCAGATATACACCAAAACAGTGACCATTCTGAGGCAGGCAGGTGTGGAACCAAGCAGACATTCACTACCCAGCACAGCACAGTGACCAGGTACTCACCAGAACAGGGATCAGCAGGAGGCAGACAGTACCAGCACATCACAGCACAGCGGGCAATACTGAAGCCCAGGCAGGTGCATGTGAGTTGTGGCAAGGAGCAGCTGGTGAAGTGAGTCTGCAGGGGATGACAACGCATACAGGCAGGCTGTGGCAGATGAGAGAGTGAGGTGAGGTATGGTATGCGCCTGTGCATAAATGCCATCCACTGAATATGTGCTCAGCATGAAGAGCAAGTGGTTGTTAGTCATGGAGGAGTTTGTGTATTAGAGAGAATGGAGTCATGATGCTGTCAGCTACTGGAAGTGCGTCCAGTACTTCATGGACCACTGCAAGAGGTTAGCTAAGATGGAGGGTGACAATGTCATTAGAGTGTTGGGATGGCACAACCACATCCCCGACACAGCCAATGGGGTACTGAGGGTCTGGGCAGCTGTGAAAAGGTGGGCAGCCAAGACAACGGAACCCACAAAGCAAGTCATTGTAGTGTGCTGTGCCAGGGTCAGCGATGCCATTGAGGGAAGCCTGACACCAGTGAGCTACTGGAAACGGAGCATCCAAAGTATTCACAGGGGTGCACGGAGGGCATCCATTGAGCTTGCCTCCCTAACTGAACTGCACATCCTTGATGAGTATTGGACATTGCTTACCAGACAGTCATTCCTAATCCACGACTCTAGTGACACTGTGAATAGTTATTTCCTGTTCAGCACTAGGAGCAACCTGGACTACCTGGCAAGGAGCAGTATGTGGTATGGGGACGGCACCTTCAGGAACTGTCCTTTTTTCCACCAGCTCTATAGCATACATGGGGTGGAGGTGTCTGTGGTCCTCCCAGCCATCTATGTTCTAATGACCAACAAGACAGTAGCCACTCACACAGCTGTATTTCAGAAGGTGGTAGAGATCTGTCCAGGTGTGCAGCTGTGCACCATGATGATAGATTGAGAATGTCACATACTGGGCACTGCGGGTGGTGTTTCCAGAGCTTGACCTCAGAGGCTGCTTTTTACACCTTTGCCAGAACCTCTGGCACAAGCTGCAGCAGAACCCCAAGCTTGTGCAACTCTACACTGCCAGTGATGCCTTTGCAATCCATTGCTGCACGATCCCAGCTCAACACATGGGTGGCCATGCACTGGATTTGGTCTTTTCTATAGGGTTAGATGTGACTGGCCTCAGTGTTGATCCTGTATTTTGGTCAGATCATAGCACCATGGGGTTCACACTTAGGGGTATCCTCTAGATGGTCCTGCCCATGTGGAGATGGTCCGGTACCACTCATTAAGAGGAGTTCCTCTATGAGACTGTTGGCGGTGCTGGACCTATCGAGTGTTGGGACAGCTTGTGTAGTTGGAGCAGAGGAAGCAGTGGCAGCCTATAATGGGACTGTTACTGTGGCCTTAGATTCCACCACACCCATTCTTGTTCCTCCACCATCTACTAGCTGGAGACCTCCTTGGTATGATGAGAATCTCCGGGATTTAAAGATGAAGGGGTGGAGGTTAGAGAGGTGCTGGAGGAGATCTGCCTGCTGGAGGACAAATTGGCCCTGAAGTCACATTATGTCGACTATCAGGGGACAATCTCCCGTAAGAAGGCAGAATATTTGTCTAGGGAGATTGCTTCAGTGAGGAACAGATCAGCTCAACTCTTCCGCATGGTAGATGGGCTTTTATATCCTGCCTGTCTCTGTGTTGGGGGAACAGGTTCTAGCACTAGGTGTGAGGAGCTGTCTGTATTCTTTGCCAACAAGGTTTCATCTGTCAGGGATGCGGTCTTAAGTACCTCTAGAAGGGGATGCAGAGTCAGGCCTGAAATGTGTTGAAATACTACTCCTGTCTGGGATGAGGTTGAGCTAGTTGGGGTGGAGGAGGTGGTGAAAATAATCTCAAAACTCCGGCCAACCCAATGTGAGCTGGAGCTAGGTCCTACACGACTTTTGGTTGGATGTTTGGACCTGATTGCATCTGTGATTGCTGAGATCATCTGGAGTTCTTTGAGGAGTGAGGGTCTTCACACTGGCCTTGAAAGAGGCCTTGGTAAGACCCCTCTTGAAGAAACCATCTCTGGACCCAGACTGCCTCAGCAATCACAGGCTGGTCTCAAAATTCTCATTTTTAAGGAAGGTTATTGAAAAGGTGGTGACCATACAGCTTGAGAGACATCTTGCCTTTTCCTCCACCTATGAGACTTTTCAGTCTGGGTTTTGAGTGGGGCATAGTATGGAGACTGCCCTGGTGAGGGTGTTAAATGATCTCCTGATGGTGAGGGACAGGAGAGAGACCGTACCATCTTGGTCCTCCTGGACCTCTCTGCAGTATTGACACCATGGAGCATGAGGTGCTACTTGACCACCTGCGGTTCTGGTGTGGGCTGGCTGGTATTGTCATCAACTGTTTCAGGTCATATCAAAGTAAAAGGAAAAAACACAGCTAAGGATGCCTTGGGAGGAGCCGAAATACAAGTGTGTCATTAAGGTGCATGTATATAAGTAAGGAAGTATATAAGTGTAGACATCTTGAAAAAGCGTCAGTGTGACGTAAAACATACATCGACGTCTCACAATGAGTGAGGGGGGTACTTAACTCTGTATTTTTATACCAAATCAATTTGATACTGAATGCCATAATGCTGTAATGGCTTTTCCTGTCTGAAGGGTAGCCAAGAGTTCTCCTTGTTAATGCATCTGTTTCAGGTCATACCTGACAGCAGAGTGCAAAGGGTGGTGATGGGGTTAGTCTCATCTGACCTGAAGCCTCTGTGCTGTGGGGTTCCTTAGGATTCAGTCTTGTCACTCTTACTGTTCATGGTGTACATGCTGCCATTGGGAAACATTATCAGGTGGTACGGGCTGGGTTTTCACTGCTATGCAGATGATACCCAACTGTATTTGTCCTGTGTGCCCGATATCCAGGTGTCTGCCTCTGTATTTAACAGCTGCCTCAATGAGATCCAGTCATGGGTGACTCATAACTTGCATAAACTTAACCCATACAAGACAGAGGTACTGGTTGTGGATCTAGATTGTCAGAGCAGAGGGGTGTGAGGGATTACCCCCTGGCCTAGTGTTAGGGTGTGTTCCCCTTGTCGCATCTAGACAGGTGAAGGATCTGGATGTGATGCTGGATGATGGCTTGGCACTTTATGCACAGGTGTCGGCCGTCATAAGAGGTGGATTTTACCATCTCCAGAATATCACCCAAATCTGAGCCTTGATGCTGCCTGAGGACCTGACCATACTGGTGTATGTTTTCATCACTTCCAGGCTGGACTACTGAAATGCCCTGTACCTAGGGCTATCTGGACACAAACTCCACAGGCTGCAGCTGGTGCAGAATGCGGCAGCAAGGTTACTGACTGAGGTGAGATGGTGGGAGCCAATCACCCTAGTCCTCCATGGACTGCACTGGCTGCTGGTCAGGGATCCTGACCTTCAAAACCCTGCACAAAAGGGGACCTGTCTATCTGCAAGATCTCCTTGTCCTCTACCATCTGCCCCCAGGCACTCCGTTCTGCAGGGGGAGACCTCCTTGGAGTTCCCAGGGTGAGGTTGCAGCACTTTGGGGACAGGGCATTCTCAGTGGTGGCACCTACTCTGTGGAACTCCCTTCCTGGTTATTTAAAGGAGGCCCCCTCTGTAGAAGCCTTTAAAAGAGAGTTAAAAACATACTTGTTCCAACAAGCTTTTACTGACTGATCAATTGCTGTTTTTAAGGGATGAACAGGGGAATTTTAAATCCGCTCCAGTGATGAACTGTTATGTATATGTATATGTATATGTATATGTATTGTTTTTTATTGTACAGCACACAGTCTCTGGAAATGGGCACTTTTATAAATAAAATATCTGTCCATCTATCTAGCATTCGTGCCCCCACAGGATGTGTGCCAAGTGTTTGAAGAAATGCAGAGATGGGACATCTTCACACAGTATGAGGACCAGCTGCAGGGGTTCCTCAACTATTTCGAGGACACTTGGTTGGGGCATCCAATAAGAAATGGTGTATGCCACCTACCAATCTACCCAATTGAATTCTGGAGCTGCTTTGCAGCTGCCAAGGAAGGCCTCCCCAGAACCAACAATGCCATCGAGGAGTGGCACAGCTCCTTCAGTTCACTGCTGGGTACCATGCACCCGATAATCTTGAGGTTCCTGGACATCCTGCAGGGTGAGTAGAGACTCACTGAAATCAAGATGCAGCAGGCCATCAGCTGACAGGAATTCAGCAGGCAATGCTGTAGGTACAAGGACACCTCCAACAGATTAATGGAGCATGTGGAGCAGTATGAGGGACTACCTGATTGGCATCATCCTTAACATTAAGCTACAGGTGTAGCTGTGTCCAAGAGACAGGCAGTCTGCCCAGCTACAGGGGGGTTGCACTGCGTGGGTAGGTGGTGGGTAGTGTGTGTCTGCCTGTGTTGTCACTAAACTGTCAGTCAATGCCACAGTAAAGCCATGCATTGTTGTCAGTGTCTTGCTGTCTCACAGGGGTGGGAAGGCAGCCTGCATGGGGTTTTGGTGTTGGGTGGGTGTTGCTGTATGGGGATGGGGTGGTACTCTATGTTTGTGGGTGCTCACTGGGGCGTGGGCAGACTCACTGTTTCTGTACATTCAGGCATTCTGTGGTATGGTGCTGTACTGTGCCCATCAGTGGTGGCAATTACTAGTGCACATGTTTGCAGGCAGGTTCCCATGCTGTACTGTCCAGCGATTGTCATCCCCTCATGGCCATGACATGTTGGGCTGGGTTGCCCCACACAATTGGCATCTGGTTGCACTCCCAGTGTCCCCCCCACCTTAACGCTGTGCATCACATGCTATATGTGGTGATTCCTGTGGTATCCCGCGGGCTGTAATAAATAATAATAATGCTTTATTTATTTATTGCAATTCTAAAAATCAAAGCACTGTACATACTTAAAATCATAAAACAAAATCACAGCTTGAAAATGATTTACAATATAATTTAAATACTTAAATTAAAATTATCCCAAAATCACATATTAAATACTAAATGCCTGCTTAAACAAATATAGTGTGCCATAACAATACAGTCCTGCCCGCTGATATGTAGGTGGTCTCCTGCCCCACTGTCCCTGGCCTGGGATCAGTTTGACAGCTGCCATTGCACAACTGCCATTCAGAACATTTGCAGATGTGGGGCAACAGTGCTGTTGTTGCCCAGCTGTGTACCGTATTTGCACCATGCATTCCAGCGCCTCCCCAGGCAGGTCATGGCACATTGTTCCCTGCCATATAGGAGTCCCAACGGTCTCCCTGTCGACAGGTGCGTGGTAGGTGTTGCTCTCGGGGTGCACTTGGGGTTGGTTGCTCTCAGGGGTGGGGAATTCTCTGTGCTGTTTCCTGGCTTGCTATGCTGTGTGGCTTGCAGGGGTCTCCATCATTCTAGTGCACGCCGCATGTCCTGCATTTGGGGCGTCTGTTTGGGGGATATGTGGCCCAGGGTGGGCCCGCACACTGTGGGGTGTCTGTGCTGTTTGGCACTTTGTTGTCCATCACATTGCTGTGGATTGCTGTGCTGGCTATCACTGTCCTGGTCATTGTTTCACCATTGCTTCGCTGTGTGGGTAGTCGCTGTACCACTGTCGCTGTGGAGGATGTCTTTGTCTTTGATGTCATTGTGGCAGGGTGGAAGTATATTTTTTTATTACAGTAATAATCACATCTTACCATTCACTAATTTTTTCTGTTTATCACAATATTTTTTACAGCTCACTTTCCCAGACAGCAACTGACTGAAGGGCAGGTAAACAAATACATTGAGACACAGCAGTACTGATCGAACAAACCTAACGTGCAGGATATTCTTCAGAGCTGGCACCCACAGGCAGTTGGAAAGACTGAGAGAACAAAAACAGCTACTGAAACTCATCCAGTCTCAGAAATTGAAGGGACTCCACATTGCCACGGATCCAAAGAAAGGGTTTAAAGTTATTGCAACCTGTATCTTCAGGAAAGGGGAAATCATATGTGACTACCACGGGGAACTCATTCCAGGGTCAGAGGGAGGGAAGATAATGCAGGAATTGTTAGAAAAATAAAAAAAGTATTATGTGTTCTTCTTTATAGATTCAGCAGGGAAACAAATGTTCATTAATGCCAAAATTTTCCTGTGGAAATGCCACCCAATGAAAGATACCTTCAGAAGGAGAATCAACCATTTACGAAAAAAAAACATTAAACCACTGGCGTTCCAGAGAGAACAGGAGCAGACTGTTCACATCACTTGTCATGTCAGGATGGATTAGAGAGAGAAAATTAAATGCATTCAGACTCAGTGGCTTTGTTTCTTTAATATATCTTTAGGACTCAGACCTCCTCAAGTAGCTACAGCAGCATTTATATAAAATTAGCAGAGAGGGAGCATAGCTGCCACAAACAAACTTGGCTCCCTTTTTCTTACTCTTGGAGTCTGTTAACCCTATGTAACATCCCTCAAAGGTTCCAATGGATCAAAGACCTGGCAAACCTCTGTAAGCACATTTAGCCCCCAAATATGATCTTATTAAGAGTAACTACTGGGCTACCGTTGCCTCTGCCTTTGAGCGGCCACGGCTCCTACAGCCAGCCAACTGTGCCACCTTCCAGTACCACCTCCTACAAAGTTTCTGCCCAGTAAGCATCTGGCCAGTCTGGGATTGCAGGGAAGCAGCTCTCATTGGACTTCTGCTCTCTACTACCCTCCTGATTAGACTCTGTATTATGCTTTCTCCCCTTCATTGGCCTGTTTCTCTTGGACTTTTCTGGGCTACAGTGCCATTGATTTACATTGAAAACTGCCAAAGATTTGCTGCTTATTTGACTGCATAACCAATTAATACTTCTAGCTACCTGGTTTAATTTTCTGCTTAGCCAAATTGTTTAGAGTGTTAATATTTTTGTGCCTGTACCAGTTCTGATTATTGTTCTCCTATGATTCTCCCTGCCACTCTGACTGCTGCTATCAAAGACTCTGCCTTTTTTTTTTCCTTTTTGTTTTGCTGGGTCTCCCTGTCTCCCACTTTCATCTCTGTGGCGCCGACTCAGGTTTGGACTCTGGGCTATGCTTTCTCCTCTTCATTGGCCTGTTTCTCTCTCACTTTTCTGAGCTACAGTGCCATTGATTTACACTGTAAACTGCCGAAGATTTGAGATCGCCCCCCCCGACCTTTATTAAATAGCCCTTTGCCCGGCCCCTTAGCCTAGGCCCCTCCCTATTCGTTTTTACATTCGCTGCTCTCTCTGGCCCCCACCACACAGCCCACTTGCTCTCTCTCTCTCTCTCTCTCAGTACTACTGTTACTGCTCCATCCCCTCGGGCTCCTACTCCTTATCCACCATTCTGTCTCTCTCTCCCCTGCTTCTTTTTGTGCCCTGCACAACCTATCCCTCCTTGAGTGGCATATTGGCTCTTTCCATTATGCTTCTCAGATTGCTCATCCTCTCTTCCCTTCTTCCCCTTCTCTACCTCCCTGCTGCTCTCCACCCCTCTCTTCCACCCAGCTATGTACTGGACCAAATATACTGCCCCCATGAAACTCTATCTGTGGTGCCATCCCCCCTATGTGCTCCCACTACTGGAAATGGGTGGCCACTCCGCAGTACCCTCGTTAGGGGCCTAAGGTATCACTCATCCCTTCTACCAGCCTTGGCCCACCTGACATCCCTCTGGAACCAGTATCAGGAACCTTTCTCCCGACCCTGCAAGAAGGGTAAAAGTAAACTCACCCTCATGGAATTACACTTTTGCTCCTTGAAGCTCCTGCTGCTGCTGCTGCTGCCACTGTTGGTCAATGTCCACCCTAATCCTGGCCCGAAAACATCAATTGCTGCCAGACATAAACCTCAACCTGGCACACTCATCCTTGCAACACTGAACATCTGCAGCCTGCTTACAAATATTGATGCCCTCCAAATCTTTGTTAACCAACCCAAACCTGACATTCTCACAATCGTTGGGATCCGGCTCTCACCTGAAGTGCCTGATGTGGTTATCCTGCTGCCTGGTTACAATATCTACAGACTGGATCGGAAGTCTAAAGGGGGAGGGGGGTTGTGCTATCTACCTCAAACACTCCCTCTTGGGTCATCCCATAACTACCTCTTGCTCTGATTCCTCCACCCAGCTCCTTCCCATTAATATACTACTAGGTGCTCAAAACAAAGCCCTGACAGTTGTTGCTGTGTACATCCCTCCAAAAGAGCAAGTAAGTGGTTTCAGTGCTGTCCTGGACTTTGTTTGATCATAACCTCATGGTGCTGAGTCAATCCTGCTTGGCAACTTTAATATAAACTGGTTGTCACCTGAAACAGCCAGTTTCAAGGATGCTTTATCCTCGGCAAACCTTACCCAACTGGTCGACTTGGCAACCAGGCAAAACTTCAAAACTGGCACTAGTACCATCCTTGATTTGGTCCTGACCAGTCATCATAATTGGATCATTAACGTCTCTGTCCTCCCGGACTCACTCAGTGACCACTCCCCTGTTACCTGTCAGTGGTACAACAAATTCTGCAAGCCTCCACCTAGAATCATCTGCAGTAGAGTACTGTCACGTGGCCAATTGTCACACCTCAAATCCCACCTGAGGCAGCAAGACTGGACCCCAGTTTACACAGCGGAGGATGTCAACTTGGCCCTGGATCACTTCATTACCATTTTCAATGCCCCCTGTGACTTCCATACCTCTTTCAAAAAATGTAAAGTAAAAGGCTTCTGCAAACCTTGGCTCTCTGCAAATCTAATCGCCCAGCTGAAATCCAGGGATTCGCTCTGGCAACAGGCGAGGGCATCTGGCTCGCCATCCGACTTCCAAAACTACAGACGTGCCCGTAATGACTGCACAAGATCAATGAGCCTTCACAAAAGTAACTACTACAAGGAAGCCCTCACCAATATGTGGGGCAATAGGAAAGCTTTCTGGAATAATATCAAGGAAGTCACTGGGAAACAACTGAAAACGTCCCCCACTATGCTAGTCATTGATGGGACAACCACACTTGACTACACTACAAATCGCCAACACCTTCAACTTTGTATTTACTGACCTCAGCAGTGTTCTCCCCCCTGATTTGTTTTAAGAAGATGTTACTACAACCCACCACCCCTGCCGCCTGCCCTCATCTACCTACCCACCTTTCTACTTTAAAGCCCTTCAGATGCATGAAACCCTCAAATATATTAAGTAAGCAATTGCCAGTTCCAGAAGTAGTGCTGACTCACTGGACCTCAAAATACTGCCCCTCACCCTTGATGATGTGATTGGACCACTCACTAAGATATTCAACCTTTCCCTCTGTTTTGGACAGTTCCCTAACATCTAGAAATCCGCAATCATGACCCCTGTCCACAAAAGTGGCGATTAAGTCCCTTCATGTGAATTATCACCCAAGCTCCGGCTTGTCATCGCTCTCCAAGGCCCTTGAACGTATAGTAGCTGACCAGCTTACTGAATACCTGGATAAATGTAATTTCCTATGCTCTCAACAACATGGCTTCAGGAAAGGGCATAGCACTACTTCTGCCCTCCTTGAATTCACTGGTGCAACCCACAGTCCCTTGGACAATGGCCTCCTTGCTGGGTCTGTTTTTATAGATCTAATAAAGGCCTTCAATACCATCCATCATGGTCTTCTAATAGAGCAGCTCCAGTTAGCTGGACTCTCCTCTATCTCTTCAGGAACAGAATTTGTACATCCTCTTACAGGTAACAAGTATGAAATTAAGGAATTTATTAATTGTGACACCACTTTTGTGATCTATATGTTGTGGTGTGAATGCAACTATATATACATAGGACTCACCACAAGAAATCTGAAGGTTAGAGTGCAGGAACATGTGAGAAATATAGTCAATGCAAGGATGGACACCCCGTGGGAGAACATTTCTTGAAAGCACATAACTCTGACCCTAAAGGTATGAAGTTTATGGGATTAGAATGGCAAGCAGCTATGAAATTTGGAGGTGATAGAATAAATGGGCTACTTAAGAAAGACAGCAGGCGGATATACAGACTTAAGACTGTTAAACCTGATGGTCTTAATGACCAGTGGGATTTGATACCCTTTCTGAAAGACGGTCGGAAATAGTTGGGGACAGAAGCAAAACATATTTTGTGTGAGATTTTGTGTTTTCTCTGTAATATTCATTTTTGTCTTGATTTGTATTGTTTTGTCTTTCTCATTTCAGAAATTGGTGTGAGATGTTATCTGAGTGGATCCCCATCAGAATGGTCTCCCTTCTCCCACTGTTGGCCTGAAGTGGATGTAGGGTGATCACAATTTTGACATCAGCTTGTCTTGAGTGTCACCACTGTTATGTTGTTCAAAACACCTTCATTTCATCCTGTGTCTTGACATTACATCTCATAAGCCATTTGTTTGCCATCTAGTGACATCATCTGGTACTGCATACTCTACTTCATTATTTTCACCTTGAATTTGTATTCATTCATAGGTACCTTTAACCTGCAGTGTAATTTATACTGTATTAAATGAATTTACAGATTAAATTAGGAGATGATGTTTATACAAATTTTTCAGTCCAGATACTTGTAGACATGACAGCTTAAACTAAGACAGAAATATTGTGAACATACATAGAAAGTGTTAAGAAAGTATAATGACTGTCAATAGCCTTGTGTAGTAATTTGGGTATTTATTCTTTTTTGTCTGTATTTACAAACAAAAACTCTTTGTATATATTTTGTAGAAGAATATTTCCTTAGAATTTGTCCATTTTGTTAAAATAAGTGACTATATATTGGAAGAATAAATGATTAGATAGAATAGGGTATAGAATGAATTAATTGTCACTTAATTATGATGTCATAACTAACAGCACATATTTATGTTGTTGTTTGTAAGATTGGCTATGCCTCCTTTGAAGGCATTGAGCCAAAGCGCAGGGGTCCTGGATTTGCCGCATGGATTAAAACACTTGCATTATATTTTTCCGTGCTCCTGATTGCTCATTTCTTAGGTTCAGCATTTATAACTTGAGGTTTGCACCTCACGCTGTGAGCACCCACTCAAAGTGTCGTGCTGTTCGCCTGTTGGATTTGTTTGACCTCTGTCTCTTCAACCTGGTTCAAAAGCTATCTGGAAAATCACTCCCAAAGAGTCAAAATTGCTGATGTTCTCTCCGATGCAAGACTCGTCCGATCAGGAGTTCTACAGGGATCCATTCAGGAGCCCCTCCTGTTTAGTCTCTTTCTGAGCAGCCTTCTACAATCCTGCACAGAACAATTTCTCCTTTAGGCTGATAATGCAGTCATCCATGAAATCCATAAGGATCTCCTACCCCTTCAAAACAAACTTCAGCGTTGCTTTGCCTCAGTTGAAAGCTGGTTTACCAAGCATAAACTGCTACTTAAATACAAAAAAAAAAATCTATGTTTTTCTGCAGCACTCACAACAAATTCAAGCTGCAATCTTTGACTATGACAAACTGCCTTGGAACCACCCTTGAGCAGGTACACTCCTTTAAATACCTTGGGATCACCTTAAACAGTCACCTATTTTATGGAACCCACAGCGACAGTGTTGCCAAAGCTACAAATACCTGCCTTGGTCTCCTCTACAGGCACAGACAGCACCTTACACCAGAAGTCTTAAGGGTCACTGTTCAGAGCTCAGTTGTCTCAGTTATGGACTAGGGCCTATCATCTATGGCTCCGCCTCGCAAACGGCTCTTAGATGCATATCCACGATGCTCAACAAAGCCTGCTGGTTCATCACTGTCTCCCACTGTCTCACTCATATGTGTGACCCATTTGCACAATCTGGCTGGCTTCAACTCTCAAACTGCATTAAATACCCGACCTGTACTATGGCAAAGAAAATCACCTTGGGTCTTGCGCCACCTAGAGTCCAAACTCTCCTTTGCCCTAGCAGCAAGCTTAGACCCACAAGAGGCTCTGCAACCCAACTCTTTCAGGTTCCCCGCTGCTGAACTTCTCAAGGTCAAAGATCCTTTGCCTATAGGGCCCTCAGCTGGATGAATATGCTCAGCAGTAATCTCTCATCTGTGCCAATGCTTTGACTATTCAAGTCCAAACTACACCTGCATCTCACTGCCTCCAGCACCTGTGACTGCCCCACTTAATTACCTACCTCCCCCATTGCCTCTTTAACCCACCTCCCCCCCCCCACACTCTTAGCTGCCCTTCAGGTCCCCAACTTGCACTTCTGCTATCCTCTACCCCCACTTCTATTCTTTCTTATTTCAGTCTCATTTTTCTTCTTTTTTTTCCTTGCCTCAGCACTTCTACTTGTATTAGGACAATGCCTCTGGCTGCTCCCTCAGTTAGTTCCCCCCACTTGTTCTGTTCTCCTTCTGCTGTTGCTCAGTGCACTAGCACTCATTAGCCCATCTGTCCATGACCACATACTTGTATTTAGTGTTATGATGATTACCTTGCCTATTGTAACTGAATGTCTTGTCTCCTCTGTATTGTACCTCCTTTGACATGGAACCTTTGTAAAAGAGCCTTGGCTTAAAGGTACTTGTAAACTTAGATTTAAATAAATAAATAAATGTGAGGTTGAAGAGTCAAACAAATTCAAGCTCCATAGTGAGGAACATAAAAAGAACATCAAATGCATTCAAACCCACAGCTTTATTTCAAAAATTTGTCTGGAGCATCAAATCATAGTCCAGAAATACTGACCAATCAAAATTACTGTGTGTGTGTTTTAAAACGCCAGATATACAAAGCCATCAAACATAAGAAAAAAACAGTAGCACCTCTTGAATGAAGAAATACCTCACTGCCGATCTCAGATTTTCTCAAGTCACTACAGCAAAGTAATGTTTATATAAAATTAGAGTCAACCACCACTTTGCGATGTCAAGGGGAAAACTACTTTTTTCAAGAGCAGATACCGGAGGAGACAGAGATGGCCGCTGGCTATGTGCTCTTTATTTTGTGGAGAAGAAGAATAGGGAAGCAGGGAGATTCTGTTTTAAAACTTTTTTTTAAAAGGTGTGCCACCTACACTTTTTTGAGAACATCTCCTTTCCAGTTCAACTTATTGCTGGCCCCCACTGTGCACCTCTTCTGCTTTTCGTCTTTTCCTTTTTGCAGGATGAAGGCCAGCTGGTGGCCTGGGGGGTTTCCCCTGAAGCTGTGCCGGATTGCAAGCAATGAAGAAGAAGCCGTTGAAGTGGCTTCTGATTGGAGAGAGGACTGTACCAGGAAAAAAGTTTCCACTGTGAAGATTTCAAGGTTTTCAGTCTCTATATCACTGAGGAATATTCCTTCCAATTGTGTGCTTTTACGAGAAGGACAAAAAAAGTTCTCATCCTTCATATCTTATATTTCCTTGTGAAAATTGAATTTCTGTGTAAATTTTTGCTTACTGTTTTACTGTTTTTGAGATGTACTGTTTGGTATAAGTCTGGTATATAAATCACGGTTTTGGTGCAGACACGCTGATACACATGATACGTATGATAACATTTATGTTAGTTTAAATGTGCTCACTGCTCACTGTTTATGTATTTTGCTTTACAAACATATTTTTTATTTTTAGTATATTTAAGACACAGCAGTTTTCATGCTGTATGCAAATTAATCACCTGCCAACACATCTTTAAACAGCACATGTGCATTACTTCTTAGTTAGATTGTAATAAGACTTGCACAGCATGGAGTGTGGAGCGTGGAGCTGTTTTAACTTTGGGATTGGTATTCTTAAATCATAGAAGTCCTGATCCTGTTTTTGGTTTTACATGACTTTTGCCTGTGATTTTGTATTTTGTACCTCGTACTTTGTACCCTGTAAATCACACTTACTAGCCAACTATTTTGCCATGCTTTTTGAGTCCTGTTGAGTTTCCAGCTGACTAATAAGCTAAGTAAAGCTATTACAGCATAGATGTCGGCGAGCAGATTGCTTTAGTGAGAGACCAGGTCATGCTGTAAGATCATCACAGCTAGCTGTCCTAATATTTGCTTTAGTATCTGTATTTTTTGATGCACTAAAGAAGAGGTCTTTCCTTTATTAATCTTTTTCATCTGGGCAAAAGTAAGTTAAAATAATTACAGTTAAGAACAGAATCCTTTTATTTAAACAGAGAATTTTAGAGCATAATAGAGCAGCAGTGTTGCTTACTATTTTTACTATTATAAAACTCTATCTCTTCCAAGCTTAGTAATTGGAAGGATTATTTTAAACTTCTCAACCTTGTCTAGTGGATTAGCTGATTAGAATTGTTAGCATTATTTAATTGTGTATAGCAATTATATGTATTATAATATACTTATTATACTTACTAAGAAGATATTCAAAACATGACAGCTAAAGGGGAGGTTCTGATAATGGGAGACTTCAACATGCCAGATACAGATTGGTCAATACCAGCAGGAACATCTGCCAGAACTAGGCACATGGTGAATTCCCTGCAGGGGGAGGGCCTCAAACAACTGATACAACAACCCACAAGAGACAGGGCTATCCTAGATGTGGTACTGACTAACAGGGAAAGGATCACAGATCTCCAGTTAGAAGGTCACGTGGGGACCATTAGCCATCACATGGTATGGTTCAATTTGGCCACTAGAACAAAATCATCCCATTCCAAGGCAAAAATATGGGACTTCAGATTAGCTGACTTTGATAAGATGGCCAACAGTGTTAAGCTAGCCCTGGCAAAAAGAAATACAGGTGAGGAGGTACAGGCAAAAGTGGGCAAGCATTAAAGATGCAATATTTGAAGCAACATCCCATTGTGTTAGTGAGAAAAGGAATATAGAAACATAGAAACATAGACTTTGATGGCAGATAAGCACCCGCTTGGCCCACCGAGTCAGCCCATTTCCCTACCTAGAGGATAAGCTGCAGATCCTATTTAACCAACAGCCTATTTCTTCCTACCCCCCACAAAAATTGCCTTATGTCTGTCCCATGCATTCTTGAATTCTCCCCCAGTTTTAGACCCCACAACCTCCTCAGGAAGGCTGTTCCATGCATCCACCACTGCACCAAGGAAGTGCAAAAGAAGAAGGAAACCATTTTGGTTCTCAAACACAGTAGCAGAAAAAAGTCAGAGCCAAAAGGTTGGCCTTCAGGAAATATAAGGGAATGCAGCAGGATGAAGATAGGGAGGCATACCAAACTTCTCTAAGGGAAGTAGGGAAGGTAGTAAGGCAGGCACAGTGCCAAACAGAGGAAACACTAGCATGAACAGTAAAAGAAGGTGACAAGACTTTCTATAGATACATTAGTAAAAGGAGAACGTCCAGAGGGGGTTTTGCTAAGATCAAAGGGGATAAGGGGGCGTGTGAGGAGGAGGAGTATGTAAAAGTGTCTATTCTAAATAGATACTTCTGCTCAGTATTTACTGAAGAGAAGGTAGGGCAGGGCCCACAACTCTGCACCATGAACACAGGGGGGAGGGAGGTGTGCACTAGTCCCTTCACAAAAGAAAGGGTCCTACAAGAGCTCAACAAGCTCAGGGTGGACAAGGCAATGGGACCTGATGGCATACATTCCAGGGTACTAAAGGAGTTAAGGGTGGAACTAGTAGAGCCATTAGCAGAACTGTTTAGTGAGTCTCTGAGCACAGGAGAAGGGCTTATGTGATCCCACTCCACAAAAGTGGTAGCAGGGAGGAGGCAGGGGACTACAGACCAGTCAGTGTTACTTCAGTAGTGGGCAAGATTATGGAGACACTCCTTAAGGAAAGGATAGTGCAACACCTGGAATCCGTAGGAGCACAGGATCCAAGATAGCACGGGTTTAGAAAAGGAAGGTCCTGTCAAACTAATCTCATAGATTTCTTTGACTGGGTAACCAGAGTGGTGGACCGAGGGGGAGCAGTTGATGTTGCCTACCTTGACTTCAGCAAAGCTTTTGATACTGTTACACATAGAAGATTGCTTAATAAGTTGGGTAGGCTTGGGGTAGGTCAGACTTTGGTCAACTGGGTGGCAAACTGGTTGACTGGCAGAAAACAGAGAGTGGTGGTAAACGGTATACAGTCAGAAGAGATGCAAGTCACAAGTGGGGTACCTCAGGGATCAGTCCTGGGGCCAGTCCTCTTAAATATCTTCATCAATGACATTGCAGATGGACTGGAGGGTAAGGTTTGTCTGTTTGCAGATGACACCAAGATCTGAAACAGAGTACATGATCCAAATGGGGTGGACAGAATGAGAAGAGATCTGGATAAACTAGCAAAATGGTCAGAAGAGTGGCAACTGTGGTTTAACACAAATAAATGCAAGATCATGCACATAGGGAAGTGAAACCCTGAAGCCACCTACAGGCTGGGGCGGTGGTTGCTGGCAGGAACAAGGGAAGAAAGAGACTTGGGCGTCATCATCACCAATGACCTGAAACCATCCAAGCAGACCTCTAAAGCAGTACTGTAGGTAAGGCTAGAGGGATGTTGGGGTGTATTAGTAGCGGTATCACAAGTCGGAAGAGGGAGGTAATAATCCCTCTTTACAAGACACTGGTTAGGCCCCATCTGGATTACTGTGTGCAGTACTGGAGGCCACATCTTCACAAGGACATTAACCAAATTGAGGCAGTCCAGAGAAGGGCAACCAAAATGTTGCTGGGACTGCATCAGAAAACATATGAGGACAGATTAACTGAACTCAATATGTATACCCTAGAGCAAAAGAGGGAGAGAGGTGATATGATTGAAACATTCAAAAAGGCATTAACAAGGTGAAAGAGTCTAACATGTTTCAATATAAGAAAAATAACAGGCCAAGAGGACACAGCACGAGATTAGAGGGAAGCCAATTAAGAGGTAATGTGAGGACGTTCCTTTTCACAGAAAGGGTGGTGGATGCATGGAATGGCCTACCTCAGGAAGTGGTGGATATGAATACAGTGCAGGGCTGAAAACAGGCATGGGATAGGCATAAGGAAGCAATACTGATGGGTATGAATAGATAGGCCATTGACAGAGCAAAGGCCTATGGCACATTCATAAGGTAGAAAAAGAAATGAGCAGACTGGATGGGCCTTGCGGTCCTTATCTGCCATCAACTTCTATGTTTCTATATGTTTATGATATTGATGTTTTAAGGTGTTTTATTGAATTAAGTGTGTGCTAGATATAATATTGTATGTTTATTCAATTTTTCCGTCGAGGAAAAAGAGTGTAAAGATTTAAAAGGACATTATGAAGCTAAGGATTTGGTGACTCCTCCCTTGATTGTGACATCATATTTTGATGCTGGAGGGTTAATTCTTTGGACTTTAAAGGCCCTTTGGATTGGTCTATTGGACTATTGGACTTTTCTTGGAGTTTTGGATTACCTGGCCAGTTTTAGACAGATAAAAACCTGGTGTTTTATGAGGAAGATTTTCCTGGTGAACAACGAAGGCAGTTTTACCATCTTTGGAAATACATACTACAGTTTTCTTCTTGAAGTATTCCAGTTTTAATAAATCTTTGATTTTGTCCTCTGGGCTTATATGTTATTATTTTTTTAAATTTTTCTTTTCATATTTTGTTTGTACAGTATTTGCACAGTGTCTATTATCTGTATTGGTGGCATTTGATGTAATATATTTGTATAGAGGTTGTTAAAATCATACAAAGTTTGCACAGACGGAGATACATTGGGTTAAATTACATAAGGGAGAACAGAATGGAACAGAGCTGAAGTGGAAGAGAAGAAAGTGAGACAGATTTAAGGGGATCTGAGAAATTCTGCTACAAGAGCTTCCACTGTGGACTTTTCTGCTGTTCACAATAATTTAGTATATTGCACTTTTTATTTATTCTCATTGCCCTCATTGTTATTTCCTGGTTAAAATAGTTTATTTATTTTATTTATTTCAATTCTAGGATTACAATTACCTTTGAGCCCAGGGCTCTTTTACAAAGGTTCCATGTCAAGACATAGGTATCACATGACAATATGCAAAATTGTTACACAAGTAAGGGTAAAGGATATCAAATTAATTTTGAACAGACAGGGAGAGGGTAAAGTGGAAAGGAAGAGGACATTAGGGGAGGGTGGTAGAAAGAAATGGGAGGGGTAAAGGCAGGAGGTAAGGAAAATGAGAAGAGAGGGAGTGGGGGTAGTAGTAGTAGTAGTAAAATGTTTTATTCATACAAAAAATGAATAAGGATATCTCCACTGAGCCGAAGCTCCTTTACAGTGAGATCCAGGTAGGGGAGGTGGGGGGTAGGTAAGGATAAGAAGGGTGGGGTGGGGTGAAGCAGCCAGGAAGGTGGCATTTTCAGGTGCTGTAGAGCTGATGGGGCAGAGGCCAAACTAGAGCAAGTGCGTTATGTAAGGAGCTAGATATAGGAAGAGCGGTAGCGGAGCGGAGTTGCATAGACATTATCTGTGACAGTCGCAGATGCTGGAAGCGACCAGGGTGTTTTGGAGCCTGGATTTGAAGGCCCCTAGCCCAGTGGTATTGATAGTATCATTGGCAAGACCATTAAACCAAGTGGATGCCCTGTAGGCAAATAAATTATGGCCAATGGCTGTGCAGCAGCGAGGGATATGGAAAAGTTGTGGCTTTGATCCTCTAGTAATTCTGGCACTGGTTTTCATTTGAAGGAGTGAACAGATCCTGGGAGGGGCAGTTCCCAACTGTATTTTCTTCGCAACCACGCAGGTTTGGTACTGAATTCTATTATCAAGTTGAAGCCAGTTAGCTTGTGAGTAGTGGTCACAGGTGTGTGTGAGCCATTCGGCCCCAGTGATGAGTCGACAGGCCTTGTTTAGGGTGGTAGTAATCCTTCTGAGTGCAGTGGTAGTGGCAGTGCTATAGATAACAAGACCATAGTCAATCTGGGAGATGATGGAGCTTTGAACTGCAGCAAAGAGTGCCTCTTTAGTCAGCTGCTGGCGAAGCCAGTAGAGTAAGCCCAGTCTAGTATTCACAGTTTTAGCGACATTGGTTATGTGTGTTCCAAAGGACAGGTGTGGGTCTAAGGTGATTCCTAGGTATCTGAAGGAGTCAACCTGCTTCAGGGAGTCCCCAAGGCAGGTGTTTAAGGAGAGTTGGTGGTGTTTGTGCTTGTTTTGGTGGCTGGTGAAAATCATGGTCTTTGTTTTTATTCTGGTTAAGGATTAACTTATGTTCTTTGAACCAGCTTTCAACAGAGGTGAAGCCGTGTTGAAGGGTTTGTTGCAGGAGGCTTGGGTCATGATGAGTGGCAAGAATCACTGCGTCATCTGCATAGATTATGACTTGCTGAGAGGTGGAGTCAGGGAGGGAGTTGAGGAACAGGCTGAACAGCAATGGGCCCAGGATGGAGCCTTGGAGGACACCAGAGCAAACCTTTTTAGTGTTGGAGACCACGCCTGATATTTTTACACATTGGGAACTGTTGTCAAAATAGCTATTGAACCATTTCACTGATTCCATGGAGAGGCCAATGTTCAGTAGCTGATGAAGCAGGAGGCAGTGGTGGACAGTGTCAAAAGCCTTTGACAGGTTAATGAATGTAACTCCGGTTAGGCAACCCTGATCAAGGGAGTTTCGAATGGCTCCTGTAAACTCAAGAAGTGCAGTGGCAGTGCTGTGTCCTTTTCTAAATCCGTGTTGCTGCCGGCAAAGGATGTTGTACTTGTCCAGATGATCAGTGAGCTGGTCTGCTACTATCCGTTCCAGGGCCTTAGAGAGGGGTGGCAGGATAGAGATAGGTCGGTAGTTCACATAGGAGGTTCAGTCACCACCTTTATGGATAGGTGTGACAGTCTCTGCCTTCCATTTGTCAGGGAATTGGCTGAGAGAGAAGGAGAGATTAAAGATCCTGGTGAGAGGCCCCTGAACCTCGTCTAGAGTGAGGGACAGAAGTTTGAAGTCCAGTGTGTCAGCACTTGATCTAGTGTTTTTGATGGCTTTGGAAATGTATTTCCTGATGGTATTTTTGCTTACTGTTCTGAAGTAGAAAGGGGGACAATTTTTAGGTGATGACTGATGGGTGGGAATAGGGAGGTCGATGTTGTTGAAAAAGTCAGGGGGGAGGATGCTGCTGAGTTTGGTGAAGGCATCACTAAAAGGTGCTGGCTATGACTTTTAGGTCCAGGATAGTATTCCCTTTTATTGTGATAGCAGTAGGGGGTGATTTGGACTCCTTCCCGGTAACATCTTTAATGTTATTCCAGAATGCTCTTGCATTTCCCCATGTGTCAGCCAGTGCAGACTTGTAGTATTCAGATTTCTGTTGGCATATGGATTTGGTGCAATCATTTCTAGCTCTTTTGAAATTTTGGATGTCCGCCTATTTCTCTGGCTAGTTCCCAGAGGTGGTCCCTGTGTTTCAGCTTCTTTAAGAGGGAACCCGTGAGCCAGGGATTGCAGAGGAGTTTAATTTTTCACTTTTTTGGTGGGGCAAAGATGTTACAAGCTTCACTGAAAATGCGTATGAATGGATCAAGGGCTGTATTTGCATCAGGGGCCAGGTTGATGGGGGACCAGTCTTGATTTAGTAGGTGTGATTTTAGGTGGGTTAGCTTCTCACGGGGTAGGACTCTGCTCAGGACGACCTTTGGTGGAGATTTCCAGAATTTGTTTGACCAGGTGCAGCTGACGGGGGAATGGTCGCTGAGAGAGTCAGGCAGTACGGCGAAGCTAGTGATCGGGAGGGGCTGAGTCAGGATCCAGTCCAGTAAAGTGCTGGTGCCGGTTTTGTAGTTCATTCTAGTTGTGGAGTCCAATATCTGTGTGAGGTTTGCTGATGTGACCATGTCCCTGGTGTCACCAGCATCAGGTCCCAACCAGTTTGTGTTGAAGTCACCCAGTGTGATGACTTCGGGGTCGGGTGGGAGTGATTTGATGTACTCCAGTACTGCATGGAGGCCTGGTCCCTGTTCTTTCTGGGGGATATAAATAATGATGACCGAGAGGGCTTTGTGCTGAGCTCCAAGCAGGATTTTGATATGCAATAGCTGGGCATTTGGTGTTGGTAGGTCAGTGTGGACAGTGTGTCCCATAAGGTTGTCTTTTAGGTAAAGGGCGCAGCCCCCTCATTTTGATTTTCAGTCAAGCCTAAAGATAGTGTAGCCAGAGATGGAGATTGTACAATCAGGAACCAAGGGGGTGAGCCAGGTTTCTACTACTGCCAGGATATCAGGCTGGGGGGCATTTGCGAAGGCTTGTAGTTGATCATATTTAGATAATAAGCTGCAGATGTTCAGGCAGAATATGGAGATAGTGCCAAGGCACTTGGTTTGGGTGGAGTTCATGGCAGCCTGAGGGCCAGGGTTGGGGTGAATGTTTCCAGATAATAGCAGGAGTAGGAGAAGGAGTTTCAGGGTGGCCAGGCACAGTTCCCTGCAGGAGAACCTGCGGTACTTGATTGAGGAGGGTTTGTTTGTGGAAGTTTTGTGTGTGCAAAACAGAAGCGTAGTGAGCTGTGGTGGTAGTGGGGCACACTGCACCCTGGTATGAAGGTGTGGGCACAGTGTGGTGTGGTGAGCCCTAGAGGTGAGAAAGTTGTCAGGTAGCGTGGTGCAAGTGTGGCTATAGCACAGATTATGCTTATAGCTATGCGGGGGTGATGGAAAGCAGGATGGAGGGAGCTGGAGCAATGGGGTGAGGGCAAAAAGGAGGAGAGGGAGGCAGGGGATAGTAGAGAAGGAAGGCATAGTTTGTGGAGGGGGAAAAGAGAAAGGAGCTGTGAGGAAGGCTGAAGTGGATGTACTACAACGTGAGGGCAGAGGAAGCAAGAGAAAAAAAGGGGATTTAGGCAGGTAGGCAAGCGAGTAGGGTGGCAGATCAGGCCCCAAGAGCAGGGGACAGAGAGAGTTATAGGAGGGTAGTAGAATTAGGCAGGAAATATAACTCAGCAAAAATACAGTCCTCAGATTCAGCAGTGCACAGCAGAAGTAAAATACAGATAGAACGGTAGTCCTATTCGGCAGTAAACAGTGTACACTATCAGCAGATAAACAAATAGTTTTTTTAGCAACCACTGGGCAGCTACGCTTGGGGCAGAAAATAGCAATCCAGCCCTCCAGTCTGTAGGAGACCAGGAGATAGTGAGGTGGGTGCTGTGACAAAAGCTGTGGCAGAGCGCAATGCTAGTCTATGGGCACAGCAGCCCTGAGCTAGGCCACGGAGTTAGCGGTCGCTGCAGCCAATCATGACCAGGCAGAGAGGGCAAGGACCAATCAGGTAGAGCTCTGAGTGTGCTGGGTCAATGGAAGCACACATGGCTTTCCCGGACTGAGTTGGGCTTCCTTACCTGTCACCATGGATCAGGGAGGTGGCCAGAGGTTGCAAGAGCCAGATATGGTGGCTGAGTGGTAGAGCTGCTGAGTCTGTTAGCAAGAGTGCAAGGTTTGAAGCCTGCAGTTACACCAAGGATATTATTTTAGTAGGCTATAGGGGTTAGGGACTTTGAGAGCCTTAAACCTATAGCCAACAACAGTCCAAATGTGATGGCTGAGTGGTAAAGCTGCTGAATGTGGTAGTAAGGGTGCAGGGTTTGATGCCTGCAGTGGCACCAATAATAAAATTTTGGCTGAGTGTGGGGGTTAGAAGCTTTGATAGTCTTAGAATATAGATGACAATAGTCTGATACGATGGCTGAGTGATAGCGCTGCTGACTCTGGTTGAAGGGGTACAGGGTTTGAGTCCTGCAGTGGTAACAAGAGAGAAATAATAAATATTTTTTAGCAGACTATGGGGGTCAGAGACTATAAGAGCCTTAGAAAGTGAGAATAAAATAGCAAAGATATGGTGGTTAGGTGGTAGAGCTGCAGACTGTGATAGTAAGGGTATTGAGTTTGAGACCTGCAGTGGGAGAGAGGGCAAGTATTTTTCTTTCTAGGGAGAAGGAAAGGTTAAAAGCTAAAAAATAGAGGTAGATATTGGCCTGGTTTGTTGGCTTAGTGGATGGGCTACAAACTTTGGAGTGAGGGATACAGGGTTTGAGACTTACGAGGGGACTAAAGGTGGGCCAATGGAAAAGGAGGTAGTAGAGATTAGAAGAGAAAGGATTAGGAGAGAAGCAAGAATGCAGCAACCCCTAGTGATCAGAGTGTATAAGCTGCAAATGGGAAAGTGGGCACTTAGTAAAAATAGTGGTAGGTCACATGATGTGTCACGTGACCTGTAGGCAACAACAAAGGGAGTGACACCCTAAGGTGGCTGGGGCAGGCGGGGCAATCTGGGAGTGATGCCCCTGGGTGGCTGGGGCGGGGCAGTCCACATGCAGCACTGACGGGCTAGTACCTCTCCACAAGCAGGCTGGAGGGAAGGAGGCTTGGGCTCTCAGGATAGGGTTATCTGTTCTGTGGATTTTGGGAAGGAGACAAAACCTGGATGTCTGGGGATGCTGAACTATAAGTCTCTTAGCAGAAGCAGGGAGCTCTGTTTTCAATAGCAGAGGTGATGATGGTGGTGGTGACCTCAGTCTGATAGTCAGCAGTGGGGTCCTGTGGAAGAGAAGAATAAAACCTGGTGTCAGAGAGGTGCTGTGTGGCTTCCGTGATGTATAGCTCCTTTTGCCAGACCACAACAGCACCTCCCTTATCAGCTGGTTTGTTAATGTCATTCCTACATTGCAGAGATCTGAGGGCTACAAGCTCACCAGATGTCAGGTTGGAATGGATGTGCCTGCAATGAAGATTGAAGTTAATGGTATTTTCCATGCATTTGTTAAAAAATAATCAACAGCAGCAAAATGTCCTGGAGGGGGTGTCCATGCACTGCGCTGGGGATTGATATCGTTGATTGTTCTGATGATACTGTCATCTGTGGGAAGAGGAGTCTCATTAGAAAAATGAGCTGTAAGGTGTACTCTACGATAGAAGCACTGCAGATCAACTTGAACCTAGGGTGTATCAAGATATCTGGCTGTAGGCACAAAAGAGAGACCTTTGCCAAGGAATGATTGCTCATTTCGTGTCAGGGGAATGTCTGGAATAATACATAATACCAAATTGTTAGGTTGTGCCTGACTCGAGGGCTCATGTTGCTTGTTGATCTGCTGGGTGAGAGACTGGAGTTTTGCAGATTTGGGCCCAGATATTCAAAAGGGTTGTGCCATACACAAGTCTGAAAATGTGCCATTTTGCGATATTCAGCGGGAGGCAGATGCGCCCCCCAAATCACAATGCACAAGAGCGCAATGATAATGAATGCATGCGCAACTGAAAGGGGAGGAACCATGCATAAATGGCACAGTGCGATATTCAGCAACATGCGCCATGTACAATAGGGGAGCAAACGGAAGTTGCGCGATAGCGGAAATGATCCAAAATAAAAAGGAACTAGAGAGAGGTGCAAGAACGCTACAGGGAATCCACATGTTGGTGAACTGCAGGCAGCCACACTGGCACACAGAAACTGTGAGCAGGACAGGGCAGGAGCAGGACAGAGCACCTGGAACCACCAGGAACAGGGAAGGTGTGGGGAGCCACAGCACAGGACAAGATTTGGAAGTGCCACACAGCACTGAGGGCACAGACAGTGGGCAGTACGGCCACTACAGGGAGGTGTTCCCGGTACAGGGGGAGTAGCAGCAGGGACAGCGGGGGGGAACAGTAAAACAGCTGCCAGGGGGGGTAACACAAGCCAGGGACATGGCCAGTGCCACCATCCAGATGAAGGCAGTTATGAGGGGGGTGAGAAGGCATGCAGCAGGGGGGCACGGCCATGGAAGGGCCTGTTGGCGGTATGCTCCCAACAGGCAATACCGAGCCCACACCAGCTTCGAGCTGTACACTGATACTGAGATCGTGGGCTGGTACCGCCTATACCTGATGATCCTGAGGTGGCTCTGTGAGCTGTGCAGTGATGTGATGCAGGCACCCACATGACGGAGCCATGCTCTGTCAGTGGAGACCAAAGTAACAGCTGTCATGTGCCTGCTCACCATGGGTACCTTCCAGAGACCAACAGGGGACACGACAGGCATAACCCAGTCAGCCACATCACGCCTTCTTACCCAATTCCTCAGCGCACTGCTGCCACATGCTGTGGAGTACATCTGTTTTCCCAGCACACCAGCGGAGTGCACAGCAAACATACAGGAGTTCCACAGGGTAGCACGTATGCCTGGCATGCTTGGGGCAATAAACTGCACCCATGTGGCCATCTGCACACCACCTGACCCCTAAGGGGCCGCATACATGAATCGGAAGGGGTATGCAAGCATCAACTGCCAGGTGGTGTGCGATGCCAAGGGGCACATAATCAATGTCTGTGCCATGCACCCTGGGGGAGCACATGATGCCTTCATCTGGCACCAGTCCGCACCGTGCCACAGGTTCAAGACTGGGGACATCCCCTCTGGCCACCTAGTGGGTGAGTATGCAAATCACGCAGAAAGACATAAAGCTTGGGAGGGGCATAGTCAGAAGTGACATGGTTACTGGCCTAGATGGCCCATGGCAGGGCAACGCTGATCACCAAACTAATGTCCACCCTCTACACACAGGTGACAGTGGATACCCACTCTGTCCCTGGCTGCTCACACCGTACCGGCGACCCGTGACCCCATCGCAGCAATGCTATAATGAGGCACATGCCACCACACGCAATGTCATCAAGCGGGTATTCCGGATGTTGAAGGCACATTTCCATTGCCTGGACATGTCTGGTGGTGCCCTACAGTACAGCCCCTCAAAGGCCTGTGGGCTATTCCTGGCCTGTTGCATCCTGCACAACATGGCCAACAACTGTGGGATAGCCATACAGGTCGAAGAGGGGGACAGCAATGGGGACGATGAGGATGCCGGTGAAGATGGTGATGGGCAGCCCCCCCTTGGTCGATGGGACCCCCGACTGATCCAGATGGCACAGCTGCACTGAGACACCATCACAGAGGAGCATGTCAAACAACCCAGGTAAGTCATGGGGCCATGTGCAACCACCAGTGGCAAGGGCACAACCCACAAACACTCATGGACAAACCCCAGGGGTGCATGTCGCTAAGGGAATTGGCCGAGCATGGTCCCGCCCACACACCGTCAGGGATGGGCAAGGTCTAACACGGCATGTGGTCACACACACACACACACACACACACACACTCTCTCACACAAACACACCACAAGACATGCACAAAGGGTAGGAGGCACACCGACCCCAACCGCCACCCCTAGCCACACACACGTCCACAGACCACCACGCCCAGTGCCTGTCATTGTGCGTGTGTCAGATGCTGGGCACCATTACACAGTGGCAGACAGCGCAACGCAGGCATCATCATGCACACGCCACAGCGGACAACAGCCGGGAGGGTGTGCAGATGGAACGTGTGTGTGTGTGCAGGGCCGGGTACCCCACCCATGAATTGCACATTGAATAACACAATGCACACAGGGCAGCATCAGACAGTAGCCATGGTGGGAGACAGATCAGTCATGCACCACAGTGTCACGGCCGCCGCGGATGTGTGGGTGGCCCTGCTGAGACCCGCCAGCAGTGACAGGCTGACCAATGGTCTCATGGGGTGGCATTGACGGTCCCCCAAGGGTTCTGCTGCGTGAACGTGACCGTGCTCACACAGGAGTCGCAGCACACTGAACATGCCTGCACCAGGCATGCTGGGGATGCCCACAGCTGAACCCGGTGTCAACAAGGAGGGTGTCGCATGACACCAGGAATGGGGGTTGACATTGCACTGCACGGTGTCTGTGATGCATGGGCAAATAACTGTGTGCCCACTGTGGCCATGGCAGCTATGATTGTCTGTGTCAGCCTGCCAATGGCAGCGGTTACATCCTCCCGCATCCAGTCCATCCCTGCCAGGAGCAGACCGGTGTCCCTACTGCGCCGCTCCTCTGCCTGGCTCAGAGCCGCACTGAGTGCATCTACCACCATCACAAGCCGCAACTGCTGATTGATTGATTCTTGGAGTATGCGGGTGTGCTCTTCTAAGAGGTCATCTGCCTTATCGGCATGCTGTCCCTCACGGTGTTCGCGGCCCTGATGGGTAGCACCCCTTGAGGCTGGGAACTGCACACCAGGGTTAGGCCTGGGCATGTCCACAGGTGGTGCACTGATGCCACCCCCGACACTGTACCCATAAGGCCATTGGCCGACTGCTGACACTGCCCCTCCGGCTGGCACTCTCCAGGGCTCAAAAGTGCCATCGCAGTGGCCGCAACAGCCCCACTGCCCTGGACACACACACCAGTGCTGCCCCACTGGTGCAGACAGGCACAGGCTGGGACTGTGATGTCAAGCAGGCCTCCATGGCGGCACCACCCATGGCTATGCCCGTGATGTCACCTGCTGTGTGGCCATCCTGCGGCCCACACATATCACTGTCCATGAAGTAAGCTCCATCATCATCAGTGATGGATCTGACACCAGCCTGAGTCTCAGCATGCTGGCATCCATGGATGCTGGCACGCTGCGACATGGGCAGGGCCTCCTCTGCACCTGCTCCACCAACATCAATCCAGACAGCCAGGTGGGCCCACTGTCACCCTGACCCTCAGACATCTGTGGAGGTGGACAGGGCCCTCCTCTATGTCCATGGTATCACCCTCAGTGGACAAGCCCACCACCGCTGACCCATGTAGATGCTCAGGAACTGTAAGGGAACACAGTAGCATTAATGTATCTTCCCTACCCTGTCTCCCCCCCATTGACAGACCAGGACCTACCATGCAGTGATGGGCTATCACCCATCTGGAATCCACCACCTGGAACACCCTCGATGGCATAACGCCACATGCTGCCAGCATCCCACTCTTCTTGTGGGGTCAGGCATTGCATGGCCGGCTGTCCCCCAACGGTCGCAGCCCATGCTGCCCTGTTGGCAGCCACCTTGTCCTTAATCCTCTGCCTGTCCATACTCATCTTCTTTTTGCACTCCTGCAGGGACTGCTGGTGGCTGCCATGCAGGTTGACGGCACGTGCCACCTCTTCCCATGCAGCAGCATGGGCCTGTGGGGTTCCCCGCTGTCCACTGAGCAGCAGCTCCTGGTCAAGGTAGGCCACAAACAGGGCATCTGTTTCTGCCTTGGTTAAGTTAGGCCTCCTCTTCCTCCACCTCACGATCGCTCATTCTTTATCTTGTGGGAATGACAGGTGTTACCTGTGACTGTGCAGTCCCATGCATGTCCCAAAATCCACAGTCCACACTCCCAAACAGCATGCAACTCACCGCAATAGACTGCAATAACAATGTCACATTTTTATAGTGCAACGCATGTAAATGAGGTGAAGTGCAATTTTAAGTGGATGCTAATGCAGTATCTGCACTATTGAATGGCTGATTAGCTGATTTGCATATGCCAGCTGAATATCGCGCTGTTGCGCTTTGCCCAATTGTGTTGAACATGCTCAGGCAAAGGCGCATTTCTGTGAGATGTGCAGTGGACACCGAATGGTGCATGCCCGGGGTGCTGACACTGACGCCAGCTGAGCTGCTGATGTGCTGTGAGCGGGAGGCAATGCAGGGCACGGCCACCATTGTGCCAGTGGTTCTACTGCGCTGTTCACATATATGGTGCTCTGGCACTGGGGCACCGTAGTTGCACTGGGCCACAGCGCAGTAGGCCGCTACAGGAAGTGGCACACAGGTGCCCTACTGCGCTACACGCGGTGAGTACCAATCGCGCTGTGGCGTTCCGTGCACAAGAGACCCCTGACCCTGTGCTGACCTTTGTCCCTTAGGTGCCATGTTTCCACATGGGTGCACCTCTATCATGCTGTTTGGTGACAGAGCAGTACTGTGCAGTATCCGCAGGTGGCAAACATGCACTACAGAGCATCATTTTGACACCAAAACTGTACAGGATGGCACAGAGAAGGGCGCTCATCTGGAACCAACTGGAACTGACCAATCTGGTCCAGTTAGTGGAGCCCCATGCCACTGCCCTATTTGGGGAGGCACCCCTGGACAGGGCCAGGAGTGTGGTGTGGGAGGAGGTGGGCGGTGGCCTTGGAGGAGGCCACAGGCATGGAGAGGACTGCAGAGCAGTGCAGGCACTGCTATGGTGACCTGCAGTGGTGGGACCCAGATTGGCTTGCCCACCTGTGAGCACATGCCAGGAGGGTCATGGTGCCACAGCTAGGTAGGTTCCCCATCCCATACACTGTTAACGTCTATACGGGTATCATGGTGGCATGTGTCCAGCACATGGGGGGGCATCCAGTGTTGGCCGTGATGGTGGTATCGGGGGGGAATGGGTATGGCTGTGTGGGATTGAACACACACAGGGGTTGGGGAACTTTGCTACCAGATTGTACTGATGTTCCTCTCTCCATGATTGCACCCTAGGACCAGAAGAGTGCTGGTGGGTGAGGGAGGGGAGGCTGCGCCGTGATGAACAGCAGGCCAAGAGGGCAGCCAGACAAGACAGGCTCAGGAACCAGCCTGATGATGGTGAGTGCCTTACATCCTTGATTACTATTGCATGCTGTGTAACAGGGCAGGCAGCGGGACATGGCCACCATCCATTGACACCACTGCCATGCAAGCAACTTGGTACAGTCAGCACTGTCCAGTGGCACTGCATGTCTGGGAGTGCATCAATGGTGGTCCATGCGTGCTCCAGGTACATGGCTGTGCCACTGCCTTAGCACCGTATAGCCATGTCACTGAACAGCCATGGTGGTGCTGTGCAGGACTTGGCTGGTGGGTGTGTGCAGCAGTCCACATGGCTGTGTGCACCTGGGTGGGCAGGTCTTGTGGATGCGATCACTGTGGGTGGTCACACACGATCACAGAGGCATGTCCCACGGCCGTATGCCATGCATAGTGAGTGGGCTGCATGGGGCTGTGCATTCACACCTATTGACTCTGCTCCCTTGTCCTAGGTGGACGGCAGTTGCACGACATCAGGGTGGTACTGTGGGAGATCCTTCAGGTTGCCAGGGTGTCACTGGAGATACTGGAACACATCGACAGGCTCGGTGTCAGACGGTGTCATGGTGTGAGGAGAAGCCTGAGCGGGGCTCCTGCTGAGCTTGGCAATGCCCCTGATTTCCCCTACCCCCTGGACACACCCTCACACCCCTCCTTCCCTCTACCATTTTTTCACCCCTGCCCCTTACCCACCCCCACCTTGTTTGTGGCCCTTCCCCAAACCTTTGTAAATACTTGTATATAGTTTTGTTTGCTGTTTTTAAATACATTTCCTTTGATATGCCTACTGTGGTGGTCTCTGATTTGCAGCAGGCTATAGGTGCTCAGCTGCAGGGGTGTACATGGTGTCAGGGGTGGTGCAGTCATGTGCATGTGTGTGTTCGTGGGGAAGTGAGTATGGTGTAGGAGTGGCTATCAGTCACTGTCTGTGGTGTGTGTGGTGTTCCCTGTGCACTAGATGACTGTGTGCAGTGGTCCATGGTGCATGCTCTGTGTTCATGGCATACCTTTCAGACCGTCCATGGCCTGTGCAGCTGACACCCTTGCATGTCTGTGACCTGCATGGTCCACTGGCATGTCAGTGGTGGCTGTCCATGCTGGACAGCCACTGTACCCAGCACAATGCCATGTTGCTTCCTGTCACTGGTGTGGTGCATGTCTGCCTAGGGTGACACTGTGGCCTCCGCTGTTGTTTTTCCACCTCCATGCTGTCACTTATGTGTGTCACAGGGGATGTGCACCACTGTCTGTCACTTGTGCTCCGGGCAAATGCTGGTGGCATACAGCTCCACGGTGCCTGCGCAGGGTGGCTGGCACTCCTGTGCCATGGAGGGGTGCTGGCCATGTGTACACGGTTTCTGTGGCCACACGCTGGGGGCTTGGTTGCCCTGCTACTGTGTCCCTGTGTTGGTGTGCCCTTGGGTATGGGTGGGTGTTTGTCCATACACTGTGTTGCATCCTGCATGGTGCATGCTTCCATGCACTACTGTGGGTGTCTGCACTGGCAGTTGTGGCCAGTGCTGGGTTGGGATGTGTCCTTGGGGGGGTGTGCAGGGTGCTGTACCACTGGTGGTGGGGTCCGAGGCATGCCTTGTTATGTGTGGGGTACCTCGTGTGCCGACGCATGGTCGGTCTCAGCTGTACCTTGGGGGGACATGTGTGGTGGCACTGCATATGCAGTCGTTGCATCGCTGAGTGCTGCCACCCACTGATGGGTGTTCATGGTGGGGCTGCCTTGCATGCTTCTGTGGTGCACAGGGTTGCATTGTCACAGTGGGGGTGGTGGCATGCATGGAGTGTCTTGCACTGGTGGATGCTGCTCCTGGGCAGGGTGTCTGGGGATCATGGTGCAGGGTGTGCTGTACATTGGTGGGATGGTGTGGCACGGGTGGTCAGCCCTACTTGTGTGCTGGTCACTGCTTGCCAGGGGGTGTGCTGGGGCACCATGCCCTGGCTGTGGGTTTGTTGCTGGTATCCATGGGCCGGTGGTTATTCCAGTCCTCCACCAGTTGTGCAGTGCATGGGTGTGGGGGATGATGACTGTTCTGCTGTGTGCTCCTCTACCCATCTGTGGCATGGGTGGTGGGCCCCTGCATCCTGTCCCTGTGCATCCCTGGTTGTACTGTTGCACTGCTGCCCTGCTCCATGGAGCATCCATGGTTGCGCTATGGTGCATCTGGACTGCTCCACTGAGCATCCCTGGTTGCGCTATGGTGCATCTGAACTGCACAACTGCACATCCCTGGTTGTGCTATGGCATAGGTGGTGTGATATTCAGTCGTGTGCCGCAGGCGCATCTTGACCTGCGCAGTTTTTGAATATCGCGCTTCTAGCACACGGGTGCAGTGGACTTGTGCTTGCTCCTGCTGTTGCGCACTTTTTGGGTGCAGTTTGAATATCTGGGCCTTGGTGTCCTTGGGGAACTGAAAGAGAGTGGAGTTAAGGTTTTGGATGCAGTGTTTAATAAAAGGAAGGTTATGTGGAGCTATTTGCTAGTGAATGGTTTTGTCCACAGAGATCAGCTGTGTTTTAATGGAGAGAATGGTGTGAGTGATAAGTTTCCTAGAGAAAGTTTTTAAAAGTTTATTAGTAGAGGAAACATGTATCTCAGACCAAAATGAACAAGGATGCAATTTCAAACAGAAACTTTTAGGAATAATACCTAGGTGGTGGCATTTGGAAAGAAACTAAGTGACTGCAGAGTTTAGACTTAGAGCAAATGGCAGAACATAATTCAAGAGAAGACTTAAAAGTATGAGAAGGGAATTCAGACATAGATGAAATGAAGGAGCATCGTAGAGAATTCAGAAGAGATTTCAGATTTGGCATAGTGGGTCACGGCAAATGTAGCATACAAACTATAAAAAACCAAAACAAGGCACTGCATCAGCATGTGGTATAAAAGCAAAACTAATTGGTTATATTAAATGCACGCTGAAAATAGAATTAAATCTACATTTCGACCTTGGGTCTTCAGGAAATATCTAAAAGAAAAAAAAAATTAGTGTACAGGGGAGGCAAAATGAGGGATATATATATATATATAGGAAAAGAAAAAAGGGGAGGCTTAGGGAGAAGAAGTGATAAATGGCAAGATTAAGAGAGAATCTGTGAAACAAAAAGGTGATGATGGGAAAGATAAATCATAATGGGAGTGAAAGAGCTAGGAAAGTTCCCAGGTGGGAACTAATTAACAGGGCCTAGTAAGAAGGCTGAAAGGTGACAAATGTGTGGGAAGGAGACAGAGATGGAGACTTACATTGAAAATGAAAAAGGAATTAAATGAGTACAAATACAAAGAGACTTAGGGAAAAGAAGGGGTGGCTGAAAGATGTTAGTGGAAAATAAGTCTATCATTTAAACCAGAGGGCTGCTGGGAGCCAAGGTGGATGATCAGCTTGGCTTCCATGTTTTTTTCTATGGTCAGAATCCCAGAAGCCCTACTGAAGGATACAAACAGAAAGGTCATTGACACTGTGGTCCCCGGAGATAAAGTGGGATACAATGGGTTTAGCAATGTCACCATTCCTGACTGCTCTGTAATGTTCCCTGAAACGGTCAGCCAGATGCCTACCAGTCTCTCCGATGTAAATAGCTGTACACATCCTGCAAAGAATACAATACACCACATTAGTGGAGGTGCATGAGAACTCCTTGGTGATGTGAAAAACACCTGTAGGCCCCCGAATTTCAATCCCACATGGAAATAAATTTGCAGCTGTAGCAGCAAGTCCTGTTGCAAGGTTTGGTACTTGGGAGGGGGGAACTGTTATGAGTAGGTAGGCTTCTTTTAAATCAGGAGATACATCAGGTTAGGTGGTTGGTGGTAGGAAGCAATAGGTGCTTCTGTAAAGGAAGCACCAATGTTAGGGTCAGTTAAACTTCTACACCCAGGGTTAGGCCCATAGGGAAGTAATCTAAATCAGAGCTCCCTTGGGGAGGGGTGGGGGAAGTTTTGTACCAACCTACTCGGTGGTGGGAGATAGTTTTAATGATTCAGATGCTTCAACAGAATACGTTAATATACTTAGTACCAAGATAGATGTTACAGACATTGAAAATTCCAGTCTCCAGATAATTAATAAGCCAGAAACTACTGGGGAAATATCAAAAGAGGTGGAAAAGGTGACCGATATGGAACCATGTTGTAACCAACATATATCTTTGTCTAAGGGGGACTCTGTACATATTACAAACATTGAGAAGTCACCCTAGTTGTGGCTCTCTAATGAGACAAAAGAGAGTAATTGGGAGGCTGGAGAGGTTATCAATGGAACAGATAGTTCCCCTAGTGTATCCTACAAAGGAGAACTAAGTGAGGTGGTCAATAAGCTTCAGCTTACAATTGATGGATTAAAAAAATTGATGGGCTTACTTCCAATAATGTAATGAGATGTTGCAGTAATTGTGGTGCTAAAATTGAACAACTACCTTAGACAAGCCCAGTGCAATAAAGAAATCCGTATTCACCTGTAAACTTAGGTGAAGATCTTATATCTCTCTATTAAAAAACCCATATGATGCTCATTTAGTACTAATGGAACAATTGGTGATTAATAAAAACTTAATTGAAGCACTGAGGAATGATGGGGCTTCTAACAGAGCTAAAATTCAGGGTCTTACCATACATGCGCCAAATAATTCTGACATAGAAGAGGGATAGGAAGTGATAGATTCAGGCAGCCAACAAGGATTTAGTGAAAAGAGGTTAAGACCAGATTTTAGTATTCTAGAAATACCCAACAAGAGGGGAAATTTATTGAATTTAAAAAAGGGGGAAAAAGAAGAAAGAAAAGGAGAAGTTCAAAAATAGATACAGCAAAGACTGGGGGCCAAGGAAAGATAAAGGATGTTGATTGCAATACCCATCAGGATAATAGTGAGGATCTGGTGGAGGAATCATTGACTAGTCAGACACAGGATAAAGTTGTCATGTATGGTGAAATGAAACAAGGATTATTGGAAAAATGAATAAAGGAGAGAGAAACAGGGAAATGAATGGTAACCAAGAACTGTAGAGAAGAAATGATCCCTTACTTAATAGATGAGCATAACTTGGGCCTGTAATTGGATAAGTTAGAACAGGAAATTAAGCTTCTTAATAAGCAAATAGGGTTGAATCCTATAAATAAGGAACAAGAATCATTGGGGGTGGCCCCACAGATGTTCGAGGCTGGATATAATAGCTAATTATCCAGAAAGGTAACATCTGCTCAAAATGGTGTAATGGGGATGGGAAACAACTCAGAGTATTAAGAATATAGGCCCTGACTCACTAAATAACTGGATAGAAACCTATCCACTTATTAGATTATATGGACCAAAGGAGCGGGGGAATTTTGACCCAGCTAACTTTGAGTTCCAAGCGTTCGACTATCTGAGTCAAGAACCTGATTATGTATTATCGGAAGATGATGTGATTGATGTTAAAAATATTAGTATCCTAGTGGCAACCCTAATTGATGTGCTGTTTATCTTACCCAGAATGGCCAATTATGTGTGGGCAAACAGTTGGCTGATTCAAGAGAAGGAAGTGGTTGTTACATTTCCAAATAGAGCACAGTTTAATAAGAATACTATAATAGAGAATGATAAGTATGAAGAACAGTCTACATTGAGCCTGTTTGGAATGAGTCCTATGAGCAGGGAAAATGAAGGAAAATTGACATATGCAATTGGGAATCTGTTTGAAAATTTCTCACAAGTTCTGCTGGAGGATATGAGTGACATAGGTGCATATAGAGTGCATGCTGACCCTTACATTAATAGTCAAAAAGATATTGAAGTAAGTATTAGAGAATTGGCAGAATGGATAATGTCTCAGGCTCAGAAGTTAGATCATTTGGGTCTCCGTATTGTGAAAGCCACAATGTTAGAGGTTCAAAGAGCACGGAATGACACCCTAGAAGTATATGCTACAACGGCATTAACAATATCAGATAGGTTTCATTTACTTGCAGGATACAATGGGGATTGACCCCAAGGACATAGTGCTTGTAAGGGTAAGAATGGGAAGGACAGATGCATGTTCTTAACTTGGAACATAGCAGGGTGGAAAGAACAAATGGCAGATGAAGAATGTAGGGAATGTTTGTTACAGTGTAATATAATATGTCTACAGGAGATGTGGCATGCTGTAAATGATGACTTAAGTTTTAATGGCTTTGAAATTTATCATAGTCCAGGAACGAGGAAGGTGAAATTTGGAAGATTATCAGGAGGTATCATTACAGGAATTAGAGTAGGGAGTTTTCAAAAAGTAGTACCCTGGAATATACTTGATAACTTTGTAATAGTTTTTGTGAAGGAAGGGACACAAGAAATAATTGTCAATTGTTACATAACCCCAGAGGGTTCTAAGTTTTATTCACCACAGGTATGGCAAGAACTGGGTGAATTATTGTTGGAGGTGGTACAGATATTTCCAAAGGCAGATTTACTCCAAATGGGTGATTATAATGCCTATATTGATACCTTTGATGGTTTATTGGACAATTCTATGTATGTGTGTATTGAAAATGGGTAGGCTCTGTTAACGAGGAAAATGCAGGATAGAACGCTCAATAAATCTGGTGAATGCATGACAGATCTATTAAAGGAGCATAATTTGTTTCCACTAAATGGGAGATATGTGAGGGATCAAGATGGAGATTTTACACATATCTCCAGTAGAGGATACTCCATAGTTGATTACTTTTTCTGGAATGGTGCAGTTACATAATGGAAGACACTGACTACTCCAGTAATCGGAGAGCATGACCATTTTCCAGTGTGTACAGGTTCTTTGTTACTAAGAACAAGTTCTAATGGGTCTATCTCTGATTTAGTGGAATTTACGAAAATAAGAAATGCTAAAAGACTAATTTGGGATAATAACTCAGAACAGAAGATACTGCCTATCATTACAAACTCAATCCTGACAGAGCAGATTGCTGTCTTGTCAAACAAAAATTTAGAGTTTTTGCTAAAGGAATTGTATTTATTGTTTACAGATATAAGAAAGGAGTTGGAGAGACCTATAAGACAACCTAATATGAATATAAAGTGCACATGGTTTGATGATGATTGTAAAATAAGGAAGGCCCAGATTAGGGCATTATATCATCAATACAAAGAAAGAAGGGGAGGCAAGCCTTGACTAGTGTTAATCAGCTAAGGAGGAATTATAAGAAGCTTATTCAAGAAAAAAAAAACAGGCTTTTTATCTAAAACAATGGCAACTTATGCTTGCAGCAGTCCAAAGCAATGATGCCAAAACATGCTGGTCTTTGGTTCAAAGGGAACAAATAACTATTAAAAAGATATAGAAACACATATCAAAAGAACAGTGGGTAGGGTATTTTACTGATATTTATCAATATTCCTTTATAGACAGGCAGCAACAAGAACGTTGTATTAGTAGTGCTGCTCTTGGGCCGATTACATTGGATGAGGTATATTTGGCCATTTATCTGATGAAAAAGCATAAGGCTGCCGGATCCGATGGTATACCTGCAGAAGTTTACTTGAGTGCTCCTGTAATAGGGGGAAATTTCTTACTATTCTTTATAATCATTGTATAAACGATTGTGTGTATCCATTGACATGGAAAGGTACAAACATTACTCCTTTGCATAAAAAGGGCAATCTCACAAATCCAGCTACGTACAGGCCAATAAGCATATAGAAACATAGAAACATAGAAGTTGACGGCAGATAAGGACCGCAAGGCCCATCCAGTCTGCCCATTTCTTTTTCTACCTTATAAATGTGCCATTGGCCTTTGCTCTGTCAGTGACCTATCTATTCATAGTCATTTGTATTGCTCCCTTATGCCTATCCCATGCCTGTTTGAAGCCCTGCACTGTATTCATAGCCACCACTTCTTGTGGTAAGCCATTCCATGCATCTACCACCCTTTCTGTGAAAAAAGAATTCCTCACATTCCCCTTAATCGGCCTCCCTCTAATCTCATGCTGTGTCCTCTTGTCCTGCTATTTTCTTATATTTAAACATGTTAGACTCTTTCACCTTGTTTATGCCCTTAAGGTGTTTGAATGCCTCGATCATATCACCTCTCTCCCTCCTTTGCTCAAGGGTATACATTGAGCTCAGTTAATCTGTCCTCATATGTCTTCTGATGCAGTCCCTGCACCATTTTGGTTGCCCTTCTCTGGACTGCCTCAATTTGGTTAATATCCTAGGAAGGTGTGGCCTCCAACACTGCATGCAGTACTCCAGATGGGCCTCAACCAATGTCTTGTACAGAGGATTATTACCTCCCTCTCACGCACTTGTGATAACCCTACTAATACACCCTAACACCCCCTAGCCTTACCTACTGCTTTAGAGGTTTGCTTGATGATTTTAGGTCATCAGTGATGATGATGCCCAAGTCTCTTTCTTCCTTTGTGACTGCTAGCAACTCCTCCCAGCCTATAAGTGGCTTCAGGGTTTCTCTTCCCTATGTGCATGATTTTGCACTTCTTTGCATTAAATCCCAGTTGCCACTCTTCTGACCATTCTGCTAGTTTATCCAGATCTCTTCTCATTCTGCCCACCCCATCTGGATCATCTACTCTGTTGCAGATCTTGGTGTCATCTGCAAACAGACAAGCCTTTACCCTCTAGTCCATCTGCAGGTCACTAATGAAGATGTTGAATAGAACTGGCCCCAGGACTGATCCCTGAGGTACCCACTTGTGACTTGCATCTCTTCTGACTGTATACCATTTACCACCACTCTCTGTTTTCTGCCAGTCAACCAGTTTGCCACCCAGTTGACCAACTTCTGACCCACCCCGAGCCTACCTAGCTTATTTATCAATCTTCTATGTGGAACAGTGTCAAAAGCTTTGCTGAAGTCAAGGTAGGCGACATCAACTGCTCCTCCTTGGTCCACCACTCTGGTTACCCAGTCAAAGAAATCTATGAGATTAGTTTGACAGGACCTTCCTTTGTAAACCCATGCTGTCTTGGATCCTGTGCCCTATGGATTCCAGGTGTTGCACTATCCTTTCCTTAAGGAGTGCCTCCATAATCTTGCCCACTACTGAGGTAAGACTGACCGGTCTGTAGTTCCCCCTCTTCCCTGCTACCACTCTTGTGGACGGGGATCACATGACCCTTCTCCAGTCTTCTGGGACCTCCTGTGCTCAGAGACTCACTAAACAATTCTGCTAATGGCTCTGCTAGTTCCTCCTTTAGCTCCATAAGTACCCTGGGATGTATGCCATCAGGTCCCATTGCTTATCCACCCTGAGCCTTAGCTCTTGTAGGACCCTTTTTCTTTTGTGAAGGAGTAGTGCTCTACCTCTCCCTCCCCTGTGTCCATGATGCTGAGCTGTGGGCCCTGCCCTACCTTCTCTTCAGTAAATACTGAGCAAAGTATCTATTTAGGATAGATGCCTTTACAGGGTCCTCCTCCTCACATGCTCCCTTTTCTCCATTAGCTTAGCAATACCCCTCTGGACTTTCTCCTTTCACTAATGTATCTATAGAAAGTCTTGTCACCTTCTTTTACTGTTTGTGCTAGTGTTTCCTCAGTTTGGGACTTTGCCTGCCTTGACTGCCTTACCTGCTTCCCTTAGGGCAGCTTGGTATGCCTCCTTTCTTCATCCCGCTGTGTTCCCTTATATTTCCTGAAGGCCAGCCTTTTGGCTCTGACCTTTTCTGCTACTGTATTTGAGAACAAAAGTGGTTTCCTTCTTCTTTTGCACTTCCTTTTTCTGTCTAACACAATGGGATGTTGCTTCAAGTATTGCATCCTTAATGCTTGCCACTTTGCCTGCCACCTCACCTGTGTTTCTTTTGCCAGGGCTAGCTTAACTCTGTTGGCCATCTTATCAAAGTCAGCTCCTCTGAAGTCCCATATTTTTGCCTTGGAATGGGATGATTTAGATGTAGTAGCCAAATTGAACCATACCATGTGATGGTCACTGGCCCCCAGGTGACCTTCTACCTGGAGATCTGTGATCCCTTCTTTGTTAGTCAGTACTAGATCTAGGATAGCCCTGTCTCTTGTGGGTTGCTGTACCAGTTGTTTGAGGCCCTCCCCCTGCAGGGAATCCACTATGAGTCTAGTTCTGGCAGATGTTCCTGCTGGTATTGACCAATCTGTATCCGCATGTTGAAGTCTCCCATTATCAGAACCTCCCTTTAGCTGTCATGTTTGTATATCTTCTAACAGTAATGTGTCTATGTCCTCCTCTGGTCTGGGGCCTGTAGACAACCCAGTTCTTATGGCTGTCCCATTTCCTGTTTCAGGGTGACCCACAGTTCTTCTGGCTCCTTATGTGTATTCTGAATTTCTGTAGCTTTGATATTTTCATTAACATACAGGGCCACTCCTCCCTTTGCACCTCGGTCTCTTCTGAACAATACATAGCCAGGTACTGAAGTCTCCCAAGTGTGGTTACTGGTAAACCACATCTCACTAATTGCTACTATGTCCAGTTTAGCCTCTGACATTGCCTGCAGGTCTGGGATCTTATTTCCCAGGCTGTGAGCATTTGTGTACATGATTTTCCATTGGCCAGATTTTGGTGTGTTAGTTGTTGGGTGGTTTGGCATTACCCCTGTGCATCGTATGGGGAGACAAACCTTTTCTTACCTGGTGATGCAAATGAACGACAAACACGCTGAATTCCTGTTTGACCACTAGCTGAGGGGAGGGTGTTCTTCATTCGTATGGGGTGCACCCCTCTCCCCATTTGCTAGTTTAAATATTCTGCAAAGACGTCAAACTTCTGCCCCAATGCACTGACTCCTCTTTAGTCAGATGCAGTCCATCAAATTTAAAGAACTTTCGCTCCCAGAACTGTTGCCAGTTCCCTACAAATCTGTGTCCTTTTCCGGCACCAGTCCTTGAGCCACGTGTTTAGCTCCCTATCTCCCTTCTCTGACCTTCCGTCCATCTGCTCCCTTCTCCCAGACTGGCAGGATCTCAGAGAAGGAGATGCGATGAAATAGATGATAGTTTGTCACCCAGCCTAGTCAGGTGTTCCTTGGTCTCACAACTGACTGGCTGGCGAGATCATTAGTCCCTATGTGTACTAGGACATCAATGTTTTCTCCTGCTTTGTGAACAATTTTAGCAATGCGGTCAGTGTCTCTCCATGCTGATGCACTTGGGAGACATCTGACCATCACCCTGGTTGAGACGGTATCAACTCCCGAATCATGGAGTCTCCCTATGATCAGAAGTTTTTGGATTTCCTTTGTGCTTGTTTAGTTTTGGTTCCTGATTTGGGTGAGTATTGTTGTGCTAGCTCCTGTGCCACAGTGTCCTGCTCTGCAGTGTCTTCTGCCTCTTTATTTGATTTCAGAGATAGAGGCAGATACCTGTTTGTAGTGTTTATATGGTTTTGGAGGTAATGTGTTGGAGAGCAGAGAGTGATGAGGCACCTGATTTGCTCCTCTAACCACCTGCCAACCTCCTGGACCAACTACCCTCTGCGGTCGAGGTTTTTCTGTTGGATGCTGGGGAAATGGCGGTGGTTTCTTATAATGTATTTCCTCTTCAATATGAAATTTGAGGCGTGCAATCTCTGCCCATGCTGCCCGGAGCTGAGACCTAAGATCTCCAAAGGCCCAGCATGTAGGACAGTGTCCTAAATCCTGTAAGACTGTCCTTCTGAAAATTGTTCCACAGTACCTGCAGTTAATGAAATCCATTCCAAATAAGTTGCTGGGTTTGTAACCTAGTCAGAGTAATTAGAAGGAAAAAAAGGAAAAATGCAAGTAATGGTTTAATTGTGCTTTGTTATTAGTTATAACAAGTTAAATTACTAGTGCCCCTGTAAATGAGATCACCTTATGGAGGCCCCACTGATCCGCCCCTTCCTGCTCTGCCACAGGAAATGTCACAACTGTGGTACTCTATAAAAGGAGTGTAGCTGGGGTGGTTGGGGATGGGGTGGGTGGCTGGGCCCTTCCCTGCCTAAAAAGAAGAACCACCGACTGAGAAAGAACAAGGAGGTAAGAGCAGAAACAATCAGTCAACAACAAATGCAGTAACCTGAAAGCTTATCCTAATGTTAGATAAAACTGTAAAACCTGTAAAGCACCACCTGTAATAATTTCAGAGAAGATATACCCTGTCAGAAACACTTTGCTCCAGAGAAAAATAAAGCAGTAACAGAAGATATGCCTTGCAAAGACAATTTGAATCAGAAGATTACAGCAGTAATCTGTTAGCATCACACCTGTAGGCACACCTTGTAATAATGCAGAAGAAGGTATACCAGCAACAACTATTTGAATCAGAGAAAAAATAAAGCAATGAAATGTTAGCAACAAACAGTAGCAATCTCTGTGAGTAAAAAATAAAAACACCACCACACAGTAAATCTGCTTAGCCAAACTAAGTCTTAATCCTTCTCCCTTGCTCTGGTAAGTTTCTCTACTCTGCCTTTCAAGCAGTCTTAGAAGGAAAGAGCTCAGGTGAAGCTAGGTGCCTTGGCCAGCAAACATATTAGATGTGAATCTTAAAATGTTTAGTAGAATCCTACTTGGAAAATAAAAAAATAAAATTGATAGGACTGGAGGATTGGCAAATTCCCAGGCAGGCTTTAGAGCAGGCTTTTTGACGATGGATAACACATTTGTACTTAGGCATACAATACAAAAATATACCCAATTAAGGAAACAAAATGTTTATGCAATGTTCATTGATTATACATGAGCATTTGATTATATTTCTAGGGGGATTTTGTGGAAATTGTTAGTTGAAGGAGGTATAGATTGTGCTTTGGTTACAGTTCTTTTAGATTTATATTCAGGAACTTGGGCTAAGGTGAGACTAGGTGAAAAAGGGCACCTCCCTTCATTATTTAATATTACTCGTGGGATAAGACAGGGATGTGTTTTGGCCCCAGTATTTTTTCATTATATTATTGATAAAATGTTAAAAGATATAGAAGAACTAACTTCAGATGCACCAAAAATTAAAACAAAAAGCTGCCCAATACTGGCCCATGTGGATGATATTGTTTTGATCGCACTTACAAAAAGGGGGTTGCAAACACAGTTGGATTATATTTCGCAGAAATCAAAAGTACTGAAACTAAAAATCAATCTAAATAAATCTAAAATTGTGATTTTTTGGGAAAAACAAAATACAGATAAAGGAAACTTGGTTATTGGATAATAAAACAGAAGTGGTTAACAGATACTTCTATCTAGGGTTTTATCTAATGGAAATGGGTCATAGGCTGCGCATATGGACTATGTGGCTAACAAACTAAAACAAACAGTAGCAGCTCTTGCAAGGTTTAATACTAAGTATGGAGGGTATGCATTTAAACCCTTGGTACAAATAGAGCTAATTTTGAAGCTAAGCTCCTGTATGGTACAGATATCTGGGAGATCAAAGATGTAAACAGGTTCATTTCTCCACTTTATAAGCTGTTAAGAAATATTTTAAGAGTGGGACATTCATGTCCGGCAGCATTTGTGAGAAGTGAATTAGGTTTAGTGGATTTAATGGCCTCTTTTGAAAGCCATAAAATTATTTACTGGATTAGGCTCACTAAAAAGAATGATGGTGCTTTAACATCACTATGTCTGAAAGAAAAAGAATGGTTTAATTTAGGGTACAAACATGGATTTTGGTATACAATAATATATGCATTATGGAATAAACATAAATTAAATTAATGTCCCTGACAAGGGCAGTGGATCAAAGAATTGTATTAAGTGAAAAATATAAAACAAATGTAATCAACAAGATAATTACTGGAAAGCAAAAGACCTAAATAATATAACAGGAACTTGTTACTCCAAATGGTTTACACAAAACTACAGTTTGGGGTTTAAACCCTATTTAGAAATCTTGACTGAACATAAATGCAGAACAGTGTTCTCCAACTACAAATTTGAAAAATTCTCAAGTAATGTATTGCTTTATAGGTATAAAAAGGAAGGCATTACATCTGGAGCATTTGATTGTTCATTTTGGTGGGGGGACTGAGGACTTGGTTCATGTTCTGTGATATTGCTCATGGTATATAGCACCAAGAGTTTATTGGTTGTCACCTTTTTTAGACGAGATATACAAAATGGATATATTGTTGTTAACTAATATCCTTCACACTGAAGATGAAGGAACTGTTGTAAGAATAGCCAGATATTTCCAGGTTATTAGTAAATTGAAACAGAGATTCATACTAGAGTAATATTTAAAGTAGACAATGGTTGGAGCCTCGTTCATGTTATAATAATTGTGAGAACATGTGTTTTTCTTGAGTTTTTTTGTTAAAATGAACTATCAGATGTAAACAGGATATGTATGAGGTGAGCATATTGTGTTGTGTAACCAACATAAGCAAATTGGAATTTCCAATCTGAAACCAAGAAGACACATTCGTCATGTGAAGCTTGAAGAAAATATGGCCAATTTTGGCAGAGGAAAGTTTAACAAGCATTTGTCAATGCCGAATGCTGTCTCGCTGGCATTGGCTTTGGTAGTGCCAGAGGTAGAGATGCATAATAGGAATGGCAGTGAAGTATTGAAGTGCTGCCAACCCCACCCTCACCCTGCAGAGAGTGACAGGCATTGGGGTGTACCTTTGGGTCATCAGCTATAATGCTCATGCTATTGTGCTTCACCCTTCCCTGTAGACACTGACAAGTGTTGTGGTGTGCTTTGGGGTCTTTGGGCATTATACTTACCCCATTCCACAAGGAAATACACTGATGTGGGTGCAGTATAGGAAAATGGGGTGAATTTTGTGGCCGAACAGCAAGGAACACCACGATGGCTGTCGGTGGTTGCAGGGTGGAGGTGCAATGGCATGAGCATTACATCCGGTGATTGCAAGTCACAGCCCTGGCACCTGTCAGTCTGTACTGGGTGGGGTGCTACAGTTGGAAACCCTAACACCGTAGGGGTGCGGTGGTATTTTCACTCCAGATTTTCAACATGGGCTATTGAAAATCTGGCATCAAAATATTGCAAATTCGCAAAGTTACAAATGTGCTTGGAAACTGCACAATGCACGCTCGTAAAACAGTCATTTTTTGGATTTTCCCACCAATTTTGCAACATAGGCTTTTTGTGAGCCCAGCTCATGAATTCTAGCACTGTCATCGTGTTAATTGTTCCCAAAAGGTGATTCCGCACAGTGACCACGAAATCACCGATTGGGACCGATTAACGCCATGACAGTGCCAGAATTCATGAGGAGGGGTCCCAAAACCCCATGTTGAAAATGTGGTGCCAAAATTTCACAAAAATGCCTGAGATATGCATCAAAATTGAAAAAACCCTATTTGTTCCATTATATAGCTTACCGCATTTTCTCAATTTGCAGTCGGCTTTGAAGAGTGCAGATGTGTTCCCAGTCCACTGAAGATCGTCGCGCCGAGCTATGGAGGTAAGTATATGGTGAAGGGAATGTGGGGAGGCATGGTATACAGTGGGTAGGTGCGGGTTGTGGAGGGGCAGGGAGACAACGTGGGACGTTTTGTTTTACAGGGTTTAAATAAATAAATAAAAAAGACATCATGGGACAGTTTTCATTTTACAGGTGGGATTTGGCACGCTGGGGTGGGCTCCCAGCGTGCCACCTCAGTGTTTGTGGGTAGGGTGTGTGTGCTTTTGCTGATGGGGGATTTGGCATCTACGTCGGCACATGACAAATGGGGAGGAGGGTGCATGATGCCGACGGGGATTGGGCTCCCCTGTCGGCAAACTGCATGTGGTTAAAGCCGGCGAGTTGGGCCCCCATCAGGAAGAGAAACTGAGGGGACACATGATGCCGGGGGATGGGAATCCCCCTTGGCAATCAAGAAGGGGGGGCATATTATGCCGATGAGGAGTGGGCTCCCCTGTCGGCATTGTGACTGGCAGCAGCAGTCATTGCCGCCATGCTGCCTGCACTATGGGAGATGTGTAATGGTCACACTGCATGAGAACGAAGTTGCAATGGACCTTTTCTTTGTTGTGATGGCCACATTATGCATGCATGAGGTCAGTGCCTCCTGCTGCCTGATTGGGGAATGAGGGACACACCTTCTGATGTGTGCACTGCATTCGCCCAACAGTGACCGTGCCTCCAAATCTGCTACTACCGCAAGATGTTGGCCGTGCAAGCACAAGCCAACATAAAAAATGTTATGCTGTGTGTTTGGGGGAGCTGGGGGGTGTTGATGTGTGCTACTATTTTTACATTGAATGTTGTATGCCACAACCTAGTAGCACCCCTTAGAAGAAATGTGAATACTAGTGTGTGAAGTAACCCAACAGGTGCGAGCATGCTGTTTTGGGATTTGTTTGAGTTATGGGAGTCTGTGGCGCTGTTTCTTAGCATGCATCAATTTTAAGATCAGCATACTGGTATGGACACTGGGGTTCTGTTTATTGTACTGTAAGTGAGCTGCATCTAATTTGGTAATTTACTGTATCTTGCATCTGGATGTATGGTAGGTCCAACTTTAAATAAATGCTGCACCTGAATGAACACATGATGCCATATAAACATAGAATTTGTCAGCAGGAAAGGACCTCTCAACCCATCCAGTCTGCCCAAGTGTTCTCTACCTACTTGTAAATTCTGCCTGTATATGTTACTACATGTTTTATTCTGCCTATGTCCATCAGGACCTCCTTGTGAATGAGTTTGCACAAAGGATTGCCTTATGTTTGTCCCATGCATTCTCCCACAGTTTTAGAGTCCACAGTCTCCTCAGGAAGGCTGTTCCATGCATCCACCACCTTCTCTCTGAAAATATACTTCCTCACATTGCCCCTGAGCTATCCTCCATCTATGCTCAATTTGTGTCCTCTTGTTCTTGCACATCTCTTTTTCTGAAAGACGCTATCCTGTTGGACTTTGTTGATTCCACTGAGGTACTTAAAAGTTTCTATCGTGCCTCCCTCCTTCTTGCAGATCCTGCACCATTGTAGTTGCTCTCCTCTGGACTGTCTCCATTATGTCTATGTCCTTGCAGAAATGGGGTCTCCAGAATTGGACACAGTACTCCAGATGGGGTCTCACCAACTGTCTGTACAGAGGGATAACAACTTCCTGTTTTCTGCCAGTGATGCCTCTCTCTAGACATCCCAGTATCCCCCAGCCTTCACTACTGCCTTCTCACATTGCTAACTAACCTTAAGGTCACCTGATAAGATTATCCCATGTCTCTTTTCATTTTTGTTGTTATTGTTACTACTCCCCCCCATGTAATCTTCCCCTGGGTTTGTGTTTCCCATGCAGTTCACAAAGTTGGCCTGCATTGACCACAGTCCACCTGCTCCAAATGGGGCTTACATCTGCAATGCACTGCGGTATGGCGATCGGAGGACTGCAGCTGACGCAAGCTGCATCCTGCAATTCACAGACATAACCTGGCAGGTGAAATTCTAAGGGCTCTTAGACCAGCCAGGGTAGGTGTAAGGGGACTTAGACATTCTCTCCTAGGTGACATACCTGTATGTGGTACAGGGACACCATGGGTGACCATTCACCCACCATACACCCCCGAGTGTGGCCCTGTATGTGTGGTCTCCATTCAAGTGGTCCAATGGCACCCTTCACAGCTCCCTGATGCCATCTATGTACCATGTTGGTACCCCCATCTCAAACCCCCTCATACACCAGTCCCAACTGCTCCCAAGCACCCGGCACATCCTACCACTCACTTCCATGGCCACGCACCAGTTGCAGCAAACATGGTGGAGGGGGACACCAGCCAACCAGGTTGGGTTCACATGCCCTTTACCTAGTGGGTTGGGGGTCCTGTGTTAGTCTCTGGTGGCATGTGGTGGACCTGTGCAGGGGTTTGCTGTAGGGTTACGGTCAGTGCAAGCATGGACACTTAGTCACTAAGACCACCCCTGTTCCTGAATCATATGCAGGATCCCTGGCACACTAGGCATTGGTGTAAGCTGCTGTTTTCTGCAGCTTGTGTCAGACGCAGGCCCCTATGAGAATCGGGCCCATGTTTGTCAGTGTCAGTGGCTCAGTAGGTAGCACACTCACCTCTGAGGCCGGGAAATCAGAGGGCTGTGGGTTCAGTTCCCACATCTGGCACTTGGCTTAATATCCCAGTACTGGCACTGTAGTGCAGCATGAGAGGAGTGCTGCACTTCTGAGGTGCTGTCTTTCAGATGAGACGTTAAACCGAGGTCCCATCTGCCTGGATTGGTGGTAGTTCAGGTGGATGTTAAAGATCCCATGGCACTTATCGAAAAGAGTAGGGGAATTTCCCTGGTGTCCTGGCCAAATTTCCCTCATTCACTAAAAATACCACCAGCAGCTTAATCTGGTTCAAGGTCAGTTGGCATTCATCTGTATCCCCCTCCCCTGGGTTGTGCCTGAAAATAGGCAAGATTTGTCTAGTGCACTTACCCAGTCAACAAAAACTAAAATAAAAAAAAAACAGTATAGGAATGACAGTGAAGTACTGAACTGATGCCAACCCTACCCCCACCCTGCAGAGATGGACAGGCATTGGAGTTTGCCTTTGGGTCATCACCCATAACAGTCATGACATTTCACTGCACTCTATCCATCCGACACTGACAAATGTCAAGGTGTGCCTTGGGTGTTTGGGCTTTACTCATCTCATTCCATAGGGAAATATGCTGAAATGGGTGCAGAAGTATAGGAGAATGTAATGAACTCTGGTACCAAAGAGTCCAAGAAAGATGCACCTTGATGCCTTTCCCTTGCTGCAGGGTGTGGGTGGGGGTAGAATGGCAAGAGCATTACTGTCGACAGTCCCAAGTCACATCCCTGACACCTGTCAGGCCCTACAGGGTAGGGCTTTATGGGTGAAAACCCTAACACCCTGGACGTTTCTTGGTATTTTTACTCCAAGTTTTCAACACGGCTTTTTGTGATTCCGCTGTACCGCATGAACATAGGCCCTATCAGTTCATTAGCTGAAAGGTGATTTGCACAACCACTGTGTCATCTGGAGTCACAGGTGCGAAAACACATTTTGAACAGGATATGAAAATGACAGTTATTCTAATCATGAGGAAGTGTGGAAAAATGCTAATGTTGAAAATCTGGTCTAAAAAGAAAATGTTATGGTGTGTGTGTGTATATGTGTGTGTGTGTTGACAGTCTCTTATAGTGTATTGGGGCCACGGATAGTTTTGATAAGCTTAACAATCTTGACCACCCCAACCTCCCACCACTGCATGCAGCAGCACAATGGTGAGCTAATACACCCTACCTTGTAGAAGAATGTGCACCACACATTATGATTTTGTCAGGAGAAACATTTATTGTAAGAGCAAACAAGTTAACTGACATTTGTAGTACTGCTATTTGAAAATGCTTTGCTATAGTCCGTAACAAGGAAAAACAAGTGGTTGCAGGAAAAAAAAAACATCCAGTTCCCTCGTTGAGGTCACATAGCATGCATCCTCAGATTTGGCACTCACATCTGGAGGATTATACCTTGATATTTGTATACATCAGGTACTCTAAATTGGAGCAGAAAAAGACATTTAGTATTTAATGTTAAAGGAAGGGGCAATTACTATACAGAACTTGTCACTCACCAATAATCTTCAGACGAGGGGTCACTTATTACAGTTACCCTTCTCTTCTTTTGTGATGCTTGGTGATTTACTCCAAAGTCAGTCAGTGGGTCTCAAACTTGACACATTTTCTGCTTTGTCGAAATTGACTGGTGTTGTGGCACTGCTGATGGAGGGGATGCTTTGTACAGAGTCACTCTGCCTGCCAAAATTGAGGGAGTTTTTGTTTTGTTTTGCCACACTTGGGCAACTGTAATTATTTAAGCAACATACCATGACTGGGTGTGGGTTATGCAGGGATTTACCCACACCTGGCATGGTTTGGCAATGAGGCCATTGGCCAATTTGCTAATCCAGGTCAGGTGTTGGTAAATCCCAGCATAACCTACATCTTATAGTGTCATATTGCGATTATGCCATGGTCACACATGTTTACAGATAGTAATACACACTATGAAATACTTCATTGTTTAAAACAATTGAAATCCTTTACATAGTCTTGCACTGAATAAAATAGTCCCACACATTTTTCTTATTTTTGTTTAGATAACATTTGTAATTATCTTTAATAGCACGTTAGTCAATATATTGTTGTTTTTTTTGGTTTTTAATTTACTGTTACCCTGTTTTTTATGATACCTGTGCTTTGCTGAAAAGTGTTACCAGTGTTTCTTTAAAATCTGATGTGTTGCCATGGAATATGAAACTTCCATAGTTGTTTAACAAATACCTATCTATGACACCAAGAATACCATACAACAGTACCCAACTCATATTCTGATATGCTGTTACATTTTATTTTGTAGATAAAGTCTGCCACATGAACATATAGTTCAATGATTGGAGTACCAGTGATGGTATGAGGTTCCTGCACATCTGATGGGTAAGACTTTAGCAGCCGAACGTCACAATCTTTTTTGTTGTTGTATTTTTTCTGCTATGCTAGGCTAAAGTTTATCATATTCAGAGACAACAGGGGGCCCACAATGGTGAACGCTATCATCAGTTAACTGTTATGAATGGAAAGTTTTTAAAAATGTATGCTACCAGTGATCATGCTCTGTTTAGAACATTTGAAGGTGGTGGTATTCCTTTCTATAAACCCGCTGTCTTGATGTGGATGAAATAGGTTTATAAGGTTCTGACAGGTTACTTAAGTATGGGGCACAATGGCATGCCAGTGTCTCAAAGGGCCTGCAGCAACTCCTTTCTGTGCACCATGTGTTTTCTGCAAGGGAAGGGTCACCCCTGGTGTTGGGAGTGTGACCTGGGTGCTGGGACCATCTTGTTCCTGAATCAGGTACTGTAAATGGTAAAATGCTGGTTAAGAATGTAAAAATAGTATCTCCCTCTGGTGTGCAACATAGTCCCGATGTGGTCCTCCTCATTGTCCTTCCCTGGAATAATAATACTTAAAATACAATATACTCCTTGTCTGAAGCAGTGTAGATGGTGTGTGAGATGTTAAGAACTTTTAATATATGGATCATGCATTTAATATGCTTGTAAAGCATACAAAAATATCTCTCCCGAAGTGATGATACTATACTTTGAGAGTGATATTATCGTTCGGGTCCCATAATAGTATCATTCAGGACATGAACGATAGTATTACCAGAGAAGTCAACAGTGCATGCAACACTCTCTCTGCCCATGTCCATTATTGTCTTTGTATACAGGAAGGGATTGTGTGTATATATAGCTATCGTATGTAGAGGTATGCTGTAAGAACAAGCCAGTGACAGTAAACTTTTATTCTTTAGGACAGATTGTGCTCACGAGCAAGAGAACAGCAAGAACAGAGGTAGACCGTGATGAAGCCAAGACAGCTAGGTGAGGTCACACCCAGACAAGTCATCAAAGACAGTAAGATGTTTAAGGAAAAGGAAGGCTGCTCACAACTTCCTGGGAAAAAGAGAGCATCAGGATGGGAAAGGCAGAAAGATGCAGAAAGGAAGAAACTATCACAAGCTAGAGAGGACTGTAAACAGTGAAAGCTTTCATTCTCACAGACCAGTGTCTCTCAATCTGGATTAACCGTATCAGTATGTAAGGATGAGTCTAATGTTGAGAGTAGAGAGTCATGTTCTCAGTTTAGTATTGTAGAGCTGTCTGAAGCTGATACTGAATGGAATGTAATACCACTTAATGATACAGCTTTTGAAAGTGATTTTGATAGTGTTCCATCATACAGTTCTGCTAAGGGTGTAAGTACTGAGCAGATTCTATTACCACCAAATAGCAGTAGCACTGCTGAACAAGCATCAGCATTGTCAGCAGCATCTACTTCTTCACTTGATAATATTGTGGTGACAGTGCATGGTCCAGCAGAAGATGAACTTCATATTGAACACAGTCAGGTTCAGAGAATCCAAGATGAGGAGTCACAGTTGCATCTGGAAGATACAACTTCTAGTGATAATGGCACTGACAGTGAGGAAGATGGTGATGGAAACAGACAGTAGTAACCTAGTAAATAGAGGGATACAGTGTTTCATCTCAAATCCATTTCATCCACCTTGATCACAGGCCACAATAATGGAGAAACTGAAGTTTTTAAGTAAACATCCAGTACAGCCCATTGGTCCACCTTCCATCTGACCCTGTAAGGACATACCATTGACAAGTTAGTGGTAGTTATCAGGACATTGAGAGAAAGTGGATCTCCTTCTGTAAGGATAGTCGCAAACTGTTTTGCAGCATTTGCATGTGTTTCACTGAGTATCGTGAATCGCCATTGCAAGCACTGGGGTTTCTGTTTCAATCAAGAGTGTTTATGTAAAGATGGTAAAACATGAAACATTCTGTAGTCATTCAAGTGCTGCAGCTGGATATCTGGCAGCCAGAAATCAGAAAAATATAGAAAGTAAAATTAACCGGGAGCTTGCTGATGCCCAATACCAGCAGGTAAAAGAAAGGAGGTGTTTTTTAAGTCAAATCGTTGAAGCCGCACTTTATATTGGAAGGCAAGGAATAGGATACCAAGTTCATCGAGGTGAAGAAGCTTACAGCCTTGAAGATCCATTAACAAATCATGGATATTTTCTTGAATTGCTGCTTTCCTGGGCCAAGTTTGATACAGTTTTAGACAAGCATTTGAAATTGGCAATCACTGCCAGTAGGAAACAGAAAAATGCATCTGTGAATAAAGCATGTGGTTCTGGAAGAGGAGCTGGGCATGGTTCACTTGTGACATTTATCCCCAAAACAACATTCAACAAAATTCTTTGAATAGTTTGTCAGATCATTCAAGAAACAATTGCAATAGAATTAAAAGAAGCTGGGTACTACAGCATAATGTTTGATTCCTCTCAAGATGTCAGAGTAACAGACCAGCTCGCAGTGTGCATTCATTATGTGAAGAACACTGAAGTAAAAGAAAGATTGTTGAAATTCCTGCCAATGACCACATCATCCAAATCTTAGGATCTGTTTGACTAACTGAAAGGAGAGTTGGAGAAAAAACTTGGTCTTTCTATGAAGAAAATAATAAGTCATGCTTTTGATGGAGCACCAAACATGAGTGGTGTCAAAAATGGCCTTCAGAAACTAATAACAGATGTAGCACCTATATCCATTTTCACTCATTGCTACAGTCATGTTCTCAACTTGGCCTTATCTCAGGCCGCAAGTGCATCCACTTCTGCTGCCTCATTTTTTGGTTTGTTAGAAAGACTGGCCATGTTTACTTCAGATTCATATAAAACGCATCAATGTCTGGAAGAGAACATTGAAAGAATCTGTGTCGGGTAGTGAAATGCTCCTGCGTATTCAAAAGATTTGCAAAACAAGATGGTGGGCAAGAGAAGTGGCCCTTGTGCACATTTTTGATGGTGCAGCCACTCCCAGAAGTGAAAGGAAGCGATTCAATATTCTAATAAGAACATAATGCTAATCAAGAATGGAATGGAGGAATTTGATACGACAGCTTGATCTGAAGCACAGTGCTTACTTAACTTATTAAAATTTGACACCATCCTCACAGGATTTGTATTCTTGAAAATATTATCCCTTAGCTCAGGTGCAGCTGAATGCCTTCAGTCTTCACAGATATACTGCTTGCAAGCATGGAACCTACTGTACAACTTAAAATCAAAGCTTGTTGACCTTTTGGACCAGTTTGATGCAATTTATGATTAGGCTAAGCAATTTGCAGACTTGATCGATCAAGAGATGGAACACTATTCAAGAAATTAACTAGATGAAATCCAGTGGTCGACATCTCTTCCAGAAACCAGGACAAGGACTCGTAAGCGCATACCAGGGTAGTTTGTATCTGATGAAAGGGGCCATATTGGAGATGCCAGGAAAATGTATGAGATTGAGAGCTACAAAGTCATTTTAAACCATGCCATTACAACACTGGATGATAAATTTATTACCCATGAAGCCTTGATGAAGGATGCATCACAGCTGGATCCCAGAAAATATTACATCTTTTTTAACCTGGATTTACATTTCAAGCCAGAGCGATGCAGGTGATTGCCAATATGGCTAGTGTAGATCCTCAAGAACTACAAGATGAACTGGTTTCTTTTGCATCTAGCTACAGTACATTATCAGCTAGTACTATACAGCAACCAAGAAGCCATACTGGGAACAAGTATCGTAATGTAAGATTAATAGCCGAACCAGAGAATGCTATATACACTGATCTTGAAGACATGATACAGGAACCACCTGACACTGACGAGCACCTTGCTGAGAACACTGAAAATTCATTGACAGAAGAGGTATTGCACTGCACATTAAAATCACAAAGGTTATATAAACAGTGCATCTCTTGTGCGTTTGCTGCTGCATACTCATTTGCAATTCATTCTGCAAAATATGGATCTTTGGTGTGTGCATTGAAAGTACTATTGACCTTGTCATACACCCAGGTTTCAAGCGAGAGCAGCTTTTCAATTCTGAAACTAATCAAAACAAGACTGAGGTCTATTTTGAGAGATGATCATCTAGAGGCCTTAATGCTGATAAACTTTGAAAAAGACATTCAGTTCTTACATGATGGTGTGATTAATAGATTAGCAGACTCCTCAGAAGAAATGAGATGTTTACTGTACTTGGACGACTTTCACCAAAGACCTAATAAAAAAACATGTATAGCACTCTTACAGGGTCAAATGAGAGAGGCGGGACCGTACTTCACACATGCAGAAACAATATAATGTAGCGTTACATAGAGGGCACATCATTCTGTTCCTACTTGATTGGTGGGTGGATCCCTTCCAGCCACCACTAAAAGTTCATGGCATGTGTCAAATAATTAACATGTTCACTATGCCACAATTAAAAATAAAATGCCATGTTGTTATTTATAACATGAGTCATGCTGGGTGTAAGGAGGAGGTCATGGGTACTTATCACTTTAGCTATGATCTCTTTCTTATGTGTTACAGGGTAATAGTCATAGGCTCACATTTACATTACATACACAGTGTAATGATGAAGGTTGAATGCATTCAGCACTATACACTGTTGACAGTGCCATACCTCTCACACCTGTGATGTTTGTTGGGATCAGCAGGAAACTGCATGTTACTTATGAAGCACCTATGTTATTAGTAACGGGTATCACTTGAGCCACAGCTATTGCCAAACACCCAGCTGCAGAACTTGAATGACTACCGGGCATTTCTCGACTCTGGCTGTACTTGTTGCTCCCTTACAGGGAGAGACAAGTGACAGTGCATTACTTCTGAGCTGTGAAGGGAAAACTTCATGCTGCTCTTGGAGGTAATAAGCACTAGGAGGTACCACTGGGTACAAATGGCTATGACTTGGGCCACAGCTACTGCAAACTCCTAGCCACAGAACTTGAATGACTACAGAGCATTTTTCTACTCTGTTAGTACTTGTTGCTCCCTCACAGGGAGAGACAAGTGACTGTGAATTACTTCTGTGCTGTGAAGGGAAAACTTTATGCTGCACATGGAGGTAATAAGCTCTAGGAGGTACCATTGGGTACAAACAGGTATCACTTGGGCATTCTTGCAATACTCCACAGGTTCAAGGTTCGAAAAACTGGTAATATTTTTCTGGGATCTCATCCATGGAGCAGGCCAGTGACAGTTTTTGTACTGGCACACGAAAACTTCACAGTGGCTACTTCCCTGGTCAAAACTAAGTTCAAATGAATACACAGCTTTTCCTCAAACCAGTCCCACTAGTATCACCCTACAAAGTCAGCGAGGTCTGCTGCTGACCCTGCAGTGCCTTGGAGACAAAACTAGTTATTGGAATCACCAGTAGGTACAAAACTTTCATGTGGGGATGGGGAATGGAATGCTGACTGATTACTAACTAAAGCAGTTACTTGACAGTTTCCCATGGAGTAGTTCAGCTTCTATGCCTCACACACACACACCTGGGAGGGGGTTACATCAGCCCTTGAGGGTTAGTAGTGTGCAGGGCAGGCAAGCATCACTGTTGAAAGTACTCAGGTTTCATGGTGAATTTGGCCACTACAAAATTTAAAAATTAACATCTGAATACCATTTCTCATGTTCCATTCTATTGCATCTTTTATATGTTAGATTTTGTGATGCATAGCAGGTACAAATCTGCTGCAGTTGTATCTGTAATTAAATGTCTTGACCTACCAGCAAGATAAACAATGTGTGAGAGGTGTGGCTGCAAGCAGCAGCATCTAAGAATTCTACTGTCAAATGAACATTTGGACATGTAAAATGTGAACTAATCCTTAAAGTCCATGTTATGTGTGCAGAGTGACTAGTCGGTGAAAGCTACATTCAAATACATGTTCAAATATAGTTATTGCTTCATCTTTCATTTAGTTTTGTGGATGGTGTATCGGTGTGTCTTTCTGATTTACACACCATATTTTCATTGAGTCAAAGAACAAACTTTATAACTGTCATGTAGTTTAAACTTTATATCCTCAGGCTGACTCTTCCACGACTGTTGCCAAAAATGTCATCCAGGTGTTATAGAACTGGAAGATACAAACCTAATACATCACACACTCTTTTGAAATGATGCAGGTCTGGCTTTACATGACATTGTGATACCGCTAGCGGCGGTGACAGTGGGCAACATTTGTCTTCTGCTCAAAGTTTAACAGCATGTAGTGCCTCCTACATGAAAAGGAGGGGTATTACATGTAATATTTCACTTCACAGCACAGAGCTACTGCACTCTCCCTTTGCTTGATGTACCCTACCAGACCATTTGACAAGTCCTAGTTGTAGGCAAATGATGCCACTGACACAGTTAGTTACATCACAATGCATTGCAAGCCATATAACCCCTTGCTTTTCCACTTCACATTATCTAAATGTTTTATTATGGGTGGTAGGACTGCAATGAGGGCTCAAGTTGCTTCAGTTTAAGACGTGTGGTGGCTCTATTGCTTACTTACTGACATTCACAGAACATAAAAAATGTACTTTATATTTTGCTTATGATCTATGGCAGAACACTACAGGGCTCAAGTTGTCTGCCTGCTCATGCCATAATGTGTCAGAAACTTGACAGTTTTATGTGAAAGACTATTTCATCACATATGTAACAATACCAGCAAATGAATCCAGAAATTAATATAAAGCTACCTAGGGTCCTAGGACCAAATCACTTGCAGTCAATATTCTCAAATTAATTTCTTTTTGTAAAGATCTTTTTTTATCTGAACACGTCCCTCACATGTGTCTGAACTTTACAAAACAGGTTTCTTTATGTGTATCAATCTGCAGATTCAGTAAACAATATTAATCAGTCATTGTGTGTGTTTTCTTTTCCGTAGCTGTTAAATTAACAGGTTGATGTTTAAAATATTGATATGTTACTTGGGCTTAAAAATGTAGTATTAGAAGTTCAATTACTACTACTACTGTAAGAACAATAATCACGTTTCTTGTAGAAATGTTCCGCCAACTGGCAGCTCATGCAAATGTGGCCTGTCCTAATGTAGCATCCTGGCCTGTGACCTCGCCAGTCCACCCCGGTGAGATCCCTTATAATCTAGTGTTCCAAATTTTTGTGAACTTTAATATTGTTGACATTACTGTGATACATAGAAAATACAGTATTTATTACTGTTTATTTTGACAATGCCTCAAGGCTGCATATGTTCTGTCCTGCTCCCCCTCCTTTTTATTGTATGTTGAGGATCCTTCGTAAACAAACTTTTAGCTCAAAGGACATACTTCCAACTTTCCTAATAAAATAAACGTCTCCTTGCTCAAAATACATCCACCCCGTCCTTTTGCTGTGGCTCTTAATCCTCTAGGTGCCCTCCCCTTCTGGCCACTACTAATTCCCCTGTTTTTCTCCTTTTCTTAGGGGATCCTTGCACCCTGAACGGGTCTGCTCCTCCACTTCCCTCCAAGCATCAGCCACCTGCTGCTCCCCACTGCCTAAGGCATGTTGCAATTTGAAACTGAAGTTGCTTTACTGGACCTGGAGGCAGCTTAATAGATGATCTCTCCAACTAAGCAGTGCCCTTGGACTGTCCCTATTTATATTTCATTACCTTGGGTAAAGTCCTTAAGCAGAGTGAAGAGCTGGGATCACTGCAGCTCTTTCTCTGTGCAGCTTGGTGGGCTGGGATCACTGCAGCTCCTTCTCTGGGTGTTCTTTTTTTCAGATCACCTTATTTGAACCACATTGAAATGGTATGGCATGCTGCAAAACATTTTATGCAACACATTGCAAAGCCCAAAAACTGGTTATTCTTGGAGCTGGCAATTAAGAGTTTGGAAAAGGATACCAACTAAGGCAGACTGCAACTGGTATTTTGACCATCTACAAAAAGGGATACCTGTAATAATTGCAAATAATGGAGGGCACTCTGGGATGTGACTGAACATCTGTTTATTGCAGACTCCTAATACAGTATTCCCTTATTGATCCATCAACACCATCTCTCCACTCAATTTGGTTAGGTCTTGTTTATTTTTGTACCCTGAAGTGCCTACTCCCCATTTACTGTACAGTATGTACTATGTTCCAATCTTTTCTTCTTATTTTGCCTAAACTGAATGTTGCATTTTTTTATCTAGCCCTGCGTATCACTTCACTCATTTTACATTTTGTTCTGCTAAGTAATGTGGTTTTAATTTCAATTGTTATGATTCAGTTAACAGCAACAATACTTGTATTGCAATTGTATTACAGTTAGCTACATATAGGTGTATATCGGGCAGACTGGATGGGCCATGGGTTCCTTTTCTGCCGGCAGATTTCAATGATTCTATATTTTTTTTGTCCTTATGCCCTAGTTGTATGTTGATTGAGCTGCAGCACACATCATGTTTCATGCACACAAAAAAAATAAAAGAATGTAAGAAACCAGTTGAATTGCTTGTTGTAGTTGGGTGTGTTCATGAAAACCTTGTACCAGTGTCATGGAAATATTGACAGTATGATAGAAAGTGGGGGAAAAGAAAAATAATGTTTAAAATGTTGTTTTATTCCTTTATGTATGTAGAGATACATATAATAAAATTGTGGTCCGCAGCTGACAGGAAATTACTTTTTTTATTGTCCAACCCTATTTTCTTGCTATTTTTCTTGGACTTAATTGTGACATGGAAAACCTATAGGTATGGGCTGTGGATTTTCTGGCATTTCTGCCATGGTTCACTTTAAATAAAGTTTGCATGGAACAGTTCAGATGTTGTCCTGTCTTTTTTTTTTTTACCTCCCTATGTTGTTTTCCCTATTGTTTTTATGATTTGAGGACCTACAAAATGCATTCTGAACATACTAGCTGGTGTCCTCAGCTGGTACATTCAGAACATGGCCAAATTATCATATATTACGTATTTGTTGCCTTGTTCTTTATACTCCTGTGTGTTACCATTACTGCCCTTGCTATAATGCCAGGCATAATATCTTGACTGCTATTTCACTTTTTCTGTGAGGTCATCTGTCTTAAGCCCCCAATCAATGGTGTCCATGCTCAGCCTAAGTACATTAAGAACAGTCCCCCACTCTCCCATTGGTCACCTGATCCCCTAGGTATTCTCATTTTCCCTGGTGAAAATGTGACCAGTGGGACATATAAAATGTATTGCTTCCAAGTTTCTGGCCCCTTTCTCTTCATTTATTTGTTGAGAAAAAGTCTCTGTGTACTGTTTAAGCTGCCTCAGTGTGCTACGAACACTTGCACGGTAAGATAATATCTTCTGTTTAGTTTTCTGGCCAGGGGATCAGACTGCTGCACAGGTGAATGCTGAGGCAGCATGAAATAGGAGGCAAATGCTGCCCATCAAGATTTTTATCCACTTGGAGGGTGATTTAGTGTGCCAAGGACGCCACAGCATGCCCTGTCTTGGTACATTCAGAATCTGGCATCTGTGGCATCCTCGGTGCGTTAACTTATCAAGTTGTGTGTGTCTGGCGTCTGAGTACACTCCGAATGCAAGAGGAGCCTTTGCCTGTTTAGGTGTCCCACGCTTACTTTTGTGAACCCCTGCTTCCAAGAGCAGCTTCAAATCATCCCCAGCTGCTTTGCAGTTTTAAAGTTGTAGCCCAAGGTACTTTGTTTATTTAGTGGGGCCCCAACTTTATGTTTCCCAGAATGCCATTTGCACCTGGAGTTTTTCAGAGGTGCCCCAACTTTTTTTGTTTTGATAATGCTCCCTAACTTTGGATGCTGGCTAACATAGAGCCCTCTGTAACTGCACAAGGTAAGCCTGGCTTTCTGTGGGTGTGTGCAGGTTCCTGTCTCCAGATTTGGGTTCACAATATTGGCTTTCTAGCTGAGCTGAGCTATGTGTAGGCTAATGTGTTGTTAAGGCTTGTTTTTTGCAGCTTAGTGTAATGTTTCAGAGCTTGTGGCCAGGAACTGGTTAAATGTAAAAATAATGTGTGACTGTAAATAAAAACTGTGTGTGTTTTGGGTAGGGGTGGAGGGGTCTCAGTTGTGTGCATTGGTGGCATCCATTTTGTTATCTGGTCTCCATTTTGTATTTGTTTGGAGTGGGAGGTCAGAAGTTTGTTTCTAGGGTGTGATTTGCTTGCAAATGTATGCATTGTTAATTCTGAGTGGTGTGTGCTTGGTGGGGGGGGATCAAAGCAATGTCTGGGAAACAGTTAACAAAAATGTTTGTTTAATCTATGGTTTTCTGTGTGCATTTTGGTGCTTTTATATGCTGACTTCTGAACAATTATATGCCCACTGTATGGTATTAACATTGCTGGATGCTAGGCAGGCCCTTCTTTGCTGCTTCACCTTTGGCCATGTTAAAACCATGCGGTGTGTGCGTGGTGGGGTGGGGGGACAAAGCAATGTTTGGGAACCAGTTAACAAAACTGATTGTCTAATCCATGGTTTTCTGTGTGCATTTTATATTCTGATGTCTGAACAATTATATGCCCACCACATGGTATTAACATGGCTGGATGCTGGGCAGGCCTTTCTTTGCTGCTCAGCCTCCAGTCATGAGACCATCAGTCTGTGGTAGTGGGGTGGGCAGGAGACTATCGATTGGCTTGCTTACCTGCTACTGAGATGTTTCTTTGTTAAATATGTGATTTTCTGTGTGCATTTCTGGGGTTGTGTGTGTGGACGTCTGCACATTTTTTAAAACCACACACTGCAAGGTCTCCAACTGGCTGGATGCTGGGCAGGCCTTTGCTTGCTGCTTCACTTTCAGCCATGTTGAGACCATGCAGTGTGTGGTTTTTGGGGAGGAGACTATCAGCTTTCCTATCTGCTACTGAGATGTTTCTTTGTTAAATATGTGATTTTCTGTGTGCTTTTCTGTGGCTTTGTGCACAGATGTCTGCACATTTTTTAAAACCACACACTGCATGTTCTCCAATTGGCTGGATGCTGGAGTGGCCGTAAAAATGTTTTTATTTAAGTCGGTTAGCTTGCTGTGTCCATTTCTGTAGCACTGGGCCCTGATGTTTGTCCGGTATTGTGCAACTAGTCACCGCATGGTCTTAAAATGGCTAGATACTGAGCATGCCTTTCTTTGTTACTCAACCTCTGGCCATGTTGAGACCATGCTGTGTGTGGTTATTTGATGGGGTGGGGTTAGTTCAAAGTATGTTTGGTGCATGAATGATTCTGTAGCACTCCTCATTGTCAGTGGGCAGTCATTACAACTGGGTACAGCGCACCCCTGCCAGGGGAATGGCTGTGAAAATGTCTTTATTTAAGTTGGTTAGCTTGCTGCATCCATTTCTGTGGTGCTGGGCCTTGACTTCTGGCCGGTGTTGTGCAGCCAGTCACCTCATGGTCTTAAAATGGCTGCATGCTGAGCAGGCCTTTCTTTGCAACTCGACCTCCAGCTATGTTGATACCATGTGGTGTGTGTGGTGGACTGTTTACCCTTTTTAATCCATGGTTTGCTTTGTTAATGTCTGGTTTCAGTTGGTGCCATATGTCCAATTTTTAATTCACATAATGCTTGCAATTTTTAATTACTGCTGTAGTGCACCCCTCTTCTTCATCACATTCCTTGTCTCTCATCTTGTGTGAAACACCTGATGTGCACTGTCCTTCCTTCCATCATTTCTTTGGAGGCAGCTGACATGCGTTCTCCTTCCTTCCATCATTTCTTCTAAGGCAACTGACATGCCCTCTTCTTTTGTCCTTCCATTTAATATGTCATGAGGCTGTTGATATTTTCTCCTTCCTTCCATCACTGCATCTCCTTGGACCACAAGTGATGTGACTAACTCCTTTGTTCCATCATTTCATCTCTTCTGAGTCAACCAGTGTGTGTTCGCTCTCCTTCTGTGCTCCTCTGTAGTGAAGAAATGATGCCCTGTTACACAGGCCATATCAGCTGTGAAAGAGGAAGTTATTGTGTGTAATTAATTCTGAATCTTTCTGCTCTTTAAGGTTCTTCTGAACAATGGAATGTCAACATAGTCGAAGACCATGTGTGTCTACTGCAACCTTAATCAACGTTGGACTGAGAATGTTGTCCACTCCGCTGACAGGAAAGGAGAGAAGTAAACACTTCAGAGATTACATCAAGAATTATCCAGATCATTATGAAGCATATCTGAATACCTACAAAGCTCAATCAAAAACTTACCATGAGAACCTGGATGAGGAGAAGCGCCGTGAATACCGAGAGAAATCTAGGCTGTGAGCGCAGAAGCACAGAGAGACCATCAAAAGCAAAAGAAACTGGAGCAAACCAATAATACGGAGTTTGCAGTTTCTTGCAAATTGACCACAAGAACAGAGACAAGAGGAGAGGAACAAAGAAAGCAACTGCAAAGAGAGATATGGAGGGAACAAAAACGGAAGAACCGTTCAGCTGTGTCAATGTAGAAGAAGTGGAGAATCCATGAAAAAAGATGACAAATCTACAAGGAGTCCAAAGAAGTACAGACTGGCACCACACTTTCAGTGCAAGCAAACATACCTAATACCCCTGATGCAGCTGCAGTGGAGGACCCCCGATCTGATAGTGCCATCCAGAAGGCACTTCAAAGGGCACAATCAGCACTGCCACGGTCACCCACCCATTTTGCATGTACAGCAGATAAGCTAAAAACATGTTCACCTGCAAAGAAGGCAGCAATAGGAAAAAAAGGAACAAACATGGCCTGTTATGGAAATTTGGGGAAGAAACTGTTGGAGGCCACAAAGGAGATAATCAGTAGTGGATAAAAACAGAAAGGTGAATGGTCAGATCTCTTCTGTTTTAAAAAATATATAAGATGCTACGTGATGCCAGCAGAACCCTTGGAATCAGCTGGACAACCCTGATGAATGCAATGTGCAGGGAACAGAAGCGTGTGAAAAATACACATAAATTGGCCTTGCCTTTGGAAACGGCCAATAAAGTGAAGTTTTTTTTGAAGAGTCTGCCACCACTCTACCATACAAGAAGGGGTTTCTGAAAAGAAGTCAGTGTGTGAAAGCCTTCCTTTCCAAACAGCTCAATACACTGCACTAAGAGTTTCTAAAGGAAAACCCAGAGTGCCATATTGGTGCAACAAAATTCAACAGTCTGCAACCAATTCATATTAAACTTGCCAAACAACAGAAACTCAACCAGTGCCTGTGCGAGTACTGCAAAAATGTCTCCTTAAAACTATGCACTTTAAACCACACAGCTGATAATCATAAAGTGAATGAGTGCAAAGTCCAGAACATATACAAAGCTGTGGAGCTGACGATGTGTCCGAAAGAAGGAGGTAACAGGTTCTTTAGAAGAGACTGTGTGGATAAGGTGTGTGACAACTGTTCTGTTAATGCAATAGATAAGCACACAGAGGAGTTGTTGAGGAAATATGGGTCAGAAATGGTAAGGTGGTATCGGTGGGAAAGCATAACTTTGACCAAAAAGATCGATGGGCAAGAAACATCATCATCTCAAAAAGTGCTGAAGAGCAAGCTGACAACATTACAACAATTTACCAACATGCTTAAGGAGGAGCTTCAGTTTTGGGGGTGCCACCGTCATATGGCTGCATGGCAACACTTCCGGTTCAAAATGCTTAATAAAAAATCACTTCAGGGATGGGTTATCATGGTGCTGGACTTTGTGGAAAACTATGCCTGCACATACCAGGACGAGATCCAATCCTGCCACTGGCATCATGAACAGGCTACAGTGCACCCCATTGTTACATACTACAGATGTGCTCATTGTGAAGGTACCATCACAGAATCCCTAGTATTCATCTTGGAGGACATCACACATGACCACCATGCAGTTCAGCACTTCATTAACATGGCCAACACACATCTCACAAAGACCCGGCACCTAATCATAGAAAAGGAGGTACACTTTACAGATGGCTGTGGGAGCCAATATAAATCAAAGTGGGCATTCAATGCAATTTCAATGGCTACTCAAGAATTTGGATTTTCAATTGAAAGGGCATACTTTGGATCAAGGCATGGGAAGGGCCCTTCAGATGGGCAGAGTGCTGTTGTTAAATCAATGGCAACGTTGGCTGTCGTGTCACGTCATGCAGTCATTTCCACAGTGGAAGAGCTGTTTCTGTACTGTCGGGATAATCTGACACTAGCACCTCCAACTGAGGGGTGCAGACACTACCAAAGAACTTTCTTCTGGGTGCCCAACAACTGCATAAGAAGGCCAAAAGGAAAAGATGTGAAACCTGTCCCTGGAACACAACAGATCCATAGTGTGAAGACTGTGGTGCCTGGTTTCATGGCCAGCAGAAATATAAGTTGTTTTTGCATCCACTGCCAAACTGATGATGGCCCCTGCCTGAACAATGAACATCTACAACCATGGATAGTAAAGAGGCTCACAAATTCACATGTGAGAAGTTATGTTAATGAAATACCTGCTGACAGGATGAACTCAGACCCTGTTCCTGGCATATCAAAGACTGCAATTACAGTGATGGATCCCTGCACTGTTTCTGGCACTCCACAGTTACCTTCAACTGCTCCTGCAACTCCAGCGATGAACCCCAGTGGTGCTTCTGGCTATCTAGTGATGGACTCTTGTGTCTCAACTCCAGTGATTGACCCCAGGGATGCTTCCAGCAATCCAGTGCCAGACCCATGTACTGCAACTCCAGTGATGGACCCCCATGCAGATTCTGGCACTCCACTGAACGAACCCTCAACTGCTACAGCAACACCATCAATACACCCCAGAGATGCTTCCAGCACTCCAGTGATGGATTACAACATTGTTTCCATCCCTCCACTGACAGAACCCACTTCTGCCTCTGGCGCAGCTGCAACAGACCCCTCCACCACTGCTCAGCACACTGTACTTCCACCGATTCAAAAGAAAAAGATGAACCCGGACAAAATAGAAGTTGGGAAATTGTATGTAGTGTACTATTCAAAAACATTTTATATCGGGCAGGTGGTGGAATTCATTGAAGAGAGACGTCTTTTTTCAGTCAAATTTCTGCAGTGACATGTGACTGGATCGTACATATGGCCACGCAAAAAGGACACTGATGTAGTCAGGTAACAGACTTTTTCCATGGGCCATTAACTCTGAATGCAGAAAGCCAAATTAAAGAACAAGTAATAATAATAAATTAAATTTTAAAGCACCTTTCAAGTTTTCAAAGCGCTGTACAAAACACTATAAAAAAACAGACATTATAATACAATATAAAACACTCATAAAAACTACAATTTCATCCACAATTTATACAGAGTACTATACAGCAAATAATTACGAGACATGAAAAACTAAAGCAGCGTTGGAACTAAAATCTGTTTTAGTTTGGGACATTATCAAATGTTGCTTTAAAGGCCTACAGTATAGCTTAGAGGAAATATTGCAAGATTTATTTTTCTTTATTGGAAGAAATAAACATCCCACGAAATCAAGTGGGTTGCACCTGAATTGCAGTTGTTGTGCCCATCTGTTATCCTGCATCATAACAAATACATTTTCATACAGTTTCTCAAATAGATGTCAAATTGTTCACTTTTAAGAACTTGCACTGAAGCTTGGTGTCCACCATAACATTCAGAACGCATGCTTGGTGTCCATCATAACATTCAGAACTTTAATGATCATTTTCCTCAGGCATTTCAAAGTAAGTTATCTCACAACACAGTGCACTTTTCACTGCAGGGTCACAGCATGTTGAAATGCCTAAAAAAAAAATCATATACTCTGTAATTAAAAATTGACCCCTCATGTCACAGTTTGGTACAACATTTTCATGAACAGAGCCAGTACTGTATCTAAGTTGCAGGTTTGTGATTATAATGTTTAAATACAAGGTTATTTTCCCCCTCTGAAATGCCAGGAAATAACATTCTCTGTATTCTATGGCTAGCCGTTAGGGGCATAATTCAGAATCTCTGGCTGTATAGTAAAACACACACTATATGGTGAAATACATACATCATATAGTGAAATATATACATTATATAGTGAGATACATACACAAAGTACTGAACCACATACAGCATCTACTGAAATATATACATCGTATAGTGAAATACATATACTGTATACTGAAATACATATATTATATAGTGAAACACATACACTATATAGTGAAATGCTTACATTGCTATAGTGAAATACATACACTATCTACTGAATCCACATATTGAGTACTGAAAATCACATACACTATATACTGAAACAAATGTACTATGTACTGAAACATATACACTACCTATTGAGACACATACACTACAGACTGAAACATCCACATAAATATCTACTGAAACAAATACTCTATAGATTGTAACACATACACTATATATTGAGAAAAACTGCTATATACTATATACTGAAACAAATACACTATGTATTGAAATGCATACACTACACACTGAAAAAGCATATACACTATATACTGAAACAAATACACTATATATTGAAACATCTACACTTTATATTGAAATACATACACTATCTATTGAAATAAATACACAATGCACTGAAAAATCTGCATACACTATATATTGAAACAAATACACTGTATATTGAAATACATACACTATCTATTGAAATGCATATACTACACACTGAAAAAAGCACATACACTATATACTGAAACAAATACACTACATGGTGAAACACATACACTATGTATTGAAACACATACACTGTAGACTGAAAAATTCACATACTCTATATACTGAAACAAATAAACTATATACTGAAATGGACTATGTTCTGAAACTACCCATCCTCCTGCCCCTCCCCCATGAATGTCCTAGAGCTGAAGTCATTGCCTGTTGCATTCAGTTAGCAGCTAGCTTGGTGAGAGGATGTCTGAAACTGCAGAGCCGAGGTAAATAAAACAGGGCTATCTCTTATTCTGCTTCTTTATGGGGGTTTTCCTTTTGTTTTGCTTGCACACCTTTATTCAAATTTCAGACCATTGTGTTACTGTCAGACACATTTGTATAGGAAGCTAATACAGGATATTCCTGCCTGTTTAGCAGTGCAAAATCTGCGGCAGGTTGTTGGATCATTTTGCCATTAGGGGGTTTCTACCTTTGGTTTCATCACCTGGGCAGCCAAGCATGGAATTATGCACAAGAACCTTTTAAAACTAGTTTAAATGCTGTAGTTTTTTCTTTTAAATAAGTGCTGCCTTCATTTACTGTCAGACAACACATTTGTATAGGAAGCTAATACAGGATATTCCTAACATACCTGTATACATAGGGAGCTGCATGCATTTTTCCAAGTTAAAGTGTTGATTTGTTTTATGTGTAATTAATTACTGTGTAAGTCCAGCAACCTATCTGAGTTGAATGCTTGGGAAGCACTTCAGGAGCTGCGGAAGTGTAAGCCAAAATCATTGCTAGTTTGTATTCTATGGACTATGTTTTAAGTTTTTATTTTAAAATATATATTTTTGCTGCAATCCCTCAGTATTCAATTTTCATCAGGAGTTTAGCTGGCATATGCATATAATTTGCATTGTTTTACTAAATAACTTTACTGTGCATCCTCGCTGGAGGCATGCACAGTCTGTTTTGGGGTCTGAGCTTCTCAAACTGTGTTTTATTTCTTTTTTTTTTTAATAGAGATTTTTATCTCCTTAGTCACCCTGCTACCCCTTTGCCCACTGACATCTCCAGCCCAATCACTTACCATCAACAGGACATATTTGCTCGAGATCCCCCCACTCACATCCCCCGTGTTGGGGCCAGGAGGGGAGGGCCATTGACAAGGAGACACATATATGAGCAGAGCCTGTTTAGCAGCGCAAAATCTGCAGCAGGTTGTTGGCTCATTTTGCCATTAGGGGGTTTCTACCTTTGGTTTCATCCCCTGGGCAGCCAAGCATGGAATTATGTAATTGCATATAAAGACACATGCTTGCTTTGTGCCTGCCTGAGCCCTCCCCCTTATGCAACTCCACTGCCCTGCCAGCCCTCCTCAGCTAGGTGGATGTTGAAGGGGCGGGGTGGTCAGACTTCCCCTCACTGAGAGGAGAGATTCCCTGAGATGCTCAATCATATCTCCCCCAGCTAACCCCTGTGCAACTCAGGTCCACCCCCAAACTGGGCCACTCGGCATGGGAGGCAGTGCAATCACCACCAAGCTGCTAGGCCAGCCCACCAGACTGTGTTTTTATAAGTAAATAAAGACAGCATATAGGTAAAAGAAGAAAATGAACTGTATTTTAACTAGTCTGTTATAAACATTTTAAGTCACATCACAATGTTTTGAAATCGGATGAAGGTTTTGCAAGCAAAATACGATAAAACAATACATAAAGCGATAGGTAAGATAAACCTTTTATGTTTACCTTTTGCATCTTAGGAGGCATCTGCCAGGATTTTTAGTCAATTAGGGCCCCATTTTCAGAAGGTTAGCGTGAAGAGCTAAACATTACACTGTGGGAACAGCATGGTTGGATCGGTGTTGTATTCAGCATCACTTGATGCTACCCTGATCATGTGCATATGCATATATACTACTACGGCCATGCAAATGAGTAATCCTCTCCTGCATACAGAGCACAGTGCTGTATAAAAGGTTTCCTTAGTGACCATAAGCACCTCCCTCTACATTTTATACTCAGCCTCTAGGCTTCTAGTACCTAGATGCTTGATGTTGTACTTTTTGGCTTTGAACCCGAACTGACATGTCCCATAGCACTCTTTAAGTTTTCTAATGTCCCCACTCATTCTCTCCATCTGCACCTATCAACGCTATTACAGATTGTGGTGTCATCTGCAAAAAGGCACATCTTCCCTTTCAGTTCTTCTATTATGCCACTTATAAAGACACTGAAGAGGATGTGTCCCATTACTGAGCCCTCCGGCACCCTATTGGTCACTCTCTCCTCACTGGAGTGAGTGCCATTTACCACCACCTTCTGTGGCTGTGCGCTATCTCAGGTGCAGCACTTAGGAGTGCACAACACTAATCTGAAAATGGGGGCCCACATACCACTGTAACAGAACTAGCACTGCATTGTGATAAGCATGGTTGGTACTATTTTAAAAAGCATTCTTCTGTGCAGTGCTAACCTGTTAATGTGGCACTATTTTTTTTGCACAGGATTACTAATTGCATCCAGGTGCTCATACAACTGGGGGTTACTCTAATGCATATAAGGTGGACAGGTATATTAAATGCTTTCTTGAGTGTTAACACACACTGTGTGGTTAGTGCTAGTTAATGATTCTGGGAATCATGTTTAACTGCACACACGCAGCCTGCCAGCAATTCCCCACACACATACACACACAGTCAGTTCTGGACACAATAAAAAAACAAGCATTTGTCAATGCTGAATGTTGATTGCATTGGTCCATTGAGCTCGCTCACTGGCCCTCTGTCACTCGCTTGTTCCATTTCTCCTGGTGCTGCAGGCTGTTGTTTTGTACTGAGCTCCTTCCTGCGTTGGCACCCTTTTCTGTCCACAAAGAAATCCACAGATGGCCTGACAGAGCTCCGTTGAGGTGGGTCACTCCCCCGTCTGACTCCCTCATTCTGTTTCTCCTTGTGCTGCAGGCTGGCCTTTTGTACTGGGATCCTGCCTCTGTTGGTGGCTTTTTCTGCCAACAAAGAAATCTGCAGTAGTCCCAACACAGGTCCGTTGAGGTTGCTCACTCCCCCTCTGTCATTCACTCATTCCGTGTCTGTCTGCGCTGCAGGCTGGCCTCTTGTATTGGGCTCCTGCCTGCGTTGCCACCTTTTTCTGCCCACAAAGGAATCGACAGCAGTCACAATAGAGCTCTGTTGAGCTCACTCACTCCCCCCTCTCTCACTGACTCGTTCTGTTTCTGCCACCACTGCAGGCTGTCCTTTTGTACTGGACCCCTGGGTGCATTGCTGCCTTTTTGAAATCCGCAGCAGTCCCAACAGAGCTCTGTTGAGCTCACTCACTCCACTTTCTTCACTTTCTCACTGGTTCTGTGTCTCCTGCAGGTGCAGGCTGTCCTTTTGTACGGGGTTCCTGCCTGCATTGGCTTATTCTGCCCACAAATAAATCTGCAGCAGTCCTGATGCAGGTCCGTTGAGCTTGCTCACTCCCCCTCTCTCAGTCACCCATTCCATTTCTGCCTGCACTGAAGACTGGCCTTTTGTACTGGCCTCATGCCTACATTGCTGCTTTTTTCTGCCCACAAAGAAATCTGCAGCTGTCCCAACAGAGCTCCATTGAGGTCACTCACTCCCCTTGTCCTACTGGCTCATTCTTTTTCTCCTGGCGCTGCAGGCTGCCCTTTTGTATTAGGCTCCTGCCTCTGTTGACACCTTTTTCTGGTCACAAAACAATCTGCAGCAGTCCCAACAGAGCTCCATTGAGCTAGCTCACTCTCCCTCTCTCACTCTCTCGTTCCGTTTCTGCCAGTGCTGCAGGCTGCCCTTTTGTACTGGGCTCCTGCCGGCATTGCTGCCTTCTTCTGCCCACAAAGAAATCTGTAGCAGTTACGATAGAGCTCTGTTGAGCTCGCTCAGTCCCCCCTCTCACTGGCTTGTTCTGTTTCTCACGCTAATGCAAGCTGCCTTTTTTGTAGTGGGCCCCTTCGTGCATTGCTGCCTTTTCCTGCCCACAAAGAAACCCACAGCAGTCCCAACAGAGCTCCATTGAGCTCACTTACTCCCTGTCCTTCACTCGCTCATTCTGTCTCTCTCGCTGCTGCAAGCTATCCTTCTGTACTGGGCTTCTGCCTGTGTTGGCACCTTTTTTTGCCCACAAAGAAATTCGCAGCTGTCCTGACAGAGCTCTGTTGAGGTCGCTCACTCTGCCTGTCTCATTAATTCATTCTGTTTCTCCTGGCGTTGCAGGCTGCCATTTTGTAGTTGGCTTCTGCCTCTCTTGGGCCTTTTTCTGCCCACAAAGAAATCTGCAGCAGTCCCAACAGAGCTCCGTTGAGCTAAGCTCACTCCTCCTCGCTTCTCGATCATTCCGTTTCTGCGGTGCTGCGAGGGCCCTTTGTACTGGGTTCTGCCTGCTTTGCCACTTCTTCTGCCCACAAAGAAATCTGCAGCAGTCACAATACAGCTCCATTGAGCTGGCTCACTCACTCCCCCTCTCACTCATTCATTCTGTTTCTTCCACCGCTGAAGGCTGCCCTTTTGTACTGGGCCCCTGCATGCATTGCTGCCTTTATCTGCCCACAAAGAAATCTGCAGCAGTCCCAGCAAAGCTTCAATGAGCTCACTCACTCCCCCTCCCTCACTCGCTCGTTCTGTGTCTCCCAGTGCTGCAGGCTGCACTTTTGTACTGGGCTCCTGCCTGCATTGGCAGCTTTTTCTGCCCACAAAGAGATCTGCGGCAGTCCTGACACAGCTCCGTTGAGGTCGCTCACTCCCCCTCTGTCACTCGCTCATTCCTTTTCTGCAGGCGCTGCAGACTGGCCTTTTGTACTGGGCTCCTGTGTGCATTGCTGCCTTTTTCTGCCCACAAAGAAATCTGCAGCAGTCCCGACACAGCTCCATTCAGCTTGCTCTCATTCCCCCTCTCTCACTCACTCATTCCATTTCTGCAAGCGCTGCAGGCTGCCCTTTTGTACTGGGCTCCTGCCTGTGTTGCCGGCTTTTCATGCCCACAAAGAAATGTGCAGCAGTCATGATAGAGCACCATTGAGCTCGCTCACTCCCCCTCTCTCACTCGCTCATTCTGGTTTTCCCACCACTGCAGGCTGCCCTTTTGTACTGGGCCCCAGCGTGCATTGCTGTCTTTTTCTGCCCACAAACAAATCTGCAGCAGTCCCAAAAGAGCTCCGTTGTGCTCACTCACTCCCCCTCCCTCACTCACTCACTCGTTCTGTGTCTCCTGCCACTGCAGGCTGCCCTTTTGTACTGGGCTCCTGCCTGCATTGGCGGTTTGTTCTGGCCAGAAAGAAATCTGAAGCAGTCCCGACACAGCTCCATTGAGCTCGCTCATTCCCCCCTCTCACTCACTCATTCTGTTTCTCCCGGTGCTGCAGGCTGGCCTTTTGAGGCTCCTGCCTCCGTTGCCGCATTTTCTGCCCACAAAGAAATCCACAGCAGTCACAATACAGCTCTGTTGAGCTTGCTCACTACCGCTCTGTCACTCATTCATTCTGTTTCTCTTGGTGCTGCAAGCTGTGCTTGTGTACGGGGCTCCTGGCTGCATTGGCACCTTTGTCCACAAAGAAATCCGCAGATGTCCCGAAATAGCTACATTGAGGTCGCTCAGTCTCCCTCTGTCACACACTCATTCTGTTTGTCCAGCCACTGCAAGCAGCCCTTTTGTACGGTGATCCTGCCTGCATTGGTGCCTTTTTCTGCCCACAAAGAAATCCGCAGCAGTCCTGCTAGAGGTCTGTTGAGGTCACTCAGTCCCCCATCTCACTCACTCGTACTGTTTCTCCCATTGCTGCAGGCTGGCCTTTTCTACTGGGCCCCTGCCTGCTATGATGCCTTTTTCTACCCACAAAGAAATCCGCAGCAGTCCTGACAGCGCTCCAGTGAGTTCACTCACTCACCCTCCCTCAATCACTCTCTCGTTCTGTTTCTCCCAGTGCTGCAGGCTGCCCTTTTGTACTGGGCTCTTGTACTGGGGCCTTTTTCTGCCCACAAACAAATCCGCAGCAGTCCCGACAGAGATCAGTTTAACTCGGTCACTCCCCCCCCAACTTGTTCGATCTTAATCTGTCCCAAACACTGATTTACCACAGCGACTGTGCTATTCTCCGGCAGGAGTGCAAAAACATATTTAGACCAGATGTGAAAAATGACAGCTGTACTCTTCATAAGGAGGTGTGAAAAAGTGCCACTGTTGAAAATGTGGTGAGAAAATATTACAAATGTGCAAAGTTACAAGGGTGCGTGAAACAGTTCAATGCACACTTGTAACACAGTCATGTTATGGAGTTTCATCACCAAACTTCAACATAGGGCTTTTGACCTCTGCTCATGAACAGTGCCACTGTCATTTCTTGATCTATCCTAACACTGATTTACCACAAGTGAACGCTTTGTGTGTCGTCAACTGTGAAACCACATTTCAGTCAGGATGTGAAAAGCAGCTGTACTGCTCATAAGGAGGTGTGAAAAATGCCACTGCTGAAAATCTGGCATGACAATATTACAAATCTATGAAGTTACAGGGTGTGTGGAAAGTGTACAGCGCATACATTGTAATGCAGTCATTGCTGAGCTATCATCACCAAAATTTTCAACATCGCATTTTAGGACCCCTGCTCATGAAGGTATCGCTGTCATTTTCTTAATCTGTTCGGACAGTGATTTCCCACAGCGACTGTCTCCTATTCTGTGCGGGAGTGTGAAAACACATTGGCCGGATGGGAAAAATAGCGGATGCACTGTTCACAAGTAGGTCGCGGGAAAATGGCAATGTTGAAAATCTGGACTGAAAATATAAATTCACGAGAAGTTGTAATTGTGCGTGCAAACACGCAACACCACGCTGCGTAACAGTCATTTATGGAGTATGGTTAGCTTGATTTTCAACACAGCCATTTCAGGACCTCTACTCATGAACAGTGTCACTGTCATTTTCTTAATCTGTCCTGAACACTGATTTCCCACAGCGACCGTGCTATTCTGTGCCAGAAGTGCGAAAACACATTTCCGCCAGGATGTGAACAATGACAGCTGTACTGTTCACAAGGAGGTGTGAAAAAATGGCAATGTTGAAAATCTGGCATGAAAATATCGCAAATTTATGAAGTTACGAGTGTGGGTAGCAACTGCGCAGTGCACGCTCGTAAAACAGTCATTTTTTTTATTTTTCCCACCAAATTTGCAACATAGGCTTTTTGAGACCCACCTTATGAACACTGGCACTGTCGTTTCGTTAATCGGCCCCGGAAGGTGATTCCACGCAGTGACCGCGAAATCACCTTTCAGGGCTGATTAACGCAATGACAATTCAGAATTCATGAGGAGGTCCTTAAAACCTCTATGTTGAAAATTTGGTGAAAAAAGTTCCCAAAATGCCTGAGATATGTACTAAAGTTGAAAAAACACTATTTATTACGTTATACAGCTTACCGGCATTTCCTCAGTTTGCGGTCGACTTTGAAGAATGCAGACGTGTTCCTGGTTCACCGAGGATCATCACGCCAAGCTCCGGAGGTAAGTATGGATTGATGGGGGGGTGTGGGGAGGCAGGGTGCGCAGTGGGTTGGTGCAGGTTGCAGGTGGAGGCCAGGGACACTATGAGAAACCGTTTCCTTTTTTGCAGGTAAAAAAAATACTTCACAGGACCGTTTTTACCTTTACAGGGGCATGTGGCACGCTGGGATGGACACCCAGCATGCCACCAATGGCTTTCTTTTGGGGGGGACAGCAGTAGCCGACGGGGATTGGGCACCCCATTGGCAGCAATAAAAGTGGGGGGGTTTACAGAATGCTGATGGGGAGTGGGCTCCCCCGTTGGCACCAGAAACAATGGGGCACTGAGGCCAATGGGGTTTGGGGATCCCGTTGGCACATAAACACAGTGGGGGGGTTATATTGTCTGTGAACACGGCAGCAACCTGCCGCCCTGTTCACAAACAATATCAAGGTTTTTACATCCCACCCTGCAATGATGGGTCACTCCCTCATTGCAGCAGATGACTGATGCTGCAATGACGAGGCGGCCCCTGATTGCAGCAGTGAAACTGTCAGTAGTTTTTGCAAATATTCCAAACTACTGTCACCAGCAGCCTGCAATATATTATTTGCACTGTGTGCAATCAATATAAAAATGGTACATCCTGTGTGCCCCATTTCCCATATTAAACCTCAGAACCTACTGTCCATGCAGGGTAATAGCCTTCACTATCCACTCCATTGTTCCCCTCCCTACTACTATCAGCATGAGTAACCATTATACCCTTCAATTTGTCAGAGCCATGCTTGAAACCATTTATGGTTTTGGTGCCTGCTATCTCAGTTGGCAAACTATTCCACATTTCCACCACCATTTCTGGAAAATACAACTTTCCAATATCCCTCTTGAACCTCCGTCCCATCAGTCTCTACTTGTGTCCCCATAACCTTGAACTGTTACTCATGCTAACTAGTTCTCCATTCACCTTGTTTATTCCTTACAGGAACTTGAAGGTCTCTATCATATCATTCCTCTCTTGTCTGGTCTCCAGTGAAGACATGTTCAGTGCCTTGAGCAGATCCTAATACGATCTGTCCTGTCAGCTCTGAATCATCCTTTGTCCTTATTTTTCCTGAGGTGAGGTCTTCAGAAGTTCAAAACTCTGAAGAGTATACCCAGTGCAGCCTCACCAGTGATCAATAAAGAGGCAGTAAACCTCTTTTCTTTTACTATCAGAACCCCTTCTGGCACAGCCTAGTATCCTATTTGCCTCACTAGATGCCTCACTGTACTAGCTTGATTGTTTAAGGGAGTCACTAATGATGAATACTAGGTCCCTTTTCTCAGCTGTAGTGCTCAGCTCTACCCCTCCTATCCAGTACTCTGTCCTGGGGTTCTTGTCCCCTAAGTGAATCACCTTGCACTTTTTGGCATTGAATTTCAACTGCCAAACCTTAGGCCACCTCTCTAATCTTTACATGTCAGTCTGCAGTTTCCAACTTCCCCATTACTATCTACCCTCCCATGAGCTTGGTGTCATCTTCAAAAGACACAGCCCCAGATTCATTCTCAAATGTTGTTAATGAGCATATTGAAGAGAACAAGAGTCAGGATGGATCCCTGTGGCATTCCACTCTTGACTTCCCCCTTTTCTGATTTGATGCCATAATCACAATCCTCTGATGCCTCTCATTCAACTAAAGCCCCCTCAGCCCCACCAAAACGCTGCTTATAATTTCCTTCAAATCCCTGGACCTCACCCCCTTGCGCCATGACCTAAGTCACTCTGATTGGTCCCCTATCTCATTGGTCTGCTCCACTGACTCCATGCTAACATATTTCAAAACAAAATTACTCTAAATATATATATATATATATATATATATATATATATTTTTTTACTTGTTTAACCAGCAGTAGCACACTAAGCTGAAAGCTTTTTTACAGGAGTGACCTGGGAGCACAGGGAAGTTAAGTGACTTGCTCAGAGTCACACAGTATGCAAGTGGAAGCTGTGGGATTCAAACCCAGGTCTGGTCTGCTGGATGTCACCAGATTTGCAGCTCAGAGTCTTACACCACTGTCTCCCCTTTATGGGACTGCCATGCCCCCCCAGAGCAGGACATGAGAAAAGGTACACCACCTCCCCTAGATCATGGCTGACCTCATAGCTTACTTGCAAGTGCATGATTTGGCCTGGTCAAAAAAATAAACATAACCCATCCCCCATGGCTTCCAGAGGTATCATCATCTCCGCAGCACCTGTACCATGACAATAAGCTTGCCAAAGGTGAGCATTTTACATCTAACTTCAGTACCAACATTGGTTGCCTGTCTAAATTTTGAAAGGCTGCCACAATCTCTTCTCCCCTCCCACTCCTTTGCCTATCCTCAGAGTCAGTGATACCCCTGTCTCCAACCTCTCCTTCATCACCATAGACATGTAATTCCTTTTCATCACCTGTACCTCCGCTCTCCTCTCCTCCCTCACCTCCCTCTCACCCCTGCCAGCCTGCATGATTGTCATCTCCTTCCTTCCCACTATTATTTTTTTTCTCTCCAGTAACTCCATCCTTTATTCCCGACACACTTCCCCACCCTTAATCCTTCCAAGGGTAGGAGCCCAGATGGCCGGGATAGCAAGCTCCTCCATCTGACTGCTTCTGCAATCTCCTCCCCATTGGATGACCTCTCTAACCTCTCTTTCTGGTGTTCCTCCATCCCTGCTGACTGGAAGGCTGCCACTGTTACTCCTCCTCCTCCAAAAGATGGTGGCCCGTCAGGTATGAACAGCTACCAACTCATTTCTCTCCTCCCTCCAAAATACAGGAACAAATTATCTTGTTACAACTCTCTCTCTTTTTCACCCAGTACAAGTCTGACTTCCACAAAAATCACTCCACCACCTGCTCAGGCTCACCAAATCCATCCATAATGGTATGGATCACAGCCTATTCACTTCTGCTATCTTCATCGATCTAGCTAAAGCATCAACCCTGTCTACCACCCAATTATTAGCCAAACTCCAGGCTGCAGGCCTCTCTGACTTAGCCATCAGCTGTTCCACTCCTACCACAGGGGTAGGTCCCAAGCAGTCAAAAGTGGTGACCCCCTCTCTCCTCCCTGCCTGTATCCACTTGGGTCCCACAAGGTTCTGTGTTAAGCCCACTACTTTTTTTCCATTTTCCTTAATGATTTCCCCCTCCATGTGCTTGTCTGCATCCATTCACATGTACATGGATGACACGGTCCTCTTCACAGCAGGCCCACAGACTCCAGCTGGACTTTGATCAAGTTCAGCCCTGACCACACACAATTCAGCTTTCCTCAATGCCAAGAAGGCTATCTCCATGTCCTTTGGCACAAGGCATCAGACTCTCTAGGCTCCCTCCCCTTCCTACTGTCCATACCCTGGATGGTTCCCCTGTGGAGTATGTCACCACCTTTAGTTATCTTGGTATCTGGCTACACCAGCACCTAAACATTTCTGAACAAGTGGATGCTATAGTGAAAAAGCTGCACCACAACTTGGTGTACTTTACAGGAACTGTGACTGTATCCCACCTCTAGCATACCATGCTATTATCCAGAGAATGATCCTCCAAATCTCTGACTATGGTGATGTGGTCTACAGTGTAGCCCCCTTCACTACCCTTGTCAGACTGGACACACTCTTAAACTATTTCTGCCATTACACCCTCGACTATTCTTCTTGGACCCACCATTGTTCTATATATAAATCTCTCTCTCCTTTTCTTTTCTTGTGGACAGACACCATGCCCACTGTGCCAGCTTTGTGGGCAAATCCAGTTTGTTTCCCTACCCTCCTATCTCTCCAACGGCCCCGTTATAGCCATACCATCAGAAGCTGAAATATTCGAACCCTAGCAGTCCCTTCAGTTTCCACAACCATTGGCAAAGTCACGTTCAGCCACCGCTGCCCTAAAATCTGGAACTCCCTCGCCCAAGCCATTCACCAATCTCCCTCCCATGGATTCTTTCAAACCACTTCAGTGGTCTCACCTCTCCCTCCTGCACTTGCTCTAGTTTTCCCTCTTGCTCTCCTATTACTTGTTTCCAGTTTAGGTACAGCTAAAATTTGGCACCTATGCTTCCACTCTAGGCATTATGCACAAATGTTTATAGCTAACATTGAAGTAAAAGCCTCTCCAGCCCCTTTGCATATCAGTTGTGCAGATGGAGCTCCCCTCCTAACTGTGAACTCCATCAAATACCTTGGGGTGACACTTGACCCCCAGTTGGACCTTAGGGAGTCATATCCTAAATGTCTGTAGAACTGTGAACTGTAAATTGGGAGTGGCCTATAGGGCCAAAAATAACCTGACACCTGCTGCTCGTCTGGCACTTGCTAGAGGTGTACTACTTCCCTCCCTTAGCTATGGTCTCCACCAATTTGCCTGTACCTCCAAAGCTCTTCTTACTTGGCGGCACACAACATACAATAACATCTGTCGCTTTGCACTGGCTGCCCCGTCTCACCCACCATTGTGAGCTTTATGATAAACTAGGTTGGCTTTCCCCGACCAATCACCTGAACTTTGGGCTGGGATGCCTCGTGGGCAAAGTGATCAGAACTGGCACCCCCAGGGCTGGCACAGCTTCTCTCACCTCCTGACCCCTCCTCTTACCCACTCAGGTCCCAGGGTCCTGGGATGCTAAAAGTACCCCTCACCCGAACCCTTATGGGGGACAGGGACTTTGTTGCATGTGCTCCTAGGCTCTGGAACTCCTTTCCTGACCATGTTCATTACACCTGCTCCTATCAGTGCTTCCGGAAGTCCCTGTGGGGGCATCTGAAGCTTGCCTCAGTGTGAAAATGTCCCAAGCCTCCCTAACCTAATTGTACTTGGAGCCCAACTGTTCTGAGGACCTGCCAATGATCTTTTGGTTGTTTCTCATGATCCAGTTGCTCTCCTAGGCATCTGACTGCACTATGTAATCTCTAGACTATATATTGTTGATTATATGTACTTTATCAATTTCTGTCACAGCAGTTCACTCCATGCCTTACCGTTTTGTGACTCAATGCATTTTGTTACTCTGTGTACTTGCTTTACTTGATGTTATGTTCTGATGTATCTGTGTTACCTGCTGTACTCTCCCCGGGAAGTTCCTGAAAATAGGCATATAACTTTTCTAGTGTACCTTCCCAGTTAACAAAAAGCTAAATAAATAAATAAAACTGCGCTATGTTTGATCGCCAGCATAGGTTTGTGGCTCCTGACTGTGCTGTATATGCATTGTTGATTGTTTGCTTGTCACTCAAGTTCTCACATCTTGCATGTATTATTCCCAATGTAATTTGTGGTTGTGTACCACTCTGCTCCATGTATGTTATGTATTTTGAACTATTGTGCTACCTAAGACCCACTTGTACAAGTTCCCCTTCCCCAGGATGCATCTAGAAATGAGCTCCCAGCTTAGTATTCCTGGGTGGGGAGCAGTAGACACCAAGGATCATTTTACTATAATAATTGGAGCCATTTAAACTGTGATCAGGGTTGTAGAACCTTTACATGCCAAGGATTATTTTGGTATACTACTTGGGAGCATCTAATGGTGACCACAGGTAGGGTCACAATATGCACCACTGTGTGCTCAAATTAATTTATTGAAAAGTTTCACCAGGGAAGGTACACCGAACAACAAGTTGCTCGTCTCCCGGTACAACCTGGGGGAGAGGGTGGTAGGAGTTACACAGTAACAATGAGTACACTCAAAATACACAATATCATACAAAAACATAGGTTACAACTGAATTACACATTAGTATGAAAAGCAAATAATTACAAGGGTAGAGAAGTGAAAAGCAGTTGCAGTGAGCTTGTGGTGAGACAGGGAGAGAGAGAGCGTAATGTAATAGCAAGTGTGAACCAATGGCCTGCACTATGCAGACTAAGAATAGCACAGGGTGGCAAGTGAAGTGAGTCAGCAGGGCATCAAACAGGATGTAGGACAAGAAAGGGGGGGAGCTAGATGCAGGCACAATTTACAGAGAGGAAATTATGAAGAGCTTGATTTAATGAGCCAGGCGAGGAAGAGGATCGGATATGTGTAGGAAGAGCATTCCACATTTTGGGGAGATGATAGGAGTGGGAGGCCTCTCCACTAGCGGTGGATCTCCAGGGAACAGACAGAGTTCTATGGTCATGGGCTCTTAGAAGTTGAGAGGGAGTGGGTGGGAGGGGAAATTAGGGAATTTAGGTAGGGAGTGAGTGTGTGTGCCAAGCCAGTACTTAGAGATGAGATTTGCGCAATGATTCAGTCACCTATTTGTTAGGGATGGGAAGGCTAAAGCTCGGTACAAGAGGCAGTGGTGGGTAAGGTGAGGTGCATCCAGAGCAAACCGACAGAATGAGTTGAAAAGAGTATCCAGGTTGGCTAAGGAGGTGGCAGGAGCAGAGCAATAAACAACATCGCAATAGTCAAAAACCGGGAGGATCATTTTTTGGATCAGTTCGCGTCTTGCCTGTGGCGGGAGGCAGGAACGGTTTCTATAGATGGCACCAAGTTTGGGACAAAGCTTTTTTATTATGGCATCTACATGGGCTGAGAATGTGAGATGTGTATCCAGCAAAATGCCCAGATACCTGAAAGACTCGGTAGCAATTACAGTTGCTCCGTCGAGGGTAGTGAAGGTAGGGGCAGAAGGGAGCCTTGACAGCTTCTGATGTGTACCAAAAGTCATGGACACAGTTTTCTTGGCATTTAGGAAGAGCTGATGAGATTGAAACCAGCTCTAGGCATTATTGAAATCATGTTGGAGCCTGGAGGCGACATCCAAGGGTGAGAGCCCAGAGGAGAATAGAAGCTTATCATCAGCACACATATGTATAGAAGATGAGGTACAGATGGATGGAAGATCATTCAGAAAGATGGAGAAGAGAATCGGGCCTAGTATGGACCCTTGGGGGACTCCAGAGTATATGGGTAGAGGAGGGGAGATGTAGTCAGATATTTTTACAGACTGTGAGCAGTCATATAGGTATGTGCTGAACCATTTAATGGCATGTTACCAGTGTCAGTGGCTCGGTAGGTAGCACACTCGCTGCTGAGGCCGGGAGATCAGAGGGCTGTGGGTTCAGTCCCCACATCTGGCACTTGGGTTAATATCCCAGTACTGACACTGTAGTGCAGCATGAGGGGGGTGCTACACTTCTGAGGTGCCGTCTTTTGGATGAGATGTTAAACCGAGGTCCTATCTGCTTGGATTGGTGGTAGTTCAGGTGGATGTTAAAGATCCCATGGCACTTATCGAAAAGAGTAGGGGAATTTCCACGGTGTCCTGGCCAAATTTCCCTCATTCACCAACAATACCACCAACAGCTTCATCTGGCTCAAGGTCAGTTGGCATTCATCTGTATCCCCCTCCCCCGTGTCGTGCCTGAAAATAGGCAGGATTTGTCTAGTGCACTTACCTGGTCAACAAAAACTAAATAAATAATAAAAATCGATAAATGTTCAGACAGCCCAGCTGATGAGAGGGAGTGGAGCAGGAGGGAGTGGGAAACCGTGTCAAAAGCTTTAGCAAGATCAATAAAAATGGCAGTGGTTATGTGACTGCAATCCGTGCCTGTCAGGATCGCAGCAGTGATTCAAAGCAGCGAGGTAGTAGTAGAGCGATTTTTACGGAATCCAGATTGATATTGAGTGAAGAAATTTCTGTCTGAGAGGTACGAGGATAGTTAGTCAAGGACTAGATGTTGTTGTAGTTTGGCTAACGTCAGGAGGAGAGATATAGGGCAGTAGTTCTCAGGGGAGGAGGAGTCGCCACACTGATGGAGAGGGAGGACAATAGCATGTTTTCACTCACGGGGAATTTCGGCCAAGTGAAACGAGAGATTGAAAAGAGCAGTGAGTGGGGGAGCAATGTCAGAGGCAGACAAGTTTAGTAACTTTGGGTCTAGTCCATCAGAGGAGCTACCTTTGCTCAGATTTAGGGCTTTCAAGGCCGCCAGCATGTCAGTTCTCAGAATTTTAGAGAAGGAAAAGCTATACGGTGGGGCTGGAGAACTTCTAATGGGTGCGGAGAATAACTGGTTAATAGTTGGGAGGGAGCCTAGCAGAGTAGAAGCACATGAGGTAAAGTACGAGTTGAAAGCAGCAGTAATGCCAGGGTGGTCAGCAATGACAGTATTGTTTATTTGGAGGAGGGTGAAGGGAAGGGGAGCCTGTGGGGAGAAAAGTGAGTGGATTACTTTCCAGAATTTGGATGGGTTATTTTTAATAGAGTTAGGAGTAGAGCTGAAGTAATCAGACTTGGCCAAACGAGTGGCTTTTGTGCAGTTGTTTCCGAGGACCCAGTAGGCCTCATAGTCTTTAAGGAGCTTTGTGCTTTTATGGAGCCTCCAGGCTGTATCACATGCCCTTAGACAAGCAATGAGTTCTGGGGAGATCCAGGGGAGATCCAGGGGAAGTGGTTTCCATGGACACGTACCCAGCGTAGTGGTGCATGTTGATTCCAGACTTCACGGACTCGTTCTCTGAAGTAGTTAGCTGCGACATCTAGGTTACTGGCAACAGATATAGGTGCCCAATTAGTGTTAGTCAAATCATAAAGAAGTGGGTCAATGTTCAGGGATTTGTATGATCGGATTTGGTAGAGTTTTAGGGGACTTTGACTTTGTGAATTTTCGCACAGGAAAGTCATGCAATGGTCACTGAAGGCATCTGCTAGAGTACTGAATTAATGACCCTATGGGTGTGAGTTGTAAGGGCCCAGTCGATGAGGGAATGGCTTCCTTTCTTGTGATTTAGCCTAGTCAGATCTTGGATAATTTGGGTTAGGTTGAGCGCATGTATGGCATTTAGCACTTTGCTGGGTATGGTAGTACAATTTATGTTGAACTCTCCTATAATATATAATTCACCTGCAGAAGAGTGGCTAACTAATGTGGTTATGAGTTCAGTAGCAATATTGGGTTGTGAGCCAGCGCGCACTGGCGGTGCTACAATTGGCTGCAGCTGCTTTTGCTACGGGCATCTGATTGGTTAGCCAGCTAGCATGGCTCACCGATTGGTGTGCCTTTTTACATTCGGGTTTCCAGTTCAGCCTGCTCATATTCTTCTGCTGTGATTTTTCTCCCACCCCACCCCCTCCCAGGCCTCCTTTAAATAGACATATGCTCTGCCTTTCTCCTACTGTCCCTGCTCTCATTGGCTCTCCCAGAACCCTGCTGCTCCACTGACCTACTGAGCCAGTACAGCTTTTCTTCTGCCTCAGCCTTGTCCTCCATGACCAATACTTCCCAGTTTAACCAAGATGCTGCCCTACACTTCACAGCACTTATTCTTCCCCCGCCACCTAATCCCGCATCCCCTCCTCTGAAATTAGATGATATCCCTCCCCCTATCTATAATCAGGGTATCTCTCCTCTCCCATTACCATATCCTGGTCTCACTCACCCACTCGCCCCTGCACCTCTCTCGTCCAGCTGCCTATGTACATTACTCTTATATGGCTGCTTAGCTCCTGGTCACCCTTTGCTAATACCCAAAGCCCTAGCTCCCGACTGCTATGCAACCACTCCTGGATCAACAGCGCAAAGCCGCATTATATTATTATTGCCCTCCTACTGTTATCAGCTGGTGGCATAAACCCCAAACCTGGACCAGCTCAACCTCCTCCTGCAGCCAGCACTGAGCCATGTCTCTCAGCTCTTCCAAATGGCCTTAAAATACTACATATCAATATACCTAGTCTCCTCCCTAAAGTGGACTTGCTACAGCCGCTGGCGGCTACGCTCAGCCCTGATATAATAATAATTTCCAAATCCTGGCTAAATAAAAAAAATCAGCAACTCATCTCTTGCTCTCCCTGGCTTCACAATATTGAGACAGGACTGACTTGGAAGAGGAGGTAGGGTAGCCTCCTCTTCTCCTCTTCCATCCATTTCACTTCCGTCTTTTCTAGTGCTCTACCAAAAGCTTACAAGGCTCTGCTGTTGCAAATCTCGCTCTCCTTCTCCAAACCTATCTTTGTTGTAGCAGGTGTCTACTGCTGTCCTGGCTCACAGCCCAATATTGCTACTGAACTCATAACCACCTTAGTTAGCCACTCTTCTGCTGGCGAATTATATATTATGGGAGAGTTCAACATAAATTGGACTACAATACCCAGCAAAGTACTAAATGCTATACATGCGTTCAACCTAACCCAAATTATCCAAGATCTGACTAGGCTAAATCACAAGACAGGAAACCATTCCCTCATCGACTGGGCCCTTACAACTCACTCCCATAGGGTCATTAATTCCGGTACTCTAGCAGATGCCTTCAGTGACCATTGCATGACTTTCCTGGTGCGCAAAATTCACAAAGTCAAAGTCCCCTATAAAATCTACAAATCCGATCATACAAATCCCTGAACATTGACCCACTTCTTTATGATTTGACTAACACTAATTGGGCACCTATATCTGTTGCCAGTAACCTAGATGTCGCAGCTAACTACTTCAGAGAACGATTCCTTGAAGTCTGGAATCAACATGCACCACTACGCCGGGTACGTGTCCGTGGAAACCACCTCCCCTGGATCTCCCCAGAACTCATTGCTTGTCTAAGGGCATGTGATACAGCCTGGAAGCTCCATAAAAGCACAAAGCTCCTTAAAGACTATGAGGCCTACTGGGTCCTCAGAAACAAATGCACAAAAGCCACTCATTTGGCCAAGGCTGATTACTTCAGCTCTACTTCTAACTCTAATAAAAATAACCCATCCAAATTCTGGAAAGTAATCCACTCACTTTTCTCCCCACAGGCTCCCCTTCCCTCCCCCCTCCTCCAAATAAACAATACTGTCATTGCTGACCACCCTAGCATTGCTGCTGCTTTCAACTTGTACTTTACCTCATGTGCTTCTACTCTGCTAGGCTCCCTCCCAACTATTAACCAGTTATTCTCCGCACCCATTAGAAGTCCTCCAGCCCCACCTCATAGCTTTTCCTTCTCTAAAATTCTGAGAACTGACATGCTGGTGGCCTTGGAAGCCCTAAACCTGAGCAAAGGTAGCTCCTCTGATGGACTGGTCCCAAAGTTACTAAACTTGTCTGCCTCTGCCATTGCTCCCCGACTCACTGCTCTTTATAATCTCTCATTTCACTTGGCCGAAATTCCCTGTGAGTGGAAACATTCTATTGTCCTCCCTCTCCATAAGTGTGGCGACTCCTCCTCTCCTGAGAACTACCGCCCTATATCTCTCCTCCTGACGTTAGCCAAACTACAAGAACATCTAGTCCTTGACTAACTGATTGAACATTATACCAGCTATCAATCTGCAATCACCCATAAGAAGGCAGAATTCCTCTCCAGGGAGATTGCAGTTGCTCAGAATTGACTGGCTCAGCTGTTCCGAACTGTAGATAGACTGTGCAACCCAGCCTGTCTGCAAGTTCGGAAAGCCTTTTCGCAAATTGAATGCGACGAGCCTGCTCGATACTTTGCAACTAAGGTGGCTGACATCAGGGCGGACTTGTGTCCGACAACCTCTAAGGGTGACGTGGTGGGAGTGTGCGAGAGCATAGGACCTCGCTTCTCCTGGAGTTCCTTTTGTCGACCTGAGTTTGTGGATATTATGAGGGTCATCCATAGTGTGCACCCTACAAGCTGCGGCTTGGATCCTGGACCGACTACCCTAATTTTGGGTTGTGTGGATATCATTTGTCCAGTTCTGGTGCAAATTGTCTGGTGTTCCTTGGAGTCGGGTGAGTTTCCTAGCTCCCTAAAAGAGGCAGTGGTGACACCTCTCTTGAAGAAAGCTTCCTTGGACCCAGATTGTTTTTCCAGCTACAGACCCATCTCTAACCTTCCCTTTATTGGGAAGGTTATTGAAAAGGTTGTAGCTGCTCAATTGGATGACCATTTAACCATCCATAGTATCTATGAATCCTTCCAGTCTGGTTTCCGTTAAAGACACAGTACTGAGACTGCGCTGGTCCGGGTGCTAAATGATCTTCTGAGGGCAAGAGATCAAAGGAGATGTTCTATCTTGGTTCTCCTTGATCTCTCTTCAGCTTTTGACACTGTGGATCACATGGTGTTGCCAGCACACCTGGGGCAAATTTGTGGAATGTCTGGAATCGTTTTTAAATGGTACAAGTCATTCCTCACTGGGAGATCACAAAGAGTTGTGTCGGGGAATTTTTCCTCCGGCCCAGTCTCTTTGTTGTGTGGAGTGCCTCAGGGTTCTGTGCTGTTGCCCATGTTATTTGCAGTGTATATGCTGCCCCTCGGAAACATTATAAGACAGTATGGGCTGAGGTTTCACTGCTATGCAGATGATACTCAGCTATACCTGTTTTTTGCACCTGACCAGGATGGAGCTCTCTCGGTATTTAATAATTGTCTGGGGGAGATCCAAGACTGGATGGATTCTAGTTAGCTAAAGTTGAACTCGGAGAAAACTGAGGTTTTGGTTGTGGACCTGGGTGGTCAGATTGAGAGGTCGTGTGCTGGCGCGCCTTCTGGAATTTTTCTTGGCGGTGTGTCACTACCGGCCTCTGAACGGGTACGCAACCTTGGGGTGATTCTTGACAATAGGCTGAATTTTCAATCCCAAGTGTCTGCCGTCGTCAGGACTTCCTTTTACCATCTTAGGAATATTGCCTGAGTTAAGCACCTTGTTCTGTCTGACTCTCTGTCAACATTGGTCCATGCCTTTGTGTCCTCGCACCTCGACTACTGCAACTCCCTTTACTTTGGGCTTTCTGGGGTTGAAATCCACCGCCTACAGCTTGTGCAGAACGCGGCAGCCCGGGTTTTGACTGGGACAAGCAGGTCCTGTCACATTACCCCGGTGCTGTGCGAGCTGCACTGGCTTCCAATACAGTGGCGGATCACCTTTAAAGTCATTTTATTGACTTTTAAAGCCCTTCACGACCAGGGTCCGTCCTATCTGAAAGACCTGCTGGTTCCTTACTGCCCCAGCCGATCACTCCGCTCGGCCGACATGGGGTTGTTAGAGATTCCAAGAGTGAGTTTGAAATCCTCTGGCAGCAGAGCATTTTCTCATGCTGCACCCACTCTTTGGAATTCTCTACCATGCCGGTTATGGGAATGCTCCTCCATGGAGATTTTTAAGAAGGAATTGAAAACACATCTATGGAGAATGGCCATCTTGGAAGGTTAAATGTATTGTAAAATGTGTCAAATTTTATTGTAATTTATTATGTTTTTATGATATATTTTATAATGTACATGGTTTTTGATGTTTGTATTCTATGTTGAAGCTTTTATTAACTTGTTTGGCGCCTTGATACAGTGAAAGGTGCTATATAAATAAAATTATCATTATTATTAACTATCCTCGTACCTCTCAGATAGAAATTTCTTCACCCAATATCAATCTGGGTTCCGTAAACATCACTCTACTACTACCTCGCTGCTTTGAATCACTGATGCGATCCTGACAGGCACGGATTGCGGTCACATAACCACTGCCATTTTTATAGATCTTGCTAAAGCTTTTGACATGGTTTCCCACTCCCTCCTGCTCCACTCCCTCTCATCAGCTGGGCTGTCTGAACATTTATTTATTTTTATTATTTATTTAGTTTTTGTTGACCAGGTAAGTGCACTAGACAAATCCTGCCTATTTTCAGGCAAGACACGGGAGAGGGGGATACAGATGAATGCCAACTGACCTTGAACCAGCTGAAGCTGTTGGTGGTATTGTTGGTGAATGAGGGAAATTTGGCCAGGACACCGTGGAAATTCCCCTACTCTTTTCAATAAGTGCCATGGGATCTTTAACATCCACCTGAACTACCACCAATCTAAGCAGATAGGACCTCGGTTTAACGTCTCATCTGAAAGACGGCACCTCAGAAGTGTAGCACCCCCCTCATGCTGCACTACAGTGTCAGTACTGGGATATTAACCCAAGTGCCAGATGTGGGGACTGAACCCACAGCCCTCTGATCTCCCGGCCTCAGAGGTGAGTGTGCTACCTACCGAGCCACTGACACTGGTAACATGCCATTAAATGGTTCAGCACATACAGATATGACTGCTCACAGTCTGTAAAAATATCTGACTACATCTCCCCTCCTCTACCCATATACTCTGGAGTCCCCCAAGGGTCCATACTAGGCCCGATTCTCTTCTCCATCTTTCTGAATGATCTTCCATCCATCTGTACCTCATCATCTATACATATGTATGCTGATGATACGGTTCTATTCTCCTCTGGGCCCTCACCCTTGGATGTCGCCTCCAGGCTCCAACATGATTTCAATAATGCCTAGAGCTGGTTTCAATCTCACCAACTCTTTCTAAATGCCAAGAAAACTGTGTCCATGACTTTTGGCACATGTCAGAAGCTGTCAAGGCTCCCTTCTGCCCCTACCTTCACTACCCTCGACAGAGCAACTGTAATTGCTATCGAGTCTTTCAGGTATCCGGGCGTTTGGCTGGATAAACATCTCACATTCTCAGCCCATGTAGATGCCATAATAAAAGAGCTTTGTCCCAAACTTGGTGCCTTATATAGAAACCGCTCCTGCCTCCCACCACAGGCAAGACGCGAACTGATCCAAAAAATGATCCTCCCGGTTTTCGACTATTGCGATGTTGTTTATTGCTCTGCTCCTGCCACCTCATTAGCCAACCTGGATACTCATTTCAACTCATTCTGTCGGTTTGCTCTGGATGCACCTCACCTTACCCACCGCTGCCACTTGTACCGAGCTTTAGCCTTCCCATCCCTAACAAATAGGCGACTGCTTCATTGCGCAAATCTCATCTCTAAGTACTGGCTTGGCACACTCACTCCCTACCTAAATTCCCTAATCCCCCCACCCACTCCCTCTCAACTTCTAAGAGCCCACGACCATAGAACTCTGTCTGTTCCCTGGAGATCCACCTTAGTGGAGAGGCCTCCCACTCCTATCGTCTCCCCAAAATGTGGAATGCTCTTCCTACACATAACTGATCCTCTTCCTTGCCTGGCTCATTAAATCAAGCTCTTCATAATTTCCTCTCTGTAAATTGTGCCTGCATCTCGCTCCCCCCCTTCTTGTCCTACATACTGTTTAATGTCCTGCTGACTCACTTCATTTGCCACCCTGTTCTATTCTTAGTCTGCATAGTGCAGGCCATTGGTTCACATTTGCTATTACATTACGCTCTCTCTCTGTCTCACCACAAGCTCACTATGACTGGTTTTCACTTTTCTATCCTTGTAATTATTTGCTTTTCATGCTAATGTGTAATTCAGTTGTGACCTATGTTTTTGTATGATATTGTGTATTTTGTGTGTACTCATTCTTACTATGTAACTCCCATCACCCTCTCCCCCAGGTTGTACCGGGAGACGAGCAACTTGTTGTTCAGTGTACCTTCCCTGGTGAAACTTTTCAATAAATTAATTAATTTGAACACACAGTGGTGCATATTGTGACCCTACCTGTGGTCACCATTATGATGCTCCCAAGTAGTATACCAAAATGATCCTTGGCATGTAAAGGTTCTACACCCCTGATCATGGTTTAAATGGCTCCAATTATTATAGTAAAATGACCCTTGGTGTCTAGTGCTCCCCACCCAGGAATACTAAGCTGGGAGCTCATTTCTAGATGCATCCTGGGGGAAGGGGAACTTGTACAAGTGGGTCTTAGGTAGCACAGTAGTTCAAAATACATAACATACATGGAGCAGAGTGGTACACAACCACAAATTACATTGGGAATAATACATGCAAGTTGTGAGAACTTGAGTGACAAACAAACAATCGACTATGCATATACAGCACAGTCAGGAGCCACAAACGTATGCTGGCGATCAAATACAAAGCAGTTTTATTTATTTATTTAGCTTTTGTTAACCTGGTAGGTACACTAGACAAGTTATATGCCTATTTTCAGGAACTTCCCGGGAGAGTACAACAGGTAATACAGATACATCAGAACATAACAGCAAGTAAAGCAAGTACATAGAGTAACAAAATGCATTGAGTCACAAAACGGTAAGGCATGGAGTGAACTGCTATGACAGAAATTGATAAAGTACATATAATCAACAATATATAGTCTAGAGCATACATAGTGCAGTCAGATGCCTAGGAGAGCAATTGGATCATGAGAAATGGCCAAAAGATCATTGGCAGGTCCTCAGAACAGTTGGGCTCCAAGTACAATTAAGCTAGGGAGGCTTGGGACATTCGCACACTGAGGCAAGCTTCAGATGCCCCCACAGGGACTTCCGGAAGCACTGATGGGAGGAGGCGGAACTAACATGGTCAGAAAAGGAGTTCCAGAGCCTAGGAGCACATGCAACAAAGTCTCTGTCCCCCATAAGGGTTCAGATGAGGGGTACTTTTAGCATCCCAGGACCCTGGGACCTGAGTGGGTAAGAGGAGGGGTCAGGAGGTGAGAGAAGCTGTGCCAGCCCTGGGGGGTGCCAGTTCTGATCACTTTGCCCACGAGGCATCCCAGCCCAAAGTTCAGATGATTGGTCGGGGAAAGCCAACCTAGTTTATCATAAAGCTCACAATGGTGGGTGACATGGGGGGCCGCCAGTGCAAAGCAACAGATGTTATTGTACGTTGTGTGCCACTGAGTAAGAAGAGCTTTGGAAGTACAGGCAAATTGGTGGAGACCATAGCTAAGGGAGGGAAGTAGTACACCTCTAGCAAGTGCCAGATGAGCAGCAGGTGTCAGGTTATCTTTGGTCCTATAAGCCAGACCCAATTTACAGTTCACAGTTCTACAGACATTTAGGATATGACTCCCTAGGTCCAACTGGGGGTCAAGTGTCACCCCAAGGTATTTGATGGAGTTCACAGTTAGGAGGGGAGCTCCATCTGCACAACTGATAAGCAAAAGGGCTGAAGAGGCTTTTATTTCAATGTTAGCTATAAACATTTGTGCATAATGCCTAGAGTGGAAGCATAGGTGCTAAATTTTAGCTGTACCTAAACTGGAAACAAGTGATAGGAGAGCAAGAGGGAAAACTAGAGCAAGTGCAGGAGGGAGAGGTGAGACCACTGAAGTGGTTTGAAAGAATCCATGGGAGGGAGATTGGTGAATGGCTTGGGCGAGGGAGTTCCAGATTTTAGGGCAGCGGTGGCTGAACATGACTTTGCTGATGGTTGTGGAAACTGAAGGGACTGCTAGGGTTTGAATATTTCAGCTTCTGATGGTATGGCTATAATGAGGCCATTGGAGAGATAGGTGGGTAGGGAAACAAACCGGATTTGCCCACAAAGCTGGCACAGTGGGCATGGTGTCTGTCCACAAGAAAAGAAAAGGAGAGAGAGATTTATATATAGAACAATGGTGAGTCCAAGAAGGATAGTAGAGAGTGTAATGGCAGAAATAGTTTAAGAGTGTGTCCAGTCTGACAAGGGTAGTGAAGGGGGCTATGCTGTAGACCACATCGCCATAGTCAGAGATTTAGAGGATCATTCTCTGGATAATAGCATGGTATGCTGGAGGTGGGATACAGTCACAGTTCCTGTAAAGTGCACCAAATTGTGGTGCAGCTTTTTGACTATAGCATCCACTTGTTCAGAAACGTTTAGGTGCTGGTCTAGCCAGATACCAAGATAACTAAAGGTGGTGACATCCTCCACAGGGGAGCCATCCGGGGTATGGAAAGTAGGAAGGGGAAGGAGCCTAGAGAGTCTGGTGCCTTGTGCCTAAGGACATGGAGACAGCCTTCTTGGAATTGAGGAAAAGCTGATTTGTGTGTGGTCAGGGCTGAACTTGATCAAAGTCCAGCTGGAGTCTGTGAGCCTGCTGTGAAGAGGACTGTGTCATCCATGTACATGTGAATGGATGCAGGCAAGCACATGGAGGGGGAGATCATTAAGGAAAATGGAGAAAAGTAGTGGGCTTAACACAGATCCTTGTGGGACCCAAGTGGATACAGGCAGGGAGGAGAGAGGGGGTCACCACTTTTGACTGCTTGGGACCTACCCCTGTGGTAGGAGTGGAACAGCTGATGGCTAAGCCAGAGAGGCCTGCAGCCTGGAGTTTGGCTAATAATTGGGTGGTAGACAGGGTTGAAAGCTTTAGCTAGATCGACGAAGATAGCAGAAGTGAATAGGCTGTGATCCATACCGTTATGGATGGATTTGGTGAGCCTGAGCAGGTGGTGGAGTGATTTTTGCAGAAGTCAGACTTGTACTGGGTGAGAAAGGAAGAGGAGTCCAGAAAGGGAGAGAGTTGTAACAAGATAATTTGTTCCTGTATTTTGGAGGGAGCAGAGAAGTGAGTCGGTAGCTGTTCGTACCTGATGGGTCACCATCTTTTGGAGAAGGAGGAGTAACAGTGGCAGCCTTCCAGTCAGCAGGGATGGAGGAACACCAGAAAGAGAGGTTAGGGAGGTCATCCAATGGGGAGGAGATTGCAGAAGCAGTCAGATGGAGGAGCTTGCTATCCCAGCCATCTGGGCTCCTACCCTTGGAAGGATTAAGGGTGGGAAGTGTGTCGGGAATAAAGGATGGAGTTACTGGAGAGAAAAAAACAATAGTGGGAAGGAAGGAGATGACAATCAAGCAGGCTGGCAGGGGTGAGAGGGAGGTGAGGAAGGGTAGAGGGAGGAGAGGAGAGAGGAGGTACAGGTAATGAAAAGGAATTACATCTCTATGGTGATGAAGGAGAGGTTAGAGACCGGGTGTCACTGACTCTGAGGACAGGCAAAGGAGTGGGAGGGGAGAAGAGATTGTGGCAGCCTTTTAAAATTTAGACAGGTAACCAATGTTGGTACTGAAGTTAGATGTAAAATGCTCACCTTTGGCAAGCTTATTGTCATGGTACAGGTGCTGCGGAGATGATGATACCTCTGGAAGCCATGGGGATGGGTTACGTTTACTTTTTTGACCAGGCCAAATCATGCACTTGCAAGTAAGCTATAAGGTCAGCCATGATCTAGGGGAGGTGGTGTACCTTTTCTCATGTTCTGCTCTGGGGGCATGGCAGTCCCATAAAGGGGAGGCAGTATAGTGCAGTGGTTTAAGGCTCTGAGCAGCAAATCTGGTGACATCCAGCAGACCAGACCTGGGCTTGAATCCCACAGCTTCCACTTGCATACTGTGTGACTCTGAGCAAGTCACTTAACTTCCCCTGTGCTCCCAGGTCGCTCCTGTAAAAAAGCTTTCAGCTTAGTGTGCTACTCCTGGTTAAACAACTAAAAAAAAAATACATATTTAGAGTAATTTTGTTTTGAAATATGTTAGCATGGAATCTGTGGAGCTGTCCAATGAGATAGGGGACCAATCAGAGTGACTTAGGTCACGGCGCAAGGGGGTGAGGTCCAGGGATTTGAAGGAAAATATAAGCAGTGTTTTCATGGGGGGGAGGGGGCTTTAGTTGAATGAGAGGCATCAGAGGGTTGTGATTATGGTGTCAGATCAGAAAAGAGGGAAGTCAAGAGTGGAATGCCACAGGGGATCCATCCTGACTCTTGTTCTCTTCAATATGCTCATTAACAACATTTGAAAATGAATCTGGGGCTGTGTCTCTTTGAAGATGACACCAAGCTCATGGGAGGGTAGATAGTGATGGGAAAGTTGGAAACTGCAGACTGACATGTAAAGATTAGAGAGGTGGCCTAAGGTTTGGCAGTTGAAATTCAATGCCAAAAAGTGCAAGGTGATTCACTTAGGGGGTAAGAACCCCAGGACAGAGCACTGGATAGGAGGGGTAGAGCTGAGCACTACAGCTGAGAAAAGGGACCTAGTATTCATCATTAGTGACTCCCTTAAACAATCAAGCTAGTACAGTGAAGCATCTAGTAAGGCAAATAGGATACTAGGATGTGCCAGAAGGGGCTCTGATAGTAGAGGAAAAGAGGTTTACTGCCTCTTTATTGATCGTTGGTGAGGCTGCACTGGGTATACTGTTCAGAGTTCTGAACTTCTGAAGACCTCATCTCAGGAAAGATAAAGACAAAGGGTAATCAGGATGATTCAGAGCTGACAGAACAGATCGTATTAGGATCTGCTCAAGGCACTGAACATGTCTTCACTGGAGACCAGACAAGAGAGGAATGATATGATAAAGACCATCACGTTCCTGTAAGGAATAAACAAAGTGAATGGAGAACTACTTAGCATGAGTAACTGTTCAAGGTTATGGGGACACAAGTAGAGACTGATGGGAGGGAGGTTCAAGACGGATATTTGAAAGTTTTATTTTCCAGAAATGGTGGTGGCAATGTGGAATAGTTTGCCAACTGAGATGGCAGGCACCAAAACCAAAAATTGGTTTCAAGCATGACTCTGACAAAGTGAAGGGTATAATGGTTACTCATGCTGATAGTAGTAGGGAGGGGAACAAGGGAGTGGATAGTGAAGGCTATTACCCTGCATGGACAGTAGGTTCTGAGGTTTGATATGGGAAATGGGGCAGACAGGATGTACCATTTTTAGGTTGGTTGAGCTCAACGCAAATAACATATTGTGGCAGCTTTCTCAGTAGCAAGATGTGGAAGCAGGGCACTGTTGTGGCCAATGCCCCCACAGCCTGCAAAGGCTTGTCCTGCTTCCCCCAATGTCATTGCAGGCTGCTGGTGACAGTGGTTTAGAATATTTGCACCAACTGCTGACAATTTCGCCGCAATCAGGGGCCGCCTCGTCATTGCAGCATCAGCCATCTGGTACAATGAGGGAGCAACCCGTCATTGCAGGGTGGGATGTAAAAACCCTGATATTGTTTGTGAACATGGCAGCAGGTTGCCGCCGTGTCACAAACAATATAACCCCCCCACCGTGTTTATGTGCCGACGGGGTCCCCAAATCCCGTCGGCCTCGGTGCACTATTGTTTCTGGTGCCAACGGGACAGCCCACTCCCCGTTGGCTACTGCTGCCCCCCCAAAAAAAAGCCATTGGTGGCACACTGGGTGCCCATCCCAGTGTGCCACATGCCCCTGTAAAGGGAAAAACGGTCCCACAAAGTATTTTTTATTTTTTTTACCTGCAAAAAAGGAAACGGTTTCTCGTAGTGTCCCTGGCCCCCACCTGCAACCCGCACCAACCTACTGCGAACCCTGCCTCCCCACACCCCCCCATCATGCCATACTTACCTCCGGAGCTTGGCACGACGATCTTCGGTGGACCGGGAACACGTCTGCACTCTTCAAATCCGACCGTGAACTGAGGAAATGCCGGTAAGCTGTGTAACGTAATAAATAGTGTTTTTCCAGCTTTAGTACATATCGCAGGCATTTTTGGGACTTTTTTCACCAAATTTCAACATAGGGTTTTTTGGACCCTCCTCATGAATTCTTGAACTGTCATTGCATTAATCGGCCCTGAAAGGAGATTTTGCAGTCGCTGCGCGGAATCATCTTTCGGGGCCAATTAATGAAACAACAGTGCCAGTGTTCATGAGGTGGGTCTCAAAAAGCCTATGTTGCAAATTTGGTGGAAAAATCCAAAATGACTGTTTTACGTGCCGCGCGCCGCGCAGCTGCTACCCACGCAACTTCGTGAATTTGCAATATTTTCATGCCAGATTTTCAACATTGGCATTTTTTCACACCTCCTTGTGAACAGTACAGCTGTCATTGTTCACATCCTGGCGGAAATGTGTTTTCGCACTTCTGGGGCAGAATAGCGCGGTCGCTGTGGGAAATCAGTGTTCAGAACAGATTAAGAAAATGACAGTGACACTGTTCATGAGTAGAGGTCCTGAAATGGCTGTGTTGAAAATCTGCTAATGATACTCCATAAAATGACTGTGTTACGAGTGTGTGTTGCGCAGTTTGCACGCATGCTCATAACTTCATGAATTTATATTTTCAGTCCAGATTTTCAACATTGCCATTTTCCCACACCTACTTATGAACAGTGCATCCGTCATTTTTCCCATCTTGGTTGAAATGTGTTTTCACACTTCCGGCACAGAATAGAGCAGTCGCTGTGGGAAATCACCATCCGGGACAGATTAAGAAAATGACAGTGATACTGTTCATGAGCAGAAGTCCTAAAATGCGTATGTTGAAATTTGGTGATGATAGTCCAGCAAATGACTGTATTACAAATGTGCATTGCACACTTTCCACACACCCTTTTTACTTCATAGATTTGTAATATTGTCATGCCAGATTTTCAACAGTGGCATTTTTTCACACCTCCTTATGAAGAGTACAGCTGTCATTTTTCACATCCGGTCTAAATATGTTTTTGCACTCCTGCCGGAGAATAGCACGGTCGCTGTGGGAAATCAGTGTTTGGGACAGATTAAGATCGAACAAGTGAGAGGGGAGTGACCGAGCTAAACTGAGCTCTGTTGGGACTGCTGCAGATTTGTTTGTGGGCAGAAAAAGGCCCCAGCACAAGAGCCCAGTACAAAAGGGCAGCCTGCAGCACTGGGAGAAACAGAATGAGAGGACGAGTGAGGGAGTGTGAGTGAGTGAACTCACCAGAGCGCTGTCAGAACTGCTGCGGATTTCTTTGTGGAAAGAAAAAGGCGTCAAAGCAGGCAGGGGCCCAGTAGAAAAGGCCAGCCTACAGCAGTAGGAGAAACAGTCTGAGTGAGTGAGACGGGGGACTGAGTGAACTCAACAGAGCTCTAGCAGGACTGCTGCGGATTTCTTTGTGGGCAGAAAAAGGCACTAATGCAGGCAGGAGCACCGTACAAAAGGGCTGCTTGCAGCTCCAGGACAAACAGAATGAGCGCATGACAGAGGGAGACTGAGCGACCTCAATGGAGCTCTATCAGGACAGCTGCAGATTTCTTTGTGGACAGGCAAAGGTGCCAATGCAGCCAAGAGCCCCGTACATAAGCGCAGCCTGCAGCACCAAGAGAAACAGAATGAGTGAGTGACAGAGTGGTAGTGAACAAGCTCAACAGAGCTGTATTGTGACTGCTGCTGATTTCTTTGTGGGCAGAAAATGTGGCAGCACAGGCAGGAGCCCAGGACAAAAGGCCAACTTGCAGCACCGGGAGAAACAGAATGAGTGAGCGAGAGTGAGGGAGTGAGCGAGCTCAATGGAGCTGTGTCGGGACTGCTTTAGATTTCTTTCTGGCCAGAACAAGCTACCAATGCAGGCAGGAGCCCAGTACAAAAGGGCAGCCTGCAGCGGCAGGAGACACAGAATGAGTGAGTGAGGGAGAGGGAGTGAGTGAGCACAACGGAGCTTGTTGGGACTGCTGCAGATTCGTTTGTGGGCAGAAAAAGACAGCAATGCATTTCCACCTTCAAGTCCATAGACATAGTGATGCCTAGGTCCATTTCCTATTCTGTTACTACCAGGTCTCTGCCCCCCCCCATACAGTACCCTGCCCTCTGGTACCTGTATCCAAGATGCATAATCTTACACTTATCCATGTTGAATGAAAGCTGCCACCTCCCTGTCCATGTCTGGAGCCCTCACAGATCTCTCTGAATTCTTTCTACTCCTTTCAGAGTGTCCACTGTCTTGCAAACTTTATTATGAAATGGGTAGAAAGAATGCTGAATTCTGATTGGTTGAGAGCTGCTTTCAGCGGGGCCATTATCCTAGCACAACTGCCCAGCTGAAAGTAATATGTTTAAAAAAATGCATAAAATTTTGTTAAAAGGACCCATTTTATAATCGCAACAAGGCACGCCAGGGGGTGTGTTATGATGGGCTAACAGCCCTTCTCGGGTAGTGGGAAGCACTCGGATACACCCCGTGCTTCACCACTGCCTAGGTGGGCCATTATCCCACCATAACACACACCCTGGAGTGCCTTATTGCTTAAATATCATCTGCAAACAGACTCTTACCCCACTCAAGACCCTCCATGATGTCCCCTACGAATAGATTTAACAGCAGAGGCCCCAACACTGACTCCTGAGAGACACCACTTGTGACCATGCCCTCTGCAGATGCCACCCCATTTATAATGACCCTCTGTCTCCTGTCCTCCAGCCAGTTTTCCATCTGTTTAACCACATTCTGCCCCAGCTCAAGGCATGACAGCTTATACAGCAGTCTCCTGTGTGGTACAGAGTAAAATGCCTTCTTGAAATCCAGATATGGGAAATCTACTGCTCTCCCCTGATCCAGTTCCTTGGTGACTGTGTCAAAAACTATCGAGTTTGTTTGACAGGATCTACCCCTGGTAAAGCCATGTTGCCTTGGATTCATCAGGCCGCTCACCCCTAGGTAACTGGTGACCCTGACTCAGTTTCTCCATGAGCTTGCCCTTCACCGATGTCAAGCTCACGGGTCTGTAATTTCCCACTTCCTCTCTCCCTCCTCCCTTTATGCAGAGTGACCACATTTGCCTGTCTCCAGTCCTTTGGTACCACTCCAGACTCCAGGGACCTGTTGAAGAGTGCAGTCAAGGGTGCCGCCAGTATATCTTTAAGTTCATTCAACACCCTTGGGTGCACCCCATCTGGCCCCAATTGCCTTGTCCACCTTCATGCAGCCTAGTTCTAATAGAGTCTCATCCACCCTAAATGGACTAGTTTCCACTCCCCTCCTGTCCTGCCTTGGCTTCTTCTGCTCTGCTACCTACCACTTCTTCCTTCCTTGTGAACACCGATCAAAAATAGTTCAGTAGTTCTGCCTTCTCTGTCTCCTTGTATCAGCTCACTCATTTGTTTTTAGTTGGAATATTCCCTGCCTAGTCTTTCTCCTTTCACTGACATACCTAAAAAAAAGTTTTATCCCCTTGTTTGACCTCGCTAGCTGTGCTGTCCTCTGTCTGTGCCTTCACCCTGCTTGCTTCTCCCCCTTCTTCTCTCTTAATCACCTGGTACCTTTCCAAGTCCTCTTCAGCCTGTGTTACCTCGAACTTTGTAAACTCCTTACTCTTTGCTCTGACCTTTCCTGCTACAACCCTATTAAGCCACAGGGGTTTCCTCATCCTCTTATTTTTGCTTGATCTCTTGGTGCATAGGTCTGTGGCCATCACAATAGGTTTTTACCCTCTACCACATGTCCTCCACATCTGTCAACTCCTCCACCCCTTCAGAGCCCTCTCCACTACTTCCCCCATTCTCCTGAAATCTGATCTATTAATATCAAGCACCCTCAACTGAGACCAGTGAACCTCCGCAGTGTTCCTTATTTTGAACTAAACTGTGTTGTGGTCACTCGGACCAAGGTGTTTCCGATACCTCTCTGACCTTATCTCCACTTGTCAGAACCAGATCAAGAATAGCTCCTGCCCTGGTTAGCTCCCTGACCAGTTGCCTCAGGAGGGCCATTTCCAGTGAGTCCAATATTTCCCTGATGTTTGCTGATGATGCTGATAGGATGTCCCAGTCCACATCTGCTGGGTTGAGGTCTACCATCAGCACCACCTCCCCTTTAGCTGCCATTCTCACAAATTCATCAGCTATGCATCTATCCACAGCTTCCTTCTGTGCTGGTGGCCTGTAAACCAACCCAGTATGCACCACCTCCACGTTTACACTGCCAAGGAGACCCATAGTCCTTCGGCTTCCTCCCCCACTTGTTCTGCAGTTCTGATGCTATGATACCTTCCTTTATGTAGAGTGCCACCACCCCATCTCTTCTCCTCCCTGTCCTACCATGTTTCTGTTGCCCCCATAATGTCAAGGCTCTCCTCAACCATTGTCACTGTAGATTTGGGATCTTCCTACTCAGACATCTGGCGTTTGCACACATTACCCTCCAAGCCCTCCTCCCAGTTCCCCACTTGCTACACACATTATATTTACTACCTTTGTGCCTCTTGTCTGTTGGGGTAGTTCTCGCTGGCCCATCCCCCATCAGCAATGTATCCTACAGGTAGAGTTCCCCTTTGCCCTCCCCTCCTCCCCGAGTTTATTTTAAATGATAGTGCTTCTCAACATAATCTTCCAGCTTGCATTTGAACACTGATGTCCCTTACCCATTTAAATGCAGCCTATCCGGGACATAGAGGCTATTGTTGCTCCACGTTGTTCCCCAATCTCCTACCACTCACATATTCCCTCAGAGCACACCAGCCTGCTAGCCAACTGTTGAATTCCTCCATGTTTTGTTTCACTTCTATGCTGGCCTTTGGTTCTGGCAGCACTTCAAAGAATGTCAAAGATTTAAAATCCAAGCTGCTGCAGAAGCTAGCCAGTCCCATAAACCGTGCCTGCACTTGCATCACACTACTTCTTGCAATGTCATTTGACCCTAAGTGGAACACCAGATATGTTCTCTCATCCAGTGCCTTCCCCATTGAGGAAATCCAGTGTATACCTTTGGCTGTCATCATTCCTGGCAGACATTCCACCCATACTTTTCCCCCTCTGCATCCCCTTCTCCCCCATGTAATACCTTTTATAATAGAGTCTCCAAATATTAAAACCCTGTCCCCTTCCTCCTCTCGATCATCTCTTGCTACTGTGTTTCTCCCACCCTTTCCCAAGTTATCACTACCCTTACCCTTGCTATTTTCCCCCCGAACTTTATTCAGACATCCTCACCCCATCATCCACCTCCTGTTCATCTCCCTGAGCCAGTGTCAGGTTCCTTTGCTCATCTGTGCTGCTACCTGCCCCTGGGCCCTGCTCCATTTGCCCGCCCCCAGGAATTTGCCCTCAGTTGCCTTTACCCCCCAGCTTCATTTCAGGTCCATGCCACCAGTCCACAGGCCTTCCTGTAGAAGTACCAATCCCCTGTGTCCTTTCTCCCTGCCTGTGTTGTTCCTGCACAGTTTTCACAGTTCCCTGCCTGAGTTGTTCCTGCGCAATCACAGGTCTAGCCCTTGCTGCACCTATCTGTGCATTTTTATGGAGTCCTAATCTGGTGGCCCTGCTCTCCCCTTCACTTCCTGCCACAATTTCACACCTTCCATTACTATGAGGACCCCCTGCCCTTATGGGGTCCCTCTGCACATTTACACCCCCATGCTTCCTGACAGCTAGACTGTCAGCTCCTCCTGATCCATGCATGTTCCTATGTAAAAACCACTCCCTGCACTGGAAGGATAGGGAAAAGGGGAAGAGGGAGATGAGAGCTACAGAACAACTGTGGGTGCAACTACAGTATCCCAAAAATAGATCACCAAGACTGGGGGTGGAGTTCAGGCATTCTTCTCAATCTGAAGGGATGGACAGAGTAGTGGGAGAACTGATAAGGAGGAAATGCTGGAAGTGGGGGATGGTGATAGTAGGGAACTTCAACCTGCCGAGGGTGGAGTGGGACACAACAACCACAAAGAATGGAAGGGAGCAGGTAATGTTGGACGCCTTCCAGGAAAGCTTTTTAATACAGTTTATCAATAAACCAACTGAGGAAATTGTAAGAGATAAGAAGGAAGAGATGGGTGGAGGGGGGGGTGAAAAGGCAGAAGTGCTCAACGGCTACTTCTGTTCAGTCTCTATGAAAGAAAGGGAGGGGGTGCTACCCATAGTATGATGGATGATGTAAACAGATGGGGTTGGTGGGGGGGGGGCGGATGGAGAAGTCACAGTGGGGAGGATGCTGGAGGGGTTAAGTGCATTGAGGTGGACAAGGCACCAGGACCGGATAGAGAACATTCGACAGTAATGTACCCCTGCTCTAAAATAGAACCTCCTAATGTTCCCTTTGAACTGTCTCCCCACAATCTGCAACCCATTCCCCCATATTTTTGTGTTTTCCTTTCAGATGGGGGATGTTACACACTAGCATTTTGTTTATACCTTTTATGTAATTGTATGTCGAAATTATGTTCCCCCTTTGTCTTTTTGGCTTCTGTGATGTTGTGCTATTTTTGTAAGACCCCTGAACTCATTTTCTCTCTTTTTGTTTTCTTCCTACCGGTTGTCTTCACTGCAAGCTGACTGCTTCATTTTGGTAGCCAGTGGTTCACTGATGAGACCATTTTTACTGTCTTCATTTTCAGGGTCTACTTGTGTTTTTCTTGTTTGGTTTTTAATTTTTGCTAAGATGCAAGGTATCAACCCTCAGTGTTACTGGGCTGACAATTCCTCCACTTCCTTTCTACACCTTTATTAGTGTCAACCCTGTTGCTGACTAATATCATCTGTAAACAGACACACACCCTTCAAGACCCTCTGCAATATTCTCTGTGAATATATTTAACCAATAAGGCATGACCAGGAGTTTTAACCAATAAGGGTTGACCAGGAGTTTGATTAACAGTCTATTAATCACCCCCTAGGGATGTAATGTGGTATGAGGTGCAGCCGAGTGCCATGTTGCCCTTAGGGGGTGATTGACTGTTAATCTAAGTAATGGGAGTGCCTTATTGCTATTATAAATAAACTGTTCCAAAAAGTGATACTTCCTATGTATAACTGCTTGGTGAAGCCACACTTAGAGTACTGCATGCAGATTTGGATGTCACACTCAAAGAGGGACATTAAACTCCTGGAGAGGGTCCAGAGGAGGGCAACCAAAATGATTTGGGACATGGGAGACAGGACCTACGGGGAGAGGATCAAAGAGCTAAATATGTACACTTTGGAAGAGAGAAGGGACAGGGGGACATGATAGAGGTCTTCAGGTACATGAAGGGGGTAAATAGGGGAGGAGCAGTCAGGGTGCTTCAAAGGAAGGAGGAGGGGGCAACTAGAGGGCATGGGTGGAAGCTGGGGGAGATTCAGGGGAGAAGGAAGGAGGTGCTACTTCACTGAGAGGGTGGTGGAGACATGGAATGCGCTGCCCAGGGTGCTGGTGGAGGCAGAGACGGTGGAGGGGTTCAAGAGGGGGTGGGACAGGTACAGGGGAATGGTTCTGGAAGCAAAATCCAGTGCAGCTAGAATATCCAGAACTGGGAAGGGAGAAGCCAGAGAAGGCGAGGGGGGCAGCAAGGTCAGCTGTCAGGGTGGGGGCTGACCAAACGAGCAGACACAAAAGACCGTTAGGCCTATTCTGCTGGCATTTTAGTATGTTATTATGTTAGTAAGAGGAGTGTCAAAAGAATACTTTTTTAATGTTTTCCTTATTTAGAGGGAGATTGTTAATAAAATAGGTCTTCTACCAACAGTTTAAGAATGCTGGTTAAAATCAGAATGCAGCATTCCAGTCATTCAGCAGTGCTAGAGAATGGAATGCTGACAGGAAGAATCCATGTGCCATTGTGATCAGGCTGTACATGACAGTGTAACATGTATTAATGTAAGGCTATTGGAATCCTAACAGCCACTTAGATTGCAGCATTTCTGAGAAGCTTTTTATAATGAACAGTAGTGGACACAGTAGCAACCTTGTAGGTACCCAGTGGTTACAATGCATTCTCCCGATGCAACCTTGTTTATAAGGACCCTCTGTCGCATGCACTCCAATGCAGTTTCTCACCCACTGAATAACTGTCTGGCCCAGTCACAGACATGGCAGCTATTATAGGGCTCTCCTGCATATCATGAAGACAAATTCCTGCGATAAATCTAGATACGCAAAGTCAAAAAGGCCAATCAAGATTGCTTAACGGGATTTAACACTTGTAAAGCCATGTTCTCCTTGATTCTTCCATGTAACTGGTGATCATGTTTTATAGTTTGCACCTCTATGAGCTTGCCCACCACAGATGCCAAGCTCACGGGAATGTAGTTTCCTACCTTCTCCTACCACTCCTGTGCATTTAAATCCACATAGCATGAATATTTTACAGGGTTAAATGTCTGATTTACTGTGATATGACACGCATATTTTTTCCTCATATGACAGTTGACATACTGTTATGATTTTTGATGTCTAATTCAGTTTATTAATTTGCAAATTTAAGAATGTCAGATTTGCCTAAGAAAAAGAGGACGTCCTAGATTGCCCACCCTAAGAGAAAAAAAAAAGGAAATTACTGAGATAGAATGAGAAATAAAACCACAATCAACATTGGTTATGCAGTTCAGAGGTGGAATAAGCTTAAGGATGTGCTGGAGGTGAAAAATGATCATGATTTTGCTTTTATTTTTGCTTGATTACTACAGGTGTGTACTGAGTTGGGGGGGGTCTAAATGTTACTTAAGCCACAATGAATGATTAGATGTGATTTATGGTGAAATACCAGACTGCTCAGTGGCATGTTGAAGCCTGACACCGATGGCCGACTGCAATATACTTGCAATATTTCAATATAAAATCATTACTGCCTGGCATAAATGCTTTAAAAAAAATTTACAAATTAAAAAATATGTTGTGAGGAAAAAAAACGTCAAAAGAACCTTATATTCTAAGTTAAGGTATGTTACTATATAGTTCATCTTTCTTGTATTTTGAATGTTATTCCTAATTGAAATGATTTACTGAAAGAATCAAACAACTGGCAGAATGCTGTTGATGTCCCCACATCAGTATTATGTATACAGGTCAGACTCATCCTCCTTTCCTCCTCTATAAAATAATTTTGCCTCTCTGCATTTTCTGTTTAATCAATATATCATGACAGAGTGTGGGTTATGATGGGATTTACTCATGCTTTGTGTGGTTTAGCCACAAGGCCGCAGTTCGAGTGACTAGATTCACACCAGGCATGGGTAAAACCCAGCATAACCCACACCCTGGAGGGGTATATTGTGATTATACAATAGGCCATAGCAAATAAATAAAAAATCAAAGCAGAATTGTGGGTAAAAGTAACTTATTTAAAGTTTTAAATCAATTTCACGAATTTGTTCTTCCGCTAGAAAAAAAAAATAGTTCCACTACGTATAGCTTAAACCTGTGGTGGGAACTTTCTGAGGATTTGGTGGTTTTCTTTCTTAAAGAGAATTGTTTTTGCCTCCTTGCTCAAATGCTGCTGGTAGACAGCATGAGAGTACTACCGGTGGGGGGGGGTACGAGAAGTGTGGCTTGAAAGTACAGCCGCTGAGAGAGCAAGGAGTCTGAGGATTTGTAGGCACTTAGTTTCTTGTTTTGAGTTTCTAACCCCTTCCTCCACTCCCTCCCCCAGTGCGAGCTGCAGAAGGAACATGATTCCTGCAGGAACAAGTGGCCAAAACATACAACCACTCACTGTTTTGATTATGTAACCCCTCCCCCAGTTTTCCAGAGTTATAAGAGAGGGAGTGTGATTTCGGCAGGGACGAGTGGCCAGAAAGTGCTGCCACTGGTACAGTGGAGTGTGGATCTGGTTTTTAATTACTTTTTCAAGCACAGCAAGCAAATGAGTTACTTTTTGGTTTTTGCCATCCAAGGATGTAGTCTGTAGTGAGCGACTTTACAGCAGGTCTTGGGCAAGTACAGTAAAGTGGCATGCAGCTGTCCATTTCCATTGTCAACTGTGCTTGCTCTGGAAACCACTTAGTACGCTACAAGAGTAGTGGGTGATCAGGCAATGTAGAAACAAAAGAATTGACACCATGACAGATGGCAGATGGATGTTGCATCACAGTTTACTGGAGGGCATTGGGAGTACATGGATGAATAGGGGACCATCCTAACAGGAGGGTTTATTGAGGAGCCAACTGTAGCAGGAAAGTACAGAAGTGGCAGTCCAGCTTTGGCCTGTATTATGTATCAGAGGTACGTAACTGTTTGGGCAGATTAAGAATTGCACACATGTTTTGTTTTTTTTGTTTGTTTTAAAAGTTGTTCTCTGTTATTGAAAATAGATTTGATAATGGGGTGACAAAAGTTACTGCAGGTTTGAATCTGCCACTTATTTGAATGATTGGGAGATGAGCTGTCTCTTTAGTGGTGACCTAAGATGGCAGAATCTTTTTGTATTTTTGGGGGTATCATACTGATCTTGGTGAAATGGCTGACTGGCACCTTTTTCCGTGGGTAATGCCAGGATTTACCAATGGTAAACGGTGCCACTCAGCCAATCACAATGCATGCTTCTCGGGCCCCATTGTATAATACTTTTTTTTTTCAGTGCCCATTTTCTAAGTGCAACAATATCCTCCATGGTGGGCAGTATTGTGCTATACTGGATCTTCTAGGGGCTATAAGGACCTCTACCTGTGGCTTCCAATCTCATGACAACCCCTGGGGATCCGGTATAGCACAATACCACCCACCCTGTTAGATAATGCTTACTTAGTCACTGTTTGAAATTAACATATTATATTGCATTTACTAGGCAAACTGTATCTGAAAAGCAGGATGAAGATGTGTACCAGTTTATCTTCAGACACATCTGTTAGTGGCAGTTCATCTCCAGTTGATCCACTTTCCCCAAAGCCAGTACATCTCATGTCTACACCACTTATCTGTGCATTAGATTCACACAATTTTAGTAAACAATGCAGTCAGCATGTATTCATTGACATATTGTTTTAGGTTTTAGAAGTTCTACAAACTTGTTACAATTACAGTATATTCAAATTAAAACAAATTGTGCTTTTTGCAACATCCATGTACAGAAATACTGATACTACTAATGCAAGTATATATTCAAGCATGGAGAAAGAAGTTGTGATATCTGAAAAAGACTTGCCTCAGTCACCACATAATGAATGCTAAGATACTTAGTGCAATATGAGGTTGTAGAAAATCCGTATTTAGAACAATATACCTAAGGGTAATGTGTCTAAGTAATGTGTAACTTTATTGCATAGTTCCATGAAGAGTGATTCCAGGGACACATCAGTAGACAATACATGGCTCAGAAATACATATGTGGAAGACTCTAACTTATGAAGTACATACAGACTATACATCAACACCTGTTACAAACTCAGGAAACAATGCTGTCTCAAAATATGTTCATTGGTTTTGAGGATAACTTACTAAGTCTCGCACAACTAGCATTCAGGAAGTGTAAGTGTCCTAAATGCCATGAGGCTGTTGCAGTTAGTTGCAAGTATGTTGGAATATGTCTACTACTTAGCATGCGATGCAAAGGAAATCATTCATGGACTTAGAGATCACAACCACGGCTGAGAAAAATATCATTAGGGAACCTCATGATAGCTTGCAATGTCATGTTATCTGGAAATAACTATGAAAATATTGCTTTTATGAAATTCATGAACTTGAAACCTCCAGCTAAAATAACATTCTGTGCTGTACAATTCAAGTATGTATACCCTGTGATCACTGCATATTGGAAGACTGAGACAAGATACTGTCTAAAAATTCAAACAACCATTAACTGTGATTGGTGATGGGTGCAATGATAGTCCCAGTCACTCCTCAAAATACATGAGCTACACGATTATAGAAAACTCAATGAAGAGGATTATTGCCATTCAGACAGTTGATGTTTGTGAAGTGAAAGGAAAGTCACTAAATATGGAAGCTGTGGGATTCAGAAGATGCTTAGCTTCTCTGGAGGGTGATGGAATAGAGGCTGCGGAAATTGCCACTGATGTGCATGTGCAGATCATTTCATTGATGAGTCAGTTTTCTTACTGTATTTCATAACAGTATAATATAAATTCTATGTTCATTTTATATGCGTATATATGTAACATGTCATTTGATGTTTATTTTAATGTAGAGCATGAATATCCTCAAATCACTCATCAGATTGATATTTGGCATGCAAGCAAGGTTGTGAACAAAAGGCTATACAAGGTGTGGCAAACTGTTATAGTCTACTTTCTCTGTCCTATTGCTGAAACACAGTTGAAAAATTATTACTACAGCAGCATTAACAACCTACTTGGATGGAATGGTGGCCCGAGGCTCTGCTGAGTCCCGCTGACACCCAGCAGGTTGTTAACTGATAGAATCATGTATAATCAACTAGGATAGAAAAGGATGGTGCAGTCACTTTCTCTATAATTACTTTGCTGATTTTGTGTCTGTTAAAATGTTTCACCATACAGTATGAGATGTTTGTACAAAATGCTATAGGACAAGACTTCAGGGTAGGAGCAACAGGGTGGGAGTTCATCAGGGTGGTAATGGGATGGGAGTAGGGTGGATGGTATTGTTGTTAAATGCAAGCAGCCTGGGAAACAAAGCAGCCGAATAGCATGCTCTCTTGACATTGTGACCATAACAAAAACTTGGACCTCCCAATACAAGTACTGGGATATGATGATCCTTGGTAACAGGCTGTTCTGACATTATGGAACAATCTGGAAAGGCCCTCAGCAGGAAAGGTAAGGGAAGGAATAAGGTGCATAAGGGAACATTGATAGTGGAGCAGGACAGAGGCAATATGGATGCAGTTTCAGGAACCAAAGTGCAAAGTAATAAGAATGGTTGTAGTGCATAGGGCACCAACCCAGGGGGAGTAGCTGGTCAGGGAGTTGGAGGATCAACATGGAAGTATTTGCAGGAAAGGATACACAGTGATGGTGGTGGACTTCAACCTACCAGGGGTGGACTGCAACACACTAACCACCACATATTACTGGGAGTATGTAGGTTTGGTGCTGTTCCAGGATCAGTAAGTAGCCAATAAAAAACTATTAGCTAGGAGGGGCACAGTTGGAGAAAACAGATGAGGAAAAGGACATAGGGTGATTGTAACTGGAAATATGAAAAACTTGGGACAGTGTAGTGGAGCAGCAGCAAAAGTCAGTTGGAGTAATACAGAGTGACAAAAAGGTTAATACAGGTAAGACAGATCAGAAGAGGGATGGATAACAGAGGGCATCAGCTGAGGTTGGAGGGTGGTAAATTCAAGAGAGATATATGGGGACGTTATTTAACATAGAGGGTATTCCTTCTGAAAATCTGAATGCTCACATACTTGTATTTAAGTTTCTATAGATATTATGTGTCTGTTGGTTAGATTGACAACTGATATCTAAATTATAATGTTAACAGTATTCCAGAGTCAAGGCAAATAAAGATTTGTCATTTTGGGTACAAGACATCGTTAACCATTTCTGATATAGTGCTGTGAATTGTGAAGGTAGTTTGCAGAAGTTTGAGGTATGTATGTATCATTGGGTATTAGAAAGATAAGTACTGAAGTCCATGATACCATCAAAGTTCAGTTGCAATATGTAATATTTTCTATCACATTTTACAAACAACATGTGGCGTGGTGTACTCCATCACACTGTTAAAGAGCATGAATGGCATATTATACAACCAGGCGATGTTGATAGATGCACCCATGATGAAATAATGGCACCTGATAAGCACTCTTTAGTCCCAGACAGCTCTGCACACCAAGCACTAGGAGACATAGTTTATGACTCTTGGATTCAGGCTAAGACACCATATTTCATCAATGCACGGTCAGTTATAGACCAAAACAAAAGTTAGGATTGTCTTTGAAAAATATAGATTATCTAATTGTAAGCTTGTTTGTGAATGACCTGTGCTGATACTTGCATGGCATTTTCAACTTATTGTTATAATATGGGCAAACTTTATTATGATTCAGTTGTCAGACTAATGTTGCTTGGAACTTTTAAAATGTGATGCTAATTCTAATCAATGACATACATACACTCTACATTTCATGTAAACCAAGGGACATGTGTGAATTATATGTATGGTCTAACTGTGACACCATTACTTTTCTGTTTTATATTCAATACAAAGGTCAACCAGTGAGCTGGAAACCTTTCATAATCAAATATTGATGTATGCCTCTAAAAGATTTGCATATGAGTAAGTTAGCACAATGAAAGTGTTCTTGTTCTTGTTGTTGAATTTTGTTGACCCAGTAAGCCCACTGGGCCTAGAAGTCCCTTTTTTAGGGGCGACCGGGGGAAGGGGGGATACAAATGGTAAGCAACTGAAATTGAACCAGATTAAGCTGTTGGTGATATTTTTTAGTGAATGAGTGAAATTTGGCTAGGATACCGGGGAAATTCCCCTACTCTTTTCGATAAGTGCCAAGGGATCTTTAACATCCACCTGAACTACCACCAATCCAGGCAGATGGGACCTCTGTTTAACGTCTCATCCGAAAGACGGCACCTCAGAAGTGCAGCACCCCTCTCAAGCTGTACTACAGTGTCAGTATTGGGATATTAACCCAAGTGCCAGATGAGGGAACTGAACCCACAGCCCTCTGATCTCCCGGCCTCAGAGGCAAGTGTGCTACCTACTGAGCCACTGACACTAATTCCAAAATTATTGTCAAGTACTGTTTACATTATAATTAGAAAAAGGGTCACTTAAATACTGCAATTGGATTGTCTGTTAGTATTCCTACAGCCATAGTCATTAATCAATAAGGCATTACCAGGAGTGATGTTTTATTTTTTTTTTAATTATTTAGATCTAGGATTACAATTACCTTTGAGCCAAGGTTCTTTTACAAAGGTTACACATCAGTAGAGTACATACATGTTAAACAGGGACATACAACATTAAAGAGAGCATACAACAATATTCATCAGTTCAGGTACAACATCACAGTAAATAGTATACAGTACATGAAAAACACACGCAAGGAATCATTTCAGAACCTAGAAGAAATTAGGGAGGAAGGGTGAAAGGATGGGGGAGTGGCAGCCAACAAAGAGACTAGAGAAATTGATGATTAAATAATTTCTAGGCCTGTAATGAGGTACAAGGCGTAGATGACTGTCACATGCCCATTGAGGGCGATTACTGTTTTTTAAGCAGTGTTAATCCATGTTCAGCAAATGGTTAAGTTCTACATGTATGCTAATAAAAGATTAACATAAGGCTATTGGAATGTTTATAGTCAATAAGAAAACTCCATGTCTCAACATTTTTATAATCCATGTGCCATGATGATCAGGCTGTACATGACAATATAACATGGATTATAATATGGCTATAAAAAAAATCCAGTAATCTGATTGGCTGAGGCCCAGTGCTGATATTCCATGATGACAGCAAGAAGGTTCAGTAGCCTCTTCACAATAAAAAATATTGTACCTGCTATTCCTGACTGCCATCACAAATGTGGCTATCACCTTTACTCACTATAAACCTTCACTTAGGCCCTAAAAATAAAACTGTATTAAATTTATAAACATAAGAATTAAATGTTATTTGCCCTCATAGTACTCTTGTTACACACACAGATAACTGAAAAAAAATTAAGTACTACAGTACTTAGAATTGTAATTTATGGTGTTTCTTTGCTGATCATGAAAAATTCCCCTCTTATCCTCACCTGCTTAGTAGTGAAACCTGTGTTTAGGCTATTACAGATAAAACAAAAGACCTGGTTTCATCTGACGCCTTCTGTCGTGTGCTAGTGGGAGTAAACATTCTGGCAGCAGAACTGAGCAGAGGTTTGAATTCTTGCATTCTGTCTGTAGTAAAACATTCCACCTCTTGAATGTTGGCAAGACAGAAAATAAACAAGACAAAGAAAAGGGAGGCAATATTAAAAAGAAGAAAGAAAGATGAAGGAATGGATAAAAGGGGGTGGGTTGGGGGAAACTAGAGGGTTTAAGAGCTAATTAAAAATACATGAATGTTGCTGTACATAATATTTAAACCTGAGATGGCATGTCAGTGCTGGGACCATTTTAAAAAAGCCATAAAAATGTTTTTTTTGATTTTGTGCATTTCTTTACCCCCCCCCCACAAAAAAAAATCTTGGACCTATTTTACAATCACAGTAGGACACTCCAAGGTATATATTGTGGTGGGGAAACAGCACATCTCGGGTGGCTGAAGTGAAGTCACTCAGCAATGCCTCATGCCTCATGACACACCCGAGGTGTGCCACTATCCAACCACGATGCATACCCTGTCATGTCTTTTTGTTTAATTTTTTGTTTGTTTGTTAGGACAGTCTTTGCTCCTGTTAAACATGGAATCACAGAAAATAACCATATGGATGCCTCTGCCACAGCATGATTGATCTCTTTAGGGACACTGTATGGGACTGTCAGTATTAATGTGTTCCATTCTACAAAGTAAAAAATGAGATAAAAGCAGGAGTATAAAAAATATTGGTAAGCTCAAAGTAATAAAATCAGCTACAAAAAAGTCAGTGTAAACAGTATGAAGGAATGCAGTAAAGCTGTTGAAGAGACTATTTTATCTCTATCTTATGTCTAAATTAATTATAATAAAGTTATAACTTCTGATGTGTTTCTTACATTTATTGATTACTCATTAAAATCTTATCAGATTATTTATAGCCATATTATAATCACAATAAGGCACTCCAGGGTGTGTGTCATCCCTGAATAACATCACACCTAGGGTGGCGTAAGCACTTGGCCTGCAGCCTCGTGCTTCAACCCACCCTAGGTGTGCTGTTATTCAGCGATGACGCACACCCTGTCATGCCTTATTGCTTAATTAATGTAAGGCTGTTGGAATCCTAGCAGCCAATCAGATTGCAGCATTTCTGATACCTTTTTATAATTATTAATTGAAAAAACACTATCTTGAATAATTATATTCTCTTTCAATCAATGACAGCAACGACTTATGACACAAGCGCTAAATTGGCAGCCATTGATTACAGCCATCATCTAGATAGAAAACCACTACAGAATTCTAAAGGCAACATTTTGTAAGTATTTTTGGCAATACTATTGCATCGCTCTCTCGCTGTCTCATAATAGTCCCTAATTCTCCACCCACACACACAGGCAGCTGCTAAATAAGGTGAGTTTGATGTTTATGCACTGTAGAACACCAACATGAATGAAAGGTATCATGCTCCCCAGCTGTGAATGGTAGTTCCCCAGCAACATCCCTTATCTCTTCTGGAACACTACATTTCTATGCCAATAACTGTTATATTAACACCTATAGTTATATTAGTATATGTGTTGGTAAATGCACCATTCAAAATATATATATATATATCTATATATATATAGATATATATATATATCTATATATAGATATATATATATATATATATCTAAATATTTATACATGTGTTTTGGGATAAATGTGGGGATAAAAATTGATATCTCAGATAGGCAGTGAAGATATCAATGATATCTCCACGTTCCTATACGTCATAGTGATATCTCCATGTTCCTATACGTCATGGTGATATCTCTATGTTCCTATACGTCACTGCAAAGAAAGTGAAAGTATGTTTCACTCTCTTTACAGAGGCGTCTCTCTAGTTCCTACTTCATCCCCCAAAAAAAGACACACACACACCTCTCAAACCTATCTGGTTAATCCTGCCGTCATTTGTAATTAAAAATAGTAATGTAAAGCGGTACCTGGTTGATTATCCCCCTGTGCTGCCAAAATCCTGTAATACTTTCACTTTCCCCCAAAACTGTAGCGTGACGGCGGCATGTAAGCGAGCAGATTGCACAGAGCTTTAAAATAGCGTCTGCAGTGTAAAGAACATCCTGGCTTTTACCTCCCGATAACATGCTTTACTTTTTAATAGAAGGACCGTCTCTAGCAGAAAGCAGCAAGCGAGGTAGTCCGCTTTAAAACAGGAGAGGAAGTGCGGGTGTATGTTGCTATGCTGCTGCAGCATGCACTGCGTGCTCTGTTCAAGCTGAACTGCTCGCTGGCTGTCTTCGTTGCTGGGAATCACTGACAAAAAGTAAAACATCAGTATCGAGGTCGCTCAGGATTTCTTTACACTGCAGGCTTGACCTGACTCTGGTCTGCAGCTCTGCTGGGTCACCGCTTCAAATCATGCGGATTCGAGAGAAAGTGGAAGCACTGACAACACAGACCAACAGCCTGACGGGCTCACACTTTTACTGGCCACAGTACAAATCCTCCTGAAAACTCAATGAAATAACAATATTTCAAAAAAAAACCCTGTAAATTAACAGGATCAGCCAGATAATTTATTTTAATACAGTATGGAATCTGTGATGTTGCTGAAGATTTGGGGGTGGGGGGGTGCTTTAGAGGATCATGCTACAAAAAGCCCAAAACACATGTCATATAAACAGAACATGACATGGCCTGAGTGAAGATATCATATTTATCTTCACTCGAGGCCAATGAAATCAAGATATCTCACTCATGGCTTCACCACTCGTGAGATATCATGATATCATTGGCCTCTCATGAAGATAAATATGATATCTTCACTCAGGTCATGTCATATCCCCTATATATCTATATATATAATATATATCTCTCATTGTGTTTCACACCATTAGTTTATATATCTTGAGCAATGTAATGCCCATTTTATGTTGTGGTGTACTATGCCACCAATGGACGCACACCACTTTGCAGCCAGCTGCACAAACTCCTTGCATTCAGAGCATAGGACCAATGTTGTCCAATTGAAAACTCATGTAAAACCAAAATGGGTTTAGTTCACTCTTCATACTCTATCCCATGGACTGGAACTTTGCAATGTATGCAATTCAGAAAAGTACCAAGCATGACTCACTGCCCATCCAGGTGTAGTCAACTCAGGGTATCCATGTATTAAAACATTCAGCTTCCAGGGCACAGACAAATACCCTCATCACCCATCATCATCATCCTGTTATTGAAGTCACAGGGGACCCCACCATCACCCACTACACCTTGCACTGGAATTTGTTAATCTGTCACTAGGATGTAAGGCCCGTTGCAATACTGCCCTTTAGCAGATGCTGATGGCACAGTAGTTGAGTGCCACAGCACGGGGGAGTAGCGTGGTAAATGGATCCATTTTTTACGATGGTGACAGTGATTTGCCACCCTACACATTGGATGTTGGCTGAAGGGGTATGGGATACCATCCCTACATTGCCTGATGGTATTATCTGAGGATGGTGGGATGCGTTGTCACACCGCTGGGATTATCACTGTTTAAAAAATAAAATAAAAAACATGACTGCCAGTTTATAAACTGCTTGTTCTTGATATTTTGCTCAGTATTCCACATCATGTTTGGAAGCACATATAAAGAGGTACAGTTTCTGGGATTGATTGAGATAGTGGTGGTGGTGGTGGTGGGGGGGGGAATTGATCAGGGGAAAAAAGTCATACTTTTAGCTCTCCTGTACATAGAATTACTTATTAGTAATGATTATGTATTGAAATTATTTACACTGACAGATACACACGACATTTCTCAAAAAGGACTAAACAGTGGAGCGCAGTTCCAAGAAAAAAGAAAAAGAAATACAATTACATTAAGGACATAATCCAAGATGTGGTGACAAGGCGTATGGATGATGCAACAATACTACTGGAGCCAGCAATTATACCAGAAGGACACCCAAAGACAATCGCAAAAACAGTTGCTCCAATTCCACCTCCAATGGTTGAGGAACTTGTTTTAAATTACAGGAAATGAATATGTAAAGAGGAATAGTGGACTTGAAAACATAAATGCATGAAGCTCCTTTGTCTGCCGTGTATTATTTATGCATAGGTGTAAATGATTTTTTAACAGGAAAGAAAAAAAAAACAGCTCTCAGTGACAAAAAATACTTCTGAAACAAAGTTAAAAATTAGCCTATAGTGTTGTAATCTTTTTCATTGCCAATCATATTATGGTTTTTGGGTGTTCATGTTTTTTTAGTAATGTACACCTTATTTACATTATTTTCTTACATATCTTAAATACTAAACAGGAACTCTAATGCAAATATAAATATGACCAGACCTCCATCAGTATCGTTTGCTGATATTTTAACTTGTGCAGTACAATTTTTCTTTTTTGGGGAAATGAGTAAAATTTAATAAAAATAAACAGTTACTATTCAAATAATTTATGGAACATTATATAAATGAGTGCTTATACAGTGTCATGTAGTAGAACAGTCCTAATATGTTTTACTTTGTAGATGGATATAACAAATTAGTCAGGTAGAGGGTTATTTACATAACTTCTGTATGGTCTTTGACATTCAGAATAATGTTTTGAAAGTCATGCATTTTTTATCACAAGGAAACAGGCAAGATTGCAAGTACTAATACATTCTTTCTTTTCAGTGCCCTTTTCCGAGTAAAGGGATCATAACTTGTTAAGAGCAAGTGATCAGTTGTTACTTTCCACCTTCCTGTATGCAGCCCACCATATATCAGGCATTTCTTGAAGTTTAACATGACAGATTATAGGATTTCATACCACATAACGTTGACGGGGATATTTAAATTTAGGTGGCTTATTTTTTTTTCTTTTCTAATTACTGTTTACAGCACCCTTCTGCCCATGCCGGAGCCCTCTTTCTCAGTCTTCTGCTGCACCACGCAGGCTGTGTCATTAGGAACCAGGGAATGGTTCCCAATTAGCACCCTGCTCCCCTACTGTGAGACAGTTAATCACTGGATAACTCCCTGGGTGGAGTAGTGGACTCCCCCCTTCTCCCCTGAATCTTCCTTGGGAAGCGTGCACCTGAAACTTTGCCCTGAATCCTGCGTTCACCGGTGCAGAAGCCCTTCACCTGGCTCTGACATGGGGTGTTTCCTGGTTGTTCTTCTGTCCATCCCCCATGGATGTTGGCACCCTATGAGGACCAATGAGGCAAGGGCATGCTGAGAAGTGCCATAGATCTTGTCCTCAGCCAACGCTCACCCCTCCCAACATATCTGCACCCTCTGCTGCACCTCTACCTGTGGTCACCCAGGTGGTGGTATCGCATCAAACACTGCAACACACCCTCTCTGGAGAAGGAGTGGACACTCAGGCAATCAATCATTCTCTCTCCCCCCCAGCTGGGCATCCAGCTTCCTGAGTTCGCACCCGAACCTGGTTCACGAGGGTCACAAGTGGTACCACTACCACTGCACCAATGGGCCAGCTAGATGGCTCATTTTCTATGTGCAATAATATCCAACTGAGAGGGTGGTATTGGACTGTACCAGACCATCCAAGGGAATAAAGAGGGTAGATAGCGTCCAGTATCCAAGACCTGACAAGCCTCTATATATGTAATCTCAACAATGCGGAGCGATGCTGACTGACAATAGCCCAGTCCAATCACTCAGTGTGCTACTCACATCAGCCCTGCAGTAACCTCCCAGCATCATAAGTTGAAGCAGGTTACAGTGGAACTAGTGGTGAAGTGACTGCAACCCCTCCATCACCACCCTCGGAAGATAACAGATGCACATCGGCATGCTCAGTCCAACTCCCACCACGTCCCCCTCCCAAAATAATGGCAGTAATGATGTATACCAGACCGTCCAGGTGTGTAGTTGAATCTGGTTCTTCATGCCTCATATCCTACCTGGTTGGTCCAGAATACACCACTATCATCCACCCGGTTGGGTATTTGTGTTTACACAAACTGTCAACGCAGAATAGCTTCTGTTACCTGTCATCAAGCAAAGCCACCATATATAGTGTCTAAACTGTGAATTTATGCTGTTTGAGAAAATCAAATACAGTAAGGTAACACTAAAAGCTGCTTATCACATAGAGCAGTTAACTGTACTTGCACACATACTAATTAATGAACGGCAGCACTGGGAAACAGTTTTTTGGAATTCCTGTTTTGTTTTATTTTCAGTTCTTTTTACTTCACTGTATCACTTATAGAAATAAAATGTATTAAGGAAATTTGTAAATGTTCTACTGTTACACAGTACACAGACATTTTCATGTCATCAACATCTTAGAAATAAAGCAATAAATTGCATATGAACTATTAGAAACCATATACGTGTTATGCAAATCTGTTATGCAAATCAAAACTGGCAAACTTACTCAAATATTTTATAATTTTTTCATGGATCGGAGTGATGGAAGATGTATGACTTAATTGTGATGGAATAACGGAGGTGGACACAAGCAAAGCAAAGCGAACACACACACACACACACAGGCAAAGGTTTTGGAGGATCTGAGAACAAAATAACAGTCAAGGCTACATGTCAACATAAGGTAGGCCCAAAATGGTGCCACCAGTATCGGAGCTGAGTCACAGTGTTCAAAGTGTGCATGGTGGAACTGGCAGGAGGTGTGATGTGGTGGTTGTGGGAGGGGGGGTTAGCCACTACAGTGAACAAATCATAAAAAGAGGACCTGAGTTTTTGCATTATAAAAAAGTTCAAAGTTAGGGACATTTTTGAACAAGCACATAGAAAAGCAACAAACAGTGCTGGCATGCATTGGGAGGTGCCTTACAAGTAGGAAGAGGGAGGTGATAATGACACTGTACAAAACACTGGTAAGACCACAGCTGGAATATGGGGTTCAGTTAGTATGGCCCTACTAGCAAAGTGACAAGCACATATTGGAAATAGAACAATGGCACATGGCCTGCGTGGAAGGCAATATGGTGATAGTAGCAAAAGGAAATATGTTTGCATTTGCTGGAAATGTAAATAGAATGCAATCTCAAGGTAGATTTCTTCAAATAAATGAATGGAACTCAAGACGAAATGGATAGCATCCTAAAACAAAGTTAGAACAAATTCAAAATGCATCATTCACTCAAGATGGAAGGGCAAGATTTTCGGTGAACAAAAAGAGACAGTACTTCTCACAAAGGGTTGTGGGTTCATGAAACATGTTTCTAGAATTGGTTGTTGAAGTAGATAAGGTGAGGAGATTCAAGAGAGCATGGGATATCAAAATTTGACTGGGCATGGGATTTGATTGATGGCCGGGGTCATGGATGGAAAATAAATACCAGAGTGGGGGTTGTTTCTATATTCTGGAAAAACTACATGGGCCAAAGATCAGTTGACTGTCAGCAAGATACTGAGCTCCTATGATATTTGAGAAATAAATCACAAGGGGGTATGTGTTGTGGGGGACTTTACAACGGCTGGCGTGGTTTGACCATGAGATCGAAGGCCAAGTGTTCCAAACATTGCCAGTTGTGGTAAATCACCCCATAACCCCCCGCCCTGAGTAGTTTATTGTGATTATACAATGTGCCTCTTTGCTTTTTTGAAATAAATGAAATAATAAAAAACATTTGTCTTCAATTTTGTGTGTCAACTTTCTACATTACACAATGATGCCAAAACGACAACACATTGGATTTGAATTTTATAAGTCTACTAAAATTGAATGTACAATACTATAAAATTTATAAGAAGTATCTACACAACCACTACATTTACGATAACAGATGAAGGATAAACAATGGCAGTACTAAGATCATCATTTTATCAACCATAGTGAGGTCACAGTAGTAACTTATATTGTTAGGGCATTCAGATTTACTCTGCATTGATGTAAATTAACAATGAGGGGCACTTACACATCTCAAAATAATTAGGCTTGTCTATGTGTCAGGAAACCCATATACTGACCAAATGGGTCAGGGTATTTTTCTCTAATTGCCCAAACACAGCATGACAGTATGACCTTCCTGTTTCCCAAACCCAGCCAGCCATACTGCCAGAGAATGAGCTGCCAGTAAGCAGCAATCTAAGTTGCTTATTACCTTTGTAAACATGATTCAATGTCCCAAAAATATTATTATGGTAAGCACGCGCTATATTGATAGCACTGTCTCATTAAGAGCTACTAGACGAAATGTGTTTGTGGTACTAATACACATGTTACTATCCATGACACAGCTAACATGCTCCTACAGTGTTGGCATCTCTGCAGTTTGTGCAGGAGCACCAACTTGGGCTATTACTCCTTGATGAAGACTCTCCACTTCTACCACGCATTATATCAAACAAAACACCTGGCTGGCGTAAGATCATTTGTTGAACTAGGTTATTGACAGCCTCTCTATCCATGTTCTCTAGAAGTTTCTGCATGTGAAGAGACATTTGTTACCATTCACTTAGTGAACAATACATTTAATTTTCCTTCAGAAAGTTCAAGAAGTCTGTGATGAGGATCCAGTGGTGTAAATAGAAATATATAAATACCCAACCCACCACCACTGGAAACAAAAATAAGTGCTGCCCCACCACAATAATTTTGATTTGTCCACATTTCAGTCAACATGTAGTAAGTGACAGATCCAAATAATTCCACATAAATATATTTTCACACACACACACACACACACACACACACACACACACACACACACACTACTAGTTAGTAGGAAGCCAGCTGGCTGTTACATACAAATGTCAGTACTTCAGGGTATGTTGTGTTAGTTGCCCTGGCTGGAGGCTCATGTTACCACTGGGCTATTCAAATTTTACTGTACTCAGCAGAGAACACTGTCTATTCCTGTTGATGCCCATGTGAGTGTGGGGTGGGGGGTTGGGGGTAATGATTGCAGTCACAGTGAGAACAGTCAATTCCCATTGTCCTAAAACTGACATTTGCATTTCATACCGGGAACCTCACTGTGGTGTTGGATCACCTTAAAGAGTATTATGAACTCGTCCAAATTGTCAAGTTTCCTTAAATAACTTCAAAATGGCAGGATCAACCAGTTAATTTATTAAAACAACATATACCAGCCAGCCTGGTGGCACTGAGGGTTGAGGCATTGGGTGCCTCACCGGTGACTGGGGTTCAGGAACGAGCCAGGGTTGTCAGAGGCCGGCAAGGGGGGGGGAGAGGGAGAGGAAGTGAGAAGCTGCCAGCAGGCAGTGCTCCACCTTGGGAGGAGGTATCCAGCTCTCCAAGCTTGGCCGCCCTCTGGTGGAGGCCGGAGGGACAGTGCCACAAGAAAGCTTAGACATAGGTTGATGGGGAGGGTTGAAGGGACCTGGTCCGGAGCTGCAGTGTGCATGTGCACCTCCACGCATATGCGACACCACTTCTGGGGGTCCCGGGGTAGCTCACGGGAGAAAACAGAGGAAACTGTGGAGGCTGGCATGGATGATGCCCTTGGACTGACTCTGGGGATCTGCTGGGGTGCGTATGGTGCTAGAAGCCCCCGAAAGACCCTGAGCTCGGTAGGCTCGGCAGACATGGAGGTCGACCTGCCACAAGGAGGATAAAAATTGAAAAAAAAAACCCAAAACACAACAACATATACCATATAGTATGTTGGTGAAGGATGTGTGGATTTGTCTTGGAGTTGTGTTTCATGAGGCCCAAATCACATATAGTATGAACTGAACATTACATGTGCTGACTGAAGATATCATATTTATCTTCACTTGAGACTTCGCCACTTGCGACATATCATGATATCATTGGCCTCTCATGAAGATAAATATTTAAGCAATAATGCACTCCAGGATAGGTTCATAGAAGTGTATGAGCAATGAAGGCATATGTAAGGATGCCCATTGTATGCTCACCACCCATATGTCCTATGGGTGAAAATCAAATTTTTTGTTTCCCATATGTTTATCCAATCTTTGCTTATAGGTATTTAAATTATCACTACTAACGACACTTACAGGTAAGTTATTCCACAAACCCACAACTCTCTGTGTGAAAAATAGACTCCTTCTAGTGGATATACATTTTTCTCCAATGAGTTTATAATCATGACTCCTAGTTGATTTGACGTTAGAGGCAGTAGTAAGTCCAATTGTGGTTCTTAAATAATCATTTTTTAAGGTTTGATATACCAGTATTAAGTCACCCCTTGTTTGTCTGTATTTTACAGAAAATAGGTTAAGTTTTTTTAATCTATGTTTGTAACTATTACTATGTAAAGATGATACTTTTTTAGTGAATTTACGCTGAACACCCTCAGCAAGTTTTAAACCCCTTATAGAAGTTAGTGCACAAAATTGAGAGCAGTATTCCAAGTGGGGACGTACCAGACTGGTGTAGAGTGGCATAATGTGGATGTAGTATATCATGGGATATCGTCACACCTCAGATATGTTGAGGCATGAGGCCTCAGTCCAAGTATCTCATACATCCAAGAAGTTATGAAATACCATGATATACCACACCTTGAAGTGCATTCTTGCTATCATGAACTGACTTAAAAGTTTTAGCATTACAAAATGTACAAACAAAAATGTTTAAGAAGTTTTTAGATTGACTGTTTTACAGTGGTGGATTAGTATTGTGTCATCTCCCATCACTGTGTGCTCCCTACATTTGATCCAGTCTGCTGTGTGTTCTGGGACTGTGTGAATATGGAATGCATCTTTTATGTATTTATTTTTGTGAAACTATGATCTGTTAAGAAGCGTGATCTAAGTGGAAAGAATGAGGATGGACACTTCCGATATTCCGGTGGCAATTGGAGAGAGCTACTGAAAAGATAAAGTGGTAATGAGCTGAAATGTGAAGCCACCGTCTGGCAAAACTATTTACAAACAAACAAACAAACACACACATACACACACATACACACACACACACACACACACACACACACAGAATGAACAGTATTGAAGTCCTTTTTTTGTTTGGTTTCACGGGGATGCCTGTGTTTGGAGCACTCGCTCTGTCTGTCCAGGGGCCGTGGGCAAACTTGTGTGAAGGGAAAGCATTGTGAGTGATGAGGGGAAATGCAGCTGTCTGAGGAATTTCTGGTCTGTGAGGAGTCTGGTGGCCGGAGGTTTTTTGAAGCTGTGAGGATGTAGTCGGATATCATCACGGCTTCAAAGAACTCATGGCCTAGCAGCTTCCTACTTTTTCAACAACCAGTTCATAGTTAAGCAATAAGGCATGACAGGGTGTGGTATATCATGGGATATCATCATGCCTCGGGTGGTAGGGCACAAGGCCACAGGCCGAGTGCATCCAATGGACCAAGAAGTGATGATATCCCATAATATACCACACCCTGGAGTGACTTATTGCTATTATGAACTGGGTTAAATATTTTATCAGTTAAAAAAAAACAAACTTAAAACGTTTTGAATGTGAGTTTTTGGGGTGTTGGAGAAGTACTTTTTAATAAAACAATTCTTGAAGGGCTATGGGCAGCAGGTGGCACTGCTATAATTGCAGTTTGTGGAGGAGCAGCTTTGAACTCCTATGCCACTCTGCATAATGTGGTGAAGACTGAATTGTTTAATGTGTTCCATTGTGGGGATTAAAAAGTTGAAATGAGGTGCCTGCCATACGTAAGAGTTATATTTTTTTATGTTACTGGAGGCACTAGAAGAGGTAAAAGTCATAGTTTGAAAGAGCAGACCGAGTAGGAGGGACACTTGATCCAGTCTTCTGAGTACCATTTGAGTGTCAGTATTTAGCTTGGTTGTGGTAGCAGAGTAAGTAAGTACTGTAATTTTTTAAATGCTACTGCATTTGGTAAATGAGCGGCTGAGCGTGCACCTCTGAAAGGAGTTAGCGAGAGAAAGAGATAAAGGAGATCATAAACTCACACGCAGTAGCGCTTTGTTGAAGAGAAGTTGTGTTTTAAAAGTGGATTGAGTTGTGGCACTAAATTTTTGGCAGCAGAATTACAGGGATGTTGGCAGGGAAATGAAGAGATGGCAAGTGGATTTTTTTTTTCCTTTTTTGAAGACGCCCTCAACCATTGTTTCTGGCAGAAGCTTGTGTTGTGCTGCTTTCTGTCATGGGCACAGTTGTAAGGAACACTGCACTGAGAGCTAGGAGGCTGGTGGCTGGATCTTTTTTTGAAGCTATGATGATGTAGCCCGATATCATCACGGTTTCAAAGAGCTCTCGGTCAATCAGATTCCTGCATTTACGATCCCCAGTTTATAATTAAGCAATAAGGCATGACAGGGTGTGGTATATCATAGGATATCATCACGCCTCAGGTGGTTAGCCCCCACGGGCCATGGCAGTGCCTGTAACCATCCGGTAGCGATATCCGCGATACTCTACACCCTGGAAATGACTTATTGCTATTATAAACTAGTTTTAACATCTTTTAGGTAAAAAATAAAAAAACAAATGTTAAAACATTTTTAAAATGTGTTTTGGGGTGTGGAGGAATATCTTTAAAAAAATAGTTCCTGGAGGGCTGTGGACAGCAGGTGGCAGTTATTGGCCATGAAGGAGGAAGTGGAGCTCCAGTGACTGGGTGACCCCTTGTCCTCATTGTCGTTTTTTTTACATTAGTCTCCGTGGACACTGCACTTTATTCGTTATTTTTTTTTTTGGGTACTGCCAGAAACTGCTCTGAATTGGATGCTGAGAATGGCAGTGGGGAGGACTGGTAAGTAAAGCTGAGAGAGAAGTTGGGGAGCCGATAATCTGTGCACCGCCACGCGCCTTTTGTGAAGACGACGTTCTGTACGGCTTTTTGTTTAAAACTGTCAAAAAAAAAAAAAAAAGAAAAAGGTGGATCTTGGTGCGATTTGTTGGGGGTGTTACTGTTAGGGTTAGTAGTAGAGCTCTGAGAGAAGACTGGCAGTTTTTGTACATGGTCGGCTTGTGGTTTTCTTTTGGTGGGGCAAGAGATTGTAGTTTGAGCAGCGGTTTATGTCGAATGAGGGTCTCTGGTTTCTCTTTTTATAAGAAAAAAATATATCACTCGTCAGTTGCTGCCACTCGAATGCTGTTGCCGAAGGTCAGTGCTTTTGAATTTGCGAGTGACAACGAGTAAGAAGCTGGTCTTACCAAGTGCAGCTTCAGTGTGGATGTATTTGTTGCTGTTGTCAGTGAGGAGGCTGGTGGCCGGAGACTGTTTGAAACCGTGATGATGTAGCTAGATATCATCACGGCTTCAAACACGTCTCAGCCAATCAGTGACGTCCATTTATGATCGCCGGTTCATAATATAGAATATGCAATAGCCTGACTCAAAATATGCAAGTTATCTTCAAGTGTGAGGGGAGCAGGGTCATAACTCACTTGTGGCTGCTTTATGAAAGTCCTGCCAACTCACATTTGAAAATAAATCACCTATTTTGAGTCAGACAATTGCATATCCTATAATACAACCGTAATTTACAAATTATAGATTTTAAATCTGCAGTTTATGTAAGCAATAAGCCACTAGAGGGTGTGGGTTATCAGAGGATTTACCATGGCTGGAGTGGTTTGCCCATGAGGTGCAGCCGAGTGGGTAAAGCCATGCCAGCCGTGGTAAATCTCCTGATAACCCATATCCCCCCCCCCCGAGTGGCTTATTGCGATTATACCATCAGCGAAATATTTAACCGATGTTAAAAAAATGCATCTTTTTTTTTTAAAACTGTAAAGGTGTTTTTGTTACAAATAACCTTACACTGTGAAAAAAAATAGTCCTGGCCAAGCTGGTATCAGGAGGACTGCGGAGTTTGAGTTCTGTACTGCGGGTGAAGGTTACCTTCTCATCGGGTGAACAGCTGTTGGATTTGCATGGTGTCAGCAGGCTGAGGGATGGGAGATGCAGGAGCAGTTTGTTGTAATAAGTACTCTGTGACTTGAGAGCTGCTTTGCGGTTTGGTTTCGGGAACAGACAGATTAATTTTGTTTGGGGGAATCAGCTTGATTGATGTATCTTACTTTTTTCCATAACTGTTCGCTACGTGACAGAGGTTAGCGGCAACAAAGATGGCAGCTATATGGGCAGGGAGAGGGTGTAGGAAGGTTTTTAAAACATGTTTTCTGATACTGTGGCAGGTTGGCACCTCTTGTGGTGGTTATCAGGGGATTTACAACAGGGTTGAGGTGCCAACTAAGAGCAGTGATTGGTTGTTTTCTCTTGGCCATGGTAGAATTACAAATGTTGCTGCTTTAGTTGGATTTTAACTGCTTGTTTCACTGCTGCAATAGGCATTGTGATATCAGCATTCTAGAAGCTGATCTCTGATTGGTGAAGTATTACACTGTGATGACAGTAATGTAAAAGATATCCACTGTGATAACAGCAACAATATATGTTAATACATCCCCTGTTGCCACTCGTTGCTAAAAATTAGTAGTTTCACGTGCCTTCAGCTGAGCGACAACAGCAAAGCAAAGCTCAGCTGCTCTGGCTCTAGCAGGAGGCAAATGAAACCACTCGTTTTCAGCAACGAGTGGCAACAGGGGACGTATTAATATATTATTGATCAAGAGCAATCAATAATATATTTTAAAAAACAAACTTCCCAGAAAGTGCCCATTTCCAGGGCATCTGCATGTGAGATGCTTGTCACAGAATGAGAGTGCCTTGCAAAGCGGAAAGGAGCGCTCTAATTGTTTGGGTGCGCTCCATCGATTAGTAATGACATTTTCATATATCTTGCTATTACTGATGTCACCAACTAGGATATCTTTTATCTTGTCATTTTCACCACCACTCCTGTAATATATGATATCTTCAGTCAGGCCATGTGATGTATGCGCTAGGTTGACATAACAGAAAGTACCAGTACTGTAATTACTTGCACTTCAACTGCCTGATCCAGAATAGTGTGGTGTCCTGCAGATGTACTCTACAATTCTGAAGTTATGCCATCCCCTGCCTCCACTGCATACACCACATCTTGAAATTCCTCTGCCGCAAGCCCTACCATGTCTAATCACCGTAGGGTTGCATTGCTGTTGTGCCTCTGTAATTAAAGGTATGTTGTCATGTGATAGTTCAGAAGAAGACACAGAACTGGAAGATGAGCTAATCATGTGTAAAAAAATAAAAAGTAACTTTACATTACTAATGAATTTCATCATTTCAGTAACTATAAAAAATTATTTTAAATGTTTTATAAGATACACAGATGTCATCCAGACCACATGAAATGTCAGCTCTGAAGACATTAAACTAGACTGGCTTAGGAACAACACACTCCGGTAACCGCTGGTCACCATCTGTCTCCCTACTGAAAGCTATTTTCATATAGACATACAAAGAAGCCAGCAGAAAAAGGCCATTTGGTCTATCAAATCTGCTTGTATTGCAGGGTCCACAGCTTGAGCTACTGTCCCTGCCCTCCCTTTCCACACCTCCCATCCTCCCTACCCATGATCCTTACCTTCCCCCAATGCCTATCCCAGCCTCTCTTGAAGTTTCCAACTGTCTTCAACGAAATTACCTCTTCCAGCAACACATTCCAAGTGTCCACCACCCTCTCTGTAAAGAGGCGCTTCCTGACCACATTCTAAAACCTCCCACCCTCCAGCTTAAGACTGTGCCCCCTTGTGTTATGGTTGCCACTCAGCTTAAAGAGACTCCTTATAAACCTTATTTATCCCTTTCAATTACTTGAAAGGCACCAATCACGTCCCCCCTCTCTATCTCTTGTCTTTCAGGGAGTACATGTTCAGTGCCCTCAACCTCTCCTCATATGCCCTACCCTGCTTACCAGCGGGCAGTTTTAAAATGGCATGGGTCATGGTGGAAAAGGGGGTAAAGACGACGGGGGTAAAGGAGAGTGTGGCAGCTTAAATATAAGGATGCTAGCTGTGCATTCGAGCAGACTAACTTGATAGACCATGAGACCTGTTCCTGCCAGCAGATTCATATGTTCACATGTATACAATACTGCACATACTCCTCAAATACATTTTTTATAGTTTTTAAAACACACCGTAGGGGTGCCACCTGTCTTATTTGATTGCATAATTTGTCCTTTTAGGGTCCTTATCCAGTCATATAGTTTCACCTCACTGTTTTATGAGTTTTGTGGCTATTTTGACTGCTCACACACTTTTTTTTTTTATTATTTGGTAATCAGTTAAGGCCCACTAGGCACAAGTGCCTGTTTTCAGGTTCTACATGGGAAAACTGGGAAGGTAAAGTTACTTGCTCAGAGTCACACAGTGTGCAAGTAGAGGCTGTGGGAATTAAACCACTGTATGTCTGCTGGGTGTACCAAGCTCATTCACATCTCATTACTCTCACCTCTAGGCTGTACTGCCAAAATACTTTTACAACTGCTTGTATCAAATCATATATTCTTCTGGCTGCATGTCCATGTTACAAAGAATTTCTGATGCCAGGGTAATTGGTTTGTAATGACAGTCAAGCTGGGAAGTGCAGTGTATGCCTATTAAGACATTTAGCATTAAATCAACTTTTTCGATCTGATTTTCAGTATGATGTTTAGCAAATGGAAACAGATTTTATGCCTTTATAGGCTCTCCTGCCTTCCTATTTGTCCTATATTCTTGTGTGTTTAACACCCATTATTTTTACAATATCACTTTTTTTGTCATTAACAACACTACTCTGTTTCTCACTCTCCAGAGTCCTCAACGGCTACTACATTGTTTTTACATGCAGCCTGAACATTCTACTAAATTAGTTGTACCATTTCAATCCATTTGATTTAATAGTCTGGAATGGTGTGTCAGTACTTGTGCACTGTCTTAGAAATATGAAAAGAAACTCCAATAGCTGTCGAGGTTAAAGGGGCTCTATGCACTATGCCAACGCACCATTAAACAGGGCACTTCGGCATAGCTATGTCAGAATGCCACATAGTGGAGTTCCGTGAACCCCGCACAGCATTCACTAAGGGGGTGCAGGGCAGGTATGCACTCGGTCACCCGACCACATGAGTAGCAACGCATGGGGGCAGCCAGGGGACATGCCCACACTCCACGCCATTCATAACGGTACAGAGTACAACCTTACACATGGACACTAGGTCTGTATCACACATCAACCACTGCATCTGTCTCCACATACTTGCAGTGGTTGTTATTTTACAGCAGCAGTACTACCAATCCAGGAAGTGATCAATTTCCATTTTCTGTATATCCACAGGAAATACGGCACCTGCCTGTCTCCCTATCATTTATTGCTGCTGTCAACATGGCGGGAGGCAGAAATGTAAACAAAAACAAAGGATGACGGAGCAAATTATGGGGTGATAGTACAGTGCCGACGAGTAAGATTACCAGGTACATGGTCAGCAGAGCATAAAGAATAAACTGTTGAAAAAGTGCATTTTTTTTTTTCACATTGTCAGGTGCAGTTTTTAAAGCTGCAGTACTATCAGCTGTGATTTTTAGTAGCTTGAGGCCAACTGAATTCACCACTGCTATTCAGGCCTAACTCCTCTTAGACCCAAAATAAATTGTTTAAATGTTTTTTTCCCACTGCACCGGCTGCATGCACTACTGACCTCACAGCCCTTTGCTGTTGGGAACGCAAAACCCTTGCATCTAGGGCACATTGCTAATACAACCCCTTTGAAAATGACCCAGGTCACAAAAAGGACATGTCTTTCCTTAAGATCTGGCTGTAAGAGGATGGTGGGGTTCAAACGCAGACACCAAGGTACAGAACAAAAAATAACTTTTATCAGCAAAACTTAATAAATTAAATTAAGAAATGAACTGTTTTGACAAAGAAACAAGGGGATAAATTCAAATAAATCAACTTTCATCAACAAGAATATCAACCACTAGGAGTTACTAGGGTCTTGGTTGGGTCAGCTCCCTGCTGAGCCCTACAGCTCATTGCCTTAGAACCAGCATCAGTCCTTCATTTATAGTGCTAAGGGGTCAGATGATGTGGTAAGCCCCTCCCCTTTCTTTATCTTTTTACAAAAGTCTTTATTTTACATATTATTCTCTGTTTACACACATTCTTATATGATGGGAAGGTCGTGCCAGATGAATCTAATAGATTTCTTTGACTGGGTGACCAAAATAGTAGACCAGGGAGGGGCTGTGGACATGGCCTACCTAGATTTTAGCAAGGCATTTGATACAGTTCCACGCAAAAGATTACTACACAAGTTAGCCAGCCTTGGACTGGGTCCCAAGGAGATAGCCTGGATAAAAAATTGGCTAGATAACAGGACGCAAAGGGTAGTAGTAAATGGAGTCCACAGTGAAGAAAGGAGGGTTACTAGTGGGGTACCACAGGGTTCAGTACTGGGACCGGTCCTTTTTAATGTCTTTATAAGTGACATTGCAGAGGAACTGGAAGGAAAAGTATGTCTCTTTGCAGGTGACACAAAGATCTGCAACAGGGTTGATACACAAGATGGAATGGAAAGGATAAGAAGGGTCTTGGCAATGTTGGAGGAATGGTCAAATGTATGGCAGCTCAGATTCAAATGCAAAGAAGTGCAAGGTAATGCACCTGGGAAACAAAAACCCAGGGGAAGAGTACACAATGGGGGGTGAGATACTGACAACAGTAAAAATGGAAAGGGACCTGGGGGTAATTATATCAGATGACCTAAAGGTGGGCAAGCAATGTGAGAAGGCAGTAAGGAAGGCTGGGGGGATACTGGGATGCATAGGGAGAGGCATCAATAGTAGAAAACAGGAAGTTGTTATCCCTCTGCACAGACAGTTGGTGAGACCCCATCTGGAGTAGTGCGTGCAATTCTGGAGACCCCATCTCTGCAAAGACATAGACAGAGTGGAGGCTGTCCAGAGGAGGGCAACCAAAATGGTGCAGGGTCTGCACCACAAGACATACGAAGAAAGGCTAAAGGAGCTTAATATGTATACCCTTGGAGAAAGAAGGGAGAGAGGGGACATAATAGAAACTTTCAAGCACCTCAAGGGAATCAACAAAGTCCAAGAGGGTAGCATCTTTCAGAAAAAGAGATGTGCAAGAACAAGGGGGCACAATTTGAAGATAAAGGGGGATGGCTCAGAGGTAATGCGAGGAAGTATTTTTTCATGGAGAGGGTTGTGGATGCATGGAACAGCCTCCCTGAGGAGGTCGTGGAGTCAAGAACAGTGGGGGAATTCAAGAATGCATGGGACAGACATAAGGCAGTCCTAGTGGGGGGTAGGAGGAAGAAAGCTGTTGATTAACTGGGATCTGTAGCTTATTTGTTAGGTAGGAAAATGGGCAGACTAGGTGGGCTAAGCGGTCCTTATCTGCCGTCAAATTCTATGTTTCTATTTAACATGCTGACTAGATATCTAAAAACACAAAATCTTGTTTAAAGTCTAAAATACAGAATTTACAGAGTTCTGTGTGGTTTCCATGGCCCATAGACTTCTCCCTCAAGTCCTCGGTCTATAAACAATGATTTGGCCGGCCGGCTCTATAGTGAATGAGGCAGAGGCAGAGGCTGAGGGGGTCTTGTGAGTGAGAGAAAAGTGCAACAGAGTTTGAGCAGCAAACATTCAACAGGTAAGCCTAATTAGAGGGCTTAAAAAAACTTATTTCACCCAAAAAGGGGGCAATATAATTCTACATGTCTTTTTGTTCCTTTATTGAGAAAAATTACACATGCACTACCATACTTTTGCTAACGCAAGGGTTTGTGCAGGGCTGCAGCACTAAACAGCTCAGCTACAAAGCACCCCGATGCATAATTGCAATTGACATTTTTTTTTCTTTCTGCTTGCCTGAGGCTTTGCACAAAATATCCTAGTATGCAAAATAACCTTGCTACAGACAGCAGAAACCAAGTACTAAGAGAACTTGTCCGAGACAATACATTATTGATTCTGCCTACATTTTTCTCATTTCGGCACTAAGTTTGTCTCATGCAGGGCTGTGCCTTTTTTTCAATGCTTAGTGTCAGCAAACACAACCGTGCATACATGAGAAACATAAGGGGATTAACTTTTTCAATGCTTTCTACAGTACCCTTGTAGCAGATTTTATTGGAAATCAGGTTTATTTTCTTTTTCTGCCACATCAACCAGGTTTGTTCTTGCAGCTGCAGACTTGGTACCACAATGTTCGCACAAACGAGCAGGTCTTTGTGTGCGCGATCATGTAGGTGAGTGTGCACACCTTCATATGGGGTGGGGGTTGTGTTTATGGAGCTCACTAAGACCAGGGGGAAAAAAAGAGGGCTCTAAGTACAGAGACAGCAAGAACATCAGACAAGTGGCCTACCTGTCAAGGGGGAGTAAAGGAAGGAGAGTAGATAGAAAAGACAGATTTGTTTGCTGTTGCAAGAGACTTAGAGGGTCTCCAGGAGTCCTGTAACCCTTTCACATTGGCCCCACATTTTGGTCTCGGGATATTTATCCCACATTTTTGTGTGAGTAATTTCTCTACAGGCACCAGAATGACATGGTGGATTTATGGTAGGCTGCTTAGTCCCACATGTTTGATTCACCATCTCCAATCTGGCACAGAATGGTGGTGATCAAAAGCCACAGCCATCCAAATGACTATACATAGACGTGACTAACAACTAATGTAATATGAACTGTGGGGTTTACTGTTATATTGATGGTGTTCATGTACACCAGCAAGGTTGTGAAAATAACTTAACAGCCAAGATAATAAACTTCTGTTTGGTAGGTCACCACCATAAAGATTGGTTGAATATTCCATTGGGAAAGAACCAATCATAGAGAGCAACTGTCACATCAATAGCATAGCAATAGAGCTGTACGTCACATACACCAACATTTGAAATCAAAAAGTAGGAATTACATCTTCAGCCAAACAATAGATTGTTATGCCATATTCCCCATTTATACCTTTGTCTGTCACACACACACACACACACACACACACACACACTACAAAACGAAATTTACTGACTACAAACAGCAAACTTTTCAGCATCATACTCTGCAGCTCAATAAGACTCCATCCCTCATCACCGCCTGTCACAAACCCCAGAATTTGCCATTCTAGTGCACACAGCTCAGACACTACAAGTTAACCCCACATAAAAGGAAACAAGATGAGATAAGTCATACAAAACTCAGTGCATAATTGTCTTTATTCATCATTTAGCATTACAGATTCCTAAAAGATTTCCTTAAAAACAAAAAAGCATTGTACCCAATAGAACTTTCAATTTCTGAGGTAACAAAAACTCACATAATTCACTAACGCTGACATTCGGCAGTTCTACCAGATTACACCTGAACAAACAATAAATATACATAAGCCTCACTTCACCCAGATATTGAGGAGTCACTGGAACTAGGGCTGCTGCTCATTTTCCTACACGTTTTATATACCTCAAGACTGCTATTATAAATACTGATGACACGTGCACAGAACAACCGACAGAATGTTGAATGGCAATGATGTCAGAATATTTTGTAGCTCACAGTATTTTGCGGACACTAGCATGCAAAATGACTCCTCAATTGCGCGTGCTCTACAGGATTGTTAGAACACTGAAATGAAGTGTGCCTGTGTTGGGATCGCTTCACAAAAACTAAAAGTAAAATGGTGATCCAGGCGAGGGAGCATGTCATACCTCCACATTACGAATGTAGCAACTCAGAGTATAGGCACAGCAGCCAAAATGGCACTTTTCACTGTTTTAGACACACACATTATGTGGTACTTCTCTACTTTCAGTAGAAGCACTGCTGCTTTAAATGCAAACAGCTGGCTTCCTTCTCTGTAAGCCACTCCCCCTAATTCAGTTTCTTTTTCACCTAGCTAACTGCACAGATAATTCTTTCACCTAACTCAAACACAATTTTTTTGTTTGTTTTTTGTTTGTTTTTACCTTAAATTGAAGTTCCCAGTAGTAGGGTTCTAGTTCTTAAGTCCAGTAGAGTAGTAAAGTTTTAACAGCAGCTCCTTCCTCTTGCTGTTTTCCATGGTTTGGGTGGTGAAATCAGCATGACTAGTTCAAAGATGTCACATCTGCATAAAAGTTGATAGCCTTTCCAGGTACAACAATCAATATTTGGAGCCAACCAAGAGTTCAGACGTGTATGGTAAACCAACAAAGGAGGCAGTTCCAACCTTTCATGATAAATGTTCCCATCAAGATGACCAATAGAATGGATGGTTGCCAGACGATCAAAGATGGAGGTTGCCAGATCAAACTGTGGCAATGACACTAAGAGTCACAAACATGGCGTCCTTGATTGTGCAGGAATACGTTTCAAAACATGGAGCAATACTGGTGTGTGTGGTGACATACCCAAGGTTCCTTGCCATTGACAAGGGAATAGTGTTAGTTTCAGATAAACATTTATTAACACATGCAGTAAAAGTGCATTTGGGGCAGTACCACTGACCCATACGTCTGTCATGTATGAAATCAGGGATATGTCCTAATTCCAGATCCCGGAAAAGATTACCAATGGCTATAAGAACATAACAGCCATAGGTGGAGCAAAGGGCAAATACCCTTTATTTCTATCTGAGGCACCCCATTACTAAGGACTGGGTGCAAACGACCGTCCTGGCTGGAAAAATCATATTTGAGCACCTGTCGTTAGCAACCCTCCTTTGTTGGGACCCTAGGCGACTACACTGTATCCAAACCTGCAGCATGCAGAGGAAAGACATTACATGGTATGAGCTACGGGAGATATCCCTCAAACTGCTGCTCCTCCTACTTCTCATGTCTGGTGGGATCCACCAAACCCTGGCCCTGTCTCAAACATTGAGATAAAGCCTGCAAAAACTGAAAACGGGCTATCCATTGTTACCCTAAATATCTGCAGCCTCCTTCCTAAGCTGGCATCTCTTCAAGCCTTTATTTGACAACATAATCCCGACATACTTGTAATTGTTGAGACCTGGCTAACATCTAGCACTCCAGATCATGCAATCTCGCTCCAAGGCTACAACCTCTTCAGACTTGACTGGGTAAAAAGAAAGGGGGGCGGATGTGTTATCTATATAAAGGACTACCTCTCAAGCCACCTTGCCAGTTTCTCCCCAGAAAACACCCTAGTACAACTTCTCCCTGTCAGGCTTCTCCTTGGTGCCCATAACAAAGTGCTTACCATGGCTGCAGTCTATATCCCCCCTAAAGACCCATGAGCCGGGCTGCAGTCTATCCTTGAATTTGCAAGATTACAACCTCCTGACTCTGAGCTCCTCCTTCTCAGTGATTTCAATATAAATTGGCTTGCCTCAGATATCGGACCCAGCAGGGATACTATCCTAGCAACCAACCTAACACAGATGGTCAACTCCCCTACTAGAAAAAACTACAAGACTGGAACCAGCACTCTCATTGACTGGATTCTTACTAATCGCCCTGACCGGATAAAAAACACCACCGTTCTCTCCGACTCCTTCAGTGACCACTCCCCTGTGATCTGTATCTGGACAAATAAATTCCACAAACCACCTCCTAAAACCATCCTAAGTCGAATGCTACCGCACGGAAACCTTGCTAAGCTAAAGATCTGCCTCCTACAACAAGACTGGTCCCCTATATTCAATACGCTGGATGTGGACGCTGCCCTAGACTTCTTCATTAAAACTTTCAACACTGCCTGTGACACCTACGCACCTTTCAAAAAACGTAAAATCAAAGCCCTCTCTAATCCCTGGCTAACAGCCAAACTACTGGCTCAGCTTAAAGCACGTGACCATCTTTGGGCTACAGCCAGGGCCACAGGCTCCATAACAGACTCACTTAACTATAAACAGGCATGCAACCTATGCACTTCACAAATCAGGCAAATGAAGAGCTCCTATTTTAAGAATGCTCTAGAAACCACCTGGGGTGACGGGAGATCCTTCTGAGACAATATATGTAATATTATGGGCAAACAGTCTAAATCCTCTCCCACGGCAATGAACATTGATGGCTCCACTACCCATGACCCTAAGACTATGGCCAATGCCCTAAATAAAACCTTCAATGACCTCAGTGGTGTCCTTTCACCAGACTTCTTCCAGGACTTGTCAGTTCCAAAACTCGTATCCCAAACCACCTCACCAGACAAACCGCTATTTCACTTTAAAATAGTTAAGACATATGAAGCCTACAGATACATAAAAAAGGCCTGCTCTAAATCTAGAAATAGCAGTGACACCATTGATCTAAAACTTCTGTCCCTCACTTTGGGAGAAGTGATCCACCCCCTCACCAAAATTCTCAACCTCTCCTGTGCCAAAGTCAATTCCCCAACACATGGAAGGCCGCTATAGTCACACCAGTGCATAAAGGGGGCGACAAATCCACACCAGGGAACTTTCCGCCCATATCTATACTTCCACCCCTCTCCAAAGCTCCTGAATGGATTGTGGCAGATCAACTATCAGACTACCTGCAAAAGTACGATCTACTCTGCATTCAGCAACATGGATTTAGGAAAGGACTCAGTACGTCGAAGGCCCTACTTGATTTCTCTAGTGAAACTCACAAAGTCTTGGATAAGGGTTATTTAACCGGAGCTGTTTTCATAGACCTCACAAAGGCCTTTGACACTGTTCACCATAGCTTTCTAATCTCTCTTCTGCTCAACATTGGGTGAGCCGAAGGACCTGGAACCTGGGTAAAAAGTTACCTGGCACAACGTTCTCAAACAGTAAAAATCTCTGAGGTTCTCTCCCTGACTCCAAACTGGTCCTCTCTGGTGTCCCCCAGGGCTCAATTTTAGGTCCTCTCCTCTTCAGCCTATTTCTAAACTTGCTTCCCAAATCCTGCCCTGAATAATTAATACTCTATGCTGATGACGCTGTAATTCTCTCCTCCCATAAGGATCCAAATCCACTATGACAGAGCTTGCAGCTTGCTTTCTCATGTGTTGAAAAGTTGGTTCCTTGAGTACAAACTGGTCCTAAATAAAAAAAAAACAAAAGTCATGCTTTTCGCCAGTCATCAAAACAGAAGTAGGCATACTCCACTCATCATAAAAACTTCTCTTGGAAATAAACTAGAACAAGTGAACATCTTCAAATACCTTGTATCACTTTTGATGAATGTCTTACTTTTGAGGCCCATATCGATAACACTGCAAAAACAGTGCACCAACGCATTGGAATTTTGTACCGGAACCGTCAATTTTTCAAACAAGCTGCCTTGAGGATTGCTGTTCAAAGCTCCATCATCTCAATCATAGACTATGGTCTAATTGTCTATGGCTCAGCTACTACCACTGCACTAAAAGCGCATCTCAACAGCACTAAACAAAATCTATCGACTCCTCACTGGAGCACAGAGGCGGACCCACACTTGTGACCTCTACATGGAAACTGGTTGGTTGCATCTTTCCAATCGCCTCATGTATCTCACCTGCGTGATGGCAAAAAAATCAATCTTGGGACTCACTCCTCCATGTATCTGGGACCTGCTCTGCCTGAACAATGGCACTCATACCACCAGAAGATCTGACCACCAACCTTTCCTTGTCCCTAGATGCCCGGACTGCTCAGGGACAAAGATATTTTACATACCGTGCCCCTACCTGGTACAATGCCCTTAACCTGCCCTCACTATCCTCTACGACATTGGGGGCTTTCAAATCCATACTTTATGCTCACCTCACAGCCTCCAGCTCCTGTGACTGCTTTTGACTAAAGTCTCATCCCACTGAGTGCACTTACATTTGTTTCACTCAAGCACCATGGTCTCCTCTTTGACAAAGACAACCTGAGTACCACTAACCTGGTTCTGTCTGCTCCTAAACTTCTTACTTCTCCCTCTCTTCCATCTCAAGCTCTTCAATCCTTATTCCTTGCCCTTGACACTGCCTCTGAGTTCCTTTTTCTTTTCTGTACATAAATGTTACTGTTTAAGTTGTGGCCTTGTTAAACAGCTTACTGATTGTTTGTACCACTGTCTACTATGTTTTTGTACTTAATGACGTGGAACCTTTGTAAAAGAGCCTTGGCTCAAAGGTATTAATTCCTAGAACAATAAACTTCAAACTTCAAACTTCAAAGGATTTCCCTGGCTATGTGTTGCTTGTCTTCTTCCTGATTGTTAGCCAGGATTAATTCAATAATCTTGTCCTTTGTCAAATCAAATCCCCTCACAATGTTATAAACTGTAAAATGCTCTTCCTGAGCGAGACCATCTACACCATGTAATAGGGAAGGTATGATATTATATGTCATACTATCATGAACCTTTGTCATTTGTGCTTGAATACTGGCTATATCAGCCCTATTCCAAATTGACATACCAGAACCAAATAGGCCAGAGGCCATACCTGTTTCTGCTATAAAACGCTTAGTGTGTTTGGGCTTCTTACTTTTCTTAGCAGTAGTACTAGGTTTAGGGTTTGAAAATCCTCTTTGTGGGATACTATCAGCCCCAGTATAGGGGTCATTCCTGTGTACCTGGTATGCTACCAAGGTATTCAATAACGATTTGAAAGAAATGAGAAATGTCAGTTGTTGAACATATGCCAAATTCTTCTAAATTCCAATGGGAAAGATTCAAAACCACTGGGATGTGCATGAACTGCACATTATTAACCAGGGCACCTGGCTGGGAAGTGGCAATTAGGCCACTGGGTGGGCCAGGGTTCTGTTTTGGGCACTCAATATCTGGTAGCTCAGATTCTGGGGCATCATATGGTAAAACCTTATGGACAAGGGCCTTTGTTGCCATATCATTCTGAATACAATATTCCTGTTGATCAGCAAGATGTAAACAAGAGCCCAGATCAATCTTAGCTGCTAGGTTCTATAATCTAGAATTTGTGGGATGTACCTTTGGTATAGATAAGGTACCATCAGGGTAAATTTTGACATTAGGCCAGCCTTGTGACGAGTCTTTGTAATGGTGGCCGACTGGGATCAGATCTTTATTATGAACTGCATACCATGCAATTTCAAGACTGGATTGATCTGAAGCCAGGATCATAACATGCAGCAGAGCCTCACTACCCTCCTGGCTGATGACTATGTCTTCTAGGACTTCAGTATACACCCCACAGGATGCCTTTAGATCCCGTGGGCTTGCGAAGTATTCTGCCTCAACAAGGTGTTTAGGTTTAGGGGTCACTGGTTTCTTATCTGCATTACGGTATACAATTTAGGCTTGTAAGAAGACCAATATTCCTAAAAAGAAAAGTAAGTGAAAAGCAGACATCTTTCTCTGGAACCTAAAAGGAAAAGAGAAAAGAAAACTGTTCAATACTTTTCCACCCATTGGGGTAGGGAAAAGTAATTTAATCTCCTTTAAACAGTTTCATTTGATTGGCATGTAGCCATTTTTCAATGACTCTCTTATTGTGATGCAGTCTAACTTGGTAGACTGCTGGACTGAGTTTGTTTACAATGGGATAGGGCCCCTCCCATTTGTTTACAAATGGATGTGTAGGTCATGCAAATCTGAGTACCATTACCTGGTCCCGAACTTGCCAGTCTACAGGATGTACAGTTTAGTGAGATTGGATTTTGGCCTGTAGCTGGGCCTTGCCCATGTGTTGTGCAGCAAACAAGTGTGTCTTTTGGATATCTTGTTTGAATTTGACATATTTGTCCACTGACACCATAGCAGCAGTGGGGGCACCACGGTCCAGAAGTAAGTGTTCTGGGAGTCCCATGGCCCATCCAGTCATGACTTCAAATGGGGTACACTGTGTACTTGCAGAGGGTGTCCCTCTTATTGCCATAAGGAGCAGTGGCAATAATGAATCCCATTCTTTGCAGTTTTCCTGAAAAAATTTGCATAACATAACTTTGATCTGCTGTTAGCCCTTTCCACTTCTCCTGATGACTGTGGGTGGTAAGGGATATGAAACTTCTGTTTTACCCCTAACAAATCCAGAGTTTCCTGCATTACTTTGGCTTTAAAGCCAGCTCCCTGATCAGAATTTACCTTTGGGGCAAACCCCACCTGGTAAACAGCTGGTTTATCAAAACCTTTGCAGTTGCTTTGGCTGTGTTGCTCTCTGCTGGGATAGCCTCGACCCATTTGGAGAATAGGTTGGTGATCACTAGGGCAAACTTATTGTTGTTCTTAATGGTTGGCATAGGGCCAATGTAGTCAATCTGGATATTATTCCAGGGGTCTGAGTGCCTCTGGGGTAGCAATTTAGCATTCTCCCTAGCTGGTATAGGATGGTTCTGTGTACAGATCAAACAAACAGTTATTGAAGTAATGTTCTACATCATTTCTCATGTGTAGCCACCAGACAGAGGATTTCAGTCTGTCTAGGGTTCTGTCAACTCTCTGGTGTCCACCAGTTGGAGTATTGTGTACTTGGTAGATAAAATCTACCCTCAGATGTTCAGGAACTACCCATAACTTTTCAGGTGTTTTATGGCAGCGATATCAAATAAGTAGACCATCACTGGACAGGTGAAGGTCATTTTTCACTTTCTTATAGGGGCTTATTTCTGGAAGTTTTTCCTCAGTTTTCTTTATCAAGGAACCTAAACACTGCCCACAAGTGAGGGTCTTTCTTCTGTGCAGACGCTAGATCCATGGGGCTCAAAAGAAGTTGTGTCTTTGTTAATGGCAGCAACACATAGTGTAGCTGGGAAAAAGGGAGTTTTCATTTCCCATATGTCATCTCCTTGAGAACCATCTTTTGCCAGTGAATTGGCATGGTTGCTGTAAGGAGCATAAGGTTCACATTTACAGTGCGCTTTGACCTTATGTATGTACTATATGTATTTAAACTGTTTGGTTAGTGTTGTGATATACACAAACAAGTCTATTTCACAGGGATACCATCAGAGGATTGGAAGATTTTTTTCTCCCAAAACGGCAAAATTTCAGTCAAGGAGGAATAGACCTAATCAGAGTCTGTAAAGAAAACAGTATCTGCAGTGCCTTGTTTCAGCACTTCCAGAGAACAGGCTACAGCAGCTAGTTCAGTATACTGTGCTGAAATGATGGTACATCTCTTAGCCATGCGCACTTTGTCATCATTAGGATGTACAATAAGAATTTCAAACACTGCTATCTGGCCCTCTTTGGTGCATGTGGCTGAGCCATCAGTAAAGACACAACACCCTGTGGTGTCATTTAACACTTCCTGAGGTGCTGGCAGGAAGAGCCCTGGGTCAGGTGGGTCAGGGGGTTGTAGTACACAATCATGGGTGTCACCTGTAAATGGTAGGCCATGGGTCAGTAGGATGGAGTTTTAGCAGGAAGGACAGTGATGTCATGATCCTGTACAAGTAGAGACCAGTGTGTAAGTCTGGCATTTGAAATGGAGCCATCTTTTACTCTGCCTTATAGTAGGACATTTATTGGCATGTGATAAGACTGTAATACAGTAGGGGCATATTCAATGATATATGTAAAGTGTCTCACTGCCCAATATGTGGCCAAAAGATTCCTTTCACAAGGGTTGTATTTTAGCACTACTGGGGAGAGCATCTTGGATGCACAGGCAATGGGCCTAATATGCCCACTGAATTTTTGTGCTTAATTAAACTGCTGAGATTGCTGTATCTGATGTAACAGTTTCCAAATGATGCCCTAAAGCTGGGTTAGGATTAGTCAATGCTGGGGCTGTTGCCAGTGATTGTTTCAAACTGGTTACAGCTTTGGTATCTAATGGACCCCATGTTCAAGGTACATCCTTTTTCAGTAATTCATACAGTGGTGCAACCTTTTGTGCAAAGTCACAAATAAAGTCTCTGGAGTAGTTTACCATACCCAGAAAACATCTCAGTGTTCCTACACTGGTTGGCAGGGGTAAATCCTGCAGTCCCTAACTCTTTTTTATGTTGATTGCACACATGTACAAGAAACATATTGCAGCAGCTTGCTGCAGAAGCAGGTTGTGGAGTGTGGCACTGTTGTGGTCAGTGCCCCCACATCATTTGGAGGCTTGGCCCGCTTTTCCCAATGGGGTGGCACTCTACTGCTGACACTAGTTCAGCCAGTCTGCCACAACGTTGAAAGGTTTCAGCCGCTGCAATCAGAGGCTACCTCATCATTGCAGCATAAGCCATTCCGCTACAATGAAGGAGTGACCCCTCATTGCTGGGCAGAACCTTGCTACTGTGATATTGTTTGTGAACATGGTGGCAGTCTGCCACAGTATTCACAAACAATATTAAGCACCCCCACTGCCGAGGGGGTTCCCAATCCCCCTCGGCAGCATGTGCCCCCCACCACAGTGTTTGTTTGCTGTTGGGGGCCCCAATCCCCATCGGCTTCAGTTCCCATGATGTTCATGTTGCAGACGGGGGAGCCCACTCCCCATTGGCATAATTCCTCCCAAAACATGCAGTACAGTTGAGCCGAGGGGGTGCCCAATACCCCTCGGCTCTTGCGCCCCACCTTTTGTGCCAATGGGGGTGCCCAATCTCCCGTCAGCTAGAGCTGCCCCCAAAAACACTGTTGGCATGCTGGAGCCACCCAGCATGCCAAAAATAAAAAAAAAAAAGTTCTGCGATTTTTTTTTTTGGGTAACCTGTGAAAAAAGAAAACAGTCCCTCGCCATCTCCCTGCCCCCTCCCACAACCCACACCCTGCCTCCCCACACCCCATGCTTACCTGCGGAGTCTGGCATGACGATCTTCTGTGGACCGCGAACACGTCTGCACTCTTCAAAGCAGACTGTGAACTGAGGAAATGCCGGTAAGCTGTATAATGGCATAAATATGGCCTTTTCAACTTTTTTGCTTACCTCAGGCATGTTTTGGAATTTTGGCACCAAATTTTCAACATGGGGTTATTGGGCCCATTCCTCATGAATTCAGCCATTGTCATGGCGTTAATCGGTCTTGAAATGTGATTTCGCTGTCACTGCACAGAATCACCTTTTGGGACCGATTAATGAAATGACAGTGCCAGTGTTCATGAGGTAGGCTCTCAAAAAGTCTGTGTTGCAAATTTGGTGGGAAAAATCCAAAAAATGACTGTTTTACGAGTGCGCATTGCACAGTTGCTACGCATGCTTGTAACTTCGCCAATTTGAATATTTTCACTCCAGGTTTTCAACATTGCTATTTTTATGCACCTCCTTATGAACAGTACAGCTGTCATTTTTCACATCCTGGCCAAAGTGTGTTTTCACAGTTCCAGCACAGAATAGCGCGGTCGCTGTGGGAAATCAGTGTTCAGGACAAATTAAGAAAATCACAGTGACACTGTTCATGAGCAGAGGTCCTAAAATGCCTATGTTGAAAATTTTGTGATGAAAGTCCATAAAATGAGTGTGTTATGAGCATGCGTTGTGCAGGTTCCATACACGCTCGTAACTTTGCAATATTTTCACTCCATATTTTCAACATTGCCATTTTTCTGCACCTCCTTATGAACAGTGCTGCTGTCATTTTTCGCATCCTGGCCGAAATGTGTTTTCACACTTCCGATGAGAATAGCGTGGACGCTGTTGGAAATCAGTGTTCAGGATGCATTATGAAAATCACAGTGACACTGTTAAAGAGCAGAGGTCCTAAAATGCCTATGTTGAAAATTTTGTGATGAAACTTCATAAAATGACTGTTACGAGTGTGCATTGTGCAGTTTCTACACACCCTTGGAACTTCACAAATCAGTAATATTTTCATGCCAGATTTTCAACACTGGCATTTTTTTTTTTACACCTCCTTACAGCTGTCATTTTTCACATCCTGGCCAAAATGTGTTTTTATGTTTCCGGCGCAGAATATCACAGTCGCTTTTGGAAATCAGTGTTTGGGACAGGTTAGGATCGAGCGAGTGAGAGAGGGGAAGTGACCGAGCTCAACTGAGCTCTGTCGGGACTACTGCGGATTTCTTAGTGGGCAGAAAAAGGCACCAATGCAGGCAGGAGCCCAGTACAAAAGGACAGCCTGCAGTGCCGGGAGAAACAGAATGAATGGGTGAGGGGTTGGGGAGTGAGCAAGCTCAACGGAGCTCTATCGTGACTGCTGCGGATTTCTTTGTGGGCAGAAAAAGGCAGCAATGCAGGCAGGAGCCCAGTACAAAAGGGCAGCCTGCAGCGGCGGGAGAAACAGAACTAGCGAGTGGGGGGGGAGTGAGTGAGCTCAACGGAGCTCTGTCAGGACTGCTGTAGATTTCTTTGTGGGCAGAAAAAGGTGCCAACAAAGGCAGGAGCCCAGTACAAAAGGGCAGCCTGCAGCACCAGGAGAAACAGAATGAGCGCATGAGAGAGGGGGAGTGAGCTACCTCAACAGCGCAAAGCAATCAACATTCGGTATTGACCAATGCTTGTTATATCAGGGCTTCTTCCTTTTTCTGTTAAGCGGAGTAATAGGAAGAGAACCTCCTTCTGGTACAGTTGTGCTTTAGAAGGGTTGCACTTGAAACCTAACTTTTGTAGGATAGTCAATAGTTCTTCTAACAGAACCAAGTGTTCTTTTGTGTCAGTTGTCAAGAGCAAATTATCTACATACTGCAGTAAGCATTCAGGGGTTGAGAATCCCTGTAATGCATCTTTCATGTGTAGGTGAAAGAGGGATGGACTGTTGTGGAATCCACGTGTACTGTCTTCCTTCAAAAGTGAAGGCAAATTTGTACTGGCACTCTCTAATCAGTGGTAAGGACCAAAATCCATTGGAAATATCCAATGCAGTGAACCATTTACTGTCTGGGGTCAGGGGCTGATGCCACTGTAGGTGAACAGCTTGGGGTTGCCCATTTGAGCCTGCTATAGTCAATTGTGAGTCTTCAAGCCCCATTTGGCTTTCAAGCTGGCCAAATGGGTGAGTTTACACAGTCAAGACACGCAATTACACCCTGTTGAAACAGGGATTCTATGGTCTGTCTTAAAGATGACAGAGCCTCAGCAGGAAAAGGGTACTGCCTCTGCTGCCAGGGTCTGGTCCTGTTACTTCAATGGTAATATTCATTCTACCACAATCATGCTTATCCTTTGCAAACACATCCTTGTGTCTGATAATTGGCTGTATGTCACTGTATCTGTCATGATCCTTAAAGAGGTCTATGACATCATACTTAGTGTCATTGTGTGTTATACCTGCAAGTGCACATGAATCACATATCTTGACTGAATGGTATTGTCCTGGTATTTGGATCATGAGCCAATGGTGGAGCTGGAGGGGCGGGGGGGCCAGCGCCTACCCCAGACCATTTTGCCTCTGAGTTTGCGCCCCCTCCAGCCGTAAACTAAACTAACAAGTTAGATACTTCCCTGGCTGGCTTCCACCTGCGACAGGCGGCAGTCCTGCCTGGTGCCCCTAGAGCCCAAGCCCCAAGTAATCAGCCGCGGGAGCGGGACATGACACAGGTCACCTGAGATTCAGGACAGGAGGAATTGACTGCAGATCATGGTGGGCGCCCCACCACCCAGCGCCAGCCCCACAGAAGCAGAGGAATCAGCTGCAGAACTCACCTGGTGCCCCCATGAAAGTGGAGGAATCAAAGGTTACAGAACTTTATGAGGCATGTCAGGCCCCCAGGCGCCCCCACAGAAGCTGAGGTCTTCAGCTGCCTGACTCGGAATTAAGTTTTGTGGCTTGGCTGCATCCCACTCCCTCCCCTCTCTAAGGAAACAACAGTCTCCTCCCTCCCCCTCCTCCGCTCCACTATGTAGTCCAATCAGGCTGTGGGCACAAAAAACAAAACAAAAAACTGATGTCTGATGAAGACAAGTGCACCAAAGCATACCATTTCTTGAGTCACGATCAGATTGGTTCGCCAATCGCCATGCCACTCACTGCCACCGCACAACACAATGGCACAACAGAACAACACAGTGCTGAGTAGTAGTACACTACACTACACTACAGTTAACTTAAATTAAAACATACTTGTCTTTCCACCATTCCGAGACTGGTCTGGCAGCCGGCAGGGCACAAATTAAATCAAATTCAGAATCATGTCTGCTCATTGCTGCCCACCTTACTTTCTCAATTGATGTTCATCATTGACCTACCCGATGATCCCCGATCGGCGGCACAGATAGGACTGTCTGTCACAAGTTCACAACTCAGTCAGGAGGAGGGATCCATCTGATTCTGACTGCCCACACTGTCTGTCTGCTAGTGACAAGTGAGTGAGTGCCTCGCAACTCGCTCCTAGGAGTAGCTGTAATAATTTATTTGTCTTCGTTCTGTCACGCAGTTTCTTCCAGAGATCAGATGGTGGGCATAATTAATGGCATGCATTGGTCCCGGGACCCCCACCCGTCCACTCCTGCTGTGTCCCTCCAGCTTCTCAGCTCCCTCAGGCTTGTCAGACAAGTGCAACTACTCTTCCTCGCTCACACTCACTCCTTATTAATGCCCCATTTGGTTGTTCCACTGTGAGTGAGTGCAGCCGACTGCCCCCTGCTCCAGAGTCCATCTCAGCTGTGCCGCCTGCTACCTGAAAGACTAGACAGAGACTGCCTGCACCCAAGTTCCTCTGTCATGTCACTCTGCAGTGCAAACAGATGGAAAAATGCAAGGAGAACCAATCACAAACCTGCAATAACCCTACTACTAGGGAGGGAAAAACAAACAATAGTTTCTCCTGACAAATTTGCCCTATAAAAGAGGGCACTTTACAACATCTAGCATTCATTCAACTTGTTTGAATGGATATAATCACACTGTGAGTCAGTGTGAAAGCAAAGCAGCAGCAGCTCATCTTTCCCAGATGTCATCCTTGGGAGGATTCCTCACATTCCAGCTGGCAGCAGGGACATTTGGGACCACCTATCCAGCACAGAGAACTAGGAGCTGGGGGACTTTTTGAGGCAGAGATCACTGGACCTGGTAGTGGCTACAGCCTACAGAGAAGAACAACACTCACTGATCTACAGTTTTTGTGAGGTAAGCTGACAGGCAGGCTGTGGTGGTGAATGATTATCTCATAGAATATTTTATGTGTGTGTGTGTGTGTGTGTGTGTGTGTATATTAATTATACTTAGTGTTGAGTACATTTTTGCACGTTAATAACTGCACGAAATATGGAATGCGCGGTCTGTTATGGTAGATCTCTTGATTTACCATGTCACGTTTTGGTCGGAAACAATGCTTGATTCAGATTTCGTAGATTTTATCTTGCATAGAGGTCTTGCTGTCATGATTACAACGACACTTGAATTTTTATCATCTGCTATGGCTGCTAAGATATTGGCAAATTAGTGTTACAGGGGTTGCTGTTTGCATCACTTTGGGTTAAAGTGACAAACTTTGGGAAATGAGACTTTAGGGTAGAGCCCCTAATCCCCACCACCCACCATCATCCACAGACCGACAGATGCTGAGGGAGGTGGGTGGGTGTTGGGGGGTTAGGGGCTCTACCCTAACCCAAGTCTCATTTCCCTGTCAACTTTTGTCACTTTATCCCTAACTGATGCATTTGCTTTCTTTGATGCAATTTTGGTGGCAAGATTCAAGAGTTAGAAAAGAGCCAGTCAGGATTAGACAGTGCTGTGCAGTGGTGGTCATCTTTGTAGCCCTCCTGGGCCGTCTCCAGCAAGTGAATGTTCTTTTGAAGAGTGGGCACCAGTACTGAACTCCATACTCAAGTAGCAGCCTTACCAGTAACCTGTACACAAGGGCAGTATACCCTCGTCTCTCCTACTACTGATCCCCCGGCCCTAGATTTGCATCCTAGCACCTTGTTTGCCTTCATATGTATGACCATTACTGCACAGCACTGACTAACCATGATTGGCTTTGTTCTCTCACCTGGTTGGAATGTAGTTGTATAAATGTTTGACCAGTGCCCATACAGGGAAAACATGTATATTTTAAATATAAATAAAGTTAAATATGCAAAAATGCTCTTTTTTTATATATCTAAAATAGTGGGAATCTATATGGTGTATATATGACATCATGCAAGGGCATGGACAATATATGGACCATATGCTATATAGTTTTATATTACAAATGCACTTTCCAAAGTATGCTGTGCATTCACATTGAATATATATATCTATATATATATATATATATATATATATATATATACTTTATTTTCCTACTAGTTCATGTATTTTTAATATATAAAAAAGGTGCCAATGTGTTTATATTTAAAATACAGTTTTGGGATGCTCACAGCCCCTAGGATCGGAGGTCGAGAGGGCGCTCCACGACCCTCCCCCACCCCCCAGCTCTCTTCTGATACCCAGACCCCCGAGAAGCGGAGGTCGAGAGGGTGCTCCACGGCCCTCCTCCCAGCCCATCGTAGGAGAATCAAGCCAGGGAAATGCTGCAAGTTCACAGCCCCGAGGATCAGAGGTCAAGAGGACGCCCACAGCCTCCCCACCCCCGGCTCTCTTCCAATACCCGGACCCCTGAGAAGTGGAGGTTGAGAGGGCTCTCCACGGCCCTCCCCCCAGCCCATTGCAGGAGAATCAAGCCAGGGAAACACTGCAAGGTAATTTCTGGGACATTCCTACCATTTTGCAGGGACGAGTGCATTCACTCTGTGCTGCCCTTTGTGCTGTTGTTCACGTTGGTGCCCTTTTTCAAATGAGGACAAACTGAACTGGACCAGTAGCACGTTGGGAATAGCCCTTCTGCTGCTCACGCTGTTTCTGATGGCTTAGACATGATAGTTTTTAATTTTATCAGTTATGCCTAACTTTGCCTTAAAATCAGGGGTTTGATACGGTTACCTTTACTGCATAAAAGTACTCCCCTTTAAGGCAATACGTGTGGGTGAGCCAGGATAAAGTGCCAGCCATTGAGGGGAAACATGGGGCTTTAAAGTCTGTCTACACTGAAACTTGGGGCTTGAAGTCTGTCCTCATTTATTGTACTTTGTGCCTGCTGCCATCTGGGAGGGAGGGACAACTTAATTCAGCAGTCTTTTTGGGTATTATGTGGGGATTCTTAGCCTGATTTACTTCCAGTAATTTACTCTGCAAAGCTCGCTTAAAACCTAGTACTGTGCGTATTGTTTGGTTCTCACTGCAAAAGCTTACTTAACCTGGTGCTGTGTTCGTTGTTTGGCTGGGATTCCTACCGTTTATTAATTGCCTGTACTTGCCATAGCCTGCTGCCCTTGCTTAATGCCGCACACACGTCTACAGGCCCTAAGCCACCACACCTAATCTTGCCCACCCCTCCCCCTCCGCTAGCCTATTTATTCCAATCCTCTCTCCCTTTGTCTCCACAGCTCACAGCCCCGAGGATCGGAGGTCGAGAGGGAACTCCACGGCCCTCCCCCACCCCCCTGGCTCTCTTCCGATACCCAGACCCCCAAGAAGCGGAGGTTGAGAGGGCACTCCACGGCCCTCCCTCCAGCCCATCGCAGGAGAATCAAGCCAGGGAAATGCTACAAGGTAATTTCTGGGACATTCCTACCATTTTGCAGGGACGAGTGCATTCACTCAGTGCTGCCCTTTGTGCTGTTCACGTTGGTGCCCTTTTTCAAATGAGGACAAACTGAACTGGACCAGTAGCATGTTGGGAATAGCCCTCCTGCTGCTCGCGCAAGTTTCTGTTGGTCTATCCCGCCTCAACGCCATCGTTCGCTCCCACCAACCCCCACCACCACCCTTTGGTCGGTTGTCTCTAAATAGGCTGAAAGTGATCACATGGGCTGAGAATTAACCTATCAGCCTAGTTTTCCATTTGCAAGTTATATTGTCCAGCCACTAGGGGCAGACCTAGCAATCTCAAGCTCCTACCCAACTGCTCACGCTACTGATAAACGAAAGGAAAAAAAAGCCATACATCAGCAGGCTTGAGCACAGACCTTATTAAATTCTGGTTACTACAGCCACCCTATATCCCCCCCCAAGCGCTGCCTGACCACTCAGCTATTGCTAAGCTCCCCGCTGCCATGGTTGCCCCCTCCACCCCCCCATCGGGCTCTCCAGGAATGGAACTGCCACTCCCAAGCAGGTTGGCCTCCTGCCCCCCCTCAACTCACCCACCTCATGACTATCCACCAAGGGGCTAAAAATTGTCCATCTAAATGTCCGCAGTCTCCTACACAACCTTACTGAGCTCACTGCCTTGGTTGCCTATTAGAACCCAGACATACTGGGTATCACAGAAACTTGGCTAAAACCTCACACTCCTGATACTATGTGCTCCCTACCAGGGTACAGTCACATCAGAAGTGATCGTGGGGGGAACAAACGAGGTGGTGGGGTGCTACTTTACTATAAAGCGCACCTCAATGTGTCTGCAGTAGACCTCCCTCCCCCACCCCCCACGACATGTGAGTTCCTGCACGCCATTCTCCTGCTTGGGCTCACCAAGAAAATTCACTTGATGTGCTGCTACAACCCTCCAAGAGGCGGCATACCTGGGCTCTCCTCTCTCCTGCACAATGTTAGCGAGAGGGTGGGCACAAGTGAAGTCCTCATCATAGGTGACTTCAACCTTAATTGGTTAGGTTCAAACTCTAAGTCATATGGGCCACTGCTCTCAGACCTCGCCCTGAACCAGCTTATCACCGAACCCACAAGGACCTCCCCCCGGGGGAGCAATGGGGCACTGATCAACTGGGTCCTGACCAATAGACCGGACAGGATCACATCCTCGGGCATCCTACCTGATGCCATCTCGGACCACTCACCTGTCTTTTGTACTTGGGGTATCTCCCAGGCGAAAATACCCGGTAAAGTGATTCAAATGAGGGACTTCTGAAAATTCCATCTGCCCGACTTCCTCACTGACCTCAGATCAACCATCTGGTCCGGGGTCACCGCCTCCCTGGACCCGGATCAAGCACTGGGTGCATTCTTAGCCAAATACATCCCAGTGCAGAACAAACATGCCCCCCTCACTAAAAGGAGAGTGCAGGGCACCGTTACCAAATGGCTTCACGGGGGCCTATTCTCCCTAATGAAGCTCAGGGACAAATGTTGGGAAACCTACAAAGCCTCCCAAAGCCTTGATGACCTCACTGCCTACAGGCACCTCAGAAACACCTGTAAGAAAGCCATCAGATCAGCCAAAAGTGAGTACTGCCGAACCGCCCTACTAGGCTCAGCCAGCAACCCGAGGAGCTTCTGGCAGAACATTAGAAGTGCAGTGGGGGGCTCCACTCGAGTGCAAGTCATGGAATTACTAATTAATGGGGTTAGCTGCAACAGCCCATGCACTATCTCTAATACCTTTAACGCAATGTTCACTGAACAGCCTCCCCTCCTCTTCCCTCTGCTCCCGCCGCATCCACGTCCCCAATCGCTCAACCGCCGGAACCCCACTCCTTCAGCACCTCTCGACCCAGACCCGAGTCCCGACCCTCCTTCTTCCTTCAACAAGTATCCACCGCTGAGACTCAGAGACTGCTTGTCAGCCTCTCCCCTCACAGTGGCGCAGGACACGATAACCTGGAGCTGAAACTGCTCAGCTTGGGCGCCCACCTCCTTGCCCTGCCCTTAACACATATCTTCAACTCTTCTTTAACAACTGGTGTCATCCCAGATATCTGGAAAGTAGCCAAGGTTATCCCTGTTCTCAAACAAGGTAACCCCAAAGACCCCTCTAACTACCGGCCTATTGCCATTCTGTCAGCCACCTCCAAACTCCTAGAGAAAGTTGTGGCTTCTCAGTTAACCGAGTACCTGCAGGTACACAACCTCCTCTCTCCAGCCCAGCACAGGTTTAGGAAGGGGCACAGTACGGCCACCGCCCTTGCTGTAGTCACCTCACAGATCAGAACAGCTACCAACCAGGGCAACCTCACAGGTACGATCTTCGTGGATCTCTCCAAGGCCTTTGACAGGGTTGATCACTTCCTCCTCTGCTCCACCCTCCTCTCCCTCAGACTCTCAAACCCTACCCATGCCTGGTTCCTCAATTACCTTACTGGTAGGAAGCAATGCACCAACTTTAACCAAACTCATTCCCATCTCACCACTGTCCAATGTGGGGTCCCCCAAGGGTCCGTCCTCGGTCTGATGCTCTTCTCCCTCTTCATCAATGAACTGCCATCCATCCCCACCCATGGGCTAGCCACCTTATACGCCAACGACCTTGTCATCCTACATAGTGATCATGACATTGGCTCCATCAATTCCTTACTAAACTCCGACTTCAGGTGGATCCAATCCTGGCTGGCTGAACACAAGCTCACCACCAACCTTAAGAAAACCCAGGCCATGCTCTTTGGCTCCCTGAGCAGAACAAAATCCTGCCCCGCCCCCCTTCTAATCCTTGGGGCTGATGGCTCACCCCTGCAGATGGTTCCCATAGTCAAGTATCTCGGCATCACTCTGGACCCCCAGCTGGACCTCTCCCTACACACTCAAAACATCTGTAAGGCCACAAATGCTAAACTCAGTCTCGCCTACAGAGCCAAAAGCTGCCTCACCCCTGCTGCCCGGGTGGCTCTAACTAGGGGTGTTCTCCTCCCCTCCCTCTGCTACGGAGTGGTGACCTTTGGCCCCATACCAAAATCCATCCTCTTGAAATGGGATATGGCCTACAACAGCATCTACCGGTTCATGCTTTCTGCCCCTCCCCTTACACACTGCTGCTACCTCTACACTCGCCTCGAGTGGCTCCCTCCAGAGAAGCACAGCATCTTCGTAGTAGGTAACTTCATAGACAACATTGTCAGATCAGCCACCCCTGCTGCCCTTGCCCTTTCCCTCAACCCTGACCCCTCTACCTACCATGTTAGATCTAGGGCAGCACTCAACCGCCCAGTCCCTAGGACACGCACCCTTGCGGGGGATCGGGCCTTCACCCGCTATGCCCCGAAATTGTGGAACTCATTCCCAGCCCTAGCATGGTCTACCTCCTCCCATACTGGATTTAAAACTTCCCTTTGGAACTTCCTGAAGGGCCCCTCCACTTGCCCCTGTGCCTTGTAGTCTTGCCCCACTCTATGCTGACTTGGGGGGCCTCTGCGCCCTCCGGGCCCACTGCACTTACTCTCCTGATAACCTGGTCAAGCTTTGACAAACTGGATCACTCTTACTGGTATCGTCTGCTCTCCCTTTGCAGGCAAACTTAACTCACTCACTGCCTATGTATGCCCTAGCTCTCATCTCTCCTGGGTCATCTGTAACCACCCCTGGGCCCATGTGTTTTTAACTGAATGTCACCATGCTATGTATTCTGATATTTCACTGTATGCAACAGTTGTATTAGTCACTTCACTGTATGTAAAAATTGTATTGTCACTGTACCTGTAAAACTCAAGTCTGTAACTCTCCCGGGTCGCACCTGAAAATAGGCACTTGGATGTCTAGTGTGACTTACCCGGTAAACAAAAGCAAATAAATAAATAAATATATGGGAAATATATATTTTTTTCTGTATGGGTGCTGCTCCCTGCCCACCTCCAACCGGGGTTAAAAAAAAAAAAAAAAAAAAGAGAAAACCCCCTTAAGGAAGAAGTTTACTTTAACTAGTAAAGGCTTGCAGTGGTCAAGCTGTACAAAGCTTGCAAGGGTTCCATGCCTGAATGCCACTTAGGAGCAAGCCCCTGCCTGCAGGGTTAGGGGTTACCAGTTTTTTTTTTTCAGTTTTTTAACCAGCTGAGACACACTAAGCTATGATTGAACTATATGGCTGGCAGTATAGCCTAGAGGTTAGAGGAATGAGGTGTGAATGAGCTTGGTACATCCAGCAGACCAGACCTGAGTTTGATTCTCACAACCTCCACTTGCATATGGTGTGACTCTGAGCAAGTCACTTAACCGACCACTGCTCCCAGGTTGCACCTGAAAACAGGCACTTGTGCCTAGTGGGCCTTACCCGGTTACCAAAAGACTAAAATAAAAAAGCTGAAAGCTTGTTTACAAGTGCAACCTGGGAGCACGAGGAAGTTAAGTGACTTACTCAGGGTCACACAGTATGCAAGTGGGGGCCGTGGGATTCAAACCCAGGTCTCCAGATTTGCAGCGCAGAGCCTTAAACCACCACACTATACTGCCTCCTAAAAAATTTACAAAATTGGTTGGAAAGGGGTCATGGAGCTGGGAGTTTTCCTAGAAATTGCTAAAATGTGTTAAATTTAACAAACTTTTAGATGAATGCTCTGAATATTTTCAGACAGCTTTCATCAAGAACTAGATGGTTTTGTTATAAATTCAGTGTTCAGTACAACTGTGGTTTATTTTAGCTGGAAATATAATGAGGGTAGTGGGGTGGACTGTTCTTGTGTGACTATAGAGAGCAGATGTCAATCTTGACTAGTGCAGGTTTTCCTTGACTGTTAATGAAATTAAAATCCCTGCCTTACAGTAGCAGGTTTTAGTTCTCTTGTGCTAATCTCTCTCAGTGTTCCACTGTTCCAGATGGACTGGTGTGATTAACACCTCTATAAGAGTTGCAGTTACGTTGCAGTTGAAGAGGGGATCTCACAAAAGGCTCAATGTGAGTCATTATCACTTCACTGTTCAGTCTTTCACATAGGTGCCGGAAGATAGTAAAAACTGAGGGGGCGGAGGCTCAGAGGGGCACTTGTGAGTGTAAAAGGGCACATTTTTGACACTAGTTTTTGCCATATAAAAATACAATAAATCATGAACACACATCATGACGTTAAGAATGCAGTCCCATATAGGAATATTTATGCAACTACAGACATACAAATGTGCCTGCAAAAATAGACCACCCAGTCCAAGTCTGCTCAAGTGTACAGCTATATTAAGAAAGCAGCTGTCGACCCATTCCCTCCAATAGCTCCACATGATGTTTGAACCACACATTCCTTAATCTGTTACAGTGGTTGTCCAGGCGAAACAGAGAGATGCCATGGTAATGTGCATCACCAGTCCCAAGCATGCAGTCTTCACACTAATGAGTTAGGAGTTTTTGGTTCCACTAACTTCAGGATAGAAGTTAGCAGTTAAGCCCAACCACCAGTAACAAGGTAAACTCCTGAGGCTGGGGAAATAAAGACACAGAGCCATTATGTTTACATAGCTTATTTATTAATGAATCACAGTGTACAATGTAAAGTGCATTTATTAATGAATCATAGTATACAATGACAGTAAACAATATTATTGTACAACAATATGGGTATAAAACAGATTTTTACAGCAAAGTACGGATGGATGGAGGAGTAGGATACATTTGGAAATTGGTCACTGTTCCCTAAGAATTCAATAGAGGAAAGCCATCTGCTCATTCATTCCTGTACTGTTGCTACTGCATACCACAGACTCACCCAACCAACCAATTTACCATCACATCTATACTTCTGCCATGAATTAATCCTTGATGCTCTGGTCACCACTTCAGGCTGGTATGCCTGTACAAGCCTCCACCAGGCCCTGGTGGCCACCAAATCATCCCATGAATGCTGTGGTCACCACTTCAGGCTGGTATGCCTATGCAAGCCTCCACCAAGCTCTGGTGGCCACCAAATCATCTCATTAATGCTCTGGTCACCACTTCAAACTGGTATGCCTGTGCAAGCCTCCACCAGGCCCTGGTGGCCACCAAATCATCCCATGAATGCTCTGGTCACCACTTCAGGCTGGTATGCCTGTACAAGCCTCCACCAGGCCCTGGCGGCCACCAAATCATCCCACGAATGCTCTGGTCACCACTTCAGGCTGGTATGCCTGTACAAGCCTCCACCAAGCCCTGGTGGTCACCAAATCATCCCATGAATGCTCTGGTCACCACTTCAGGCTGGTATGCCTGTACAAGCCTCCACCAAGCCCTGGTGGCCACCAAATCAACCAATTTACCATCACATCTATACTTCTGCCATGAATTAAGTTAGCAGTTAAGCCCAACCCCCAGCGACAAGGTAAACTCCTGAGGCTGGGGAAATAATGACACAGAGCCATTAAGTTTACACAGCTTATTTGTTAATGAATCACAGTGTACAATGTAAAGTGTATTTATTAATGAATCATAGTATACAATGACAGTAAACAATATTATTGTACAACAATATGGGTATAAAACAGATTTTTACAGCAAAGTCTGGATGGATGGAGGAGTAGGATACATTTGGAAATCGGTCACTGTTCCCTAAGAATTCAAAAGAGGAAAGCCATCTGCTCATTCATTCCTGTACTGTTGCTACTGCATACCACAGACTCACCCAACCAACCAATTCATCACATCTATACTTTTGCCATGAATTCTTCCTCGATGCTCTGGTCACCACTTCAGGCTGGTATGCCTGTACAAGCCTCCACTGGGCCCTGGTGGCCACTACAACCAAACAACAAATTTACCACCATATGAATTGTTCCCTAAAGTACAGAATTTCTGTATCAGATTTTTCTGAAAAAGTTAAGTCATCTTTCATTTCGTTGCACAAATTCCCGAACAATTTGTGTCCGATCCAACTTGTCTGTTCTCTCTTTGTGAATGTTCAACAGCATTAGGTGATTGTACCTCTTCTCTGTCATGGTGCTTCTTAAGTAAGACTTTATCCTCTGCTGTGTTGAAAAGGATCTCTCTCCAGTTGCTGTACTCATTGTGACGAGGAGGTAAATTTGAATGAGTTTCACTACTTCTGAATACAGTATCTGCTGCTGGCAGTCTTTTCCCACTAAGGCATCAATAATGGTGTTGATTGAAGTTACTGCCCTCACCTCTGGCAAAACCTGCTGCACAAGTCCTGGGAGCAAGTTCAGTTGTGCATTCAGAATGTCAATGTCCAAGTCCTTATCTCCATACAACTGTGTGATCTGAGGAGGAACTGAAAACGTCTTTGCATTGGCTGCTTGAAGCAACAAATTCTCCATGGATGACAGCAAAGTGTTGGTTTTTTGATCAAAACGGTCTAGTTCAACAAGACAAGCATCAATGGCTTCATAGTACATCTGTTGATACCAGTCCTTAGCAGATTCAGGATGGTGATGCAGTGCACTACCATGTTGCAGCCTTGCTGGCACATAGCACTGTCTGGGAAGTTTTGGCTCCTTCACATTTTTCAGTAGTTGTGCTTTCTCTTTGATGCCTTCATAGACCTAGTCAAAGTCATTGCGCTGGCTTTGTAAATTCTTCTTCAGGGAGTTTATGCTTTATCATTGTACTTTCTGCTGTCAGTGTTTTTGTTTGCAAGATTGAAGCCACTTGTTCTGATACGCTGAATATATTGTATGATACAACCAGTCCAAAATCGGTCAGAAACTTTTTCATCACTGACAACAGGCCTTTGACCTTAGTTCGTATATCTGTAGCTTTGTCTCATTTCAGCTCCTCTAAGGTGTCAGAGTGCTCCATAGTTTTTTGAGAACCAACTTGATGCTCTTTGTTCTTGCTGTCCATCTTGTTGGACAAAGTAAGTGCAGGCCTTCTATCATCATGTAAGGGTCCTCACTGTCATTCACTGCAATATTTTCATAAAGAACCAGCCTCTGTGGTGGTCCCCGAATCACCACACTTAAATTCTAGACAAAGCTGAGGGCATCTTCAATGGCATCACTCGTTTTGCCACAGTTTTGCAACACCAGGTCCAAGGCATGATTTGCACAATGGACATTCAATGCTAGTGGATTTTCTCTCTTAATTCTTGTTGCAGTTCCAGAAATGCATCCACTCATATTTGCTGCACCATCATACGCCTGTCCCCTCAGGTTGTTGATTGGTAAATTACATCTTACTAAAACATCCTTAATGGAACTGGTGATGGATTCTGCAACAGTCTTTGCCATTTCATACATCCCAATAAAATCTTCATGTATAACAAAATGGGGCAGGGAAACCCATCGTATACATATTGTCATCTGTTCATGTTGGCTAATATCCCGAGATTCATCTACTATGATTGCAAACAGCTTTGATTCATTGCGTATCTCTTCCAGAAGGTTCCTCAGCAGCTGATGTGCCATGAGTTCCAGGACTTCATTTGCAGTATCTGAACTCTGATATTTCCCTTCCTGGATCCATCTCAGTAGTTCTGGTATGTCAACTGCCCTACTCAGCATTTCCCTCCTCAGGTTGCTTTCCTCCTCTTCTTTGCCACAAATTGCTAGTCCTTGTTGAACTAGAAACTGTATTGCATTTACCTGTTTCAGGAAAAGGTCTCTGTTTCTCACCTGTTCCTGTGCAAGATGCTGGCTGAGCTGAGTACCAACATTCATCCTCATGTTGTTGAATGCAGTATACTTCTCAACAGCTTCATGGTGGAATAATGATGTCTGATGTTTCTTAAATTTGTCAATTGCTTTCTTCCAATCACTAAATCCTGATGAAATGAGGGTCGTTTCACCACAACGACTGCCTGTGATTAGTTTTCTTTCCACTGCTGCCCAGCAGTAGTAGCAGAACACACATCCTTTTGAAACACAGTAGGTTAGCCAGCTGAAAGATGAAAACCACTGTGTTTGACAAGTTCTTGTTTCAGTTCTCCCATTGGTTCACAGAATAACTTGTTTGATGGACCTGTCTATAACACTGCTTGGTTGAAAAACACTGTTAATATTGTGGCAACAAACAGAAGAGCAGGAGGGGAGATACAAAGAGACAGCAGATTCAGACATGGATAGTTCAACTGCAGTTACCCAGGTTTTCTCAGAACAGGAGGGGAGAGACAAAGAGACAGCAGATTCAGACATGGTTGGTTCAACTGCAGTTACCCAGGTATTCTCAGAACAGGAGGGGAGAGACAAAGAGACAGCAGATTCAGGCATTGGGTCAACTGCTGTGAGGTGGGTATTCTCAGAGACATGCATGATGTTGCCATCACTATTGCTGTTCATGTGGAACAGCTCTGCAGCTCTGTTTTCTGTATCAGAGACAGAGCAGGCCTTACCATCCAGGGGCACTGGAATAGCAGCTGCAGGAAAATCCTCATCAGGCAAGGAACATGTTAGTTCTGGCACTGATGCAGCATTTGAAACCAACATGGCTGCATTTGACTCTATCGAAGCCATTGGCAGTGAAGCTGTATACACAGTTACATTGTCACTTACAATACTGGTACAGCTGACAGCTGCAGTGCTTGTGGCAGTGTCAGTGGTATTATTCTTGGCAGCAATGTCCCTTGCATGCTTTGAAGATATTGTTATCAGGGCACTCCCAAACCAGTAATTTAGTTTTCTTGGTATCTTGGCAGCAATATCAGCCAGTTGTTTCTCCATCTGTAGTTTTCGTCTCTCAGACTGTGGCATATTTGAATGCAATGAGACCGTGCAGGCTCTGAGAAAGAATTTTGTGTATACAGTTTAGTGAACCCATCCGATTACCATCTTCTGATAAGGTACTGCAGCATGAACATTAAGCATGCTAGCAATAAAATGTCTATGGCAAAAAAACATTTTTTATATCTTGCCCTTCTTCACCCCCCCAATCTTTGTCAATAGTTAATATTAATCCGCAACTACTGGGCCTACTTTAGATATTCTTGGCTAGTGATCCATGCATCAAAATGCTTGTGTACTGCACCACCAGTGTACAAGACGAGAGGCCAGTAAAATTTATAATGCATGATTTGGCTGGTACCGACAATAAACTATTTTTTATGCCACTGTTACTCAGCTGCCCAACTGTTACAATGGCAGGGCTTTTGTCACGTCCATGATTCAGTATTGTGAAATTTGCCTCCTCCTCCCATATGTCACATATCAGTAAACCTCTCCCAATAGCTGCAACTCAGAACTTTCAAATGCCCCTAACTTCCCCAACTCTTCCTTCTCTGAGATGCTTGCTCCCCTTGCTGCTGAGTCATCAATTCCCTATCACTGCCTGGCTGTTCAACCAAGGGTGGGGACAGAGAAAGGCCAAAGTTCAGTGCATGCAAGCACTATACGCTATTCACCCAACATTGAATTGTTTTTATACGAGAATCACATCAAACCTCAGTTGTTTTATAAACGATGCCCACAGGGAGAACTTTGACATAGTGGTACTGCTTTTTAACAATGCTCCTCATACCACTCACAGTGGTTTCTCACACAAGTCATGCAAAGTGCCAACTGCATTTACCGCCCCTGAACACACCAGTGTCATACTCCAATCCAGTCCAACATGCAAGGCAAATTTCATGCAATTGTCTGCCAGTGCCACCACAAACAAGTGCCACACTACGTAAATAACAACATGAATCATTAATCATTCTAAGCACTCTTACAGCTGCCTCCTCCACACCCAGCTCACTTTACAGACACATTTGTACATCACCACTTTTTACTGCAAATAATGCTCCCTAGATTTCTGAGATGTCCGTCCTGGCAACCCAAGCAATTAGAACAATTAAACACTTACTTGCACAATCTTAGTAAATGCTATGCTTTGTTTTTAACTGGAAGATTTTAATCAACAGTTTCAGCCATGCAAATATTTGTACATATCTGTACATAAACTGGCAGTATTTATAAGCTGTGTTAGCCAGCATGAACTGTTTATTGTCTGTTTTGATGGCACACGTCAATAGGTCTTCAGCCTAGTGTGGCTGATCTGTTAACTAAAACAAAATAACAAATGGTGCTAGAGTGAAAATGATGCTATATTGGTCTGTCAAACCTAGTGCTCCCAGATGCCAGATCTACAGGTACGGCTGTATTTAACAGAGAAATAGACCAGTCAGTGGGAATAGTTATGACTGACTTGCATTTTATACAGCAAACTAAACCAGAACTCATGTTACACAAGAAATAGGGTTAAAAACATACACTGTGCAGTTTTCTGTGAAATGTGCATCTAACTTTTTTCCCCCAGGACTCACCATAAAACAAGTTGCTGTCATCTCATTTTTGTATAACTGAATACAAATGGCACCCATGCTCTGTATTTCATATTCACCACATCATAGGCCAATAAAGGATTTAGGTTGTTTACTTTGAGGTAGATCCAGAAGTAAATGGTGGTGTGATACCTTTTATTGGACCAACACAGATGTTACAAAAACAGTGTTTATACTTTCAGACCATTACACTTTGACTATTTTGGTGATGTCTACCTTCAAAAAGAGATTTTGCTCAAAAGACTGTCATGTTAAAATTTATAAATAAATATATGAATAAACCACTCTTTATCTTTAGTCTCCTTTCACTAACTTGCCTACTTTTCCCTAGATCTTCCTCACCCTGTTTTAACCTCTCTTGGGATCTCTTAATCCTCCCTCCTTCCCATACTGCTAAGTGTTATGACAACTGCTGGACAGGGTACAATTATGTATTTCTTTTTTTTTTATTCTTTGTTCACACACTGACTGCTGCTTTCCAGTAGACTCCTACATTATAGCACATCCATACCACAATATAATATGGTAACTACGATTGTGTATTCATGAAAAATAAAATTAAATGTTAATTGTTTTATTCAGACCACTCCCAATAACACAACTACACTAGACAGAGGTGTTAAAGCTGCTGCCGAGCTGCCTGCCCTGAATGAATAGAATAAAAAAAAACTAAGAAGTCAGTGCCAAGTTCTACCAATTTACCACTTGGCAACTCATCTCCACTGGCTGAGGCATTTAACAACAAGCTAGTGGCAGTTTCTTTTGTTTAAGTTTTAGTGTCGGGGCAGGTGGCACAGCACTGCAGCTGCAAAGGCAAGGAGCTAGGATGGAGCAAGGGCAAGCATGTTATAATGTGCACGCAACAATTAATTCCATTCTGCAGCAGGGGGTGTAGCTAGGAATTTGAGGTGCACACCAACTGGACCCCACTGCTACCCACCCACACCTGTTAAGGTGAGCTACACCTCCACAGTCAATGCCCTCTCAGACGCTAGCACCATTTTCTGTGTTGTATGCCAGCACACCACCATCCCACCAACACAGAGGTACAAACATACTCCATTCTAGACATGCTACCACCACCAACAGGTGTCAGACTAACAGACTGGCTTTGTTTTGGTGACAATATTGCATTGTGACAAGCCTCTGACTATACCTCATCAAGGTAGCCAGTCCCACAGAGGTCCATTCTCACACACACACACACACACACACACACACACACACACTCCCTCTCTCTCCACACTAGACATACCACCATGTGCCAGACTAACAGACTGGCTTTTGGTTACAATATTGCATTGTGACAAGCCTCTGTACCTCATCAAGGTAGCCAGTCCCACAGAGGTCCATTCACACACTGCACACTAGACATGCCACCGCCACCACCAGATATTTCAATCCCAATTTATTTACTCAGACTATCTAAGTCTTAATACAACATTCCACTTCTAGTGGGCTCCTGCTTTAGTGACTAATCATTTTCAATAAAAAGGCAATAAAGGTTGCAAACTAAAGATATTGGGGAGAAGTGTAACTCGATTTCAGCTTTGCAATGCAGCGGTGATGTTAGACTACAGGGTGCAGAGATTTACAGCCTAATTTTCAAACTTGATGAAGTGGAACTGAAATCTCTAGGACTTGTCAGACAAGGTGGTATTAATTGATAGCACTTAAAAGAGGCAATACTGAAGAATTACGACCAGGTCGCATCGCTGCACAGCTTTCAGAGACTATTCGGTAATGTGTCCATTGAAGCTGCATAAGAGAGTGATACCAGCTGGAGAGCTAGTGAAACAGCATGCACTTTTACACAGCAGGCATGGCACTAAATGCAGGCAAATTATTTTTACAGAAAATACAGAATAACCACTGAGGACCCGGGGGTGTGTGGGGGGGCGGAGCGCCCCCCACAGAACAAAGCAAGCAGACATGACAGTAAATGCAGTGAACTTAGGACCTGGGGGGTGTGGGGGAGGGCCCCCACAGAAGAAAGAAGCAATCAATATTTTGATTTGTGTTTTTTTTTTTTACAATAAGCAAGACAATATTTATCAGTTCTTTCTTCTGTGGGGGCGCTCTGCTCCCCACACCCCCCGAGTCCAATGTGGTACTTTGCACACACTGTACTGTACATTACTATAACTATTCTTTGAACTATGCTATATTATGACTATTCGGTGACTCGGGTATAGACGGGAAGAGCCGTGACAGAGTGGTGTCGCTTTAGACGCAAGCCTCTTACCATAATACTTTCTTGTTGACTTGCGTAACTGGCCGTAATTCTTCAGTATCACCTTAAAAGATAGCACAATTCAGCTTTAAAGGCACACGTTTGTGATACACACCAACATCCTTAAAGGAACCATAAACCAAGCCAATATATCAACCAAATTATATCAATGTGTCAAAATCAAATAGCAATTGGGTTAAACATAATCAAAATAATCTGAAACAAAGTGTAGGATCTGCCATGGCCAAATCAAAAGTCAGCACACACACACACACACACACACACACACACGAACAGTTCCTGTTCTTATAGAAAATAAGCTACACCGAAAATGTAACTCTATAAAAATATTAATTTATCACTGGCTTCAAGATGTGAAAATTAAATGCGAAACTGAGCTGCTCTCCGTTGCAAGCAAACATTTAATTTCAGGGTCAATCAATATTGCTTAAGAGTCAGTTAATTTACCAAAACCATGTTTTTAAGGACCCCTTACATTTTATATAGAATTCAAGTTCCCAGGCAAAGAGCAGCAAAACATGTTTTTTCTTGTGCTAAAACACCAGTTATCCCAACATCAAATAATTACAGTTAGGTATAAATTCCCCCCAAAATTAACACCCTTATTTTAAAGTCCTAGGAAGGGGGTGGAGGGTCAAGTCCATTGTTCAGGTAGTGAGTGCCACCAGTCACAGGACTTTAAAAAAGCCAGATGTGCAGAGTCAAAAGAGAGAGACATGATATACACATAATTATGTTAGCAGCAGTATGTGGTCATTTGAACTCCCAACAGTGTAAGAGTCTCAAGATTTTTTATTGACTGCTGATTTAGGGGGTTACATTAAAAAAAAAAAAAAAGCCTATGCTCTAAATCAGGGGTTCTCAAATGGGGAGGTCAGCCTCCCTTGGGAGGCCCCAACCTGTTCCAGGGGAGGCTCAAGCAAGTCTGAAAAAGTACCGTATTTAAATTTTGAGTTTTATGTATTTTGTGTGAAGAGATGATGCAAACTGGAAGAGGATAATAGTAGATGAATTTAATGTATTTATTTACTAATAGGTGACAAGGGAAGGTGAATGAATGGCTCATTTCAGGTGTACCCAGGGAAGGGTAAGGAGTGAATACATTTCAAAATGCAACTGTAAAACAATCAAGAAATACACAGTGAACAATAGTGCAAACAAATATGAACAATAAACTAATAATGAGTGGTGGTAATTGATCAATTTTCAGTCTGATGGCAGACCAGCCCAAATACAAGGGTTGAGCACAGAACTGCCAAGAGCAATAGCAGGAAGGAGCAAAGTCATCCCTGAGAAGTTGCTTAGGTGCAGGGAAGGATGGGGAGAGGCAAAGTATGTAGGAAGGTTATTTCATATAGAGAGGAAACAGAGAAAGCAGTCTGACCCATGAAGGTACTGCAACAAGGGGTAACAATGGTTCAAGAATTAAAATAGCAGAGTACATAGGTTGGCCTTGGGGAGGGTTACAATAAGCTGAATAATAATATTTGCTTATTTTGTTATTCAGATAACACCTTTGATCACAGGAGCTCTTTTTCAAAGGTTCCACATCAGTATAAGACAAAGAACTGAATGTGAGCCAAGTACTCAAAGGGGTTTCAATTTATTCATGGTGTACTGCGCAAAGTACAGTATGTTATTTTTCTTTGGGGAGGCCCAAGATTATTTCAATTTTTGGGGGAGGCTCAAAATCTTTTCCATGGATTTGGGGAGGCTCACTGTGACAAAGTCTGAGAACTATTGCTCTAAATGGATTTGCTCACTCACATTATTGCAGGAACGGAGGGGTTATAAAAAAACAATACAGGCTTGCAAGGTGTATGTTTATGCCCAGTAACTACCCTCAGGTGATGGAGGAAAATAAACTGAGTGAGACTTACTAGTAGTAGACAGTGGCTGGTATGGTGACAAAGTTGACTCACTCAGTTATCTTGCGCTGCCGCCGTCGATTCTCCTTCCCATCACAGACGACCACCCAGTAGCTTTCTCCTGTCCTCTTCAGGCTCCTCTCTGAGCCTCCGACTACCAACTAGCTCCCTCTTCACTCCAGGAATTCCAGGGAAGTTCAGGCCAGACTCCTCAGTCCTCTCTTTCTCTCCAACTAGCATCTAGCTTCTTCAGGCTCCTGCCGGCTGCTGCTCCTCTCCGAGACTCGCTCTCACTCAGACTATGGTCTGGACTATGCCACCCCATGGGTCCATGGTCACAGGTCACACCGGCGCAAAAATAAAAAGAGGTGCTACGTGCTAGTAGCCGCTCGCTCTCACCTTCGCTGCCCCTGGTTCAGTTCCAGTCATCCGACTCTCGACTCAAGTAGTCAGTCCACCACACGGCACCATCCACATCTCCAGAGGAAGTTGGGAACAGGTCAGGAATGGAAAACTGCAGGAAATCTGTGGGCATTTAAAGAGCCCGCGTGACCCACCCCAAACTCTAGTCACGCCTTCATTTCTTAAAGCGGACCTGATTGAGAGATATGTTTGCCGTCTCAATCAGGTCCACTGGCTGGGGCACATCGTATGTTTAGACCCTGCCCCCACCTTTAAAAAATTGAAAACGCTTCCTGGATAGCAGCGGGCTAGGGGGAAGGGAATAAACAGCGTGAAAACCGAACAAACCCAAAAAAAACCAACCTAGACTCCAGTCGACTCCCACTACTCTTCCAATATAGTAGGGGCAATCTCCACTTCACAAAAAAGTGGTGGGGTGGCTGCCCCCCTGTTTCCGGCCTATGGTCTTTCAGCTGGTGTCCAGAGTGTGATCAAGGGTAGAAGTTGTTAAGTCACTAGCTAGCTTCAAGTTGTCTGAATGTTTCTCTGTCTGAAAATTTGTCCCATGTTATTAGGACCAGACAATGATATGAGTGATCCCCCTCATTTCACTACATTTTGAGTGTCACTGTCTGAATCCAACATTTGTGTGAAAAAAAGGAGAGGGGGGGGAATACTGTGTTATTTATATGTTGCCAAGGTGGCTAAGGGCAGTGAAACCAAAAGAGGGATCTGCAGCTATTGGTGGCTTTGCCAATAATTGCTTTATTTCTTCTGGTTTAGTACCTCTGATTGAATTTGGACTCCCATATAGTCTATATAGGTGAAATGAACTGAAGATGAGCAGATTTTTTTTTTATCCCCAACCGAACAGAACAAGCAAGACAAGAGCAGGCAGGCAGGATAGAACAGTGATCCACTACAGCCAGGAGGAGCACACTTTGTGTGAGGTAGGCTGGATGGCCCATTTGTGGTTCTATTTTTTATTTGAAATCTTTTCTTGTGTATATGTATAGTATTCTGTCATGTATTGGGGTGCTGCTGCAAGTCACTGGCTGTTGCAAACATGATTTTCCCTCTTTTTATGGGGCAGAAATTAAAGTCAGGGTCTACAAAAAAATGCATTTGGCTAATTGGCTTTTAAACTCTGTTGGAAAGGAAGTAATACCATATCATACCATATGGTGTAATTATGCCATCATTTAAAGACAGTTGTGGCATAAAAGAAATACAAATGGTGAATCAACATCCAGCATGGTCTACAGTTTTGTAGAACAACCATCCATTCTTCTTAGTTTTATGCCAAAACTCTCATTAAATGAGGACATGATAAAACCGTATTACTTTTTCAACAGAGTTTAAAAGCCAAATGCCTTTTTATTTTGTGCACCCTGATTTTAATTTCTACCCCATAAAAACAGGGGAAAATAATGTTTGCAACAGCCACTGACTTTCAGTAACACTTCAATACACGACCGCAGAGTTCAAAAGCCACATTCTAATGTCATTTATATTTTATAGATCTTAATATACTGTAGCTTATTAATGTAAGCTTTGTGCTTTACTGTATTTTTGATTGTACTGCTACTGTAACTGATTATTTTTTCTCTGCATTTTCCTCTTTAACATCATTTATTTTATTTCCATGTTACCCTGTACCTGGGACATACCTCTGGAAACACACTCCCAAGCTCAGTGTGCCTTCACAATTACCAAATTTTAAATAAATAAACATAAAATAAAATGTTACTAACTCAACTAGAGGGGTTTTAAGAGTAATTGATTGAGAATACAGTTTTGCATTTGGTTACTGCCAGGCCCAGCCATACTCCATAGCAACATAGACTTTGATGGCAGATAAGGACCACCGGTCCCATCTACTCTGCCCATAAGCCCTTGTGCTGGATTATTGCTTCTGACATACCCAGTGCTGTGCCTGTGCAGTTCCCTATTCCTGCTCCAAGCATGCTTGAATCCATCCACAGTGCTTGCTCACCACCTCCACCAGATCTAAATACACCATTTGAACTGTTTATGCATGTGTTACAACCTGGGAGAGTGTGGGGAGCTCTTAATTTTTTTTGTTGTCATTTTAAACTTGTGGCATAAAATCTTATAGGGTTACCACCTTTTAGGAAGCCCAAAGTGGGACATTTCTTCCTGAAACATGATTTTTCGCAGGACAATATGTAACCTCGACCAATGCATCAGACTTGTTTTCTCTAAATAATCAGAATTAAGACTATATGTTGTAGTTTTTTAGTTGTTTCTAGTGTTTGTTAGCATTTTAAGGTCTTTAAGGTAAGGAATTATAGTTTTTTGCAACATTTAGAAGAAAGTCAGAAAATATTTCTTCTACTATAATGTCAGGACATTTAGTATTTTTCATGTTTTTTTGCAGGACACAGCTAGCCAAATCAGGACAGTCCTGCGAAAATCAGGACAGGTGGTAACCCTAAAATCTTATGTTGTGGAGCCCTACTCCCTTACAGGAAGTAGGAAGGGAGTAGTTAGTCCAGGGCTACTACTAAAATGCTTAGAAAGTGTATTTTTTAAGCTTGTGCTGTGCTTTCAAGTATTTCTGCCCATACTAAAACAGGGCTAAAGCTCAAAGTTACATTTTTTTAATTTAAAATGCAACTTTGGTTGTGAGTGCTCCCGTGACCCCAAACAAGCACTTCCGGGTCACCTTTGCTATTTAACTCGCCTCTGCAGCAAGCGTGCAGATCTAAATACACCATTTGAACTGTTTATGCATGTGTTACAACCTGGGAGAGTGTGGGGAGCTCTTAATGTTTTTTTGTCATTTTAAACTTGTGGCATAAAATCTTATGTTGTGGAGCCCTACACCCTTACAGGAAGTAGGAAGGGAGTAGTTAGTCCAGGGCTACTACCAAAACGCTTTGAAAGTGTATTTTTTAAGCTTGTGCTGTGATTTCAAGTATTTCTGCCCATACTAAAGCAGGGCTAAAGCTCAAAGTTAAATTTTTTTATTTTAAAATGCAACTTTGGTTGCGAGTGCTCCCATGACCCCAAACAAGCACTTCCGGGTCACCTTTGCTATTTAACTCACCTCTGCAGTGAGCAGGGCGAGCGTTGTCACTCATGGAGACGCACGCAGAGACACGCGTGTCGGCGTGTGTCGGCTGTGTCAGCTGGGAAGGCTGGATATTACATCTTTCAATAAATAAAAAACATCCAAACAGGTATTTCAAACATGAAGCTGTGTGTGGATTGCGAGATGTATGCGGAGGGGGAAGAACAGTTGGGGTTTAAGTGTCCAAAATGTTGTATGTTGGCAACCCTACAAGTTGAGATTACCCTATTGAAAGAACGAATACAAGTACAAACTGACATATCCTCACTTGAGCAGTATATTGATACAATGGCAAACAGTATCTCTGAGGAAATTCATTCATATACATGTGAACCAGCAAAATCAGAACAAAATGAGGAAAATGATAGAAATTATATTGAGGAATGGAGCCTCGTTCAGAGTAAAGTAAAAAATAACAAAAAGGGTAGGAGAAACATAGGGGGTGCATCAAATTTTTTAACACCAAATAGATATAGTGCCCTCCAACCTGAAAAATCCCCTATGAGCGATAACGCCCTGGCTAGATCAAAACACAAAGACCCTGTAGTAGGAAATCACCCCAATAGGACAGATAATAAAGCAGTTGACACGTGTAATAGTACTGGATTAAATAAGGTGGGAACAAAAGATGTTCTGGTCATTGGGGATTCAATGATAAAATATACAGATTCTGTGATCAGCAAACATAGAAAGGAATACACAACAGTTAGTACACTCCCAGGAGCAGGAATAGGAGATATAAAAAGATTACTTCCTGGACTCACTGAAAATACTATCACACCAGTCACACTCCTCCATGTAGGAGTAAATGATGTTGGCAAAAGAAATATTACAGAGATCCAAAGAGATTTTGAAGAGGTGGACAAGTCCCTAAAGACCTAGGGGTGCGACTTAATAATTTCTGGAATATTGCCTGTACCAAAAGCAAATGCAGCACTAACAAAAGAAATACTTAGGCTAAATGGTTGGATGAAGTGATGGTGTCAGAGAGAAGACTATAAATATGTAGACCATTGGCAGGATTTCCAGGGACATTACTTGTTTTCTCAGGATGGGTTACACCTGAATAAGCAAGGAAAGCGTATTTTTTCCTACAAATTGAAACAGAAAATTGACATACATTTAAACTAAAAAATGGGGGGAGGGGGATCATGAAACTACACATAATACAGTACTCAAAAACAGACATTCTGAATCCGAAATCAACTTTATTTCATTAAATGCAAGAAGCTTGAACAACAAGATGGATGAGCTTCAAGTCATCTTACATACCCATGATATCCACATTTGCGCTATCACTGAGACTTGGTGGAAACCAGAGGATACCTGGGATAGGAGCATTCAAGGCTATACCCTATATTACAAGGACAGAAAATTAACAAGAGGAGGGGGAGTAGCCCTATACATATCTGAGGATATTGTATCAGAGGGCATGGATACCTCAAAATGGGAAAACAGTGAGGTATTATGGGTAAAAATCTCTTTTAAAAAGAATATTAGGTTAAATATTGGGGTGGTTTACAGATCTCCCTCGCTCACCACATTGGAAGATTCTACGCTGTCTGACTTTGACAAGCAGTTGGCAAATTTAAATGATGTCATATTGATAGGGGATTTCAATTTACCAGGCATAAACTGGAATACACTGCAAGTAAATACAGCCATAGAAGAGCAATATTTAGAAATAATAAATCTAGCTGCCTTAGAACAGTATGTTACTTCAGAAGTCAAAATGGTGAGACTTAATTTGGATGCCCTTAAAGTAACCATCAAGCAGGACCTGGAGAGGTGGAGCAAACTTCCGCTCTCTCTTCGGGGGAGGGTCAATATAGTAAAAATGAATGTGTTGCCGAGGATTTTGTACCCTTTAAGTATGCTCAATGTATGGTTACCGTTGAAGTGGCACAGAGTCCTTCATTCAATTATTTCGGATTTCATCTGGGTAAAGAAAACACCTCGCAGAGCCTATCATAAACTGGCGGCTCCCAGGGAGAAGGCTGGTTTAAGGCTTCCGCATTTTGGACTATGTCACTGGGCAAGTAACCTATGTAAATATTTACGCTGGCTCTTGCCTCCTAGAGAGCTGGAGCACTTACCGTATGTCTCTTCTTGGGTGAGGGTGGAATTAGATCTAATTAGAGAGGCCGAGGTGGATCCGAAGGCTCTTCTTTTTACCCCACTGAAATCCCTCCCCTCTAGATTAGTTGCTACCCCAATCAGGGTTTCTCTACGCATGCACCTTCAAATGTGTGCTTCTCTCCACTACTTCCCTTGTGCTGATAGCTCTCAGCCTATATGTCTTAATCCCAACATGAAGATTGGGAGGGACATGATAAAGGTATCCTGGCTTCCTTTTCTGGAGGGGTTAAGGGTGGCAGATTTCATGCAGGGAGACAGGTGTTTAAAGGTGGCAGAGGTACTAACAAAGTTTAATATAGGGCCAAATCAATCCTTCAAACTATACCAACTTATGCATTTGTTAGGGGGGTTCAAATCTAAACTTAAAGAGGGTAGGATTAATGGGACGTGGTTTGAGACCCTGACTGGTGGGGTCTGGGAACCGCACGCAGTCTCCAGGGTGTACAAAGCTCTTTTTGAACAGGCTTATACAGACACTGGTATTAATCCGGGGTACTGGGAGATCTGTCTAGGGGATCAGGGTTGAAACTGGGTTCGGGTTTGGCAACATATGTACCAGTATATTACTCAGGACAGATTGCGTATTATGCAATTTCATTTTTTGCATAATTTGTTCTGGACCCCTTTCAAGTTATACAGAATTGGACGTGCTCCAGATGCTCTATGTTTCCGGTGTCATCAAGCAGTGTGGGATCTCAGGCATATCTTTTGGGACTGTCCGCTGGTAAAAGAACTATGGGACCAGATCAAGCAAAAGGCAGATCCATTACTGGGCATTGAATCTTGCTTTACCCTGAAATTTGTCTTGTAGGGGACTATGCTGACATTGCTGTTAAGCCCCAAAGATACTATATGGCTTTGATTTCATCTTCGGTCAAGAAAATTGTGTTAAGACACTGGTTGGACAGTACTCCACCCGGGTATGCGGAATGGCTGCAGGAACTGCTTTTCAATTTGAGTATGGAGAAGTTTGGGGCCGCAAGAAGTGGTAACTTTCCGAAATTTGATCGGGTGTGGGCCCCCCTCCAAACCTTTTACTTGCTCCATTCATAGTTAGCCATGGTGGAGTAGTGGACCTGGACCCCGGCTCATGTCCTCACGGGCAGATCTGCCTCGGCCTTTGCAACCCGGGTGGGGGCAGGGAAAATGGGTAGGGATAGGGGTTGGGGGATTATTAGTTTGAAAATGTATTGGTAGTTACTATTGGTAAAGGTATATGGCATATTGTGGTCACGGTTCATTTTATGTAAAGTCTGGTTTCTTCACCTGTGTTCCAATTGTATGTTAATAAACTTGAATTTAAAAAAAAAAGAACAGTATGTTACAACTAATACCAGGGGAAATCACATCTTGGACCTGGTTTTGAGTAATTTAAATGATAAGATACAGGACTGTTTAGTTTTGCCACCACTAGGTGCTAGTGACCATTCAATAGTTAAGTTTAAGTACATGGAACAAATAAGTGTTAATGTAGGTAAAACTTCCATTTTTAGGTATGATAGAGCAAATTTGAGGGCATGAGAACTGATTTGCTAAAATGGAACTAGGGAGAAACGAATTCAAGGATGCCTCACTTACTGTCATGTGGGATAAATTACAAACTAAACTGCATGGCTTAGTTAAGACTCATGTTCCATCTCTTAAAAATACAGCCAGTAAATAAGAAGAAACCTCTCCTGCATGGATGACATCAAAAATTAAAAAGGAAATAAAGAAAAAAAATAGAATGTATAGAACAGCAAAATTAAGTGGTGATGAGGGTAGTTGGGCGAAATATAAAAAATGTTTAAGGGTCACAAAAAAACACATCAAGCAAGCAAAAAGGAATTACGAATATAAGCTTGTTACTAAAGTAAAGGATAATTATAAATCATTTTATTCATATACAAATAGTAAAAAAGGTAATATAAAGAACATAGGCCCTTTGAGAAATCAAGACGGATCTATTATAATGGACAACCAGTTAACGGCAGAACATTATAATAACTACTTTGCTTCTGTCTTTAATCACCCTACAATTTCTGTACCTCAAAGTAGTTTGGCATCTTGTAAGCCAATTATTACCTTAATGGAATGCGATGTGGTAAAAAAACCAAAGTCACTAAACCAGAACAAAGCCCAAGGTCCAGATGAATTGCATCCTAGAGTATTAAAGGAATTAGCAGAACAACTGGCAGGTCCTATTACCAGCCTCTTTCAACAATCCATAAGAGAGGGGGAGGTACCAGAGGAATGGAAACAGGCAGTGGTCGTCCCTATACATTAAAAAGGATCTATGCAGAATGTGGAAAATTACAGGCCGATTAGCCTGACTTCAGTTTTGGGCAAGGTACTGGAGGGTATTGTAAAAGATTATATTATAAACTTCCAACAGCAAACTGGGAAAACGGATGACACACAACATGGTTTCGTAAAGGGCAGATCATGTCAGACAAATCTTCTTGAATTTTATGGTAAAGTAAATAAGGCCTTGGATGATGGGAGTTCAGTGGATGTGATTTTCTTGGACTTCGCCAAGGCCTTTGATAAAGTGCCACATGACAAACTGATTGATGCACTCAGTACTTTTGGGATACATTCTGATATTGTTCACTGGATCAAGTCATGGCTTATGGGTAGACAGAAGAGGGTTTGTATAAAGGGAGAGTATTCAGGATGGACAGATGTGACCAGCGGCATCCCACAGGGCTCCGTGTTGGGGCCCTGTCTGTTCAGCATTTATATCGGGTCTATGCGTTCTGACCCGGATGTATGGCTTTCAAAGTTTGCCGATGATACCAGAGTGGGTAAGGTGATAAACAATAAAGAAGATGCAAATATACTCCAGGCCACTCTAAATAATTTGGAAAAATGGGCACAAAAGCAAGGTCAACTTTCAATGTAACAAAATGTATAGTTATGCATATTGGTAAAAATAACATAAATTTTCAGTATAGATTGGGAAATGAGTTATTAAGAGTAGCACTGAAGAAAGTGACTTGGGAGTTAAAATATGCAACAACTTAAGTTTTGAAGCCACATTATAATCAAATAATAAAAAGGCTAGCAATATACAATATTGCATAAATAGACACATAAAGAGCAATAAAAAGAAGTTCTCTTGCCACTTTACATCTTTGGTGCGTCTCCTCATATGAGTACTGCGCCCAGTTTTGGGCTCCAGGGGCAGGGTGATATAAGATCTTTGGAGAAGGTGCAAAGGAAAGCAACTAGGAGGATAGCTGGGATCCAGGGGCAGGAGCATAAACAGAGGTTGTCAGCTTTGGGCCTGTATACTTTGGAGTATCGGAGGATGCGAGGTGACCTATGTTTAATATATAGGGCACTTAATGACCCCACACTCTGTGAACAGTTAGGTCTTGTATTAAGGGATCAACCCTATGGTACTAGAGCTCATCCATTGCAGATTAAATCAGATAGGTTTAAAACACTTAGGAGAAAGTATTGGCTAACAGTGAGAGTGGTCAAGATTTGGAATAAGCTTCCAATTGAAATAATAGTCAGCAGAACGATGGAATCCTTTAAAATACAAATTGATCAATATATGATCAAAAATAATATTTTTGGATATACATAAGAAAATGGCAAGTGTATGGACTATAGTCTTTATAAACTCTTTAAACCTATGAAACCTCCTGAGGCAGACCACTCTTTTTGTCCGCCACCCTCTCTGTGAAGAAGAACTTCCGCACATTCCCTCTTAACTGCCCACTTTCCCATTTCATGTCATGTCCCCTTGTTCTTGTGCTACCCCCCGCACCTTGTTGATACCCTTGAGGTACATGAATGTTTCTATCATGTCCCCTCTTTCCCGCCTCTCTTTCAGAGAGTACATATTGAGGATCCTTCATCTCTCCTAGGTTTTGTGTTGCAAGTGCCGTGCCTTCTTAGTCACCCTTCTCTGGACTGTCTCCAACCTGTTATTGTCCTTACAAAGGTGCTGCCTCCAGAACTGCACACAGTAATCAAAGAGAGGCCTGACCAATATGGTTTTATATAATGCCACCACTACCTCCCTCTTTCTGCCGGTGATACCCATGCCTATGCACCCCGTCATGCCACTGGCCCTCCCAGCTGACTGAGTTCTCTGCTTTGACATTATTAGGTCATCTGAAATAACAACCCCATAGTACCTTTCCTGCTTTGTGACTGTCAGCAACTCCCCCTTCCCTATCCTGTAGCTTTCCCCAGGGTTTCACTGACCCAGGTGCATCATTTGGCACTTCTTTTAATTAAACATTAGTTGCCAGTCTTCAGATAATTTTTCAAGCTTCCCTAGGTCTTGCCTCATTTTCTTCTTAAAGTATAAAGTAAAGACATTAAAGAAGACCTGTGCTGCACTTATATTTATTTGTCAAAATCAGATAAACAACCCTTTGAGTGATAAACTCACCACTGTGACACTCTGTCCCAACTAAACTGGCCCTCCTGGGAGGCCCGGCTCCAATACCCCCTACTCTGCCACACTCATAAACTACTCAGCCCATCCCCTCCTCCCAGCCTCACTGGACTCATTGCCCCAAAAAGAAACCCTAGACTCCTCAGAACAATGGACAGAACCCTCCTCGCAGTGCCAAGGGTTAGAACCAAGGCAGGGGGTAAGTTTTTCGCCATCACAGCGCCCACCCTATGGAACTCCCTGCCCCCTGGTGTTCAGAATGCTACCTCTACCCACACCTTCCGCACAAGGCTGAAGGCTCATATGATGGTCACCTCCATATGCAGCTGCTAAAGTGAGAGGCTCCTAAGTGGAAGCCCACCCCCTCTCCCTCATATGGAAATAGTGACTATCACTGCACCCCATCTATATAGCACTGCACCCCATCAGTAGAGCTTACCCAGGAAATGTTAACTGCTGAAAAGCTACTATGTCTTACCTCTTAAATGTAACTGCTGAAAAACTACTATGTATTATGTTCCTCGCTGTCTAGTGTAATGTACCTGTGCTGTATGCTACCCCATGTGTTATTGCATGTAATTCCCCAGGTCACTCCTGAAAAAGGACCTTCGGGGCCCAGTGGGCTTATCCGGTTATCAAAATTTAATAAATAAATAAATAAACTCCTTTGCAAAGGCTTCACATCTTCGTCTTGTATGTCACTTCCTCCTGTAAAAGCTACATTGTTGAAACTGATTTGCATTCCCATTTCAGTAATGCTGGCCTCACTTATGCAGGGTATAGATGTCCACATGGACTGTAATTTTAATTTCTGTAATCTGTAACAATACTCTAGCATTCATATTTCTGTTTTGCCTTTGATACACACACTGTAGCTTCTTTTGGGCCCTTATGCAAATGAAAGTGCCATCTTAAAACTGTGTGATGTACTGTATGCAGGTCCCTTTCAGCTACAGAGTTCTAGTATAGAACATGGATGCATTGTGCCAACTAAGAAAGAACTGCACATGGACACAAAGTACATCATACAGGTCTGATATGGTACCGCATGCGTGTGTGAAACAGTAACGGAAATGAAACATAGAATCTGATGGCAGATGAGGACTGCTTGGCCCACCCAGTCTGCCAGTTTCCCTACCTAATGGATAAGCTGCAGATCCTAGTTAACCAACAGCCTACTTCCTCCTACCCCCCACTAGAATTGCCTTATGTTTGACTCTGTCCCATGTATTCTTGAATTCCCCCACTGTTTTTGACTGTACAACCTCCTCGGGAAGGCTGTTCCATACATCTGCAACCCTCTCTGTGAAGAAATACTCCCTCACATTACCTCTGAGCCATCCCCCCTCTTCAAATTGTGTCCCCTTGTTCTTGCATATCTCTTTTTCTGAAAGATGCTACCCTCTTGGATTTTGTTGATTCCCTTGAGGTACTTGAAAGTTTCTATCATGTCCCCCCTCTCCCTCCTTTCCCTGAGGGTATACATATTAAGCTCCTTTAGTCTGTCTTCATATGTCTTGTGGTGCAGAGCCTGCACCATTTTGATTGCCCTCCTCCGGACACATCTTGTCTATGTCTTTGCAGAGATGGCGTCTCCAGAACCGTACATGGTAGCAGATACTAGCAGCTGGGGAGCGTTAGTGGAAAGCAGTGCCACCATGACAAGGTTCTCCACCATGGGCACCGGACCACTCATTGCAGAAGTGTTTAGGAACTTTAGAGATTGAGTGTGATGTTTGGCTTTTTGCAAACAGTATTTCTTGCTGCCACCTCGTAAAGTCTGTTCCAGTGACTGAGACAGCACCCTCTGCATGTCTGGGCTTGGAGTTTGTCATTGCTAGGGCTGCGTTAGTGGATAGGATTGCCACAATGACATGGTCCTCTTCCATGGGCACTGGTCTACCTAAGTAAGGTAACAGCATTCATGATATTTACATTTGTAGTCTGTTATTCTGCTTTCCATTTCAAGTGGTCTTGTCTTGCTGCCACACACTTCATAGTTTGTGTCAGGGACTATGAGGTGGCACCATCCACAAGTGTGATCTCAGATACAGAGTTTGTTCTGGTAGCAGCCAGGGAAGAATTACTAGAATTCAGCACCACCACCACGGCAAGGTCCTCCCCCATGGGCACTGGTCTTGGAATACTAGAATTCAGCACCACCACGACAAGGTCCTCCCCCATGGGCACTGGTCTTAGAATTACTAGAATTCAGCAGCACCATGTCTAGTTCCTCTCCCATGGGCACTGGTCTTGGAATAGTAGAATTCAGCACCACCACGACAAGGTCCTCTCCCATGGGCAATGGTCTTGGCAGGTTCTACAGTAGTGTCCATGATAATGAAAGATGCCATGTTGTTTTGATGACTTTGATGCTTGTGTGTTTTCAAGCGGTCTTGCTGCCAGTGTACTGCATGCTGTTTATACTCCTGTAAAGAGTGGAACCATAAACACGTGGTGCTGTCATCATCGCCCCATGTAGCCAATCATATGGCACTCACTTACTCATTGGTCCATGTCTATTTGAACACCCTCCACCCACTTGGGCATGAACTTTTTGTTCACCCGCCTGGCCCTCAGGTCCATGGGCAAAGGTGGAACTCTTTCTGGCAGTGTCGCGCCTTGACATCCAGAGCATCAGAAAGGAAATTGCAGATGCTGCCCTTCCTGCTGATGGCTTAAGGGATGGCAATGAACAACACTATTAAGCCCACTGTCATTTATTGTACCTAGGAAAAAATGGACAGATCTTCACAGATGGAGAGTGGAAGCAAGAAATGAAAACTTTCTGGTGCCCAGAGGCGTAAACTCAAAGAGAAAACTAAGCTGGCAGAAGCAGCAAAATCAGCAAGAAGCATTCTGTCTGCATTTAGACCTAAAACTAAAATACCAGAAGAACCTGAGAATTGGTAGGCATATTCACACAGTGCATTGTATTGACAGCAGTGCTATTCAGGAAAAGTCTGACCTAGACACTGTTCACTCTACAAAACATAGTGTATTTTTTTATGAGAGGTCCTAATGGAAATAGAAAGATTGTCCTAAGAGTCTTGTTTGAGTGCACTGTTTGGTAGAACAAGGTGTGGAGAAAGCTGAAAAGTTTGCTGCTTCACTATACTCCTGGCAACAGACTAGTCTACCACCACCTGTCCTACTGAACTGATCCTGAACAGGATAAGCAGTAAAGAAAAATTAGGGATTAGACACATTTGTATAAAGAAGTTGTGGTCCTTCCTAACTCACCACTCATTCTCAGATGAGTCACAGAAGTTCAAGGGGACAGAATATTTATGAAGCCTTAAACTGCAGTCCTTTTGAAAACTAACATAACATTGTTTTATCTTATTTTAGTGTGGTTGGCTCTGCCTCTGATAGTGGTCATTCATCCGGAAAAGCCAAGTAACCCAGTTTTCTGTCAAGAAAGGATGTGCACATCTGAAGAAATGGCTCAAGCTCCTTTTGTACACTCCATAACTCCTTCTGTAGTGAAGTCAGTTGACCCTGCCTCTGCTTGTGAAGAGAACTTGATGTATCCTGTTCCTGCCCAACCTGAAGATTGTGACAGAGATGGTGACCTGCAGCTCTCTGCTTCTCTTCAGTGCTCCAGGACTTCTACTGTTCAGAGAAAGATGAGTGTTTCTCCTTCTCCTTCCCAGCATCACGATTCCAAGAAGGCGACTGACCTGGAGCTATCTGCTGGGAGTTGTAATAATGACAATATGGTTATGACTGTTTTGGATATGCATGCAGAATATGCCACAGATCCCTATCTGTTTAGGAATAAGACTATGAATACAGCCTTGGTTAGAGCTTTGCTTAAAGCTGGTCCATGCAATCCAGGTCTGAAAGATAAGTATGACAGGTTTCCTTATGATGACACTCATAGAAGGTTTAGTCCAGACTGGTATAGGAAAAGGTTGCTCCTGGAGGTTGTCAGGTAGAAAGGCAGTGGTTGGTATATTCTCCACGGTGTGCTCGTCTGTAATGTTTTGCATGTTGGCTGTTTGCAGATAGAAACAGTGAACATTATTCCAAAGTTTGGGCAGATCCTGAGTGTCGCTTCTCAAACTTTAAGGAACAGAAAAAATTGAAAAGCATGAGAATTCAAGAATCCACCGCACAGCAGAACAGCAATTACTGCTAACAAAGTATAGAATTTCTAAAGATAAGACAGTTGCTGCACAGATGTTAAAGGTAGAGAAGGACTTGATTCAAAAAAATCGTGAAGTTCTTAAAAGACTCCTAGATACTGTTTTACTTCTAGCAAAGCAAGGTCTCCCTCTGCATGGTCACCGAGAGTATTCATGCTCAGGCACAATGAATGAAGGGAACTACTTAGAATTTTTGAAAGTTGTGGCTAAATATGATAATGTGTTGGCAAATCATCTTTCAAAATGCAAAAGAAATTAGTCTTATTTGAGCCACGACATTCAGAATGATTTTATTCATGCACTATCTCAGGAACTGTTGCGTTCCATTGTGCTTGAAGTGAAAACTGCCAAGTACTTCACAGTAATTGTTGACTCCACAACTGACATTACAAGGATTGATCAGTTTTCTCTTTCACTCCATTATGTGAACTGCTCTGGGCATGCAACTAAGCATTTCATAAAATTTGATGAGTTGCCAAGATCAGCTGCTGTAGACTTTTATAGTCTGCTTGTGCAAAGTCTGGAGAAACTGGGGCTTGAGATTTCCTACTGCCGAGGTCATGCTTATGATGGTGCAAGCATAATGTCTGGTTGTCATTCAGGACTACAAACACTTGTTAAACAAGTATTTTCCCTACAATGATCAGGGGTATACTAGTAGGTCATCATGAATATAAGGTCTCAGCTTATGCAGATGACCTGTTGCTACATGTTACTGATCTTGGGCATTCGCTTTCCAAGGTATTCCAAATTATAACACAATTTGAAGCCTTCTCAAATTATAAATTAAATCGGGACAAAACTGAAATTCTTCCCCTAAATAAATATACAATGAAAGCCGAGGTGACACACTTGGGGATACAATGGAGTCCGAGCAAGATGAAATACCTTGGTATTTACATTCACCCCTCCCCAAAAGTCATGCGGCAACTTAACCTAGACAATCTGGTTCATAACCTGACAGAGGATTTTAAACGGTGGTCTAAATTACCATTAACTCCTTGGGGGCGAGCGAATGTTATTAAAATGAATGTATTGCCACGGCTACTATACCCACTTCAAATGTTAAACCTAACATTACCATACTCATGGTTTGCTCGGTTGCATGGTATTTTGAGCAAATTTATGTGGCAAAACAAAAAGGCAAGGAAAAGTTAACTAAAACTCACAATGAGAAAATCAGAGGGTGGCTTACAGGTCCCCAACTTCTATATCTATTACCTAGCAATACACTTGGCTCAAGTCCGATACTGGTTACGGCCCAGTCAAGATAATTGTCACTTACCTTCTTGGATCGGGATAGAGCAAGACCTTTGTCGGGACACAGGGTGGAAGTCAGAGGCCCTACCATTTATCCCATTAAGAAAATTTCCCAAAACCCTGCGAGACACCCCTTTATTCTCTTTGGTTCGGACTCAGCAACAACTTAATGCCTTCCTTAAAACAGATAGAGTGAAGGATATAGCCCATCCCATATTCGGTAATCCCAACTTCCAAATCACTGGCAAACCAATAAAAGCCCAGATATTCTGGCCCCAGATAGGTGTGGAGAGGGTGGAACAGTTATTTTCTGATCAGAGGATGATCTCTTTCCAGGAAGGCTGCTCTCGGTTTCACTGGGAGGAAACCACAAATTTTTAAATATTTGCAACTAGCACATTCATTAAGGCAGCATTTTGGGGCAAAGGGATGGCATGACTCTTTTTCTAAGACGCTAACTCCATATTTAGATACCATCCCTCTCTCACATGTAATATCATTTTCATACAATTTTCTTAGATCAACGATAGAAACAATGGACAACCACTGTTATACTCAGTGGAACAAGATCTCCCGGACCCTTACCAGTCCTACAGACTGGTCTCTTGTTTGGGCGCACCTATATAAGTATATTAAATGGGATAAATATAGATATATGCAATTTCGTATAATTCAGAACTTATATTACTCCCCACTCAAACTACATCGATTTTGTCTCCTGCATAACAGTTGTTGTCCTGGATGTCAACAGGAGGCTGCTGATATGATTCACATGCTATGGTCATGTGAGAAAATAATTACCTTCTGGCGAAGTATAGAGAGCAGGCTAAATCCCCTATTGGCTTTGACAGTTTTTTTCCGAATTGAAATATGTCTAATTGGAGAATACACATTAATACCTGGAGGCAACCAGAGAGCCCATATGGCCTTGATATCGGCATGTGTGAAAAATGTTATATTAAGAAGGTGGAAGGACACTGTTGTCCCCACTTACCTAGAATGGTTTCATGAAATAATGTTTGCCCTGCAAGCAGAGTATACGATCGCTAAATTGTCCAAAAACACCAAGAAATATGTAAAGAGATGGGAGCCTCTCTACACTTCGCTAATAAGTAACTAATGAGCCGGGGGAGATTGAATATTCAGTTCAACAATGCTCCAGCAGCTTAGATAATCTATTTTACGTAAGGTTTTAACCTACTAAACAGGTGGCAGACAGGGGAAAAAGGGAAGGGGGTGGCAGGGAAGGGGATTCAGTAAGCTACAGATTATGAATTGTATGGTTATACTATATATGTTTTCTAATTGTTGTTTCAAACAATGGGCAATATATATGTCATTTGTTATCTGCTTACACTTATTGAAAACTGCAATAAAGTATATTAAACAAAAAAAAAAAAAAAGATATACGCCCAAAGCTGTGTACATTCACTCTTGTGCACACAACTTGAACTTGGCTTTAATTGATGCAGCAACATGTTGTGTAAATGCTCAGTTGTTTTTCGGTACACTTGTGTCACAGTATACATTCTTGACGAGTAGTCTGCCACGACTGAAAATTCTGCAAGAAGAACAACAGAACAACAGAACAAACTGGATGAAACAGTGTGAACATTGAAAATAACTCTCAGACACCCGTTGGGCAAGCCACACGTGAGCAGTGGACTCTGTAATGCAAGGGATTTCTGCAGTAAGCACTGCACTAGAGTGAATAGCGGATGGAGAAATTGAAAATTCCAAAGCTAAAACAATGTCTGAAGCTCGGGGACTTCTTGCCACCGTCGAAAGTTTTGAATTTAAGTTTCTGCTGTGCTTTTGGCACAAAATTCTGCAGATAATTTATACTCAACATATCTTCAAGGCAGCATTGTTGATTTAGTCACTGCTATGAACTTAATAAAAACTAGCTGCAGTGAAATAGAAAAAATTCGAACAGATGAAATCTTTGATGGAATGAAGGCAGCAGCAAGGCACTTAGCAGAACAATGTGGCACCACGACACAGTTTCAGCAGAAACAGACCCACAAAAGGAAGCACTTCCACGATGAGCTTGTGGATGATGATGCTGTACAAGGTGGGAGACAACATTTCAAAATAAATATATTCTATGCTCTTCTAGAGGTATTTAGCACACAAATGAAGGAGCGATTCAAAGATTTCATTGAGACAGCACACACGTTTTCAACTCTTGACCCAAGGCACTTTTCAACTGAAAACAGCTCAACAGCAATACACCACTTGGCTAATTTCTACGATGGGGATATTTGTGTGTCTGACTTGTTGGATGAATATTCTTTGTTTTGTTCATTATATAAAAACATCTTCCAAGGTCAGGAGCAATTAAAAATTAGTGATGTCCTTAGCATCATGATCGCTAATGACATGATCAGAGTATTCCTAAACCTTTCAAATCTGTACCAGATTTTCCTCACATTGCCTGTGAGTAGTGCAGCAGCAGAACACAGTTTTAGCCGGTTGAAACTAATTAAAAACTACTTAAAGTCATCCATGACAGCAGAGAGACTCTCTAACCTTGCATTATTAAATATAGAAAGGCAGCTAGCTGATGCAGTAGATTATGAAAAAGTTATAGAAACCTTTTCTCACATGAAACCAAGGAGCAAAGCTCTGCAATATGCAACCACCTTTCAAATTATTGCCTGTGAAGTATATAGTGAAGCAGAAGATAGCACACTGTACAGTACACTTGAAGTATCCTCATCAGCACTCCTGGCTACCTCATCCTTACTCCTGTATTTCCCAAAGTGCCTTCCAGTAGACTAGAGACCTGTCCTGTTGTACCTTTTTCCCTCCTTGTTAGCCAAGATTGGTGGTTATACTCAATGTTTTCTCTGTATGGTAATGAAATTGTAAAAATATATGGTCATTGTCTTGTATTTAATGCTGTTTTATATTGATCTTCATGTTGTGTCCCTCCTTGACCACTTTCTAAATAAGTCTGCTCAATGGTGTGCTTTTTCCCCAGTAAAACACACATTGAATTTGATTGAATTGAGTGTGAGTGATTTTTTTTTTCAGTGTGCTTTACTAACAGTTGAATTCACAGTATGGGTATGAACAGTTTAAACAGAGGAACAGATAAAATGAGTATTTACAACCAGTTTTGCATGATACACTTCCATTTTCTGACTTTAGGAATGTGTTTCCCACCCTGTATATTGACAGTATTTTGGTACATGCACACAGCTGACAGCGGGTCTGGTACAAAATATCGACTCCCAATTTCTCGACACTCACTATATCATCACCACAATACTGACGCATTCACAAGATTGTCATGAATAAGAACGAAAATGAATGACAGACAGCCTGAGATTGAAGAAGTAGTTAGCAATTACACACAGCACAGTAACAGATTGCTGACTTCACTGGATCAGATACGAGCACATTTTAAGCATACTTAATCAGTAAGCATGATCTAAAATGAACTACAGAACTGTACTAGCATGCTCAACGAACTCTGCTTATTTTTCTTTTTTAACATACGAAGCTTTACTTTTAAGTACTAGCTTTACTATCACTCCAACTACTTATACTCAGTCTAATTAATCTGCTGGTTTGCGCTGGCTTCCCACCTGACACATATGCATACTGCACATAGGTAGCTCTGATTGAGTGGCCGGTAGAACTGACTAGGTAATAGGATGGCTGCGTCGATGGTGGAGGCCTGCAAACTAGTCCCTTCTCAAAAGGGTCATGACAAACTATGTGTGGATGGTTATCTATATGTGAAGGAAAGACAAAGGGGTGATCTATTTTACTGGGCCTGTCCCCCCAAAAAATATGGTTGCAGAGGATGGACGAGCACTGTTAAAGTCGGAGCACAGCACATTTTGTGGTCTAACTCAGAGCATAAGTACTCTCCAGATGCAACTGAAGGACCTGTTGCAGAAGCTATTGCTGCCATAAAGCAGCGAGCACTTGGCACTAACGATACCCCTGCCCAGATTGTACAGGCTGAATCTGCTGGTATCCATAGTGAAGTGTGCCATAACATGCCATCTCGTCATGCCTTGAGGCAAATGGTGAAATGCACATGACAAAAAAATATGCCACTGGAACCAAATAGTCTTGAACAGTTTTCTATTCCTGACTCCATTAAATACTTGGATGGCGAGCCGTTTCTTGTTAAGCACTCAATTTGCGCTGATGAGACCATATTGATATTTACAACCAAATCTAACATCTTAAAATTGTCTACTGCTGCTGTTTGGTTAATTGATGGAACATTTAAAATAGTCCCTACATTATTTCACCAGCTGTACTCAATACATGCACTGGTTGGGAGTGCAGACAACAGCAGAGTGGTGCCACTAGTATATTCCCTAATGTCTGCCAAATCACAAGATTGTTATGTCCGGCTCTTCCAAGATTTACACGATATTGCTGATGAGCGTGGGGTAAATCTGGAGCCTAAGTTCATTGTGACCGAATTTGAGCAGGCTGCAATAAATGCCTGCCGGTCAGAATTTCCAGATGCAAGAAATAAAGGTTGTCTATTCCATTTGGGACAGAGTATTTGGAGGAAAATACAAAGTGCAGGATTATATGTAACATACGGTTCAGATCCTGACTTTAGCCTATTGCTGAGGCACTTGCAGGCATTAGCGTTCCCTGAACTGCAAGAGATAGCCCCAACATTCGAGGCGCTGAAAGCAGACTTCCCTGAGAGCTGCACACTAATATTGGAGTGGTTCGAGGAGAACTATGTGCTTGGGAGGGTGCACCGTAGGATGCGGAACAATACTCTGGTTCGAAGCCCACCATTATTTTCACCGGAGCTGTGGTCAGTACATGATCAGCACATATTCAGCTTCCCAAGAACACAGAACAATGTTGAAGCCTAGCACAGATGTCTCGGTGCACTGATTGGTTCTGCACATGTGGGCATACATCACTTTGTTACAGAGATAATGAATGAGCAGAGAACGATGCAACACATTATTGAAAAGATCAATCATGGACTTCCTAGATCACCTATCAGGAAAAAGTATGCAGCGTGGGAAGACAAACTAAGCAACATAATCAAGGAGAAAGAAATTCATTCTTCCAAGGAGTTTCTAAGAGGAATTGCACACAATCTGGTACTGTGATGCACAGATGACACAACATGGACTGGGGCATTTTTTTAAAACACTTCAATAAAGAAATTGTCTTTCAAATTCCATGTCTCCACCATGGCTGTCAGAAATATGCTGCTGCTGGAAAGCTGCATATGTTTAAAAAGCAGCGTTCGTTCAGCAGTGTGCAACATGACATGTTAATACTCACAGGAAATGCAGTAGTAGATGTATAGCCAAATTAGCCTATCAAGTAAGATCACCACCAATTGCAAACATGGTAAAGTCCTCCCCCCATGGGTTTCACCCCTCACTCATCAGCACTAAAGTGTCAGTTATGGATGGGGTCTGTAAATACCCTTGATTTGCCAGTACTAATGGATGCACACCTAATTATGAGATGGTGTCTACTCTGTCTTTTGAGATTTCTTATTCTGCTTCTGCAGTCTTCTTAGGATGTTGGTATTTATGATGTCGGCATTTAAGACGACGATCTGATAAGCGCGTCAGTATTTAGATGTCGGTCAAACGAGTGTCGATCTTTTAAGTCAGTCTTTTGTACTGCTCCCGTTGGCAGCAACATTCGGTGCTAATACCCATGGATCCACATACTAACAGACTCAACAGTTTGAGGTCAGAAAATAGCACATGTATCAGTTGCATACATGCAGGAGACTGAGGAGCTGTGCACTAGATAGGAAGGAGGGCAGTTGCAACATAAAATGATAAGAACAGGGTCACCACACTAGTATCTCAAGTCTCCTCACTGGTAGTATCAGAGAAGGAGTCCTCAGTGGTTAGATGCATCCAGGGGGACTGCAATCTTTTTTACAAATGGAGCCCCAAGACAGGTCACTGCATGGTATTACTTCCATGTAAACGAAAATGTTACCATGGTAAATTAAAGCAGCTATTAGTAAATATGTCCCAGTCCTAAAAATTACTTCGATCCCTGAGGTTAAGGTACTTCTTTCCATGTCTATTTCAATGGACAAAAGGCATGTTTCATTGTAACATTGCTGTTTCAATATGCAATACATGTGTTTACATTTGTAGCAGAGATGTTACAATGTTTTGTTGCCATGTGCAAGGTGTTTCAATATGAACAGATACGAATGTTTCAATGTACGGTTAATGGCCATAACGGTCACAATTTCAAATGATCATCTTGGCACCCCCAAAATGACTGACTTGCCCCCCTGGCTCTCAAACCTGGCTCCGCCACTGGTTAGTCCACACTACAGCACTCTGTGGTTCCTCATTTTCAGACTTCTCATCACCAGAGGAGGCAAAATCAATGTGCATCTTGTCCTCACTGGCCCTAATATGTCCCAAAAGAATTTCCCTCTGATGGCACAGTTTCACCACCTTTTTCCTACAATTACCATGGTGAATGCCTGAATCTCTTCCAGACACTTCACTGACTAAGTCTTTCTTTAAATACTTATATACAGCAAGCCAGCCTGGTGGCACTGAGGGTTGAGGCACTGGATACCACACCGGCAACCTGGGTGTCGGCCGGGGGGAGAAGGATTGAGCATCCCAGGAACTGCTCTCCTTCTCTGGGGATGGTGGGGTGGGTTCACCATGACTTTGTTGGCTCCTGGCAGTGGTGGATCTATGTGGGAATGGCACGAGTGGCATCAGATGTGTTGTGCATGGGAGCATGCACAACAGAGTCATTGACGCCATTACATGCTCATGCCAAGGAGTAAAAGGGGAATCTACATGCAAAAATACCTCAGCATGCTACATGATGGATGGCCCTGCAGTGCCGTGCCACTCTGATTAAAGGATGCTCTCCCTGGATCCTGACCCCAGCTTCCACTGCAGTGGGGTAAGTACCCACCGTGATGCAGCCGATGTGTGGAATGGAGGAAGGGATTGAGTATGGGGACTTGAAGTGGCACGGGGGCTGTGTGGCCAGATGGGTTGGGGGGATCCATAGGTACCATCCCCCCCCAGCCATGGAAGAAATAAACATAATATATATATATATATATAAAAAAAAAATACCTATACACAGCAGTAACCTTGGAGTTTTCCCTTATCTGACGATCTAGCTCAGCACTTACCTCAGTCATGTCTAATCTAAGATCCTCACTTTCAAAACGTAAGTTATCACTGGAGTCTGACAGGACATCATTCATCTACAAAACCTGTTTCCTATCCAGTTCTGCCATTACACAAAGCATGCAGTTCTTGGCTGTTGCTGTGAGCTGAGTCATGTGAAAAAAATTCATTTTGCTGATGTATTGACTATTTGACATTACAGTCTCTCTACCCTCCTTATATGGTCAGCCTATATCAGACCCATTTTCTACCTGCATGCAGCATTCTCAGATTTCAACACAGACAATTCATGTAACGCAGTGTCAAAACCTGTAAATATTGTTGCAACAAATAACCCTTTAGGATTTACTTTTCTGGTACCATTTTTAATTCAATATAGTGATCAAAGATAGCCCCTATAGGGTCATCTTTGTCCTTTTCCACACTGGCAAAGTCCTCGAACCCAATATGGGCTGCAAGATATTGTGAGGCTTCCATCCTCAACTCAGCGCTGATTGATTCAGACAGGACAATATTTAAATGGGTAGCCCTTAGCTAGCTGTGGATCAAGAAGTATGTTCCAGACCACAGATCTTGAAAGCACACAGGCAGCCCTTGGCTGATGTGGGCTCCTAAATGGAGTATAACCCACTAGGCTTTAAACCCACAAAAGAAAGCAATCTGTCTGTTCACATCCCTTTACAGCCATCTCCACAGATGGAGAAAAGAAACAGCTCACTACACTGGGTTAAATATCCAGTAGGTCTGTTTGTCTATATGCTTTACACTTGGGAATCAAAGCAGACTGAAGAGATTTAAACAGAAGATGCTCTCAGCTGCTTGTCACTGTGGATTTCTCACCCAGTGTGTTTATTTACAGAGGAAATTAAAGTGTAACTTTGACTAACACCCAGACATCTACCATCGGTCACCATGAATGTTGTCCAGAAATCAGCTCTGGGATAATAAATCAGATTCTTGAATATCTACAGTGTCAGTCAAAGAAACAACTGCACAAGCAGAAGTAATAAATGATATTTTATTATACTCACACCAAGCAAGTGACAGAAAAATCACAAGGGAATCAGGTTCTCACCAGTCTCAGAAGAATGTACAGTTCTCAAGAGACAGCTGACTTACACAAGGTTATATATTACAGATAACATCTTGATAGCAGATATAAAGAACCTTATATATTGTCTCTATATTATAAAGAAGGTTGTACAAGACATTCTCCATTGGATAATTACTTAGGAAATGGAATTACTAATAAGCATTATATGAGAGAAAGAATATACTACTGTCAACATGAAGCTTAGACAATGGAAATGCTGACAGGGCCAAACTACAGGTGGCATTACTTGCCTAAATGCAAGACAAAGCAAAGGATTTCTATCTGTCAACTTATACAGAGAAGTGCTGACAGGCCACTACTACATATGATTACATGAGAATATATGTAAAGTATATAAAAGCGTATATAGTAATCACTGATGATCCCTCAGAATCATCATATCAGTAATTAGGTAGATTATATAAGGAATATATGTAAAAGAAACATAATCTAGGTAAATGTATTATAATGAAGTATAATGAATCCTACAATATAATCCTGTAAAAATGTAAACATTAGCATATATTAGCAGCAACACACATTCCTGGCACCCATGCTTATATGATGGGTGCCTAAATCTACATGTTAGTACAAAACAGCAGTATCCCAGTATAATAGACCAGGAATATAGTGTAAGGCATATGGGAGACAATAGGGGCATAACCAGGGGTACTGGAAAATTGCAGGTGCGATTTTCATGCTATTCGCATGATTTGAGGGCCCCAGCATGATATTGTGCTCAAAAAAATAAATAATACAGCATACTGGTCTTTATTGGGAGGTAGGCTACTTTCTTTTGTTCCCTGCTCCCTGCTGCAGTGTGGTTCGGCACTCTATGACTCCTTGACAGTGGTGGCTCTACACCAGGGCCTGCCAGGGCACATGTCCTGGTAAAAAAATGCTGTGCCCCAGTAGGTGCCCCATATGGGGCAGAGCTTCCCCCATAGTAACAATATATCAGTGCCCTGGCTGCCATCTGTTGTGCCCCAGCTGTGCCCCAGTAACCATTTGTGGCTTGAGCCGCTACTGCTCCTTGATGTGCCTTGTTCCACCCCCAATGTTGTTCCAGTCTGCCCATGGATGTCACAAAAGGGGCAGAACACTGAGGAATTTTAAACTTTCATGCTTTTTTTATCTGTCCCCCCTCAGGTTCGCTTAAGCCCTTTAAATGCAGCTTGTTTAGAGGGGGGAGACAGGTACTTCACCTGCCTTACCAGGTTCACAGGTGTAAGGAGGGAGTGACCCAGCAACCCAGCAAGCGAGCCAGCCAGCCAGCAAGACAGACAGACCACCACCACATCAGGTGCCATGAGGAGTGAGGAGCGAGGCTTCTTTAGAGGGACGAGGGATGACCAAGTGAGCCATCGAGCCAGGTGCCAGGAGGAGTGAGGAGCGATGCTTGTTTACAGAGGTGATCTAGTGAGCCAGCAAGCCAGGAGCGAGAAGCCAGAAGCAAGCAGCGAGTGAGACGCAAGAAGCAAGATAAGAAACTCAAAAAAGGGCTGTGCATCACATTTTTTTTTTGGCTGCTGCTGCAGAAGTAGAAGCATTTGGCTGGGGGTGCTGATCTCTGGTAGCCTTGTTCTGCCTGCTTTCCCACCTTGCAAAGTCCACTGCTTGTGCCTGAAAATTTGCCTTTCCTGCATCCAGCCATCTAAGGGGCTGAAGGACTGCCCAGAGTGCCTGACTGAGCCTGGTAAGGTAAGAAAGACTGTTTAATTTGGCATGTGGAGTGAGAGGCACAGGAAGAGTTTGGGGGAAGGCATAGTAGTGAAATTATGTTTTTTTTTTGTTCTACGAGGGGCTGGGGGGTTGATCAGTTTCCTGTGGTCAGGCCTGGCCAACTGATACATGTGCAATAAAATAAAATTGTTCTGGCCTCGGGTGATGGTAGGTATGGGGCGGACGTGCAGGTTAGCCCAGAACAATTTTTTTCTGCATGTGTACCAGTCCGCCAGGTCCATGCCAAGCTTCTTTCACATGCTGTTGATTGTCGGTGGAAGGTCAGACCTGGTAGACTTGGTAGACATGCAGAAAAAAAATTGTTCTGGCCTCGGGTGATGGTGGGCATGGGGCGGACGTGCAGACTGGCCCAGAACAATTTTTTTCTGCATGTGTACCAGTCCACCAGGTCTGTGCCAAGCTCCTTTCACTAGCTGTTGATGGTCAGTGGAGGGTCGGACCTGGCAGACTTGATAGACATGCAGAAAAAAAAAATGGTCTGGCCTCGGGTGATGGTGGGCATGGGGCAGAAGTGCAGGCTGGCCCAGAATAATTTTTTTCTGCATGTGTACATGTGCAGGACATGCACGCCAGAACAATTCTATGTTTAAGAGATCTAATTTTCTGTGTGCATTATTTAATTTCTGTAAAATTGTACTATTAATTTAATTGTTATGTGATTGTGCGATCCTTCATGCACTGTGCGCTGTTTCATGTGGTCCATCATTGATGGTCGGGACGGACCCTGCAGACTGGTACACAAGTTGGAAACAAACTGTTCTGTGTCTCTTGTCCTGCCTGTACTTCCCTCTACCTATCCATCAGCAGTGGCCAGAAGAATTTGTTTTCCAACATGTATACCAGTCTGTGGGGACAGTCCCAACCATCGATGACAGATGTCTTGGTGTAGGATAGAAGGTATGTGCCTATTGTGGAAGTGTTAAATAAAACAACATACTAAGCTTTCGTGTGTGTGTATATATATATTTATTTATTTTTAACACAAAGGGAGAGCAATACACTAATGACATAATTTCATAGATAGACATAAAAATGTAGTAGTATTCAAACATTAAAAATGTGTCCTCAAAAAAATCATCATTGTACATTTCCAGTCGAGCTCGCAAGCATGTCCGCACCACAAGCAAAGCGTCCGCGGTTCTCACAGGAAGAAGCCAAAGCACGCCACGTTTCATATTGTATCCAAGCCAAGGATCATGTAAAGATGTATCCAGAAGATCTTTATGAGGATGGAGGCCACTTGTTCTGCCAATTTTGCTGCCACACGATCGACTTTCTCCGGAAGCATACCATTGACATCTATATGAAGTCGCAGAGACACCTGGACTGGAAAACAGAAATAAAGAAAAGAAATGAAGGTAAAAGCACTGTTCTATTCCTTTATTAATTTTGCGTTTATTGCTTTTCCCTGTTTTCCCCAGTCCACTCAATCATCCTTGTGGAGGGACGCACTGCGGGACACCTCCTACTACTAGCTGTCCCTCTACCCAGAGTCTTGTCCATTCTCCACCCCCATGCTCAGGCTTACACCCCTGGGCTGGGCTGCCAAGGGGGCTTCCCACTCCCTAACAGACATTGTAGACAAGACCTGGATTACCCCCCCAGGTCAGGACCATGACAGTGGGACCCTCCCATGGGGCATTGGTAGTAGGGGGCAGAGAAACAAGTCGAGCTATCATGTTGGGGGCTGGTATTTTGTTTTTTTTTCCCAGGGGCGTGGACGTACAATGATGTCCAGCATCCGCCCTGCCCCCCTGGACATTCAGGCTGTCTCTGCAGTACCACCAGCCTCTGCCAGGATCCATCAAGCACCAGACACACTCCCCTTCCTCCCCTCGGAGAAGGACAGCATTCCTCTGGACACTCCATCCTTCTCCCTATGGCTGGCCCTCCACCCCAGGTCTGTTCCTGAATCTGGGTCACTGGTGTAACAAGCAGAAATCCAGCCGCTGCACCAGTGGGCTGGCCAGGATGTGCAATCCTGCTTACCCCCCCCGACATCAGGGCTTCCTGAACCTGGGCTGCTGGCATGGCCTGAGGTAAGACGAGATGCCTCGGTCCTCTGTGCCACCAGGCTGGCTCAAACTGTTCTGTTCCAGCTGCTTAGTATTTTGTTTTTCTTTACGTGCTGGTTTTGGAATGTTAGACTAGTGACTATGCGCAAACTACATAAAAATGTCATCTAAATTATGTTTTTTGTGTCTTCCAGGTTCTGCCAGTCATCAGCGACAACAAGTTCTCACAACATATCTTGCCAGAGCAACGGTGTCCTCATTGGAATGAAAGGAGTTTGTGCTGGACTTTATTCAATGTCTGACACGAGCAGATATTCCTCTGGAAAAGGCTCAGGTTTTCGAGAGTTTCTTCAGAAATACACAAAACAAGGAGGAACACTTCCTGGACCAGCACAACTGCGCAGTACATATCTGCAAGAACTACGCCCACAACATGAAGCTAACATAAAGAAAGAAGTGGAGGATGCCAACATTTTTATCTTTCTGGATGAAACCACAGACTCCCGTGGATGCAGCATGTTAGCAGTTTTGTCTCAGCCTTTGAATAAAGTTGGAAAACAGCCCATTCTGATTGGTGTGGAGTTCTTGCAGCGTGTTAACCATCCAACAATATCACAGGCTCTACTGAGAGTTTTAAATGCCAACTCTGTGAACTTCAACAAAGTACTTGCAGTTGTTTCAGACAGTGCAAGTTACATGCACAAAGCATTTGGTTCAGTTCTCTCTGGAGTACTACCAAACGCTGTGCATGTGACCTGTGTGGCACATCTTCTCAATCTTATAATGGAAATCTGCGCAGACACCTTACAAGATCTGAACAGCATGGTAGCACTTGTTAAGAAGGTGTTTTGTCAGAGTCCAATGCACCGCCACCTGTTACTGTCTTTTACGGAGTTGAAAAATAATGCGACTCCAAAGATGCCGGTATATTCGGTCCTGACAAGATGGTGCTCGTGGGTCAATGCTGTGGACTATTTAGCTGAATACATGCTCATCATTGCTGAATTTCTGCAAAGTGAAACATCTGGTGCAGCGACCCTCAAGAGGCTGAAGGACCTGCTGAAGGACAAATTAACAGAGTTGATGATGTAAGCAACATTTGTCAAAGAACATTCAGTAGAGTTGGTTAGGCTCATCGAAGAGCTACAGTCTAACTCCAAACCACATGGGCACAATATTTATTCAAAATTGCAAACTGTTTATTTCTTTTTAGACTTTTGCACAACAGCTGGTGCTCAGGAGTACAGGCCCCAGACTGAGGAATGGTTATCTAGATACCGAGTACAGAAACGTGAGGCCTGTACCACTCTTTTTCAGACTCCGATGCTGCAGAGCAGTGAGAAAATGACAAACATTGTAAGCCACCACCCCTCCTTGAACATTTTTGAAGCAGCAAGAGTCTTCGATCCACAGCAGCTACCAACAGTGGAGAAGAATAAAACTAATTACACTGAACTAATCCCTGGACATCTCAAGGTCTCAAACATGGAATGGCATGCATAGATGGCCGTAGCCCAGACAATTCCATCGGACTTCAACCTGTTAGAATGGTGGGAGGCAGAGTATGTTGCACTGCCAGAACTTGCTGCCATTGCCAAGCAATACATCTGGCTTCCAGTGAGCACAGCTGATGTTGAACGAACATTTTCAGTGTACTCAGACCTGCTGAAGGACAACCAATGGACTTTAACAAAGGACAATGTAAAACTGCTTTTAATGTTGAAGTACAATAAAAATATATAGAGATTTTTAAAGTGGTTTCTGAGTGGCACTGAAAAGAGTGTGTATGAGTGTACTTATGGAATAAAATTGCAGTATCTGCCAATTTGTAGGAAATTGTTATTTAAAATGTTTTAATTATCTATATTGCTGGCATTTACAGTCTAGATAAATTGTTAAATAAAGTTTGGGCATTGTTAGAAAATTGGGATTCTGATTTATTTTCAATGATGTAATTGATTGCCATATATAGCTTTCATTAAAGTTTGGTTATTTTGCATTATGACTGTTTTTTTGGTGTTGTACTAAAAATGATCTATCTGGAAACTACGCAAATTGGATGTCAAAGGCCCTGCAATTTCTCTGCAATGAATCTGAAAAATCCTCGCAATTTGGCCATGATTTTTCTGCAACTTTCCAGTGCCCCAGGGCACTTAATCTGGTTCAAGGTCAGTTGGCATTCATCCGTATCCCCCTCCCCCGGGTCGTGCCTGAAAATAGGCAGGATTTGTCTAGTGCACTTACCCAGTCAACAAAAACTAAATAAATAAACAAATAAAAATAACCCAGGTGCAACAGTGGTTCCTGTACAGCACTCAGTGCATTTAGTGTTTACTGTAGCTGTGTACTACCTAACCAGAGTAAGTATAGTAGGCCTACAACAAGCCAACCAAATTGTTGGAGTTTATTAGCAGGAGGAAAGAGCTAATTCTACCTCTCTGCAGATCACTTTTCAAACCCCATCTGGCAAGGCCTTCAACACTGTGCTGTATGTAGGCTTGTTAGGAAGTTGAATAGATTGTAAGGACAAAGGGGGGAACTTTATGGAGGGTGACTAGGGAATGGCAGGCATCTTGAACAAATACTTCTACTCGGTGTTCACAGTGGAAGGGGAAGGACTGCAAAAAGAGTAATAGGAGCTTTGGTGGGAGGGAAGTGGACACTATTCCTTTTTCTGAGGAGAGTTTGAAAGCACTCACTAACCAGAAAGTGGAAAAAGCTATAGGGCAAGAAAGGGTGCAGTCAAGCATGCTGGGAAGCCCAGAGAGGTACTGGCTACACTTCTGACAGTCCTATTTAACAGATTGCTGGATACCATATAGGTCCAGGAGAACTGGATGAGTGCAGATGTACAGTAGTTCCATTACACAAAAGTGGTACAGGAAAGAAACTGCCATTTATATGCCTGTCAACCTTATAGTACTTTAATGGAGAGAAAATTAATGGAAACACTGTTAAAGTATTGTGGAATAGCTTGAATCAAATGGGTTTCAAGATCAGAGGCAACATGGAATCACGGGGGGGGAGGTCATACTAAATAAATGTAATAGCTTTCTTTGGGTGGGTGGCAAAAAAATTATATCAAGGAGGAGCGGTGGATATGGCCTGCAGTACATAGATTTCAGTAAGTCTTTGTTTGATACAAGAGACTGGAAAGCAAAAAAGTGGTAACCCATGCAAGAAACTAGTTAGGTGACAGGAGACAGAGGGTAGTGGTAGATGGTATTGCTCCAAGGAAGGGAGGGTGACTAGCTGGATACCTTAGTGTTCAGTGCTGGTAATAGTCCTCTTTAATGTCTTTATAAGTGGCACAGCAGAGGAACTGAAAGGGAAGATCTGTTTCTTTGCAGAGGACACCAATATCTGCAACGGGGTAGACCCTCGGGGGGGGATGCAGTGGATGAGCAGAGATCTGTTAAAACTGGAGGAGTGGTCAGTGTTATGACAGCTGGGTTTTAATGTATAAAAATGGCAAACTAATGCATTTGCAGCACAGAAACCCAGAACTGGAATAAAAAATGTCTAGAGTTACTGCACAAATGCCTACAGCCTGGAAAATAAAATCCCAGACCTGGTGGCCTCAATAGAGGCAGACCTGGAAATAGGGGCAATAATATTTATTTCAGGTTCTGCAACTTAAATTGTATTTCTGCCTATGACTTGTGCCTATACCACTTCTGGTGATAGACAACCTTCATTTTAACTATTTCCTTGGCTCCCCGGTGACTGTATGTACATTGCATGTAATACTTTACCATAATCCCCATGTTAAGCCTTTTATATTGCATAGACACTTATTGTATGTCACTACACTGGTATGTATTGAGTTCTCTAAAATATTGGTACTATGTAATGTGACCTCATATCAAGTGTTTTCGGCAGTCCTATTTTTTCTACTTGTCTCTGTATTGTATTGATGTTTGTTGTGTTTACCACTATAGTAGCCCAGGTTGCAATTGAAAATGGTCCTCTGGATCAGTTCTCTCACTCAGTTATCAAAGACATAAATAAATAAATAAATAAATAAATAAATAAATAAAACAGAGACGTGGTTTACCACAAATCATGACTGGGTTGCAAATGTCCAGGGTTATGTCCTATTCAGGAGAGATGGGGGAGAAGAAAGGGGTGGGGGAGTGGCCCTGTATGCAAGGGAGGGTATAAAAGCAATGGAGGTGCAGGGTAAATGGGGAGACAGGGCACTGTGGATGCCAAGCAAAGGCACATCAATTAGAACATGGGTGATCTATAGAACTCCAGTGCAGGGGGAGGACATGGGCTGGGATCTAGTGGATCAAATTCAGAAGATGGCAACAAAAGGTGAGGGATTGCTGCTGGGTGATTTCAATATCGCAGACGTTGATTGGACCATCCCAGCAGCGGCTTCAACCAGGAGCTGGGACATCCTGAATTACCTACAGGCCTCAGACAGCTGTTGAGTGATCCCACAAGAGAAGGGTCAATTCTGGACCTGGTACTGACCAATTAGGACAGAATCTCAGATATCCAGGTGGAAGAGCAGCTGGGAACCATTGACCACCACAGTGCGGTTTAACATGAGGACAGGAACGCAGTCTAGTCACACTAAGGCAAACATCTTGGATTTTAGGAGGGCAGATTTTGCTAGTATGCGGTGGTGCATCAAAGAGGCCCTGGCAGGGAGGGAGATAGAAGGGATAGTTGAGGAGCAATGGGAGCACCTGTAAGGAGCCATACAGGAGGTGACAAACCAATGTATAAAGGCGGTAAGCAAAGGCAAGAAATGGAGGAAACCACTATGGTTCTCAAGGGAAGTAGCAGGCAAGGTAAGGGGCCAAAAGGGTGAGCTACAGGAAACATAAGGAGACTCACAGGAAGGAAGACAGGAAGGTGTACCTAAAGAATCTAAAGGAAGTGGGAAAGGCTATAAGGAGAACAAAGGTGCAGACTGAAGTACATTTAGCGCAGACAGTGAATAAAGGAGACATGACATTCTGTAGGTACATCAGCAATAGAAGGAAAACAAGATGGGTTTGTAAGGCTCAGTAGACATGCAGAGGAGTATCATAAGGGAGACCTGGAAAAGGCAGAAATACTGAACAAATACTTCCGTTCAGTAGTCACTGAAGAGGGGGAAGATCATGGACCACAGCTGAGTAGCAGACACGAAAGAGGGGGAGAGGCAAACACTAGTCCAGTGGTTCTCAAGTGGTGAGGCGGGAGGCGCGGGCCCATTGCTGGGGAGGCGCGGTGAGTTTCCAAGTTTTACTGCAGTGTATTGCTAAACCACTGCCTATGTATCTGTGTCTAATGCTGGAGTTAAGAGATCCTGAGCCAGCCAATCTGAGGGCGAAAAAAGGTCTTGAGCAGACCAATTGGGAGTAGGAGAAATGTGACCAATGGCAGGGGAGGTAGCTGCAGCCATCAGTGCCAGAGTTTCCAAGCCAATGAGCTCTTTGCCTCCTATGTTCACGTCATTGGTTCTGGAAATAAAGGTGCATGCTATGCATGAGAAGAAATGGACGCTGGATTAGTTTTGCTGCCGAGATCCCCTGCAAGCTGTCTGCCTCCGATTGCTGAAGCCGCCCACCCTCCACCACTGAAGCTGCCAACCACTACAGTCGCTGTCCTCCACCACTGAAGCCACCGACCACTAAAGTTGCTGTCCTCCCCCTACTGAAGTCACCGATTGCTGAGGCTGCTGCCCTCCAACTGCAAAGGCCTTCTGACTGCCTGCAGTTGCCACCCCCACAACACCGAGCTACTGAAGCTGCAACCTGTGTTTGGTGCCTCTTGCTGACCAGGCCCTGCTTTGGTAAGAAACCATCCTGCTGTTATATTTTTGCTCTGGAAACCTAACGGTGGCACGAAAGATGGGGGGAGGGGGAGGGGGAAGAAGCAACATACAGCAGCCAGCTATTGTTAATAATGTATAAAGCTGTGTGTATTGCTGCTTGTATGGGACACACGGGTGCAGCAACATACAGCAGCCAGCTATTGTTAATAATGTATAAAGCGGGGGTGCAGCAACATACAACAGCCAACTATTAATAATATATAAAGCTGTTGTATGCTGTATATGGGACACGAAGGCAGCAACATACAGCAGCAGCTAATATATAAAGCTGTTGTGTACTGCTTATATAGGACACGGGGGTGCAGCAACATACAGCACCAACTATTAATAATGTATAAAGCTGTTGTATTACTGCTTGTATGGGACACGAAGGTGCAGCAACATGCAACAGCTATTAATAATGTATAAAGCTGTTGTGTGCTGCTGTTATGGGACACGGGGGTGCAGCAATACAGCAGCAGCTATTAATGTATAAAGCTGTTGTATTGCTGCTTATATAGGACACAGAAGGCAACAACATGCACAACCAACTATTAATAATGTATAAAGCTGTTGTAACCTGTATAGGACACGAAGTGCAACAACACACAGCAACAACTGTGTTAATAATGTATAAAGCTGCCATATTGCTGCTTGTATGGGACACCAGAGGTGCAACAACATACAGCCAGCTAATTAATAATGTATAAACTGTTGTGCTGCCTTATCGGACACGAAGGCGCAACTACGCAACCAGCTAATATTAATAATGTATAAAGCTGTTGTACCTTGTATGGGACACGAAGTGCAACAACATACAGCAGTAATAATAATGTAAAGCTGTTATTGCACTGTATGGGACCCGAGGGCAGCAACATACAGCAGGTATTATTATATTATAAAGCATTGTATTGCTGCCTTATGGGACACGAAGGCAGCAACATCAGCAGCCAACTATCATTAATAATGTGAAACTATTGTATTGCTGCTTATGGGACACAGGGGGTGGCAACATACAACACCAACTATTGTTAATAATGTATAAAAGCTGTATTGCTGCCTTATGGGACAAGTGCAGCAACATACAGCAGCTAATGTTAATAATGCAAAAGCTGTATTGCTGCTTGTATGGGACACGGGGGGTGCAACAACATACAGCCATGTGTAATGTATAAAACATGTGCTGCTTATATAGGACACGGGGGGTGCAGCAACATACAACAGCCAACTATTAATAATGTAAAGCTGTTGTTACCTTTGTATGGGACACCGAAGTGCAGCATACACAGCTATTATTAATAATGTATAAAACTGTTGTAATGCTGCTTGTATAGGACAGAAGTGCAGCAACATACAACAGCCAGCTATGTTAATAATGTATAAAGCTGTTGTATTGCTGCTTGTATGGGACACGGGGGGAGCAACATACAGCAACTAATATTAATAATGTATAAAGCTGTTGTATTGCTGCTTGTATAGGACACGAAGTGCAACAACATACAACCAGCTATTAATATGTATAAAGCTGTTGTATGCTGCTTGTATGGGACACGGAAGTGCAGCAACATACAGGCCATAATATTAATAATGTATAAACTGTTGTATGCTGCATGTAGCAGGACCAGAAGTGCAACAACATACAGCAACCAGCTGTGTTAATAATATATAAAGCTGTTGTATTACTCCATGCATGGGACACGAAGTGCAGCAACATACAGCAGCAGCTAGTAATAATGTATAAAGCTGTTATGTGCCTTATGGAACAACGAAGTGCAGCAACATACAGCAACAATAATAATGTATAAAGCTGTGTACTGTATTACAAAGGACACGAAGTGCAGCAACATACAACAACCAATATTAATAAGCATAAGCTGTTGTGTACTGCTTGGGACACCGAAGGGCAGCAGCAACAGCCAGCTGTGTAATAATGTATAAAGCTGTTGTATGCTGCATGAGAGGACACCGGGGGTGCAGCAACATACAGCAACCATATTAATAATGTATAAAGCTGTTGTGCTGCTTGTAGCAGGACAGGGGGTGCAACACACACAGCAGCCATTGTTAATAATGTTAGCTGTTGTATTGCTGTATGGGACACGAGAGGAGCAACATACAGCAACCAACTAATATTAATAATGTATAAACTGTTATATTGCTGCTTGTATAGAACACGAGGTGTGCAACAACAACACAGCAGCTATATTAATAATAATATATAAAACTATTGTATTACTGTGGGACACGAGTGCAGCAACATACAGCAACCCAGCTAATATATAAAGCTGTTGTGTGCTGCTTGTATAGGACACAGGGGGGGGTGCAGCAACATACAGCAACAGCCATATTATATGTATAAAACTGTTTGTTACTGCTTGTATGGGACACCGGGGGTGCAGCAACACAGCAGCAACTATTATGAAAATGTATAGCTGTTGTGTTGCTGCTTATGGCACACGAAGTGCAACATACACAGCCAGCTATTATTAATAATGTATAAGCTGTTGTATTGCTGCTTGTATGAGCACGCAGAGTGCAGACTGCAGGTATTAATAATAATAAGCTGTTGTATTACTGCTTATCAGACCACGAAGTGCAGCAACATACAGCCAACTATTAATAATATAAAGCTGTTGTACTGCTTATAGGACACGGGGGTGCAACAACATACAGCAACCAGCTAATAATAATATATAAAACGATGTGTACTGTAGGACACCGAAGTGCAGCAACATACAACAGCCAACTGTGTGTAATATAAAGCTGTTATGTGCTGCCCATATGGAACACCGGGGGTGCAGCAACATACAACAGCCAGCTATTAATAATGTATAAACTGTTTATTGCTGCTTGTATAAGACACGGGGGTGCAACAACATGCAGCCAGCTATTAATATAATGTATAAAGCTGTTGTATTGCTGCTTGTATGGGACACGAGAAGTGCAGCAACATACAGCAACCAGCTAGTGTTAATAATGTATAAAACTGTTGTATTGCTGCTTGTATAGGGACACGAGGGGCAACAACATACAACAGCAAGCTATTATTAATAATGTATAAAACTGTTGTATTGCTGATTATATGGGACACAGGTGCAGCAACATACAGCAACCAGATATTAATAATGTATAAAGCTGTTGTGCTGTTGCTTATGGGACACACGGGGGGTGCAACAACACAGCAACCAGCAATTATTAATAATGTATAAGCTGTTGTATTGCTGCCTATATGGGACACCACGGGGGTGCAGCAACATACAGCAACAGCTAATGTTAATAATGTATAAAACTGTTGTATTGCTGTAGGAGGGGACACGGGGGTGCAGCAACACAACAGCCAGCTATTGTTAATAATGTATAAAGCTGTTGTATGCTGCTTGTATATGGGACACCGAGGGGGGTGCAGCAACATACAGCAGCCAGCTAATGTTAATAATGTATAAAGCTGTTGTATTGCTGCTTGTATGGACACCGGAAGGTGCAACAACATACAGCAGCCAGCTATTGTTAATAATGTATAAAGCTGTTGTATTGCTGCTTGTATGGGACACGAAGGAAATACAGCAACATACAGCAACCAGCTATTATTAATAATATAAAAGCTGTGTATGCTGCTTGTATGGGTTTACCGGAGGCAGCAACATACAGCAACCAGCTAACACTAATAATATATAAAGCTGTTGTATTGCTGCTTGTATGGGACACGGGGGTGCAGCAACATACAGCACCAGCTATTATTAATAATATATAAAGCTGTTGTATTGCTGCTTGTATGGGTTACAGAAGTGCAGCAACATACAGCAACCAACTATTAATAATGTATAAAGCTGTTGTATTGCTGCTATATGGGCATAGGGGGGTGCAGCAACATACAACAGCAACTATATGTTAATAATGTATAAAGCTGTTGTATTGCTGCTTGTATAGGACACGGGGGCAACAACATACAGCAACCAGCTATTGTTAATAATGTATAAAGCTGTTGTATTACTTGTATGGGACACCGGGGGTCCAGCAACATACAGCAACAACTATTATTAATAATGTATAAAGCTGTTGTATTGCTGCTTGTATGGGACACGGAGGTGCAGCAACATACAACAGCCAGCTATTATTAATAATGTATAAAGCTGTTGTATTGCTGTATATAAGTTACACACCGGGGTGCAGCAACATACAGCAGCCAGCTATTATTAATAATGTAAAAACTGTTGTATTGCTGCTTATAGAGACACCAGAGGTGCAACAACATACAGCAGCCAGCTATTATTAATAATGTATAAAACTGTTGTATTGCTGCTTGTATGGGACACCGAAGTGCAGCAACATACAGCAGCCAGCTATTATTAATAATAATTAGCATAAAGCTGTTGTATTGCTGCTTGTATAGGACACCGAAGGGGTGCAACAACATACAACAACCAGCTATTGATAATAATGTATAAAGCTGTTGTATTGCTGTAGTATGGGACACCGGGGGTGCAACAACATACAACCAACCAGCTATTATTAATAATGTATAAAGCTGTTATTGCTGCTTGTATAGGACAACACGAAGTGCAACAACAACATACAACCAACTATTGTTAATAATGTATAAAGCTGTTGTATTGCTGCTTGTATAGGACACCGAGAAGTGCAGCAACATACAGCAGCCAGCTATTATTAATAATGTATAAAGCTGTTGTATTGCTGCTTGTATAGGACACCGGGGGTGCAACAACACAACAACAGCCAGCTATTGTTAATAATGTATAGCTGTTGTGTTGCTGCTGTATATAGAACACGAGGGGTGCAGCAACATACAGCAGCCAGCTATTATTAATAATGTATAAAGCTGTTGTATTGCTGCTTGATATGGGACACCGAAGTGGGCAGCAACATACAGCAACCAGCTATTGTTAATAATGTATAAAGCTGTTATTGCTGCTTGTATGGGACACCGGGAAAGTGCAGCAACATACAGCAACAGCTATTGTTAATAATGTATAAAGCTGTTGTATTGCTGCATGTATGGGTTACACGGAAGTGTGCAACAACATACAGCAACCAGCTATTGTTAATAATGTATAAAGCTGTTGTATTACTGCTTGTATGGGACACCGAAGGGTGCAGCAACATACAACAGCCAGCTATTATTAATAATGTATAAAGCTGTTTGTATTGCTTGTATGGGACACCCGAGAGTGCAACAACATACAACGCAGCCAACTAACTCATTAATATGTATAAAAGCTGTTGTATTGCTACTTGTATAGGACACGGGGAAGTGCAACAACATACAGCAACCAGCTATTGTTAATAATGTATAAAGCTGTTGTATGTGCTGCTTGTATAAGGGACACGGAGGTGCAGCAACATACAGCAGCCAGCTATTATTAATAATGTATAAAGCTGTTGTATTGCTGCTTGTATGGGACACGGAAGTGCAACAACATACAGCAACCAACTAATATTAATAATGTATAAAGCTGTTGTATTGCTGCTTGTATGGGACACCGGGGGTGCAGCAACACAACAGCAACCAGCTATTAATAATGTATAAAGCTGTTGTATTGCTGCTTGTATGGGACACCGAGAGGGTGCAGCAACATACAACAAGCCAGCTATTGTAATAATGTATAAAGCTGTTGTATTGCTGCTTGTATGGGATCACGAGAAGTGCAGCAACATACAGCAGCCAGCTATTATTAATAATGTATAAAAGCTGTTGTGTTGCTGCTTGTATGGACACCGGGGGTGCAACAACATACAGCAACCAGCAATGTTAATAATGTATAAAACTATTTGTGTTGCTGCTTGTATGGACACGGGGGTGCAGCAACATACAGCAGCCAGCTATTGTTAATAATGTATAAAGCTGTTGTATTGCTGCTTGTATGGGACACCGGAGGTGCAGCAACATACAGCAACCAGCTATTAATATATGTATAAAGCTGTTGTATTGCTGCTTGTATAGGACACGGAAGTGCAGCAACATACAACAGCCAGCTATTATTAATAATGTATAAAGCTGTTGTATTGCTGCTTGTATGGGACCACGAAGTGCAGCAACATACAGCAGCCAACTATTGTTAATAATGTATAAAGCTGTTGTATTGCTGCTATGTATGGGACACCGGGGGCAGCAACATACAGCAACCAGCTATTATTATAATGTATAAAGCTGTTGTATTCTGCTGCTGTATGGGACACCGAGGGGGTGCAGCAACATACAGCAACCAGCTATTATTAATAATGTATAAAGCTGTTGTGATTGCTGCTTATGTGGACACCGGGGGTGCAGCAACATACAGCAGCCAGCTATTGTTAATAATGTATAAGCTGTTGTATTGCTGCTTGTATGGGACACCGGGGGTGCAGCAACATACAGCAGCCAGCTAGTATTAATAATGTATAAAGCTGTTGTATGCTGCTATATGGGACACGGAAGTGCAGCAACATACAGCAGCCAGCTATTGTTAATAATGTATAAAGCTGTTGTATTGCTGCTTGTATGGGACACCGAGGGGTACAGCAACATACAGCAGCCAGCTAGTTAATAATGTATAAAGCTGTTGTATTGCTGCTTGTATGGGACACGGGGAGGTGCAACAACATACAGCAGCCAGCTATTGTTAATAATGTATAAAGCTGTTGTATTGCTGCTTGTATGGGACACCGGAGGTGCAGCAACATACAGCAGCCAGCCAACTATTAATAATGTATAAAGCTGTTGTATTGCTGCTTGTATGGGACACCGAGGTGCAGCAACATACAGCAGCCAGCTATTGTTAATAATGTATAAAGCTGTTGTATTGCTGCTTGTATAGGACACCGAGGTGTACAGCACATACAGCAGCCAGCTATTATTAATAATGTATAAAGCTGTTGTATTGCTGCTTGTATGGGACACCGGGAGGTGCAACAACATACAGCAACCAGCTATTATTAATAATGTATAAAGCTGTTGTATTGCTGCTTGTATGGGACACCGGGGGTGCAGCAACATACAGCAGCCAGTTATTAATAATGTATAAAGCTGTTGTATTGCTGCTTGTATGGGACACCGGAGTGCAGCAACATACAGCAGCCAGCTATTAATAATGTATAAAGCTGTTGTATTACTGCTTGTATGGGACACGAAGTGAGCAACAACATACAGCAGCCAGCTATTGTTAATAATGTATAAAGCTGTTGTATTGCTGCTTGTATGGGACACCGGGGGTGCAGCAACATACAGCAGCCAGCTATTGTTAATAATGTATAAAGCTGTTGTATTGCTGCTTGTATGGGACACCGGGGGCAGCAACATACAGCAGCCAGCTATTGTTAATAATGTATAAAGCTGTTGTATTGCTGCTTGTATGGGACACGGGGGCAGCAACATACAGCAGCCAGCTATTGTTAATAATGTATAAAGCTGTTGTATTGCTGCTTGTATGGGACACCGGGGTGGGGGTGCAGCAACATACAGCAGCCAGCTATTGTTAATAATGTATAAAGCTGTTGTATTGCTGCTTGTATGGGACACGGGGGGTGCAGCAACATACAGCAGCCAGCTATTGTTAATAATGTATAAAGCTGTTGTATTGCTGCTTGTATGGGACACCGGGGGTGCAGCAACATACAGCAGCCAGCTATTGTTAATAATGTATAAAGCTGTTGTATTGCTGCTTGTATGGGACACCGGGGGTGCAGCAACATACAGCAGCCAGCTATTGTTAATAATGTATAAAGCTGTTGTATTGCTGCTTGTATGGGACACCGGGGGTGCAGCAACATACAGCAGCCAGCTATTGTTATTAATAATGTATAAAGCTGTTGTATTGCTGCTTGTATAGGACTACAGGGGGTGCAGCAACATACAGCAGCCAGCTATTTATAAAGTTGTTGTTTTGCTGCTTGTATGAGACATGTGGGAGAACAGCAACATACAGCAGCCAGCTATTTATAAAGTTGTTGTTTTGCTGCTTGTATGGGACATGTGGGGAATAGCAACATACAGCAGTCAGCTATTTTTAATTTATAAAGTTGTTGTTTTGCTGCTTGTATGGGACGGGGGGGGAGGAATAATCAGCAGCATGTGTTACGGCCTATTTCAGCAGCCAACAAAGCTGCTTTTTTGCTGCTATCATGGGAGCATGGGGAAGGGTTTGAGGTGGTGGTGGAGCCAGCACACATGATTGCTTTCTCAGCAGTTGGTTGCAAAGCTGCTGTTTTGCTGCCAGTTCCTGACAGGGGGGTGGTTTGAGGTGGTGGTCACACATGGTGCCATACATTGTGCCTCTCTGTGCAGTTCACTTGTATTTCATTGTGATTGTTGGGACGAAGGTCATGAGTTTTTTTTTTGAGGGGGTCATACATGATACATCATGCACAGTAGCTATGATGTCTTTTTAACTGCAGTTTTGCACAGTAGCAATTTTGCACAATAGCTGTGGTGTCTTTTAATTGCAGTTTTGCATGATAGCTGTGATTTACAGTGCAACATTAAATAAATATCAGTACATTTTATCTGTTTTGTGATTGTGCATGAAATTCATTATCCATTGCAGTGTATGCTAATGCAGTGGTTCTCAAGTGGTGAGGAGTGACCCTGGGGAGGTGCGGGCCCGTTGCAGGTGCTCTTGAGACTTAGGGAGGCCTGGGCTTTTCCCCAGCACCATAGGGGAGGCCCAACCTGGCAAAGTCTGAGAACCTCTGCACTAGTCCATTTACTGTGGAGAGAGTCCTAGAGGAGCTCACGAAACTGAAGGTGGACAAAACAATAGGGTCAGATGGCATACATCCAAGGATATAAAGGGAGCTGTGAGGGAGCTTGCAGGACACCTGGCAGCCTTGCTCACAGAGTTACTCATCACAGGAGTGGTTCCAGAGGACTGGAAGAGGGCACATGTAGTCCCTCTACACAAAAGATGTAGTAAGGAGGATGCAGGGAACTTTAGGCTGGTCATCCTCGCCTCAGTAGTGGGGAAGATCATGGAAGCACTGCTGAAAGAAAGAATAGTGGCACACCTGGAATACAATGGTGCCCAGGATCCAAGGCAACATGGATTCACAGCAGGAAGGTCATGTCAGACAAATCTGATAGATTTTTTGACTGGGTTATGAAATACATAAATCGGGGAGGGGGGGTGGATATCACCTGCCTCAGTTTCAGCAAGGCCTTCAACGCCATCCCACAAAAAAGGCTGGTGAACAAAATGGGTAATCTGGGCATGAGAAACAAGGTGGTATATTGGGTTAGGAACTGGCTAAAGGACAGAAAGCAGAGGGTGGTGGTAAATGGGATCCAATCCAGGGAGAGGGTGTGAAGAGGATGAAGGACCTGGGGAATCTTGAAAAATAGTCAGAAGAGTGGTAGCTGAGGTTCAGTTCAAAGAAGTGCAAAGTAAGGCACCTGGGATGAGGAACCCTGGGGAGAGCTATAGAATGGGTGGGTGGGGGTTGCTGATGACCACCATGGAGGAGAAAGGGACCTGGGGGTTATCATTTCAGATGGCCTAAAGGTGTCTAAACAGAATACAAAGTCTAAAGGTAGGGCCACTGGCATGCTGGGATGCATTGGCAGAGGTATCATTAGCAGGAGCCAGGAGGTGGTGATACCACTGTATAAAACACTGGTGAGGCCTCATGTGGAGTATGGTATGCAGTTCTGGAGGCTGTACCTTTGCAAGGATATTGACAGGGTGGTCCAACCCACAATAACTCCTTGACTAGATCCCCTGGGCTTCTTATTGCTTCTATGAATATTTGCAGTCTCCTGAAGAAATTTGCCTCACTCCAATGTTGGGTCACTCCACAAACCTGACATTATCTCCCTAGTCGAAACCTGGCTATCTGACTCTACCCCTGACTCCCTTGTCTCACTCCCTAGCTACTCCCTCTTTCGAGAAGAGCGTGTAGGGAGACGAGGTGGAGGCTGTGTTATTTATATCAAAGATTCCCTTCCTGGAGTAGCCCTCCCAGCCCCTGACCTTAACCTCAGGGCACAGGTCCTTACCCTAAAACTTACCCCCGACCCCTCTAAAGGCTCCCTCTTTCTAACCTCTGACTATATTCCCCCAAAAAATCAAACTCAGGCCCTGGTCCCTTTAATAGAGTATCTCACCTCTGTACCACATTCCCCTGAGCATATTCTCATGGGTGATCTAAACATCAACTGGCTTAGCCCCGCATCCTCCTCCACCTGCGACTCCTTTACTGCTATTGACCTAACGCAACTTGTTACCCAACCAAAAAGAGTGAACCCCACAATGGGGTCGAGCACTCTTCTGGATGTAGTCCTCACCTAACCGACCTAACCAAGTTTGCAATCTACAAGTCCTCCCGGATGGAATCAGTGACTACTCCTCTAGTCTTTTCCGTTGGATTACGTCCCTAACCAAACCCACTGCACAGGCCACCCTATGGTGGCGGTTGCGACCAGGTGGGCTGAGAGGCCTGAAGCAACTTCTAGCCCAAGTTGACTGGTCTCCCAGTGAGATCGCCCCTAACCTTGATTCAGCCCTGGCCTTCTTCACCTTAATGTTTAACAAAGCTTGTGATATCTTTGCACCCCTAACCAAACTTCGTTCCAAGGTATGGCATACTCCCTGGGTCACTCCTTCCCTACTCCAACTCCTTACGCACAGGGATAACCTGTGGCACCTAGTCACGGAAACTGGCTCCCCTGCCGACAGACAGGCATATGCTGCTGCCTGAAATAAATGTACCTGGGCCATACGCAAAGCATTATTGGGCCTCACTCACCTCATCCTGGGGAATGCTAGAACCTTCTGGGATAACATCAAACAACTAAATGGTGGTACACGCTCTCCTCCGCCTTCCCAAATCAATGTTGAGGGCATTATCTCTACTGATCCTACCCTCATTCCTCATTACTAACCATCTCAATAAATCCTTTACTGACCTTAGATCTGTACTCCCTAGCAACTTTTTTGACCCACCCCCTCCACTCTCCTGACCCTGCTCTCTCACACACATCTTTCCACTTCCACCGGGTTACTGTCAATGAAGTCAGACCGTATCTGACCAAGGCCCTAAGGAGAACACCACTGGCAGTGATTCCTTGGACTCCAGACTCCTCAGCCTGGCATTGGACCAGGTCATCACCCCAATCACTAGCCTCTTCAACAAATCACTCTGTCTAGGGCAATTTCCATCTGCCTGGAAAATTGCCACTGTCACTCCCATACATAAGGGTGGAGATAGGGCCCTTTCCAGTAATTATCGTCCCATCTCAATCCTCTCACCACTCTCAAAAGCCATAGAGAAAGTAGTATCCTCCCAAATATCTGAGTTTCTTACCAAATACAGTATCCTCTGCCCTGAACAACACAGCATCCGTGCTGGGCACAGCACCAATACCGCCCTCATTGAGTTTTTTAACTTCCTCCATTCCTCCCTGGACTCGGGCTCTCTTGCTGGTGCAGTGTTCAACAATCTGTCAAAAGCCTTTGACACCGTATCCCATCCTCTCCTGCTGGATGCACTTAGCCACACTGGCTTTGCCACAGGACCTGTCTCATGGTGCTCCAGCTATCTGTCTGCCCAGTCCCAGTGTGTAAAAATCAATGGCACCCTCTCTGACCTCTGCCCTATCCAATCTGGGGTTCCCCAGGGCTCTATTCTTGGGCCCCTGCTCTTTTCCCTTTATCTCAATGCCCTGCCAGGTGCCTGTACTGGTAAACTCCTCCTTTATGCTGATGATGCTGTTATCTTCGCTTCTGACTGTAACCCCACCACCTTCCAAGATTCCCTGCAATTATCTTATAAAGACATGGAAGCCTGGTTTAAAGAACATAGACTGGTTATCAATCTTAAAAAGACCAAATCTATGATTTTCTCCCACCCCCAAAACAAAGCTAGTAATTTCCAACTTCAAGTCTTCACCAGCTCTATGTTCCCACTCAAACAAGTTTACACATACAAATACCTTGGGATAACCTTTGACCCTGCCCTCACATTCCATTCCCATATCTCCGACTTAGCCTCCATCACCAATATTAGGTTGGGAATCCTTTACGACCACAAACACTGTCCCCCCCCCGATGCCCTCCGACTCGCAGTTATGTCCTCCATTCTGTCACTTGTTGACTATGGCTTACCAGTCTACAGGGCTGCTGACCAGACCTCGCTAAACAAAATCCACCTCACCTTAAATAAGGCCTGTCGACTAATCTTAGGTGCTCCTAGACTTACACATACCTGCCATCTTTATTCCCAGGCAAATCTGCTTAATCTTGATGAACGCCTTAGGTATCAAACCTGCATCCTTACAAAAAAAAATCTCCTTGGGCTCTCCTCCTGGTTTGACTGCCGTTATCCACCATGTAAACTCACTAGCTTCAACACGGTCCTCCTGTAAAACCAAGTTGAAGGTACCTAGGGCAAGGACCTCTCATGGACAATGGCCCTTCCTCTACCATGCCCCTTCTTGGTACAATTCCTCCCTGCCAGTATCTCAGACACCCCCACAATCTCTTGCTTTAAAACTACCCTCCAGAACCACCTTCTCACTACTTGCAGCTGTTGCTGTTTTTAAGCTATCTTGCGCACTCTCTGACAAAGACCCCTGTTGGCTGCTCAAATCCTTACCTTCTCTACCCTTGGTTCCTGTTACCTCCCTGTTGACTCCGCTAAAACACACTGTATTGATATCCTATGTTTTTCTGATGTTATGTCCCTGAACAATGTTAACTTCACCAATCCTGTATGTTGTAAATTGTTGATCTCATTTGTCCTCCTGTATACTCAAAAAAACTGTACACTGTTTCTCTGTACCAAGTTGTTTTCACTGTATTGTCCTCTCTGTGACGAGGTACCTTTGTAAATGAGCCTCTGGCTCAAAGGTTGTAAACTGATGCCTTATAAATAAATAAATATAGAGAAGGGTGACTAAGATGGTACAGGGATTGTGCCATCTTGGCACAGGTCAGGAAACATAAGAAACCCAGGAGCAGTTGTAAAATTCACAATGAGAGTTTATTATTCTTAACAGTGAAATAAAAAAATAAAATTGTTCAGTATAACTATTTACAAAGGCAGTATAAATGGAGGAAGTTCATCTGGGTTTCTTCTCAATTTCCAACCTGTCTCTCTCAGCCTGTGTGTCTCTCTTGCAAGAAATTGCAGCTCTTTTTAAAAGTCTTTGCAACCCCCACTAATTAAGAAACATCCTGTTTTTCCTAAAAATGTCCTTGTCAATTTCATGCAGGTGCAGCAAAACAGAACATGGTGACCCAGAACCGAGCTCTTGCTTACAGCTTCTGCAGAGGCTTGCAAACCATCATTTTAGATTATCTCGTTGAGTTCCAAATAACCTTGTGCAGTCATTTCAACAGTAAAACTATATACATTTCAAACACAGGCATCCCAGTTTTACATAAAGTTTACACATAAGCATTCACATATTTTTAAACCTGTAGATATGCTAGGGATGAGAAAATACAGAAACAGCAAGGGAAGTCAGAGAGATAGCGAGAGATGGAGAATTGTGAGACCATCAGGATGATCAAGTCCTAGATCTCATGAGAAAATTTGGCTGCACAACCAGACAGGCAAGAGACAGAAAAGGAGAGAATATAACAGATACTTGCATTTAACTCTTATCTGCATAACAACTGGGACAGGGACATATTCAACCCTGTCACAGCTTGCACCTAAAAACATAAGGAGAGATTAAAGGACCTCAATATGTACTCACTGGAGGAGAGGAGGGAGCGGTGCGACATGATACCTTAAGGGCATAAACAAGATGCGGTGTGGGGGGCATCTTCCAGCATAGGAGCAGTACAAGAGTCAGTGGGCATGATATGAAATTGAAAGGTGGCAGGTTAAGAGGAAATGTGAGGAAGGTTTTCTTCAGGAAGGGTGGTGGACACATGGAATAGACTGCCACAGGAGGTTGGGGAGGAAGAACAGTGGAGGGATTTAAACATGCCTGGTACAGGCATAAGGGAACCTTAGAGGTGGGACTGAGGGTTGAGAAGCCAATGGCAAGGTAGAGTCTAAGGCTAGAAACTAGCGTAGGGCTAATTGACAGACTGGATGGGCCTGGCAGTCCTTAGCTGCAGACAATTGTCCATGTTTCTATGAGTGTTATTGTCAGTGGCCAAGCAGAAACGAGACCTGGGGGTAATCATATTGGATATTGCTGTATATTAGTTGGATGCTGCAGAGGACTGGAACAAAGTTCCTACTGGGAAGAGTAATGGAAGTGTTGCTTTTGTAGTACTGTACTTGAATGTGTTTATTTTTAAACTGTGGGGTAGACAATGATTGTATGAACTGCTTCTGGTGGGGACTGTCTGGGACAGGGAGGAGGAACAATGCCAGAAGAAGGAGGGGATATACCATTATCCATGATCCTACAGCCATCCAGTAGTGTGGCGGTAGTTTCAGGCTTTAAATGTGCATGGCACAGGAAGCCATCTCTAGTAGAACTCCACAGAGGAGCTAAACAAAGGGCCTGCCATGAAGAGTAAGGGAAGGGAGAGAGGGGTCATTGTTTAACAAGGAAAGACACGTGAAGCTGAAGCTTCTTTCCAGGTGTAGCCTGGGAGCACAAGGATGTTAAGTGACTTATCTAGGGTTACACAAAATGCAATTGGAGGTGGTGGGATTCAAACCCAAGTCCCCAGGTTGGCAGCTCAGAGCACTAAACCACTGTGCTATACTGCCTTCTAACAGGAAGTTCTTTTTTGTGCTTGAATTTGTGTGTTTTTTCAGTGGGTGTGAGGGGAATGATTATGTTGACCCTTAATGTTTTTTTTTTTTTTTTTTCATTTTGGGGTGCTAGAATGATTTTGTGAACTGCCACTGGTTTGGATTGTATATTTATTTTTACTTTAGTTTTTGTTAACCAGGTAGGGTGCACTAGGCAATAATTTGCCTGTTTTCAGGCACAATCTGAGAGAGTACAACATCAGGACATTACCGTAAAAGCTGCAGACCCCACATGATTTCCGGCTGTACCTCCTCATTCTTAATGCTAGGGTTCCCCAACGCTTGTCTCATGCAATGATGAACACTCTTGCCTCTGTTACATATAAATTAGAGACTGAATCCAATTTGATTCTAACTATTTTATTTAATTGTGCAAGGGGTTGATTTTTAAGTACATATCATTTTGTTTTTAATTGTTTAAATCTGAGGATTTGTAATTTATGAGATGTGCCTACCTGTTGCCCCCTGTTTGTGCACTACTCAGCCTCTGCTGTCCACTCCCTCCACTCCTTTTATACCCCCTCTGTTTTTTTTCCATCTACCAATGCTGTCGGGCTCTAGGCATTACCCGTGGGGGGGGGAAGGGGGGTGAACAGTTGATGCGAGTGGAGCAGAGTGCTCCCATTAGGGTGATTAGGCCCAGGAGACACCCTGGGGTGAAGTGGAGCTTGGAGCATGGACCATCTTGTCTGGTCCCCATGCCCAAGGGCACCATCATTAGTGATGGGCAGGTAGTTGGGGCAGCCCAGGAGTTTTGTCCAACCCGGGCGATGTTGTGCAATGCCAGATCTGTCCGGAACAAGACTGCTGTGATTTCAGATCTTGTTGGTACGACAGATCTGGCTTGCATCACCGAGACCTGGCTGGATAATAATGCAGGACCAATATTGGAGGCCACAATTCCAGCTGGGTATACAGTGATACATTGCCCGAGATTGGACCGTGGGGGAGTTGCGGTCTATTTTAAGACCGAATTGGCTCTCACTAGTGTTCCAGTTGAGGAGACCATCTCCTTTGAATGTGCTGTTGTAGCAGGTGTGGGCTATTGAATTGCTCTCATCTACCGTTCACCAGGAGATGAGAAGCAATTCCTTAAGGAAGTAGCGGACTTCGTTGTCAACTTGGCTTTTGAGTCTCCTAGGCTGATGGTGCTGGGCAACTTTAATGCATGGGTTGACGACGAACTCTCGCAATTTGGACAACACTTCCTCCAGTTAATGGATTCACTGGGCCTAACACAGGTGGTTACCACTGCTACACATAAAGGTGGCCATTCTCTTGACTTGGTCTTCCTCCTGGGGATCGAGGCCTCTGACATGGGGGTGGAACCAGTCAGCTGGTCAGATCACTACACTGTGAGATTCAATTTTGGTGCCCAACCTTGTAGGCCGACCCCTGTGGAGATGGTCAAGTACTGCCCTTTACGGAATATTTCTTCCAATGGCCTTGCTGCAGTTCTTGACCTATCACAATTTCCTGTGCATTGCAATGATCCAGAGGTGCTGGTTGTGGCTTATAATACCGCCATTGCCTCTGCCCTGGATTCTATTGCTGCAGTTCGTGTGCGTCCTCTCTCCCTTCGGCCTTGGGCTCCATGGTTTGATGGGGTCTTGAGGGAGTTGCGGTGACTTGGATGCAGGTTAGAATGTTGTTGGTGGAAATCTGGCCTGGATGCTGACCACCTTAGACTGTTAGAACATTATCAATACTATCAGTCAGAGATCTCTCGTAAGAAGGCGGAGTTCCTGTCTGGGGAAATTTCTGCTGCTCAGAACCGACCAACTCAGCTATTCAGAACTGTGGACAGATTGTGCAACCCAACCTGTCTACAGCTCCATAGAGCATTTTCACAATTACAGTGTGCTGAGATTGCTCAGTTCTTTGCTGATAAGTTGGCTGACATTAAGTCAGACATCTGTTTGACATGCTTTATGCGGGCTGCTAGTGGCCAGCATTGGGTCACTGCCCCTTCGTTTTCCTGGCGTACCTTCGACCGCCCAGAAATCGTGGATGTTATGTGGATTGTCCAAGGGCTGCATCCTACCTGCTGTAGTTTAGATCCAGGCCCAACTTCCCTAATTTTAGGGTGTGGGGAGTCCATTCTACTGGTTCTAGCACAGATAGTCTGGTGTTCCTCGACTCGGGTGAATATCCCTGTTCCTTGAAAGAGGCAGTGGTGACACCCTTGTTGAAGAAAGCATCTATGGACCCAGTCTGTCTTGCTAACTACAGACCCATCTTGAACCTTCCCATTGTAGGGAAGATGATTGAGAAGGTGGTGGCAGCCCAGTTGGAGAACCATTTGACCATCCATAGCATCTATGAACCTCTCCAATCAAGTTTTCGAAAGAGGCACAGTACCGAGACTGTGCTGGTTCAGGTGTTCAATGATCTCCTGATGGTGAGAGACCAGAGAAAATGGTTCATCTTGGTACTATTAGATCTGTCATCAGCATTTGAAACCATTGACCACAGGGCCTACTTGAGCTACAAATTCTATTTGTGGACTCTCTGGGATTGTTCTCAGATGGTTCACTTCATACCTCACCGGAAGAACTCAAAGGGTGGTGTCAGGGTTTTTTTTCCTCTGATCCCATCTCCCTGTTTTCTGGGGTTCCTCAGGGCTCTATATTGTCCCCCATGTTGTTTGCGGTGTACATGCTTCCCTTCAGAGACATTGTGAGACAGTAAAGGTTGAGGTTTCACTGTTACACAGATGATACCCAGCTGTACCTGTCCTTTGCACCTGACCAGGAAGGAGCTATCTCGGTATTTAACAGCTGCCTAAATGAAATCCAGGATTGGATGAGGTCCAGTTGGCTGAAGTTGAACTCTGGAAAGATGGAGGTGTTGGTATTGGATCCAGATCACCGGATGGGGGACCTATGGCTGGCACCCCATCTGGAGTGTTTTGTGGGTACGTCGAGCTACGGGTCTCTGAACGGGTGCGAGATCTGGGGGTGATATTAGATGCGGGGCTGACTCTTTGATCCCAGGTGTCAGTGATGGTAAAGTCATCTTTTTACCATCTAAGAAACATAGCCAGAATCAAGCACCTCGTTCTGTCCGGTGATCTGCCAACTTTGATCCATGCCTTTTGTGACCTCATGCCTGGACTTCTGCAACTCACTTTACCTTGGGCTTCCGGGGGTTGATATCTGCCGCTAGCATCTAGTGCAGAATTTCACAGCCCTGGTATCGATGGGTACCCCTAGATCTTCCCATATTACTCCAGTGCTGCAGGAACAGCACTGGCTGCCAGTTCAGTGGCAGATCACCTTCAAAGTCGGACTACTGACTTTTAAAGCCCTGCATGATCTGGGCCCTGATTACCTGAAAGAACTCCTGATCCCTTACTGCCCTGTGAGATCGCTCCGCTCAGCTGACGAGGGGTTGCTAGAGATTCCAAGGGTGATATTAAAATCTGCTGGGGCCTGGGCTTTTATGTTTGCGGCCCCTTCCCTTTGGAATTTTCTACCCCATTGGACAAGAGAGTGTATGACCGTGGGGAGTTTTAAACAGACTCTTAAATCCTTTTTGTGGGAAAAGGCATATGGTTTTACTGCTCATTAATTGTTTTGTGTGTTTTATAATATTACTTTTATATCTTTGTTTCTGTATTCTGTATTTTATCTTATTTTATTGGAATGCGCCTTGACACTTGAAAGGCACAATATAAATGAAAATATTATCTGTGGAGGTTATGATTTTGGATATATTGTGGCAGGATGTTTTTTGCGTCTCTCAAAAGTGAAATTTTTAAAATATTGCCTGGCACATCTGTCCATCTTCTCTACCCCGCTCCTGGACTCCTTCCTCCTCCCCCATGAAGCTCCTGAACGAGCCTTTTGTTTTGTTAAATTCCCACCTGCAATCTTTGAGCAGACCTCTCTGCAGGAATCCTCTCTCTCCCTTCAGGCCCACTATTTGCATCTGCTTCTGCCCTGAGCACTAAACTGCCCAGGGCCCTCCCACCAATTTACCTGAGCTTTGTCTGTTTTTTTTTAAACTAACAGCCTGCCTTTTCCTGCTCTTTTTTAGCCACAAGCCCAAATTGGGCTCTACACTTCAGCCAAGCGGCCTCGGCATGGATCCTTGCCAGTGGCGCACCTCTATCAGCCCACCCCCGCCCTGACCAAGGAAAGCAGGTACGATCAGACAGCTCCTAGCCCGGAGCTGCCAGGCTTCAATCCCCATAATTTCACTGACTCCTGGGGACTGTAGCCACTTCCTGATTGGACACTGCAGATCCCCACTGAGAAAGCAAGTGCTCAAGGCACCTTTTTCAAATCACAGCTCGGCCACTGCCTTGCTCTACTACTCTCTGGACAGGTTTCTCGGTAACCCCCACCTCCCTTCTTTATTAAATACACTTCCACACTGATCCCTTCCCCCCCGAGGCCTCATACTAGTCAATTACAGCAACTCTTTAAAGGGACTCATCTCTCCTGCAACTTCTTAAAGGGGCGATCCTCTCTCGTGCTCAAATCTGACAAATACTGCTGACTGCCCTATCTTAATCACACACTTTCCAACAGCCTCCCTCTACCAGTGCCTTACCACTGCTCTACCCCTGGGCATAGTTTCTTCTACCACACTCAGCTTTGTACCCCACTTCCCTGTTCCCTCACTGATTACCATTCTGTCACCTTCCCTCTTTCTTGCCGCCAGCATGGAGTGTTCTAAGTGGTTTCACCTCCCACTACTTACTCTCACTCCTTGTTCTTCTCCTCTGACCCTCTCTGATCAACTCCCCTCCCTCCCTCCAATCCCACTCCCCACCAGTTTTGCCCCAAATCCTTTTCACACCCTCCCTCATTTCACACCCTCTCTCATTTCTCACTCTCCCCTCATCCCACACCTCCTCGACCCCCTTCCCCACCCCCCACTTGCACATCCAAATTCATCCCTGCCCTTCCCCATGCAAACCCCTTTATCAGCCTTTGCCTGTTCCTTGAGTTCTCTCCTTCCTATCACAGCCATATCTTTTTCATCCACCACTACCCCAGGCTATACTCCACCAAGCTGTCTTCACTTGCAAACCACAGGCACTTAAGGCTCCTCCTCCTACTACTCCTGATCTCAGGCTCCATTCACCCCAACCCTGGCCCCACACCCTCTACTTATTTCACCCCTCACTCCTCCCTCAAACCCACTAAACAGTTCACTTTTGCTCACCTTAATATGCAAAGCCTTTTGGCAAAAAAACAAACAAAAAAAAGACAACTTCATTGACTCCTGGGTGACAGCTAGCGTTTTTGATGTCATTGCTCTCACCAAAACCTGGCTGAAGGATGACAAATCCCCCAATTAAATCCTCCTTTAAGGTTACTCAGTCTTTAGAAAAGACAAGGTGGGGAAGCATGGGGGAGGCTCCAGACTTCAAAGCTCCCACCACAATGCTATCTGCTTTGCCTCTGGTCTCCCTAAACTCACCACTGTGACCTTTATAAGCTCACTAGTTGGCTCTTCCTTGAGGCCCACCTCAACTGCAAGATGTCAATTGTCAATGTCAATGTCAATTTTATTTAAAAAAAAGACGCCCAATCCCAAAGGCTCTGGGCGCCACACAAAACTATACAGTGTGTCATACCATATACATTCTTTAAAATAACATACATAAAATTCAATTTCCAAAAGCCTGCATAAATAAAAAGGTCTTCAGATGGCTCTTGAAAGCCTCTATTGTAGGGGCCTCTCTCACTTCCAACGGCAGTGAGTTCTAGAGAACTGGAGCAGCAACTCCAAATGATCGGTCTCCAGCTGATTTCAATCTCACTCTCGGGACTTTGAGAAGGCCACTATTAGAGGAGCGGAGATCACGGATAGAGGTGGACGGTACCAGGAGATCAGAAAGGTAACCAGGGCCCTGTCCATGTAGGGTCTTATAGGTGAGAAAACCCACCTTAAACAATACTCTCCACCTGACTGGCAGCCAGTGCAATTTGCGCAATACCGGAGTAATATGACTGAACTTACTTTGTCCAGTCAAAAACCAGGCAGCAGCATTTTGCACTAGCTGCAGTCTGTGAAGAGAAGTTCCAGAGACCCCGAGATAGAGGGCATTACAGTAGTCAAGCCTAGAAGTGACTAAGGCATGTACCAAAGTAGGGAGGTCCAGAGCCGGAACAAGGGGCTTAATCCTGGCAATGTTTCTCAGATAAAAAAAACAGGAACGAACCACAGAGGATACTTGAGCCTCCATGGACAAATTCCTGTCAAAGATCACACCAAGATTACGCACCCATGGGGAGGCCATCAATGACACAGCTCCTAGCACAATGCCAGTCACAGAGTCAGAGGCCATCTCATCACGCAGTCTGTTCGACTCCACTACTAATACCTCAGTCTTGTTAGGGTTCAGTCGCAGCCAGCTGGAAGACATCCAGTCATTTATCTCAGCCAGACAGATATTTAACACATCCACTGCATTTGATGTTCCTGGGGCAAAGGAAAGGTATAGTTGAGTATCATCAGCATAGCAATGAAAACTCAAACCATACCTCCTAATGATCTCCCCTAGGGGCAGCATATACACTGCAAACAGCATAGGAGCCAATACCGAACCCTGAGGGACTCCACACGGAAGGAGGTAGGGTGCAGATGAGAAATTACCCATCACAATCGGCTGCCTCCTGTTAGTAAGAAATGACTCAAACCATTTGATGACAACACCGGTGAGTCCGCATAACTCCCTCAGGCAGAAAAGCAATACACTATGGTCCACAGTATCAAATGCTGAAGAGAGATCGAGGAGAACAAGAATTGTCTTGTCCCCCCTATCTCTAGCCCTGAGGAGGTCATTTTGCACCCGAACTAATGCAGTTTCAGTGCTATGTCTGGCCCGATAAGCTGACAGGAAGGGATCATACAACTCGTGGGTCCTGAGATGTTCCCCCAACTGAAGTGATACCACCTTCTCAACAATCTTTCCCAAAAATGGAAGATTGGAGATAGGACGGTAATTTGTCCTAATCTCCGGGTCCAGAAAAGCTTTCTTTAAAAGGGGTCTCACCAAAGCCTCCTTCAAGGCATCCAGAAAGACATCCTGACTCAAGGAGCACCGGACAATCAGGGCAAACACTGGGCCAACAGTGTCAATGCACCTCATCAAGAAGCGCATTGGCACGGGATCCAGTTCACAAACGGTATACCTCAGATTGGCCACTATCTCAGTGACCTCACGAACCTCCACTGGCCTAAACTCCCCCCACCCAGAGAGAGTGCTCTTAGAACACGACTGGCAACCACTGACAGCAATGATATTACTGGCTGAGGAGACCTCCCGGCGGATCGCAGACACCCTGTCCGAGAAAAACCGAGCAAATTCCTCACAATCCTCATTCGAAGAAACTCTTCCGGGCTGAAGACAGAGTGGATGGAGAAGTCTATCGACAGTCCGGAAAAGTGAGGCTGGTCGGCTTCTCCCAGCAGCAATCTCCAGAGACAAAAATATTGTCTTCTTTCAGTTGATTGCCTCCTGATATGCGCAATAATGCGCACACAGGACCAGTTTGTCAGCCCCCAGACGGGATTTCCTCCAGCGACGCTCTAATCTCCGACCCAGCCTCTTCATTTCCCTGAGATCGCTATCATACCAAGGCGACCTCAGGTAAGAAGTTCTGGGTCGTACACAGACAGGTGCGAGGGAGTCGATGGCGCCAGATAGTACCTCATTATAGGCATCTACCCCTGCGTCAACTGCTCTGACGCATGCATCACACACCCTGATAAATCAACTGCTGCCAAATAACCCTCAGGGGTAAGATCTTTTAACGGGCGGCAGCGAAATATCTCAGGAGGGGAAGAATTCACGACGGGAGCACTAAACACGAACCTCACCTTGCAATGATCAGACCAAGCCACTCGACCAACGTCGAGATTAGCGATCTCAAGTCCCAGTGAGAACACCGGGTCCAATGTGTGGCCATCCTGGTGAGTAGGCACGCCGACAGACTGCACCAGCCCCAAAAGGGACATACTCTGCAGTAACTCATCGGCGCACCTTTGTCCTCTATCCTCGGCCCAAACATTGAAGTCCGCAAGAAAAATACATCTTGGGGAATTCAATGTTTCACCAGCAACAAACTCGGCGAATTCCTGCAGGAACCCCCCCATCGGTCCAGGAGGGCGATGGATGAGGAGGATCCTGCAGCCAACACTGAGTCCTCCTCGAATGGCCATTCATTCAAATGAACCTGGGGTTCCCACCGGGTGCACGGTGAAGTCCAGGCTCAATTTAAAACAAATAGCTACACCACCTCCCCTACGGTTTTCTCTGGGGCAGTGCACCACAGTATAACCTGGGGGGACTGCAGCCTCAAAAACAGGGCCAGCATCATCCCCCACCCAGGTCTCTGTAATGCATGCCAGGTGGGCGATGAAACCAGAGGCCAGTAATAGCATCTTGTTTCTGATCGACCTGGTTGTATACAGCATCTGCCAGAGATATTAAGGGTGATGCATCCCAAGGTCACCTGTCCACATGGCCTGGTGGCCCCCCTGGAAATAGGCACCAACCATGTCTGGCTTCTTCTAGGTGCTCTATTTATTCCAGGGTGTCTTCTGGACTTAACCACCTCGATCATCTGAACAACCTGCTCCTGGTCATCACACAGCGCATGCGAAAAGCAATCCCCACTAATCCCCACTTCCCTACAACGTCTGATAATAATATCAGATACAGGGAGGGGGATAAAAGGACGCAGCACATGCAACTGTGAGTTCCCATAAACAATTCTAGGCTCCAAGAGCCGTCTGTCAAAAAACCTACATATGTCTAAATAAGATGGCCACCTTCTTCTTCAATCTCTCCCATGGACTGCTCCCTGATTGCCTCTCCTTTCTGTTCCAGACAGCCGCCACCACCAGGACCACTAGGACTGCCCTCCACTCTCTTTCACTGTTCCTCTCTGCCGGACCACTCAAGGCCAGAATATACTCTTTTATGGGACCCAAGCTCTTCAACCATCCCTCCAGAACTAAAACTCTGTCCCTCCACAAATGCCTTCAAACACAATATCAGGAGACATTTCTCTCCCACCTGCACCTGCTCACAGCCCTAATCTGGCTTCCCTTCTGCACTCTTTTCCCCTCACTCTCTGGTTATCCTTCTCTGGTGCTTGACCTCTCTTTCTAGCACTTGTAGCATGGTTAATTCACCTAGGCTAGTTTTTAGAATGCACTTGAATTTTTTGGTTCCTACTGTTATACTATGAGGGTGTACAGCATAGGGCTTCAAGATCTGTATCTGGGCTAAAAGGTATTCCCTATGCTGATAGGTTGGAATGCTTAAATCTTTACTCCTTACATTACAGAAGGTACAGAGGAGATCTCTGTATGCTGTATAAACTTATGGGGGATACCAAACTATGAGAAGAACTAGGTTTTACTTTTAAAACCAGTTGGACTAGTAGCAGGGGACATAATAAGCAATTATTTATGTCAAAATGGAATACTAATTTAAAGAATTAAAGGTTTACCTGAAAGGTTGTTTCCTTCTGGAACAACCTCCCTCCTATAGTAGTTGGCAGCAAAAATATGGATACTTTCAAGGTTAGATTGGACACAAGGGCATAGCTACCGATACGCCAGACATGCCATGACATGTAGCAGTAAAGCCAAGGGGTAGCAGAAGCCAGATGTCCTACCTGCATTCTTTTGTTTCTGTTTTTTTTTTCCCGCAGGCTTTTCCCGGCACTTGGAGGCTTTTTTGATCTGAGGGGGGGCAGAGTCCCGTGACTCATCGGACCTGATTGTGGAATATGTTGCCCACTTCAATCAGATCCGCGTACAGAATGGAGGCGTGGCACAAGGATAGAAAGGGGTGGAGCGGGGTCGAGCTGGCTGCTTAAATTCAAGCGGAAATCTGTGCACAGTCACTAGTCTGCAGCAGTCACTTTGGAACATGTTGGTGTGGCATTGCTGCTGGCTGCACTACAGACGTGTTGCGGCTGTCATGGATGGTCTCAGGTGGAGTTCGGTCAGCCGGGTGATTGTTGGACTGTGGGAGAGTCGGAGGAGAAACTTCAGGACTCAGGAGCGCTGGAGCGAGTGGAGCCTGACTCAAGTGGAGGAGGGTTTAGTGCAGCAGTGTTGTTCTGTGCTGCAGCTTTGTCTAGGACTCGGAGTCGGTCAATAATCATATCGCTACTTGGATGCCACCGAGCCAAGCCTGCCAAGGTCAGAGAGGAGTGCTGCACTGCAGTGTAGCCACGTTGTGGCGTGTGCACAGTGCAAGATCTGGAGAGCGAGTGGCGGCGAGAGTGACTCTGAGGGTACTGAGGCTGAGTAAGTTATTTATTTTCTGGAATCCTGATGTTTTGGGATAGGAAGGGAGGGGTGTGCTGGATGGATTTGAGGGGGGAGAAAAGAGACTCAAATCCAAGTTTGGTGAAGCGCCAGGTTGGCATGGGAGGGGTGGTCTCTGCCGCGGCTGATGGAGGGATGTCAGGAAAGCACCAGGACTGTGCGTCGGCTTATCATTAAAAAATTTTAGCAGCTTCAGCAGTTTGCCTCCCACTGCAGTTAGACACAGACTGACTGGGCTTAAGAACAGCCCTTTCTGTTCAGTCAAGGATCCCAGCTCATCTTTTGTCTATTGTCATGTCAATCTATGGCCAGCACAGAGGACCATATCTCAGCAGTTCATTAGCCACAAAATCATGCCAGGATTTCTGGAGTTCTCCTGTGTCCTAAGAGCTCCTTGCAGTTCCTTTTTCAGGTTGTGAAGCCCGATTGGAAGAAGTTGTTAACCCTGACCCCTGTTGCCATGGTAAGGGTGGTCATGGTGTACAAAGGTGGCAGCACGCTATGTGAGGTGGGGGCACAGTCTCCAATTGTTTATTTAAAATAAATTATTTGTTGCCCCTGAGGTGGTTGGGGCAGGTTGTGCTAGCAGTATGGTTCAGTTGGGTGGCTGATCATGGAATCTCTGATCCTCTTGCAATCATGATTTCTTATTTCATTGTCAGCAGCAGTTGGCACCTTAGATTTGTGGTGATAACTGCATGTGTGCAGCTGCAGGAGGTGCCAAATGATCCTGGCTCCCTCTCCACTACTAATCCTCATCAGCAGTGCTTGGAAGCAGCTTCCAAGCCTGCCATGGTGGGGCATGGCTCAGTGGAGCCAAACAGGTAAGCCCCCACACAGTGGAGGAGGGGGGGGATTACAAATATAAAATATTCAATCAGTGTTTGCCAGTTTGGGTCATTTAATAACATTTGTAAAAACATCCTCTTCTTGCTGCATGGCCTTTCCTTCCATGCCCCTGCTGTATTTCTGATGGCATGCAGTATGATCAGCAGACATCCATTTGCCAGAATGCCAGTGTACAGTGCAGTAAAAAAGCAGTGCTGAATGCACTGGAGAGAGCTCTTTTTTATTGCTTTGTGTACTTGTATGAAAGCATGAGCCATGAAAACACTCAGTTTAGCGCTACCTGATGCTAAATCAATCATGGTGCTTTTGCAGGTCATTTGAATGTGGAGGTTAGTTGCTGTTTGTCTTTTTTGTCAGCGAATGGTGGGTTGCATTATTTTTGATCTTTTCACATTATTCTTGACCTTTTCACATTCTGTTGTAGAGCACAGTCCCATGTAACCAGGTTTTGACCAACGAGGAGGCCAAGTTGGTTAGATACCCTTGATCAAGCTATTTAATCTTTCAGGTCTAGCCCAGCCCAGCTGAGTAACAGGTGTAAGCACAGCAAGACAAATATAGGAAGAAAGAACACTGTAGTTAAAGTCTGAATAACAAGAATTAGAGATGCAGTGAAGTTATACTCCACCCGCAGATGCAGCATGAAGTCACCAACTTCGCCACTGCAAATATTCTGCAATGTTTTCTAAGAACTTTGCCTAATTTCACTGTTCTCTCATATGTGAAGTCCAAGCCTAAAGTGCAAAGTTGCAAGGCCACAAAATGCTTTGTAGATATCAAGTTACCAGCCAACACACCCAGGAGTTCAGAGATTAACATTGATGTTTGTGTGTTATCATGGTCTGATTCCACTACTTCTGCTTTGACATTGAAAATTGACTGCCTCATGGGAGGGGTGGTCTCTGCTGCAGCTGATGGGGGGATGTGAGGAAAGCACCAGGACTGTGAGTCGGCCTATCATTAAAAAAGGGAAATAAAAGAAATAACTATTTTAAACAACAAGACAGCAAGATGAATAAATCTATGCAGGAAGAGGAAGGATGTTTGACAGTCAGTGAGGGTTTTGAGTATTTGTAAGAGGGGTTACTTTAGTACCGTTGGATTCGTTTCGACATTGCAGCTGCCTGGTTTTAGCATTTTGATGCCTTACTGAAAGCGATCCAGGCTGGAAAACACGATTGAAATAATGATGTCCCATTGTAAACCTGCATATTGGTGAGAATGGTATGATGAGCCTATGGTACCGGAGTGTGCCTGTGCAGTACAGACAATGTCAGATGGAATGAGTCCCCACCATGTAGGCTTTTGTAAAAAAAGCAAGCTTCTACAGACATGTGGCACCCACAATCAAAGAAACAAAGAAGTATTTTTAGAAGACAGAGAGACACGATTCATGTATTCAAGAGGAATAAATCAGAGTTGCCAGAATAATTTTATTTTCAGAGGGTTCCAGAGCAGGATATCCTGTCTTTATTTGTATGCTGTGTTGCAGTATTTGAATCCTATTCCAACCCTTTGGAAAAGTGCCTTGTTTACCTAGGGAGGGCTAGGCAGGTATGCAGAAGGCTTACTGTTGTGTTAGGTCTCCCCTTTTGATGTCTGTGAATTTGTTTAAGAACCAACCTTACCCTATTCAACTGGAACTACAATTCAGGTGTTTATAGTAAAATTAACGTTATCAATCCTATATGTAATATTTGCTCAAGGTATTTGTCATTGCATTCTGTAGTTATGGGGGGGGGCTAGGTATTTCCAGTCCTCTTCCAGTTTGATCTATGGTGATCTATTATGCAGCCCACCTATGACAGACTACAGACTAATTTAAAATGAAGTAAGAGACACACTCTTTAGTATCTTAGTATGCTTTACTTGCATTGAACCGAGGTTAATTTCTTCAAATGGCTGCATTCTTTCCATGGATCTTTAAATGGCACGGTGGATGCAGTAGCATTTTGTGCAGCTTAGTAGAGAGACTTTCCAGCATCAAGTGAAAACTTTTTAAAATATGATCTTCAGATGCAATTCAGACTGTGTGTGGAATAATGTTATGGACAGGAGAGCATTACATGGAGACTATTGGTTGGGCAACCGTCCACAACCAGCCTGTGCTACCACAGAGGGGTTTTGATGGCATTAGCCCTTGAGAGGGCTAATGTCAGGACTCTGTGGTGGCAACACAGACTGGTTGGGCATTTGGCTGCTCAACCAGTACTTTTTATAGTGTATTTTTACAGAAAAGGTAAAACAAAAAGTTGGCCCAGTGGCATGTAGGGTTAAGGCAGCGATGCCGTACCTCCTGCCACACTGGCGACCCATGGTCAAGATGCGAGTGGGGTGCTGGAGGTTGGCCAGGGAGGGAAAAGATAGAGTGTCCGGGGTGGGGATGGAGTCCGCTGCTTGACTGGTCCCTAGCGGTGGTTGGGGGCCAGCACAATGGACCCACACAAGGGGGCAGAGCTGAGCTAGACATGCAGCATGCCGCATACAGAAGCATTTGTACGGCTTGGCCATTGGTGTCATTGCATGCCTTGGCTCTGCGCGTGGGGATGGGAAAACTGGAGGAGAAAAGATGTTAACTGGCGGTATGAAGCCAGTCTGCCCACCACACTGGGTAAGCTGGTACCTCAGTTGACAAGCGGCAATGGCCGGCATGACACCTGGTGATGGTGATGGGAGGGCCGGTTGGCGTGGGGGATAAATTTATCAAAAAAAAAAGTGTGTGTATGTATGCATGCATGCATGCATGTATGCATGTATGTATGTATGTATGTATATATGTATATATGTATGTATATATGTATATATGTATGTATATATATATATATATATATATATATATATATATATATATCTCCACAGCTGATGTATGTGCAGGGATTTCCACAGCTGATTTTAAAAGCCTCTCATGGAGTTTCTAATCTGCTGGAAAACTATTGCATCACAGAAGAGTACAGTGAAGTTCCACAAAATTTGAACAGCTGGTGCAGAAATCCATACTGAACAACCACTCTCTTCACTAGAAATTTGTGACACCAGAGATGTAAAAAAACCAAAAGGGTTACTCTGCTACTTACAAATAATTGCTGGTTTTGTAACCAAAGTTTTGAGGACAAAAAAAACCTTGCACAGTCCTCCGTCTATCAGTTAGTAGTTGCAGAATGTAAATGAAACTCTGTATTGATTACTCAAGCATAGGAGAGGGGACAGCTATGACAAATGCCATAATACACTATTTATAAAACACATTCGTGTGTTATGGATTTTAAAAACATTCAGTTTTGTTGAATTATTTACACCAACCAGTAATTATATTTCCTGTAAAATGGCAAGGAAAAAACCTAGTAATTTCATTGGCCAAGAGGTTTTGCCAGTCACACAGTCAGATGCCAAATCTTATTTTTTTCTCAAAAAAACTACTTAGATCTATTTTACAAGTGTAATAAGCCCCTTCAGGGTGTGCATTATAGCATTTAATGCACTTCCTAGCGGCGTACAGCTGCTTGGCCTTTGCCTTACTACACCCCAGGGTGTGCATTAAAAGTATGCAATAAGACATGCCAGGGTGTGTAATCATGAGGGAATAATTGCATGACTCAAATGTGTTGGGCATGAGGCATGTGCCTTTAAACACCTGAGAACAAAATGCAATATTCACCATAATTACACACCCCTGAAGTATCTTATTACACTTATAACATGCATCCTACCTAAAAATGTAAGAGCAAAAAAGTAGTTTATGGTTTTAAGCTGGAATACACTATTTCAAGTTATTTTCCTATGGAGAAGAAAAAATCCTTTGGTGGTACAACAGTTTCGGAGCTGGCCATTGCAGCATGAGATGCGCGATGCCATTGTAGCTGAACTGGTGCACAGACTACAGGAGTAGAGGAGTGTAATTATGGCTGGATAATTACACTCCTGTACTTCTCTTTTAGCCAATCAGGATGCTTGGTTCTTTACACAGGCTATTAAATCCAATAATGTACACCCAATTGTGGTGTATTACTTAATTTTCTGTGTTTATGCAACATTAGTGGAGATACAAATGGCAAGATCACAAGTGATATCTTTGTAGCGAACCTAAAGATAGCATGATGTCTTGCTATTGTGGTCACAGTTTAAGGACTGGGCCACTGCTACATTTGTTGCCTACTGGCAACCTGTCAAGAGTATTATTGGGGCACCTGAGTTCACTGCTCAGATGCCATGGGGCTTTTGTTAGTCCCACTGGCAAGACTAAAAGTGCTGGGGATGGAGAATTTTGTGTAGCCCCACCAAGACTCTGTCACACTGTCCTGAAATCCATCCATTTTGCCTCTTTGATGGAAAGTTTTAAATCAAACTGAAGATCTGGCTATTTAGATAAGCTTTAACATCAGATTAATAGCTATAATTTATATATTCATGTCTGTCACTTGAAAGAATGTGCATTTTTGGGGGGGAATTGTACCGTGGTCTGAGCTCTGGAAAGACACTACAAAAATAATCATTCTATCTTATATCGTGAAGGTTGGTTTTAACACAGTGGACTATAAACCAGTTGGAGAGTAGTTTTCACAATGCTGGCGGCAGCAGCACTGCAGTCAGCAGTTGAAATCAATCACAGAGCTGCTACCACAGAGTCTTGTATAATGAGTTATTTGCCTGGTTACTAAGCTAGAAGACATAAGATATTTGGTGCATATTCTTACTGAAGTGGTTATTCTACTCTGCGTAATCAAAAAGTGCATGATATGTATTGAGGGTGTGCAAGTGCCTTTTTTCAAATACTTGTGTGAGTAGTCTATTTGGCACCCAGAGATAGCTGGGTTCTCATTATGTGTTACTCAAGTATTTGGTTAGAAAAAAATTAAAACCTTCTATACCTCCCCAGTGGCCACAGCAAGACAGTAGTCCTTCCTCTTGCAGCCTGGAGCATAAAGTCAAACTGTGCCCTCCATATAGCTGCAGTGCATCGAGGGTAGCTAGTGCACAATAGATGGGGACACACACTGTTGTGCCCCCAAAGATGTCAAGGGACCATTGTTGAATCAGTTAACGGTGTTGGAGGCTTTTATGAAGTGTGGAGGGACTGTTGTAATGGGGAGAGTGTGTACAAGTCCGGGGGACCCAGTCACCCGACATGGTGATATCTGAATCTGAATACAAATCCCAATATTCCCCCACTTGAGGGTCTCAGATCTGGATCCAAATATTGGGACCTGTGCATATTGCTAGTGCTGGGCACTTGTGATGGGATGGTGTGGATCTTTGTTCCCTACAGGTGAGTGGATGAGATGGAGTGGTGTACAGCAAACCTCTCCACAATATGGCAGAGATGATGTGTAGTGAGTTCTCATTTATGTGTTTCATTACATCATTTTTAAATTGTATCATTGGGTGGGGGTGCCCACTGCACCCCCCATCTTAAAGTATAATTGTAGTTTGTTATAACTCAGCCATAGAACAAATTATGGGCATGTGGGGGCCTCCTTCTGGTCCGAAGGACTTGAGAGGTGTGTTGGGGTGTGTATTTTGTTCAAGTATGCCATGTCACAAACAAGTGGAGATTTAGCCAGGCAGGGCTATATACTAGATTTAGATAATGGAGGAAGGAACCTCTGTCTTTGTAACATATACGCCCCACAGACAAAGGCAGTGAGGATCGCTTTCTTTCAGAAGTTACCATGTCCCTACCCAAACACCAGTAAGCTAGTAGTGTTAAGAGGGGATTTTAATGGTAGGTTATTTCTGAATGAGAGGTAGGAATCCCAAAAGGTCTATAGTGGCACAGTGTATCTGTAAGACATATGATTAGAACTGCAGGCCTGCATGAAGGCCTTGCTATTTTGTTTGCAGGTAATCCTACAACTGTCACAAAAGAAAATCTGCATACTACAAGTGATTTTCTTTTGCTACTGCAGTATTGCATGTGACTACAGCAAGGACAATCACAATAGAGTGAAACCTCAGATCACTCGGCAGTACTTTGCCATGTTATACCAGAACAGCCCTGCCCCTTAGAGATAACTCATACAAATTAAATGCCACACTATTAGAACGAAATGATGTGATGTGACAGTGTCCAATCAAGTCTGTCATTGGTACTCCAACATTAGAGAACTGGCAAGAGTGTATTAAAAAAATCTGAAGCTAAGTTAATTTTGTGGAAAAATAGGCACTCTCAAAACAAAAGAGAGCCTTCCTGATATGTACCCATCTGATTCCATGTTTCTTTATGTTACATCAGTGTACCAACTTCCAGTGGAGTTAGAAACAAAACTATATGGCCTTTTTCCCAGGGGGTACTTTGGGAAAGCAGGCTCAACCCTGTTAAGAGGGATATTACTTATAGGGACAAGAAAGATGCTGGGGTTAAGATGATAAACCCAGTAGTCTTTTAACAATATTTTTATATTATAATATCACCCCGGTCCTAGTAGGAGCAGCGAAACCCTAGACCCTGCTGTTAGAAGTTTGCCTTCTTCCATGGTTTATGGAATTGCAGAGTGGGGAATGGGTGAGCCCATTTAAAGGGAACATACATGCAATGCCACAGTATATTCAGACTGTTTAAGGTAAACTAAAGCAAAATAAATTGTCATCTGAGGCAGTGAAGTCTGGTGCCAGGAAACAGATGTACGCCCACATCTTGGTGATCTGCTTTTCTCCACCTTTAGAACTAAAGTTTTTGCCTAGTAGGGGGTTATAGAGTGGTAATTAGCCAGTTGGTAATAAATGAATCCCCAACTGGATGTGGGATATTAACTGGTTGGGAGTTCATGGGTGAACGGCAGTCAAAGATTCCCTGAAGCATAAGAAATAGAGAGAAGATACTGTCCTCGAACCACATGCAGAGGGGTACCAGAGAACCAACAGCACTTCCTTTTTGACTGCCCATATGCCAAGGTTTTTAGAATATGTTAAGTCAGTCTTACAAAGAGCCTCTGTTTCAACAGGTTAATTACCAGGTGGTAGTCTTGGGACTGTTTCATGGCCCTTATGGACAGTTTCATAAGACCACTGTGCAGTTGTATTTCACAAGCTGTAAACACTATCTGTGGCAGACTAGATGCACTGTCACATTACAGCAGAAATACATTGCCCCACATGTTGTGCTGGAGATGATTCATAGAGCCTTACAGAAAGTATATGAAAAAGAGCATAACGTTTGCCTCTGTATGTTTTTAGGAATTTATGGAAGGAATGTTATTGGTTACAGGAAAAGAAGGGAGTGAAATAATGTAGGCTTGAAGGTGCATGGCACATGTCTATTTTTTGTTAAATTTGTGCCTGGGTTTCTTTTTGATTGCATAAAATAATAATTCTGGACACTGAGAACCCTGTGTGTATAAGATATAGCTGAATATTGTTGTACTGTTTGCATGATTCTTTATTTAAAAAATAACCCTTCTTAAGACCTTTTTATTTAAACAAGCATTTTCAGAAAAGTAAAATTGTGTTTTAAATTTCTGAGGATTTTAATATAGTATAGTTGCCTTGGTGAAATGTAATGTATTTTTCTCTGCATTTACTCCGGCTCTGCTGCTGGTGGTTGTGCCACTGAGGTGATTGGGGTCCGGGGAACGGTGTAAAGATCCCAAAGTCTGTTGCAGAAGTGTGCATTTTCCCCACATTATTCTGGGGAAGGGACATGGTTGCTGTCCAGGTGATGAAAAGAACATCTACCCTGTATACTCCTGGTTACAAGTGACATGGAACAGCTGGACTGTATGCGTGCCCTTTATTTCGAGGGAAGGGGTGTGACGCTTGGCCAGCTGGTTATGATTATTGTATGATATTGGTATTATGAATCAATCAATGGTCAATGTATGAAATGTCAGTCTGTGAGATTTGGCTTTGAATTACAAGGTCAGCAGCAGAAACCACAGGATGTAATTAAACTGACCAGGGGAACAAATTCATTAACTTCCTTCCAGTGGGCATATTACTTGTTATGACGAGCTAAGTCTTTTGAAGTTGAAACAAAATCTAATGTTTATGTCAGGAAAGAAAGGGTACTCTGGATGTTCTATCAAGTTTAACACCTAAATGACAAATGCCAGGATCACTAAGCTCAAGGGAAAAATGGTTGAGTCATTTAGGAAATGTATTTTTTGACACATTATTTAACATGCCTCCTGGTAAGGCATGTTTATAATCCTATATTCTAAAAGAAGGAGCTAGATGACTCAAGTGGCTGTGGTTTTGAGCATTGCTAGTGTGAGATGTTTCTCTGCTGACTCATTTTTGAGCACCCAGGCCAGTAATAAAGGTTATGTCAGTGCTATTGCGGTTCTTAATTTTATGAACCTGCAGAGGCCAGCAGGCCATTTGGTGAATCGCGCATGCTCATATTGCATAGGACACAGCTTGAGCAACTGTTAATGGCCCCAACCTCAAATCCTCCCTAAACACAATCCTTGCCTTTCCCATGCCTATCCCCAGTCTCTCCTACAGCTAAAGCTGACCACTGTCTTCAACAGGATTACCCCTTCCATTCTGGCTGTGCTTTTTCAAAGTGTCCACCACCCACTCTGAAGTGCTTCTGAACTTCTCTCCGACTTAAGCCTCCCATCTATCTGCTTAAGACTGCACCCTTGTGTTATGGTTGCCAATCATTCAGCATAAAGACTCCTCATCCACTTTATTTATCCCTCTCAAGTACTTGAGGGCAAATCATGTCCTCTTTCTCATCGCTATTGCATCTCTTTAGGGAGTACATGTTCAGTGCCCTTAACCTGACTGGGAAATAGACTGGCCCCCACACTTTTGCACTAGCTGACCAGTTGTACTTGAAATTTTACCTTTTTCAGGAGACCAGCAGAAGCCTGAAGTGCTGCTAGATAATGCAAAGGAAGAGTTTGCATAATGCATGGCATCTGCCATTGTTAACTTACTTTTGTTCCCAAAGGCCAGAATGGTTTCCATTAACCTTACCTAAGCAATGCATTCTCTTGCTTACAGTGCCTGCTTCTGCTATGCTGTTAACCATTACTTACTGTTGTCATGGAACCTCGGTCATTTTGTTATAAAATAAGTTGCACAAGGCCCAGGCAGTTGAATACTGAAACACGAGTGCATCAATGTTTATTCTGTCATGGGCTAATACTATAAACAAATATTCCATCTTTAATGCAATGGGAACTTTCATAGCATTACAACAGTCACACAAACATCATCCTGCAACAATAATTGTAAATGCAACATATTAAGCAGTCTGGTGCTGGCTGGTCATGGGTTGACTGGTAGGAGTTTCACGGGCAAAAGCACTGCACAGGCATCCATAGATTTCAGTTGGCACAGGCATGTCCAGCAGATAGCAGCCATTGTAGACACTGTAAGAGAAAACTAATTTCAGTCATACAGAACTGTTCATTTTGTATACTCATTGGAGGAGTCTCTAGGGACTTGTGAAAAGTGTTCTCAGAAAAACGGGTCAAAATAGTTTTTTAGCCACTAGCAAACAGGGCTACTAACTGGGGAAAACCTAGTAGCCCCATAGACATTTCCATCAGCCAAGCTGATGTATTTACTGAAATGTGTTCTGCAGTACAAAGCGCACAAGGCTAACAAACTTAATGGCCTGATTCAGAATACACCAGCATTTTGACCTCTGAAAAAGGAATCCTGATTGTACTGATTTGTTATATCATTGACATTCATGAAGCATTAAAAACCAACGTCATCCTATCTTATGACATTGTAAAACTTTGGAATGCAATTGGTAATAAGGGCTCCCTGTACCACTTGTATATTATAAACTCACAATTAGTCATTGAGTTGCCACCATCATTTCAAAAACATGCTGCTTAATTGGGGCATGGTACCCCCTTTGGATTAATCTACAATACAATGGTTAGCTAAAATTGGAATTGGCTAGCTACCATTACTCACAGTGGCCCCAGCCGATCGGCTTGATCCCACTACATCTGGTTTGCCTTTTTGCATCTCTTGTCAGACATTCTTGATTTGCACTAGTCAGGCTATTAATTCATTTTTTGTTTTGCCTTATTAAAGGCAGGGGTCAGCTGTGGTTACACAGGAGCAGCGTTGAATACACATTGGTCAGAAGCTCCACGTCAGTGAACAATCTGTCCACTATATCAAGGTACAGTACAGTCCTTCAATCTCCCTTTCAAGCATCTGCTGTATTTGCATGTCTGTCCAACAGTCCTATTATTGCATTTCTAAGGCTAATCTCTTCATTGACAAGATGGAGGCTGGAAAATGCAAGCAGCCATCTGGAGCACATGTCTGAAAGGCAAAACGTGCCAGAATGGAGGAAACTGCAAAGATGTGTAGGGTGATGCAGTCCTTCTTCACTCGAGGTTCATCAACCTCTGGGTGAGAAATGCATACTTGACAATGCATTGTATTATAAAGAGCACTGGCAGTTGTTTGGCGCAGTACATTTAAAGTTGGAGGATTTGTGTGTTTCAGGGTTGACAACACGGAGCCACAGCCCAGAAGTGCCACAGAGAATGCATTGGATAACTGTGCACCGCTCATGAGAGATGACAGAGAAGTTGAAGATTCAACATTGCATGCAGTTATTGAGGAAGCTAATGTCACCTGTCATTTATTGGACACCTCTGAAGAACTTGTCCTTGACAGCTGTTCCCTGGATGAACCTACCTTGATGCAAGCTGTCCAGAATCAGAGCAGTTCCCAGGAAGAACCCACCATTGATGCTTTGCAGACAACCAGCTGTCCACTGGAAGTAGTGGTCACTGCAGAGGCCCCAACTAAGAGCATCTCCCGGGAACTGGATCAGAATCCCTGTAGCACTGAAGACCTTGGCTGTTTTAATTGGGCACATCTTACAGATGCTGAAAAGAAGCAAATTCTGGAAACACAGTGGCTACCACCACTAGAGTTTCACTTTCCAGGGTGTCTGATGGGTCCTGAAGGCCTGAGCCAGCATTTCAGACATTTTAATGCACAGCTGTTGAATGATTACAGATTTGCAAGGTATTCAAAGACATTGGATGGTGTATTCTGTGCTCCATGCTTTGTATTCAGTTCCAGTTGCATGATTCTGATATCTACACCAATGAGGGATTGGTCCAAAGGTAAAAAGACTCTGGAAAGGCACAGCAAAGCAAAGGACCATGGGAATGCTGTTGCTAGAGCAGATGCATTTCTTTCAGTTTGTGCTGGGAAGTTAAGAACAGCAAGCCAATCTCTTCTGGAGTGCGCCAACAAAATGACAGAGGACCATGCAATTTCTACATCGCATAAGTGTGATTATTCTCTTTTGTGGAAGGCAAAACATTGCCCTAAGAGGAAAATCTAGTGTGCTTGGCAACTTTAATGCCATGGTACAGTACACTGCAGCAAGGGATCCAGAGCTACAAGAACATATCACAGCAGCTCCAAGGAATGCCACGTACATGTCACCGCAAATTCAAAATGAATTGATAAGGGGAATGGGACAACAGGTGCAGAGACAAATATTGTGCAATGCAAAGGAAGTAAAGTGGTACAGCTTCATAGCAGATGTTACTACGGACATTTCCACAAAGGAACAGATATCTTTATCGGTGCACTATGTGCACCATGACACTTCTGGGAACGTCGAAATCCGTGAATATTTTGTGGAATTCACGGAAGGATTTGACAGCACCAGCCAGGGTCTCACAGAACTGTTTCTACGGTGGTTAACAGCTTGGGGCATGGATCCAACACTGATGAGAGGACAAGGCTATGACAAAGGCAGCAACATGAGTGGTAGATTCAATGGTGTGCAAGCAAAGATCAAGGCAGTGGCCCCAGAAGCAATGTACACTGTTTGCAAGGCTCACAGCCTGAACACTGCAATTGTCCACTCATGTTCCACAAGGCAAATAGCAAATATGTTTGATACTACTAAGAAAATAATCTCAACACTGAAATCATCATATAAGCGCCATAATGCCTTTCTGTCGGAGCTCAGAGAATTCTGCAATCTCCCATCTGACTATGATGATGAGCCAGCAGACCATATATCATCAATTCCTGCAGCTGGAAACAGCAGATGGATGAACCAAACTGATTCTCTGGCAAGATTCAAAGACACATTTTTGGTGGTAGCCAGCACTCTAGAAAAGATAGCTGAATATGACAGTGAAGGGGACAGACTGTTGGCTGCAATACTGAGATTTGATTTCCTTGTGACACTGTGTAGTGTGTATTTTGTTTTGACCAGAACAAGACCACTCCATCTTTACCTGCAACGGCTCAGCATAGATCTAATTCAGGCCTCTGAAGAAACCTCCACAGTTATTGAAAGACTGAAGGACATGAGGGACAGTTCAGAGAAGACATTTGGGGAGCTGTATCGCAAGATCATGGCTTTAGCAGATGCTGTGTGTATCGAAGGGTCGGCGCCCCGGACATGCAGAAGGCAAACACAATGCAATAATATCAATGTTGCCACTGCTGAAGAATACTACAGGCGTAATATATTTATTCCGTTTTTAGACCATGTGATTTCTGAACTGCAGGAGCGGCTAATTGATTGCTGCCCTCGTTTCCTTGCTCAGTACCTTGTGCCAAAAAAACTTGGGTTTCTGCAGGAGACACAGATGGCAGACTTGTTTGCTGCCTACCAAACAGACCTAAGCAGCTTGGAAGACCTTGAAGTGGAGTTGGAACTATGGAACATAAAGTGGTGAGATGTACCTTTGGCAGATAGACCAGATTCGATTCTGACTACCTTGCAACAACTAAATCCAGATATTTATCCGAACATAAATGCTGCCTTATCGGTCTTGGCCACCATGCCAGTCAGTGTGGTGAGTGCAGAACGATCATTCAGTGCCTTGTGGAGGATCAAGACCTGGCTCAGAAGCAGCATGAGTGAAGAACGCCTTACAGGACTTGCTCTTCTGCATATACATCAGGATATTGACATTGATGTAGATCGCGTGCTCAAAGACTTTGATCCATGCAAAGACAGAAGATTTTCAAGCACATAATGGAATTCAGCAATTGAGCTGTGCCATGGTAACAACTGGCAATCTTGCATGGGGATCAAGAACTAGAGTAACAGCTGGAGTGGTGTGGTGTGGATCAAGAACTGAACATCTGGTGTGGTGTCTGGAAGGCTGAAGGGAAAGAAGAGTGGGAAGAAATGTCCCATACAAGCATTGTGGATTTACGTCGCAATGCACAAGAGGCAGCATTCTATGTATGTGACCAGAAGCAAAACCCAAGTACCACTGAGGTTACCCTATCCCTCTTTTATTGTAATCTACTGCCTGTTATGGTTCAGTTGCTGACTTGGTTGTGGCTATTCCTGGGCTGCAGCAGTACAAGACTACATTTTGATTGGATTGGGAGCTTGGCTCTCTGGTGTGTGTGTGTGTGTGTGTGTGTGTGTTTGTGTGTCTGCTTGTGTGGTTTTTGGTGGAGTAGTGAACATGCTATGCTTTCGTGGTACGGGGCTCTTTGGGGTGTAACGGTTTAAAATTGGTCTAGAACCAAACCCAGAGGTATGGGCTTTCTGGTGTGAATGGTTTAGGTAATGGTTACAGTACCGGAAGCAAAACCCGAACACCACTGAGGTTACCCTATCCCTCTTTTACTGTAATCTACTGCCTGTTATGTTTCAGTTGCTGACTTGGCTGTGGCTATTCCTGAGCTGCAGCAGTACAAGACTACATTTTGATTGGATTGGGAGCTTGGCTTTCTGGGTGTGGAGGTGTGTGTGTGTGTGTGTGTGTGTGTGTGTGTGTGTGTGTCTGCTTGTGTGGTTTTCAGTGGAGTAGTGAACATGCTATGCTTTTGTGGTATGGGGCTCTTTGGGACGTAGTGATTTAAAATTAGTCCAGAACCAAACCCAGAGGTATGGGTTCTCTGGTGTGAATAGTTTAGGTGATGGTTACAGTACTGGAAGCAAAACCTGAGCACCACTGAGGTTACCCTATCCCTCTTTTGTGGTGTGTGTGTGTGTGTGTGTGTGTGTGTGTGTGTGTGTGTGTGTGTGTACCTCTGTGGGACTGGCTACCTTGTTGTGGTACAGAGGCTTGTCACAATGCAATATTGTAACCAAAAACCAGTCTGTGTGTCTGGAACCTGTTGGTGTGGTATGTCTGGTGTGATTGGAATGGACCTCTGTGGAACTGGCTACCTTGATGTGGTACAGAGGCTTGTCGCAATGCAATATTGTAACCAAAAGCCAGTCTGTGTCTGAAACCTGTTGTGGTATGTCTGGCGTGGTGGGAATGGACCTCTGTGAGACTGGTTACCTTGATGTGGTACAGAGGCTTGTCACAATGCAATATTGTAACCAAAAACAAGTCTGTTACACCTTTTTGGTGGTGTGGCTAGTGGGGTGCTGGCATATAATACAGAAAATAACTCATTGGGTGAGGGGGTATGGATGGGGGAAGGGTAGCTCACCCTAAGGGGGGTAGCAGTGACTCCACACTTGGTGTGCAGTTCAGAAATTCCTGGCTACACCCCTGATTGGACACCCTTTGTAGGGAAAGACTACTAAGTTCTAAATATTGAGGGATGGGCAAGCATTATGGATGAAAATCTCTCTAGCTTGACTCTACCTGTGATACCTATGATATGATATTGTTAAACCCTTACTGAATGCTTAATGTCACCTTGTATTTGTTAATTCACCAAGACTAGTTCATGGTTTGCCCTTTAGTCTATTTCATCCTGATTTTATGCACGATTGTATTAACCCTCGCTGTTAGTTAAATGTTTTAGCCTATGTCATGTCTCATGATTGTTGTAACTGAAAGCTTGTGTAAATGGGCAGCAATGCTCTTATGCCTTTCCAGTATAACCAATAAAAATGAAATGAAATTAGGGATTTTAAATATGGGACCCCCCATAGGACTCCACTGGACCTTTTGAATGGGCTAGTATTTTCTGGCTCTTTTAATTTTTGGTTTTATGATATACAAATATCTTTGGAACTAGTGAAATGTGTAAACCTAGGAGATTGATAAAGAAGAGCCAAGTGTTGGAGATGTTCTGGGGGTTATTATTATGATTCTCTGGGGGTTGGCGGCTTTGGGACCCTCTTTTAGGGAAAATGCTGCTAGAACCACCCTCAGAGTTTTGCAGGCTGTCTAACCTTTGGAAAATTACCTGACACCCTAAATTAATCCAGTAGAATAAAAACTGCTGAACTTGAAAGGAGCTGGTGTTTTTTTCACTAGGACTTCTACTTGGTGAAGCCTAAAACTCTTGAAATTCTTACTTATTAACTTTTATTTTTTTAACTGTTAACTATGTGTTTAAGGTTAGAATATGATGGAATCTGATTGTTTTATTTCTTTTTGAGTCTATCTTGTTCATAATTTTACAGCCTTGGAATATGGACTCCAGCTGCTACCCTCTACACAAAGGAGCTGTGTTTGCTGTCAGTTGGCAGGTGCCACTGCTTGAGTCCAGGGGCCAAAGAAGCAGTGCATCTGTGATGTAGTTGAGCTGTAGGAGCTGTTGGGGAAACTGGGGCTCCGAACACTGAAGTGGAGGTTGAGTGAGTGGCAGCAGCCACTGCACAATCCGATGGCTGAGTGCCGTATCAACAGAGGAGCTGAGTGGCTGGAGCAACTGTGAAGGAAGAGTCTACTGGAGGAGGAGAGGGCTCCCACAGGAGCAAATCAGACAGAGCGGTGCCTGGTTTGAAGGAGTGGCTGGGTATGAGAAGGTCCAGCCACTACCTTCTGCACAAAGGAGCTGTGTTTTTCTCTGGCCCAATTGCCATGCACCATCTCTATCTTAAATGGAGCTGGGATCACTCCCAGATGGGGGCTAGCCAATAAGGAGGACACAGAAGGAGGAACAGAAGGGATAGCATAGGAGGAACTTGAGGAGCATTTGGAACTTTTGAAATCTGCAGTTCACAAGGTACTGTGGCTCTAGCTAATTTGTTACCCTTGATGGAAGAACCACTGGTGGGAGCAACCACCAGGCAGTATGGTTCTGGTTGCAGATGGGTAAGGGGGGGGTATCTGGGACTAAGGTGCTGGACTTTAGAAAGGCAGACTTCAAAAGGATGGGTGAACTGGTAAAGGGGTTCCTGGAGAGGATTCAGCCTAATATGGACACAAATCAGAGGTGGGAGCTCATTAAAGTAGGGATAGTAGAGGCAATAAAATGCTGCAACAAGGCCCATAGTAAAAAGGCTAGGGTGAAGAAACCTAGCTGGCTAAGCAAGGGAGTCATGGACAGGATTAGGAAGAAAAGGGAGGCTTATAAGAGATACAGTATTTAAAATGCTGGTTAGACAATAAGCTAACATTTAAAACCCACCTATAAGAGTTGGCTAAGAAGTTGAGGCAATGCCTAGGTATCATTTTCTGCATCAGACATCTCCTCATCTTTGAGGTTAGGAGGAAGCTAGTCCAAACCACTAATCGGCTACACTGACATTTTATACAGTCACTGTCTGAAACTTGCCCTAGATACAATTGAAACCCTGTAAGACCGATTACTTATTACCAATGCTCCCCTCAGCACACACCACTGCTCGCTTTATGAAATGTTGGTCTGGTCCTCACTTTCCTGCAGATGGCGGAGAAATGCTTACCTTTGGATCCATAGAGCAACTAGAAACAAGCTTCCCTCTTACTGTACATCACTAACCTATTCACACAAAACTTGGGGCCCTACCACTGGAGACGCTGCTCCTACATAACCTTCACTGTACTCAAGGTCAGAACATGACTCAGAGCCGCTGCTATTGGTTTTGCTCTTAAATCCTTATGGAACTCCCTACAGAAGGCCCTCAAGCTTATTTCCATTCCATGAATCACTACCTTTAAGTCTATGCTCACTTCTGTTCTTAAAGAAATCTGTACTTGTCCCAGTTAGGCATATGAAACTTGCAAATGGCTATCTTCAGCACATAGCCAGGAAGATGGCTGTCTTCAAAACATACCCTGCATCTGTGCATTAGCACTTATACAGGTCTTCTACTCACTTTCCCATTTCCCCTCCTTTCCCCCCATCTACTGTATCTTCCTATTCTGCCCCTCCACCTGTTGCTATGCTCTACCCATCCTCACCTTGCCCTCTACCCAGTTCTGTGCCCATAGCCTAGGCTAATGGTAGAACTAGTATGAGATGTTTGTAATATCTTTTTATATACTATGATGTTTGTATTGCTCTTTTAAACTATTTTTAAACATTATTATGCTTTTTACTCTGTAATATTGTGCATGTAACACGCCTGGTGCATTATACTGCCCAGGAGCATCTTCAAATGAACTCGCTCACAGTTGTTTTGCCTGGTTAAATAAAGTTTTGATTTTCAGGAAAACTGGGAGAGAGGAGTACCTGAAGGAAGTGAAAGGATTGACCAGGGAAGTGAGGGCAGCCAAAGCATCCAGAGAGCTTGGGCTGGGGTAGAGATATAAAGAGGGAGAGAAAGACTTCTTTGGGTACATTAGGGAGAAAAGGAGTTGCAAGGACCAAATAATAAGGATTAAGCAGGAGCGGGGGATGGGTGGAAAAGGGGGGCTAAAAGGCTGAAGCCCTTTATGACTACTTTTGCTCAGTTTTTCCTAGGAGAAGGGGGGAGCTACCCAAGGTGGGAGGTTGGATATGAGCAGAGGGAGAGGGGTGACAGATGGGGAAATCAAAAAAGGGAGCATGCTAGATGGGTTAAGGGCAATGAGGTGGACAGGGCACCAGGGCTGGATGGCATATACCCCTGGGCACTGAGAGAGCTAGGGGAGGTCCTGGCAGCCCCATGGCTAGCCTGTTTAATGTCTCACAAACACGGGGTGTGTGCCTCAGGATTGGAGGATGGCTCATGTGGTTCCCCTCCATAAGAGCGGTCCTAAGGATGAATCTGGGAACTATAGACCAGTGAGCCTCATGTCCATAGTGGGGAAACTAATGGAGACAATCTTGAAGGAGAGTCTGGTGACCCTGCTGGAGGTCAACAGGGTATAGGACAGTAGGCAGTATGGCTTTATCAAGGGCAGAACCTGCCAGACCAACCTAATGCAATACTATGACTGGGTGACTAGGCAATTGGACAAGGGCTATGCAGTGGATGTCCTGTACCTGAATTTCAGTAAGGCATTTGATTCAGTGCCACAACAGGTAAATTAAGGGGTACAGGGGTGGGGGCAAAATTAGTGGGATGGGTGGCAAACTGGCTACATGGAAGACAGCAGAGGGTGGTGATGGGAGGGGAATTCTCATCCCCAAGGGCAGTGACAAGCAGGGTACCCCAAGGATCAGTGCTAGGGCTGGTGTTATTTGGGATATTTATTGCAAATATTTTGGTGAGCATCAAGAGTAAGATCAGTCTATTTGCAGATGACACCAAGATGGAAGCAGTGGTGGATGACCTTGGTGCTGGCAGGGATTGCAGGAAGATCTGGCAAGGCTGGAGTCATGGTCTAACACCTGGCAACTTGGATTCAATGCCAGAAAATGCAAGATGCTGCAATCCGGGGTGAAGAATCCAAGAAGAAACTACCGTCTGGATGGAGTACAGCTAGCGAGACTGAAGGAGAAAGATCAGGGGATGCTCATTATGAGAGCAATAAGCAACTCTACACAGTGTAGAAAGGCAGCAGTGATGGCCAACAAGAAGCTGTGCTGTATATCAAGGGGTATATCTTCAAGGAGGGGGGGTGGTGATTCTGCCACTGTACAGAACATTGTTTAGTCCCCTCCTGGAGTACTGCATGCAGTACTGCAGTTTGCACCTAAAGAGGGACATTAGATTACTGGAGAGGGTGCAACATAGGGCAACAAAGATGATCCAGGATCTGGGGAAGTTATCATATGAAAATAGACAGAGAGTTGAACATGTACTCACTGGAGGAGAGGAGGGATGGGCTATATGATCGAGACCTTCAAGTACATGAGGGGAACAAACAGGGCAGAAAAGGAGGGACTATTTAAGGTGAGGGTGGAGAGGAGCACTTGTGGTCATATGAGATTGGAGGGTGGAAGGTTTAGGAAGGAATTGAGAAGGCACTGTGATGCTCCACCCCTGCTTCTGGTTGACTGTATGATATTTATGGTATAAATAAATGGTCTGTGTATAAAATGTCAGTATGTGAGATTTGACCTTTAACTTTCAAGGTCAGTAGCTGAAAGCACAGGATGTCATTAAACTGACCAGAAGAATCATTTAATTAAGACATCATCTCAAAAGGGCATTTTATTACCCTTTATGTCCTGTTCATGCTTTTTAAGTTGAAACTTAATGCGAGTTTTATGACTTTGCAGGAAGAAAGATAATTGGGCTGGTTCATCTCATTTTAGCACATAGCCAGAAGTGTGTGAAGAGTCATAAAACCCTCAGATCACATTAGCACCAGGAAATCAGCAGAGGAACTTCAAAGAGAAATGTTTGATTAAAGACCGTCTTATCTGGGAAATGGCTAGTTACAGATTTTTCAAAGTAATGACTTATGTCCTCAGGGATAGCCATGTCAGAAATTGATTCTAAGGGAGGAGCTAGCTGACTCACCAAAAGGGGCTGTGGAGAGGGATCTTGAAAATTAATCCTGTATCTGGGATGTGTGACATGATTATTGGGCTCTGAGGCAGAAGTTCTCTAACTTAAACAGCACTTACAAGGTAATACTTAGATAGAAATTAAATCTTTGTGGTAGGAGTGTTTGGTAACGTCCTTGTTTTACATGATTGTAAGATGTATGATATATTTTGAGGTTTTTAATTTTACCTGTTTTTATCTTATTTTAGTAAACACCCTTTTCCTTGAAATACTGCCTGGGTGTCTTCTCAGTTTCTTTTTGCATGTGAGGTACCTGTGCTTAAGTCTGACAGCTGTTGATAAGGTAAGAAACACCTAGGTCTCAGAGTTAAAAAGGGTTCATTTTGGATACCTGGTTAGGTGCCCTTAGGTGAAAGATATATTGCATCCCCAAAGAGATTGTCTGAGCCTGTACATTTGGGTATGCTAGCACAGGGTTCACAGTCTGAATCCCTCCAGAACTTGAGGCTAAAGGTGATTCAGACCCAAAGCAGACAGGAGAATTACCCTGTCTGCTACCTGTTCACACTATTGCACTCTGAGGTTGGCACTGTCGGAGCAGAGAGCTTGACCTGTGGAGTGCATTTGTGACATATTTGGTTGGCAGTGGTGCAATTTAAATATTTGGTAGCACAAACTTTAACAGTTCATTGTGTTAGCTTAATAATGTGCAGCTCACTTGCAAAATAAGGCAGTGATTTAAAAAAAAAGAAAAGAAGCAGAACTATATAATTTTGCTTACGGTCAAAGTTCCTACCATTTTATTTTTTTTCCAAGGGCAAGTTAGAGTAGCCTTAGTTAGGGAAGAAGAACTACAGCGAGCACATGTCAGACTACTTTAGGCAGCTGTGCAAGGAGAGAGGAGTCCTGCACGAGGGGAGAGCCAACAAGCAGAACCTCATGGAGGCTCTGATGGCCACAGATGCCCAGAGCCTCGAGTCACAGTCTGTGACTGAAAAGGGCCAAATCTTGAGCATGGAGGAGCCAGAGTCCAGTGCAGTGTCCAGATCCAGTAAGGAGGACATCAGGGCCAGTGCAAGCCAAAGGCCACAGCAGCAGGGGAAGGTCACCAGCATTCCTGAGTCAGAAGCCATCAAGCTGCAGATGGAATTTTGGAGGATGGAACTGGAGTTTGAACAGAGGAAGAGGGAACTCGAGAGAGGAGAAGCGAGAGTAACAAGAGGCGTAGGAGGAGAAGAGGGAGTGAGAAGTGAAGTGACAGCAGTGAGCCTCAGAGGAGAAGAGGGAGTGAGAAGCTGACCGTGAAGAGCGTGAGCACCAGAGGCAACATGAACTGGAGAAGTTACAACTCCAAACCCCAGCACCAGAGCAGGTAAGTGGCCTGGGTTTAACTGGAACTACAGGACTGCGTTACAAACTAAATTCTAAAATTGAGAGCCAAATTTAAAGAGAGGGAAGATATGGATGCCTTTTTAAATTCTTTTAAAAAAGTTTGCATTCAGGCAAATATTCCCAGAGGGTCCTGGAGCTTCCATCTATTCCCGCTACTTACCGGGAAAGCTCGGGATGCATTGGGTCAAATAGGTCAAATGGACAATGAGAACAGTAATGATTACAGCAATCTCATGTAAGAAGGTAGAGTTCCTGTCTGGTGAGATAGCTGCTGCCCAGAACTGACCGGCTCAGCTCTTTTGAACCGTGGACAGACAGTGCAACCCAGCCTGTCTACAGGTTCAAGGAGCATTTTCACAAGATAAGTGTGATGAGTTTACTTGGTTCTTTGCAAATAGGGTGGCTGACATCAGGGCTGGAATTGGCTCAGTACCCTCTATGGGGGTTAGTGGTGGTTGGTACAGGGTCACTTCCCCACATTCTTCCTGGATATCTTTTGACCGGCCGGAGATAGGGGACATCATGTGGATTGTCCAGAAATTTAGGCCAATGTTTGGATCCAGGCCCTACACACCTATTGTTAGGGTGAATGGAGTCCATTGGCCTGGGAATTGCAGAGATTGTTTGGTGCTCTTTAAATTTGGGAGAGTTCCCTAGCTCCCTGAAAGAGGCGGTGGTGACACCGCGTCTTAAGAAAGCTTCTTTAAACCCAAGCGTCTGTGCAAACTACAGACCTATCTCTAACTTTCCCTTTGTTGGGAAAGTAATTGAGAAAGTAGTTGAGCTGCAACTGGAGAACCACCTAACCATCCATGATGTCTTCGATCCCCTTCAGTCAGGTTTCTGGAAGAGACATAGTACTAAGATCGCTCTGGTTTGGGTACTCAATGATCTCCTGATTGCGAGAGACCAGAAGCGCTGTTCCATCTTGGTGCTGCTGGATCTCTCTTCAGCATTTGACACTGTGGACCATGGGGTTCTGCTTGAGTATCTGAGGGTCATCTGTGGACTGGCTGGTCCAGTGCTTAGATGGTTCCACTCTCTCCTAGCTGGCAGGTCTCAAAGGGCGGTGTCGGGGAATTTTTCCTCTGAGCCATTCTCTATGCCATGCGGGGTGCCTCAGGGCTTGGTGCTGTCCCCCATGTTGTTCACAGTGTATTTACTGCCCCTCGGAGACATTGTAAGATGATATGGACTGATTTTTTTCACTGTTATGCAGATGATACACAGCTCTGTTTTTTGCACATGACCAGGATAGTACGGTCTCGATGTTTAATAGCTGTCTGGCAGAAATCCATGGTTGGATGAAGTCCAGCTGGTTGAGATTGAACTCCGGGAAGACTGAGGTGTTGGTGGTGGATCCTAGGCACTGGATAGAGAGACAGGTGGTGGGGTTACCATCTGGGCTTTGGCTCAACAGTGTACAGCTACCCACCTCTGAACAGGTGCGTAATCTGGGGGTGGTATTTGACTATGGGCTGACACTGCAGGCAAAGGAGTCAGCAGTAGTCAAATCCTCCTTTTACCATCTTAGGAACATCACCAGAATTAAGCACCTTGTTCCATCTGATGATTTGCCCACATTGATCCCCCACGCCTTTGTGACCTCACGCTTTGATTACTGCAACTCCTTATACCTAGGGCTTCCAGGAGTTGATGTCTGCTACTTGCAGCTGGTGCAGAATGCAGTGGTATGATTACTGATTGGGAACTCATGTTCCAGTCATATTGTTCCTGTGCTGCGCGATCTGCACTGGCTGCCAATACAGTGGCGGACCACCTTCAAGATCAGTCTTGTGACCTATAAAGCCCTACATGGACTGGGACCAGGTTATCTGCAAGAGCTCCTGGTTCCCTACAGCCCAGGTCATCATCTCTGATTGTCTGGCGAGGGGTTGCTAGAGGTTCCCGGGATGTGGTTGAAGACATCTGGTGCAAGGGCTTTTATGTTCATGACACCATCCCTGTGGAACTCTACCTTGTCAGATTAGAGTGCGCGAGACTGTGGACAGTTTTAAGACCAGTTTAAAAACTTATTCAAACAGGCTTTTAATAGTTAGTATTATGAATGCAGAGGATTTTAAATTGAAGCTGCTATGTTATGTTTTATGTGATTTTATCATGTTGTTTTTAAGATGTATGTAAAGCACTTTGATATTTGAATTGCCCTATATAAATAAAATTATTATTATTATGATTAAAACTGCACTTTTAAAAAGTATGATTTAACTGCAGAGGCATACAGAGATAAATTCTGTAAGCTCAGGAGAAGCTCTGACATGAGCTACAAGGAGCTAGCCTTGAAACATCAGTTTTTAAAACATTGTTGGGAAGGAATTGAAGCAGACTATAGATAAAATTGAAAATGTTGTACTGTTAGAGTAGTTTTTTGGGGCATGCCCAGCAGAGCTGAAAACCTGGCTGGTGGACCGAGATCCAAAAACAGTACAAGAGGCTGCTGAACTCTCGGACTGCTTTGCTAGCAGCAGACCTGCTCTGAGAGCAAATGGGGTTGGAGTGGCAGTGCAGAAAGGGAAAAGTGTGCCTTCAGGGCAGCTAAAACCCTCGTTGCCTCCACCACAACCAGTTAGCCCCAGGTTTTAATAGAAAGATTTACCTGAGAAAATAAATGAATGTTAGGTTTGCAAAGAAACTGGGCATATTGCCAGGCAGTGTCCCAAAAGGACAAGCAGTATGCAAAGTGGTGCTAGGAAAGAAGTGGGTTGTTTGTGTTTTCCTGAAAGCATGCCAGGAAACATGAGGGAACACATGCACCCAGTCACTGTGAATGATGTACAGACACAAGGGTTAAGAGACACAAGATCAGCCCTAATTTTGGTAAAAGGGGATCTGGTATAGCCTGGTCAGCTATACCCAATCAATTTGCGATGGTACAGGGGTTCACTGGGGAGGAGAAAACAATGTCACTTACTAGTGTTCTCCTAGACTGAGATGAGATGGGGGAACTGTGCAACAGGTTGCTGTAGTGGAAACTTTAGAGTTGATGTAATTCTCAGCAGCAATCTCAAACAGAGGATGGTGTGTGCAGTTGCTCATAGCCTGGTGGCAAAGGAAAATTGTGTTGCCCCAGACCCCATAGAAGCCCCTGTGGAAACCACTGGGAGGCTGGTTCCCAGACCTGTGTCTCCTGATATGGAGACTAATGAAAAGGGGGTAGAAATTCCCCCGATAGCAGTTAACCAAACAGCTATGGAGGGTTATTCCGAAGAAGGAGGGGTGACTCATTGTCAGAAGGTTAGGGATGAAAGTGATTCTGGGAAACCTGACGCTAGAGCTAGGGACCCTAGTTTAGACACAGAAGACCTGTCCCATGCCTTGGGAATGTGTAAGGAGTTTGCAGATGCTCAGAAAAGTGACCCTAGTCTAGAGAAGCTGAGGGCTTGGGCAGACTGACTGAGCACAGGGAGGTGACAGGAAACATAAGGTTTATTGGGAAAATGGACTAATGTATATGCAGGATGCTAAGACAGAGGGAAGGGTGATAGGCAGGTAGCTTGTCTTTCCCCAGGCATGAGCAGTTGCTCAAGATTGCACACGATATTCCCATGTCTGATCATCTGGGGATCATGTGCACTATGCAGCAATTGGCCCAGAATTTCTTCTGGCCCAACTTCACCCAACAGGTGAAGTAGTATTGTAGGTCTTGTCACCCCTGCCAAGAAATAGGGAAGGCAGGTAAGAAAACCCAAGCCACCCTAATTCCATTGCCCATAGTGGAGGAGCTATTCCAGAGGGTGGGAATGGATATTGTGGGGCCTTTAAATACCCCCAGCTCCTCCGGGAAGAGGTTCATCCTGACTGTGGTGGATTATGCCACCTGGTATCCAGAGGCAGTCAACCTATCCTCACTGAGGACAGACAAAGTGGCAGATGCCTTACTTGGGATTTTCTCCCATGTTGGATTTCTGCAGGAGATTATCACTGATCAAGGGGGTTCCTTCATCTCGGACCTGATGAAATATTTGTGGTAGAAATGTGGGGTGGTGCAGAGATGCACAACACCTTACCACCCACAAGCCAATGGACTTGTGGAAAGATTTAATGGTACCCTTAAGTCAATGCTCCAAGCATTTGCTGAACTACATGGGAGGGACTGGGAGAAATACAGTCCCCACCTGTTCGCATACAGGGAGGTGCCCCAAGAGTCAACAAGGTTTCCCCCTTCTAGCTCATATATGGATGCTGGGTATATGGGCCCCTATATTTGATCTTGGAAGACTGGGAAGTCAAGCACATCACCCAGGGCACTCCCATAGTGGATTATGTCCTTAGGTTTAGAGAAAGGCTGAAGGAGCTTATGGGGACAGCCCAGAGAAAACTGGCAGCTGCCCAACAAAAACAAAAAGTGTTGTAAGACCACAGAGCCAGAGTTCACTCATACACGGTGGTTCAGGAAGTCATGGTCCTAATCCCAGTCTGGAAAGACAAGCTGCAGGCCGAGTGGCCAGGACCGTACAAAAGTAGTCAGATAAGTAAATGATGTAAACTGTATTATAGAGTTACCTGACAGAAGACATACAGAAAGAATGCACCACGTCAACATGATGAAGCCATATACTAGTAGGGCTGACATGGTGTTTGTAGTGTGTAGTCCTGGGGAGGGGACAGATGAAGGAGACCCCCTTCTGGACTTGTTGAAAGAAAGCAAGCAGAAGTCCTCTGTGGAGGCAATTAAATTTTCACCCCAGTTGGCCCCAGACCAGATCCAGGAAGTAAGGGAGGTTTTAGCAGACTTTGCCCCAATGTTTAGTGCCAAGCCTGGACTAACCCCCTTAGTGAGGCACGATGTGGCGATAGGGACACAGACACCCATATGGCAGACAGCATATCAGGTGTCAGAGGCTGTCCAAAAGGACATTAGGAGGGAGGTGGAGGAAATGCTGGATTTAAGGGTAATCCAGAGATCCCACAGTCTCTGGGCCTCACCCATAGTCCTTGTGCCCAAGCCAGATGACTCTACTCATTTTTGTGTGGACTATCATGGACTGAATGCAGTCATGAAGTCAGACACCCACCCAATGCCATGGATGGACTAACTCCTGGACAAGTTGGGAGGGGTGACCTATCTTATGACTATTGACCTGACAAAGGGGTATTGTCAGTTAAAGTTGATTGACAGAGCTAGGGAGAGGTCGGCCTTCATCACTCCTTTCGAAATGAAGAACGCCCCAGCCACTTTCCAAATGTTGGTGAACCAGGTGTTAAATGGTGCTGAGAGTACATTGTGGCATACCTGTGTAACCCCCTTGTTACCCGGGGTTACTAGAATCCCAGTAAGACCTAGTGGTAGGCAGGGAAGGCAGCTTGTGAAACTCCAGTTAAATGGGTTTCACACTGTCTCACTCTGTTCTCAGTCTCAGCTGAGACTGAGGGATGACATCACCAATAGAACTTTCACAGCTGCATGAGCCACATTGGAATCTGCAGCAAAGGGGATTAGAGAGAGGCGTTGGGAGTTTTTCAAGGAGGAGTCTGCAGTTTGTCTTCAGTAGGTGAAGTTGATGAGGAGCTTGCTGTAAGCAGCTCAGTAAAACTCTAGAGCCTCAGCCCTGACAGAGGGCTACTTTTCAGTAATAGGGTGTGTGTCTCCACCTAAAGAGAGACACAGGAAGAGTACTCAAGTGGTGGAGACCGCTGTTTTCGTGTCTCAGTGCCCCCTCCCTCCGGGGGGATGAGAAGGATTCCCTGCAGATTCCTAGGGCAATCCCCTTAGTTCTGCTTGTGGAGAAAAAGCTGCCTGTTCATTCCAGTATTTATTTTGGGAGAAAAGAAGATTTGTGACTCACCTGTGGGGCACCTGCAATGTAAGGGTGAGTGTCTGCTCTGGCTAAAAGGGCCTATGTTTTCACCCTGGGACTTGTGTGATAATGTGGGGATTGAGCTATTAAATATTGGGAAATCTAGAGAAATGGGCCAAGCAAAGTAAAAGCAGTTTCAAGTTCCTGAGTTTGTTGGGATGCAAATAATATGTAGAGGAGATGTGACAGATGTCTACCCTTAATCTACATTTAAAAGTTCAGTTAAGGAATTGTTCAGTTTTCCAGAGAAATGGTCGGGTATGGGCTGTGGGAGCTGGAGGTGGATGGCCCCCCCATCTTTAGTGACCAGGTCCATCTCTACGGATTTCTTCTGTGGTTTTCTAGTTTGCCTCAGGCACTTGGCCAGTGATGGGGGAAGTACCCAGACGTGGGATTGTAAGGAAAATTCTCTCTAGGAATCGCAGACTCTAGTGTGGTGTGGGGAGCCACGACAGGATAATTGGTTCATTCCTCAAATGGACCGTGGATCAAGTGGCCGGCAGGGGAGCCAGGCCAGTGGGGAAAACCCAAGTATGTACAAGTTGGGCTGTGTACCCAAAGCTGCGTGCAAGTCTGGGCTGTGTACCTGGTGGGTTCAGAGCCTGAGGGCTGGAAATGATAAAGTGTTCTGTAGTCTCTAATCTGCATTACCAGGAAATGTAGCCCCCATGGGGGGCCATCTATGCTTTGTTTGTTCAGCTTGGATGTGAATAAAAGCCACACTGAAGAATACCATTCCAGGTCCTGGACATTACAGTTATTGCTTCCTGTGTTCGGATTTACTTGGGTGCCCCTGTGCAGAGTAGCCAAACCTAGGTTCCCCTATGCCGAGTAACCTTATCCTCCCCAAACCCAGGTCCCCATCAGGTACTGCTGTCAGCTTCAACAGCATGCCACCTGTCATTTTGCTAAAAAGGCAGGGGTGAGGGGTTACAAAAATGGAGGCACCGCTTTGGATTTTGTTCTGGGAGGAAGGTGCTGAAAGGGTGGGGGCTAGCTGCTTGGCTATCTGGCAGTGGGTAGCCCAAAAAGCTGGAAGCAATTTCCTTAGTGTGTTGCTGTGTGCTGTGGATCTTGTGCTGCTGTTTGAAAATTGCCAACTGTTTACCAGGGAGCAGGAAAGCCAAAGAGTGTGCCCTTGTCCTGCATAAAAATAGTTTACAGCATTTGAAATGCTTTTAAAAATGAACTGTGGTAAACAAAAGTGTGGAAGACTAGGGGTAGCAACAGGAAAATTGTGCCCTGGACGTTTGAAATGCTTTTAAAATAAACTGTGGTAAAGAAAAGAGTGGAAGACTAGGGGTAGCAACACGAAAATTGTGTCCTGGACATTGGAAATGATTTCTGGAAGAAATGAGAGACTGCAGGTTTAATGACTTTGTTAAATGGTTGAAATGGGCTCCCCCCATGGAGTCAGTTGAAAAAAAAAAAAAGAGTTGCATTCTGCAGTTTAAATTTTCCTTCTCGACGATTGCCGTGAGGAGAAGAGCCCTCACGAGGAAGAAGAGGCTCATTTGCATGGCGTCGTGTGGTTGGTCAGGCTGCAATCAGTCCCGCCCCTCAGCCAGCTCTACAGAGACTGCCCCAGCATTCGAGAGGGAGTGTGAGTGGAGTGCATGTACTGGCTAGTGAAGGAGCATCATGGAGTGTTAAAATCACTGTAAACCTTATAAAAATTGACTTTCATGTTTAAAATTGGGCTCAACCCGCTAATTGATCATTGAAATTGCAAGAGTGGTGGTTGAAAAGACGATCAGTAGGACTGCCCACCCATTTCTGTTCTGAGGCCTCCAAGAACTGGCTGCAGGCTGTTTTTCCCCATCGCAGCAAATTGCTACTGATAACAGTAAGTAACAACCAAGAAACTGCTCAAACAGTGATTTTCAGCCCTATGCCATATAAATGTGTGTGCAGCAGTGTAGTCGCTTTGCAAGTAACGACTGTGTAAAGTCCTGCCACCAAGTGCAAGTCTGTTAAGCCATTGACTGTGTGCATACAATGAATTTAGCCTCAGTTTAAAGTTTGCAGCCAGAGAGAGACTGTGGTTGTAGCAATATGCAGCACTAGAAATACAGGCAATCCTGTGCTAAAAACCTGAAGCTTTAAGGGACTGTGAATCAAATAAATGTTACCTGCATGTAAAAAGTCCATGGAAAATCCTGTAGATGTGTTTAAAGCCAGAACAGAGCAAGCTGTGCAGTTTGAGCAAAAGTTATCAGTAGTTTGTGTAAATCAGGTGCAGATGGCTTGACCCAGATTCTGAAAGTTGATGCACAGGAGTGCTGCCACGCCATTACAGGGTGGGGTAGTAAAGTAAACACAGCAGCAGAGGAGCCATTTTACAGCTAAAGAGTGTGTTCGATAAAGTGGGACTTTCAGTTACAGTGAACTTTTGTTTGTTTTTCTGCAGTTATGGCCTCAGGACCAGCTCGTTACCTGGATCATGCCCGGGTTGCAGTAACAGCAGCAGTAAATAGACTGAGGAATATTGAAAAGTAGTGCTATGGAGGGCAACTGCCTCCTCATGTGGCGATTCCTAATTTTCCAGTGCATATATGCCAAATATGCTTGAGAGCTGGAAGGGACATCTTCATGATTCCTCACTGTGCTGGATGCCTAGAAAAATATGGCTTGTATAAAGTGCCTCCAATTCGTTTGGCTCCCACATGGACAAAAATTCAGGAATCTGCAGTTGGCAGCACACAGCACCAGGCGGAGCCTGTGGAGGAAGGCCCCTCAGGGGAGTGTGGCACAAAGCTAGAGGGTGCAGAGTTAGAGACAGAACCCGAAGTTGAAGTTTCGGATGCTGGATCCCTGAAGGAAAGTTCAGATAAAGCATCAATAGACCCCTGGTGGGGGCCTAGCCCAAGTCTCTTAGGTGAAGATGAGATGCGGGAGGCCTTTGAGTGGGAGCTGTCGACCTCTGCGCCTAGTGATGAGTGGATAGTCTCAGGAGTGAGAACGACTGCTCGCTCCTGGGTTCAGATCCTCAGTGAAGAGGAAGATGAGGGGGAACCTATGTGGCCTTGTGAAAAAGGAATGGGTACTCAGCCTCAAGATCTTGCCTCAGAGGAATTCATGGAAGAGAGTGGTGATGCCACTGCCCTGGCTTTGCAAGAGAAAGAAGTCAGGGATCCATTTCTACTTTCTTTAAGGATGCGTAGCTGGCAGAACCAGGACTGGCCACCCCCAAGCCAGGCCAGCGGTCCTAGATTGACCAAAGCAAGTAAAGAGGAGAGACTGGTTCGTAGGAAGGCAAATGAGATCTATGGTATGACCTTTCCTACCTTTCCTCGAAAAGTCTGGGAGGAGATTGAGAACTGCAGGAAATCCTGGATCTGGGACGAAGCCATGAAAAATGTGCATCCTGGGGCCAACAAGAATGTAAAAAATAGACTGTTCCACGAAAAGTATACCCAGTGGAAGAGAGGCAGGACACTGTTTATGGACAGAGTGAGAATAGTGGACAGAGAGGGACGTGAAATCTCCCACTGTGTGTATTATGTGCACCCAGACGGGGTAATAATTCAAGCCCTGATCCCCGGTACTATTGGCCTCAGTGCAAGGACCTCTCAGCAAATGTGCCCATGCCTACAAAATGAAGAGCCGAGCAGTGGTAGTCAATACTGCCACACCAGACTGTGAAGTGCCTTATTGATCCACCAATATGGATATCCAGGACTCAGGTGCCCCACATTCATCAGTTTACAGTATACTGGCCTTCCCAGAAACCATCGACTGGCCCACCAGATGACTTCAGATCCAGAGAGGACACCAACCCAGCTGTATCCTGTTCATCACCCGGTAATCGGATGATGTTGGACCAGCTGTTTTCTTTTTGTTCCTGTTCTAAGGTTCCGTCTCCAGAGATGACATCAGCCCAGCTGTTCTCAGATGTGCCCTCCTGTGGTTCCCGGAAGGTGTCCGCCCAGCTGTATCGGAAGAAATGCTGCCAGGGAGAGTCTTCGTCAGAGGTGCAGGTCGGTGCCGAATTTTGTACTACAAGTGGCTGGTAAGTCCAAACTTTCTATCTTTATGACATTGCAGTACACACCCTACACTAGCAGACTTCAAATTGTGTGAACTGTCCTCAAAGACTCTCCCCTTTGGGACTTTGGCCTGTTAGAACTGTGCTTCACTGGGCTCCGGCCCAGGAGAGACTACTGGACTAGCCTTCAGGCATTGTGGTCACTAGTTGGGACTTTTAGGGCACTCCATCCCCCCAAATGTGTATTGTAAATAATGTTATTTTCTAATGTAAATACGGTTTTTTCTACCTTTTTCTAAAAAAATCTTTTTGGGATTCTTTAGTGTTTTGATGGTAGGGGTTTAGGTAGACTGTGTATGCAGATTAGGAGTGTGTTTTGTCTTTCTTTTTCTTACAGGTGTTCCTGGGAAGACAGAAGAGAAGACAAGAAGAGGAGGAGGAGGGGCTCATCGGAGTTCCTCACCAGTGCTTTAGTGTATAGTAATTTAAAGTACTGTGGTGTTATGGTTGTTATTGCTGTATTAACCCTTTCCTTCCACAGGTGTGGTTGTGGGGGTAGGGAGGAGGTAGTAATGTGGTATTTTAATGGTGTGTGGTTGCAGGTTGCCCAAGGTCAGGGAGGTCCCCGGGTTTTTTTGTTTTGTTTTTGGGGTATTAGGTTAGAAGCAGATAGGTTTTCCCAAGAGGGTTGGGGGGATAGACCAGCTGTGGCCCTGACCTGCAGTAGGGCCCGCAGTGCTGATCTATCAGGGCTATGCTCTGGATGGTTCTACCAGAGCCACTAGGTGTCCATAGTAAGTGGATAGTGTAGAGGCTGACATGTCAGCTAAAGGCCTCTAGGCCCTTAGTGTTGCCTGCCTGTGCTTGCACATGGTAGGAGGGGGCCTGATCACCCCCCTCCACAGGTAGCACATAGGGTGGGATGGCCTAAGGTGGTAAACAATGACTGTGGACAGTCATTTTCCTGGTCAAGGGTGAGTGTAACCCCTTTGTTACCGGGGTTACTAGAATTCCAGTAAGACCTAGTGGTAGGCAGGGAAGGCAGCTTGTGAAACTCCAGTTAAATGGGTTTCATACTGTCTCATTCTGTTTTCAGTCTCAGCTGAGACTGAGGGATGACATCACCAATAGAACTTTCGCAGCTGTATGAGCCACATTGGAATCTGCAGCAAAGGGAGTTCGATAGAACGTTGGGAGTTTTCAAAGAAGAGTCTGCAGTTTGTCTTCAGTAAGTGAAGTTGGAAGTAGGGAGCTTGCTGTTAAGCAGCTCAGTAAAGGCTCTAGGAGCCTCAGCCCTGACAGAGGGCTACTTTTCAGTAGTAGGGTGTGTGTCTCCACCTTAAAGAGAGACAAAGGAAGAGTACTCAAGTGGTGGAGACCACTGTTTTCGGGTCTCAGTGCCCCCTCACTCCGGGGGGGGATGAGAACGATTCCCTGCAGATTCCTGGGGCAATCCCCTTAGTTCTGCTTGTGGAGGAAAAGCTGCCTGTTCATTCCAGTATTTATTTTGGGAGAAAAGAAGATTTGTGAGTCGCCTGTGGGGCACCTGCAATGTAAGAGTGAGTGTCTGCTCTGGCTAAAAAGGCCTATGTTTTCACCCTGGGACTTGTGTGATAACATGGGGATTGAACTACTAAATACTGGGAAGCCTAGAGAAATAGGCCAAGCAAAGTAAAAGCAGTTTCGAGTTCCTGAGTTTGTTGGGATGCAAATAATATGTAGAGGAGATGTGACAGATGTCTACCCTTAATCTACATTTAAAAGTTTAGTTAAGGAATTGTTCAGTTTTCCAGAGAAATGGTCAGGTATGGGCTGTGGGAGCTGGAGGTGGGTGGCCCCCCATCTTTAGTGACCAGGTTCACCTCTACGGATTTCTTCTGTGGTTTTCTACTTTGCCTCAGGCACTTGGCCAGTGATGGGGGAAGTAACCAGACGTGAGATTGTGAGGAAAATTCTCTCTAGGAGTTGCAGACTCTAGTGTAATGTGGGGAGCCACGACAGGATAATTGGTTCATTCCTCAAATGGACCATGAGCAGGATAATTGGTTCATTCCTCAAATGGACCACGGATCAAGTGGCCGGCAGGGGTGCCGGGCCAGTGGGGAAAACCCAAGTGTGTATAAGTCGGGCTGTGTACCCAAAGCTGCGTGCAAGTCCGGGCTGTGTGCCTGGTGGGTTCAAAGCCTGAGGGCTGAAAATGTGATAAAGTGTTCTGTAGTCTCTAATCTGCATTACCAGGAAATGTAGCCCCATGGGGGGCCGTCTATGCTTTGTTTGTTCAGCTTGGATGTGAATAAAAGCCACACTGAAGAATCCCATTCCTGGTCCTGGACATTACAGTTATTGCTTCCTGTGTTCGGATTTACTTGGTTGCCCCTGTGCAGAGTAGCCAAACCTAGGTTCCCCTGTGCTGAGTAACCTCATCCTCCCCAAACCCAGGTCCCCAGCAGGTACTGCTGTCAGCTTCAACAGCATGCCACCTGTCATTTTGCTAAAAAAGGCAGGGGTGAGGGGTTACACCTGGATGACATTGCCATCTTTAGTGACAGCTGGGAGGAACACCTATCCTGACTTAGAGAAGTAATGGGCAAGATACAGGGGGCCAGACTCACTGTCAAAGCTGAGAAGTGTCAGGTGGCCATGGCTGAAGTAGCATACCTAGGGCATGCTGTAGGCTGGGGACAGCTTCATCCTAACCAAGTAAAAATAGAGGCAATCAAGGCATGGCCCAGACCAGAAATGCATAAGCAGGTCAGGAGTTTGAGGGACAGCAGGATAATATAGGAAATGTGTATCCAATTACAGTGCCCTGGCTGCCCCCTATCTGACCTGGTAAAGAAAAGGATGCCTAAGAAAGTTACCTGGGAACTAACTTGCGAAAAAGCCTTTACCAGACTGAAGGAGGCACTGTGCAGTGCCCCTGTATTGACAAGTCAAGACTACAGCAGACCCTTTGTAGTTCAGACTGATGTCTCAGATGTGGGTATTGGAGAAGTGCTGAGTCAGACATCCAACAAAGGGAAAGATCACCCCTTAGTGTACCCGAGTAAAACAGGCATACTCTACTGTGGAATAAGCATGTTTTGCCATAGTGTGTGCCCTAAAGAAGCTAGAGCCATACTTATATGGGCAGCATTTTGAGGTACAAACTGACCACAACCCCCTGGTTTGACTGACACAAATGGGAAAAATGAATGGTAGACTATTTAAGATGGAGTCTTGCTTTGCAAGGGCAGAACATGATGGTCTCACATAGAGCTGGAGCAACCAATAAAAACACAGATGGCTTGTCGTGTCTATATGAGGAATGAACTGACCTGTGGAGCTCATCCTGTGCAGGGGACAGAGACCCCAAATTCAGTCTAGATGAGGAGGAGTGTGACACTCTGCTCCTGCTTCTGGTTACCTGTATGATATTTATATTATAAATAAATGATCTGTGTATGAAATGTCAGTATGTGAGAGATGTGGCATTTAACTGTTAAGGTCAGTAGCTAAAACCACAGGATGTCATTAAACTGACCAGAAGAACCATTTAATTAAGACATCCTTCCAGAAGGGCATTTTATTACCTGCCCATGCTTTTGAAGTTGAAACTAAATGAGAGTTTTATGATGTTGCAAGAAGAAAGGTAATTGGGCTGGTTCCTCTCATTTTAGCACATAGCCGGAAGTGTGTGAAGAGTTGTAAAACCATCAGATCACACTAGCACCAGGAAATCGGCAGAGGGACTTCAAAGAGAAATGCTTGATTTAAGACGGTCATATTTGGGAAATGGCTAGTTACAGATTTTTCAAAGTAATGACTTATGTCCTCAGGGATAACTATGTCAGAAATTTTTTCTAAGGGAGGAGCTAGCTGACTCACCAAAAGAGGATGGGGAGAGGGATCTTGAAGATGAATTCTGTATCTGGGATATGTGACACATGATTTTTGGGCTCTGAGGCAGAAGTTCTCCAACTTAAGCAGCACTTACAAAGTAATTCTTAGACAGAAGAAATTAAGACTTTGTGGTAGGAGTGTTCTGTAACTTCCTTCTTGTTTTCGATTCTTATAAGATGTATGATATATGATATATTGTTCTGTGTTTAATTTTACCTGTTTTTATCATATTTTAGTAAACAAACTTCTTTGAAATACTGCCTGGGTGTCTTCTCAATTTCTTTTCGCATGTGAGGTACCTGTGTATAAGTCCGACAGCTGATGAAAAACTCGATTGTGTTAGAGCTTGTTTAATAAAGTAAGAAATATCTAGATCTCAGAGTTAAAAAGGGTTCATTTTGAGTTCCTGGTTAGGTGCCCTTAGGCGAAATCTGTATTGCATCCCCCAAAGAGATTATTATCTGAGCCTGTACATTTGGGTATGCTAGCATAAGGTTCACAGTTTGAATCCCTCCAGAATGAGGCTAAAGGTGATTCAGACCCAAAGCAGACAGGAGGATTACCCTGTCTGTTATCTGTTCACACTATTGCACTCTGAGGTTGGCACTGTGGGAGCAGAGGGCCTGACTTGAGGAGTGCATTTGTGACAGGCACTATTTTACAAATAGGGTGGTGGAAGAGTGGAACATGCTACCAATAGAGGTTGCAGCCTGGAAAAATAGTGGGGTACTTCAAGAAGGGCTGGAACAAGGCAAAAGAGAGGGAGGGCAGCTGCAGAATAGGGTGCTAGCTGCAAAACCAGGCAGACTTGATAGACCAAAAGGCCTTTTTCTCTTGGCAAATTTCATATGTTTGTAAATTTAGCCTCTCTATTTAAGATATTATGGACTCCTGATCTTATGGAGCCTGACTTCATGCTCCTGAAAATCCACAAACTCCTAAGTATAATGGAGCCATAGCTTTTGCACAGTTGAAATGACATAAGTATTCTAAGCCGAGATATATAGTAGCAATGTGTCAGGCCGAATGAACTTTAAAATCAGTTTAATTTAAGCTATTGTTTTAAGTAATAGTCCACTGATTGTTTGGAAGTTTATGTTTGTTTGTGTTGTAAGGGTTTTATGCCAAACAAATAGTCTTAAGCAGAGTTGGTCAGTGTAGCAAGCAAGGTTGTCTAGAAAACTAAGGCACAAAAAGAACTGGAGATAGTGGAGTAGGGGTCAATTTTATCATTGTTTTATTAGCCCAAGATCTAGTGCAAATTAACCAGGACTAGTGCAGCTAACCTTCTACTTGTCCATCTTCATTAGTGCTGGTTTTCCATGGCTGTCAATGAAGTTTAAATAGTACCTACTTTAGCAGTCCTAATCCTCATGCTAATCTCCCTCAGTGTTCCAGATAGCCTAGTGTGATTAACAGCTCATTAAGAGCTGCAGTAATCTGGCAGTACAAAAAGAGGGTCCCACAAAAGACTAAACGTGAGTCATCCTCACTCCATTGTTAGGACTTAGCTATAGACCAGGCTGTGATCAAGGGTAGAGTGCTGCTAAATCACTGGATTCTAGTTTTCTGAGCTTGTTTTGTCTGATGATTTGCCCCGCATTATTAAGACCAGTGCCCCATGCTTCAAGTGTCTATATTTCACATTTCAGTGACAAACTGTTAAATGGCATACACACAGGGTATGCCCTGCAGATGGTGGGTTTTATCGCAGACTCACTACAGCTGCTCCTACTTCCCACCTTAACTCTGTAGTTTTCCTGGACACCTCAGCAGACCAGACTCAGGAAAGACCATCCGTAAACTGTGGTTACTGTCAGAAGTAGGATTCCCCAGCTCATCTTACTGGACCATGCCAGTCAATGCCATTCATGCAATCACACCCTTGTCCTATGCACTATGTCCTTCTATCCTAGAGAATGCTTAGGAGCATGTATGCAGGGGCATAATTTTAGAGGAACAGATCCCCCCAACATTTCATCATTGCAGTTTTGAATAACTTTTTTAAATTATATTTGATTGCCTTTATAATAAAAACAATATTATATAACCATCTCATGCAAGAGACCAGACATGTACAGATGATATGTTCAGTATAGCAGTGTAATGGAAATCTTCACTATCTTGTCTAGAATTGGGGGTATATCATAACTTAACTCCAACATTAATGTCCAAGATAAAATAGTCCTGTAGGGTGCAGCTTATTTTATTTATTTAGTTTTTGTTGACTGGATAAGTGCACTAGACAAATTATGCCTATTTTCAGGCACCACCCGAGGGAAGGGGATACAGATTAATGCCAACTGACTGTGAACCAGATTAAGCTGTTGGTGGTATTTTAATGAATGGGGGGAGGGAATTTGGCCAGGGCACTGGGGAAATTCCCCAACTCTTTGAGAAGTGCCATGGGATCTTTAACATCCACCTAAACTACCACCAGAATAGGCAGATGGGACCTCGGTTTAACATCTCATCTGAAAGACGGATGCAGATGGGACCTTGGTTTAATGTCTCTTCACTATGGGTGGTCAAGTCCAGTATAGAAGGCAAAACCAAACATTTTTTTTTAATTCAACAGCCTGTGTTGATGTGACCCCCTCTAAAAATGTTGAATCCATTACTTATGTATTGCTGGGATAAATCTCAGCCTATCCCAAGAGGCTTACAAACCAGAACAGTAAACTTTAAATTTTTAAACAACTATCATTCTATGTAAGATTAGATCTGGAACAATTGTACCTTGCTCCTATGTATTACTCCCCCAAAATAGATTGATCTATAAAGGTATATTTTGAGGAAATGTAAAATATTACACTCTGCTGAGCTACAGTTTTGAATAACTTACCATAAAAACGTCTCATGGTTGTGTCCCCCCAATTATTACACCAAAGTTACTCCACTGCATGTATGGTGCAAAAATAAAAATAAAATATATAACCTGAAAGGTTCAAGTAGGCATTCATGGGATCTAAAGATCCTCTTAAATAGAAATAAATGTGGTATAGCTTCATGCATGGGTACAGGTTCCCCTGGGCTAATGAAAGGACAGTGTTTAAAAAAATATGTTATTTTTGGGGCAAAGCATGTTAAAATCAACTTTTATTTATTTATCTATTTGTCAACCAAGTGAGTGCACTGGCTCAGGTGCCTTTTTAAGTCATGACTTAGGTGCAATAGCACACACAATGGAGGTTGGATAATAACATTTCTAGTTCAAAAGGGAGTACAACCATGTACTAGAAAAGCATGTAAATAAGTAAATACATGGTATGTACATGTAACAGGAGAAAAGAAACAGTGAGAATGCAAAGAGAGAAAGAGAACATAGGGGAGAAGAAAGGTACAAATCAGGCATATTAACCAACAACTAACCTAGGATCATAAAAGAGGAGAGAATGATTAGTTAATTCTACTTGCTGTGGAGAGAGTTAGTGTGGAGAGGATTTTTGCAAGTTTTGCTATTTTTTTATTATTTAGCTTAAAGGTTTCTGTGGCTGTGTTTTTGGAATTTAGCATGAAAGTTTCTGTGGTTGGAGGGATTGTAAAATACTGAAAATCCACTGGGGGTTGGGTTTGAAGGCTGTGAGGGAGGAGCTTGGGGAGCTGCAAACTGACAGGGCAGGTCAGGAGGGAGAAAACAGGGAACAGTCATATGAGCTAGTCCTTAAAGACACACACACACACACACACACACACACACACCACACCACACCACACCACACCACACCACACACCCCTCTCCTGATCTCTCGATCCCCCTCCACACACACCCCTCATGAGTAGGACTGTGGTGTACAATTAGTACTGTAGATCTTACGATTAGGATTGTGGTTTCCAGTTATTACTGTAGTTGGCTGTCTTAGGCTGCATGCAAGGGCATCTGGTATTACAATTTCAGCTAGAGGCTGGGCTAGGATTAGTTAATTCTACTTGCTGTGGAGAGAGTTAGTGTGGAGAGGATTTTTGTAAAGTTTTGCTATTTTTTTTTATTTAGCTTAAAGGTTTTGTGGCTGCATTTTTTGAAATAAGATTAAGGATTTCTGTGTCTGTGTCTTTTGAATTTAGCTTGAAAGTTTTGTGGCTGTGTTTCTGGAATTAAGCTCAATGTGGGGGGGGCACAACGGTCCCACTTAAAGCCAGGGCGAAGGGCCTAAAGAGGACATAGGGAAAACATCTAATTTCTAGACTGTATGTGTTTGTGAGACTTGGGAACACTATTGGTGGTTTTTTTAATTGTGTTCATAAACAACTGCAATCAGTATAGAGAGACTGTGTTTCAATGTCCTGTATAGGTAGTGTGAACCATCGGTAAGATTGTGGGGTGCAATGGTTGTGGGGCTGCAATGTGGATGAACATACCGTGGAGGCTAGGAGGGTGCCCAATATGCCACAGGCTAAGGAGGCTCAACTAAGGAGGTTCAGTGGCTTTGTAGGGAGCTGGGGAGGATGAGAGGGGAGGGTTGAATTGGTAGATGGGCTGACATCCGAGATCATAAGGGGGGCACCACAGAGAAGGAACAGTGGGTCATGTGAGGGGGCAAACTAAACAGAATGTCAGCTGATGAAGGATGGACTCTAGTAGGGCCTAGCAAAAGAGGAGCAGCAGTAGGCAGGAGGAAGGAGAAAACACATAGTAATGCAAAGAGGGTAGGGAACATGCTTGCTGTACTAGTGACACATGATGAAGAGGAGGATGCAGGAGGAGATTGCACAAGGGATAGTACTCACAAAGAAGAGGGAGTTGGGGCATTACTAGTGGAGAGATTGAGCATGGCATAGTAGGGGAGGGATAATACTCAGAGAGGTGAGGAGGGAGAGGGAGGTTGGCAGTCAAACAGGAGGAGGGGGAAGGGTGTCAATTGAGAGGGGCAGGGGGAAGACACTGGAACAAATGGTAAAAGCACCATCTTGAGTGGCCCCAGTAATGAGAATCTGGGTGGGTGGGGTGGCGACGGGCACAAGGAAAAAGGAGGGGGTGTACTAGTGTTGGGGGACTCCATACTCAAGGGGATCAGATGGGGCAGCAAGGAGGAGAGGCACAGTCAGATATGGGTGGAGTCCATACCAGGATTAAAGGCAGACAAGGTAGAACAAGCAATCCTAAGGTGCACAAGGAGGGGTAGGAGGAAACTGCACATTGTGGTGCATGAAAGGACAAATGACCTTATAGGTTTCATAGGTTGGCTCAAGTGCTGATAGACTTGCATCCTTAGTGCTTGCTGTTTATGGGTTTATCCAAATTTAAATGTTACCTCATCCCTGGATACATAATCTAATCTTAGTTTAAATACTTCCATATTAGGACTATCCACCACCTCCAGTGGGAGACTGTTCCATGCTGTAACCACCCTTTGACTATACCAGTTTTTCCTGGGTAGCAAGTTCCATCTTTCCAGGAACAGTTGTTTAGGATGTCTCCTCCCACTGACTACCATTTTTAGTCACATAACCAAGTTCTGCTCTAAGATTGTCATCACCCATTGCTCTGTATAGCATGCACATGTCCCCTCTGTATCTCATATAGTGTAATGAATACAGATTGAGCAGTCTTAGTCTTTCCTCATAGGGCAACTTTCAAACCAGTAATGGACCTAGTGACTCTGTGCTGTACACTTTCTACCCTTTTAATGTCTTCCTTGATGTAGGGGGACCACACCTGGGTGCAGAATTCAAAGTGGGGTCTAACCAATGCAACATACAGGGGAAGAATAACTTCCCTGTCTCAGCTGGATAGGTGCCAGAGGATGCAGTTTAAGAGCTGACTTGCCTTCTTAACTTGATCCTTGCAATGTATATTAAATTTAAGATCTGAGCTTATAGTTACTCCTACTGTAGGTCTTTTTCTATGTGGGTTACAAGTAAGGCTTCATTGTTAACTGTATACTTTTGTTGTTTGTTCCGAGTACCCAAATGCATGATTTTACATTTACTGGTATTGAGGGCTAGTTTACTGTATTTGGTCCAATTAGATAAACTGCCCAATGCTTCCTGGAGAGCAACAGTGTTCTCTGGGGTATTTACCACTAATCCCATACGGCAGTCATCTGCGAATATTGCCAACCAAATGTTTGGTATGTCCAGTTTAAGTGAAGAAATATATATATTAAAAAGCAGGGACCCTGGACAGACCCCTCGTAACTATCGCTCAGTTCAAACAAACACTATTCACTACAACTCTCTGCTGTCTTCCCGCGACCATTTGGCAATCCAATTTATGATGTTAATACACAGCTTAAGTTCCCCAAGGATTTAACCAATTCTGAGTGAGGTAACTTATTGAAGGCCTTCGCCTAGCAGGGGAAATGGTGGAGGTAACAAGGGAGAGGTTTGAGGAAGTGGGAAGGTTGTGCGAGGAGACTGGGGAGTCTGTGGCATTCTCGGAGGTGCTCCCAGTACCCTGCACAAGCACAGAGAGAAAGGAGAGGATTGCAGAGTTGAACACATGGTTGGTAGAATGGTGTCGAATTAAGGGGTACAGAGTTGTGTGTGGCTGGGGCACTACTTGGGATGATAATAATCTGTTTGCAAGGGATAAGCTGCACCTGAGCAGGGAAGGAAAGGAGGTATTAAAGCAAGGACTGGGGAGGTATATTGTGACAAAGGTGGATTTAAACTAGTTGGGTGTGCTGGCAAGTGGACAGCAGGCAGGCAGGGATCTGATAGAGCGGAGTCACAGTCTACTCCCCAGGCTAACAGGGAAGGATTCATGGTGGCTGAAAAAGGAGGGAGTCCAAGGGAAGGGGGCAGGATGGAAGGTGGTCTCACTGAATGCAACAAATCATCTGAGCTACTGGCACTCTTAGCTGTGTGGAGGGTGGATATTGTGGCTGTCACAAAAATGTGGGCAACCAAGCACCGGGACTGGGATCTGGCAATCCCAGGGTACTAATTATACAGGAAGGACCGTGAGGAGGGGAGGGGGTGGAGTGGCAGTCTATGTGAGGGATGGGATCACATGCACAAAGGACAAGGGGAGAAAAAAAGAGCACAGGCAATCTGGTTGCAGCTCCTATACTCAAGGGGTAGGAAACTGAGATTTGGGGTGGTTATACAGGCTGCCCATCCCAGTCTGAGGAGCTTGACAGGGAATTAGTGGGACAAATCAGAAAGGTATGTAGAAAAGGGAAGGTGGTCATTGTGGGGGATTTAAACTTGCTGGGGGTTGACTGGAGCATTCTGGTCACCTCCAGTGCTAGGGAGCAAGTGCTCCGGGACATAATCCAGGGGTGTCTCCTGACACAGTTGGTCAGTGGACCTCCTAGGCTAAAGAACACTTTAGACCTGGTATTGTCAAATGAGGAGGCAGTAAGGAAAATAAGGATGGAGGACCCACTAACTGACAGTGATTACCAAAGGTGTGGTTTAATATCATGATGTGCAGGGAGCCAGAGAACTCAGTAACCCAGGTGGTAAACTTCAGGGGGGCAGACTTTGGGAGGATGCGGGAAGTAATGAAAGGAAAACTGGAAGGCATATGACAGAAGATGGATGCGGAGCAGAAATGGGATATTATTAAATGGGGGATTACAGAGGCAACAGAAGCCTGCACCAAGACACAGAGTAAAAGGAGCAGAGCAAGGCAACCATGCTGGTTGAATGGTGAGGTAGTTGAAGTGGTGAGGGCAAAACGAGAGGTGCACCAGAGGTATAGGAGGACAAAGAAAGAAGGGGACAGTGAGAAGTATGCAAGATGGTCCAGGGAGGTGACCAGAAAAGTGAGAGAAGCCAAGGCCCAAAGGGAGCTGAGATTAGTGCAGGGAATTGGGGTGGGGTGAAAGAAAGACATTTTCAGATACATCAGGGAGAAAAGGAAGTGTAAGGAGACAATAGTGAGGATAAAAAAGGGTGGGGAGTGGACAGAAAAGGGTGAGAAACAGGTGGAAGCATTGAATGAATACTGTTGCTCAGTGTTCACAGAAGAAAAGGGGGGCCCGCTACTACCATGTGCTGGGAGGGTGGGGACAGGGGGGTGAGAGAAGGTGATGGAAGGATTGAGGGAGGTACAGTCCTAGATGGACTGAGGGCATTGAGTGTAGACAAGGCACCAGGGCCAGATGGTATCCACCCCAGAGTGCTGAGGGAGATGGCAGAGGTGTTGGCAGAGCCACTGGTGGATCTGCACAGCACCTTACTGGAGTTGGAATGTGTGCCACTGGACTGGAGGTTGGCACATGTAGTGCCATTACACAAGAGTGGACCAAGGGATGAACCAGGTAATTATCATCCGGTAAGTCTCACCTCCATAGCATGCAAACTCATGGAAAGATACGAGAGGAAAGATTGATGTTGTACCTGGAGGACAACGGCCTCCAGGATGTGATTCAACATGGGTTCATTTTGGGGAAGTCCTGTCAAACCAATCTGATACAATATTATGACTGGGTGACAGGTTAGCTGGATAAGGGTCATGCGGTGGATATTCTTTACTTGGACTTCAGCAAGGCTTTTGATTTGGTGCCTCATGGGCAGCTTGGGGGGAAGCTAACTGGTGTAGGGGTAGGTACAAAAATGATGAACTGGATTACAAGCTGGCTGAGTGGGAGGCTGCAATGGGTGATGGTGAGAGGGGAGCTCTAAACTCCAAAGCCAGTGATGAGTGGGGTGCCACAGGACTCTGTGTTGGAACCAATATTATTTGGGCTCTTCATATCAGACATTGCACATGGGGTGGTGAGCAAGGTAAGTCTGTTCGCAGATGAAGCAGCTGCCAGGGGACCTAAGCAAGCTAGAGGAGTGGTCAAAGAGGTGGCAGCTGGGGTTCAATGCTAAGAAGTGTAAGGTTATGCACTTCGGGGCAAAGAACCCAAGGACAGAATACTGGCTGGGGGGGGTTAAGCCAGTGATCACTGAGGAGGAGAAGGACCTAGGAGTAATGGCAACAGGGACAATGAATACTGCCCAGTGCAGAAGAGCAGCTGCAAAAATGAACAAAATGCTGGGGTGCATAGCAAGGAGGTTTTTGTCCAGGCAAAGAGAGGTGATCTTGCTCCTCTACAGGTCACCGGTAAGGCCACACTTGGAGTATTGTGTGCAGTACTGGAGGCCATAACTGAAGTGTGATATCAGGCTACTGGAGGGGATGCAGAGGAAGACAACAAAGATGATATGTGGAATGGAGGGGAGAGACTGAGAGCAGGCTAGGAGACCTCAAAATGTACACCCTGGAGGACAGAATGGACAGGGAGGACATGATAGAGACATTTAGGTATCTGAGGGGAATCAATATTTCATGGAGAGGGTGGTAGCAAAATGGAATGCACTACCAGAATGGATGGTATCATGTAAATCTGTGAACAGCTTTAAGAGGTCATGGGACAGGGAGCAGGGGAGAGTGAGGTTGGAGGGCAGTAGTGGGATGACAAAGGGGAAGGGGTGAGGCAGCTGCAAACTACGAGTGCTAGTTGCGCTCACAAGCAGGCATAGATGTACCGGGTGGTCTGTTTCTATTGGCACACTCATGTATTCATATAAAGAAATGGGAGATAAGAGCATTGACAGAATTATTGGGGGGGGAGTTAAGTGCATTTGAATGGGTATGGGGAAGGTAGCTGAGGGGGTAAGATGGGAGTAGAGGTGGTTGTAAATTACGATACTAAAAGGGGAAGAGGGCAGTAGTGTAGGTTACTGGAATTGTGTATGTTACTGGAAGCAGTGACATGCTTGGGATGATGTGTAGTGTGCTTTCAGGAGCTTTGTGAAGGCTGAGGTGGAAGTGTATTTTTTGTCAGAAGTGGCAAGTGTATTACAGATGAATGCTGCATGGTAACTAAAAGAATGTTGTCCCATGTTAGTATGGAACATTGGGACTGTGGGGTTCTTTGTGACTGAACACAATGCATGGCGATCTAGAAATGACATTTTTTTTTTTAATGGGCAGGGATGCTTGATTGGATAATTTTCTTGACCAAAGTGGCAAAAATCAGATTGGCTTTGAGGTCAGGAGGAAGTCATTTTAGGGAGTCAAGGACCAAGCAGTGGTGCATGTTAGGTCTGTTGCCAGAGGCAAATTTACCAATCTTGTTGTAAAGGGTGCCCTTTTTTAGTAGGGTGTTTTTGTTGGCAGCATTGACAATAACAGAACCATTGTCAAGGGAGGGGACGAGATTTGCCAGTGCAATCCAAAGTCTGGTGGTGGGTGTTAGACCTGGGTTTGAATCCCACAGCTACAACTTGCATTCTGTGTGACCCTGAGCAGGTCACTTAACTTCTTTGTGCTCCCAGGCTGCACCTGGAAACACATTTTGGCTTAGTATGTCTTTCCTGATCAAACAATTTCCACTTTTCCCTTTTATCAGGGGATGCAGGGAAAGTGGTGAGTAGCGCAAAGGTGCAAACTCAGCAAAGAATAGCCTTGGGATAACTAAAGGATTCTTTGTTTCTTCAATGGGGTGTGCAGATTAAGTATGGCAGAAAAGGCTGAAACAAAGAAATCCAGAGCTTGACTGATATATGGGAGGAGGTAGATAGGTCCCCAATTAGCACTAGTTAAAGTCTCTTGAAATGCCTGTACATTAAAGTGTGACATATCTCTCTCTAGTATTATTTTAGGTAGAGGGCTGGCGAAGATGTTGCACCATATACAGTATGTAAGCGAGTGGTTGCTGATGCTACCTGGGAGAATGCCAACTGGACTGACCTTGTGAGGACAGTTGGTGATTATCCAATCAAGCAGGGAATGGTTGCTTGATCTACCATTTAACCTCATGAGGTCTGTAATGAGCTATATAATATAAACTAGGATTTAAAGGATCCTTATCTTTTTTCTTAAACAGTAAAATATTAGCATCACTAAATGATGGTGGAAGTATATTTTGTGTCAGTATGTAATTAAAACTTTTTTTTTAAGATGAATAGAGAGTATGGATGAGAAAGTTTTATAAAAATCAATCAGTAGGCCATCGAGTATCAGAGCCTTACCTATATTATTTTCTGCTTGTTGCTGAAGTCACGTACGGCCTATAGCTTTGTCAGCAGGTTCAGTATCACTGTCATTGGTGTTCCTTGAGGATTTGATTCAATGAGTACTTTCTGCCTTTTTACCTTCTAGCAATGGTTCCATGTACTAATACTGACATAGCTCCTTGGGTCAAATGCAGAAAGGTGACACTGTGGATTATTCTCAGTTTGCCTGTGTCTCAACATAATAGTGAGCTGTAGTTAATCCTGAACATACTTCCATATAGCAGTGCACAGAACATATAGTACATATGAGCATACAAAACTGCCAATGGAAACAGGCCATGATAGTCTATTGAGTACAGTCGAGTGTGTAGCTAGGTACAATATGACCTTGTCACCCATGACTGGGCACCTTACACCGCTGCCCTCAGTATGGATTGACTTCTCAGCCACAGCTGCTACTCTTCTCCCTGCGACTGCAGCCCTGAAGCTCCCTACCAATCTCCAGCTCTCTTCTCCCAGAGTGGGAGGCTTAACCTACCCGGCGCTTGGCTGCCACTGAGGGGAGGCTTGGTTTTAGTGGCACTCGTATGGGGTGGGTTGACAGTAGGCCAGGTGTACTGTAGATGGATCATTGTCACTGGTTTCAGAGCACATGCTCACCTCTACATGCATGCTCTTCTTGGTCAAAGCAGGCCCCAGGAAAGACATGTAAGACAAGGAGGTGGAAAGAGTGGAACCAGGCACCAGTGAAGCCCTGCTCAGAGTTCTGTGACTCACTGCACCAACAAAAGTAAGAATGGGGATGGATAGCAGGTGGCCAGTCAGTGGCACCCTTGAACAGGGCTGATAAGCCCACCTTGTCCAGATTCAGATGATAAAAGCAGGTATGGAAAAAAGTAAGGTCAGAAAACACCACCACCGTGATATACATAACCAATCAAGGAGGCACAAGAAGAAAGGAAATGTTAGCAGAAGCAACTGAGATGCTACTTTGGGCAGAAAAGAACCTTTAGTCTCTCTCAGCAGTTCACCTGGCAACAGAACTGAACATTTTTTTTTCTTTATTTGCAAATTCGGAAACAACCTTTGAGTATGAACTCTTTTACAACAGGTTCCACATCATACACAGTACAATGGTTACAGAACATGAATTTACATCAAAGATAGGAATTACATCCTATACACCACGTGCAACACAAGAGGAAACAAGCTATTCAGTCATTATTGTAATGTGATAAACCCTCTAATATTATTATTGTATAAGATTTGTAAAATAAATATGTTATGGGAAGGTTTGCTTAGGCAAAAAAACAGCCTAGCAGTGATAAGTGACCTTTGACCTCCAAGGTGTCAGTGTGGCTAAAGCTGCAGGATGTGTTAAACTGACCAGGGAAACCCCTAATTAAAAGCCTTCCTTCCAGTTAGACAGTTTATTACCCCTTATAACCTGCTCCTGCTTTTGAAGTTGAAACTAAATATAAATTGTAAGACCCTTGCAGGTAGGGAAGCCTTCTGGCTGATCCTTTATGGTTTTCCTCACCTAGCCAAGAACTAGTGACATGGCTGTGGGATTGTGAAACAAAAGGGAATGTTTTGATCAAAGACTGTCATATTTGGGAAATGGCTAGTTGCTGATATTTTAATTAGTTTAATTGATTGATGTAATTATACCACACGGTGGTGGGGTTGAGCTATAAAGCTGGTAATGGCAATAACAGCTGTTACATCTTGAAAAAGTGATGGTTAGGCCATGAAACATTGATGCCAGGGGGGTGCTATTCAATTTTTACGGTGTGCTCTGTACCTGTTATGGATTACGTATTAATGTTTTTTTACTTCTCCATTTATCGTGTCCAAACAAAGTGGTCTTTTTGCTGAAACCTGAAGGGAAGCCGTTTTGTCTTGTTCTGCTGTATTTCCACAGTGAACTTAAAGTTGCACTTTTAAAAAAGTATGAGCTAACAGCAGAGGCATACAGAGTTAAATTCTGTAAGCTCAGCAGAGGCCCTGCCATGAGCTATGAGGAGCTAGCCACTAAATGTCAGTTTTTAAAATGTTGGTGGGAAGGCATTGAAGCAAACTCTGTAGAAAAAATTGAAAATGTTTTACTGTTAGAGCAGTTTTTTGGGGCATGCTCAGCAGAGCTGAAAACCTGGCTGGAGGATGAGATCCAAAAACAGTGCAAGAGGCTGCTGAACTCTTGGACCGCAATGCCAGGAACAGACCTGCTCTGAGAGCGAATGGGGCAGGTGTGGCAGTGCATAAAGGGAAAAGCACACCTTCAGGGCAGCTAAAACCCTCCCTGCCTCCACCAAAACCAGGTAGCCCCAGGTTACAAAGAAAATATTTACCTGAGAGAAGAAATGAATGCTGGGTTTGCAAAGCAATTGGATATATTGCAAGGCTGTGTCCCAAAAGGGCAAACAGTACACAAAGTGGTGCTAGAAAAGAAGTGGGTGGTTTGTGTCCCTGAAAGCATGCCAGTAAACATGAGGGAACACATGCACCAAGTCACTGGGAATGGTGTAAAGACATGGATTGAGGGACACGGGTGCATCCCTGACTTTGGTAAAAGGGGAGCTGGTAGAGCCAGTTCAGCTTATGCCCAATCAATTTGTGACTGTATGGGGATTCACTGGGGAGGAGAAAATATTGTCACTCACTAGTGTTCTCCTAGACTGGAGTAAGACAGGGGGAACTGTGCAGAAGATTGCTGTAGCCAAGACTTTGGCTGTCTATGTAATAATCAGCAACAATCTCAAACAGGAGATGGTGTGTGCAGTTACCCGCAGCCCCTGGACCCCATAGAAGCCCCTGTGGAAACCACTGGGGTTACATGACAATACGCTCCTGACAATTTGCTCTCGCGATATTAACTCCTGACAATTCACTCCGATGAACATTTGCTCCGTTGTTATCTCAGTCCTATCTATTGTGCTCCTGCTACTGACAGATACTGAACTAAAAGCTACTGACAGCTTACACTCACCTGACAGCCACAGAACTAAAAGCTAATGACAGCTACTGACAGCTCCCACATACTGACAGCGCATGTCAGTTTCACTCTCAATTACCTGACAGTGTTACACTGAGCCTCATTATTGGGCAATGTCTACCTGCAATGATACAGTCCAACCAGAATGGGTGGCTAGTAGTATAAAGCATACTAGCCTGTGTCTATGGTTCTGTTTGCTACCGCCTTCACTGATAATGACTTGCCACTTCATCACCTCCAAGCACCAAAAGAAAAAGCTTGTGGACGAGAATAATTTTATCTATACGTTCCACAAACAGAGAGCAGAGGATAAAAGAATATGGCAATGTGAGCGTGCAGTTCAAAAAGTAAAGGTTTGCAATGCCCACATTCACACAGTCTCAATTGATGACCCAACAATAATAAATCGGTTTTCCACACACACGCATGCACCAGACCCCTGTGCCATGGAGAAATCAGTTGCTGTTACTCTCGCAAAACAAAGAGCAGCAACAACCCATGAAACAACCACTCAGGTATTACTTCATGCCAAACAAAATATGTCTTTAGCAGCCACAGGAAAGCTGATAGAATGTAACCTAAAAAGAACTGTGCAGAGAGTCCAGGTTCATGGGGCACCACCAAACCGAAAAGATCTGGTTGAGTTGGTTATTCCAGAACATTTTAAAACATACACTCAGGACTCTGGCACTGATAATGTTACGTTTCTTTTACATGATAGTGGGCCTGGGAACAACAGGATATTGATATTTGGTACAGAAAGAAATCTATGTTTCCTTGAAAGATCAAAGGTGTAGCATGCTGATGGCATTTTCAGTGTTGCTCCTCTTTTCAACCAGCTATATGTTTTCATGGGTGAGCACTTTGGGAAAGTGCAGCCTGCTATTTATGCTCTTTTACCGAGTAAAAGATGGGAGTGTTATGACAGGATGCTAACAGCACTAAAAGAACTAAACAAAAATCTATTCCCAGACATTGTTATGACCGATTTTGAGAGGGCTACAATTAATGCATTCAAATCAGCCTTTCCTAACAGTAAGCAAGTGGGATGATTCTTCCATTTCACACAGTGTGTATATCGCAAGATACAGATGGAAGGACTAGCTGTGAAGTACGCCGAAGAGCCAGAATGTGCATTAAAATGTAAATATTTGCCCTCTCTCGCCTTTTATCTGACTGAGCAAGTTATTAAACGATTTGAGGATATTACTGATGAGCTGCACAATGTCTTTCCTGATGAATTACTACCAGCGATTGGCTATATCGAAGATGTCTGGATAGGGCACCCTAATAAGAGAGGCACAGGCAGGAGACAATCCCAGTTTGAGCTTGCCTTGTGGAACCATGCTGAAAGTGTAAGTGATGGGCGAACAAAAACAAATAATGTTGTTGAAGCTTTCCACCGAGGGATGCAGACTATTCTATGCATGTCACATCCCACTCTGTGGAAGTTCATAGATGGTCTCAAAGGTGTACAGAGAAAAAGGGATGCAGAACTTGAACAATTGATAGCTGGGAATGCCCCGACCGTGTCTCGGAAGGTGTATTGAGACAATGTGGAACGTCTTGTCTGCATTACTGCTAGAATGGAGGAGCGAACTACGGAGGCATTTTTGAGAGGCATCACACAACTTTGAATATTAGACTTCACACTGACCTGTATTTTTAACAGTATCTTAATAAAGTTTTGTTTTTAAACATACCTGGCAATGACTGAATAACTGAATAACTGACTGGTTCATTTCTTGTCTACAGATGATAACTAAGGGGAAACTAAGGTGACTGGTTCACTTCCTGTCTAGAGATGGTAACTAAGGGGAAACTAAGGTGGTGACTTCACTTCCTCTCTACACATCAGTAAGGTAAGGATATTTGCTTACTTTATGCTGTTTTACTGATGCAATTGAAAAGGCTATGTTGTTTGGGACCAGCAATGTTGTTTGGGACCGATAACTGGCAATCAGGAGTGAATTGATGCAACATTGAATTGTTGAAGGGCCGAACTTTCGTTGAAGCGAGTTGTCGGGATTGAATCTGTAGGGAGCGAATAGTCGGGAGTGAATTGTCATGCTCCCAGCCACTGGGAGGCTGGTTCCCCAGCCTGTGTCTCCTGATTTGGAGAATAATGAAAGGAGGGTAGAAATTCCCACCCGATAGCAGTTACCATAATAGCTATGGAGGGCTACTCCGGGGAAGGAGGGGTGCTCCTTTGTCAGAGGGTTAGGGATGGCAGTGATCCTGAATGCCCTGAGGCTACAGCTAGGGATCATAGTTTAAAAACTGAAGGGGACCTTTCCCATGCCTTGGCAATGTGTAACAAGTTTGTAGCTGCTTAGAAAAGTGACCCTAGTCTAAAGAAGCTGAGGGCTTGGGCAGACTGATGGAGCACAGGGAGGTGATGGGAAACATAAGGTTTATTGGGACAATGGACTGATGTATATGCAGGATGCTAAGACAGAGGGAGGGGTGATAGGCAGGCAGCTTGTCATTCCCCAGGGGTACCGTGAGCAGTTGCTCAAGATTGCACATGATATTCCCATGCCTGGTCATTTGGAAATTGCACGCAACACACAGCAGCTGGCCCAGGATTTCTACTGGTCCAACTTCACCCAACAGGTGAAGGAGTATTGCAGGTCTTGTCACCGGTGCCAAGAAAAAGGGAAGGCAGGTAAGAAAACCCAAGCTGCCCTAATTCAGTTGCCCATAGTGGAGGAGCCATTCCAGAGGGTGGGAATGGATATTGTGGGGCCTTTAAATACTCCCAGCTCCTCTGGGAAGAGGTTCATCTTGACGGTGGTGGATTATTCCACCCGGTACCCAGAGGCAGTCACCCTGTCCTCACTGAGGAAAGACAAAGTGGCAGAAGCCTTACTAGGGATTTTCTCCTGTGTTGGGCTCCGCAGGAGGTTATCACCAATCAAGGGGGTTCCTTCATGTCGGACCTGATGAAATGTTTGTGGGAGAAGTGTGAGGTGGTGCAGAGATGCACAACACCTCATCACCCACAAACCAATGGGCTTGTAGAAAGATTTAATGGTACCCTTAAGTCAATGCTCCAAGTGTTTGCTGAACAGCATGGGAGGGACTGGGAGAAATACCACCCCCCCCGTTTGCATACAGGGAGGTGCCCCAAGAGTCAACTGGATTTTCCCCCTTTGAGCTCTTACATGGATGCTGGTTATGTGGGCCCCTAGACTTGATCCAGGAGGACTGGGAAGGTAAGCACACCACCCAGGGAACTCCCATAGTGGATTATGTCCTTAGCTTTAGGGAAAGGCTGAAGGAGCTAATGGAGACAGCCCAGAGCAACCAGGCAGCTGCCCAACAAAAACAAAAGGTGTGGTAAGACTGTAGAGCCAGAGCTCACTCATACACTGTGGGTCAGGAAGTCATGGTCTTAATCCCAGTCCAGAAAGACAAGCTGCAGACTGAGTGGGCAGGACCGTACAAAGTAGTCAGATGGATAAATGACATAAACTGTATTATAGAGGTACCTGATAGGAGACATACACAAAGAATGTACCATCTCAACATGATGAAGCCATATGCTAATAGGGATGAGATGGTGTTTGCAGTGTGTAGTCTTGGGGAGGGGACGGAGGAAGGACACCCCCTTCTGGAGTTGCTAAAAGAAAGCAGGCAGGAGTCCTCTGTGAAGGCTATTAAAATGCCGCCCCAGTTGAACCCAGACCAGATCCAGGAAGTAAGGGAGGTTTTAGCAGACTTTACCGCACTGTTTAGTGCCTAGCCTGGACTAATTCCCTTAGTGATGCACGATTTGGAGACAGAGATGCAAGCGCCCATACGGCAGACAGCATATCGGGTGTCAGATGCTGTCCAAAAGGGCATTAGGAGGGAGATGGAGGAAATGCAGGATTTAGGGGTAATCCAGAATTTCCACAGCCCTGGGCCTCACCCATAGTCCTTGTTCCCAAACCAGATGGCTCTAATCATTTTTGTGTGGACTATTGTGGAGTCAATGCAGTCACAAAGTTGGATGCCCACTCAATGTTATGGACAGATGAACTCCTAGATAAGTTGGCAGGGGTGACATACCTTACAACTATTGACCTGGCAAAGGGGTATTGGCAGGTAGAGTTAACTGCCAGAGCTAGGGAGTGGTCAGCCTTCATCACTTCAAAAGGGTTATTTGAATTTAAAGTAATGACTTTCGGAATGAAAAATGTCCCAGCCACTTTCCAAAGGTTGGTGAACCAGGTGTTAAATGGTGCTGAGGAGTCCGCCATGGCATACCTGGATGACATTGCCATCTTTAGTGCCAGCTGGAAGGATCACCTGTCCCACTTTAGGGAAGTGCTGGGCAGGATACAGAGGGCCAGGCTCACTGTCAAAGCTGAGTAGTGTCAGGTGGCCATGGCTGTGGTGGCATACCTCAGGCATGTTGTAGGCCAGGAACACCCCCATCCTAACCAAGTGAAAATAAAGGCAATGAAGGCATGGCCCAGATCAGAAACACATAAGCAGGTCAGGAGTTTTCTAGGGACAGCAGGATACTATAGGAAATTTGTACCAAATTACAGTGCCCTGACCACTCCCTTATCTGGCCTGTTAAAGAAAAGGATACCTAAGGAAATTACCTGGGAACCATCTTGTGAACAAGACTTTACAAGACTGAAGGAGGACTGTGCAGTGTTCCTGTATTGACAAGTCCAGACTATAGCAGACCCTTTGTAGTCCAGACTGATGCCTCAGATGTGGGTATTGGGGCAATGCTGAGTCAGACATCCAACCAAGGGAAAGATCACCATATAGTGTACCTCAGTGAAAAGTTACTTCCCAGGGAAGAGGCTTACTCTACTGTGGAAAAAGAGTGTCTTGCCATGGTGTGGGTCCTAAAGAAGTTAGAGCCATACCTATATGGGCAGCATTTTGAGGTAAAAATTGACCACAACCCCCTGATTTGGCTGGCACAAATGGGTAAAATGAATGGTAGACTACTAAGATGGAGTTTTGCCTTGCAAGGGTATGACATGATTGTCTCACACAGGGCTGGGGCAGCGAATGAAAATGCTGATGGTTTATTCCACTGCTTTGAGATGTAAACTGAATTTGGGGAACTCATTCCATGCAGTAAAAGATCCCCCAAATTCAGTCTAAGGAGGGAGGAATGTAACGTAATAAACCCTCTATTACTGTATAATATTTATAAAATAAATATATGGTATATGAAGGTCTGCTTAGGCAAGAAAACCCTAATTAAAAGCCTTCCTTTTAGACAGACAGTTTATTACCCCATATAACCTGCTCCTGCTTTTGAAGTTGAAACTAAATATAAATTTTATGACCCTAGCAGGAAGAGAAGCCTTCTGGCTGATCCTTTGTGGTTTTCTCACCTAGCCGATATCTAGTGACATGGTTGTGGGATTGTGAAACAAAAGGAGATGTTTTGATCAAAGACTGTCATATTTGGGAAATGGCTAGTTGCTGATATTCACAGAATTAACATACATCCTTGTGGATAATTATGTTAAGAAGTTAAAGCTAGGAGGATCTAACTGCGACCTCACCAAAAGAGGTAGGGAGATGGAGTTTGAAATAAAAAGGCATCAGAGGGAAACAGAGCTTATTATTTTGGACTCAGGAGAGACAGTTCTCTGGACTTAAGTGTTACATGAGGTCCCTGCACCCTAATTGATACCCCCAGAGGTACTTCGCAGACAACTAGCATTTGGGTATAAGTTGTACTAACATATAGGACTAACGACATCTACTGTACATGAGTAGATATCAGGATATGTATGCACATGGTTGCTATATGCTTTGCTATCTAATACACATATGTATTTCTTGTAAGCAAGATGTAAGGACACCTGTATCCTTGTAGTATGATATGAGTCGGCACTGCCATCTTCTGATTTGCATTATTACACGGCTATGTGCACGAACTGTACTTTTATTGTTCACACAAAGTGATGACTATAAAAAAACTGTATAATGTTATCTAGACTGTGGAGCCACCTCTAATTTAGCCAATAGGATTCATCTCTGTAACGAGAAATGTCTATCTTACAGTAACTATGGTAACTATCTTAGTTACATGATGTAAGACATTATGTCTTCTACTTCGGAGACCCCTGAGATTTCTACGCTCCTCGAGGTACAGGAAATGCATAGCATTGGGTCCCAGTTCCTAATGGTAAGAACTGCTTAGGGCAACTGTGATTTTCCTTTTGGTAGTATCAAACAAGATTTATTACTCTTATGCAACTTGTCTGTGACTTCTTTGCATCTCTATTATCGCCAACAACCTGAGACGGAGGGTTTAGACCTCCCAACAATTGGCGACCACGTGCAGACAATTTGGAGTTTGCAAAGTTCTCACTTGTTGCAATTAACTTTTCCCTTCCCAACAGGGATTGTAGGTGTGCAAACCCACATCACCTCTCCCATTTTCCAGTACTCCGTAACTCCTTGCAAAGTCTGGCTGTTTCTTGGGTGTGGTCAATACAGACTCACTGCACCTCACAGCAGTTTTGAATTGCAAGTTTATGACAGCACAGTAGACCACCTGTTTATAAGTGCACCTGTTGTGGATCGATGCATGACAGAGCTTTTTTTTTAATTTATTTTTTTTTTCTTCACAGGTTGATTTTTGCATTCCCTCCCACTACAAATGGCCACCGTATCAAATATCTGTGCAGACTTGAGACTCGACATCTCAAACTTCCTTGCCTCCCATGCAGGATGGGCTGACTTCACGCTGGATGCAAGTCAATCTGACAACCCTGTGCTGGGGATCTCAATCCAGTACCTCAGAGATGAGAAACAGCCAGAAAGAGTGAGGCTAAAGGGCTGTTGGTTGTGGCTCTTTATGCTGCTTTGGAAACCTCTGAAGTGAGGTTTCAAACCCTTGAACTGCAGATCTCATCCCTTAAGCAAGAGATGGGGCCACAGGTTATTGAAAGTTTGAAATGTGAGCAGGATTTGGAATCTCATATCCAGACTCTGTGAAATGAAAAGGATTCACTTTTGCACTGTTCTGTTCAGGGAAAATGAGCAGGAACTTGGTATGTTGAAGCAGGAATGTGAAAGTTTGAGACAGGATAAGAGGCAGGCTTTGCAAATGAATGACTTATTAAGTAGAACTAATGATCAGATTCATGATGAGTTGGGAGAGATGAGATAAACCAGGTACGTAATGATTTAGGTGTAGCTTCTAGGGACAATTGCAAATTGAGCGCTGCATATAGAGTGTTACAGAAACAGTTACAGTATGGTGTAGCTCAGAATGTTGCAAAAGTTAGTCATGATGATTGTGAATCCAAGATGGTGAAACTGTGCCATCAGTGAGAGGTTCTGACTGGCCATGTTAAAGTGATGGGTGGCATCACCCCCATCCTGGTTACATCTTTTGAAGAGGAGGAGTCAGATGATGACATCTCCCAGTACAACTCCCAGTCACACCACTACTATGGCCCAGTGACCCCACCCAGCCATCCACAACATGGCGGGACCCCATCATTTGATACCATGTTCCAACATCATCAACAGCATGACAACCATCATGGGAGATGCCAAAATGGCAACCCCCATGATGGGGGGGAGGCCTAGGCCTAGTCCCAATGGCACCACTGAGCACCATTATTTCTTTGGATGATAGGGAAGAGACAGAGCGAATGATTGATAATGCTTTAGACAATGTGACCCTTCCTGAAAGAAGCAAGTGGACTCTCCAATTACAGATCAAACTGATGCTGCAGGAGAGTGCTACCCAGGAACAGATCGTCCATTCTGTTGCTGATGCTGCAGCTCATGCGGCCCTCCAGGGCGCCAGAGTTATTCTGCCTCCAAACAATCATCCCAGTAATCTCCTACAAATGGCACACTCTTTCCCGCAGATAGCTGACAGTATTGGTCAGATGAGCCCATCTGACAACCTCAGTTGCCACATGGAAAAGGTGCATTCCAAATGTGAAATGCTTAGTCTCGCTGCAGACTACCAAATTCAGATCCTATGACAGACCATTGATCCTGGCCTATGGGCAAAACTTCCCGATGCTGTCCAGCAGGATAGCCATGCTACCTTTGACGAAGTCGTAGCTGAACTCATTACCGCACATAGCCCAGGTGTGGTAGGAGTGTTGCTCACATATCCTGTGAAACAAAATGCTAAGGAAAGTCTGGTGACCTTCCACCAGAGGCTCTGGATGGCCTTTGAAGCAGGAAAGAATCTTGAAGGGGGAGGCTGCAGATATGGACCTCATTGAATACAAAACATTGTTCCTTCAGAACATGATCCCTGCAGTCCGAGAGAAGGTAGAGGCAACCATCTATCCCACCATGGACATGTTGGCCAACATTCTTCGGAAAACAGAGAGTTTATCAACTCTATATCTGTGATTTGAGCTCCAGTTCCAAGAAGGTAGCTGCCGTGGAATCCACCCTGGAGGCCACAACACACTACATGGTGGAGGGACAGGCCCAAGGGAAACAGCCCCTCCCCACGAACAACCAGCAGCCCCAGCAGGCCCAACAGCAACAGTCCTGGGGAGGGAACTGGAACTACCACAAAAACAAGAAACATCATAAAAACAATAAGGGTAAACATCGACCAGGCCCTTCATATAGGGAAATAGCCAAAGAGAACCGGAGCCTCCGAGACCTTCTCAGGCAAGTGCATACTGTAGCAGATGCTGTCCCGACTCGGGCCCTTGCTGCAGTACAACCAGGAGTGCAGGCGTCATCAGGTCACGAGGATATTGGAAGCCCAGATCCTCAGGCCTATACAGGCCTGAATCCCGCCACTGCTCCCTCTATAGCATCAGTACAGCATGGTGAGGTGGTCCACAGGGACCAGGCCCAAGTAGTCTTCCAGGAGCATCCCCATGCTTCCACAGGTACAGATTGACAATTACAGGCCCCAGTCCATATTGTGAAAAAGCTGGCCTTGGATACAAACTGAAGGCCCTGCACAGAGGCCAAGGTCGGGGGCCACCTACTTACAGTGCTGTTGGATACAGGCATGGCTGTGTCTGTATTACATGACAACCCAGCCACGTCACCTTGGTCCACTGGATGTAGGACCAATATGTCTGGTGTAGATGGCACCAGGTTATCTACATATTGCTCAATGCCACTGCCTGTGACAATGGGCCACTCACAGGCATACCATACCTTTCAGTTTATGGTACTACTTGTTCATTCTAGTATCATTGGAATTGACTTCCTTGCACCACATGGCTGTGTCATGGACCAACCAACATGTTGATACAGATTCAGGGACAGTATCACATGGTCATAATCCATGACTCACATGTGGTTGCAGCAATCACTGCGAATGACAGAGTATGACTTCATATATTTGTTCAAGAACCACAAGCTTTTCCCAAAACTCCTTCTTATCCTGCAAAGGCACCCAGAGGCATTTGCCATCAATAAGCATGACTGTGGCAAAATGCATACTATCATTGAAGTGCCGGGCCCAGTTCATGAGAGACAAAGGCAATACCTCTTTCCACCCGAGGCCTTGCCGTCTCAGAGAAACAATAAAATCACTCCTCAAGCAGGGTGCAATCAGAACATGTGTCTCTACCTCAAATTCCCCTGTGTGGCCTGTAAAGAAACTGACAGGTGCATGGAGAGTCACAATTGACTACAGAAGACTAAACCAGGTCACGCCTGGCTATACACCAAGAGTGGCATCAGCCCCATACGTGTTAAGACTACTATCCCCTGACCAACAATGGTTTAGTGCCCATGATATTTACAATGGTTTGTAGTCATTGCCATTGGCCTCCAAGAGTCAATATAATTTTGCCTTCTCCTTTGAAAGTAGGCAGTACATGTGGGCTTGTTTACACCAGGGGTTCCACAACAGCCCCTCCCTGTTCCATCTACACATGATGGACACCCTTGAGTATGTGGATGACCTATTGCTGGTAACAGCCACCCGGGAACAACACCTGGACCTCTTGAACGAATTGCTGACCCTCACCCAGAGGGCAGGTATTAAATGTAACCCAGCAAAAACACAATTGTGCCAGAAAGAGGTGCTCTTTCTTGGCTTTAAAATAACAGACAAAGGCAGAAGCTCTGCCTGGAAAAAGATACAGGGATTGCAAGACTTGCCGCTTCCCATCAGTGTGGCTACCCTCAGAAGATTCTTAGGTATGGTAAACTACACGAGAGATCTTATTTGTGATTTTGCTCAGAAGGCCACTCCCCTGTATGAATTACTGAAAAAGGATGTCCCTTGGACCTGGGGCCCCATACATACCCAAGCTGTGATGTCACTGAAGCAGGCCCTGGCCTCTGCTCCAGCTTTGGTTAATCCCAACCCAGCTTTACCATTCCATCTGGAATCTGGCACCTCAGACATTGCTATGTCTGCAGTTCTGGCACAGAAGGTTAATGGTACCCTAAGACCTATTGCATATGCATCACAGCTCTTGACTCCAGTGGAACAGAAGTACAGCCTTTGTGAAAGGAATCTTATGGCCACCTACTGGGCATTCAAGTACTTCTTGTATATCATTGGGTACTCACCTCTTATCCATACTAACCACATACCTACAACATTTTTGCTTTCAGATAGCGTGAAGGATGGATCAGTTTCCAATACCAGACTGACTACTGGTCCCTTCTTCTGCAGAACAGGGATATCAAGGTTCACCCAACCAAAATGCCATCCATGCTCATGGCCTCCTTTTTCAAGGAGAACCCCATGACTGTACACCGCAGCCACCTGACCTACCAGATCCTGGTCTCTTCCTTCCTGCTACTCCAAAACTACTTGGACACCTCGCTGTGTCATGTGTTTCAGATGGATCTGCCTTCAATTATCAGGGAGAACAGATAAGGATGGGTATACTGGTGGTTTACCCCTTTGGTAACACTGTCAAAATTTCCAAGCATTGCAGTGTGGCATCTTCACAGTATGCAGAAATGGCAGCGGTGGCCTGTGCCCTCAAGTTCATCCAGCATGGAATGGAGGATGCCATCATTTTTATAGATTTTAATAGGGTTTGCTGCTCTCTTACCAAATTTCTCCCTTTCTGACAGAAGAACTCCTTTACCTCATCTGATGGCACTCCAGTGAAGCATAAAGATCCGATAATATACATCCATTCACTGGCCCAGAAGTTTGTACACAAACTCTACATACACAAGGTCAAAGCCCATTCCATACATGACCCCTACCATGCCTTTAATGACACAGCTGACACCCTTGCTAAGGAAGGTGCCCGAGGGGGGGTCACCTGGATGATGGACCATCCAGAGGCCAGAACAGCTGTACACATAGCAGCCATCAGGAAGAAGCCAGAACACTTTTCCCCCTTGGATTTATCAGCAGTCCAGCATGCTGACTTTGAACTCAAAGATGTGTTCTGGTTCCTTGACAAATGGACTGAGAAGAACCTACCCATTCACAACCCCTATAGAAGGCACGAAGTAAAGTTACACCTGTCCCCAGATGACAAACTCATCTGGTATCAACCGGATGATTCCATCACTAAATTGTGGGTGGTTCCCCATCATCTGAGGACTGAATTTTTACACCAAGTGCATGACACCCTCACTGGTGGCCATCAGGGACTGGAAAACACACTCCAGAGACTGAAGACCACCGCTTGGTGTCCTGGTATCACCAAAGATGTCAAACAGTACATTGACAATTGCCTTGTTTGTGCACAAAACAACTTCATCCCTACCAAAAGAAATGCCAAACTTTTACCACAAAGGCATTCTGGCCCTTGGCATGCCCTTCAGATTGACTTTATTGGTCCTCTGACCAACACCAGCAGGAACAACAAATATGCCCTTGTGGTCACTGACCTTTTCTTCAAGTAGGTTGAGACTTTCCCCACCAAAACTTGTACTGACAAAGCCACTGCCAAAATCCTGGTGGAACAGATTTTCTCCAGGTGGGGCCTACCTCTCAAGGTAGGTTCTGACAAAGGAACCAGTTTTACAGGTGAGTTGAAGAAAGAAGCCATTGAACTCCTTGGAGTACATCAAAAGTTCTACATACCTTATCCCCAATCTTCAGGTCAAGTAGAGAGAGCCAACAGACAGATTAAGCAAATGCTGTACAAATTCATTGAGGACAATTCCAAGGACTGGGATTCCCTACTGCCATTACTCCTTATGGCAATTAGGGGTACACCCTCAGCCACCACTCAGTTGATACCCTTTGAGGTGATGACTAGCAGAACTATGAGATTAACTGAACATTTGTTGTTTGACCTGAACACCCCCACAGCAGACTGTGTCTCTGTGGACAAATATGTGGAAAAGTTGATAAAAAGTCTGATACACACTGATTTTTATGCTACAGATTGCATGGGCAAGGCCCAGCAATAGTCCACAATTCAGTTTGACAAACATGCACAAGAAGTGGATTGGCAAGTTGGAGAGCAGGTAATGGTTCTCAGATTCGCACACCCAACACATTCTTTCTTCAATAAGTGAGAAGGACCCTACTCCATTGTCAATAAGCTCAGTTCAGCAGTCTATCAAGTAAGACTCATGCAAAATAACAAGTTGACTGACAAATGGTTACATGCCAACCAGTTGAAACTGTACAAAGGAGTATAATAACTTTTCCTAACGCCATTGGGAGGAATCATACTAACTGTGCTAATATTTTTTCCTTTTCAGATATGCTGAGAAGATGGCTATCTTGTACTTCTTTCTTCTCATCTCAGGAGTTATCCCCTGCATCCAAGGCACTGTAAAGCACATCCTTTCTCATCTTGATCCTCCTGCTGTCACCCCAGAAGGACGCTCTATCAATGTCCCAAACAATTTGGTTATGGTCCAGGAAGGTTCAGATGCGTACCTCACTGCCCCGGTTGTGACTGATAAATCTACTCTACAAAGTGAATGGCAAACCCAGTCGCATGGACAAATACTCCCAGTGGCCAAACTCTCCAAGGGAACTTTCCATGGATGGCCCAATGCAAAATTATCCCCAAATGGCTCCTTGTCTTTGCACCAAACCTCTCAGACATTCTGGTTTATATAATATTACAGCTCTTATTGATTCTTCTTATTGTACTACACTTTCAAAAGACTCCGCCAGGAAATTTTGTGCTATACACAACATGGCCTCAGCTGCCATGTACTTATCTGTGTTACCCCTATTGACAATTTAATGTTCTGAACAAAAACCTGGCCCCCATAGTGGTTTGACTGTCACTGCTTTACCTAGGACACTTATTAACAATTGATAGTATATGCATACACCTGTTCTGTTTAACTTACTGGAATATTAAAGAATTTGGAAAGTGTCATACTAACAATACTTCACTGATATATAGTACGTGTTACTTAATAGCTTAGCAGCTTTCCAAATTTGCAATCAGGACCCTATTGCCAGGGTACACAACACCAAGCATAGGGGTCATTTTAGATGAAAATGTAGTTCTCAAACAGCTAATTCACGAAGTCATAAAAGAAATACATGTGACACATCTGATGTCACTGGTGCCACAGGCACCCTCCCTGGTCTCTTTGGTACTACAGTGTCTATCTGGAACAAAGTGGAAATTGCTATTATCAAAGCACACTCACAAAAGTTTGAAATTGGTATGCTCAATGACATCATACCCCCACTGTTGCATAGTGTGGATGGCCTTAGTCAGGAAGAAAGATATACTGTATATAATATGCATGATATTGTTAAGGCATTTACAGATTCTAAAGAAAAAAAATCAATGCACTCCTAACACAAAACAACAAGGAAGCAGACAAGCAGTATACTGCTATAAAATGTTATGCTCTGCTTATGGTTCTTACATCATTACCACTGTCAATAACCCTTTTTGTGATCTCGAATCTGGACGTACCCCTGACTAAAATTAACTGGCTTAAATAGATTTTCTGATCTTTACTGTAATGGTACCTTAAACCACATCACTTATTTTATTATGTATCTAAAGTACGAACCCTTTGCATATTCATATGATAGAGCACTGGAGCTAAAGCAAAGAAAGAAAAAAAAACAGTTCAGAAATCACAGACTATTGGGGTGGTAGGAGAATTACAGTTTGGCAATTCAGTCCAACAGAAAAAGAGCCAAACAGGAATATTTTTTTCATATGGGGAGAATTGCATAAAATTGGAAAAGTGGCAAATGGGGGAAATTTTGGGGACTTATTTGTACAACTTCCAGAAACAGTTGGAGTCATACACATAGTAATTGTTATGAGAAGAGGTTTAGATAACTGGTTCTCAAGTGGAATTTTGGTTCTGACAGTCTGGAAAATGATTAAGAGAAGAAAAAAAAAATTCCCAGGACAGTTCATAATAGTAATGAACTGTTCCGTACACTTGTGGGCTTACTTTGGCATGTTTCAGATAGGTAGGTCCAATTTCCTATAAAAGAAAAAAGTGAGGAAAGAAAATATGTAAATTAATAAATGTAACTTCATACTGTAAGTATTCAAAACATTTGAATTACATCAAATATGGTGCAAAATCTACTTCCTCATTAAGGCAGAGTGGTACAGCTGTAGCAAGGGTTAAAATCCACCTTGTTTCTTTTTGTGACAAGGTATTTGCCCTGCTGCACCTCCCTCCCGCCTCCCCGGATGTCTTGGGACATGCTTTAACACTGTATAGTTTAAACACTGTTTTAACATGTATAGTTTTTAATTGTTTTTTCTAAAAAAATGAGCTCCAAGAACATTGTGAATATTGCCATCGGTAATTCCCCACTAATCTTTGTGAACCCTGTACTGTGTTTTTTCTTTCTTTGCTTTAGCTCCAGTGATCTATCATATGAATATGCAAAGGGTTCTCACTTTAGATATAATAAAGTAAGTGATGTAATTTAAGGTACCATTACAGTAAAGATTATAAGTTCATTGAAGTTTGATGTTTAGCATAGAAATGTGACCTCCATCCATGAACTTCTATTAAGCTATTTAACTTTAATTTTTGTCTGAATGGATATTAAACATGTTTACTTAAATGTTAAAACTCAAATGAAGCTGAACAGCATTATGTAAAGTAAAGAGTAAAATGGAGTTGGGGTTGAGTCTGGGAACTCTTAATTTTTTTCTTGTATATTTTTGAAACTCCTTGAGGATGTTACTTTAATACATGTTCGTTTTCTTGACCAATTTACAGTTTTTGAATTCATTTAAATAAGAACATGTTAGAAAACTTACAAACTTTATAACTTTGTTTAAATCATAGCTTGTGGATAACATTGTAAAATCGTGTGTGTCAGTATTTTTGTATGTTTAATATATATTTTACTTCATTAATTAATCACATCTGTGGCACTTAATTGTAAGAGGCACTATATAGATAGTGCACATCTGTAGAACCTCAGACTCACCCCTGATGAAGGTCTGCTAAAGGGTGGAAGCACTGGGGATAGAGGAATATGTCTAGGCACTTTTACTGAATAAATGTGCACATAAGTAGACACTACTTAACATTTGAGTTCTGCATCTCTTTTCTCAAGCATTTATTGTGGTATCTGGCTCCTATCTGACTACAGCACCACCAACCTGTGCACACCAAAACTGTTTGTGTTTGCTTACCATTTTACACTTGTCCCATTTTTATCTTTTAATTTGTGCATTTGAGTAATTGGCCATAGTTTTTTGTAAGTTTATAGTTTCATATCAGTAAGAGCAAAATTAAAAGGTAACATGTTAATTTGAAATTCTATGTTATTACATTTTATCTATGCCTTTTTGCTGCAGTTCATATCTAACAGTGCTGTTTAATTTCAGGCACATTGAAAAGCCTAGATTTGCTGTGACACCAGGTGAGCTCCGTGAAGGCATATCCTCAACTTGATAAGTTATTGGGATACTATTCATTAATATTTATTGAAATGGCTGTTGTATTTATTGCAGTATAATCAGTTTACATCAGCGACACTTTCTCTCATATGACTTTTGTTACCTGTTTATTGTACACTAGGAGGATTTATTTTATTTTTTCCATTGTGCTTCTGTGTAATGTGTGATACTGGTTGGTAAGTTTATGGCCTTATGCTAGTAAAAGGTAAAGTATGTTACTGAAACAAAATTTTATTGCCCTTGAAAAGCACCTTTGTTTTGCAATTTATATCTAACACCGTTTCATTTTAGGCAAGTTGAAAAACCTGTTGCATCTGTTGTGACACTAGCAGACATCTATGAAGGACCATCCTCAACTTGGAAAGTTATTTCAGTGTCTTGCTTTAACTGTTTAAAGCCCACTTGGAATACGTGTATAGTTTTCAAAATGTTTTATCCAATGCCTTATTTATAAGGGATGACCAGGGAAGGGGGGTGACTGACAACTGATTTACCTGATACAGTTTCCTATGACCTCTTGTTGCCCTTACACAAGGGTAATGACAGGTCACAGGCTACTGTATCAGATAAATGAGTTATCACAGTCACCACCCCCAACATGTCAGATTTATGCAACCAATTCTTCACTGGTTTTGTTTATTTTTATTGTTTTAGAACAGCACCCTTTGTGAGGCAGCTATTGTAATTCATGGTTTTGTGGAGGACTTCTTGTAACTTGTGTATGTTATGGTTCTGTTATAAGGAGATTTTTCTGAATGGGATTTAGTTCTGGTGTGTTATTTGCTGGCTATGGAATGCTGATTTGATGATGCAGCTGTTCGCTGATTCAGGATGCAGCTTCTGAGTGTTCTGGGTTTGATGAAGGCACCTGCCATGGTGTGCATTAAGTGGTTGTCTTTTTTTTTAATAATAAAATGGCATATAATGACTGATCATTTCATTTTGCAAGGGGCAAGTGATGGAGTAAAAACAAAGCAAATCATCGCACATCCTCATTTTCCCCCCTACCCCCAAATGGGTTAAATGTAACAATAAACATTTTTTCAGCCTGGATTTTCAACTTACTAATTTGATTTCAAAAGGAGTGCATCGGAGTCTTTTGGTATTTATTTCAGGGGCTTGCTGTGAAGTCACCTAGCTACCATCGTTGAGTTAGGCCAGCCATCTGCTGGGTCCCTACTCCAAATTGCATGGGCCTCAAATGTCTTAACTTTACATAGGGTGCATTGACCCAAAATAGGCTTAATTAAGATGTAGTTCCCAAGCCAATGTGTAGGTAACTGGTGGGGAGCTAGTTAAATGAGAAAGCCATACTTCTCCCTTTTAAAACCTTATCCAGTGTTAGCTGCTTACACTTGTACAATCACAAACTATAAATGGGATTCTAAACAAGAGGTGCTACTGCACATGGCAAACAACAAAAAACAAGTCAGTGCACACCCTCAGCCCCCCCAACATGTTAATTGTAACAATACACATTTCTTCAGCCTGGATTTTCAACTTACTAATTTGATTTCAAAAGGAGTGTGGGTCTTTTGGTATTCACTTCAGGGCTCTGCTCTGCAGTCACCCAGCTACCATCATTGAGGTAGACCACCCATCAACTGCACCCCTACTGCAAACTGCATGTGCCTCAAATGGCTTACCTTTATATAGGGTGCAACATCCTAAAATAGGCAAGTGACAGAGTACCCTGTCAAGTGAGTAGTGTTTTGTCAGCATTTAAAGTTACAAATGATCATTTCTCTGATGTTACTTTTTCTTTTCATCTTGTTTTCATTTTAGTCATTTCCTTAGCAAGGAACCAGAATCTGCTGTAGCAGTTCAAGTTTATCTCCCTAAAGAACCAACTGCATTTTCTGTAGTTGGTGCCTTAAATATTGATGATGCTGAAGCAGGTCCTGTACCTGGGACCACATCTTTGGGTGAAGAACTTTTAATGCCATGGAGGAGCAGCAGCACAGAGTCATCCAAGAAAAGATCAGCATGTGCATGATGAGGGAGACATTGGGTTCTATGATCACCCGACATTGACAGAAGTCCAAAAGAAGAGGATCTTAAGTCAGTGGCAACCACCTCAAAGTGACCAGCAGCAATATCTACTTTTTAATCCTCAGCTTCTGTGGGAGTACAAGTTTGCATGATACTTCAAGCATCTGGATGCAGTCTTCTGTGGACCATGTTCTGTTTTCAACACCTGCAAGGAAGCAGTTTTGGTATCAACACCAATGACTGGTCAAATGGAAGAAAGATTCTCAACAGGCACAGCAATTCAAAAGAACATGGGAATGCCACTGCAAGGGCATAAGCATTTATAAGTGTATATGATGGAAGATGGACAATGGCTTATCAGTGTCTTGTTAAGCAGGAGCAAGAAAACAACTGAACGAACAAGGCATGCTCTGCCGCAGATTATGAAAATCATTCTCCTTCATGGAAGGCATAATATATCATTGAGAGGAAGGCTTCAGACCACTTGAAAGTTCAGTGCACTTCTGCACTACACAGCTGAGTTGGACACGCTCTTCAAAGAGCACCTGGATTTTGCACCATGAAAAGCACAGTACACATTTGCACAAATTCAGAATGAGTTGATACAGTTGATGAGTCAACAGATTCAAAGAATAATTCTGGCACAAGTCAAAGTGTCAAAATTCTTCAGCTTGATTGCAGATGGGACCACTGACATCTCCACAAAACAGCAGAAAACCCTTGTGGTGCAATAAGTTCATCAAAATGAAAATAGAACTGTGGAACTGCTAGAAGATTTTGTTGAGTTTGTTCAAGCTTCCAGACAACTGTGCAAGCACTTGCAGATCTTTTCTTGCAAAGACTCACTGCTTGGGGTATCAAAGAGGAATACATGAGGGGCCAAGGCTACAATCGACACAGCAACATGAGTAGGCAATTTAATGGAGTGCAATCCAGAATCCTTGCAGTCATTCCTGAAGCAACCTACACTGCCTGCAAAGCCCACAATCTGAACACAGCAATTGTTCACTCCTGTTGACACAACAAATTTCAAATATGCTTGACACATGCAGAAAAGTAATAGCAACATTGAAATCCTCTGCCAAGCATAGCAATGTGTATTTAACAGAACTGAAGGAATTCATGAACTTGCCATGTGACTGGAAAGATGAGGTGGAAGAAGACCAAAGTACAGACTTGTCTGCCCCTGGAAATAAATGACGGATAAGCCAGGTGGATTCACTTCAATGTTTCAAAGCAAAATATCTTGTGCTAATCAGCACCTTGGAGAAAATTGCTGAGCTTGATGAGGTTTTAATTTTCATTATAAAGTCTGATTTCCTCATTTGTTTGGTGCCTGTAGAGTCAATTCTGGGACTCACAAAACCTCTGTATCTGTACCTGTAATGTGAGCATATTGACTTGATTCAAGCATGTGAAGAAGCAACTGTTGTGGCTGAGGCACTGCGAAGTATGAGAGAGGATGTAGATACCAGATTTTGTGCACTGTATGCCGAGGTGAAATGTCTAGCACGTTGTCCATTTGTTGAATTCATGCCATGAATATGTGGAAGACAAACTCACAGGAACAATATTGGTGCATCAGATCCACAGGAATTACAGAAGAAATGTTATTCCTTTCTTGGACCATGTTATTTCAGAGCTGACTGAGTAATTGACTGAATGCAACCTATGTTCTCTCATGCAGTACTTGTTACTATATAAATTGCATGCTATGGACACTGAGAAAATGGCTGTGTACAATGCATACAAGGGTGACCTCTCCATCCTGGACAGCTTTAAAGCAGAACTGCAGAGATGGAAGGTGAAGTGGATGTCTGTCACAAAAGAAGAACAGCCAAACAGCAACATCTCTACATTATTTTGGGTAGATCATGCATTCTACCCAGATAGTAACACAGCTCTGTGTTTTGGCCACAATGCCAGTCAGCGTTTCTACAGCAGAGGGATCATTTAGTGCACTGTGATGAATAAAGACCTGGCTACATATGGGTGAAAGTTGACTTATAGGTTTAACACTGCTGTACATACACATCAGGACATCCCAGTCGATGTGGAGCAAGTACTGAAGGAGTTCGACCCATGTAATGACTGGATTAATTTTGTGCCAAGGTGACATCTGCCAGTGGAGCTACTTTTGCTGGGTCTGTGATGTGGTTTGACCCATTGGTTGGTTTCTGGTGTATTTGTAGAAAAATGATAACTTGATTAGACATTCTTCTGTTGGAGCGGTTTCTGTTATTTGGGTATGACTGAATACATAAATGATCTGTGGGTGGTCAACTTTTCTTGCATCTTTTTTTTGTAATTGGATTTGTAGTCCATTTTTTTATTTTACACTGAAGTTACAAGCTATTTGTAAAATGGTAACGTGGTAATGTATCAAAGTCTAAGCTGAGTGGCAACCATAGCACTAGGAGGCACAGTCTTAAGCAGGAGGGTGGGAGGTTTAGGAGGGAGGTCAGGAAGCACTTCACAGAGAGGGTGATGGACACTTGGAATGCACTGCTGGAAGAGGTCATCTTCTTGAAGATAGTGGGCAGCTTTAAGACAGGCTGAGATAGGCATAGGGGAAAGGTAAGGATCATGGGTAGGGAAGATGGGAGCAGTGGGGAGGGGGGCAGGGCAGTAGCTCAAGCTGTGGACCCTGCAATATGAGCAGACTTTATAGACCAAATGGCCTTCTGCAGGCTTCTTCATATATTCATATGTTATGTATATACTGGGGCTAGTTGGTGTGAATGGTTTAGCTGGTTAAGGTGCCTGAACCTAAACCAGAACACCAAAACCAGTGCATCATCTAGCTTACCCCAGCCATCTTATACAGTAAGTAACAATACATAATGTAAATTACTGTAATTTTTAACCCAGTTAGTAATAGCACACTGCTGTGGGTATGTTACCTTTTTGTTGGGTGGGTGATTTTGGCTAGTTTGGGCATGAGTGGTCATTTGGTTGGTGTAGGGCTCAACGGTTGTTTTTTTTTATCTTGGTGTTGCATCTTGGTATTTGATTTGTGGTTAATTTTTAACCTGTAAAGTGGTAATGTACCAAAGTCTGTGAGGTACTGTGGCTACTTGGTGTGAATGGTTTAGGTGGCTAAAGAGCTATTTACACCTCAAAAAAAAAACTTTGAAAAACATAATTAGGTAAAATTCTGCTTGTATTCCATATATATTCTAGATCTCTCCTCCCCATTATTTATTACTAAGAAAATGTGCATGAATACAGGTTGTTTATCCCTTGCAGTTACTTTAAAGTTAATCTGTCTCTGTAGCTTACTCCCTACTTCAAGTCATAATGCTCTGTTGTGACATCAGTCTGTTGCCATGAGAGTAACTGATGTCACAAGCAGTGCATTATGACCTTGGGTAGGGAGCCAGCAACAGAAATAGATGAGCTCTTCAGTAGCAAAAAGTCTGTTTTCATGTAAATTACCTCAGCAACAAATAATGGGGAGGAGGAATAAAGAACTAATGTGAAATACAAGCTGAACTTAATCTAAGTATTATGTTTTGTTAAAGTTCTCTTGAAGGTGTCAGCTGCTCTTTACGGTGACTGAACCTAAACCAGAACACCAAAACCAGATCACCATCTAGCTTACCCCAGCCCTCTTATACAGTAAGTAATGTAAATAATTACTGTAATTTTAATGCAGTGAGTAATAGCACACTGCTGTGGGTATGTTACCATTTCGAGTTTGTGATTTTTGGGTACTTGGCTGATTTTTGGCTGGTGTGAGGGTTCAGCTTGAATGAGTGGATAAAGGTTACGAGCACAGGCACTGGTATGAATGAACTTCTGTTGGACTGTATCTTGATGTGGTACAGAGGCTTGTCACAATGCAACATTTTAACCAAAAGCCAGTCTGAGTCTGACATTGATGGTGATTGAAAGGCTAGTATGAAAAATGGAACTCTGTGGCACTGGCTGCCCTGATGTGATACTGAAGCTTGTCACAATGCAACATTATAATCAAAAGGCAGTTCAATATTAATGGCAATTGAAAGGCTTTCTTACTGTATGGGAAAGTGGGAGGGTGTGGACTGGGGAGGTGTAATGAGAATGTGGTAAGAGTGGACTGGGGGAGCAGGACAATGGGGGTTACAGTGTGGCAGCTCTGCATATAAATTTGAAATCCCTGGCTACACCCCTGTGTCCTTTTTTCACTTTCTGATTAGATACATCTTTAAGCAGAACAGTGCACCCTCTATTATCCACAGCTTTGGTGCACCAACTTTTGGTGGATAATAGAGGTTTGTTATGTTGCATTGGTAAAATCTGGGGGAAACTAAACTTTGGATATAACTATTTGTGTACAGTTTGATAATGAAATTACTTGAAAAACACAGTATGGCTATATAAATCTAGTTTAGTTCATTTCTTATTTATCATCATTTTAGCTTTAAAGTAATCAGTGGTTGGTGAGACCCCATCTGGAATACTGCATGCAGTTCTGGAGACCCCATCTCCACAAGGACATAGACAGGATGGAGGCAGTCAAGAGGAGGGCAACTAAAATGATGCAGGGTCTGCACCAGAAGTCATACGAAGAGAGACTAAAGGAGCTTAACATGTATACCCTCAAGGAAAGGAGGGACGGGGGGATATGATAGAAACTTTCAAGTACCTCAAGGGAATTAGCAAAGTCCAGGAGGGTAGCATCTGTCAGAAAAAGAAAGGTGTAAAAACAAAGGGGGAACAATTTAAAGATAGAGGTGGGATGGCTCAGGGGCAACATGAGGAAGTATTTTTTTTCACAGAGAGTGTGGTGGACACAGGGAATGGCCTTCCTGAGGAGATTGTGGGGTCAAAAACAATGGGGGAATTCAAGAATACATGGGACAGACACATGGCAATTCTGATGGCGGGGTAGGGAGAAGTAGGCTGTTGGTTAACTAGGATCTGCAGCTTATCCAATATATAGGAAAAAGGGCATACTGGGTGGGGCAAGCAGTCCTTATCTGCCGTCAGTCAATGTTTCTGTGTTTCAGTGATGGATATCTGTTTGGCTTTATTTGTCATGATTAATTTCATTTAAGTATCCAAGTCCTCCTCTTTCATCAGTCTGCAGTGGTGTCCAGGGAATGTACAGAGCTGGGAGATTGGGAAGAGAGAGAGAGAACAAGAGGAAAAAGGAGTGACTATGAGGAGGCTGGGATAAAAACCCATCACTTGCATGGCAAAAACAATATACCTCTTAACATTTTGTCACTAAAATGTTGGGCAATTGTACTTAAAATGTAGGAAAATGAAGGACAGTGGCCTAAAAATGTGGACACATCAACACACATGAAGACACAAACTCATAACACTGGAAGATAATGACTTAAGAGCATTTCAAACCTGATCACATCTTGAACACTAGTTGGAAACCCTAGCAAAGGGGTGACAATGACTCATATTGAGCCCTTTGTGGGATACCCACCTTGCACTGCTAGGCACCATATAATTGCAGCTCTTAAAGAGCTGTTAATCAAACCTAACCATCTGAACCAATGAAGGAGATTAGCATATGGAATAGAGCTTGCTAAACCAGAATTTTTTTTTTTTATTTCACTGGCAGCCATGGAAGATGCATTAGTTGAGATGGACAAGCAGAAGGTTAGCTGCACTAGTTCAGGCCCCAGACAAGCAAACCAAAGTTAAAATCAACCTTGCTTCTAATATGAAATCATCCTTTGTTGAAAATCTCAACTCCATTCTCAAAGATAACAGTTCTCAGCAGTGCACTGTAAAATATGTCTTAAGACATTTAAAACAACAAAAAAATCAGGACCGTACTGTAATAATGCAATGCATCAGTGCCAGTGATGTGGTGGATACGAGAGGGTGAATAACATTAGAAAGATACAGCCTGTATGACAGAAAGTGCTGGTGGATGGCGGATAGAGAGGGTGACTGATAGAGGGCAGGATAATAGAGGATGCACTGTACTTGTTTAGGGATCAAATACACAGTGATACTTTGATTTTTTAAAGATACACTAGATGGTCCAAAAAAACAAGTCACCAGAAGATTGTATATGCCCTGCTAAAAGTGGACAAGAAAGATTTCATGCATGTCATTGGGAAAGCCAGCACTGGAGAAGAAATTGATATAAATGAAATACTTCAGGTCCTGTATTACCTTGAAGCTATCTTGTTATTGAAACATCTTCAAAGGTCTGGTGTAGTAATGAATATGATGGTAAGTAAAAAGGTTGCACCCTGGGTGCATTGAGGTTTTAACATTTTAATTTAACCTTTATAATGGTTAAATTAAAATACTTCAACGAGGCCACAAATATAAAATTGCCTTAAAATTAAACAAATAAATTATATTTGCCTAGTAATTCTCGACACAGACACACATGAAGTTATACACTACTTACAATTTTAATTTCTTTCACTTTGCTTCAGTATGGGACGGGTATTGATTTTTAGGGCTACAGTGTGTGGAGCCATGCAGACTTCTTGCTTTCACAAAAAGGACTCTGCATTCCTTGCATTCTTTCCAACCAAATAACATGTTGGAGCAGCACCACAGTCTCCTCTGCATCTGTGAAGCACTCTGCTTGCACTGCACTATTTTTCACTTAATGGTATCCCTGATCAAGACACAGGGGGGTTGGGCACCCCCAGTGTCACTCCTAAGCTTCTGGGGGGGTTTCAATGGTGGGTGCCGAGAGGGAGGGTCTTGTGAGAGGATATGTATAATTAAAACAAATAAACTGGCAGTCACGGCGGAATGCAACACATGCAGCCATGACCAAAATGGCTGATTAGGGACATGGCTATGCTGAAAATCTGGTGTAAAAATATTACAACAAATTAATGAGCCTACATTATATTTTGTGATCACAGGCTAGTAACTTTGGTAACTCAATACTTTTACCCCAAATTCCTTATCTGCAGCCCCATTGGCTCTGGCCAGAGTTTGTTTGTTTGTTCTTGTGATTGGGTCATGTGTGTCCTGGTACTAGATCCATGATTTTATGCTGGGACAACATCACGGGTCCAGCTCCAGACTCACCAGTAACAATCCAGGCAGGCATTTGGTGATGCCTCATGCTTCACAACACACCTAAGGTGTGCCATTATCCCACCACAATGCACACCCTGTTATGTTTTATTACTTATATAGTATTTTTATCAGACATGTTACATTTACCTCATTATATCTCATTAACAGGTAAAGGAATGACTAAATCGAAAAAATGCCACACAGAACAAGGCTACTATGTTGTAATAGGCATGCAGGAGCATGAAACAGCAGCGCAACAAGCAGTAACAATTACATGCTCTGTACATAGTTTGGGTTCATAGGTAATCATGAGTCCTATATTTTCTTGCTTTCTGTCTTACAGTGGCTTCACATACTGTATACTTCCAACAAATCTGCCCAACATTTTTGAGAGCAGTGGGTGATAGGGAAAATAACTATGTATCAAACAGCCCTTTTTTTCCTTTCAACATCTAGAAGACTAGTGTACAACCCATTAAATGACCTCCAGAGATTCCATGCCAAGAAAGTTAAAGTTCAAAACATTTTACTGATCAGCTATGTAAGCATTTACAGTATAACCAACTTTTTACTTTAAAAAAAATGCAAACATTTCACAGCACGATCTGCAATGCACTTTAAGCACTTGTTAACAATTTTGTATTGTGACAATGTATTTAAATTAATTACGTTGTTTAGTGAATTTGTTTTGCAATGTTCAAAGTCAGGCATTGTTGAAAAAGGGCTGTGCCCAGTCCACCTCATGGTTAAAAAAAAAATGAAATGAAAATTATAAAAACATTAAGATACAATAGGTTCCAAACTGGCATTTTAGAATAAATACAGCTGATTTTATTACTAAAGTACACATAAAAGTACTCTGTAGTGTTTACCAGCAGGACAAGGCAATAAGTTATTGAAGTACGTTCTTATTAGTAATTATTGCTAGAATTGTTTTAGTATTTTAAGCATATCTCTTGCAATTTCTTCAATCTGTAGATGTATTAATATTCTAAGAATATCTTTAATTATATCATCACTCATGAATTGTGACAAAAGGGTCCTCTAATACAGTCATATTTAGTGCAATTCAATACGTGTATGTGTTTCAAATTCCCCCAAACCACAATCACCAAACAAATCCTTGTCTTGTACAACACTTTTTGAATAAATTCCAAATACTTAGAGGGGCTTATCTTGAAGGTCCAATAAATATGGTTCAAGCAAATGATTTGTTTTGTGAAAACCATTTATGTAAATGTGATGTCCTCACTTTCTTCATATTCTCAACAATTTAGAGAAGTATGTTTTTTATAAATTTTGAATAGTGTAGTGAAATTAACACCTTTAAGAGAGTCATTCCATCAATGGTCAGAGTCTATTGTTCTCATTGTTTCCAATATATAGAATAGTGGATGGGTGACCATCCACAACAAGGCTATGTTTCCCTCGAGGGAGTTGATGACATCATTTATATGTATTTAAATTGTTCTATTTGTACAGCACTTTGATATCAAAAAGCGCTTAAAAATAAATTTTTACTTTACTTTACTTTACTATAGAGACCTCGAGAGCGAAGCTTGAGAGGTCTTCCTGATGTCATCAACTCCCGAGAGGGAATAGCCTTAGTTGTGGATGGTCACCCATCCACTGTTTTGTATAGTATATGGTTAGAGCTTATTTCAATTGTTTTACCTCATGCCACTCACAGCTTCTCCCGCTCCTGTTGCCACTTGCTCCAGATTTGCCCTGCTCCCACTCACTCTGGCTTCTCCCTGTTGGCCCACTGCCACTTGTTCAACTTCTCCCACTCCTGCTCACTTCAGCGTCAGAAATTATAATTTTTTTAAGTAAAATTTTAAAAAAGTTTGCTTTTGTGACACGGAGCAATGATAGCACCTCGTGTCAAAATAAGCAGTGTCCACTACTCCGCGTTCGCTAAACTGCAGCCGCCATGTTCAGATCATTTTTTCCGTTGATCTTGGTGGAGTGAGACAATCAGAAGGCAGATCAAAGCTAAAAAGTTGTTGTACTATCGATGTGAAGTCAGAATGATAGTACAACAACTTTTGACCTTTGAACTGTCCTACAACAAGATTTAGAAAGCCACTGGTTTCCACCAACAATAAGCCCTAACCATATACTATAATTCTGTTAGCCACATTCTTGTATCATAATACTAGTTAACCTTGACTAGAGATGCAGTGAAATTTTATTTCACCAGTGAAATTATGGTGAAATCACCAATTTTGCCTAGCGAAACATTTTGCAGCCAATTTTGCCTGTGCATCTGAGGCAAAATGGAGCAAAATTGGGCTTATCACTCTGCTGGTGGTCGCATGGTTGAGTCTAAACAGGTAGGAAGTGAAGGGCTCATTTCCTGTGCTATTTATCTCAAGAAAGCAGGAAGCATTTATACTCCCTATGACTGCAGAGTGCACTTTTGCACCTAAATTGCTTCATTTTTTAACTTCTTCTTGTTTGTCTTTGTCATGGTTCATATTTTAGTACCTGGTGATTGATTGTGTGTGTGTGCATGTGTATGTGCATATGTCCCCTCCCCCGGCTCTCTAAGTCTATCTGTTTTTGTTTTTTGAATTGGTGGTGTCTGTGGATTGTGGACCTAATGGAGAAGGGTGAAGACAGTGGGGCACCTGTATGAATGTTTCAGCTAACCATAACAAATGAAATGTCACAGCAGGAGGCTTTTAGCTCCAGCACCAGCACCCAGCAACAAACTGTGCCCCCTTCCCAGCAGCAGGAAGAGACTGTGGCCCCTCCACCACAGCAGCAGCAGTTGGAGACAGTGCCCCCTTCCCAGCACCAGGAGGATACTGTTCCTCCACCCAGGCAGCAAGAGACTGTGTCTCCTTTTGAGCAGCCAGAGGAGTTAGTGCCTGGGGCATTATCTGTAGACACCCCCCCACAGCCTCATCATCCACAAAGTTCACCTGTCTTGGATTTTTTCTACTTAATAACAGTTGGTGACCCAGTGGTCACCTGCAATCTATTCAGGCAGGAAGTTCATCGAGGAAAGTGTGGATCCCACTTTGGGATAACCGGCCAGCTTAGCCACATGGGCTACCACCACTGGCTGCAATAGGACCACAAATTGCTGGAGGAGGTGGCATCATCAAGTGCAGCTATGGGGAACAGTGCCGGTGTAAGCACTGAAGGGGGTGAGCAGGAGGGAGGTGTGGATGGACCAGTTAAACATCCTCACCGTGCTCACCATACCAGAAAAGAGCATCAGTCAGTAACATCAAGATCACTCCAGGGCCCCCCATCCAAAGACAGCAGCACAGGCAGCCCCCACCCTGCCAGCAGTGCCAGTAACACATGATGACATATCTGTTCTGTCTGAAGTTCAGCATCTTTAACAGGAGTTAAACAAGTTCAGACAGGAATTTAGTGATGCCCAGGGGAAGATTTCTGAACTGCAGTGTGATGTTGACAAAATCATGGGCATACTGTCTGAACTCTGTGGCAGCCCCACTGGCACTTAATGTGGTAGTACAAATTAATTTGCCTTTTTTGTTTTCATTTTTCAATCTTCCATTTTGTTTGCATGTTCCCCCTATAAAAAAATTAAAACCAAAACAAAGCTATTTTGTCCTCTAATCTACATCCGTTCCTTAAGTCCTCTTGTTTCTTTATTTTGTATGTATGTAAAATAATTTTATTGACCATTGCTGTTGTTTTTGTTACTGTCTTATGCTCCCTATAGAATTCAGTCCCCTTTCTTGTTCTCTGTTAGTTATTCCCACTCATTGTTGTATTACCCTTATCTTTCTGATCCTGCCTGTCATTTGTTATGTTTATTCTGTACAGTATCCATATACCCCTGTCCTAATAAACACCTTATTCCCTTATTTGCAGTGTGTGTTACTTCTTAGAGCTGGTTAAACCTACAAGATTCCTTTTAACAACATAATGATGCGTAGTGCAGTTGCATTCCCTATATATTGAGTTTTCAAATGAAATGCTGGCTCCTGCCAAAGGCTGTTGGCCATCTGGGCCTTGTGCACAGACTAGTGCATATTTTTTTGGAATTCAAATACCTTGTGTGAGTTGCTTCAACTCAAAGTTAAATGTACTCACCACAGCACATGTAAATAAGGTGCTCATTCTTCATTCAATTCTCTAGTGTGGCAAGTAATCAATGTAAAAAGTGCTTCCATATAACCAAGTAAAAAACAGCCCCTCCCCCAAGGCACTATCATTCCTTATATGTATCATGAAGTATGGTGCCTTAAGGGAGTGGGCATTTTTTATCTTAGTTACATGGAAGCATTTTTACATTGTTTGCATGCCACACTGTAATAAACAAAGAACACTTTATGAATGTGCTTGAGGTGATTACTTACTTTGAGTCAAAGCAACTCATACAAGGTATTTAAATTCAATACATACAGACTGTGTACAGGGCCCTAACAGCCCACAGCCTTCAACTGGTGCTGGTCTTTCCTTTGCAAATTCTATATATAGGGAATGCAACTGAACTGTTAGTCAATGTTATGTTTTGTTAAAGTTATGCTGAAGGCGTCACCTGCTCTTTAACATGTTTCTTCCTCCTATCCACAAAGGTCAAGTGTTGCACCTATTAAACAATTGTTTCACAATGCTATGTGATGTTGCATCACATATTGTTGTGTGCAACATTACGAAGATGCAACATGTCTGGTGCTGGCATTGACAATATGTCCCAGAAGGCCAAAATTCCTGAAATGTTTCCCAGAAATGTTACTTTAAATTCAGATATAAATCAGGTGTCAGACATGCTGTTATATGTTGCACACCTTCAACCTGGACCAAAACATGTCTGGCCCACTGTTTACCAATGGTTTAAGGCCTAATTATGGTGTTTCCACTGCCTAACATGGCCCAGAAGTCCAGAAATGTTTCCCAAAAAATGTTACAGTACATTCAGACAGAAATCGGGTGTTAAACATGCAGTTACATGGTTCACATCCACCATCAGGACCCAAATCTGCCATTTTCTGTACCATTTCAAATGGTTTTCAGGCCTAACCATGGTTGTGCCACTGCCTAACATGCCCCCATATATAGTAGGGTCAGGTAGTAAACACCAGTGGTGTAACAAGGAGGAAAGGGTTAATAAGGTAAGCAAATTAAATAGAAAAACAGAAACGCTGCAGTGCAGAGGCTAGATCACAATTTTAATTTCTGTGAGCAGTTCAACAATGCAGTGTTCCTGGATATGGAAAAGTCAAGTGGTCAATGTACAGGAATACTTCCAATAAAAAAATAAATCACAAAAATGATTAAGCAAAGGGAAACCGGAACAAAACTACTCAGAAGGAGTAACTGTTCAGATAAAGTTATCCAAAAAAGGATCAATATGTAAGAAAAATATAACAAATAAGTAGCACACCAACAAAAATATGAAGACTTAAAAGAAATTACATAAACTCACTCACAACTTGAGCGAAATCTGTCAAATATTAGGAACTAGCCTGATCTGCTTACACACACACACACACACACACACACACACACACACACACACACACACACACACACACACACACACACACACACACCACAGTCAACCCTCCCCATCTCAACTCCCTCACAGATAGACACAGAGAAAACTAAGCACTACCCAAGTTTAAGTAAGTATTATCCAAAGATACCAACACAGAAAAGTTCACTAGCAGCACTAGGAAATACATTGAGATTTTGGGAGCAATTAACTCTCAAAATTCCCAAATAAAGAGTTTTTTTGAAGGGTTTATTGGTCGTGATGCATCACACTGAACTGCTCTCTGACTCAAAATATGCTGTGCAGGAAATAGCCTGCATTTGATTTTTCAGTTACTTACCCACAACGCATTGCAACTTTGCTGGTGAAACTAAAAAAAACATTGGCGAAAATCAGCATAATTTGGCAAAATTTCAACTTACGCAAAAGTGAAATTGGCAAAATTTCACATTATGCGAAAGCAAAACCAGAGGCAAAATTATGTTTTGCTAAGGCGAAACATTTAACGTAATGTTGAAATTACTCAAAATATTTTTCTAGGCAAAATTTTCCAATTTTGCACATCTCTAACCTTGACTCTTTCTGGGCTGTTTTAATCCACTATGCAGCCTTAGCAGCCCTGGTCTAGTGGTTCATTTTGATCCTTCCTAATTCAGCCTTCACAATGCAGCTGCTGTACTTCTTGGAACTTGCAAGATTATTCTACTGTATAAAGATAAGAAAAGAGCTTTCCTAATTGTTGAAACATATTGGTATACCAGACTTCAACACCATATAAAGCTATTGGTGACATCTTTGCTTCAACAGCTCTCAACATTGATAAAACTGAATTTCCCCCATACTGTGAATTGAAACTCAGCAATACATTTTTTTGTCTGAATCAGTTTGTCAATATAATAGAATCATAGAAGACTGTTGGCAGAAAAGGACACTAATGCCCACTGAGTCTGCTCCAATACTCCCCCACCCTACTCCACCCATCCAGATACAACTCTCTGCCTCTTCTGGCAAATCCTTTATATTTGTCCCATGTCCTCTTGAATCCCTCTACAGTTTCTGCTCCCACCACCTCATATGGTAAACTATTCCAGGGGTCCTCCACCCTTTTGGTGAAATATTCCTGTGTACTGCCCCTGAATCTTCCACCCTCCAACCTCAGACCATGGCCTCATGTTCAATCAGTTTTGTTTCCTTTTGAATAGGCTCCCTTCTCTTACATTATTTATCCCCTTCACATACTTGAATGTGTCTGCCATGTCTCCCTCTTCCTCTAGTCACCAGTGAGTACATATCCAGCTCCTTCAGTCTCCCTTCATAGGGCATCCTATGCATGCCTGCACCATCTTTGTTAACCTTCTCTGGATCCTTTTCATCCCATCAATATCCTTCTTCAGGTGGGGCCTCCAGAACTGTTCCCCATACTCCAGGTGAGGCCACACCATGGACTTATAGAGGGGCACCAGTACCTCCTTTCTGTTTGCCAGTCATTGCATTTGCCCTACTCACTGCTTTGCTGTATTGAGTTCCTACCTTGAGGTTATCTGAAATTATAACCACCAGATCCCTCTCCTAACTGGTTGCCTTTATTTCCTCCCCTTCCTGAATGTAGCTGACTTTGGGGTTATTACATCCCATGTGCATCACAATGCATTTTGTCACATTAAACTTCAGCTGCCATGCTTCTGACCACTCCTCCAGCCTCTTTAGGTCCCGCCTCATTGCCTCCACCCCAGCCATGGTGTCCACCATGTTGCAGATCTTGGTATCTACAAACAGGCACACCTTCCCTTCTAGTCCCTCCTCCACACTGGTGATCATACTAAAGTTTCAGTACTCAGGTATACCTTGATGGTACTGAGGCAGAATCTCATTACAGTCAATGCAAATTGAACTTGAATGCCTCAGTGGTACCTCAAGGTATACCTCAGTACTGAAACTTGTGTGCTCGACACTGTATATCATTGATATATATTAAAGTGTATGGGCCTAGCACTAAACCTTGGGGCACCCCGCTCATCACCCTTTCCTCCCTGGAGTGCAATCTATTCACCACTCCCTCTGGCTTCTGTCCCAGAGCCAGTTTTCTACCCACCTTGTTTTTTGGTCCTACCCCCAAGTTTTCAAATTAACTAGCCTTCTGTGAGGGATGGAGTCAAAGGCCTTCCTGAAGTCCAGGTAGGCCACGTCCACCTCCCCCCCCACGATCTATACAAGACGTGTATTTTTCCTATTAGAAAAATAACCCAAATAACAGAAGAACTTTAGTACCTTGAGATTAGTATTTTAAATTTCCCATAAAGTTTTATCTAAACGTTTGCCTGTCATTAATATTTTTGCTGTTTGTATATTAATTGTAAGTTTCAAGTTCAAGTTTATTAATACAAAGATGAATAAAAACAATACATTTTATCACATCACATCACACCAAAACCTTATAAAATATAATATATTTCAAGTACAGTACAGTATAGGAGAATTATAAAACTCATTAAACATAATTTTTTCATCATATCAGCAAAATTTGCCATCCCGTTCATTGTTTTAATATTACTTAAGCCAAGTAAATGAATTACACAGTTATCCCGATCTACCAGATTCTCCACAGAAAATAGTGGTATAATCCACTTATCTTTCTCTCTCTTTTTCTTCAATTCCTCACAAACCAATAATTTATGATTTAAACTTTCTGTATTTCCATTACAACATTTACATTTTTTACAATTTCCAAACTGACCTCACCATTTATTAAAATGAAGATTAATAATGCCTAGACTTTCAAGCCTCATATTACAAAGAATATTCCTATGCCTCTTATTTTCACACTTTAACAAGTATGTCTCTGTGCTCCAATCTATTTTTATTTTGGTATAAAAATCATATCTGTCTAAGTCATGTACCCTTGCAAAATTAGACTGTATTGACATATCAATAAACCTTTGGGTAGCAGCCTTTGCAAAAATGTTTAGGCTCACCACAGCCTTAACCGACCATATGTCCTCCAGCCCAGATTTTCAAAGTAAGCATTGATACTTTGGAACCACCCACTTATACAGTGGTCATCCTGTAATCTTACTAAATAATCAGTCCAACATAAATTTGGAAGTCTCTCTGCTGGCATCATTGCTAGCTTTTCTCAATATTTAATGGATCTAATTTTATTTTTTACATTTAAAGGGAGCATGCCAGCCTCCAGCCTCATAAAAGTTGTTGGGCAATCCCACGCGAGCAGGAGTATATTTCTGAAAAAGGTATTCTGAATAGGTTCTATCTTAGCATCCCCAACCAGAGGGCCCCATATTTTGGATTCATATGATGTCTGGGCAATAGTTTTAGCTTCAAAAGCCCTATGCAAAGCCACAAAAGAATTGTTCACAAACCTGTTTGTAAATGCACCCACTGCATACATTGAACTATACGATTTATTTTTTATTTCACTTAGATTTTTATTCCACCCCAAGTTTTTTTTCAAATGTAATTCCCAAATATCAAAAGATTGCACTTCTTCTATCTTTTTGTGATTAATTTCCCAATAACGTCTTGGTTTTTTTACCAAAGGATATGATCTTTGTTTTTTCTATATTCAAGTCTAATTGCAAATCAGACAGTGAATCCATAAGGCTTAACAATACTCTCTTTAAACCAAGTGGAGTCTGAGGGATAACTGCCACATCATCTGCGTACAATAAAATTTAATTTTTTTCCTTATTTATTAGAGGAGCAAAAGGGTCATTTTTGGCCATGTCCCTAATTACTGTTTCAGTGTATAAATTGAATAGTAGGGGGGCTAGCAAACAGCCTTGCTTAACACCCTTTTCCACTTTTATTTCTCTTGAGAGTGCACCATCTCTTGAATATCGAATCACCACAGTGGTATTACAGTGTAACCTCTGCAGTACCTGTAATAACTTTTCATCTATATTTAACATTGCCAAAATACCCCACAATTTGTTCCTATCGACAGAGTCAAAAGCAGCACGTATATCCACAAAGCAGACATATAATGGACATTTCTTCCTACTTACATAGAGTTGTAACAGATAATTCAATGTAAAAACCAAATCTAGGGTACTACAAATTTTCTTAAAACCACATTGGAACCTAGAAACTAATGTGTTTTCTTCAGCCCATCATAATAACCTTTGTAATAATATGTGTGAAAAAATCTTTTGAGAGATTGGCAATACAGTTATTGGCCTATAACACATTGGATCATATTTTGATCCTTTCTTAAAAATTGGAATAATCACCCCTTTATTCCAATATGCTGACAAGACAAGGGATGGAAGGATAGCTGCAAACACCCTAGTCAAAAGTTCTGCCCAATGATCAACATTATATAAAAAGACTTCAGCTGGGACACCATCGATCATGGGAGCCTTATTTCTTGTTTGGGCTTCTATAGCTTCCCTTACTTCCAGAGAAGAGAAAGACAGTGGGTAATTAATCACTATCCCCTCCCAAATTCCACTAGAAAAAAAAATTCTCTATGATCATTAGCATAGATTTTACTAAAATTATCCGCCATGACCGGGTTGGCAGAAAAGGAGTCGGCATAGCCATATACATTGCTTCCACCATCAAATTCACCATGGTTACCCTATCCACACTAACGGACTCCATTACGCCTTAATGGTAAAACTCTCCATCCCCCACTCAATCCCAATTTACACAGCAGGCACATACTGTGCTCCAGGCACCACCTCACCTTCTATACTGGACTACCTGGGCTACTTAAACTCCGTGGCAGCAGGTGGTGAGATCCACATATTAGGAGATTTTAACCAGAACTAGCTTGATGAGTCCCTTTCCAAATTTCATGACAAGGCAACAGTCCTCAACCTAACACAACTAATCACTGAACCTACTTGGGCAAACCACAAAACACAGAACCATACACTGCTGGATTGGTCCCTCACATCTCACCCGCACAGGACTATAGCCTCTGGACTCCTTCCAGATCCCCTTAGTGACCACCATGGGATCTACACCGAGCGCAAAATTCCCAAACCCAAAGCTCCCTCTCCCAGAATCCTACTTTCGAGATCCTACAAATCCCTGGACCTCCCCTCACTATTAAATGAGTTAGGCAACTATGACTGGTCGCGCATCAGTCATTTCACCTTGACAGATGAGGCACTGTCATTCTTTAAGTCCAACTTCATTGCCATCTGGGACCGCTATGCCCCACTCAGACGGTCCAGAGTCCGAGGTGCTCATCTACCATGGATCTCTCCCGATATCCTAGCCCACCTCTGAATCTGAGACAAGGCCTGGAAAACCTTTAAGACTTCCAAATCCCAGGCCGACCTCCAGACCTACAGAGCGCTCTGCAATTCTAGTACCAAAAGAATCCACCAAGCAAAGGCCAACTACTTCTTATGCACATTCAATTTCTCCTCCCATCTCCCGTCTCATTTCTGGAAGGTGGTCAAATCACTTCAATGCCTGCCATCACAACCACCAACCCCATTCCTGCAGGTTGGTATTCTCATCATCACTGACCTCTCAGCAGTTGCCACCTTGTTTAACACTGTCTTCACTACCAGCCATGCTACTCCCAGGGCCACCCCGCACCCAGCTTAGCATGCCCCCACTGACACACCATCTTGTGATGCTGCAGCTTAGCCTTTATCCTTCCTGCAAGTCACCCTGATGAGGTATACAATGTACTGGTTGCCCTTAACCCTGAAAAGGGAAAATGTCCAACAGGGTTGGACTCCAAAATGCTCCACCTGTCAGCCCCTGCCATAGCTCAACCCCTAGCCACCCTTTTTAACTTATCATTCATCCTAGCAGAAGTTCCAACTGAGTGGAAACATGCCACCATAATCCCACTTCCAAAGGGTGGTGATGCCTCAAACCCAAGCAACTACCAGCCTATCCCCCTCCTACCGACCCTTGCCAAGATACAAGAATGCCTGGTTCTCTCTCTCTCTCCCATCTACCTATCTGGACTCCTCTTTCTTTTTTTCCCCCTACCAGTCTGGCTTTAGGAAATCCCACTCCACTACATCTCTTCTCAGGATTACCGACTCCATCCTCACAGGGATGGAAGCTGGCCATATCACTGCTGCCATCTTTATCGACCTGGTAAAAGCCTTTCGATATGGTGACTCACTGTCTTCTCCTGACAAAATTTTCCAAGGCTGGCCTATCTGACTGGGCCACATCTTGGTTCTACTCCTACCTCACTGGTAGATCCCAAGCTGTCCATATCAGAGCGTCCATGTCATATCCCCTCTCAATCACATCAGGAGTGCCTCAAGGATCTGTCCTAGGCCTCCTCCTATTCTCGGTCTTTCTAAATTATCTGCCCTCTGCCTGCACACACTCCACCATCCACATGTATGCAGAAGACAGTGCTCTATGCATCCGGCCCCTCGCCCTCTGAAGTTGCATCCAGACTTCAGCATGACTTCATCACAGTCCAGCACTGGCTTCGCTCAAATAACCTCCTCCTAAATGCTAACAAAACAGTCTTCTTAACCTTTAGGATGAGGCATAACATTTCTAGGCTCCATTCACCATTAGTTTTTCACACCCTGGAAGGGTCCCCACTGGAGTCCTGCACCACCTTCAGATACCGCGGTGTCTGACTTGACCAGCACCTCAACTTTTCTGCACATATTGACTCCTTACCTAAGTAGCTGCACCCAAGGCTTGGTGCACTTTACCAGAATTGTGACAACATACCCCTTCCAGCCAGGAAGGACATTGTAAATAAAATGATCCTCCCAGTCTTTGACTATGGGGACGTAGTCTACGGTGCCGGCCCAAAGACCACTTTAGCTAGGCTGGACCATCTCTTTCACTCTTTTTGCCACTTCACCCTAAACAGTCCCTACTCCACACACCACTGTGCCCTATATCAAGCAATGAACCTCACCTCACTTGACTATCGCAGACTAACCCACTGCACAAAAATTACGGCCAAGCATTGGACTCAGCAGCTCCCTTCCTACCTCTCAGACATCTTAAACCCTAGCGCACTAGCATACACACTCAGAAATTCAGACTCCAGGTCCCTAGTTGTCCCTTACCAGTCTACCTCCACAGGGCAATCAGGGTTTAGCTACCATATTCCCTCGCTATGGAACTCCCTCCCAGCTAACATTCATCACTTCACCTCCCTTTTGCACCTAAACTCCATGCTCCTAGATCATTTTGTCCCTACCTGTGCTTGTGTCTAGGCATCTACCAACTACTAGGCAACTTTCTGGGAATGTCAGCACTTAGAAAATTTGTAATTCATTGTATCTAACTATTGACCTCTCGCCTTATACTGTCTCTCGTATGGCTCAAAACTTAATTTTGTTGTACACTTGCTGTATGTAACTGTGTTACTAACTGGCACACTCAACCCTGTATGAACTTGGTTTCTGTACCAAATGTTAGTGATCTCCCACAATGTATTCACTTGTCAATCCTGACTTCAAGTGTTTTCTCATACCGTACATACTGTGGTTACCAATTTGTTTCTCTCAAGCTACTACTGACTTGTAATCAGATCCAAATGTTAGTATTTCTCCCACTATGTATTTTGTCTATACTGTGTAAAACTTTTCCTATGTTCTCCTCTCTCCCAGGATGCATCTGTAATCGAGCAGTACTCTGCTCAATATGCCTTCCTGGTAAAATGCTTAAATATATAAATAAAATAATTCACCCATTATTCCTCTGATATCACCCCCAGTATATTAAAGGAGTAGTCCACCCAGAATTAAAAAAAAAACATATGTTATGTAGAGTGTTTTGATATGTATGTTAAATCCTAGTGTGTCCTTCCCTCTGTCTGCTATTTGGAGTGTTTTCCAAATTGCCTGCTAGCTGTATGGTAGTTTTACGACCCCTGGAGATCTCCATAACAAATAGTTTTATTGGATTTCTTTCTCCCAGGATGCCCCTGTCTCATGTGACAGTGATGTAGCTATGCCCTTAGATTTAGCATGCGTATTGTTTTAAAATTAGTTTAGCAACAGCAGAGCCTTGTAACTTCTTATCCAGGGAGCACAAATGGCAACAGTTAGTTTAGCAGTTACATGAGAGCCATCTAACTGGGGTTTCTGTAAGACAACAGCTACTAAATAACTCTAATTCACTATTTTTTTTTCTCTCTTCATCAGGTCTAGCTAGCAGGAGTGTTGTAACATCAAAAACACAAATAATGAACTAGAGCTATTTAGTAGCTGTTGTCTTACAGAAACCCCAGTTAGCTTGCTCTCGGGTATCTGCTAAACTAACTGTTGCCATTTGTGCTCCCTGGATAAGAAGTTATAAGGCTCTGCTGTTGCTAAACTAATTTTAAAGCAATACACATGCTAAATCTAAGGGCATGGCTACATCACTGTTACATGAGATGGGGGCATCCTGGGAGAAAGAAAGCCAATAAAACTATTTGTTATGGAGATCCCCAGGGGTCGTAAAACTACCATACAGCTAGCAGACAATTTAGGAAAAACTCCAAATAGCAGACAGAGGGAAGAACACACTAGGATTTAACATACATATCAAAACACTCTACATAACATATGTATTTTGCACATTCTGGGTGTACTACTCCTTTAAATTGACTACTATGCCACCAATGACCAAAATGTTTGATTATCTTTTTTTATTGACTCTTGCAATTTATCCCATAATAATACATTTTTAGACAACTTCTTTTTAAGAACCAAAGCTCTATATTCTACTTTCAGATTCCTAAAAGCCTTTAGTATAGTATAAGAGGGTTTTTGTAATGTAAGCTTACTCAGTTTTTTAATCTCATTTCTTAAGCACAAACACTCGTTATCAAACCAGGGTTGGGTGCTACTAATATTAGTTTTAATTTTTTTTTATCTTTCTAAAACTCAATAGATGAAATAACTCCTGTATGTATAATTCAAAATATTCAATTTGTTTTATTGCCCCTTCATCTCTCAACCTTTCCATGGGATTCTCTATCCTATTATAGCCTTGAATTAACTTATCAATATAATCTTTGTGTATTCATTCCATATGATTTTCTTTCCATATTTAGTACACATGTTGGTATCTGTTTCCTTCTCTCCTTTACAGTTTTTTTTAATTTTTGATTATTATTTAGTAGGGCAGAGCACATCACAGGGAAATGGTCACTCTCGACTGTTTTAATAATCTTAAAATGATTTACTTTAGTATAAGCTGCTGCTTCTACAATTCCTAGGTCCAAGATACTAACACCATTAGATGTTGGAAATGATATCTCCCCTATGTAATCACCTCTCGTTCTCCCATTTAAAATTCTTAAATTAAATTTCTCCAAAAATGAGAACAATACCTTAGCCTTTGAACTCATTGTCCTATCTTTTGACTGATGAAGCGGGATGTTTAAACAATCATCTATTCCCCATTCAGGGGCCGTATTTTCAATTCCCTTGCCTAGCCGTGTTTTAAAAATCACCAAATAGATATATCACAATCCCTGGGAACCCAGCTTTCAAAGATTCTATAGCTTGTCCAATACAGTTAAGAATACCTGTCAGATCTTTGGCTTTAACAGCTGGGGGAAAGTATATGTTAAACAGAGTGATACATTCTTTCTGCCTCATAATAACAATATACATAAAAAACTCATTAAATAGACTAACTTCAGGCTTCATACACTCAAGGGAGACATTAATACATATTGCAAGGCCATGTTTAGCTCTACCAAATTTTGAAGATTTATAAGCAGGAGAAAACCAAGATGTAAACCCATTGAGACCTATTTCATCCATTTTGCCCATCCAGTTTTCTTGAAAAAGTAATACTGAAAAGTTAGAAACCAATCTAAATGGGATTTATCCTCGATTTTCTCTTTCAAACTGGCAATATTCCATGACATTAATTCTATGCTTTTACCACTATTCCACTGTCAATTTGTGGATTCCAGAGATACCACATTATTGTCATAAACATTGTTCTCATTGTCAAATGACCTCTTTAAACTATAGGACCTGCCAACTCTAACCTCAGGCTTGGACCCATCCCCTTCACTAATATAACTTTGATCTGAGTCCAAGACCACAGAGGAGTGAATACACACTCCAAGTTGTTTTCTTCCTCTTCTCCTAACAGACTCTATTGTTTCTCCCTTTAGTGTATGAATGGTCTCAATTGGTTTCATAAAGGCTGTAATTCTGGGTTGTTTACCTGTAATTACAGCTCTCTCCATCTTATTAATCTCTGCTCTTATTACATACTTGCTTTTTAAATCATCTATATCATCCAAAACTGGTATAATCGTTGAGTTGAAAATTATCCCTAGGTCAGAGACCTTGTCTTTATCCTTCAATATTTCCCTTTGCTTATCTACATTCCTTAACACAGTGCAAAGCCATCCCTTATTTGGTCTAACTTGGTATCTATAAACAGATCTGATATCCTGCCAATTGATTTTTTCCCTTAAAGACTTCCTTGAGAAGATTATAAATTGCTAATTTAGCAGTATAAGCATTTTCATTTTTTTGCTTAGGTAATCCCTTTATGAAAATCGTAGGCAATAGTTCTGCTAATATTAGCTCTTCTTTTTCTACCTCACTTGTTTTCACTACAGCTTTTGTATCTATCTTGTTTTTAGCCTGCTATTTTGTCACTCCATTCTGCACTTTCTCAGTACTATCTAATACAACAGTCCTTTTTTCCTTCCCCTTATTTTTTTGAACTTTCTGTAGGTCTCTTTTAGCTTGTTCTAGTACCTTAGCATTTGGATTTACTCTATTTTGTTCTAACTCTATTTTTCTTTGCTCTAGTTCACCAATTAACAAATCTATTTCCCTTCTTCCTCTGTTACCAATTTCCTCAGTTATCTTCTGGATAGATTTTATTTTAGATTGGTTTGCTTCAGCCCTCTTTATATCATTCTTTATCTGATTATGACCATTTCCTTCTGTAAGTATGATGTTATTTAATACCTTATCTCCTTCCATCATATAGCAACTTTGCATTCCACACTTTGTCACACCCTGGTTCATTAAGCCGCTGATCTTCCTTCTTGGATCATTACCTTCCATCCTTTTTTCCTCATTCGTTACTTCCCTAGTTTGTAGGTGATTAGATATATAAAAATCAATAAATAAACAAAAAAGAGTAATTATTTCCAATAATTGTGTATTACCAAAAGCAATCTCCTTTTTAACCTCCTTTGACTTTATCGTTAACATCAAGCCCCATTCCATTTCTTTACATCTGTTTGATGGATTAACATTTTCTTCCCTTGGGTCACAGGAAGAAAAAGCTTCTGTAACATCCAAACATTTTACTAGTTGATCCTGTTTTGGCTTAGGGGTAATATAAGGTGTCAGGAAGGACTCAAATTTTTGTAAGAATGATTCATTTTTACTAACGTGTTGACTAGTCTGTAACTCTATCTGATTTACAAACTTGACAATCCCTGATTCTACTTTAGGGTCACTCTCTTGTCTTATATCTAAACTCGCCCTATTCACATTATGCCCTTATTTAGATCTATTACTAACCAGTATCTCATCCTCCATCCCAGAAACAATAGAGTCATTAACACTTGAATCCTTATTAAAAGGTTTTAGGGGAGAAGATGGTGTTTTTTTACAATATCTTCTGCCTTGAGGCTTATCTGGAGAATTTAAATTTAGATCTGGATAGATATGGAACGATCTTATCAATTACATTCCTTACAGTATGGCATTGCAAATTATCCTCCAATCTTCTAATCTCCTTCAATAAAGCATGAGTTCTCTCCAATATCAAGCTAGACTCCTCAGTTGACTTAGTAGGAGACAATGTTAATGTGGGATTAAACATTTTAGTAATCTTTTTATTACCTCTTAACTCAATTTGGTTACACTTAGAGTTCAGGAACTGAGTTATTTTTTGGTCAGTATGAGGTTTAAGAACTTTACCAGAAATGTTATTTCTTTTAATCTTAGTTGTTTTACAACAATATGTTCTTAAACTCTTAGATTCCATTGTAACTTCTATAGCTCAATCAAAACACACACACACAAAAAAAAAATCTAACCACACCCACAAAATATTAGCCAAAATGGAGGGTGCTTGTTTTTACGAAATATTTGAGCTCCAGAGCGGACTTAAATATATGATTTCTTCTTATTTCTGTATATTCTGAAAGGCACTTCTTTTAACACATTCAGCCACTTTTCAGTTGCTATGCTCTTTGGGAAATCATCAAAATAATACCAGATAAAAACCACTCTAAAGTAAATTTAAAGAGGACCATAAGACACCATAAGTTTTAGAGAGAGAAATATTGTACACAATCTGTCCAACAGAAAAATTTAATTATCCAATAATGAGAACAGCTTCACAATATACTTACTTCACCATTATAAGAGTATCAATCTGTAGCCAGTTCTCAAAAAACAATAAGCACACCAGATCAACTGAAGCTCTGAACTGAGTGAAATGCCAAACGGAGGTGATTCTGTACTAAACAATATAAACATTTAGCAAATAAACTTTAGCATTCCAAAGTCAACTAGACAGAGCACTCATGCAAACATTTTACAACAGCAATGAATTTACCTTTCTTTGCATCAAAATCACACCACAACAGCTTAAGAACATATAGCACTGCAGAGACAAGTGAGTGGACACCGCTTCCCTCCGGCAGTATCCAGGAGATTCTGTTACCCCCACTAACACACACACCTTTTATCTATCTGGTCACACGACTTCCGTTCACAAAAGGCAAAAACAAAGAAAATAGACAGGAGTTTTAAAAGTCATAAAATCGTGAGTCTAAATTATAAACGTTTATAGTAACCACCGGATGTCAATATCAGTATCAGTAAATGGGGGTATTTACACCCTGATTGAGCTCCTCATATCACAGTAGTATCAGGAAGTAAAAAACAGCTTGAAGTTAAATCTTCTTCTAAAAATAACCCCCAATTTCCAGGGCTTTAATAAATGCATACTGCCAGCTTTTCTACAGCATCTCCTTCAGTAAAAACAGCAGTTCATTAATCCACACCTCCCATATAGCTCCACATTTACACCCAAAGATCAAAGTGCAATGAGCAGTGAGCGGTAAGCAAAAACAATTGCAGTCTTTCATCTTTCATTTTTCAGCTACCAACAGCCAGCTGCTGAATTTCTAAACTTACACCACTTTATAGCTGTACAGCGCACAACTTCTTTGGAGTATTAATCATCCTTTCTTCTTTCCTTTTCTATCTTGCTCGCCTGTCAGGTTTCAGCCTTTCTGAAGGGCCCCCTTGACCTCCGAATCCAGTCGCCACCAAAATCTTCCTCCTACAGGGGAACAAGGGACAACCTGAGAAGCTTTGCTGACCAGAGAGGAACACAAGATAATCTGGTAAGAAGTACAATTATGCTCCTGTTGGCATACCTTTTATAAGATATTTGAATGCCTAATTGTACACCCTGCTCTGTTGCTACTCCACAGCCCCACAGTGTGCAGCTCCTCTCCAGCTCCAGCTCCTCTCCAGTCAAACCTCCAAATCCACTGTTTGTTTATTGTGGTTACTGTCTTGAGGTAATTGTAAGTTGATTTTGCATACAATAATTTTGTAATATTTTTAGGTATCTTTTTTAACCACAAAGGTGAAAAGGAAATCAAAGTTATGTCACCCACATACATAAAAGCAGGTATAGCAATATATTTTACTGCTGGGGAGTGAGATTTTTCAGTTAAAATTTGAACTGGGAGGTAACACTTACCACAGATTGTGTGTTAAAACTCTACTGTACTATGACTGTATGCTTATTATGCTTTGTACTATTGTGTATTTTTCTGCCATTGTCTGTCATATTAGCAATACTGTTTACATCACAGAACATTGTGTAGATTTTTCCTTGTATGGTTGGTTACCTCTGAACTATATCTGTTATTTGTTTTGTCTGCCAATTTTGTATTGTAACCTCCCAGGTCGTGTCTGAAAATAGTCATATTTTGTGGCTACGACACCTTCCCCAGTAAACAAAAACTAAACAAACAAGTGAATTGAATACCAAAGGTGCCAGTATGCATCCCTGTTTCACGCCTTGATTCATTCTGATAGCCTTTGTAAGTCCCTCCTCTAAATTATAGGGTGTGTTGGATCATCATCCTTGTCCAAGCTGAGATTGTCTGCTGTTTAAGAGTCAGGTGTGTCCCTGGACACCCTGAAGGAGGCAGTGGCAACACCTCTATTTAAGAATCCCTCTCTCAATTTGGACTGTCTTGCTAACTACTGACCCATCTCTAAGCTTCCCTTTGTGGGGAAGGTTACTGAGAAGGTGGTCATGCTGCAATTAGAGTATTACCTTACCATCTACAACATTCATGATTCTCTCCAGTCTGGACTTTGGAAGAGGCATAGCACTGAGATGGCCCTTGTTTGGGTCCTCAGTGATCTCTTGATAGCAAGAGATGGGAAGAGCCATTCCATATTGTTTCTTCTTGATCTGTCCATGGCATTTGACACCATGGACCATGGTGAGTTGCTGGAGTGCCTGTGGCTGATCTGTGGACTATTGGGTATGGGCCTCAGATGATTTCAATCTTCTCACTGGCAGGTTTCAGAAAGTTGTTGTAGGGATGTATTCCTCTGACAAGTTCTCCCTGTCATGTGGGGTGAAGCAGTCCTCTGTGCTATTACCCATGTTGTTCACTGTGAATATGCTGCCATTGAGAGACATTGTAAGGTGGTATGGGCTGCATTTTCACTGCTATGCAGATAATAATCATCTCTATATGTTCTTTGTGCTTGAACAGGTAGGAGCTGTCTCAAGCTTTAACAATTGCCTCTCTGAAATTCAAGACTGGTTGAGTGCTAACTGGTTGAGGTAGAACCCAGACAAAACCAAGGTTCTGGAGGTGCACCCAGGTCACCAGGTAGAGAGGCATTGGCTGTATGGCCATCTGGGCTCTGGCTTGGTGGCTTCCAGCTGATTACCTCTGAATAAGTGTGAGACATGGTTATTACTCTTGACAAGGGAGTGACATTTAAATTTCAGGTGTCATCCATTGTCAAGACTGCCTTTTACCATCTGAGGAATATCACCCAGATTAAGCACCCCGTTCTGCCTGAGGACCTTCCAACCCTGGTCCATGCCTTTGTGACCTCTTGCCTTTACTACCAGGGGTTGATATCTGCTGCTCACAGCTTAGAAACATAGAAGCATAGAAGTTGACAAAAGATAAGGACTGCAAGGCCCATCCAGTCTGCACATTTCTTTTTCTACCTTATGAACGTGCCATCAGCCTTAGCTCTGTCAATGGCCTATCTATTAAAACTCATCTGTATTGCTCCCTTATGCCTATCCTATGCCTGTTTGAAGCCCTGCACTGTATTCATATCCACCATTTCCTGAGGTAGGCCATTCCATGAATCCACCACCCTTTCTGTGAAAAAGAACTTCCTCACATTACTCCTTAATCAGCCTCCCTCTAATCTCATGCTGTGTCCTCTTGTCCTGCTATTTTTCTTATACTGAAACATGTTAGACTCCTTCACCTTGTTAATGCCCTTAAGGTGTTTGAATGTTTCGATTATATCACCTCTCTCCCTCCTTTGCTATAGGGTATACATATTGAGCTCCGTTAATCTGTTCTCATATGTTTTCTGATGCAGTCCATGAACCATTTTGGTTGCCCTTCTCTGGACTGCAGAATGTAGCAGTTAGGCTATTGACTGGGCTCCCTTGAGCTTGAAAGTTATATGTGTGCTGCACTGGCTGCCTATTCAGTGGCAGATCACCTTCAAGGTCGGCTTGCTTACCTACAAGGCCCTACATGGACAGGGACCATGCTATCTGCAAGAACTTCTTCACCCCTACCACTCACTCTGTTGTGCTGATGAGAGATTGCTAGAAATTCCCATGGTTTGTTTTAAGACTTCTGGGGCCTGAACATTTGAGTTTACTGCCCACACCCTGTAAATTCTCTACCTCATTGAATAACAGAGTGCCTGACAGTGGACAGAGTGCCTGATGGTAGAAAGTTTAAAATCGACATTGACAGCATATTTGTTTAATCTTGCTTTTCCTGACTTAATTTTTTTTGGCGATATTTGTTATTTATGGACTTTAGCTGTGGTTTTAGGATTTATTGTGCTAGCACTATGGTCATTGTGTGAATAGTGTCATTTTACAAATAAAGTTTGCTTGCTTGATGTTAATCCTATTTTCAGAATACAAATGTATTATCCTCAATATGGTAGTGAATATAATTTTTTTTTTTTAACCAGGAGAGAGACACTAAGTTGAAAGCTTGTTTACATGTGCAACCTGGGAGCACAAGGAAGTTAAATGACTTGCTCAGGGTCACACAGTATGCAAGTGGGGGCTGTGGGATTCAAACCCAAGTCTCCAGGTTTCCAGCTTAGAGCCTTAAACCACTGCATTATATGCATATTATATAACTTTTCCATAATATTTCTCTATTAACTTTGTCAAAAGCACTTCTAAAATCTACAAACACAATGTATGCTGGCATTTTTTTTTTCTTTATATAATATTTTCTATAATAATTTGGGAAATGGCTCCATTTTCCAAATAAATCTATCCAATGCCAAACAGTTCCAGTCAAGCTAGCACAGACATTTATTTATTTTATTTAGCTTTTGTTGACCGGGTAAGTGCACTAGACAAATCCTGCCTATTTTCAGGCACGACCCGGGGGAGGGGGATACAGATGAATGCCAACTGACCTTGAACCAGATTAAGCTGTTGGTGGTATTTTTAGTGAACGAGGGAAATTTGGCCAGGACACCAGGGAAATTCCCCTTCTCTTTTCGATAAGTGCCACGGGATCTTTAACATCCACCTGAACTACCACCAATCCAGGCAGATGGGACCTCGGTTTAACATCTCATCCGAAAGACGGCACCTCAGAAATGCAGCACCCCTCTCATGCTGCATTACAGTGTCAGTACTGGGATATTAACCCAAGTGCCAGATGTGGGAACTGAACCCACAGCCAACTGATCTCCCGGCCTCAGAGGCGAGTGTGCTACCTACTGAGCCACTGACACTGGCCAGTCAACAGTGGACATAAATGCTAGCTAGCATGAGCAGTGCCAGTGAGTGCTGCAAGCACCTCCAGCCCTCAAAATTAGCTACTAACAAAACGTTAAAGGATTGCTCACAATTTAAAGAACTAACTGTGTATTTGTTTTTTAAATATTGGAAGGCAAAAAGCAATGAGGCTTAATATTATCATATAAAATTCCTTGAAATGTAGTTCACTTAAACAAAGAGGAAGCCAAGTGGAGCAGAGAAGCAGCATAGCCATCTTGGTGCTCCACCCCCTCCAACAAGTGATCATTGTTCAGAATGGTTTGACATTCAGGTTAGGCAGGAGAGAAACCACACTAGAACAAGAGCTCTGGATTTCAGGAGAGCAGATTTTAAAGAAATGGGAGACAGCCTTAGGAAATACCTTGTAGGTGAAATAGTGAGGGGGGAGCAGTGGAGGCATAATGGAATAAAATTAAAGGGAACCAGCTAAAGTAATGGCACGCTGTGTGAATGTAAGAAGCAAGAGTAAGAGGAAAAATGGGCTACTTTGGTTCTCAAAGGAAGTGGCTAAGATAATAAAGGAGAAAAAAACAGCTTTCAGAAAGTACAAGCAAGAAGACCAACATGGAGGTACACAGAGAGGTAACTAGAGAAACAAAGAGAGGCAGGAAGGAGGGCAAGGACAGCTAAGGTTCTAAAGAAAGTATTGTCCAGGAGGTTAAAAATTGGGGAAAAGCCTTTTTTCAAGTGTGTGAGCAAAATGAGGAAAGCAAGGGGTGGTATAGCAAAGATTAGGAGACCAGGAAGGGGGGACTGCACAGAGGAAGACCCCCCCAAAAAAGGCTAATAATTTAAACAAATATTTCTGTTCAGTGTCACAGTTGGGAGGTGGGCCTTCATACATTAACAGGTGCCGGGGGAGGGGGAGTGTACACAAGTCCACTTACAGAAGAGAGTCCATTGGGGCTGGAATGCCACAGGCATCGGTACTGGGCCCTGTCCTCTTTACTATCATCCTAAGTGACATTGTTGAGGAACTGGAAGAGAAGGTCTGCCTCTTTGCATATGATATAAAATCTGCAACAGGGTGGACACCTGGGAGAGGGGGTTGAGAGAATGCAAAGGGATCTAGGAAAACTAGAGGAGTGGTCTAGGGAGTGTCAGCTGGGTTTTAATGCCAAAAAGTGCAAAGTCATGCACCTAGGGTGGGAAAGCCTGAGGGCTGTGCATAAGATGGGAGGGGAGGTTCTTACAATTACAAAGCAGCAGAGGGACCCTGGGGTGATCATATCTGATGATCTCAAGTTGGCAGGGTAGTGTGACAGGGCAGTAACAAGGTGAACTGAATGCTGGGAAGTATAGGGAGAGGGTTCTCTAGCATGAGAAGGAAGGTGGCATTGCCTATGTATTGCTCACTTGTGAGACCCCACCTGGAGTTCTGTGTCCTGTTCTGGAGGCCACTGGGCATTTACAAGATGGAAGTGGTTCTGAGGGGAGCTACTAAAATGATGTGAGGGTTGCTTGAGAACCCATATGGGAAGAGATTGTGGGAGCTCAATATTAACTTCCTGGAGGGGAGGAGAATGAGTGGGAATATGATTGAGACCTGTAAGTAGCTCATAGGGGTGAACAAGGTGCAGCAGGAGAGTCTCTTTCACAGAAGGAGAAACACCAGAACACAGGGGCATGCTATGAAGCTTTGGGGAGTGGAGAAGATTAAGAAGGATGTGAGAAAATTGTTCACAAAAAGGGTGGTGGGTGCCTAGAACAGCCTGCCAAAAAAAAAGTGGTAGGGGCAAACACAGTGGGGAGCTTCAAACATGCATGGGATATGCACATGGGTATAATAGATAGAGATGAGAAGAGGGAGTAACACGTGTGACCTAAGAGGGTCCTGGGTGTAGTGTTAAGCAGGGAAAATGGGACAGACTAGATGGGCCTATCAATACTTTTCTGGTGACACATTCTATGTTTCTATGTTTAATCAGATCTATGTATTGTTTTGTGTTTGTTTCAAAATAGTGCAATTTTTTCCTTGTTTGGGCCCTAAATTAATGCAGATGTTTTCCTGTCCAATATTCATTTCTTAATTACTTAGCAGTTCCCAACACAGTGACATCACTTGAGCTGAAAACTACACTATAAAATAAAGCAAACCCCAGTAACATCCACTGAGCTGATATCACTCTGTTCTGCTTCATTGTAGATCATTGAAGCTTCTGTAGCTCAACTGATATCACTCAGGTCTAGAACTGCTACATAAATGAAAAATGAATATTGGGCTGGAAAAATGTGGCATTAATATGGGGCCTTAAATAGGAAAAATGGGATATTTTAAAACAAACAAAACTATACACTAGGGTGATTAAACAGACCTCACACATGCCCACATTTATAACAGTAGTAAAACATGTAAACATTGTTTATGTTCACTGTAAAAAAAAGCTACATGATGGCCATACTGCTGCTTAAAATGTATTCTTTATAAGAAAAATGACTTAGCTTTTGTTCAGAAGAAACATTTGAGTTGTTCATGCTTGCCTGCCCCCCAACCCCACTTTGACATTAAGATCTGGTAAAAAAAAAAGTATATAAACATTTTATTGAAAGGTTAAGAAAATTACAAAAATGTGAGCACAATAAATGTCACAAGACAATGCTAACAAAGAGAAGAAAAAAAAAGAATCGTCTACTACAGGAACCTATAAACAATGAGCTCCTCAAAAAGAATAGAGAAGGGGAATATATACAGTATAGCACCTTTCATACACAGTGTATCCCAAAATGTAGTAGATAAAAGTTTAACTCTCAAACAGTAACCATCTTAACTGGGACATCCACCTTCCACCCCAAATAAAATAATCTTGAAAAACCATTATGACAAAGTTGAAAGACACTCTGCACTATACCCAGTGAAATACCTCCTTAACTTTACCCATTTATCCCGCCCTTTATGAAACTGCATGAGTTGGTTCTTCTGCCAAAAAAATAACCTTGTAGAAAGCGACCACTTTGTCTAAAGCTTGTTTCCATCTTAAGAAGGGTGGAACCTCAACCAACCTCCAGTGGAATAACAAAAGTCTCTGCTTCCAGAGCTGCAGCAAACAAAAAAAATAAATTGTATACCAGTATGTGCTGGTCTAAAAAATGTGAGCCCCCCCCAAAATCCACAAACGCATGGATCTGGGAATAGAAAGCTAGAGTGCCTTCCAAGCAAAATATTTTCCCATCACCCCTGTATTAAGGAGCAATCCCATAGGATGCAACATTGTTTTGGGTACTTGAAAACAGTGCCAGCATAAATTGGAACCCAGAACTCCCATTAAACAAGTGAACCAGGGTATGGTACCACCTGCTTAATACCTTTCTCTGGATTAGCTGGAGCCTAGGGTCAGGGGATGCCTTATGTGCCTCCTTCCAACAATGCGTCCATACCTCTGGGTTCAACACCGTACCAAACTCCTTCCCCCATTTAAGTTGATGAGAATTCCAGTCCAGCAAATATATCTGTTACAACTACTTATATAACAAACTGTGATGGTCCTTAGGGACTTTAAACTACTGTTGTATGTATGTAGCCATCAGGATGTGTCTTTAACAACATTGTTGAAAGAAGTCAGAAAATAAGACATGTCTTAGCTGTAAGTATCACCACAAATGATGTGAGGGGATATGATACCTGTTTTGAAAAATAAGAAAACGAAAGCAGGATACCTGATGTAGAACTGATCACATTTCCTATTGTCTGAATTCCTTGTGTTTCCCCATGATGCCAGAAGATTAACCTACCACCCTCCTTAACATTGAGATTATTCCCTAAGGGTTCATACAATACCAACCTAAAAACAAAGAGTCCCATCCTAACTGCTTATAATACCGGACCCACACCTACCAGGAAAAATGCATCAGGAGGGTAGCTGTTTTAAATGATACTTTAGATGGTGTCAGAAAGACAGCCAAAGGGATAGTAGCTGCTAGTATCAGCTCTATCTCTACTCATAAGGGAGATTTCAAGGAGGTAGGAGATGCCCACACCAATGCTTGCTTAACCCCCATTCATAGATGATACACCCATAACCAAGGCATATTCCAACCTCCAGCAATCCCAGGAGCAAGTAAAACTTTCCTACTAAATCTTGGAGGTTGTCCCTCTCAGATAAAATCTGGTAACGGCCTATCCAGTTAAGTCCAGACTCCTTGATATATTTGAAAAGGCAAGTTGCTGAGCTTATAAAAAATTTGGGGGATGCCATCATCTTAATGGTGGCAATCTTGCCCAGGAGTGACAAACCTAGCTGTTTCCACCTACGAAAATCATCCCTTAGCTCTTCCAACACTGCATCTAGGATTTTTGAGAATACATGCTCCTGAGATTGCTAGAAATGAACATGCCCGAATATTTCACCTCCTCAGGAGACCAATTCATAGACTATGAGCCTACAGATGCCATGCAAGGATCTACTACATAAAGAGGCAAGATCTCTGTTTTGCCTCAATTAATTCAAAGCTCAGATATGTCACTAAAACACCTAATAATTTTCCAAGCCCCTGGGAGTGAGGTTTCTACCTTCGTTAACATCAACAACATACCAGCATAAAGTAAGGTAGTGTACAGCTGCTTCCCCGCAGGGATTCCCTGAATCACCAGATGTTGACAGATGGCTAAATTTAAAGGTTCAGGAGCTAAAAGAAACAAGAGGACTCAGGGGACAACCCAGCTAGGTACCCCAAAACAAGGGAAAATCAGAGAGCACCCCATTACCAAAACTCTTGCTCTAGAAGCAGAGTAGAGGCAGCCCACCCAGTGGCTAAATCTCAGACCAAATCCAAACCTGGTAAGAACAAATGTAAGTACTGCCACTCTATAGACTCAAATGCTTTCTCAGCATCTAATCCTCAGAGTGCTGAAGAATCTGGACCACCGCAGATATGGTAATTGTTTTGGTACTACAAGATCAAAGTAAAAAAATATTATGATGAATTTAAACATTAATTGTTCAAACAGGAAACAGTACCACACAATCTAATGGACTGTCAGCAGTGGAATCATAAGAAGTTCTTTGCCTTGTCTGCAGAACACCTACTCATCTGATTGTGTTTCTACAGATTCATTTTACAATTTATCTTGCAAAATTTAGAAAGATTCACTTTTCCCCCCACATCATGATGTATTATTTTTATTGCTTTCTCATGTGTATGTAGAATGGAGAGATTTGTAATGAAATCACCATCTTCAGGCAACCACTCCAAGACTACCCTGTATGTGACTGATAATTAATTCAAGATGTTTGTGTCTGCTGTTCACTAAGATGGAGGAAAGCTCTTCTGTAATTCCTGCAGTGTCTTGCTAGAATATGTCTGCAGGTTTACAATTGTAGACCACATGGTTGGCAAGAGGCATCTGAAGTGGAAAGCTGATTTTGAACAATCAGGCAAGAATAAGATGACACTGATGACCCCTCTGCAATGTAATCCAATGACTCAAGTGGAGAGTCTGTAGTGCAACAATTTTCCAAGATGTGACTGGAAGCTAATATTCCATTAGAAGAGGTGGACAATCCATTCGTTTGTGCTTTTCTTTTGAGTTATGACAAAAACAATGGATCAACATCATAATCCAACCAGCTGAGGAGTGTCAGCCTACTGTACCTGGCATATAGAAACATAGACTTTGATGGCAGATAAGGACCGCTTGGCCCACCTAGTCTGTCCATTCCCTACTGAATGAATAAGCTGCAGATCCTAGTTAACCAACAGCCTACTTTCTCCTAAACCCCACTGTAATTGCCTTATGTCTCTCCCATGCATTCTTTAATTCCCCCACTGTTCTTAACCCCACAACCTCCTCAGGTAGGTGGTTCCATGTGTCCACCACCCTCTATGTGAAAAAGTACTTCCCGACATTGCCCTGAGCCATCCCCCCTCTATCTTCAAATTGTGCACCCTTGTTCTTGAACATCTTTCTTAAAGATGCTCATATCTTGGACTTTGATTCCCTTGAGGTACTTGACTTGGTACACTTTCCCTCCTTTATTCAAGGGTATACATATTAAGCATTTTTAGTGTATCTCCATATGGCTTCTGTTGCAGATCCTGCACCATTTTAGTTGCCCTCTTTTGGACTGCCTCCATCCTGTCTATGTCCCTGCAGAGATGGGATCTCCAGAATTGTACACAGTACTCCAGATGGGGTCTCACCAACTGTCTGTACAGAGGAATAGCAGCGTCTTGTTTTCTACTGGTGATGACTCTCCCTATACATCCTAGTATCCCCCAGCCCTCCTTATTGCCTTCTCACATTGCTTACCTACCTAAAGGTCATCTGATATGACTACCCCAGGTCCCTTTCCATTTGTGTTGTTAGTACCCCCCCATTGTGTACTTTTGCCCTGAGTTTGTTTCCCAGGTGCATTACTTTGCACTTTTTTGCATTGAATCTAAGCTGCCATATTTTGGACCATTCCTCCAATCTTGCCAAGTCCCTTCTCATCCTTTGTATCCCTTCTTGTGTATCAGCCCTGTTGCAGATCTTTGTGTCATCTGCAAACAGGCATACTTTTCCTTCCAGCCCATCTGCAATGTCACCTATAAAGACATTAAAGAGGACCAGTCCAAATACTGAACCCTGTGGTACCCAACTAGCAACCCCCCTTTCTTCAGCATGTACTCCGTTTACTATTACCCTCTAGGTCCTGTTGTCCAGCCAGCTTGTTACCCAGGCTACCACCCTGGGACCCACTCCCAGGCAAGCTAACTTGTTTATTAATCTTTTGTGTGGGACTGTGTCAAATGCCTTGCTAAAGTCTAGGTAGGCCATATCCACAGCCCCTCCCTGGTGGATTACTTTGGTTATCCATTCAAAAAAAATCTATTGGATTCATCTGACATGACCTTCCTGCTGTGAATCCATGCTGCCTTGGGTCCTGTGCCCCACTGACCTCTAAGTACTCAACAATTCTTTCTTTCAGAATTGATTTCATCATTTTTCCTACCACTGAGGTCAAGCTAACAGGTCTGTAGTTTCCTGCCTCTGCCCTGCTCCCACATTTGTGAAGAGGAATCACATATACCCTCCTCCAGTCCTCAGATACCACACCATCCTCCATGATTTGTTAAAAGGGGTAGTCAGTGATGTCACTAGTTCTCCCCTTAGTTCTTTCAGAATTCTGGGGTGAATCCCAACATGCCCCATTGCTTTGTTCACTTTGAGTTTTAGGATTTCCTTCATGACCCTTTCTTCTGTGAATGGACTGGTATCAACCCCCCTGTCCAGAGTGCTTTTATTGTCTGGTTTAGGTACCTCCCCCTCTTCTTTTGTGAATACTGAGCAAAAAATAGGCATTCACTATCTCTGCTTTTTCAGTCACCCTCTGTCTATCACCCCTCCCCTTTTTCAGGCTTACTATCCCTCCCCTGGTCTTCCTTTGCTCCCTGATGTACCTATAGGAGGTTTTATCCCCCTTAACTAAGTTGGCTATCTTTTCCTCAGTTTGGGCCTTTGCTATTCTGACTGCCTTCCCTACTTCCTTCTGCTTTAACTGATACAGTTCTGTCCTGCTCCTTCTGTGATTCCTTGTACTTCTTGAATGCTCCTTCTGTGATTCCTTGTACTTCCTGAATGCCATATTTTTCTCCCTAACCTTCCCTGCCACCTCCTTTGAAAGCCATAGTTTGTTTTTTTTTACTTCATTTTATTTTGTTTATTTGCTTCACACAAAGGCTTGTCTCTGTGATGGCAGGTTTGATTATTCCCTGTTGTTATTCCACCCTTACTTCCTGCCCATTTGCTAGTGCATTCCTTAGGAACTCAGCTATTTTAGGAAAGTCAACCCTCCTAAAGTCCAGGACCTTAGCCTTTGTATGGCTTGACTACTCCTGTGTGTATCGTGAACCATACTGATCCCTATTGACCTTTCTACCTTAGTAATTACCTCACTAACTATCCTGTTTTATGGGGGGAAGCTGGTAATTCCCTGCTTCTTATCAGTGCCTCCCCCCTTGGCTTGTTTGAAACCTTGTCAATGAAACATTTCAACTGATCACCCTGGAGACTGGTTCCCTTGCCAAATAGATGCAGACCATCATGCCAGTATAGGTGGGTATCCCTCCAGGTGGAACCCCAGTGCTCAATGAAGCCAAAACCCTGTGCTCCACACCAGTTTTTCAACCATTCATTGAATTGCATGGTGTGGAATACCATCGTCTCACTCATGCCATAGACAGGCAGCACCTCCAAGAAGGATACTGTGTGTGCTACTTGTCTAAGGCCCCTCCCCAACTCCACAAACTCCCCATGCACTGCTCTAATCCCATGCCCAGCCAAGTTATTTGTACCCAAGTGGACAATGACATCCAGCTGAATCTCCCATGCAGCTGCTCTCATGATCCTGAGGATTTGTTTCCTGTCCCTCCAAGCCATGGCACCAGGCAGGCACCTTACTTCACTTTCCCCTGCTCCTCTAGTTCTAGCTCCCTAATAAATGAGTCCCCCACCAGGAGCTGCTTCCTTTCCCTGTGGTGTGCTGTGCCACCTTTCTGTGGGCCTCCCTTGTGACTGTTGCCAGCAACCTCCTCAGTCTCCACTGCAGGTGCCCCCATAGAGGAGCTATGCTTCACCAGAATGGCATATGGATTGTGAAGCGGTACAACTGAAGGGATGCACCTCTGTTCCACCACCCTCACCCTCCTGAGTCCACTGTGGTCCAACTGCTGCTCTTTCTTGGCAACCTCTGAGGCAGCGGTAGTGGCTCCGGTGTTTCCCGGGTTGGGGAGCTTTCCATGCTCCTGTCCAGTTTGGCCTGGAGACAGGCAACCTCCTCCCTCAGAGCAGAGACTTGCCTGCAAATAAGGCAGCATCTCATCCTCCAGAATTTCTCACAGAACACTGCTGTCCCACAGTCAGTGCATTGCACTACTACCCACATGTCTGTCTTTCCTGTTTATCCTGTGTAATTTTTTTTTTTTATAGTTAGTGTGTGTGTGCTTTTACTGTCAATGCTGTGTGCTGTGCTGGTTAAAAATATAGCAGTTGTATGCCCCTTGTCTTCTTGAGAAAAATGTCAAAACTCCTGGGGCCAGATATGGCAGGGGCGCAAGCCTGGGCGCAGCGCAATTGGGTTGAGCCAGGGCAATGTCCAGGTGATATTCAATGGTGCTGCATCGTGGCTCAGCACCATTGAATATGGCATTGGGGGTGCACACACTGTGCACAGCACAGTGGCACTGCTCCAGCACTTGTGGCAACAAGGGAGCAGGGGGCTGGGCCAGCACAAATGTGGTTGTGCTAGGTGCAGCAAGAGCAGTACTCAGCCGTGGGCATGCAAATCAGGCCATAATGCATGCAAGGCACAAATGGGGCCATTTGCATGTCATTATGGCCCATTTGCATGCTGTGCACCAATCCCAGGTGGCTTGCACCTGGCACCCTGCCAGGCTGAAGCCGTCGGGGACCGATGCCTCATGGGCATAATGTAATGTAAACCCTGGTGGTCCAGTGGACCCACTTCCCTGCCTGATCATGGGCATAAGTGTAAATCAGTATCCCTGGTGGTTCAAGTGGATCTGCTCCTTTGCCCGATCACAGGCATATGAATAGATAACCCTGGTGGTCCAGTAGTACCCCCCACCTGCCCACTAAGCCCCACCACCCTGCACCCCCCCGGTCAGCAGCAGGTAGCAGCTCCCCACCCATAAGCCGCCCACTGACTGACAGCGTACAGTACGGCTGTATGCCTATTGGTCCACTGCATGGGCCAATGGGCGTCACAGACCTACTGTAATACACAGTCCTGAAATGTGAATGAGACCATTCACTTTTGGGACTTTAGTAATAGCCTGATCTACATGCCGATGGCCCGCCTGACTCGGACCAAACAGCAGACGTGCATACTGTCAGTCTGTGGGCAGCTTGTGGGTGAGGAGAGTTACCCGCTGCTGACCCGGGAGGTGGTGGGCTCAGTGGTGGTGGGTGAGGAGGGGTACTGCTGGACTACCATCATGCCCATGATCAGGCAGGGGCGGAGTCCACTGGACCACCAGGGATAATCCAACACCTATGCCCACGATTGGGCAAGGGGGGTCACGACATCCAGACTGTGTCCCGGGAGGTTGGGTGGTCACCCACAGCAGGTGGCTGCCATGTTGTGCCCAGCAATATGGCAGCCCACCTGTGGGTGTCCCCTGACATGTTCCTGTTTGATGGGCACATCTTTGTGCCCCCCCCCTGTGAGGCACAAGGCTGGTTTGTGCCTGCATATGCACTGCACATCCCGGGCTGAATATCGGGATGTGCCACATATGCATGAGTACGCCCCCCCGTACTTGCACTGCATACATTACTGGTGCACCCTGGCCCATCAGGAATTGTGCAGAGCAACCTACCCCTTTGAATATCGTGCCGTGGCACATAAGTGGGTTGCGCATGGTGCAACACTGTTATACTATACGCAACCCCTTTGAATATCCCACCCCTGGTATAAAGGAAATGACACCCGGAGAGGTGGGGTGAGGGGCACATGGGGTTGGGCCTAAGCCATGCCATCCAGAAATAGTTACAAGCTCTGACCCACCACTACGATGAGTGTTGACCTTCCTTTCGGCAAGACAACCTGCACAACAATTTAACAGAGAAAATATCCAGCAAAACAAACAGAAAAATTAAGCAGTTGAGCACAACACAGGTAAGCCTCCCCTGACCCAATACAACCTGGTATGTGCTCTGAAAGCAATCAGGGGAACACAGTTTCCACCACCTGAGGCTCTGTCTGGGTTCAAATACACAAACTGCAGAATTTGCTATGACAAGTCCTCAGCCACCAGTAAATCATTTAAAATTAGAGATATTGATATATATGAAAACTAAAAAAGTCCCTGAAGCAAAAGATTGCAGGAAGGAAAAGTGCTATCACTGAAGATAAAACAAGTGATGTGGATCATAGAAATGTGCTAAATAAATGTGCTGGCTGCTCCAACAGAACAGGATGAAAATGGATTAATATGCCCATATGTGCTGGGCAAAATGTTTGTGTCAAGTGTGTCCCACAGTACTGTGGCTAGGGTGGTGATTAACAATGTCAGTGATTGATAGGGTATCAATGTATTTGACACTGACAATGCTGCATATATGAAAAAGCATTTACAGATGTACTGAGTGATCCATTTCCACACTGTATCCATATAACCCATCTCACACATGTTATGAAACTTATTGCAATGGAATTCCAGTAGTTATTCACAATCATTCTGATGTTTATGAAACTACTTAGAAAACCTTTCTTACCCAGAGGTAGGAAAACATGTAAGAGAGAGAAGTTAGTGCCACAAAAAGGCAACCATGCTATCCAACCAATGTGTAACCAAATGGAATTTCTGTTGCCAATCAGCTGTCTACATGGACCACACTCAATTTCAGAAACTGTCCATCAATCATGAAATGTCATTCCTAAAAACACCTTGTGCTATTTTTTCAAGTCTCAAGGTTGCATTAAATTTATCAGCTATTCTCCATCATTTGTATCTTAAGTTAATTTTATTAAAATGATTTAATCAGATAAGCATTACAGATAACAAATGGCACAAGGAACAGGAGAGCTGGGAGGGAGGATTAAGGGGAAGATAAAAACTAATGTAGCACTTACATAGTATAAACAGCATAGCTATTTACATAAACATAACAGACAGAAGCTACAGTGGGTGGGTGTATCCCCCCTCCCCGTATGAGCAGACAGCTTGAGCAATGTAATCTTTTAATGGCTTTTTCAGCTGTTTCACTACAATTACATTGAATATATATTCCCATCCCTATATCTGTGTGTGTGTGTACACACACACACACACAAAATCTATCCATCTATATATCTTTAGATCCTACTTTGTACCGTTGGGAGGAGGGGGATCAAGAGGGATATCTTATTTGATATTGGTTATCAAAGTAACCGCTATTTTTTTTTTATTAAAACAAATGGCAAAACATTGCTGTCTACTGCACAGATTCCAGTCACAAGTTTCTGTCACCACCACTGAAGTTGTTGATGCAATGAAGGAACTGCAAACCGTTCTGGAAATGAATACTTCATGTACTGCAGAGAACTACAGTATAACCATCTTCTGGATGTACTGTATGTGACAATGAAGACATTCATCTCTATTATGATGGAGGTGGAGAAATTTGAGGAAGCATTCTCTGGTATAGTGGCAGAGCTCTCCAAATACCTGTCTGGAGTGAAATTCCACCTGACAAATTTAAATAATATAAAAACTATCTTGAAACCAGGTACCTGGCAAACCGTGTTGAAAGTAACTCCAATCTGGATATGTTTTGAATGTCAGCCCATGACAGGGTATCCAACTTGTCTGCATTAATAGAAACCTGTATCAATGCTGTGATCAGTTCTGCTGATGTGGAACAAAGCTTCAGCATACATAAAGAGGGTTGCCCAATTAAAGGGGCAGACCCCATTGTCCCAAGATCCTGACAAGAGGTGTGGGAAGCTCAGGAGACGAGGGAGAAGAGGACAAGGGGAGGGGGTTAAAAGAAAGGCATGAGGTCAAGAAAGGGGAGGACCTGATGAGGTTACAGAAGGGGTGGGCAAAAGGGAGTGGTGGGAACAGTGAGGTGGCAAGCTGTAATTGGCCGAAGTGAGCCAAGAGGCAGGACTTAAGGGGGCAGTTATAAGGGGCTGCACAGCAAGGAGAGCTCACAGATTTACTCCAAGAGGTTTTTCTCTGGAAGCATATCAGTTTGGCAATGTTTTAAGCCAGTGGGCATTTTGAGTTTAAATATCTCCCTCTCTTTCTCTCTCTCTCTCTCTCTCTCTCTCTCTCTCTCTCTCTCTCTCTCTCTCTCCCTCCCTCTCCCTCTCAAAAGTAAAATATTGCATTTAAAGTCAAAACTCTGTGAAGGCTGAGTGGATTTTGGAAGATTTTCAGTGAGTAAACCAAGAAAAACACAGTGTGCAAGGTAAGGAACCCATGGTTGATTTATTTGCAAGATGGACTGTGCTTGCGACCAGCAGGTAAGAGAGTGACTGTGGAGGGCTCTTGGGAACATTTTACAGAGGATGAATGTATTGAGCAAAGTACAGGTTTCAACCCGCTAGTTTCCTTCCTGAGCAGGCACTCCCATGAGAATAATTTAATAGTAGTTTGTTTCTAATTGCTTCAGGCTTGGTGGTTTGCTTTGTGTCAGCAGAGCACTCAAAGAGCATGTGGTGCAGGAAGCAGGGCTCCGGGGTAAGCCTTCAGGGAAACCAGAGGGAATAGCAGCTCCACAAGCTGAGTAGCAAGGCAGAAGCAGCCATGTCCAGGGTTCCAGCAGAAAAATGAGCCGAGGACTTGGATAGCGCTCAGGGGGGCAGATTTGTTTACTGAAAGCAAAGTTTCCTTGCAGAGAAGTGAGGGTAGGGAGGCATGCAGCAGCGAGGGAAAGTGGGGGAGTTGAAAGCTGGGAGTGGTAGTAGGCCTGGGCCTACTGCATGAGATGGCATCTGACATCATCACCACACAGTGCAGAGCCATGGGGGAGAAACAGTGAATAGGTGGCAAGGGACAATGGGGGAGCAAAGAACTCCAGTCCTACAGCAGGGTTTCTCCTTCAGTTTGGGATGAGTTTGGATAAAAAAAGGACAGATAAATGTGATGGTTTCTCAGGTAGAATCGGGGGAGGGTATTCTTAAGCAAAAAAAATGGAGCACCGTAGATGGCGAGCAGTAAGGGAGGCTAAACTTGGAAGGCTAACTGGGCCAACCACGTGGGATGGTGTCTGACATCATTGCCATGCAGTGCAGGACCACAGGGTGGGAAAAGTGATTGGCTGACAAGGAACAGCAGGGGAGCAGAGGACTCCCATCCTACAGCAAGGGTCTTTCTATCCATTCGGGGGTGATTTTGGACGAAAAGAAAATTGTTCAAGAAAGAAGGGCACAGGGTGAGACATCGCATGGCATGGCATCTGACATCATCACCACGCAGTGCAGGGCCTAGAGCTAGCAAGGCAGCAGTGAGGGGCATCAGGAGAACAGGAGATCCATGAATTTGGGAGAGCCATCTCCTTTCTGTGGAGGTCACAATTTGGGGAGTGAAGGACAAACTTTTAAGGGGCCTGGGGCAGGTTGTTGGTGGCACCACCCAGTGATTTTAGGACAAGAGAGAAGGATTTAACCAGGGGCAGCGGGGGGCCAGCAGGTCGCCGGGTAGGGAATGGAGGCCCTCCTTGTACCACGGCTTTTTGGGCTTAATTTTGAATGGGAAATGGCACAGCAATGACACAGTGGGGGATGGCAAGTGATGGCACTGCCACACGGGAGGTGTGCTAGGTGAATGGGAACCTCTCAAGGTGAGGGGGGCAGGCCTAACAACTCACCCCACAGCACAGCAGGTATTAAGGGGTCAGCTGGTAGAAGATCCCAGGAGACCCTGGAGCGACAGTTGGGGGGGGACACAACAGCGTGGTGCAGCAGAACAGGCCTGAAAAAATGGGTCTCAAGTAAGATGGGGAATCCATGGATGGGGGGTACAAAATTGGCAGCATAGAGCATGTTAAGGCTCCGGGAGACACTGGAGCATCTGCTGACTTAATACAGTGGAAAAGGCTGACCTGTCATGATTCTCTTTTATCAGGTACCATGGACCTGAAGGATGGCACCAAAGAGGGCTAAGCCAAGCAAGAAAGACTGCAACCGGGCAGTGATGGACCTGGTAGACAAGGCAAATCGTCTGCTGGAGGTGGCAGAGCCAGATGGTGGGGAAAAAGGCATGAAGTGGAAGGGGAAACAAGGGAAGTGTCTGGGGAAGAATAACGAGGTGCCAAAAGGGCCGGGGTACCAGAGCCCAGGACTGTGGTCCCGGTGCCAAAGTCGATGACTCCTCTGATTCCACCTCTTAGTGACCCTATCCTGGAGCTGAACCCATGCTAGTGCCAGAGCTGGATCCTTCTATTCCCATGTCTCCACCTCTCCAGCCAGAACTGATACTGCTGCCACAGGTCCCGATACCCATACCCATACCCAGCCCAGCGGGAGTGCGCCAGCCAGGACCAGGTACCCCACAGCCAGGCACAATAGGTAATCAGGTGGTGACACTGGAGAGCAGCGTCAAAGAATATATTGAGCAGATGTTGAAAAGTATGCGGGATAATGGTTTGGGGCAGCTGGAGAAGGCATTAGGAGAAATAAAAGGGACAGGGGAAGATGGGGGAGCAGGGTGGTACCAGGGGGCCCCATGATGGGATGGGAGATCAGGGCACCAGGGGTCCGGCTGGCGGACCATGTGCCTATGACCATGAAAGGGAAGATATGGAAAGGGGAATACATAGACATCTTCGCCTTGGCTAATGTCAACAACAAGGATAGGTATGAGGAGAAGGACAGTTTTGAGAAGACAGACTTGGCGGCAGTAGTTTTGTTAGGAAAGAGAGAGGATGACAAATCATGGAAAGGGAAAATCTGGGATAATTGGTCCATGGGTTTTACTTATTTCACTGCCATTGTCATTGAGAAGTGGCCGGAGCTCGCTACCCCGCTCTTGACCTATTCCCTCATTATAAAGAATGCATGTGAAAAAGGGGGCCATAGCTGGTTAACTCATTGCCTCCAAGAAATGTCTGTATTCGGCAGGCTCCAGTATTCTCTTGTTTCTGAGAACGACTCCAGACATCAGCTGCATTGTCCCTGTGTACCTGAACTACGTCTGGAGTCATCACTAAGATGTTTTAGTATTACTTGCCAGCCAATGAAACTAGTAAGTAAGTAAGTAGGTAAAAATTTATTTTTTAAGCACTTTTCAAAGCCAAAGCGCTGTACAAATACACAATTAAAATACATACATATAACATACAACAACAATAACAATATGATTACAATAAAAACAATAAAATCACTCTCCATATACCTGTTTAAATAAATAAGTTTTCAATTCTAACTTAAAACTCTCAACGGTCAGGCAGCCTCGTATCCTCGTATCGTATCGTATAACTAGGGCTTTTTAAAACTCTTTTGGTGATATTCCACATACTAAGCCTCTTTTCATTGGCTGGCAAGTGTAGGGGTCCCATAGCAAAACTGTATGAAAACCCTGTTTGTAACTCAGTGTCTTCACTTTGCTGCTGTATCCAGGTTGAGTAGGAACTGAGCTGCATTTGAAAGTTATATCAGTTTGTCCTGATTCGTGAGCCGACAGCTATCTTCCCCTCAACAACTGTGCTCTTAGCGGGTATTATTAATTTCTAATTTATTGTGGCTTTTGTATGATTTTCAGTGTATTTTGGGGGTCTTTTTGTGAGCCAATTCACTAAGAAGTTGAAAACCAGAAATTGTGCTTCTCAGTGAAGATGGCTTGCAAACTGATTATTGTTGTTGACTTCTTTGTTATTGCTCCTGTCATGGGTTTCCCTTATACAGCTGAGATTTTTGAGCAGTTTTCAGTTGTTTTGGTGATTTGGGGTGGGTGAGGAATCATTAGCAAGCTTGTGGGCTCCTGCATTGTTGGTGAACTCTACCTCTCATTGCACCCATAAAACCTAATTTGCCTTTCTCAGTGTTTTATTTTTTCGAGTTGTATCCCATTTTGTGTGCTCCTAGCTGAATTATTTTTTTGAGTTGTATCCTGTTTTGTGTGCTCCTAGCTGAATTGTGGACTGTGATGTTGCCGACACTGTTTGCACACCAGGAGGTCATGTATCCATGGAGCCCATCAGCCAGGTAATGGTGTTTAGGGCATTTCCAGCTAAATGTGTTTTCTCCAGTGTTCTGCCCAGTAAGATGTGGCTACATGTGCCAGAGAGGTGGCCAGGGACCCTCAGTGGGTTTGTTTTACAGATATGGAAGGAGTTGGGGGGATGTTTCAGGGGTGCTTGTTGGTGGTTTTGATGTTTGATGCAGTTTGCGGTTGTGTGTGGGGTGTGGGGAAATGCTGTTTGTAGATGTTTGTAAAATACTGTTTGGTGCCATGTGTCTGGTGGTGGTGGTGGTGGTGGGCACCAGGTAATCCATTTTGTGTGGTGGTGTCCCAGAGAGCAGGGGAAGCCTCCCCTCCTAGTGTCAAACACCTGGTACCAGCTGTCTCTCTCTCTCTCTCCTCCTTGCCCCCCACTGTTGGTTGCTGGGAATTTGGAATCCAGTAGTGCTGTGGGGGATTGAGTCTTGGCAGTGGTGTAGCCATATGAAGACAACAGGGAATCCATTTTGTGGGACATTTCCAGATGCTTGTGAGTGGTAGGGAGGTCCCTGACACCAGTGAATCCATTTTGTCTGATGGTGCCAGGTCTCAGAAGGTGAGAGGAGTCAACAGACAATGGGGAATGCTGTTTGTGGGATGGTGGTCGGTGAAGGTGCCATCCAACAAACAGCAGTACCTGGTGTCATGGTGCACCCCTCCCACCCTCATGGGCCAGGTGCCATCACCCAAAGTGCTGGAAATTCCAGCTATCCTTGCTACTTATTGATAAAGGGCATGTGTTGTTTCCGGGCATTAAGGGTGGGGGGAAGGGCCGCTGAACACCATGGGGAATGCTGTCTGATATTTTGGTGGATACTGTAGGGTGTGCAGACCACAGGCCACCAAGGAATCCATTTTGTGGTGTCTTGTGTTTGACGGTGGAGGGCAGGTCCCTGACAAAAGGCACTCCATGTTGTGAGGTGGTGATGAGTCTGGGAGGGTGGTGAGGAGCCCCTCGACAACAAGCAGTGCTGTTTGTGGGATGGTGGTGGGTGATGCAAGGCCTGGCACCTTACAAAAAAGAGCAGTACCTGCTGTCTGGGTGATCCTCCTCCCTTTGAGACCTGACACCAGCACACAAAATGGTTGCCATGCTGTCAGGGTCCTCCATCCCACCTTCAAACACCAGGCACCATTACACAAAATGGATTCCTTGGAGTCTTGTGGTCTCCCACCTGTGGCTAGCTGTTTACAAAAGAGATGTGATATAAACAGAATGCAGTCTGGCTCATTGTGGTTGGGTGAAGTACATTTCAAGGCTGATCTATGAAGAAACCCACGGTGTTCTGAAGGAGTTCCTGGAAAATGTGATCTGGGACACCATCACCTACACCAAGCACACCAAGAGAAAGACTGTTACAGCTATGGATGTAAGCTATGTACTCAAACGAAAGGGCCGCACTCTCTAAGTCTTCAGAGGAGGAGCTGATTACAGATGTAAATTAAAAAAAAATCATTTTTAATGATGGTAACAGTTTTATGATGTGGGTTTTTTCTGTACATTTGTGATATGTGGCAGGCTTAGGCATATGTTGTGGTGATGTGTGTGCATACAGGTTATACTGTTTGTTTAGGTTTTGAAGGTGGTGACCTAGATGAGTCATGTCCACAGTGCAAAGATACTTTTTTATTACAGACAATCGAGAGACCGCCCTGAAATACAGAGACCACCCCAGAGATCGAGAGACCACCCCAGAGATCGAGAGACCACCCCAGAGAGAGACTAACCCAAGATTGAGAGAGACTACCCAGAGATCAAGAGACTACAATGAGATCAAAACAGAGACAGCCATTCCGAGAGAGACACCACAACCCCAAAGATCAACACAGGAAATATGGCAAACATTTACAAAAATGACCTGCTAGACCTGTTCGATAGTGCCAGTGACAATGAGGAGGATGAATTTCAAGGTTTTGATGATTCCAACATCAAGGTGAACTTGGTGCGTATAATGCCTTTGATTGCACCAGAGAGTGACAGTGATTTCAGTGATGATGATGATCTACCCCTGGCTACGCTGCGGTGGAAGAGGCACTCCACAGAGAGTGAAGAGGATGATCTGACACTGGCCAAGCTACGTCAGCTGAGGAATGACATGGACAGTGAAGATGATCTTCTTTTGGCTACACTGCAGCATGTAAGTACCCAGATTGAAGATGACAATAAACAACTTGAAGTTAATGCAGAACAACCTGAGCAATGTTCGACAAATCTGGATGTGGTTCACAATGATGGATGGACAAGTTGCTTAGAGCAGGTGCATGTTGAGGATTTCAAGGAGCCTGTGGGTACCACCACACTGATGAGTACAGAGAAGACTCCCATGGAGTTTATGAACCTGAGATTTCCACCAATTTTTTATGAACTGATTGTCGAGGAGACAAACCGGTACAGTGCCGGTAAGCAGGCGGAAGCCAACAAAGATGACCACTGATGGACTCCAATAACTGCATGTGACATAAAAGTTTTACTTGGAATGTGACTGTACATGTCAGTTATTAAGGCGCCACACTATCGCATGTACTAGGGGGAAGCACCATCTCTATGGACGTTTACCAATTTCAAAGTTAATGACCTGTGAGCGTTATGAGAAGATTATGCAGTATGTGCACACCAGTGACAGCATGCTAAATCCACCAAGAGGATTGGAAGAGCACAACAAACTACATCACATGCGACAAATTATCAACCATGCTATCAAGGCATGCAAGACAAAGTACAACCTACACTGAGACATGTCAGTTGATGAGGCAATGGTGGGCTTTAGAGGACAACTGTCATTCAAGCAATACATGCAATGCAAGCTGCAACAGTATGGAATAAAAGAGTGGGTCCCTGCAGATCCTCATAATGGTTATGTGTCCAACTTCCAAGTGTACATGGGAAAGGTTGCTGGCACTGTGGAAGTGGGCCTTGCAGACAGGGTTGTGAAAGACCCGACTAAGGATCTTTGTGCCAAAAGGCAGCATGTACAGTATATTTTGACAATTACTTTACTTCGGTTCACCTGGCAAAAGAACTATTGAATGCTGGCTTGTACTCATGTGGAACAATGCAGACCAACAGGATTGGATGGCCTTCAGAACTTAACAAATTATCAATTAGGAAGAAAACTTGTGGTTATTATGAACGACAGAATGGTTCACTTGTTGCCACAGCGTGGAAAGACAACCATCCCATTTTCTTACTCTCAAACAAACCATGACCCTATCTCACCAGCAATGTCTGTGCCCTGGAGACAAAGAGATGGCACCATTTTATCGACTGCATGTCCAGACATACTGCAGCAGTATAACACACACATTAACGGCGTGGACATCACTGACCAGCATCGGGGGCAGTACCCATGTGCCAGAAAATCAAATAAGTGGTGGATATACCTTTTCTGGTTTTTGTGGGACATGGCATTGGCAAATGCTTTTATTCGGTTCAGAGAGAGTGCGAATCATGTTCAGCAATCGGAGAATGGACGAGTGACCAAGCACAGACAACTGAATTTCCACATGCTCCTCTCAGATAATATGTTGGAAAGATAAGGACATAGAAGATGTAGTGCCTCACTTCCAGTAATCATGCAGAATCTGACTTGTGATGGACTACACTACCCAGTGAAAAGGAAGAAGGGGAGGTACAGAAATTGTTCTCAGAAGAAAATATGTGCTGAACCTTCATATACATGCAGCACATGCAAAGTATGCCTCTGCATCGATTGTTTTCCCAGAGTATCACCAGTACAGATAGTGGCTCAAACTGGTGACACAAGAAAAGACTTACCCCCAGTAGTTCCTCTGCAGCTTCTCTGAGTGTACATGATGATGATGGGCTGCAGGGCAAGTAACAGACAAACCAGAGTGTGCGACTTCGAGAGACCAGAGTGTGCGACTTTGAGAGACCAGAGTGTGCGACTTCGAGAGACCAGAGTGTTTGATGTCCACTGGTTAAATCAATTTCCTGGAGGGTTGCAACTTCAAGAGGCTTTAGAGAGACCAGAGTGTGTGACTTGGAGTGATGAGATGTGCAGAGATGGTAGGAGATGCATAGTAGAGCAGGACAAGGAATTGGCAGAGGAGAGGAGTGGCTGACTTGAAGAATGACAATGGAGGAAGCGAGAAACTGTAGATGAAATGATTTGGTGGCAGGTAGGTGGTGCTGCAACAATCGGGTGGTGGAAAAGCAGCATATGTTATCTAAAAGTTGTAACTATAGGTATTGTTACTGATTTGTGAAATAAAAACTTTATGGATTGAGACAAAGAAAAGGACAAAGCGATGCAGTGTCATGGGCATGAATCGGATTGTCTTGCATTGATGAAACTACTGCTTGGCCCGTTGGTGTTTTGGAGATAATACAGTGACATGCCTGTCATTGAATGGGCTGCACCAAATGAAAATTCAAAATGCTGAGCTAAAAGAGGTCTGGTGAGTGAAAGTAAGGGAACAAGTGGTGGAAACATTCCCGGGTGGTGGGAGAAAGGTATGGTGGTGAGATAAAGGTATTGTAGAAGTGTTGCACTGAGAAAATATTGCGAGCATAGTTTCACACAGCAGGGTGCAGTTGGTGTCAGGCTTCTTTCACTCACCAGACCAAAGGGGCCAACTGAAAGAGCTAATGGAGAGCTGAACCAGGGATTACTTTGGGAGTCTGCCAATACCTTTTATATCTGAGGTGGTTTGTTTTCCCATTGGTCAGCTAGGAAGTGTTGTCACCTGCCATTATGTGGGATGAGCATAGCAGATCTCAGCCTGACAGCGGACATATCTGGCTCCGCGAGCAATATTTTGACTGAGCGATCACAATGATGAGGTGGTGGTGTAGTGGCACAGAGGTTGAAGTGTCAGCTGGCAGACTGAGAACTGTTGTAACAAAATATTATCAAAGTATAAGACTGGAATGATCAATAGGAATGGGGGGACCTCAGAAATAAAAAGTGGCAAGTGACTATTCCAGTGTGCCCGTTTGTCTCCAGTACCTCTATCAGTATAATTTATCTGGAGTGGAGATTTTAGCTCAGTATTTTTTATTTTCATTTGGCCACAACATTGGCTGTTCTGTGTTTCACGCAGTCTTTCACACTGTCTGTTGTGTGTGATGTTGACTGGTTGAAGCAAAAATTCCTGGAGGGGGGGCCCCCTTCAAGAGACCAGAGAGTGAGAGTTTGAGAATCCATTGTTCATGACATCGACTGTTTAGGTGAAGCAAATTACTTGAGGGTGGCTACTTCAATAAACCAGAGTGTTCAAGTTTGAGAGTGTTGTGCGTGATGTTGACTGTTTGGTTGAAGCAAAGTCCAGGAGAGGAGTGAAAGAAGAACTGAAGACACCAAATAGACCATATTCCAATGACATGCAAGACAATGTATTGCCTATAGTTAGAGCGGCTGCCATGGATGGAGTGTTGAGATGCACACAGAGGTGGTTGCCCCACAACTGTCTGGGGGTGGTGGTATGACAGGTGCACAATGAGGGAACTGCAGAGGATTACAGAGGACAAGAAAGTTTCAACAGATACTACCTCCCCCCCCCCATCACAGGGAACCACTGACAACAGGGGAGAGGTTGAACCTTTTCTATTTCTATTATAAAAGAATGCCACAGACAGAGGAGAGGATGGAACTACTTTATTTACAGAAGGACAACACCGACAGCAGAATAGAGGTTGGAACTTCACCAGGTAAGAATGTAGAAATCTCTTCAGTGCAGATCATGGGACGCCATCTGAAAAGTTAAGAAAAATGCGATTGTGATGACTGTAATAATTTTGTTGTTGACATTCTGAATTCTATACAAGACTTGCGGCCGCCGTGCCAAATACCATGGGTGCCGCTGTGCACATGTTTGTATGTGTTGTGATGTTATGCCCATAAAGTGCACAACACTGCTCATTATTAATGTGTGCATGTTGTACGAGAGATTGTGCCACTGTGCACCTCATGATATTTGTGATGTGTTGTTGAATGTCTGCACATGTTGATGGTGAATTGTGTGTGTGTATGGTTGGATAAAAATGATAGGCTCCACATATAGATGCACACAAACACACAGACACAGACACAGATTCACACACACACACACACACACACACACACACACACAGAAACACACACAGAAACACATATAGCATAATATATCTGAATCATTGTCAAGTGAGCTTAGGGAATACAACAAGTGATGGAGCATAATATTGCCATAAGTGATGGTTCCCTTAGCTCACTTAAAACGAGTTCAGATCTATTCTGTATCACATACCTGGCCAGAATGTAGTCCTTTTATACAATAGGACTATTGTGTGTATTTTGTTTTGTTTTATGATGAAATCACAGTGGGATATTGGGAGTTTTCATACTGCTCACTTTAGGAGGCATGCAAATGTTGTTTATGGCATGGTGTGTATGGCTGACGTTTGTCTATATGAAGAGCCAAAAGTCAGCTAAGCAGTTCGAATAAAATGCATTTTTTTAGCCATTTCAACAAGTATAAAAAATGTTTATTTCAATTGACTGCATAGCACCATTGGAAAGGTAATTTAGTGCTGAACAAATTGTCTGCATCATGTATACTTTAGGAGTTATTTGCATTTGTTTATGGCATGGTGTGTTATGGCTGACATTTTGTCCATCAAGAACCACTTAAGCACATTGAATAAAACTCACATTCTGGGCATCTCAGCCACTATAAAACAAAAACCACATTGGACACAAATGATTGCATAGCACCGTCGGAAAGGCAATTTTGTGATGAACAACTTTGCTGCTGATATGTTGTGTGTATCATGTATGCTTTAGGAGTTATATGCATTTGTGTATAGCATAGTGTGTATGGTTCAGATTCGTGTCTCAAACCTCACCAAAGCACCTTGTCTAAAATGGTAAAAGCTATGTTTAATACTACAGAAATAACCTTTTTTTAAACAAATTTTTAAAACTACATCTAGTGTCTGGATGTTTAATTTGGTGTTGATATGCAACATTCCCCAACGAAAAAAGGCTTAAGGTGCATTTTTTAGTGGAAACTTTTTTTTTTGCTGTTTTGACCAGCATAGAAAAAAATAAATTACTTATTACTTGCATACTACCATTGGAAAGGTAATTTTATGCTGAATAAGTTTGCCACACATACTTTGTGTCTAGCACATATGGTTCTTGAGCTATCAGCATTTGTTTGCGGCATGCTGATTATGGCTTAATTTTGCTTAGAAAGGCCCAGGATTCACTGTTAACAGTATACAGGACACAAGTGCTGCAACTTCAGAGAGCTCCTGAGGAGGCAATGAGTTAAGATATGACGAGAAATTTAGGAAAAGAATGGCACATTTTTGGGACGTGAAATGGGATGTCAGGCAGATAGACCTGTGGCTGTAAATTTACATAGGCCCAACTGAGAAGGAGACAGAGGGAGACAAAAGGGGGGCAGTGATGAAAGCCTGTTGGGGATACAACAACAGGGGGTTCTGCTCATGGCCTAACTGCTGTTTATGACATCTATGTCTGGCAGAACTAGAACTTAAGATCCACGAACTTAACATAGGACTAATTGCCATAACAGAAACATGGGATAATTTGGATAAACACTGGATAATGAATATTCAAGGATTCAAACTTTATAACAAAAATAGACCTGGCAGCCAGAAAGGTGGAGGAGTAAGCCTATACGTTGCTAACAGTATTCCATCCTTTGAATCCTCGTTATCAACTCTGACGGAAAGTATCTGGGTCTATTTACAACCTAATGGCTATCCCCAAATTTTGGTAGGCACATGCTATTGCGCCCCCTTCTGATATCAGTTACACTAAACAACTATCTTCAGAAATCACCCAAATTGCTGACAAAGGATCAGTAATCATTTTGGGTGACTTTAATCTTCCCACTTTAAATTGGGACACTCTATCAGGTACAAACCAGCATGACCTACAGTTTATCTCAACAATCATTGATCTTGGCCTTACACAATTAATTAGAGAGCCCACTCGCGGGACTAATATACTGGACCTACTTGTCACTAATATGGAAGCATCTTTACACAATTTACAAATTATGGATCCACTAAGTAATAGTGACCATATGTCAATTTTTTTTCTATTCCATTGATACATAAAACACCTACCAATAAACTTATGATTAAATTATATGAGAAAGCAAATTTTTCCAAAATTAATGAGCAGCTTTCAGCCATATCATGGGATTCATTACTCTCACCACTTAACATCAACGACGCATGGAACACCTTTAAGGATATTATTCATAGTCTAGAAAAACAATACGTTCCTGAGAGAAGAAACTATAACATCAAAGGTAAAGTTCCCGCTTGGTATAATAACTCAATCAAAAAACTTAGCACACGTAAACGGAAATTATTTACCAACTTAAAACAGTGCCAGCCCGAGCAGAAAGAAAGAAGATATACTACTAAGATACAGGAAAGTAGTTAAGGATTTAAAAACATCAATTGTCCTAGCCAAATGAAATCTAGAATTTAAAATTGCCCATACCAAGGATTCCCATGAAAGTTTATATTCCTATCTAAATAACAAAAAGGGAGATACTAAAAAGATAGGTCCACTGATTATTGATAATACCACCATTCTCTCTGACAAGGTTATTGCTATGGAATTTAATAAATACTTCTGTTCAGTTTTTGAACAATATTTAGAACCCTCATCACCTGTCAATCCTGGTATACCATCTGGTCACCCCATTTCCCTTTCTGATACCCTTAAACTCCTAAACACACTAAAAAAAAAAAACAACAAGTCCAGGACCTGACAACATAACATCTAAATTCCTCATGGGAACATCTAATAGTGTTGCTATCCCCCTCACCATTATTTTCAATAAATCCATTAGCGAATCCAATGTTCCACTGGATTGGAAGACAGCTATTGTCACACCAATCTTTAAAAAAGGGTTACACTATAAAGCGGAAAACTACAGACCTATTAGTCTTACGTCCATAGCTTGTAAACTGCTGGAGAAAAAGATTAAATATTTAATTAAAGAAGAGATGCTGTCTTTGAATTTAATGACACTACACAACACGGATTCAAAACGGGTCACTCCTGTACAACTAATCTGTTATCTTTCTATAACTCAGTCAGCATAAACCTTGATTCAACTATCCCAGTTGATGTAATACTGCTTGACTACAGTAAAGCCTTTGGCAAGGTTTCTCATTTCATATTGATAAACAAACTTGTAAACCTAGGATTTTCTAACTATATTGTGTTATGGGTCCAAAGCTGGCTTTATGATAGATCCCAGGTTGTCAGGGTGAATGGAGAACTCTCTGATGAGGGGTTGATGTCTAGTGGTGTGCTCCAGGGCTCAGTGTTGGGCCCCACACTCTTCGGTATTTTTATTAGTGACCTAACCATCTCATCCAATAATATTATATCAAAGTTTGCAGATGACACCAAGTTGGGGGGATGAGTTGATAGTGATACTAATAGGAATATCCTTATAAATTATCTAAAAATAATTGAAGCTTGGGCAATAACCAATAAAATGTCATTTAATGTGTCTAAATGTTCGGTATTACACATGGGAAAAAATAATCATAAAAAAAAACTATTATCTTAACAATACCATGGTCAGGGAATCAACTATGGAAAAAGATTTGGGCATATTGGTTAACAAGCTATCACCCACTGACCATTGTAATAAGGTTGTTAAACATGCTAATGCCCTTCTACATAGAATCAATAACACATTTGTCCTTAAATCTGAAGAGTGTATTATGGCCCTTTATAAAACTCATATCAGACCTCACTTGGATTATGGTTCATCCTTCTGGAGTCCCTACTTGATTGCGAACATAGCCAGGATTGAGAAGGTCCAGAGGAGGGCCACAAAAATTATACCACATCTCTCATCACTTGATTATGAATCCAGATTTCAGAAAACAGGGCTTTATTCACTTAAATTTAGAAGACTAAGAGGAGATCTCCTCCAGTTATACAATATCTCTCATTCAGCAACATTGATGAATTCATGTGGACTCTTTTACATCAAGAAAAACCATGGCTAGGATTCACAACAAACAAATTGGAGTAGATAGAGCAAAATCGAACAAAAGGCACCAATACTTCACTGTTAGAACCCCTAGAATTTGGAATTCCCTGCCCCAGGATATCATTGATAGCCAGACCATAAATATTTTTAAAGCTAAACTTGACAAATGGCTTTTAAATAAGAATATAACTTAACAATGATCCACTATGTGTGGAGGACATCCTCGATGGGCTTCGGTCTTCTTTTGTTCATCAACCGAGTAACCGAGTAAGTGTGGGGGGCACCATCCAGCATCCAAATGCAGGTACAGCTGGTAAAAAGGCTCCAGCAACCAGGATAACTCATACCAGCAGCCCTTTCAGACTAACCAAGGCTCCTTTAGGGGTCAGCAGTGGGGGAAGGGAAATAGAGAGAGAGCAGCGAGAGGGAAGGGCACACCTATCAAACACAACACGAGGACAATTGAAAGCCCAACAGGAGGAGGTTTCTGGCTGACCCTCACACCCATCAGAGTGGAGGCAGTAGAAAGGTGGTTGGGGGACTACCAGGGACCAGGAGGCAAACAAGAAATTGCAGACAAGTTTTCAGGCAGATTTTAATCAACAGTTTCAGACATCTAGGAAAGTGATGAGAGCAAAGAACCTCAAATCCACACAGGAGAAGGAAGCAACTCTGGCACACAAAATTCGGAAGGAGGTGGCAGCAAGGAGGGTGGAAGGCCCTTTTGCCTCCCCCGTTGCCAAACCTGTGGATTTCTCCATTGGGATTAGTGCCCAAAAACAGCCAGGGGATTACGGGGTGATATATCACCTATCCTGCCCAGAGGGGGATTCAGTCATTGACTCCATTGGAGAGGAAGACAGCAGGGTTACATACACCACCCTGGAGGAGGCGGTGCGGCTCATTAGGTCTAAACAGAGATCCTGGTTGGCTAAGATGGACATAGAGTCAGTGTTCCATCTACTTCCAGTCAGGCCAGAGGATTGGGACCAGCTAGGCTTCCAGGTGGATGGGCTGTATTATTTTGACAAGGCCGTGCCTATGGGATGCTCAATAGCATACGCCACATTCAAGATGTTCAGTACCTGGCTGCGTTGGTTGTTTCAGACACGGTATGGGTATCAGATGGTGGTGCACTACCTAGATGATTTCCTGTTCATTGGGGAAGAGGAAAGGAAGACTGAAGCCATGCTTCAGGATTTCAAGGCTTTATGCCAAGAATTGGGGGTGCCACTAGCGGAAGATAAGACAGAAGGCCCAGTCGGATGATAGAGTTCTTAGCGCTGGAGCTGGATACGATCCAGAAGCTACACTTTTTACCAGATCAGAAGGTCAAGAGACTATGGAAGTTGTTGGGGATGGTCAGGGGGGCGCAGGTGGGTACAGCTCCAGCAGGCGCAACAGCTGCTGGGGCACTTGAAGTTTGCATGTAGAGCCATTGCTCCAGCGTGCACATTTACACAGTGTTTAGCCTGGGCAACTTGGGGGGGGTCACCCCATCATTGGATAGATATTAACAAGGGGACCAGGGAGGATATGGCAGTTTGGGAGCAATTCCTCCAGGCATACAATGGGCAGACATTCTGGCAGGATGATTGGTTACGCAATACTGACCTGTAGTTGTATATGGATGTGGCAGGGAGATTGGCATGGGAGGTTATTTTCAAGGAAAATGGTTTGCAGAACCATGGCCGGAGGAATGGGTGCAGGAAAGGGTGACAAGAGATCACTTTCCTGGAGCTGTTCCCCATATGGGTGGTGATGCTAGTCTGGGGAGGGAGCTCAGGAACAGGCAAGTCACATTCTGGAGTGATAATCGGGCAGTTGTAGAAGTGCTGAACAAGAAAAGGATGAAGTCAGACAGGGTTATGAGGGTGTTGAGAAGGATGTCGTGTCTAAGCCTGTCCTTAAACATGTCATTCAGGGCCAAGCACATTGATGGTGTGGACAATGTGATAGCGGATTGCCTCTCCTGATTGCAGATGGACAAATTCCGGACCATCACACACAGAGCTGAGTTTTGGCAGACCACCATCCCGATGTACGTATGGACAATTGGATTAGGGGAGCTTAATTACTGTTCCACAACTCCTGGGCCCCCAGGACCCTTAGAGTTTATGAAACTTCTTGGAGGGCATTTCAAAAATTTTGGGAACAGTACAGCAAACAGGTAAGTGGGGTAGTGACAAGGGAGCAGGTGATTAAATTCATTGTAACAGGGTGGAACCATAACATGGCACAGGCAACTATGGGGTTTCATTTGGCAGCTATAGGGCAGATATGCATGCTGAGATGATCCAACAAAAACCAGCCTGGTCCACAGAACGATGTAGGGCCGGTTGCAGGGAATGGATAAGAAGCAAGACAGCAGAAAGCTGATATTGGAGGAGTTGATGGTGAAGTTGATGGGAGTGCTACACCACATCTGCAGCTCAAGGAATGAAGTCATGCTGTTTAAAGCCCTGTACCCTACCATGTATAGTGGGATGTTTTGACTGAGTGAGGTGGTGGGTCACAGCAGGAAGATAGATGGAGGGGGGGCTACAATGGGATGGCATAGAATGGGCTGGAGAAGCAGCAACAGCAGTGCTATTAGGGAGATCAAAGACTAATCAGCAGGGGCAGGGCAGTAGGGTGTGGTTAAAGGCCCCCAACGCAGCCATTTGCCCAGTAGGGGTCCTTTACGTGTATGTGGCAGACCACCCAAAAGTAGGAAGTCCACTGATGTTCATACATGGGGACGGCAGGCCAGTCTCCGGGTACCAGGTGACAGCGGTGCTGCACAAGGACCTCAGATTTCTGGGGGAACCAGAGGAGGGATATTCCTCCTACTTGTTTAGGATTGTGGCAGCCTCGATAATGGTGGCACAAGGCAACAGGCCCAGGGAGATCAAGCAGAAAGACAATTGGATTTCTGACTGTTATAAAAAGTACAGCCGTGGCCAAAATATTGGCGCCCTTGCAGTTTTTTCTAATAATGCACCATTCCTTCCAGAAAATTGTTGAAATTAAAAAATAATTTGGTATCCACATATGTATTTTTTTGGTTTGCAGTGGAATAAAACACAAAAAGCAGAAAAATTTACTAAGTCTTAGCTTATTCCACACAGAAATCCTTAAATAGCCCGGACAAAATTACTGGCACCTTTTAGAAGTAGTTAGAAATAATTAGATTTCAAGCAGGTGATTCTCCTTCACTTTGGAATTGAACTCACCTGTGGTGAGTTGCAGGTGCCTGCAATATAAAAATCACTCATTCAACCAGTTTGAATAGAGAAAAGGACTCATTCTCCTGTTTTGTGTCATTGTGTGTACCGCAATGAGCATGAAGAAAAGAAAGAAAGCCAGAGAATTGTCTGAGGAGGTCAGACAGAAGATTGTAGCCAAGCATGGACAATCTCAAGGCTACAAATCAATCTCCAGAGACCTTGATGTTCCTGTTTCCACCGTACATAATGTTATCAGGAAGTTTAAAGGCCCATGGCACTGTAGCCAACCTCCCTGGACGTGGCTGCAAGAGAAAACTTGATCGAAGATTGCAGTGCAGGATTGTTTGAATTGTGGAGAAAGCACCTCAATCAACTGCCAAACAGATTCAAGCTGACCTTCAGACACAAGGTATGACAGTTTCAACTCGCACCATCCGTCGCCAACTCAATGAAAGGGGGTTATATGCTAGGAGGCCCAGGAGGACCCAATTGCTGAGAGAGAGACATAAGAAAGCCCAACTGGAGTTTGCCAAAACACACCTGAACAAGCCAAAATCCTTCTGGGAGAATGTCCTGTGGACAGATGAGACCAAATTAGAGCTCTTTGGTAAAGCACATCATCTCTATGTTTACAGAAAACAAAATGAAGCCTTCAAAGAAAAGAACACCTTCCCTACAGTCAAACATGGAGGAGGTTCAATGATGTTTTGGGGTTGCTGTGCTGCCTCTGGCACTGGGTGCCTTGAACGTGTGCATGGCATCATGAAATTTGGAGATTACCAGGCCATTTTGGAGCGCAATGTTGAACCCAGTGTCAGAAAGCTGGGTCTCCGTCAAAGGTCATACTTCGAAAAGCACCCAGGAATGGTTCAAGACAAGACGCTGGACTGTTCTGAAGTGGCCGGCAATGAGTCCAGATCTAAATCCCATTGAAAACCTGTGGAGAGATCTGAAAACAGCAGCTGGGAGAAGGCACCCTTCAAATCTGGGAGAACTGGAGCAGTTTGCACAAGTAGAGTGGGCCAAACTGCCAGTAGAGAGAGGCAGGAAGCTCATCCATGGCTATAGGAGGGTTGATTGCAGTTATTTTGACCAAGGCTGTGCTACCAAATATTAAGTCTAGGGTGTCAATAATTTTGTCAATGCCATTTCTTTTCATTTTCTGATTTAAAAGGATATATTAAATTCTGAATCAAAAACAAAGGTCCTGTAATATTAACAGAGAAATAAAGAATTGTGGAGACCAAATACTGTTGTTAATTTCAACTTATGTTTAGAGGAAATTGTGAGTTATTTGAAAAAAGTGCAAGGACACCAATATTTTTGGCCACGACTGTACATACGCAATATAAAACAATAAAATCTCATTTTTTGTTTCCCATAGCAGGTGCAAGAGATAAGGGAAGAGGAAGGGATTGGGGGGGGGGGTGACTTGGGGAGGCTGATGAGAAATATACTAAACAGTGTGCTTCTGGTTATGCAGGGACATCCAGAAAGCTCGAGGCATGGATCTGTGGGCATTCATTTATCCACTGGGCAGAGAAGTTGGCAGCCAGGAGACAAGGGGGAAAGCAGCTGAACTTGAATAGTGATACAATCCATTTGTTGTGGAAAGACCGACGGGGGATGAGGAGGGCACAGCTGCTACCAGAACTTGGGATAGATCAGGAAGGACCATAGGTGGCCAGACTTAATCATGATACATCTGGGTGGTAACGACCTGGGGACAAGGCCTTGGCTGTACATATTTTATCAAATAAAGCATAATTTTGAAAAAAAATGAAGGAGTGGTGGCCAGAGGTTACTCTGGCCTGGTCTCAAATCACACCTTGAAGGGTTTGGCGTCAAGCATAGAGCCACATGGGGATGGACAGGGCCTGGAAATGCATGAATGCTCAGGTGGGCAGATTGTTCGAGGGCATGGAAGGATCAGTCATCCACCATGGAATTCTGGAATGGGTAGATGAATACTACCAGGGAGATTGAATACACCTATTAGGCCTGGGCTTGGCTCTGTTTAACACAGAAATAGCAAACGCCATCGACGTCTGGCTGAGTCAGAGATAAGATATATGGGAATGGATAGAAAGGCCAGAAGGGGGGGCGGAGGGGAGGGAATAAGGGGGAAGTCCACCATCCATCGCAAGCTGGAGGTGGACTAATAGAAAAGGGGGAAAAATGGAACACACTGAAAGGAAACAGGATTGATAAGCAAGAGGCAGGGGCACAGTGTGTACGCTCATACCCCTTTACAACATAAGAGGAAGAGGCCGGGCCCCCCCATGATGTACGTCTGGGGGGGCAGAAGAAAAAGAAATCAATAGAATGGATGAATTGAACAAGAATGTGGCTGTATATAATGTATATAAATATTATTGGGAAGAGATTGTAAAATGGAAATTATGGAGATGTACCATGTTACCATGTTATTGTAAACAATGATATATTTGACTATCCAGTAAATTAATTGCCAAACTGAGCAACCACACACAATCTTGTCTATGTCTTTATTGGCAGGGTTCTGGGGACAAGTGGATTTTTTCCAAAAGTCTCCATGGTCTATCAGGACAACACAAGACATAGGTGTTCCTGAGCATCAACAAAATATCCATTACTTTCTACTTCTAGTTATTCATAAAAAAATAAAACAAGCATTATATGCATGATGAAAACAGAAAACAAAGTTAGAATACAAGCACCCTGTATTGTTGCTATTAATTTATGATGTACTTTAGCAGATATGTACCATGTGATTTCATTAATAAAAGAACATTTCATCTATGGTGCAATCTCACAACTGCAAATGCCAGCCCCAGAAACTCATCTGTTGCCCACCTTCCCTCCATTCTCCAGGCTACTGGCAGTGGTTGGGGTCAGAGGCACTGGCTGTTATGCACTCGGGGTGGGGGGCAGGCTCCTTCATAAGCAGGGCTGTTTGCATACTGCACAGACTGCACTTTGGACTGCCATTTCATGGACTTCTGCTTTGCTATTGTCTCCAGGTGAAGACCCTGCTTCCCAGCCCCAGAGACTTTCAAGTCATCAGTGGTACACTTTCCCTCCATTTTCCCAGCTAGTGGCAGTGGTCTGGGTCAGAGGCATTGGTTGTGACATGCTCTGGGGTTGGGGTAAGGCTCAGCTCCTTTGTAAATGCACCCATGCCACTGGTTCCCACTGGAGTGGTGGAAGTCACCAGCGGGGACTCTACAGTGGGAAACTGCTTTCAAAAGTTTTAATTTGTTATTGAATTTTAAATATGCTGCTGAATCCTTCTATTCATTTTACTGTAGTGTGTACTAACCTATAGCATGTATGTATGTTCTTTTTGAATGTTTAATAAGTTGTATTTACTGCTTTATTTGAATGTACAGTAAGTTTTACTTACCAGTTGGTGTTTGGTTTCTTAGTTGCTAATTTTAAGCTACTGTACATATTATATTTCTTTTATCATCATTAGCCATTATTGACACTTCATACTTTGTGTGTTATCATTTTAATCTGTTTCTTTAGCCCAGAGTCAGGTTAGCAGGTTTAGAAATGTCAGCCTTGTTCTGCCATAAGTACTTTAGGGTTTGTTCTGTCATAATGTACTTAAGCAATGCTTTGTTGTGCATTCATTTGTTCATTACTATATCCAACATGACAGCAAATAGGTATAGTTTTATGTCAGATAATGTTTGCTTCCAAAACAGTCAGTTCCTTTTTGCGAATTTGGGGAGGTTTCAGTGTTATCAGATAAGGTTGGGCATGAAAGCCTGAACTGGCTCTGTGTTATACAACATGCATTTAAATCTAAGCCATATGTCACAAAATGGTGAAATTAGACATTTTAACTGTTAGCTTTAATTGTTTAGATTCTGATTGTTACTTATATCTGGAAATGTTAATGTTAATCCTGGACCCAACTGTGACAAATTTTTGTGATATTCCTTCTGGTAGCAAATGACATGAGCCCTATCATTGGTACATTTACATTAATGTGGTGAGGGAGGTTAATCTGTGTTAAGTCAAACCTTATGGCTGCTCAGGAGTATTTCCTCTAATCCTAAACTGGTTGTGATTTTCTGCCAGTAAAACTTAATTTAGGAGGCATGAAAAATCTTTGTTAGTACTTTTTATTTTCCCCCAGAATTAACTGAAGATGGAATTTCTTTGTTGTCCAATTCCATTAGATTGTATTGGCACCACAAGGAACAAATTTTACATGGGGATGCTAATGTTAATTGCATCTACTGTAATGCACTCTACCTCGGGGTCAGAGGTCAGAACACTAAAACATGACGAAAAGTAATAGATGGGGAAAAAACTCATGGAAACAAAACCTGAGAAAATACTCAGTAAATCATGCCAAAATAATATTACACTATATGTCATCATGGCATGTGCATTTTTCTGATTTTCAGCAAAATGCAGAGTTAGAGCACCTGGAGCCCCCTCTGTTTTTCTAGAAAGAATTCATAATTATGAAAGGGTGCTACAAGAATTTAGAGCTTTGAATATCATGAGAGATTTTCATTTGTAAATCTTAACAGGTAAGAATCATTTGCACAAATGATTAACACAATCCATGGTGGAATTCAATAACTTTTAGACTGATATTATTGAATACTGAATATTATTAACTGCAGGTACTGCTGGACACTTTTCAAAAGGGCAGTTATACAGGATTTGGGATGCTGTCCTACAAGTTGGACTATTGGAGATCTAAGGGCTCAGCTCCAGGCAGCATGGGCAGAGATTGCGGGCCTCAAATCACAAATTCAGGAGGAAATGTATTATAAGAACCGCCCGCCATTTCCCCAACATCCAACTGAAGCACCTCAACCAGAGGGTAGTTGGTCGAGGAGGTTGGCAGGTGGTTGGGGGGGGGAAGAAATCGGTGCCCCATTACTCAGTGCTCTCCCAGGTATAACCTCCACAAACCATATAAAAACTACAAACAGGTATCTGCCTCTATCTCCAAAATCAAACAAATGGGCAGAAGACACTGCAGCATAGGAGTTAGTGCAACAAAACTCACCCAAAACAGGGACCAAAACAAAAAAGCAAAAAGGAAATCAAAAACACTTCTGATCATAGGAGACTCCATGATTCTGGGAGTTGATACCTACCTCCAGCCGGCGCTAATGGTCTCCCAGGTACATCAGTGTGGAGAGACACTGACCGCATTGCTAAAATTGTGCAGGAAGCAGGAGAAAACATTGACATTCCAGTACACATAGGAACTAATGATCTCACCAGCTGGTCAGTTGTGGAGACCAAGGAACACCTGACGAGGCTGGGAGACAAACTGTCATCCTTTTCATTTGGCATCTCCTTTACTGAGATCCTGCTGGTCTGGAAGAGAGGGGCAGATGGACAGAAGGTCAGAAGGGGAGACAGGTGAGCTAAACATGTGGCTCAAAGGCTGGTGCCAGGAAAAAGGACACAGATTTGTAAGGAACTGGCAACAGTTTTAGGAGTGAAAGTTCTTTAAATTTGATGGACTGCATCTGACTTAGAAGGGACTCAGTGCATTGGGGCAAAGTTTGATGTCTTTGCAGAATATTTAAACTAGCAAATGGGGAAGGGGTGAAGCACCTGATACATCGAATGGGAAGAATACCCCTCTGCTAGTGATTAAACTGGAGTTCAGCATGTTTATAGTTCATTTGCATCATCAGGTAAGGAAAAAGATCTGTCTTCCCATATGACACACAGGGGAAATGCTGGACCTCACCCAACAACTAACACACCAAAATTTGACCAATGGAAAATCATGTACACAAATGCCTGCAATCTGGGAAACAGGATCCCAGACCTGCAACCAACAATTATGGAGGCTAAACTGGACATAGCAGCCATTAGCAAGACATGGTTCACCAGTAACCACACTTGGGAGACTTCAGTACCCAGCTATGTGAGACAGAGGTGCAAAAAGGGAGGGTGGAGTGGCCCTTTATGTCAATGAAAATATCAAGCCTACAGAAATTCAGAATACACATAAGGAGCCAGAAGAACTGTGGGTCACCCTGGAAACAGGAAATGTGACAGCCATACAAACTGGGGTTGTCTTCAGGCCTCCAGACCAGGGGGAGGACATAGACACATTACAGTTAGAAGACATACAAAACATGACAGCTAAAGGGGAGGTTCTGATAATGGGAGACCTCAAAATGCCGGATACAGACTGGTCAATACCAGCAGGAACATCTGCCAGAACTAGTCACATGGTGGATTCCCTGCAGGGGAGGGCCTCAAACAACTGGTACAACAACCCACAAGAGACAGGGCTATCCTAGATCTAGTACTGACTAACAGGGAAGGGAACACAGATCTCCAGGTAGAAGGTCACCTGGGGGCCAGTGACCATCACATGATATAGTTCAATTTGGCCACTACATCTAAATCATCCCATTCCAAGGCAAAAATATGGAACTTCAGAGGAGCCGACATTGATAAGATGGCCAACAGAGTTCAGCTAGCCCTGGCAAAATGAAACACAGCTGAGGGGGTACAGACAATGTGGGCAAGCATTAAGGATGCAACACTTGAAGCAACATCCCATTATGTTAGACAGAAAAGGAAGTGCAAAAGAAGAAGGAAACCACTTTGGTTCTCAAATATAGTAGCAGAAAAGGTCAGAGCCAAAAGGCTGGCCTTCAGGAAATATAAGAGAGCACAGCAGGATGAAGATAGGGAGGCATACCAAACTGTCCAAAGGGAAGCATGGAAGGCAGTAAGGCAGGCAAAGTCCCAAACTGAGGAAACACTAGCATGAACAGTAAAAGAAGGTGACAAGACTTTCTATAGATACATTAGCAAAAGGAGAAAGTCCAGAGGGGGTATTGCTAAGCTCAAGGGAGAAACATAGAAACATAGAATTTGATGGCAGATAAGGACCACTCGGCCCACCCAGTCTGCCCATTTCCTAACTAATGGATAAGCTGCAGATCCTAGTTAACCAGCAGCCTACTTCTTCCTACCCCACCCCTAGAATTGCCTTATGACTGTCCCATGCATACTTGAATTCCACCACTGTTTTTGACTCCATAACCTCCTCTGGAAGGCTGTTCCATGCATCCACAACCCTCTCTGTGAAAAAATACTTCCTTAAGTTACCTCTGAACTGCCCCCATCTTCAAATTGTGCCCCTTGTTCTTGCACACCTCTTTTTTTGAAAGATGCTACCCTCTTGGACTTTGTTGATTCCCTTGAGGTACTTGAAAGTTTCTATCATGTCCCCCTCTCTCTTTTCCTCGAGGCTATACATATTAAGCTCCTTAAGTCGCTCTTAGTATGTCTTCTGGTGCAGACCCTGCACCATTTGAATTACCCTCCTCTGGACAGCTTCCATTCTGTCTTGTCTTTGCAGAATTGGGTCTCAGAACTGCACACAGTACTCAGATGAGGTCTGACCAGCAGTCTGGACAGAGGGATAATAACTTCCTGTTTTCTACTGGTGATGCCTCTCCCTAAGCATCCCAGTATCCCCCCAGCCCTCCTTGCTGCCCTCTCACATTGCGTGCCCACCTTTAGGTCATCTGATATGACTACTCCCAGGTCCCTTTCCATTTTTGTTGTTGTTAGTATCTTACCCCCCCCTTGTGTAGTCTTCCCCTGGGTTTTTGTTTCCCAGGTGCATTACCTTGCACTTCTTAGCATTGAATCTAAGCTGCCATACATTTGACCATTCCTCTAACCTTGCCAAGTCCCTTCTCATCCTTTCCACCCCACCTTGTGCATCAACTCTGTTGCAGATCTTTGTGTCATCTGCAAAGAGACATACTTTTCCTTCTAGTCCCTCTGCAATGTAGCTTATAAAGACATTGAAGAGGACCGGTCCTAATACTGAACCCTGTGGTACCCCACTAGTAACCCCCCTTTCTTCAGGGTGGACTCCATTTACTATTACTCTCTGTGTCCTATTCTCCAGCCAATTCTTTACCCAGGATGTCATCTTGGGACCCACTCCCAGGCTGGCTAACTTGTATATTAATCTTTTGTGTGGGACTATGTCAAATGCCTTGCTAAAGTCTAGGTAGGCCATGTCCACAGCCCCTTCCTGATCTACTACTTTGGTCACCCAGTCAAAGAAATCTATCAGATTTGTCTGGCATGACCTTCCTGCTGTGAATCCATGCTGTCTTGGGTCCTGTGCCCCTCTGGCCTCTAGATACTTGACAATTCTTTCCTTCAAGTGATTCCATCATTTTCCCTACCACTGAGGTTAAACTAACAGGTCTGTAGTTTCCTGCTTCTGCCTTGCTCCCACTTTTGTGAAGGGGAATCACATCTGCCCTCCTCCAGTCCTCAGGTACCACCCCATCCTCCCATGATTTGTTAAAGAGGGTAGTCAGTGGTGTCACTAGTTCTACCTTTAGTTCTTTTAGAATTCTGGGATGAATCCCATCATGCCCCATTGCTCTGTCCACCTTCAGTTTTAAGAGTTCTTTCAGAACCCTTTCTTCTGTAAATGGGCTGGTATCAACTTCTGTATCCAGAGTGTTTCTACTGTTTGTCTTCGGTACCTCCCCCTCTTCCTTTGTAAATACTAAGCAAAAATATTTGTTCAGTATATCTGCCTTTTCACAGTCACCCTCTGCCCACCCTCCTCCCCTTTATTAAGCTTCACTATCCCTCCCTTGGTCTTCCTTTGCTCCCTGATGTACCTATAAAAGGGTTTATCCCCCTACTTAACTGTGTTGGCTATCTTTTCCTTGGTTTGGGCCTTTGCTGTTCTGACTGCCTTCCCAGCTTCCTTTTGCTTTAACTGATGCAGTTATCTATCTTGCTTCTTCTGTGATTCCTTGTACTTCCTGAATGCTTTCTTTTTCTCTTGAACCTTCACTGCCACTTCCTGTGAGAACCATAGTGGCTTCTTACATCGTTTCATTTTGTTTATTTGCTTCACACAAAGGCTTGTTACCTCTGTGATGGCAGTTTTTATTATTCCCCATTGTTCTTCCACCCCTCCTTCCTGCCCATTTGCTAGTGCATTCCTTAGGCACTCACCCATTTTGGCAAAGTCAGCCCTCCTAAAGTCCAGTACTTTTGCCTTTGTACTGTATGGCTTGACTCTATTGCTGTGTTTATTGTGAACCATACTGTTCAATGGTTGCTAGTTCCCAGATGGCTACCCACTTCTACATCTGTGATCCTCTCTTCATCTCCATTTGAAAGAACCAGGTCTAAGATTGCTCCCTCTCAAGTGGGCTCCAGTACTAGTTGTTTAAGGCATGCCCCCTGTAGGGCATCTAGAATAATCCAACTCTTCAAAGTGGCTGCTACAACTGCACTCCAGTTAACATCTGGCATATTCAGATCACCCATCAGCAATATCTCCCCCTTTTCTGCCATTCTAAGTATACTTTCTATCATTTCCTTGTCCATTTCCTCACCCTGAGAAGGGGGTCTGTATATAACCCCTGTGCGGATTGTGGTGCCATTGCCAGTCTCCAAATTTACCCACAGTGCTTCTTCTCCTCCCCATTTTCCCTTTTGTTCTGTTGCTTTGATTCCTTCCCTTATGTAAAGAGCTACTCCTCCTCCTCTTTTATCCTCCCTGTCCCTCCTGTAGATAGTGTATCCTGGTATGTTTATGTCCCAGTCATGGTTTTGTGTGTACCATGTTTCTGTGACTGCCATGATATCCAGATGTTCCTCCTCCATCAAGGCCACTGATTCAGGAAGTTTGTTACTCAGACTACGGGCATTGGTACTCATTGCTCTCCATTTTTTGATGGCTTTACCTTCTGTTGCAGCATCCCCCACTGACCTTTCTACCTCTGTCTTTTTCTCATTTAGTACCCTGTTTTGTAGGGAGAGGCTGGGATTTTTCTGCTGCTTATCAGTGCCTCCCCCCTTGACTAGTTTAAAAGCTTGCCAATGAATCATTTAAACCGATTGCTCAAAAGACTTGTTCCCTTCCTGGACAGATGCAGACCATCCTGCCAGTATAGGCTGGTGTCCCTCCAGGTGGAACCCCAGTCCCCAATGAAGCCAAACCCCTGTGCTCCACACCATTTTTTCAACCATTCATTAAACTGCATGGTGCAAAGTACCCTCACCTCACTCATGCCATTGACAGGCAGCACCTCTGAGAAGGATACTGTGTGTGCTACTTGTCTTAGGCCCCTCCCCAATTCTACAAAGTCCTTCTGCACTGCTCTAATCTCATGTTGAGCTAAGTCATTTGTCCCTAGGTGGACAATGATGTCCAGCTCAGACTTCTGTGCAGCTTTTCTTGTGATCCTGAGGATGCGCTTCATGTCCCTCCAAGCCAAGGCACCAGGCAGACACCTTACTTCAGTTTTCCCTGCTCCCTCAGTTCTATCCCCCTAATAATTGAGTCCCCCACCAGGAGCTGCTTCCTTTCCTTGTGGTGTCCTCTGCCTCCTTCCTGTGGGCCTCCCTTGTGACAGTTGTCCTCCGCCTTCTTAGTCTCCTCTGTGGGTACATCCATAGGGGAGCTATGCTCCCCCAGAATGTTGTGTGGATTGTGGAGTGAAACAACTGACTGGGTGTGCCTCTGTTCCACCATCCTCATCCTCCCTGAGCCCACTGTGGTCCAACTGCTGTGCTTTCTTTGCAACCTCTGAGGTAGTGGTGGTGGCTCTGGTGCTCCCTGGATGGGGGAGGTTCCCTTCCTACCATCCAGTGTGGCCTGGGGGAAGGTTTCCTTACTACTGTTCAATGTGGCCTGAAGACAGGCAACTTCCTCCGTCAGGGCAGAGAGTTGTCTGCAAATAGGGCAGCATCTCAGCCTCCAGAAAGACTCCCAGAAGACTGCTGCCCCACAGCCATTACATTGCACTACTCCCCACATGTTTATCTACTTTTTTTGTGTGTGTTTGTGTATTTGTGGGGGGCATGTGAGGAGGAGGACCCTGTAAAAACATCTATCATAAATAGATACTTTTTCTCAGTATTTACTGAAGAGAAGGTATGCAGGACCCACAGCTCAGCACCATGGACACATGGGGGGAGGTGAGCACTACTTCCTTCACAAAATAAAGGGTCCTACAAGAGCTCGCTAAGCTCAGGGTGGACAAGGCAATAGGACCTGATGGCATACATCCCAGGGTACATAAGTAGCCAAGGGTGGAACTAGCAGAGCCATTAGCAGAACTGTTTAGTGAGTCTCTGAGCACAGGACAGGTCCCAGAAGAATGGAGAAGGGCTCATGTGATCCCACTCCACAAGAGTGGTAGCAGGAAGGAGACAGGGAACTATAGGCCAGCCAGTCTTACCTCAGTAGTGGGCAAGATTATGGAGGCACTCCTTAATGAAAGGATAGTGCAACACCTGGAATCCATAGGGGCACAGAATCCAAGACAACATGGTTTTACAAAAGGAAGGTCCTGTGAAACTAATCTTATAGATTTCTTTGACTGGGTAACCAGAGTGGTGGACCAAGGGGGAGCAGTTCATTTTGCCTACCTTGACTTCAGCAAAGCTTTCGACAGTGTTCCACATAAAAGATTAATAAATAAGCTGGGTAGGCTCAGGGTGGGTCAGAAGTTGGTCAACTGGGTGGCAAACTGGTTGATGGGCAGAAAACAGAGAGTGGTGGTAAATGGTATATAGTCAGAAGAGATGCAAGTCACAAGTGGGGTACCTCAGGGATCAGTCCTGGGGTCAGTCCTCTTCAATATCTTCATTAGTGACATTGCAGATGGACTAGAGGTTAAGGCTTGTCTGTTTGCAGATGACACCAAGATCTGCAATAGAGTACATGATCCAGATGGGGTGGGCAGAATGAGAAGAGATCTGGATAAACTAGCAAAATGGTCAGAAGAGTGGCAACTGGGATTTAATGCAAAGAAGTGCAAGATCATGCACATAGGGAAGAGAAACCCTGAAGCCACCTATAGGCTGGGAGGACAGTTGCTGGCAGTCACAAAGGAAGAAAGAGACTTGGGCATCATCATCATCACCAATAACCTGAAATCATCCAAGCAGACCTCTAAAGCAGTAGGTAAGGCTACTGGGATGTTAGGGTATATTAGTAGGGGTATCACAAGTCGTAAGAGGGAGGTAATAATACCTCTTTACAAGACACTGGTTAGGCTCCATCTGGAGTACTGCATGCAGTACTGGAGGCCACACCTTCACAAGGACATTAACCAAATTGAGGCAGTCCAGAGAAGGGCAACCAAAATGGTGCAGGGACTGCATCAGAAGACATATGAGGACAGATTAATGGAGCTCAATATGTATACCCTTGAGCAAAGGAGGGAGAGGGGTGATATGATCGAAACATTCAAACACCTTAACTCATTCACACCACAAGAGCTCTTTGAGACTTCCACCACTTGTGCCCTGTATACTCTTAGCACTGCATCCTGGGCCTTTCTAAGCAAAATCAAGCCATAATCAGCATGCCACAAACAAATGTGACTACCTCTTGAACCGTAAGTGCTACACACAAAGTATGAGTCGCAAAGTTGTTCAGCACAACGTTACCTTTCCAATGCTGCTATGCAATCAGTTGTAATCAATTTAGTTTTCATTTTATACTAGCTGAAATACCAAACAACTGATTTTTTTCTGATTTTTTTTCAAGGTGCTTAGGTGACGCATGAGAGTCAAATGTCAGCCATGCACACCATACCTTAAACAAATGCAAATAACCCCTAAAGTATATGTAGTAGACACAAAGTATCAGTGGCAAAATTGTTCAGCACAAAATAACCTTTCTAATGGTACTATGCAATCAATTGTAATCCATTTAGTTTTTATTTTATAGTAGCTGAAATACCAAACAACTGTTTTTTTTTCAGATTTATTCAAGGTGCTTAGGTGAGGCTTGAGAGACAAATGTTAGCCATGCACACCATACCTTAAACAAATATGAATAACTCCTAAAGTATACATGATAGACACAAAGTATCTGCAGCAAAATTGTTCAGAGCAAAATTACCTTTCTTATGATGCTATGCATTAAATTCTAAGCAATTCAGTTTGTTTAATAGTTAGGTAAAAACTGCTGACTTCCTCAGACATTTCTAGGCCTGAGTGAAAGTCAGTTGAGTATGTCTACAGGCATTATTGTCCTGAGTGGCTATGCTTTCAGATGCCACCTACAGACGTCTCTAGGCCTGAATGAGTTAAGGGCATTAACAAGGTGAAAGAGTCTAACATGTTTAAATATAAGAAAAATAGCAGGACAAGAGGACACAGCATGAGATTAGAGGGAGGCCGGTTAAGGGGGAATATGAGGAAATTCTTTTTCACAGAAAGAGTGGTGGATGCATGGAACGGTCTACCTCAGGAAGTGGTGGCTATGAATACAGTGCAGAGCTTCAAACAGGCATGGGATAGGCATAAGGGAGCAATACAGATGAGTATGAATAGATAGGCCACTGACAGAGCAAAGGCCGATGGCACATTTATAAGGTAGAAAAAGAAATGGGCAGACTGGGTGGGCCTTGCGGTCCTCATCTGCCATCAACCTCTATGTTTCTATGTAAAAACAGTAGCAGAAAAAGTCAGAGCCAAAAGGCTGGCCTTCAGGAAATATAAGGGAATGCAAAGGGATGAAGATAGGGAGGCATACCAAACTTCTCTAAGGGAAGCAGGGAACACAGTAAGGCAGGCAAAGGCCCAAACCGAGAAAACACTAGCATGAACAGTAAGAGAAGGGGTCAAGACTTTCTATAGATACATTAGTGAAAGGAGAAAGTCCAGAGTGGGTATTGCTAAGATCAAAGGGGATAAGGGGGAGTGTGTGGAGGAGGACCAAGGAAACGCATCTATCCTAAATAGAACCTGCTGCTCAGTATTTACGGAGGAGAAGGTAGGGCAGGGCCTACAGCTCAGCACCATGGACACAGGGGGGAGGGAGGTGTGCACAAGTCCCTTCACAAAATAAAGAGTCCTACAAGAGCTCACCAAGCTCAGAGTGTACAAGGCAATAGGACTTGATGGTATACATCTCAGAGTACTAAAGGAGCTAAGGGTGGAACTAGCAGAGCCATTAGCTGAACTTTTTAGTTAGTCTCTGAGTACAGGAGAGGTTCCAGAAGACTAGAGAAGGGCTCATGTGATCCCGCTCTGCAAGAATGGTAGCAGGGAGGAGGCAGGGAACTACAGACCAGTAAGTCTTACCTCACTAGTGGGCAAGATTATGGAGGCACTCCTCAAGGAAAGGATAGCGCAACACTTGGAATCCATAGGAGCACATGATCCAAGACAGCATGGGTTTACAACAGGAAGGTCCTGTCAAACTAGTCTCAGATTTCTTTGATTGGGTAACTAGAGTGGTGGACCAAGGGGGTGCAGTTGATGTCACCTACCTTGACTTCAGCAAAGCTTTCAATACTGTTCCACATAGATTGATTAATAAGCAGAGTAGGCTCAGAGTGGGTCAGAAGTTGGTCAACTGGGTGGAAAACTGGTTGGCAGGCAGAAAACAAAAAGTGGTGGTAAACGGTATACAGTCAGGAGAGATGCAAGTCACAAGTGGGGTACCTCGGGGATCATTCCTGGGGCCAGTCCTTTTCAATATCTTTATCAGTGACATTGCAGATGGACTGGACAGTAAGGTTTGTCTGTTTGCAGATGACACCAAGATCTTCAATAGAGTAGATGATCCAGATGGGCTGGGCAGAATGAGAAGAGATCTGGATAAACTGACAAAATGATCGGAAGATTGGCAACTGGGGTTTAAAGCAAAGAAGTGCAAGATCATGCACATAGAGAAGACAAACCCTGAAGCCACCTATCGGTTGGGAGGGGAGTTGCTGGCAATCACAAGGGAAGAAAAAGACTTGGGCATCATCATCACAGATGACCTGAAATCATCCAATCAGTCCTCTAAAGCAGTAGGTAAGGCTAGAGGGATCTTGGGGTGTATTAGTAGGGGTATCAGCCATATCACAAGTGGTAAGAGGGAGGTAACAATCCCTCTTTACCAGACACTGATTAGGACCCATCTGGAGTACTGCATGCAGTAATGGAGGCTGCACCTGCACAAGGACATTAACAAAATGGAGGCAGTCCAGAGAAGAGCAACCAAAATGGTTCAGGGACTGCATCAGAAAACATATGAGAACAGATTAACAAAGCTCAATATGTATACCCTAGAGCAAAGGAGGGAGAGAGGTAATATTATTGAACCATTCAAACATCTTAAGGGCATTAATAAGGTGAAAGAGTCTAATATATTTCAATATAAAAAATAGGACAAGAGGACATAGCACGATATTAGAGGGAGGCTGATTAAGGGGTAATGTAAGGGAAGTTACTTTTCACAGAAAGGGTAGTGGATTCATGGAATGGCCTACCTCAGGAAGTGGTGGATATGAATACAGTGCAGGGCTTCAAACAGGCATGGGACAGGCATAAGGGAGCTATACAGATGAGTATGAATAGATAGACCATTGACAGAGCAAAGGCCTATGGCACATTCATAAGGTAGACAAAAAGAAACAGACTGGATGGGCCTTGCGGTCCTTATCTGCCATCAGCTTCTGTGTTTCTAAGTTAGGGACCCATGATTTTGTGTAATTGCATTTGAATGCTGACTCTTTAAATCGCCCACTATTCTCAAGGAGAATGTACTCTGAAGTGTTTAATGCTGCTACATTCTTAGATAACATAACTGACATGTTGCAAAGCAGTGCAGAAGGGATTGCTGATGGTTATTTACAGTTTGTTTTAACAACAAACAAAAACAAGGAGAGCAATGATATAGGGCATGAGTGTACACAGAGTGCTGTCCTGCACAGTACAATAACAGAGAAAAAAGTGTTAATTTAAACAGAGATAATGCGCACTCTGCTTTTCAGGTAGCATCATAGAGCTCTGAAACCCCCACAGATTTATAGATGATCAGTAGATCATGAAGGCTAAATCTCTACATGCTGAAATAGGGGTTTCAGAGCAAACACCTGTCAGTTTCAGTGATGTTCCACAAGTTGAGCAATTCTTAGACGTCACCATCAAAGTGTCGTACCACAACAAGGAAGAGTGGACTGTATTCAAGCAGGGGGTCCTGGGGCTTTCCTAAAACAATGTTTGTATTATTGCATGACAATCAGTTCAGTTCAATTTTATTTGAAAAAATGTATTACAAATCCATCAAATTTGTTACATTCAATTAAAAAGAACATACCATGTCTATACAAACACAAATTACATCTTCTTAAAATCACATATCCTTTTACAACACCCCATTCATTATACATAAATGATCTAAAGAATTTCCCACCAAGGTGATATTGTGCAGCCATTAAGAATTTTGTCCTGCAGTACATTGTTTTAATACTATCCAGTTTCAGCAGAAAAATATTGTACATTTATCCATATCATGAGAGTTCTTTTTTACATTCAACAGTGGAATTATTCATTTTCCCCTTTCTTCACTCAAGTTTTCACATTCCAGTAAAATAGGCAAGGCAAATTTTATTTCTAAGGCTCCCACTCCTGGAGGCTGTTGTCACTGTACAGTTAAACTACAGAGGGCTAGATATTGAAACTGTGCCATTCTGTGGCACAAGCCCTTGCGCTGCTCAAATAAGTTGCGCTGGGGTGATATTCAATGGAGTTGCGCTATTGAGCAACTCCTTTGAATGTCACCCCCCAGCCACAGCCACTGTGCATGGCGCAGTGGAACTTGTGCCACCACAAGTGGTCAGAGTGGAGCATTCAAGATGCGGTGGCACAAGTTCCATTGCGCCATGCGCAAATTCCCGATATTCAAAAGGTGACATGCAAATGGGGCCATAATTCATGCAAGATGCAGGGGGGGCCATTTGCATCTACTTATGGCCCCATTTGCATGCCATTAGCATGCAGGTGCACTGATCCCCGACGACTTGCACCTGGCACCCTGCCAGGCAGTAGCCATCGGGGGACCGACGCCCCCTGCAGCCCAATCACGGGCATGAAGTAAATCCCCCCTCCCCCCTAACTGGCCCAATCGTGGGCAAACCCATAGTAATCCCCCTTCCCCCTGACTGGCCTGATCGCGGGCAAACCCACAGTAATCCCCCTCCCCGACTGGCCCGGTGGTGGGCAAACCCGTAATAATCCCCTCCTGACTAGCCTGATCGCTGAACAAACCCATAGTAATATCCCCTCCCCAACTGGTCCAATCATGGGCAAACCTCTAGTAATCCCCCAACACCCCACTAGCCTGATCACGGGCAGAGCAAAGTTCAACCCCCAAGAACAATATCCTGGTGGTCCAGTGGACTGCGAAGCCAATCGCAGAACATTAGAGTCCACCCCAAGATCCAAGTACCCTGGTGATCTGGTAGCCCCCACCCACCCACCCATGGAGCCCCACCACCCCGCTCCCCGTCATTCATTCACATATCTGGACTGCCTTGAATGGTATGGGCTGCATGCCCATTGGCTCTTGCTCTGAACCAATGGGCGTGCAGCCCTACTGAGCAGTCAGTCGGCAGGCGGTGGGCCAGCAGGTGGGTGGGGTGCTGCCATCTGCCAGCTGACAGGGGGAGCAGGTTGGTGGGGCTCCGTGGGTGGATGGGGTGGGGGACCACTAGATCACCAGGGTACTTGGACCTTGGGGGGGTGGACTCTAATGCCCGTGATTGGGCTTCACGGTCCACTGGACCACCAGAGATATTGTTCTTGGGGGGGTTGAACTCTCTTCTGCCACGATTGGGCTGAGTGGGGGTGGGGGATTATTACTGGGTTTGCCTGGCGATCGGGCTAGTGGGGGTGGGGATTACTATGGGTTTGCCTACAATCGGGCCAGTCAGGGGAGGGGGATTACTACGGGTTTGCCCACAATCAGGCCAGTCGGGGGAGGGAATTATTACATGTCTGCCTGTGATCGACCAGTCGGGGAGGGGATTACTATTATGCCCCTGATTGGGCTGGGGAGGCACAGGATGAAGTGGAGGGCCACCCACAGGTGGCAGCTGCTGTGTTGCACCCTGCAATGCGGCAGCTCACCCATGGAGCCTCGACTCTCCCTTTTTTTTGCTCAAAGTTGTGCAGGCGCAGGTTGGGGGTTGCGTCTGCACAACTCTGCACAGCCCGGCTGAATATCGGGCTGTGCAGTTTATGCATGGTTCCTCCCACTCTGGTTGAGCATGCCTTCATTAGCATTGCAGTGTTGCTCAGCATGACTTGGGGGGCACAACTGCCTCCTGCTGAATATGGCAGAATGGCGTAATTTCGGACTTGCGGAGGTGCAACCCTATTGCGCATGGCACAACCCTTTTGAATATCCAACCCAGAATATACAAACTAAAAAATAAAATTGATACAAAACATACATAAAAATATAACTTAAGTGAAATATAAAACAGCAGGCTATAAACAGAGATGAGAACAGCTGCCTGCAAAACAGATTGTATAACTTCAAACTCATTTAAAAGACAGTGTTTGGGAATACCCGATTGAATAAATAGATCCTGAGGTGGACTTTGAATACTTCAACTGAAGGGGGCCTCCATTACAGCTGGAGGAATTGAATTCCACAGGACTGGGCCAGTGACACTTAAAGCTCTGTCACCGGCAGTTTTTAACCTCATCCTGGGAATCACAAGGAGGCCCTTAGAGGAGGAGCAGAGGGAACAGACCAGTGCAGCAGGTGTTAGGTCAGTCAAGTTGTAAGGGCCAAGTCTGCATAGGGCCTTAAAGATGAGCAAGCCCACCTTAAAGTGGACCTTCCACCTGACCAGCAGCCAGTGCAGGTCATGCAGTACCGGGGTGATATGACAGTATTTAAACTAGCCTGGCAGCTGCATTCTGCACTACCTGCAGCCAGTGCAGTGTACCGCTGGAGACACTGAAGTAGAGCACATTACAGTTTCAGCCTCGACGTCACAAAGACATGCACCAAGGTGGGTACGTCGATGGGCGGAACTAGGGGTTTGATCCTGGTGATATTCCTCAGATGATAAAAACTGGAATGGACAATGGATGACACCTGAGATTCAAAAGTCAGCCCGCTGTCAAGTAAAATGCCTAGACTGCACACCCTAGAGGTGGCCTTCAATGGTGTAGGCTCCAGGAATAATCCTGTTGCTACACCAGAGGCCATCCTATCATGTCCGGGTGGTAGACTCCACTATCAGTACTTCCATCTTATCAGAGTTCAAGTCACAACAAGCTGGAGGCCATCCAGTCATTGATCTCAGTGAGGCAGTTACTGTATTTAGCAATTTCACTGTGTTGGATGTCCCAGGGACAAAGGAAAGATACCACTTGGTATCATCTGCATAACAATGAAAACCCAAGCTATACTTCCCAATGAGCTCACCCAGGGGCAGCATACACACAGCAAACACTGGTGACAGGACTGAACCCTCAGGTACCCCACAAGACAAGAGGCTCAGGGAGGAGGAGAAATTCTCCATCACCACCCTTTGCCTCAAATTTGTGAGGTAGGACTGAAACCAGCAGATAACAGTGCCAGTGAGTCCATAATACTCTCTCAGGTGGTCAAGTAGCACACAATGGTCCACCATGTCAGATGCTGAGGAGAGATAGAGGAGAATGAGAATTGACCCCTCCCCTCAATCTCTTGCTCTGAGGAGGTCATTATGTACCCAGATTAATGCAGTTTACATGCTATGTCTCACATGAAATCCAGACTGGAGTGGCTTGTAAAGTTCAAAGGTCACATGGTGCTCATCAAGCTGTTGCACCACAACCTTCTCAACAACCATACCTAAAAAAGGAAGTTTGGAGATAGGAAGGGTAATTTGCCTTAATGTCAGGGCATAAAGATTGTTTCTTCAGAAGGGGTCTCACCTGGGCCTCAATCTGGGAAAACTACCTCTGATAAAGAGCACCGGGCCAACGGAGTCAACACATCCCATTAAGAAATGAGTCGGCACTGCGTCCAGTTCACAGTGTGTGTGCTTCAGCTTGGAAGCATCTTCAACAACCTTGGCTACCTCTACCAATTTAAACTCACTCCAAACAGGTGGCGTGCCCTTCTGATGTCCAAGGCAATCACTATCTGCCATATTCTGGCTCACTGGCATAATTCCCTGCCTTATGGTGAACACCTTGTCAGAAGAACTGAGCAGACTCCTCACATAGAGCATCAGAAAAGGGTTTTTTTTGGTTGTAGAAAGACTGGGTGTAATAGCCTGTCTACAGTCAGACAGAGCACAGTTGGTCAGTTCTTCCCTGCAGCTATCTGCCTGGACAGGAACTCTGCCTTCTTATGGTTGATTGCCCCCTGGTACTCACTATAGTGGATATGTAGGGCCAGTTTATCCACCTCCAGCCCGGTCCTCCACCAGTAGTGCTCCAACTTCTGACCCACGATCTTCATCACCTTGAGATCCCTGTCAAACCATGGGGATATCAAGTGAGAGGATTTGGGTCATACACGGACCAGTGTAAGACTATCGAGCACATCAGACATCACCTTATTGGTGGCAACCGCCTTGCTCAGTCCCACTGCACATGCATTGTCCACTCCAGATAGATCAGCCAGCACCAAGAATCCCTCCATGGTCAAACCCCTCAAAGGGCTGTAGTTGACCATCTCTGCAGGGGGATAGCTCTCAGTGGGGGCCCCCGAACAAGAACTCCACCATGCAGTGATTGGACCAAAAGACCCTGTCAGTCTTGAGGTTGTTAATCTCAAGCCCCATCGAGAACACCAGGTCCAGCATGTGGCCGCCCTGATGGATCACGGAAGAAACTTCTTGTGATAGGCCCAGAGATTACATCATCTGGAGGAGGTTGAAACCTAGCTTAGAAGATTAATTGCCAGCCCACACATTGAAGTTCCCCAGTACTAAGCATCTGGGGGCCTTCAATGTTTCACCAATGACAAAGTAGGCTGCCCCTGCAGGAACTCTCCTGCCACCCAAAGGGGGTGGTAAGTCAGGAGCCTGCATCCGGACCCCCACTTACTGCCTCACATTCAAAGGAGCTGGGTGTTCCCACTGGGTGCACAGTGAAACCTAGGTCAGATCTAAAAACAGATGGCTATTGCCCCACACTCCACTCTGTGGCAGTGCACAATGGAGTGCCCAGGGGGAATGGCAGCCTCCAAAACTCGGTCAGCTTTGTCACTCACTCAGGTTTCAGTAATGCAAGCCAGACAGACTGTAAAAATCAAGTCCACTATAATTGCAGTCTTGTTTCTGATCGATCTGGCATTGCAGAGCACTGCCTTCAGGGGATTGGTAGACAATGCACAGCACACATGGTTTGTTGTTATTTACAACACAGGTACACATAGGTTTCTTATAATGTTCTGATTGCATTCAGTCTAAAATTGCTCAATAAGTTTCTAAGTATTTTATGTTCACAAAGCATCAGGTATTTTTCTCCATCTAAGGAGAATCAGTGCTATGGGGTTTTCAATATGAAGAAATTCATAGGAGCAAGATACATCAGTGAATATTGCCACGCAGGGGTGTAACCAGGAATTTTAAACTTGTACTCAAAACTGATGCTCTGTTGTCCCCCGTTATATAAATATAAACCAAATATGCACTGCCATGACACACCAACAATAGCCCCCCCCACCATTTGCCATGTCTGAGTTCAAGTAATCAGTTTCTTCCTGTAATCCTCCTTCCTTTGTTTTACCTGCCTGTCTGATAAGTTGTTCTTGTTTGTGTATTTGGCTGGTGGCATCGGTGCCCCATAGCGAACAACAAAGGCAAAAGGGCTCAGCATGACAGACACAATGTGACTCACAATGTTCTTGCTCTCCTCTTTTTGTTTCCCCTGCCTGATTTGTTGCCCTGTCTGATTTTTTTACTGTACTTTGCTGAGTACAGTGCATATGCTGGCCGACACCCCTGCTGTCACATATCTTTTAGCCACAAAAATAATTACTCCTGTGCCCTTTTTGCAACAAGTGCCTTGATCCAAACTGCACAGAACAGAAGACTGTCAAAAGTGTAAAAAAATCTATAGATCATCAGCTGGTCTAGAGAGACACATAGCAAAAGCAGCTTTAGAAATGATCACCTGTGAATAAAAAAAATGTGAAGAATGTTTCTCCTTTTACAATGAAAATCATGAATGTAAAATGGTCAAGGCCTAGATGTGGGGTTCTTATGGCAGACACGCATTTGTGTTATGTGTAGACACCTGTCAAATATATAGTATTTGGTTTTGAGGTCAGACAAGAATAGGAACACACATCCTCAACTATATTTTTGCTAAGCAGTTAGATAGCAAGAGATGGCAGGAGTCTGAAGGAGCTTACTGTGTAAATGATTTTGTCAAGTACTTTATATACAGTTCAAACACTACACATTTATAGCCCACAATGCCAAAGGATAGGACAGTTATATGATGGTTAGCTGGCTAGACAAGGAAAAAATTGATATCAAGTTACTAACACAAAGGGGAACTTGTGTGTTATGGGATCTGCTGTACACATCAAATTTATGTAGATTTAGCATCATGCCAACCCACTTATCTAAGCTCCCAGGGGTCCTTGAGTTTGATGAAGAAAATTGCTAAAGGTCACTTTCCATATTTTGTAACACCAAGGCCAATGAAAGTTATGTAGGTCCACTGCCTGATGTTATCTTTTATGTGGTAGAGTGTGCATGATGCCTGGCCAACCAACATACAGAATTTTATCTGAAAAAAGAGCTTTGTTACTGCTGTCAGATGTTGAAATTCTGCAAATAAACTTACTAATTTAGGCAAGACTTGATGAACATGACAGCCAGACAGGTTTTAAAATAATGAGATGGTGACACATCAAAGTATAAAGTAGATTGTTTGGATCCCTTCCAGTACATGACAAGAGAGTGTCTGCATGACCATGTATAGATTAATGTTTTTGAAAGAAAACACACTCAGTTCTTCTGGCTGATAACTATCACAGGCAACAAAAGTGGTAAGACACACCTGCTGTTCAGTGATAAATATACATAACTGAGAAAAAAAAATAATTCTATGCAGCATGCTCTGCAGGGTGGAAAATTTAAAGTAGGTCCCCATTTTCAGGATAGCTATGCTGTAGTGGATAGTATCCCCACATCCTTTGAATTGGATGGGTGTTTCTTCGTGGCTACAACATCTGTTACTGTGAGAAAACTAGAAACCATATGACATCACTAATTTTGGACAGTTATTCAATCAGACCATTAACAAATTTCATTGTCTAAAAAGTTAGGAGTTTACTGTTACAGTACTGTGGCAACATGAGTGGAAAGAAATCTTGGCTACAGATCAGGGGCTGAATGATTTGTTGAGGGACAGGCAACTGTAACAACCATTCGATCCTAGGGAGTTACTGTTTGGGGGAAGGGCACATGCCATCTGTCTGTACTATAAGATGCAGCCTGAAGAGAAAATCTGCTGTTATGCCTTTACACTTTTGTCAACAAAAAACAGTATCCTCTTGGTCACCCTGTCATCATTTAAGATAACTTTTCTGACCTTAGTCAACACTATGGTTTGGAAAAAGTAAAAACTCTACCCCCTAGAGGTCTGTTTTCCAGTGCTGCAATCCAGGATTGAAAAAAAAAAAAAAAACTTGTGTTACACTATGTCATGCATGCACTGAAAACAAAGTTCATACAGCATTGTGCACACATTGATGAACAGAGGGTGCTGCATAGCAGCTAATGTACTGTGGAACTAAGTCTGGCTGTAGAAAAGGGTACAAAATAGTTAACATTTATGAAGTGTGGCATTTCAGGGAGTTGTCAACAGAGCTGTCTACCAAATACATTAAGATGCATTTGAAAGGAAAGCAAGAGGCACCTAGCTTTCTTATATGGATAAAGTGAGAAGCAGATAAAATCAGGTACATATGGCAGTATTTTGAAAGAGAAAATGTACATTTGAATCCCAGTGACAATGCTGTAACCCTGAAAAGAGACATCTAAACTGTTTTTAACCTCTCTTTGGGGAATATTTGGGCAAATATCTAATTTACTGACCCAGAAGCTTATTAACAGACCCTGATGAACGGTTTCAGCACGTGTTTGCCCCTTACTATAATGTTGCCTCATGCAGTTTCATTGATGGATGAATCAGCATATTTATGTTGGAAATATACCAAACTCTAATAACATCAGTATATTCATAGCTTGTTTCACCGCAGAGTATGCCAGATTGGAACTTTACAAACTGCTACTGTAGATAAGTTACACGACCAGTGTCTGTATCATGACAGACTAATTTTTGTGTCCAGACCAGATGAACAGAACCCTCTCTAGGTGACTAGTGTACTTGACCAGTAAACTTCCTCCAGATGAACACATTACTTAGTTTGTGTCTGTAGGTCCTATCAGTCTGGATGATGAATTGTCAAAGTGAAAGGTTTTTCCCCTAATTTAGCTAACAGAGAACACATTAATTCTGACAGCTGGAAAGATCTGGTGCTTGATTACTCAGAGCAGACATGAGACACTTTTTGTGAAACAAAGTAGTCTCCAAGGCAGCACTGTTTCAGTGTCAGATATTGCTGCAATACAAAACTACAAAACTTAGTGCGAGAAGGAGTAAAGTAGGCATAAGTTCAAAAAAACAAAGTCCATTCTCTTCTATATTTGCTATTCTTACATCACACCACCATGGATCACCACTCAAGTGAAATTCTGGCAAAAACAGTAAGTGGACCATGTGTGGATTTGAAGTCTCAATCTCTTGTTTATCAGGTTGTAGACCTTTCCACTACACCACTAAGCTGGCACAGCAATGCAGTTCAGCTCTTTAGCTCTAGAGATTAAAGGACTTCCTGGGAGGCAGCCTCATCTATAATGCATGCCCACACAATGCAAAGCATCATGGGCTGCATATGCAAATCACCACAGAATGTTATGTTGGTTCAACTTTAAGCAGAATTGCATGGTGCCGAAAGTAGACCACGGAGTCAGTTGAAAAACCAATTATGACTGACTTACCACACATTATAACTGATTTTTCCAACTAGTTTGCAATTTGTGCCTTCAACTAACTGAAGAAAATTCAACCAATTTTTTTCAACTTTCACCATTGTTAAATTTTTTTATGTAGTAGTCTGTCACTTTTTTAACTTTGTATCTCGTGCCACATTACACCACTAGGAGGTAATTAACAGCTAATCACTAGTCATGCCTCGTTGCTTAATACATCACACTTTGGTTTACATCCAATTCTGTACACGTATCACAACCACTAACAGGGGTCAACCTGAATCTTATTTTGCACTAGCCAGCAGCCAAGGTGATTCAAAATTGCAGTAGCCCACAAATGACTGCAGTAGCCCACAATTAAAATGAAAAATTCTGATCACTTATACAGGAAACAATTCAAGCCAAGAAATACTCTGACTATTGCACATTTATCATGTTTCCCAATTCCTTCCTGCCACATTTGCAAAAAAAAAAAACTACAATGTCATCACATACAGTGAACCCCACATGGTTTTGTACCATGACCTCCTATCTTCCTCTTTCTTCACAACCCCCCCAAAACCAGAGGACATCACAACAGCAAATGTTCAATCAAGCAGACATAGCTCTGCTGCTGCACACACAACAGCTGACACCATCATGCACCTCACCACACTCTCACCACCATACCCAGAGCAGTGAACAGATCCTGGCAGAGAAAGACACACCGCTCAGCCCCCACCCTATAGTAAACTGAAGACATGCGCTTCTGAAGTTTTCTAACTGACAGAGGGAGCCATTTGTGACATAGAATTTTTACTTCATGAACTTTTCTTCACAAAACAGCAAGATAACTACCTTTCTTACTCTTTCAGGTACATTAGCATTTTTTATGGACATTCCACAAATTTATTTTAAGTATCTTGGGAGAGAACTCATAGTAGTTACTAAACTTCTCAGTGTGTATGCTAAGGGAACAAGAAATGCAGTTTTACAGGCAAAGTTTTGGGGAGCTGAGATAGGGTACCAAGAGAATGATTATAGGAGGAATTAGCTTTAAAGACTCCCTGAAAATGCAGTGACCCGTCCTTTTGTAGCATTTGAACTATCAGTGTCAGCACTAGTGCAGCAGTGCTGGCTTCCTAATCCATCAGTGTCCCTCCCTTTCCCAGTCCCAACCATGGAGGCCTGCCCAGCAGTGGCATGTTCTAAGTACCCAAGTCTGTTAACTTCTGACCAACTCACTGCACCCATCCCAACTCCCAAACAGTATAACAATCATCACCTCTGTGCAGCAGGCTGGCCCACCTTTGTGCTGGAGATTGCTCATTCCTCCTTTCTTTGACTCTGTCCTCAGGCCCCATGCTCCAGTTTGCACTACTACAGCAGTCTGACGGTTGCCCCTGAGTGTTTTCTCTCTCTCTCTCTTCTTCTTGGTCCATCATCCTGTCCTAGTGGGTCTGGATCAAGAAGACAATGGTTGACTGGTCAAGTAGTGGAGTCGGACTAATCGACGTGATCCATCCTTGCATTCTGCACAAAAACAGCCACTCGAGCTCGGCCTTGGACCCCGCGTTCTCTTCCATTTCATCCAGCTCATCTGGCCTCCAATATGCAGTGCACACAACTCCCCAATTCCTTCATTCCTCGTACTCCATTGGAGGATTGGAATTTGGAGCCAGGCGCCATGACACAATTTGATTGGAGGCTGCTTGCTGGAAAAAAAAAAGCTGCCTGGTGTCTGTTGGAGTCAGTCTGAGAAATTATGTCTCCTGTATGTCTGGGGTCCTGGGGGATGAGAGGACTTGGGGGGCAGGGGCTTTCAGGGTGAGAGAATAAGATGTAAGCTACAGAAGTCGATTTAAAAAAAATACAACTCCACTTAATTACGGCTGCAGCTCAGGGCAATTCCAGTTGATTGCAACTGCCCTGAATTGTGGCCCATGATTCCGATGGCTGACGGCAGCTCTGGGGTCTAGCCAAAAGGCCTCTCACACAGTTTGCAAAGGGTGCTAACAGATGACAGACATGTGTTTCATCCTACCAGGACTCACCAGTATGCCTCATCTGTTTGACACCCCAGTGGAATGAACCAGCTACCTTAAGACAGTCTGTCTTGGTTATGTTGTGGTGAACCCATTAAAATAAAAAACTATTTAAAAGACAAAAAACCTCTGTGCACAAACACTGAGGCAAGGGTTGCCCTAAAGGGCATTTGGCTGGGAAGCCAAGTTTCAAGAAAATACAAAATCACACATGCCCACACAATGCAAAACATCATGGGCTACATATGCCCTTTGGTGTAACCCTTGCCTCAGTGTTTGTGCACAGAGGTTCTTTGTCTTTTAAATTTTTTTTATTTTAATGGGTTCAACACAACATAACCCAGACAGACTGTCTTAGGGTAGCTGGTTCATTCCACTGGGGTGTCAAACAGACGAGGCATACTGATGAGTCCTGGTAGGATGAAACACGTGTCTATGTCATCTGTTAGCACCCTTTGCAAACTGTGTGAGAGGCCTTTCGGCATCATGCAATTTTGCTTAAAGTTGAACCAGCATAACATTCTGTGGTGATTTGCATATGCAGCCCATGATGCTTTGCATTGTGTGGGCATGTGTGATTTTGTATTTTCTCATCTATAATGTTTGCTTCAGAGACAGGCATCTCACAGGCAGGGCTGCCTCGGAGGCAACTTTGGTTTAAGAAAAGTGTCTCTTGGGGTCAGCATCATCTAAAGAATCATCTTGAGGCAACCAAGCATACTTAGAAACAAAAAGCAGTGATCCACAGAAATATGAACACTGACCAAGATACAGAGAGTTGTTTATGACAGGTATATTTTACAATCAAATTTCAAAACACTTCCTGATAGATACTGATTGATGAAAAACATGTATTAGATTGCAACGTCCCTTTTCAAGCCTGTAAGCTGAATCATCCAGTTCTGGCAAAAGCTTTTTAATACAAAAAAAAAAAGTATTGGAACATTTAGACACCACCCTATCATGTATGCCTGAAAATATTATATGGTTTTATGGATGCTGGCAACCAATGTATAATGTGCTGATGTTAAAGTTTGCACAGATTTAATCTGTGGAGTGGCTACCAGCATCATTAGCCCAAGAAGATCTGTTTCCCCCCAGACAAGATTATCTGTCATTGATAATTTGATGGGAATCTGCCTGTCAAAATGATAACATTGAGCATATGTTTACCAATTACTGTTATCACTGCAATTTGAATGCCTTTCATATTGTCCAGAATGCGTTTTGCCAAGGCAAAAAGCAGAACTATCACACTAAATGCCAAATACATGTTTCTGTTGAAATATCGATGGGACATGCTGCAGACCAGGACTCTGGCTAGACAGATGTACCCCAGCCAGACAAAATTTCTTTTTAGAAGCTTTTGAAGATACCACTAGACAAACTTATGTCTATTTCTTGGTTGATTTAACAGCCAATACCCCAGATGAATATCAGCTGCACAGTGGGATGTTCCCCACTGACTGACCAATGGTGTGTGTCTTGAACAAATTCTGGTTCTAGAAATGCAAGATACTATAAAGTAGTCCTCCATAAAAGAGTGGTGTGTTGTAATTATGTCTTAAAAGCTATAGAGAAACTTATCCATTCTAAAGCTGCTTGTGAAAGAGCCTCTCTATTTAAAAAAAAAAGAAGTTATTTTGTGTTCTGCATCTGATGACTTAATATCAGCTATTGCCACTTTTGCTGAAGTAGCTCTAAACACGCTAAAGGGTAATATTCTATTGTCAGCTTAACAATTAGCTTTACTGAAAAGAAGGTTGAGGGTCACAAAAACTTTGAAACAGGAAAGTGTCTAGATATTTTTATTGATGGGCACTTCATCTGGGTTAATTTAATTCTTCTAACTGTGCTTTTGTACCCAATGTGTAGCAGTGGTAGGCTCAAAGCATATCCAGCAGGTGTGAGTTTGGTCTGTAACTGGGCACATCAAGAGCAACCACATACTTTAAACTCCAATGGAAAGAGAAGGAACCCCTTCACACTAATCACAAAAATGTCTACTTGTAAGGGAGAAGTGAAAATGAAGCTTTTATTAAGGCTACAGAACAAGCAGAGTTTTTATTTAATGACTTTACTGCTGGGGGGGAGAGATATTGAAGTCAACCCAGGGCCTACCCCCACTAACACTTTCAAAATGATTGATGCTAGAAGTTTGAAATATAAAATGGATATAATGTGGTCCTGGGTGGCTACTGAAAAAACGGATATAATAGCTTTAACAGAGACATGGTTTGCTTACAAAATCTCTACAAATAAACTAGAACTTCAGAATGTGTTCACTCACGAGGACAGGAAAGGAAAAGGGGGGGTAATTTTATATACAAATTGGAATCTGGGTCAAACAAACAGGTTTTTCAGGCATGGTAGGACAAATTGAATGTCTACCATTTTACATCAGGAAGATGAATCTAACAATAGGTTTGGTTTACCCACCACCAAAGGTAAAAACCTTGGAGTTTGAAGAATTACATCAGACACTACAACACCTCACAATGGGTAATAAGTTGCTATTATTGGGGGATTTGAACTCAGCATGGAACGAGCCTAGAGGCAAGGCTCTTCAAAATAGCGTAGGCATTTTAGCATTAAAACAAATAATTGTTACCCCAACTAGAAAAACAACTTTTAACAGTGCTGGAAACAGTTTAGATTTAATTTTTACCCGAGATAAAGTGGAGGCTATCTCTGCCCAAGTAAAAAAATCCCATATTAGGTGACCACTGCTCTCTCTCTCTCTCTCTCTTGTATATGTATAATAAAAATACTAAAAGTGGAACCATTCAGGCAAGGCACATTTTATTTAAAAAGACACCCATCCTGGAGGCTCTGGGTGCTGAACATACCAAAACTTCATAGTACAAATCATAAACATACATAATCAGCATACTCTGAACATAAAATACAATGTTTCCAGCAATTTAACACAATACTGTATAAACACTACCCTCAACAGCAGTAACTAAACTCAAAATAGCCAAGGGTTACATTTAAACCTAAAATTCTAAGACCAGGTGAGGACTATAAAATGAAGTCCAGGAAGGCTTGATTATACAGGAAAGCCTTGAGGTGGGCCTTGAATTCCTCAACAGAAGGGGCCTCCAAAACAGCTGGAGAAAGTGAATTCTACATAATGGGGGCATTGACACTGACTGCTCTGTCACCTGTTGTTTTTAACCTCATCCTGGGAATCGCAAAGAGGCCCCTAGAGGAGGAGTGGAGGGAGCAGACCAAGACAGTAAGTGTAAGAAGGTTCTTCAGGTAGCCAGGGCCCAGGCCATGTAGGGCCTTAAAGCTGAGTAAACCCACCTTAAAGAGGACCCTCCACCTAACTGGCAGCAAGTGCAGTTGGCGCAGCACCAGAGTGATGTGACAATACTTAGGCTGTCCTGTCAACAGCCTAGCTGCTGCATTCTGCACCAGCTGTAGTCAGTGCAGGGTACCTCCAGAGGCCCCAGAGATAGAGCACATTACAGTAGTCAAGCCTGGACATCATGAAGGCATGCACCAAGGTGGGGATGTCCAGCAGTGTAACTAGGGGCTTTATCCTGGTGATATTCCTCAGATGGTAAAAACTAGTATGGACAGATGTCACCTGAAACTCAAGTTTCAATCCACTCAAGAATAACGCCCAGGTTATGCACCCTAGAGGAGGCCTTCAATGATACAGAGCCAAGAAAAAGCCCTGTCTCTGCACCAGAGGCCAACCTATTATACCCTCTGTTCGACTCTACCAACAGTACCTCTGTCTTATCGGGGTTCAGTCACAACCAGCTAGAGGCCATCCAGTCATTGATCTCAGCAAGGCAGCTGTTAAGCACTTCCACTGTGCAAGATGTACCAGGGGAAAAGGAAAGATGCAGCTGGATATCATCAGCATAACACTGAAAACCCAAACTGTACTTCCTAATGAGCTGTTTCCAGGGGCAGCATATATACAGCAGACAACATTGTCAACAAGACTGAACCCTGGGGAACTCTGCATGACAGGAGGCCAGAGGAGAAGAAGAAATTCCCCACAACTACTCCACCTCCTGTTCAATAGAAAAGACTCAAACCAGCAAATAACAGTGCTGGCGAGTCTACCAAATTCCCTTAGGCAGTCCGGTAACACTCAATGGTCAACTGTATCAGTGCTGAAGAGAGATCGGTGAGAACAAGAATTGTCCCCTTCCCTGAATCTCTAGCTCCAAGGAGGTCATTATGCACCTGAACTAGTGCAGTTTCTGTGCTATGCCTCACATGAAACCCAGACTGGAATGGCTCATATAGATCACGGGCCATGAGATGCTCCTCAAGCTGAAGTGCCACCACCTTCTCCACAATCTTACCCAAAAATGGAAGATTGAAGATGGGACAGTAGTTTGCCTTGACATCAGGGTCTAGTGATGTTTTTTTCAGAAGCGATCTCATGAATGCCTCCTTCAAGGCATCAAGAAAGACCCCCTCTGACAAGGAACACTGGACAATCAAGGCAAACACTGGGCCAACGGAGTCAACACATCTCATTAAGAAATGGTGTGGCACTGGGTCCAGTTCACAAAAGGTGTGCCAAAGCTTGAAAGCAATCTCAGTGATTTCAGCCACCTCCACCAGTCTAAACTCACCTCAACCAGCTGGAGTGCTCTCCGGTTGCCTAAGGCACCCACTGTCAGCCAAACTATGGCCTGATGGTGGAACACCTTGCCTGATGGCAAACACCTTGTCTGAGAAGAAACAAACTCCTTGAACAATGAATACAAAAAGGCTACCTTTGGCTGTAGACAGAAAGGATGGAGAAGCCTGTCTACAGCCCGAAAGAGCACAGTTGGTCAGTTCCTCCCAGAGGCAATCTCCCTGGACAGAAATTCTGCCTTCTTATGGTTGATTGCCCCCTTGGTATGTGCCATAATGCACACAAAGGGCCAGTTTGTCTACCCCCAGGCCAGACTTCCACCAGCAGTATTCTAATCTCTGACCCAAAGTCTTCATCACCTTGAGCTCCCCATCATAGCAAGGGGACTGCAAGTGACAGGACCTGGGTCATACACAGACTGGTGCAAGGGAGTTGAGTGCTCCAGACAGTGCCTTATTAAAGGCATCAACTGCCATGCACACACCCCCAATGCATGCCCTGTCCAGACTAGATAGGTCAGCCACCACCCAAAAACCCTCAGGGTCAACCCCCTCAAACAGCGGTAGCTAACCATCTCTGCAGGGGGAGGGCTCTCAAGGGGGGCCCTGAACAGGAACTTCACTGTGCAGTGATCGGACCAAATGACCCAATCAATCCTTAGACTATCAATCTGAAGCCCCAGTGAGAATACCAAATCCAACATGTGGCCACCCACAGAAAGAAGGCCCACTAAAAAAACAAAAATAAAACAAGATGTAGAACTTTCAGTTACTATACAAAAGAAAAATGAATTCAAAAACTGGTAAATGTAAACTGGAATAGACTTCTCATAATTCCAGAACTAGATTGGGTAGTGACTGAATTTATAAAAAATCTTTTTTGGGATATGTAATGATCTTGCCCCATTTAAAAATACTTTAAGTAAAAATCACATGTATCATGGATAACAGAAAAATTAAAGCAAGCTATTAGAGTGAAAACTAGACTATGGACCAAGGCTAATAAAACACTGGATGTTAAGGATTGGGAAATTTATAAGAAAGAAAAAGTTTGAAGGCCATGATTAGAAATGTAAAAAATAAATATTACAAAAATAAATTAGAACAAAACACAGACCCCCCAAAATACTGGGTATTAAGTCACTTAAGCATCCAGTTGTAAATAAGACTCCAATTCAACTTCAGGAAGATGGAATTCTGCAGACTTCAATGAGGTCAGCAGATAAATTAAATCACTACTTCATCAACCTTTCAAATATTGAAATTCTAAAATGACCATCTGAAGACTAAGGAACCATCAAAAATGTGGCCTATAAATAAACCAAAGTTTAGATTTAGGACCATCACTTGTAAGGAAGTTAAATCACAGTTAAAAAAATTGAACCTTAATACAGCATACAGACTGGATCAAATAGAGAAAGATGAATATGCAAATGGGGCAAAAGGAAGATATTGATGCAAACTTTAATGATAAGGATGAAGGATTTCAGCCCAAACCTTTTATAGATTTAAATAATAGATTTGAGTGTCTTAATACTATACCATCTGATGCTCTGGAGGTATTATCCAATTGTGAATTACATGAAGACCCTTGCCAATTATTAAACGCACCTGTGGCCCTCAGAAAAGGGGATAATTCACGTGCCCCCTCAAAAACACCTGATTCCAATGAAGTAGTTAGCAGTAAATTTAGTACTTCTCCAATAATGAACTAGGGGACTCTTGTAATGAAATCCCAATTGAGCCCATAAGTACTATTGGTACTGCCAAAATAAGGGAACCAAGAGAGTCTAATCCCATGGAACGAGATATTTTGATTATCAGAGATTCAATTATAAGGGGTATTGATACTTTAGTGTGTTCTAATAGAAAAGCACATACCACAGTTAGTTCACTGTCTGGAGCTGAACTACATGATGTTGTGGGCTTGATGGAGGGACTATATGAAAACACAATTGCACCCTTGGTTATCCTTCATGTGGGGGCAAATGATGTAGGGAAAACAAACTGGCATTGTATGCTATGGGATTATAAGTATATCGTCGATTCAGTTATAAATCATGGAGGGGAAATGATCATATCCGGTATTCTTCCTATGTACTGCATTAATGACTATAAAAATAGACAGATTGTAATGACATTAACTCCAAAATTAGGCAATTTTGTGTCGAATCAGGGATTGGTTTTATGGATAATGCATGAACATTTAGCAGAAGTTCCTTATTTAAAAAGGATGGAATTCACTTAAATTATGCAGGGGTAAGGGTCATGAGTAAAAAAGTTTTGGAGGTCATGAGGTTTCATTTAAACTGAGTGCGGGGGGACACAGTTGAAAGTAACGTGCTAGGTTCCTTATCAGCTACTCAAAATACCCTGGATGGAAAGTAATTTTATTAAACGCCCGCAGTTTACAGAACAAATATGATGAGTTCAACATCTTGCTACATAAAAATAAAATTCACATTGCCCTCATTACTGAGACATGGTGGAATGAAAATGATAGTTGGGAAAAAGAAATTGAGGGCTATAAGCTGTATTCCCATTGTAGAAAATATAGAAAGGGAGGGGGGTGGCAATTTATATTCATGAAGATATACCTTGGAAACTATAAAATGGGAAACAGGTAAACTTGAACTCCTATGGGTTAAACTGTTACCCAATAATAGTCCAAAATTATTATGGGACTTTTATAAGCCCCCATCCATGTCTGAGGAAGATGATAAGGCCATGTTGGATATTTTTGGGAACCTTGATCCTACTGATAGGTTATTGATTACTGGGGACTTTAACTTACCCAATATAGATTGGGGTAAAGGTCTAGGCTCATCTCCTTTTGAGAGGCAGTTTATTGATGTTATGGATCATGGGGGGATTTAAACAGATGGTACTTAACAATACAAGGGGAAATAATATTCTGGATTTGTTGTTTACTAATATGGGTGAGACAATCAACTCAGTTGAAATAAGTGTACCTCTGGGAAATAGCAATCACAGTTCAGTCTTATTTAATATAAGTGAATCCCAAATGTCCAAACCCACTGGTACAACCATAATGTATAACTTTGGTAAGGCAGAATTTCATAAAATGAAAATAAAATTAAGTTGCTGGGATTGGGAAACTGATTTTGCTAATAAATCTATACATGATATGTGGGAATCCCTTAAAACTAAAATTGATAGCTTAACTACAGAGTTTATCCCCACTATTAAAAAATACAATAGTATCAGGGCTTTGAAACCTATTTGGCTTTCACCTAAAATAAAAAAATTAATTAATAAGAAGAATAGATTATATAAAAAAACAAAATTATCTAAATCACCAAGAATTCATGCTGAATACAAAGAATGCCTTAGGAAAATAAAAATTAATATCAGGAAAGCCAAAGCCCAATGTGAGGTCAACCTTGCAGATGAGGTAAAGGATAATAAAAAATCCTTTTTTTCATTTATTAATAAACAGAGGAGGGCCCCCAGTAATATAGGACCGTTTACTACTGAGTCAGGACTTATTTCTTCTAACCAACAAATGGCTACCATCCAGAACCATTATTTTTGTTCAGTATATAATACCACTGATGCAGATTTATATGAATCTATAAGATCACCAGTACCAGGGTCAATTATTTTTAATCCCAATACCATATATAAACAATTGGCTAACCTTGATGTCAATAAATCCCCAGGACCAGATGGAATGCACCCAAGGATACTGAAGGAGTTGGCAGTGGAATTGGCTCAACCTATAACTTATCTTTTCCAAGCATCTATGGATATGGGATTGGTCCCTAGGGATTGGAAACTGGCTAATGCTGTCCCTATCCTAAAAAAAGGGTCTAGAACTTTGCCTGAAAACTTTAGACCAATCAGCCTAACTTCAATACTGGGTAAGATAATGGAGGGATTAATCAAGGAAATTATAACAGAACATCAGGAGAGACAGGATATAATTGACCATAAACAACATGGATTCACCAAAAATAGATCATGTCAGACAAATTTATTGTCTTTCTACGAAAATGTGAATCGAGAAATGGATGTGGGAAATTCCGTGGATGTAGTTTTTCTTGATTTCGCCAAGGCTTTTGATAAACTACCCCACAATGGCTTACTGTCAGTCTTGGAAGCCATTAATTTGCCTAGTAATATCTGTAAATGGGTTTCAAATTGGATTCAGGAAAGAAGGCAGAGAGTGGTTATTAATGGAGAATATTCTGATTGGGTTCCTGTGACTAGTGGGGTCCCACAGGGCTCTGTTTTGGGCCCTTGTTTATTTAATATATACATCGCTTCATTAGCAATGAGTAATAACAACATTTGGATGTACAAATTTGCAGATGACTGTAGATTGGGCTTAGTGGTTAATGATGTTCAACAAAAAGCTACCCTGCAGCAAGCCTTGGATTTAATTTACAATTGGACATTCTTAAATCAGTTAGAATTAAACAAAAACAAATGTAAGGTAATGCACTTTGGTAAGAATAATAAGAGAGAATTATATATTTTAGATAATAACACCTTGGGAGAAGCAACAGAGGAAAGGGATTTGGGTATTACAGTTACTAATGATATGAAATTTAGATTACACTGTAGGAACCAAATTAGGAAAGCAATCCATAACCTTAATTGCATTCTCAAACATATTGTAAGTAGGGATAGAATGGTATTGATCCCACTTTACAGTGCATTGGTGAGACCTCACCTCGAATATTGTGCTCAGGTTTGGTCTCCCCAAAATAAGGCAGATATTTTATCAATAGAAGGGGTTCAGAGAAAACGGACTAGGCATATAAAAGGATTAAAAAACAAAAATTGCTATGAATGATTACTCAGTCTAAACCTTTATTCATTATCCTATCGTAGACTAAGGGGTGATCTGTGTTTTTTATATAAAAACATGAATGATGTAGATTTAATGAGAGAAATGGGGCTCACAAGAAACCTTGGAAGAACTAGTACTAGGAAACATGCCAAACAACTATATCAACATGCATGGGAGCACAATTTTCGGAAACAATGGTATAGTTGCAGAGTTGTGGGGGTTTGGAATACCTTGCCAATAGAACTGGTAGATAGTATTACTATGACTAAATTTAAGAATGGGATCGACCGTCATTTTGGTAATAGAAAATTTTTAATTTAATTATGTTTGGCAAGCCTTATAAGGTAGTACACTATCTTCTGGCTTGTAATTACCTATGATACCTATGATTTTTATAAGACTCAGCAGACATAATAACTCCAGTGTTAACCAAATTATTTAACTGGAGTCGGACTGAGAACAAATTTCCAACATCATGAAAAGGCTCAAAAATAATACCCATTCACAAAGGAAGTCCTATGACCGAATCGATGAATTATAGATGAATTGCATTGTCCACAGTGTTGAAGGTACTGGAGAGGCTAGTGCATTGGCAGCTGGGAGAATATTTGGAGAATGGTACCATGCGGGCTGCTACCAGTCAGGTTTCTGAAAGGGCCACTCCACGGACACCATACTCACCGACCTAGTAGACATCATTGCCACCCAAATGAATGGTGGCAGGGTGGTGAGCATAGTGTTCATGGACCTCTCCAAGGCCTTTGACACTGTGGACCACAACATACAAACTCATAGAATGGACGAGGAAACCTTACCTTGGTTTCAATCATATTTAAGCTCAAGGACCCAATAGGTCCAGATGGGTAATTCTCTATCCAAGCCTGAAAAAGTCCAGAGAGGAGTCCCACAGGGTTGTTTTAGGGCTGTTATTTATTATTAATATAAATAATTTGGCCAGCATAGCAACATAAAAATTATAATGTACGTAGATGACACTGTGATGGTAGCTCATGGTGACATCACACAGGAAATGGAACAGTACCTACAACAAGATTTTACAAAATTAGAGCAGTGGTTTCAACATTCTAAATTAGTTTTAAATACCAAAAAAAAATGTCTTTCACACCAAAGAGGTAGGGTTGTGTGTGTGTGTGTGCATGCATGCACACACACCTGTATCAGAAGCTTCAACTAAAAATAATTACATATAAGATTTTAGGACAAGAAACATCTTATAAATATCTGGGCATCTGGATTGATGAAAACTTAAAATGCGATCAACATATAAATGAGTTGATTAGTAAAACAAATAAAAAGTTAGGGACATTTAGAAGACTGGGCCACTGTACTGATTGAAAAATGAGGTCTATTATAGTAATGCAAAAACAAGAAAGCAGGCTCCACTCGCTGATGTGCTCCTCAAACAGACATAGTATTTCAACAAAAAAATAAGGGCACCATCCACCGTATTAACTTTTAAGCACTGCATTTATTGCTGAAGTAAAACAAAAGCAAAATGAAAACAACAGCGAAGTACCAGGTAGGTGCTACAAACTCCATGATGCCCGACCGGTTTTGCACATGTGCGTTTCCTCAGGGACCATTTTCATTTTGCTTTTGTTTTACTTCGGCAATTAATGCACATCTATTATAGTAAACCATACATCATCATACATAGATTATGGTAGTCACATCCATGGAATGGCTTGTAAGACAAGTCTGCAAAAATTAAATGTGACCTATAATAGTCTTGCAAGATTCATTCCAAGGTGTGACTACCATACACATTGTCATAGGATGACTTCCTTGCATTGGCTTTCTCTAGAACAAAAGAGACAATTATGGTCTTAAACTCAAAAAATTCCAATACTTGCTGGATAAACTTGAAATCTCCGAGAATAAACATAAATATAACTTAAGGGACTTTAACAATAAATATATTCAACCAAAAATTCTAAATAAGTTTGGGAACATGACTTCTAGTTCTAAAATGCAACAAATGTGGGATCCAATAAAAAAATCTAAAAAAAAAGGTTCAAAACATTAAACTTTTTATGAGCACCATTAAACATGAACTAGACCTGAAATGTATGTGTAATGATTGTTTTCTGACTGTTTTAATGGAAATGTTTGGTTCTGAATGAATGTGGAAACCTATTAGAATGTACTTGAATGTTTTTATACTGTAACAAGTTCACCATCTTGAAAAAGGGTCTTTGACCTAATGTGATTGAAACACCTTTCCTGCATAAAAATAAAGATGTTACTACTATTTTAAAAACATAAAAAAAGATTGTGAACCAGACTGGTGGGTTTCTAGGGACATTGCTGGGGATTGGTATACCACTCATCACTGGACTGCTGGCTAACAGACAGGGACATTGGAAGACATATGCTCAGTATGACTAAGCCTGCAGTAAAAATATCAGGGCAGGGGGCAACAAAACTGTTTCAGAATCTGAGTGTGCATGGGCTATAGTGCAGGCAGTGAACAGATGACTGAGCTGGGGAGTAACATGATACCTGCATGGTCATTCCTTGTTTCCTTTGCTTACCTCAGAGTCCTTCAATCCTGACTGCTGATGAAGGTGCACATCTCTACCAACAGGCTGGAGCTCAGTCTCAAGTTGGCTCAGGCTGCAGCCATTGGTACTCCCCAATTGATCTGGAAGTTGAGCCTTGCAGCACTACTGGTCAGATAGGAAAGGGGGCGGTCATGCGTCTTCTGATTTACTACACACAAAGCAGCCAGTCAGTCAGTGGGAGGTTCAAAATGCCATCCCTTTTCCTATACAGCTCCAAAGACTGCAGTCAGTGCAGTGGAGATCAGAGTGATCAGAGTCAACAGGAATTTGGAAGGAACTGGAAGCCGGTGACTTTCTCTTAGCCAGTCTGAGCTGATTGATTGGAACAGCATGACAGAGGAGTGTACAGAGCATAGTGGAGCAGTTGCTAAGGACTTCAGAGTGAGGAGGCACAGAAGAGGACTGGGAGTGCAAGAAATACACACCAGCACCAGATCATCTGCTGACTGAGCATGAAGCAGCTGATCTGATCCAGCAAGGGTGGCGGCAGCAGCCAGGTGGTAAGTCCCCCCAGTCCCTCCTACACATCAGGATGTCTTTCACATCTGCCTTAGTGCTAGTGGACCAGGGGAGGAAGTGACAGCTAGTGGCAGCCAGGAGGTAAGTCCCCCCAGTCCCTCCTGCACATCAGGATGTCTTTCACATCTGCATTAGTGCTAGTGGACCAGGGGAGGAAGTGACAGCTAGTGGCAGCCAGGAGGTAAGTCCCCCCAGTCCCTCCTGCACATCAGGATGTCTTTCACATCTGCATTAGTGCTAGTGGACCAGGGGAGGAGATGACAGCTAGTTGGGGGGAGCAGGGAACAGGGCTAGTTGTTGATTGCTGGTGGACTATAGCTCATGGACTATACTTCGGCCACCAGTAACTGACTACAAATATCAAAATATTAATTTTTACTAGTCAATGCATGAAGTTTAAATGTGATAAAAGAACTTTGAGAATGGAAGAAATAGAGAATGGATGCAGTATAGTGCAGTGTTTTAAGGCTCTGAGCTGCAAACCTGGAGATCTGGGTTTGACTCCTACAGCCTCCACTTGCATACTGTGTGGCCCTAAGCAATTCATAACTTCCTTGTGCTCCCAGGTCGCACCTGTAAACAAGCTTTCAGCTTAGTATATCTCTCCTGGTTAAAAAGAACTTGACCTTGAACTAATACTGGAAAGGGACAACACAGGCATTATTGCCATCACTGAAACCTGGTGGGACAAAACTAGTTTATGGTCCATGGAGATAGACGGTTATAAACTTTTTCACAAAAACAGAACAAGTAAAAGAGGTGGTGGAGTTTGCCTCTACATTAAATTTATGAGGATGTAGAGATCACTGTGGACAGGGATCCTAATATTACTTCCAAGTCCATCTGGATTCGGCTTCACAGTCATAATAGGAAAATTCTAACAATAGGAAATTGCTATAGGCTCCCAACTAGTTCTCTGGAATACAATGAACTTATAAAAGAAATTTCAATAGCTTCTGATAAGATTGAAGTAATCATATTAGGCAATTTTAATTCTCCAAAGATTGACTGGAACAATCTGACCAGTGTTTTGTCCCAAGAACAAACATTCATTGATACACTTTCAGCAGCAGGTTTAGAACTGATCAAATCTTCAACTAGGGGTCTAAACATTCTTGATTTAGTAAACCAGCATACATAAAGGGATATCCAATGTAATAATTTAATGAACCCTCATGTAACAGTGACCACTACATGCTGACATTTGGTTACTTGTGCAAACATGAAAAATTATTCACTAAAAACTACAGTAGGACTGACTATGGGCTGACTATAAGAAGATTCGAGAACTAATAAGATTCCATAGATTAGGATGGAATACTGGCACATCTAACAGCTGACAATTACTGGAAAACTAGTCATAACATAACAGAAGAATGGCATGTTCCTAACATAATAATTAGCAATAATAAAGGCAAAATACCACGCTGGATGACGGACAAACTAAAGAAAAAATACAAAAGGACAAGGTATATTCCAAAAACAGGCTACATATATGAAGTAAAAGGTGTAACTAAGAAAAACTAAACATCTAATAAGAAAGGAAAGACAACATTTTGAATATAAAATATCCACAACTAAAGGAAGACAGAAAACTTTATTTTCACATATAAATAATATGAGAAGAGGCAGCAGCAGCCTAGGACTGCTGAAAGTGGAAGGACATAGCATAACTGACCCAATCAAAGCAGAAAATGTTTTCAACAACTATTTTATCTCTGTATTTTAATAAAAAAGATGATTCCACCATGCCAAACTACTTGGATGACTCCACTATTATGGGGTTTTCATTGGAGGAGGTCTTTGCAGGGCTACAGTCATTCAAACTAAAATTATCAGCAGGTATAAATGGGCTGCACCCATGATTTCTAAAAAAATCTTGCTAAAAGCCTCTGCAAACCCTTGTGGCTATTATTCAATAAATTCCTACTGTCTTAATCAGTACCAACAGAATGAAAGTAAGCAGTAATAGCACCCATCAAAAAAAAAAAGGAAGCAGGACATCCCCTGAAAATCATAGACCTATAAGTCTGACATAGGTCCCGGGAAAGCTTATGGAAAAACTAATAAAGGCCAGGTTCCAGGTTTTAACTGTCACCTTGGATTTACAAGACAATACACAGCACAGGTTTAATAGGGAAAGATCTTGTACAACAAATCTCCACCTTTTATGCATCTGTCAGTTCTAGTTTGGATGCTGGGAGACCAGGTGATGTCACTTTTGGACTTCAAAAAGACATTTGACACTGTTCCACACTGTGAATTGCTACATGAACTGAAAAATACGGGATGTAGTTCTGATCTGGTTAAAGGGGTTCATTTTTGGTTGGAAAACAGGACTCAATGTGTAAGAATTCTGGGTAAAACTTCATCTGAGAAAGTTGAGACCAGCGGAATCCCCTAGGAGTCTGTTCTGGGTCCCTTTCTCTTCAGCTGCTTCATCCATGATCACCACACCAGACTAAGCAATAAAACTGTTAAATTTACAGAGGACACCAACATAACAGGTGACATAGAAAACAGAAATGAAATACTTGTCCCTTGTTAAAGATTTAAAATTAAATTGTGGACTGGACAAAAAAGTGAAGCTGAACTTAAGATAAGTGTACAGGACTATGCCTAGGTTGCAACAACCTTTTAAGACCCTACTACCTGATGAATCCCCCTCTGCCTGTAGTAAGCAATGAAAAAGATTTAAATATTATGATTGATAATTATTTCACAATGCACACACACACACACACACACACACACACACACACACATGAAAAACAAACTACAAACAAATTCATCAACATCATTAGAAAGTCTTTTATAACAAGAGCTGAACATTGTATCATGAGCTTGTACAAAAACTGTCAGACCTCACATTTTCTATGGTTCACCCTTCTGGGCTCCTTATCAAAAACAAGATATCTGGTTATTAGAAAGTGTACAGAGAAGGGCTACAAAATTAATCCCCAGACTGAAACTTAAAGAGCAACTGATACGTCTCTGTAGAGACATACCAGTTGTGCCCTACCCTACCTACAGTATCTCCTGGTACAGAAATTAATGCAAACTGAGGTACTGTAAGGCAGTATTTTACAGTAAAGATGCAGTGGAGTGCAATGCACGCCCCCTGCTGCAGCCGCAGGTCCCCTTCCTAAGGATGGCATCAAGTGGGGATGGGGACCTGGTGAAATTCTATTTTGCCAGTGAAAGTGCTGTGGAATTGGCATTTCACCAGCGAAAGTGGCATTTCGCTGTCACAACTGCTATAATATTTCAATTTGGTAGCACTTTTGCTGGTGAAATGGAATTTTGCCAGCAAAATGGAATCTTGCCAGGTCATGATCCCAACCTGATGTCATCCTCAGGATTGGATTGGGAAGGGGACCTGAGGTTGCGCTCCACTGCATCTTTACTGTAATATACTGCATTACAGTACTTCCATTTGAGGTACTGTAGGCAGGGTAGGGCACAACTAGTACATATTTTTAGACGTGTCAATTGCTCTTTAAACCATATGAAAACAGGTTGGAGGAATTAAAATTAATGACACTACAACAAAGGAGTGTAAGCGGGGACTACTTTCAATTTTTTAACATAATGGACAACAGGGAAATAAGTTCCACTTGTGGTATTAGCTCCATTATGTGACCTCAAGATGTAAAGTCTCATAACAAACAGTTTGAGGTTCATAGAACCTGTACAAAGAAAAGATGCAACTATTTTACAATCAAGGCTCCAATAATATGAAACAAACTACCCCACCACCTGGTAAACATTAAAAGTAATTTTGAAAGGGCAAGAAAATGAGAAGCAGCAAGGGAGCCAGACCTGTCAACATGAACATGAACATGATTACCATGACATGAAAGAAATGCCAAGAACAATTCTGAATGCGTAAGAAAAACAGTGGGCGCTCATCAGCAATAGGCTTGACGAAACAGAAGTGACTTCCTGCCAGCGAGAGGATGGCAACACACATTCAGTACACTGAGACAATACAGTTATTGCCAGCCAATGAAAACATTGAGCAATACAGCACTATCAGATTTACAGGAACCTGTTAATGAAACTGATATGGATAATGATTATGTCACTGATAATATCCCCACAGAGAACATGTCCCAGCAAACCTCTCAACCTGCTGAACCTTCCCAACCTGCTTGCCCACCTCCTCAGACCTCAACACATGCAGCAATGCAAAACTTCCTAATTGTGCAATAATGCCAATCAGCCCACAAACAGGGAAAGATTTATGTTAAGAGTAACTGGCACAGTGACCGATATGCTGAGCTGTTTCAGCACTCCATCACAAGTGAATATTAGGAAGAGTGGACAAACCATATAAACTGTAATGGCTCATTTGGAAAAATAGCCATTGCTGGATAATCTGAAGCATCATTTACTTTGACACACAGGGCTGCATTTTGCAAATTTTGGAAATTTAGTGAGACGGGAGATCAGAAACAGAACAAACAAGCAGCTACATTCCCCACGCAAGACTGGTGTTGCAGCACTTAATGTTTATTGTGAAGGACTAAAAAGTGCTTGAAGTAAAGGAAATGTGTTTTTTTTTTTGCTGTGTGTCTTCATGAACACACGTACTGTACAGTTTGGTATCTGTGTTGTGTTCCAAATAAATACTGTGCTACATTAGTTGATTAGTTCACCCTCGACCCGTACCTCTCCTACACCGACCACATCAACAACATTGCCAGAGCTGCCAACTCCAGACTAGACCTGCTGTTCTGCCTCAGGAGACACTTTCCACCTGCAGCCCTGGCTGCTGCCATCCAGTCCACTATCGTTGCCACCATTAACTATGGCCTCATCATCTATGGCTCAGTTATGGTTACTGCACTCAAACGGATAACCACCTCCCTCAACAAGGCTTGTCAACTAATCACTGGTGCTCAACATTATTCACACACCTGTGACCTCTACTGCCAAACCAGCTGGCTGCAACTTGACAAGTGCATTAAATACCAAACCTGCATAGTGCCTATTAAAATTCAGATGGGCCTCGCCCCACCCAGTGTTGCTACTCTCCTACAACCTAAAAAGCAGCCAGTGCACCCAGGGGACCAAACCACAGCAGTTCTAATTCCTTTACTGCCACACAACCCAAGGTCAAAGAGCTTTTGCCTACCGGGCTGCCAACTGGTTAAATGTACTCTAGTGATATCACCACCACCCCCATGCTTGGTGCCTTCAACACCAGGCACCGCCACTCTCTCATTGCTGCCAGCACATGTGACTGTAAGGTCTAGCTACGATAGCACCACAGGGCGGCCTCCTGGATTATGAACAGATCATTTCATCATGGCTCCCCTTGCTTTGTTTACATCCACAAGAGCCTTAGCCTCCTAGCACTTGCTGACACCACCCTTCCCAGCTACTGCACTGTTTGTTCTCTGACAATGCCCCCAGGCTGCATCCCCCTTCCTCCACCACCACCTCTCCTTTTCCTCCCTCTACCTCTCCTAATCTCCCTTGCTGTCCCCTGACCCTTTCCCCAACCCACCTCCCTCTATCCCTTTCTATTCTTTTCACTTCTTTCCTCCTCCCTTCATTAATGTTTGCCTCGATTTATGTTCCTCGACTGCAATTTTGTTTGAACATTGATTTAAATGTGTTGCCTGTAATGCTTTGTCTAATCTGTACCTCATGACATGGAACCTTTGTAAAAGAGCCCTGGCTCAAAGGTATTTGTAATCCTGGAACTCAATAAATAAAAAATAAAAATAAAAAAATTCTGAAATTCGAACTAATTTTTTGTGTGGGTAGTGGCAGGATCTAAGACCACTGTTATAAAGCTACATTTTTAGACAAGGGAATTGGGAAGTAAGTGACGTACTGTATCTCTACAGTATCTGTAAAGGTATGTCTACATTTCTATTCATTCCCCATTTCCACCATCACCTTGACTCATGGACTGCTGTGGGACAGGGCATAAATCCTAGTTCAGAGTGAGGCACCTCAATTTGTACATGCTGGAGCAAAGTAAGAAAAGTGGCAACATGATAGAAACTTTTCAGTACCTCAGAGTCCAAGGTGGAATAGTACAATATATTCCAGATTAATAGTAGTGCCAGGACAGGAGGACATGACATGACATGACATGAGACAGAGTGATGGCCACATAAGGGGAAGTGTCAAAGTTAATTTTTGTGAAAAGGGTGGTAGATGCATGGAATACCTTGCCCCAGGAGGTGGTGGCAGCCCATACTGTGGGTGGCCTCAAACATGCATGGGACAGAAACAAGGAATAATAGATATAGGAAGAAACAGCTAAAGCCAAGACCATATAGGGTCATTGGATGCTTAGTTAGGTAACTTAAATGGGCAGACTAGATGGGCCTAGCAGTCGTTATATGCTGACAGCATCTACTGTATGCATATGTATCTATGTAATATAACACTGTGGTCATCTGGTGAAAAACTGTAAAGCATACAGTTCACCATCACCAGAATGTTAAGCATGAAATCCAATCGATGTTACTAAAAGCCATGTATTGCTGGAAAAGTAACAGAATTTGAACCCTTGATTAACAGCTTCTGTTGGTGCAAGGTAATTACTGGTTCAGTGCTGTTCCACATTGCATGCAGTGGATTGTCTAGGAATGGATGTTTCATACCCATGGACAGGGCAGATAACTACCACTCGACAAAGACATACAAAAACAAATACAAAAAATAGCTGGTCTAGATTATGTTGAGGTTTGTTTTAGCTTACATCAGCAATACATTGATTCAAGGAGCTGTGCCACATAAAGTTAACATTGTCTCAGTTCCCTGCTGTCATGTCTCCCCCCACTCACACTTGATTAATTGCTCATGGCCACAGCATTCATGTGATAATATCTCAGTGGAGCATATCATGTGTAGAAGGTGTTGATGGAATATTTTAACATCCATGCAGTAAACCTCTTACTGTGCATTTATTATGAAAGTTCAGTTAATGATTTGAATTAATCCCATACATCTGGGTTTAACATCAGCAGCTTGGTAGACCTGTTCAGGTGGACTTTGACAATTTCTATCTGCTAGCTTGGCAGTTACTTAAGTTATTTTTTACTCTATGCAAGACTCATCAACAGCAGCACCGTACATAATGAAATGTTTCATGGCTCTCTCAATGCACTCCTGTTACAGACATTGCAGTATTTATAACTATATACAGGGCGCACTGCAACCGGGGCTCAGAAGAGAGGAAGGAAAGCAAGGTCTACTTATTCTTTCATTTATTGTAATCATTTGCTCATGGGTGGGTAAGCCTTGAAAGAAGTTTTGACCTTTGTAATTAAAATTATACAAGTAAAGACAGGACATTAGTTGACAGAGAACATACCCATTTTGAAGTGTTTTTAATATTCAATACAATCCTACTCTGGGTGAATGTGGAGCAAATACTGTCTTCCCTAGATGAGCTCTTTGCCATATAAACTGGGATCAGCCCCTGCACCAAGACAATTTTGTGTAACAGAAAGACAGGAATCTCCCTATAAAAAATGTGGTGCTGTGGTGAATTGCAGAAAAGCTCCTGCAAGGTTGGTATACTCTGCTTTTACCACAGATCCATGCAGTGTTTAGCATACTACACTAATGTGACAGATACTGATGTACCATACTGTACCCAGCTAGGCGAGGGACTGTTTTTTTGTGGGAGCAGCATGGGATGGTCTTCCAGAAATCCATAATTTGTTATATACTGTACAACTGATGTATGCTGTTCCCATTTAAGCACAAACTTAAATGTGTGAGAAATATGTTCTCTACTTTAAAATAAAACCCTCTCCATCACTGACATTTTTTTTGGAACGGCTTGATGGGGACTCAAAGTTTTAGTGTTTTTATCTCCAAGATCCTGCTGCTTACACAACTCTATACAGTATGCTGTAATAAGTACAGCTGATATTTTAATTTCTTGTTCTCCATTGAATCATACATACAGAGTCAATTGTTCACAGTAAAAATTGAGTAGATGTTTTTTCTTGGGTGGTAACGGTTGTGGGTTTGATCCCAGGGAGGGGCATCAAGTTTAATAATTAATCATTTATGTCTGTACTGGACCAGATTTATTATAGTACATATGAAGTTGTTTAGTAGCAGAATGTTGGAGTCAAGAACACTAAACATTTGTGGATCTCGATCCAGCTCATTCCAAAACAGACAGTGCATGAGATTTTTTAAGCAGATAACATCTTTGTCACAGATGTAAAAGTTTGTGCTTAAAGGCAGAACAGCATACAACATCAATTGTTCATAGTAAAAATTGTGTGCGGTGGGGTGCAAGAATCAGAGACTAAAAAGATGGACAATATAATTTAAATACTGTTTAATACTTGTATAAATAACTTATGTTGATTACATTTTTTATTAAATACCGTACAAGAAAGATGTCTTGATTTGGGAATGCAAGATATCTTAGGAGGGACAGACTGCCCCAGGAGCAAAGCTGCAGTTAGAGACAGGCACAGGAAATTATTCTGAAAATCAAGGTGGCTGACACTTGATGTCACTGAATAATAATAATAATGAGATTTTGTTGTTGGCTGTAAGAATAAGTATGCACCAAAATCTCATTCTCTGTGGCTGGTGCACCATCATGTGTGGGCTGTGTTACTGTTGTGGCTAGCCTGTCTTCACCCCTGCTGACAGAGACTGACCCAAATGTAAAGCTGGAGTTAGAGACAGGCAATGGCAATTATTGTTAAAATCAAGATTGAAAACTGGGTGATAAGGTGGTTGACATTTGATGCCACCAAAGAACAAGGAGAATTTGGGTGTTTGCAGTAACTATTATCAAACAACTGAATCTCATTTTTGATCAGGGAATACCAGTTATCTTTTGAGGGACATGTGTGCTATGCATTGAATGCTGCCAGTATTACTATTACAACAGAGCTGTAGAGTCAGCAACTGTTCTGTGCAATGGGGAGCTGTGTGGTCCTCAACTGCAATGGTCACCACCAGTTGCACTGATCTGTCCCCGGTGCACCATCATGTGTGGGCTGTGTTGATGTTTCGGCTAGCGTGTCTTGGCCCTGCTGATACAGACTGCCCCAAGTGCAAAGCTCCATTTGTCCCCCCTTTCAAGCACCAAGATAATTGATGAGAGTACTACAGATGCTGTAGAATGTCTGCTATTAGTGGATTTGTTTAGGAAAAGGTAGCCTGACTGACGGTTTTTCTTATTTAATATTCTGTGGCTGACAACTAAAAAAACAGGCCAAGTTATAGCCCCCAGAGATATAGTAAGTCACAACTAAGGGTAATAGAAATCTACAGAGTCAGACTCCCTTTACCCCCAAAAGAATCTCACAGACTGCCCCAAGAGCAAAGTTGCAGTTTCAGACAGGCACAGGGAGTTATTCCAAAAAATCAAGGTGGCTGACAGTGGATGCCACTGAAGAAAAATGAGGAGATTTTGTTGGCTGTAAGAATAAGCATACACCAAAATCTTTCTCTGTGGCCAGTCCACCATCATGTGTGGGCCGTGTCACTGTTTTGGCTAGCTGGTCTTTACCATTGCTGACACAGACTGCCCCAAGAGCAAAGCTGGAGTTAAAGACAGGAACAGGGAAGTATTCCTATAATCAAGGTGGCTGACAATGCCACTGAAGAAGAAGAATGAGAATTTGGGTGTTTGCAGTAAGAATTAGCAAACACCCAAATCTCATTCTTGATCAGGGAATGCCAGCTACTGTATCTTATGAGTAGGGATTCTGGTTTTAGGTTATAACCTATAAACACCAATAAGACACCACCATGGTGAAAATCAGGAAATCAGTTATAACCAAAAAACACCAAATTTCAAAGGGGCCCAACTCTTCCAGCTGTCCAACTGTGAACTGGATATGTGGGTGGATTGTGTGTTTTTCCGTGTTACACCTTTCACTAAACTGGTGGAATGAAGCTCTAAAACTGTGCTGCTGCTAGCTCACCATCACCATCTACATATTTATATATTTATAATTCTACAGTTGTGGTGCACTATTTTGCAATACTAGTGCAATATTAATATGGTGCAATGTCTATGGTGCTAATATGCAATTGTCATGGTACACAGTCTGAAAAAGTGTAATATCTATTTTAATTGAGTGAATAAACACTGATTTATAAAGATTTTTGTTGTCTGAGAAATTGATTACACAAAAGAAAACAGATTTTTGTACTTTTGAAAGGGGAAGAAAAATGTCACAAATAAACACCTTTTTTAATAAAAAAAATAAACATCTAAAACCAGAAACCCTACTTACGATGGACAGGTGTGCTATGCACTGAATACCAAGTTGCTGGCTCAGGGCATGAGCATGGGCAGTACAGCTGTCACTGTGAGGTCCCTCCTGAGCACAGCAGTACCATCCATGCCAGGAAATTATTTATACATTCATATATTAGTCTATGGAGTTACTACACTGAGGATAACATTTGATTACCAGATATACGAGGAGGGGGAGATCTATTATATAGTAAGTGCGCAATATGAAGGTTTATGTTTTCTTATTTCAGGGTTCGGCACTTTTAAATTGGTTGGGTTGGGTCATTGTTATTCCTAATTTCCTTTTTAGTGTCCCGTTTCCTTTCAGAAACAGATTTGGTTTGGTTTATTTATCTGAAGTAGTTGTGATGGAAATGGTCTGTAGTTTGTGTATTGGTAATTTCATTTGCATACTGAGGAAAAAAAAAAGTGTCAGTAATAGAATGTGGGAAATCTCCCGTATTTGTTTTATAGAATTTATTACTGGCTCTAGTTACACCTAAGAGATCATTCTGATTTTTGTTTGTGGGGAGTAGGGGGTGGGGAAAACAAACTTAATTTTAAATGTATTTAGCAAAAATAGGCAAATTGCTTTATAGGATATCAGATGGGAGGGATTTAGGAGGCAGTATCAGGTATCTATTATCCTAGTGTTTGTTTTGTCACTGGAGACAGAGATCAGACAGAGAATTGATGGCACACTGGAGGTAAGGGTAAAAAATGTTGACGTTACCTTCAATTATTTAATTTTTTGTCTAGATTTCTCTATTATCAAGGGGAAGGGGTATTTTAATTGATATTTATATGTAATTTGCCTTGTTCACCATCTTAAATTGCATTAAAATAGGCAGCTCCACTCAGACATGTTAGTTATATTGTCCGTCCCATCCCCAAAATGTTTTATTGGCTCTTATTGATCCTGGGGGTAATCACTACCATCAATTCCCAAGTAGCACTTAGGAATGACACAGCTCTACCCAGGAACCCTTGTGTTATTACTGCAGCAAGATGATACACAGACTGCCCCAGTGCAAAGTTGCCATTTGAGAAGCGCTGGAAAGTATTCTTAAAATAAAGGTGACTGACAGTGGATGCCACCGAAGTATAATAAGGAGAATTTGTTGTTGGCTATAAGAATAAGCATACTCCAAAATCTCCTTATTCTATGTGCCCGGTGCACTGTCATGTGTGGAATGTTGCGGCTAGTCTGTATAAGCCCCTGCTGACAGACTGCTCCAAATGCAAAGCTCTATTTGCCCCCATTCAAAACATCAAGGTAATTGACAAGAGTACTACAATACAGATTCTGTAGAACCTGTGCTATCAGTGGATTTTGTTTTAGGAAAGGGAGCCTGACTCTGCAGATTTTTCTTTTATCTAACATTCTGTGGCTTACACACCTAAAAATAACCGGCTGATTAAGTAATAGCACCCTCAAATATACAGTAAGTCACAACTAAGGCTAATAGAAACCCGTAGAGTCAGACTCCCTTTACCCCAAAATAATCTCATTATTCTTGATTTGGCAATACAAGATATCTTAAGAGGAACACACAGACTGCCCCAAGTGCAAAGCTGCAGTCAGCAGCAGGTCTGTGCAATGGGGAGCTGTGTAGTCCGTAACTTCAATGGTCATGGCCAGTTGTACTGATCTGTGCCTGGTGCATCATCACCATTATGTGTCAACAACAAAGTGATATCTGCTGCACAGATATAGGTATGGGTGGGTGACCACACCTACTGTATACAATCTTTTGGTGCACCAATATTCTTATGCAGCTGCCCACATCAAACATGCAGAAGCAGCCATTGTCTGCCAGCATCAGGACATACTGTATTGTTCTTGCACAGCGCCTACAGTAGGCACTTCCCAAAAGATCCAGCTCTGTCTGTACCATCTGGCAACATTTACCCTCTGAGCAAAATTTATGTGTAATTTCTAAGAAAATAAGTGACACCAGGCACTGGCCCACTACACATACAGTATAAGCATCTTTTAACTTTTTACTATTTAGAGGGATAATTTCCATCCAACTATTCTGGTTGCTTTGTGCACAATTTCAGGGACTCAAGTCAGCAGGGAGGAAATTAAGATTATAGCAATAAGGGGATGGGGCGGGGGGAATCAAAGTCAGTTAATCAAGAGACACTGTACTGTAATTACTATACAACTGATAGCAAGGTGCAGAGTCAGTTTCTCATTAATGTGCAGTAGCAGCTGAAATCAAACATTTATTTTAAGAAGGCATTTCTGCAGTTTCAAACATTAACTGCCATTACTATGCTAATGAAAGAAAATGCAAGTCCTTTCTTTTTCATTTTAGCTGTGTTTATTTTTACTAAACAGTAGAAACAGTGTTGCAAACAATCGCTGACCCAGCAGATGTGGACTGTGGGGACACCTGCTGGAACCTTGCAAATTAACAATATAAACATATCTTACACAGTGCCACCTGGCACATTCAGCTGAAAATGGACAGGAATTTAAATAACTCTGCATACATTGACACGGTAATTAGGCATTTGTCAGAACTGCTTAGCACACAGCATGCCGCATATTGCACGCCACTAGGCATCGATAGGCATACCGCTCCTGCTGAGTTATAACTAGGCACCGCACAACTTTTCTGAAGCAACCACTGTAACTCTCCTCTTACACCTGGAGTGGTCAATTTTGGGGGGCATTCAGTTTCTGTGATCATAAGCAGCACACTCATGTTGCCCTTCCTTTCAGTGTTTGTAGTAAGTGCCATCATCACTGTCTGGATGCATATTTCTCACGTTAAAGGAGAACTTTGTTGAATCTAAAAGTAGGCTGCACCAGTAGAAGCTGTACTTTAAATCAAATGTTATTTCTCGAGCCATGCAGAAATAGTCATCTTAGTGAGTGTTCCTGATTCACATGCTGCTGGTAAGAACCATTTTACAACTGTGTACTGTAGTTTGACCTTTTTCTGTGCTTCTATTGTTGAGTCAATGCAATTAAGTTCTACTATAACAATCTGAGATTTGGGACATAAACTACATGATACAGTTCAAGCATTGTTCTTACAGGTTGAAAAGATGTACCACACACTGAAGCTAGTAAGAGGCCTGTGTAGATGGAACAATAACAGCATTTTAAAGAGCAGCTCATGCCTCAATGAAAACTTTGAGAAACATAATGTACAATTCAGCATGCATTCAATATGTATTCTATAGATTTCTCCTCCCCTTATTTATTTCTGAGGAAATTTGCATGAATACATGATTATACCTTAGCGTTATCTTCCTCTTTAGATTACTCTCTACTTCAAGTTATCATCCTGTGTTGTGACATCACAATTTGTTGCCATGGGAACAACTGTGATATCACAATGAGTGTATTATAACCCATGAAAGGGAGAAAGCCACAGGGATAGACAAACTGTTCCGGAGCAAATATTTTGTTTTCATGCAGATTACACCAGTAATAAACAATGAGGAGGAGATATAAAGAATTAATGTGAAGAAAAGCCTATCAGTTTCTACATTGTGGGTGGGATATTCAAAAGGGTTGCACCTGTGCAAGTCCGAAATTGCGCCATTCTGCGATATTCAGCAGGAGGCAGTTGTGCCCCCCAAGGCAAGCTGAGCAACAGCACAATGCAAATAAATGCATGCTGAACTGGAGGGGGAGGAACCATGCATAAACTGTACAGCCCGATATTCAGCGGGCTGTGCAGAGTTGTGCAGGTGCAACCCCCAACCTGCGCCTGCACAACTTTGACCCAAAACAAAAAGGAGTAAGTCGAGAGCCACCCACAGGTGAGCTGCTGCATTGCAGGGCACAACACAGCAGCTGCCACCTGTTGCTGGCCCTCAACCTACTCCCTGTGCCCCCACTGCAGCCCGATCGCGGGCAAAAGTGTAAAAAATCCCCCCAACCCCTGACTGGCCCATTTGCGGGCAAAAGCATAAAAATCCCCCCCCCTCCTCCTGACTGGCCTGATTGTGGGCAAAGCTTAAATAACCCCCCACCAGCCCCGATCTCGGCAGCAAAGTGTCCCCCAGAACATATCCTCGTGGTCCAGTGGACTCTAAGCCCCGATCACGGGCTGCATAATGTGGTGACACACACCTCCCCAAGACCATATCCTGGTGATCTAGTGTCCCCACACCCCACCCACCCCATGAAGCCCACCACCCCACTCCCCCAGCAGCCCAGTGGAGTGCAGCAGCATCCCCACCGCCTGCCATCTGCCGGGTCCACCCGACTGACTTCCCAGTAGGGCTGCGCGCATTTGTGCAGGCAAGAGCCAATGGGCATGCAGCCCATTCCATCAAGGCAGCCCACATATGTGAATGAATTTCATTCACATATCCGACTGCCTTGTACGGTATGGGCTGCATGTGCATTGGCTCTGCTCTGCACCACGGGCATGCAGCCCTACCAGGCAGTCAGTCAGCGGGCAGCGGAGTGGCAGGTTGGTGGGATGCTGCCACCCTGCTGGCTGCCGGGGAAGCGGGTGGTGGGGCTTCCTGGCTGGGTGGGTGGGGACACCAGATCACCAGGGATATGGTCTTGGGGTGTGTGTCACCACATTATGCAGCCCATGATTGGGCTTAGTGGTCCACTGGACCACCAGGATATGTTCTGGGGACACTTTGCTGCCCGCCATTGGCTGTAGGTGTCGGTCCTCAACCGCTGCTGCCTGGCAGGGTGCCAGGCGCAAGTCCTCGGGATCGACACAATCTACATGTGCTAAGGCATGCAAATGGGGCCATAAATAGATGCAAATGCACTCCCTGTGCCTTGCATGAATTATGGCCCCATTTGCATGTCACCTTTGAATATCGGAATTTCGATGGCGCAATGGTACTTGGCGCCACCGCAACTTGAATGCTCCACTCTGACCACTCTGTGGCATGCAAGTCTCCACTGGCACCATGCATTAGTGGTTGTGGTCGGGATATTCAAAAGAGTTGCTCAATAGCGCAACTCCTTTGAATATCGCCCCGGCCACACCCCTGTGCAACTATTTTGTGCAGCGCAAGGGCTTGTGCCACAAAATAGTGTAGTTTGAAAATCCAGCCCATTATGTTTTGTTAAAGTTCTCCTAAAGGTATCAGCTGTCTGTAACCAGTACTAAAAATAGATTGTATTGTAATAGAGGACTTACAGGTTTAGCACAGTTATTTAGAATAAAAACATTGTTGTTGACTAATTGAAAACTGCTTACAAAATGATGATGGTCAATATTCTAAGCCTGCTCAAAAAACTTGATCATCTTCAAGTTTGGGCAGCCCACACTGACCCAGATCTGATTATAATTACCGAGTCATGGCTAAAAAAGACCAACACTGATCGGCAAATTACTATACTGGGCTTCAAGCTCTTTAGGGCTGATAGGGATTCGAGGGGGGGTGGTTGTATAGGCCAACAAAATTTGATGTTAGCAGCATTTCCTGTAAAACTAAGCCCAAGGAATATGAGATTGTCTCGCTTAAACTTCACCTTCCATCCTCAGAGTGCATCACAATCACTGGTGGCTATAGACCCCCATCAGGAGGCACGGAAATTCTTAACATGTTGAAGTCCATAACTTTGGATGCTAACACAGAAACAATAATCTTAGGGGACTTTAATATGGATTGGCTCACTGCTAAATCCCACTCTCTAAAAGCCATCTGTGATGAGCTGGGTCTTACACAGATAGTAACTGAACCCACAAGAATCAATGCTTCTAACTCTGCCAACAGCTCACTCTTAGGTGTCATTTTAACTTTGCATCCCCATAAAATCTCACATTCTGCAGTTTTCCATAACGACATGAGCGACCACAGTATCATTGTATGTACAAGATTCCAATCTAAAACCCAGAAGCACTCTAAATTCAGAATCAAATACTTGTTCCGTAAATTCAACTCAGTAAACTTCCTAACCAATCTAGCTATTATCAGGTGGCAAGACCTATATCTTGCCAAATCTGCTGATGCTGCCATCTCTGTCCTAAATGACAACCTCACCACCCTAATTAACAAGCATGCTCCTCTTATTAAAATGAGGGTGTGGAAAATCTTGCATGCGTGGTTCACCCAAGAGCTCAAATCTGCACTTACCGACAGAGACAAGCTATGGGCTAGGGCCAGGCACACAAGGAACCCGCTAGACTGGCAGGCATTTAGAACTGCCAGAAATGCCTGTGTTAAAAGTGTACATGCTACTACAGCAAACATCTACATCTCCACTCTGGAGTAGGCCAAAGGGAACTCCCCAAAAATCTGGAAGACACTGAGATCCATTGTAGGCCATCCTGCTGCTTCCTTCCTTCCCACCAAGATTTTGGCCAAGGACGGGATGGTTGAAAATAAACTGCGAATCCTCACAGAACTTAACCTTCACTTTGCCACTGCTGGGTTGGCATTCGACTCCTTCCCATACGCTAGCTGAGTGAATAGCAACATTAGCCCAGATTCTACACATGCTTCTCGACCTCATCCCTTCCAGTTGTGCCTGTTTAGCTATAAAGAAGTCGAAGACATAATCTTTAGCCTTGACACCAAGAAAAGTGCAGGGGACAATGGCTTTGGATCATTTTTCTTGCAGTTAGGCTATGCCCAGCTCACAGCCCCTATCCTTCACATCTTCAACCTCTCTAGTATCAAAGTCACTGTTCCATCCTGCTGGAAATCTGTCCATGTTCTTCCTCTCTTCAAATCAGAAGATCCTTGTGACTTAAACTACCGTCCTATCTCTATCTTGCCTGTTCTCTCCAAAGTGCTGGAAAAACTTACATACAACCAACTAAAAAATCACCTTGAAGCACACTCACTCTTAAACCTGGCCCAATCTGGCTTCAGGTCGAAGCACAGTACCATCTCAGCCTTTGGCTAAAGTCTCTAATGACTGGATCTATGCTATGGACACCAAGAAGGTTACTGGTGCAGTCTTTCTGGACCTCAGTAAGGCCTTCAACACTATAGACCATCACCTTCTAATCACCTGTCATGCCTACATAGGTGCCACTCCACTTACCTTACAGTGGTTTAACAGTTATCTCACGGGAAGGATACAAAAAGTCAAAACTGATGGCCTACTATCTGCCCCCTTCCAATTGCCAGAGGAGTCCCTCAAGGCTCCATCCTAGGACCAATCCTTTTTTTCCCTGTACATCAACAACCTTGACTCCTACATAAAGTACTCTAGCATACATTTCTTTGTGGATGATATGGTTTTGTACGCATCAGGCTCGTCCTTAACTGATGTCAGGAAAGCACTCCAAGCTGACTTTATCCAGTTAGAAAGCAACCTTATCAATGCCAAGCTTCTTAAATGCCAAAAACCAAGACAATGATTTTCTCGAGACTTGCCTTGTCTGGTGCCTCCTACCCCACCTAAAACTTCATAGTTATCTCCCTGTGAACCCTTGAAGTCGTACTTAAATTTAAATATCTAGGTATGTGGATAGACAACAAGCTTTCCTTCAATGACCACATTGAGGATCTATCAAAGAGGCTTAAAGCACGCTTAGGTTTCTTCTTTAGAAATAGGACCCTCATTTCTCTTGTGACCCACAAAAGACTTGTCCAAGCAACATTCCTTCCCTTGCTTGACTACGGAAACATTATCTTTATCTCCTCCCCAACCCTGAGCCTATCTAAACTGGACGTACTCTATCACCATGCTCTTCACTTCATTACTAACTCTGCATACAGGACCCACCACTGTGATCTTTATGCAGCTGTTGGGTGGACCTCTCTTGCCACCAGACGCCTCCTGCATGCTGGCATTTGGACCCTAAAATTACTACTCCATAAACTGCCTGTCTAATGTCTCTCATACACATCTCGCATAGTGACTACTCCCTAAGGAAATCCAACCTTATCCTACTAGATGTTCCCAGGACACGTACCACAGCTGGCCAAAGAGCTGTCTCATACACCCTCCCAAACATTTGGAACCAACTACAAGCCATGCTGAAGCTAACCAGCATCATATCAATTAACTCCTACAAAACACTAGCTATCTCTAAATTAAAAGACATATGTAGGTGCTACTAGGCCCCCAAAGCCTAGTCAACTTCCTAGGTACCAACTGGCCCTCTACTTATTGAGCTGAAATGTGTTGCATAATTTAGGGCAAGGTTAAAGCTGGAATGTACTGCATATATAGCATAAGGACTTCTATTGTGTATACCTCCTGTATTATATATGTTTTCTTTGTTGTTCTACATTTTATATCTCCTGACTATGTAATTGCAAACTGTATGTGTATGTGCCTCAGAACCTCCTTGTGAATGAGCTTGCTCAATGGAGTTTTTCCTGCAATAAACTTGAACTTGAACTTGAACAAAAGGGGGGCTGTTCAAATTGCTGATACATACATACATATCAAAGCATGTCTTACGTGTTTGGAGATTGGTTGCCACTTAAGCTACGTTTCATACAAGTTTGTAGATGGGTAATACCATTCTGGATGTGGATGGGATGGACTTGGGGGGTCCTTATCTACTGCTCCTTATTTGGACTTGCCAGCCAGTGACAGTATTCTTTTTTCTGGATGCTAACACTTTATTTCCATGCATTGTATTTTAATGTTTGCATATTATGTCAGTGTGGTTCCTAAAACCAGTATGTCTACTCCCATAACTAAATATCTTGTGACAGTAAACAGACCTTTCATTGTTGCTACATACATAAAATCGAAGCAAACATTGACATGACTGGGCAGTAGTGTCACTTATGCTACTCTTCATACTCTGTTCCTTCAGGATGTGGAAAGGGGTGGACTTGGGAGGGGTGAGGGCCTCATCTACCACTCCTCATTTAGACTTGCCAGCCAGTGACAGTATTTTTTTCTGGATGGAAACACTGCATTTCTATGCATTGTGTCTTCATTATTGCATACTATGTAACACTGGTTAGTAAAACCAATATTTCAGTTCCCCTACCTAGATCTCAAGATGGATTACAGACATCTTTCATTGTGGCTACATATATTTCAGAGCATAATTTGACATTAGGTGGCTGGAGAGTGGGGTGCCACTGGTGCTACTTTTAATACAAGTATGCAAGCAACTCTTACTATTCAGGGCTGTGTCCAAGATGGTCTGAATTTTCAATGTAATACTACTTTAGGTATAATTATCTCACTAAACATGTTGTATTTCAGTGCCACTCTCCAAATACTGTATGTTCACAACGTGCTTAGGACAAACTATCATTTAAAAAAAAAAATGGAGGCCACTGTTTTGTTAATCAACTTTCAACATGTTTATGCTAACGTGCAGATTAATGGAATGCACATACATGGACAAGCAGTACCTTTGGATGAAAGTTGTTGTCCAAGAGGCTACATAATGTATTTTCTTCTTGACATAAAGTTGAACTATTCACAGTTATTATAAAAACAGAACGGTTACAATTCACTGCTCCATTGTTGATTACTACACTAAATGCAGGTGCTTCAAAGTAATGCATGGTGTTTTCATCATAAGATTTTGGGTCACAACATGTCTAATTAACTACATTAGCTGTATATGAGAAGAAGGCATCTTAGGAACAGAGATTCAATTAACATATAAAAGCATTGATAATCTCTGAATGCTATTCAGAATCACAACCATATACAATGGAAAATTTAGGGGACAAAAAATATACGGATAGCTTAGCTCTTCTGTGTAATACAGTTAAGGAAAACTTGTACTTCCTTGTAAAAAACTAACATTGGCAAATAAGTATGTAAAATAATTAAGCAAAAATACTTTGCAATTAGGCAATTGAAGATGTCCTGCATGAACACTACACTGTCCAGCTGGCTGACTGCCTACATTTAATCAAGAGAACGTATTGAGTGACAGCAAATAATGGGACATTACACAGAAATATGCCTTGAATTCATGACTAACTTCCAGGAATTAGAGAATATAACCATTATATGTTACTCTCTGTCAAGTTTAGATAATCCAGAGACCACTAGCAGTGATCCTCAAAAATAAAATGCATGTTAACATTAACTTAGTTTGTATGGGAAAACCAAAAGTATACTGTTTCATTGCAAAATGATAAAAAAATCCAGTGCTTTTTGGGCACTGTATGACTGAATTTATATAACACCAGTAGAGATACATTTTCCCTGATAAATAGGGAATGCATGATGGGGTGCAGAGGAATAACATTTATCTCCACTAGTGAGTAGAGAGACCCATACCTAACAAGTGGCAAAGCCAAGCTAATTATAAAGGTCTTACCACTCATGTGTGGTGATAAAGGCTATTCCACTGCAACCCATTATGTATTTGATATACCACACCATTTGTAATGTTTCAATGTTTACATTGCTTTAGCTTAAAACTGCCATTTGTTTCATTGTAAACTATCTGGCCCATTCTTCTGTGTTCTATATCAAGATTCTAAGGGGAAATAGATAACATGTTCTAAGTTAAATTGTGTTTTAAGTGAAATAAATGGTGTCCTGAGTGAATAAATATTTTTCATAAAATAACATGATTTATTTACCCAGTTTATTCAACACTGATGTGGTATGTGTTTCACACTGTCTAATATCCAGATAAACATTTATCTGGGGTTAGATAATGTCTCAATGAATGTCCTTAACTTCAGGACCAATCAGAGGAGGTCCTGCTCTAAAGCTGGCTGCTGAATTCAAAAAGTAACAGGTAACTCTACACAAACAGCTGATTTAATGGTATAACTTGTACATAAATTTTGTATAAATCAAATGTACAACAGCTTTACTCAGAATATACAGCTTTTCACCAGTTATGAGGGAGCCGGAATGTCATAAATCACTAATGGTTCTTCCACTTGTGAGTTATGGTCCTGTCTCATTACTCATGAAGATAACTTGCATATTTTGAGTAAGGCCATTGTGTATCCATTATAGATAAGATACAGGGTAAAGTATGATTGATCATTATGTGAGTCTACAGCGGTGACATTGAAGCACTCTGGCCACATGGTGGCATTGTGCAATGTGCACCTTACAGTACTGATAAGCGCACCGCTGACGTTTGTATTCCAGCTGGTGCTTTCTAATGGTGGTGTGACTAACAATTCATGGATTTCTATGGATTATCCCATAATGCCACAGTAAGGTAACATTTTATTTGTAAGGTTTACTTACGTGTGCAATAAGATGGTGTGGCTTGAGTGCCTCAGTATCACCTCTGCTAATATTGACTGTAATAAGTACACTGTGACCACTGCCTCCAAGAAAAAAACATTTTATTTCAAGGAATACAAATTACAATATATTGGACAGGCAAATCATTATTCAGGCATGAGGGTGTATAAAAACAAAGAAAATAAAGTTCTGCAACCAAGAAAATGATAAAAACTATAGTATATTGCACAGGCAAATCAAGATTCAGGCACAAGGAGTGTGGGGCAGAGCACCCCAATAAACTAATGAACTGAAGTAATACAACTACAAAAAAAAAGCTACACACTATTGTAAACTCAAAGGACTAATGTCTATTGCACAGACAAATCAATGTTTAGGGAAGGGGGTGTGGGGTCCCAAGCTCCCAATGACCTAATAAACTAATCAAGTAATACAAGTAAGAAAATGTTATAAACTACTGTGAACTCAAATGATTAAAGAAGAAACACAGAAGAAAAGTAAATGTTTCTTGCAGCTTTTCATGTTTCAGTGCCTGGTTTTAGCTTACCATGATGGGTGCTCACTTTCCTGATTTTCCTCTTCTCTCTGAGACCTGATACTCCACAATGAGCAATAATGTTGACAGCCTTGGTTGTGGTGCTCCATCTCTCATACCACATAAATGAATCCAGGTAAGAGGGTAACATACATGTCTGAGTGCCATTCTTTTTTAAAAACTGCTTTTTGGCTTAAGACCAGTAACCCTTCATTGCATTTGTTATGGGACCCTGTTAAGGTGTCTACATAATTTTGTCTGTGGTTCATTGTTTTGTGGCTATAGTTCTTGTTTGATAGTTAGGAGATTGCATTGTATGCTGCCACCAGTCTGAGTGAATTTCAGTTCCTATTTGCACATGCTTCTCTATGGGAGTATGGGTAGGTGTAGGTGTAGGGGTGTGTGTGTGTGTGTGTGTGTGTGTATGTGTGTAGGAATGCTTTGCAGCACATAAAATATGCAATATCACATTAATACAACCTTCTCAAGTAATCATTGTGGATATTAAAGATATGTTTGTGTGTGTGGAAGCCAGAATACCCATTCACTGGGCTCTGAGTGCTCAGGCTACACATTTTTATAGTGTGCATGCATGACAGACAACCATAATTCATGTAGACAAAAACAAAACACACACTGTGTGGCCGGAGTCCTTCAGTATCGACTCTACAGTCACATCATTTTATGTTCATGATTGTTTGCATGACAAGGTTATGTCAGCCATAGATTCTAAATAAACTGACATATGTGAAACACACATGGCTCCATTATCACTTCTGCATATAAAATTGCATAATTTATTTAATTATTTAGTTGTCTAACCAGGAGTAGCACCCTAAGCTGAAAGCTTTTTTACTGGCGCAACCTGGGAGCACAGGGAGGTTAAGTGACTTGTTGAGGGTCACACAGTATGCAAGTGGAAGTTGTGGGAGTCAAACCCAGGTCAGGTCTGCTGGATGTCACCAGATTTGCAGCTCAGAGCCTTAAACCACTCCGCTATACTGCCTCCCTAAATTCCTATATAATGATATGCCTTTCTGCCACTGCCACCAAGTCCATCAACATCCCTCGATTACTCATGCGATGAAACAGACAGTGATGGAAGATCGGCCATATTGTGAAGAAACTATTGAATACTCACAACTTTCATCTGCAAAAACAGAAATCAAAATATACATGTAGGAAGAATACTGTACAAGCATCATTTTGAGCATATTTTACCATTTTTAATTTATAGAGTCACAATAGTGTGATGTTGGTTTTATTACATTGAAAATTTCATAAACAGCAATGTTTCAGTGGGTGTTGGGGTCAGGGTGGTAGTGCTGGGAGGGGGAGGGTTGACTTGGAGAATGGTGGGGGTGGGGCTGTAAGGAGTGAGGGCTCTTAGACATTACTGTGCATAGTGCATATGGAAGTGTAAATCTGGCCCTGATAAGGACTTACCACCTAATACCATCTTAGTCACAATAGATGTAACCTCCTCTATACTAATATTCCACACAGGAATGGCATTTCAGCCCATCTTAAATACCTATGTGAGAAAGGACAGCACTATTTATTTATTTATCAAGTCTAGGATTACAAATACCTTTGAGCCATGGCTCTTTTACAAAGATTCCACGTCAGAGAAATACAAATTATGGGGAACATCAAGACAGGCATTACAACAATGTGGACATTGCAAACAGAGTACAGATTAATACAGTTCAAGGGTAGCATTGTAACAAGGCAGCCAGCGGCATTTGTCAGAGAAGATAGACAACAGATAAGAAGTGCCAGAGTCATAGGGAGAGGGAAGAGGGTGGGGAGAAGGAATGTAGGAAGGGTAGCAAGAGGGTGAAAAGTGCAGCATTGGGTATACCAAGATGTGATGGTAGAATCCAGTGGGGGGGGGACAACTAGAGCAGAAAGGGAAGTGGAGAACAAGGTTAAGTTGGGCAGTCACAGGAGCTGTTGGTAGTGAGATAGTCCCGGAGCCTAGTTTTAAACATACCAATAGTTGGGGCAGAGGAGATGGTTGGGCTGAGGCCATTGAACCAGAGTGGCGCTCAATAAGCAAAAGAGCATTGTCCACTAAAACATCAACCCAGAAGTGGTGGATAAATTGATTTATTCTGGCACATAACATAAGCTTCAATGGTACACAGTATGTTCAAACTATGGGAACAGCAATGGGTGCCAGGATACCAACCTCTTTATGGCCAATTTGGAGGAGGATTGTTTAAGGCACTACACACAAACCACTTGCTTATTGCCATTATATTAATGATTTATTGATAATTTGGACAGAGGGCATTGACACACACAGATTTCCATCAGGAACTCAACCTCTGCCCATCCATAAAAAAAACTTTCACTGGAATATTCTCACACAGGTGTTAACTTTCTGGACACTGCAGTCACCATCAAGTATGGAATCTTGCAGACATGCATTTACAGGAAATCCACAGACAGACAGATACTTTCAAAGGAATAGTAATCACCTAAGGCACACTAAAAAGTCTAATGTACAGTCAAGTGCTTAGATGCCACTGTATTTGTTCTAGTGAGGAGGATATAGATAAACATTTGGCCATGTTAAAAAAGACCTTTATTGAGTAGGGGCATTCTTCTAGAGAGTTTGACAGAGTGGTAGATGTGCAATACAGATACCAAGTGAACCACTACTTCGGTATAACAAACGGACTACCAGCAACAGAATACCCTTAGTAGTCACATATCCTGATGTGGAGCTTCTCCGTAAAGTTATTACAGACCTCCAACCAATATTCAGTGAGAATGTGAGGATGAGACCCTTTTTTATGAACTTAACCAACCTGATTGTTAGGAGTAAACTTGCACCAGAACAAAATAACAGAACACTAGATGGCTCAAGACCCTGCAATCACTCTAGATGCGAGACTTGTGAGCACATTTCTACTTCAGATTGTATTAATACTCTACAAAAAACAGACAATTCAGGATACAGGGGAACTACTCTTGCATCTCAAGATGTTTATTTTATTCAGTGCAATAAATGTCCATAAACAGAGTATGTGGCAGAGATGGGACAACCTCTCCACACCCAAATGAACTCACACAGACATACTATTAAAATGAAGATGACCGAAAAACCAGTGGGACAATACTTCTCTCAGTCTAATCGTGCCATCTCAGGATTTGTCAGTACTGGTTTTGACAGGACATTTCAAAAATAAACAGAGGTGGGTTTTCAAGGTCAAGCGCATTTTACTTCTCAATATGGTGGGAGATGGGCTAGATGTCGATTTGGGTTTTATGTCACATTACACTGCTTAAACTTTCACTGGCTTCAGGAACACATGGACAAACATTATGGTACTGTTATGTTCATATATAATTGATATATATTCCTTCTAACTAGTTATCTATACATATAAGTTAGCCAAGGGGAAGGCACTGAAAAGGAGCAAGGAATTCCCAGCCTCCCCCACAAAACATAGTAGTTAGTGAAGTAAACACCAGTGTAGAGAAGGCAATGGGAAGCAGGATAGGGGTCAATAGAGAAAAAGGCAGTAAGGGCAGGGATGAGGCTAAAAGGGGTAAGGCCATCAAAAAAATGGAGGGTGGAGAACCAATGCCCATGGTCTGGGTAACAAGCTTCCTGAACTAGTGACCTTGATGGAAGAGGGATTTCTGGAATTTGTGGCAGTCACAGAAACATGGTACACAGAGAATCATGCCTGGAATGTCAAAATACCAGGGTATACAATCTACAGGAGGGACAGGGAAGGTAAGAGGATGAGTAGCTCTCTATGTAAGGGAAGGGATCAAAGCAATGGAACTAAAGGGTAAACAGGGAGGAAAGAAGGCACTGTGGGTCACCTTGGAGGCAGGAAATGGCACCACAATCTGCATGGGTGTTTAGACCATTATCTCAGTGGGAGGAAAGGAGTAAGGAAATTATAGAAGACATCCTTAGAATGGCAGACAAAGGGGAGATATTATTAATGGAGGACCTGAATATGCCAGATGTTAACTGGAACACATTTGTTGCAGCCACATCCAACAATAGGGTACTTCAATGCCCTGGAGGGGGCATGCCTCAGACAGCTAGTGTTGGAACCCACTCAGGAGGGAGCAATCTTAGACCGGTTATTCTCAAATGGGGACAAAGAGAGGATCTCAGATTTAGAGGTGGGTAGCCATATGGGAGCAAGGGATGAGTAAACAGTGTGGTTCATGATAAACACAGCCATAGTGAAGCCATACAAAAGTAAGGGTACTGGACTTTAGGAGGGCTGACTCTGCCAAAGTGGGAGTGCATAAGGAATACACTAGCTAAAGGGCAAGAAGAAGAGGTGGAGGAACAATGGGGAAAATCAAAACTGCCATCACAGAGGCAACAAGCCTTTGTGTGAAACAAAACCAAATGAAAGAAAAAGCCACTATGGTTCTCAAAAGAGGTGGCGGGGAAGGTTAGGGAGAAATGTAGCATTCAGGAAGTATAAGGAATCACAGAGGGAGCAGGACAGGGAACTGTATCAGTTAAAACAGAAGGAAGTAGGGAAGACCGTCAGAATTGCAAAGGCCCAAACAGAGGAAATGATAGCCAATTTGGTTAAGAAGAGGGTTTAAACCTTTTCTAGGTATATTAAGGAGCAAGAAAAGCAAGGGGTGGATAGTGAGGCTCAATAAAGGGGAGGTGGGCAGAGGGTGACAGTGAAAAGGCAGGGATACTGAATGAATACTTTTCCTCAGTATTCACAAAACGGTAGGGTGAGGTACCTAAACCAAACAATAGAAGCACTCCGGATAGTGGTCAATACCAGTCCATTCACAGAAGAAAGTGTCCTTAAAGAACTCCCGAGGTGGACAAAGCAATTGGGTCTGACAGGATTCACCCCAGAATTCTAAAGGGGAGAACTAGCGACACCACTGATTACCCTTTTTAACAAATCATGGAAGGATGGTGTGGTACATGAGGATTGGAGGAAGGCAGATGTTATTCCCTTCCACAAAAGTGGGAGCAAGACAGAGACAGGAAAGTACAGACCTGTTAATTTGACCTCAGTGGTAGGGAAAATGATAGAATCACTTCTGAAAGAAAGAATTGTTGAGTACCTAGAGGTCAGTGGGGCACAAGACCCAAGGCAGCATGGATTTGCAGCAAGAAGGTCATGTCAGACGAATCTTAAATATTTCTTTGACTGAGTGACCAAAGTAGTAGACCAGGGAGAGGCTTTGGATGTGCCTACCTAGACTTTAGCAAGGCATTTGACACAGTCCCACACAAAAGATTAACAAGTTAGCCAGCCTGGGAATGGTCCCAGAGTGGGAGCCTGGGTTAAAATTTGGCTGGACAATAGAATGCAGAGGGTAATAATAAACAGTCCACTCCGAAGAAAGGGGGTTAACTAGTGGGGTACCGCAGGGTTCAGTATTAGGGCCAGTCTTCTTTATTGACTTTATAAGTGACATTGCAGAGGGACTGGAAGGACAAGTATGACCCTGACAAAGATCTGAAACAGGGTTGATACCCAAAGGGGGGGTGAAAAGGATGTGAAGGGACTTGGCAAGGTTGGAGGAGTGGTCAAAAGTATGGCAGCTTAGATTCAATGCAAAGAAGTGCAAAGTAATGCACATGCGAAACAAAATCCCAGGGGAAGAGTACACAATGGGGGTACAACAACAAAAATGGAAAGGGACCTGGGAGTAGTCATGTCAGATGACCTAAAGGTAGACAGGCAATGTGAGAAGGCAGTAAGGAGGGCTGGGGGGATACTGGGATGCATAGAGAGAGGCATCACCAGCAGAAAACAGGAAATAGTCATCTCTCTGTGCAGACAGTTGGTGAGACCACATCTGGAGTACTGCATGCAGTTCTGGAGACCCCATCTCCGCAAGGACATACAGGACAGAGACAGGATGAAAGCAGTCCAGAGAAGGGCAACTAAAATGGTGCAGGGTCTGCACCTGAAACCATATGAAGAGAGAGACTAAAGAATCTTAATATGTATACTCTCGAGGAAAGGAGGGAGAGGGGGACACTTTCAAGTGCCTCAAGGGAATCAAAGTCCAAGAGGGTAGCATCTTTCAGAAAAAGAGATATGCAAGAACAAGGGGGCACACTGTGAAGATAGAGGTGGGATTGCTCAGCGGCAATGCAAGGAAGTATTTCTTCACAAAGAGGGTGGTGGATGCATGGAACAGCCTTCCTGAGGAGGTTGTGAGGTCAAAAACAGTGGGGGAATTAAAGAATGCATGGGACAGACATAAGGCAATTATAGTGGGGGGGGTAGGAGGAAGTTGGCTGTTGATTAACTAGGATCTGCAGCTTATCCAATAGGTAGGGAAATGGGCAGACTAGGTGGGCCTATCAATCCTCATCTGCCATCAAAGTCTATGTTTCTATCTCCTGAAAAGGCTAATACTGTATGAAAGTATGAAACAGCTTGTGAATATTTATTATTCACACTAGAGCAACTCATCTTTAAACCCACTAATTGCCATACACAAAGGTAAATTCTTATTAAGACTTAACTTTTTAGCATTATATGCTATGATTTTTTAGCCTATTCTAACTTGAGGTTTAAAAATGAGTAATTTTTAAAAATATGCACTAACAGGCAAGATTTTAATTGCATTACAGTAGGCGTGTTCTGTGGTTTCTCTTTAAGAGTTATTCATTCTGCAACTTTGACCTTGAAATGCTTTCCTTTTGGATGGAACTCTGCCTGTTTTATGAGTTCCTTCAAGAAGTTAGTTATCTAGTCTGACATTTGACCTTGAAATGCCTTTCTTTGACAGTAGTCAGCCTGTGTTCTCTATATCGCTTTAAGTTGACCTTTAAATGCAATTTTTTTGGTCAATGGGATTTGTTTACAATTTTGTTGTTTGTTTCTATGTATGATTTGGTCTTTAATAGAATGTATTCTTCCTAAACAACTGGCATTAGCTTCTGATGAAGGACTGTGTGTAGTCTGAAAGCTTAAGCAACCATTTTCTTTTGTAACATCTATGTTGGTCCAATAAAATGCATCAGATCTTTTTGTCTCGATCCGATGACCTGAAGGCAGTGAAGAAGTGCGACAAAGCAGAGGGGAAGGCTGGAAGGACGCTTGATTGTATAGGAAGGGGAATCACCTGCAGAAGGAGGGAGGCAATAATACCCCTTTACAGATCACTGGTTAGGCTGCACCTCAGGTACTGTGTACAGTTCTGGAAGCTGTACCTCCATAAAGGACAGAGGGTGAAGGCAGTATAAAGGAGGGCAACCAAAATGGTGCATGGCCTGCATCAAAAGCCCTATGGGGTAAGGCTCAATGATCTTAACATGTACTCCCTGGAAGAAAGGAGGGAAAGGGGGATATGATGGAGACATTTAAATACTGTAGAACTGTTTATACTAGCTCTTTGTTGATTTTGTGGTCCTGTCTTAGTCTGACCAAATACACCAATCAAATTTCACACCTGACAAAACCAACCAGCTGCATGCTACTCAGTATTAGGCTTTAAATACAGTAAAACTGTTGCTGCATAAAAAAGCTGAATCTCTCACCCCAGAACATCTCAGTAAAGCTGCTGATGTTCCCAGTACTTTGGCTGAAAGTGTTGTTTGAGAGCCCAGTGAATCAGCCTCCCTGCAAGAAGCAGTGGTCAGAGTACATAAGGTACCCCCAGAGGTCAGATTTCAAATTGGTAAGCATGCCAGAGTCTGGTGTAATGAGTGCTGTTAGACTGTATAATCAGAAGCATGGAAGCACCATTAATGAAAGTACAGTCCAGAAATTCAAGGCTTGAGAGGCTCAGAGTAAGCCCAGACCCCAGTCAGTTACCACATGAACTCCCTCTGAAATCTTGGGGATGCCCTACTCTGCTTGTTTAAGACGTAGAAGCCGAGTAAAAAAAAATAATTTAAAGCCTGCGCTTGGAAGGAGCCTTTGTCAATGCACCGGTGGTTATGGTGGTAGCAACAAGAGTTGTAAAAACTGTAAACCATCAGCTCCTTGTTGAGAACAGGGGAAATTTTTCCTTTACCAGACAGTGGGCATGACAATTTCTGAATTGAATGGGGTACTGTAAAAGAAAAGTTACCAAGGCAGACAGAAAGACGGCTGCTGATTTTGATGCCATGAAAGCAAATTTACTGTCTAGAATCTTAAAGACTGCTAGTCAGGTACTGAACCCTGCAGCACTTGTGATTAACGTTGATGAAACTGGGACACTTGGTGACATCATGCCAGTGGACCATGGCAGAATGTAGCACAAAACAAGTGTAGGTGACTGGGTTAGGCAACAAAAGACAGGTGTCCATGGTTCTGGGATGCTTATTGTGTGGAACCTTTCATAGAAACATAGAAGTTGATGGCAGATAAGGACCGCAAGTCCCATCCAGTTTGCCCATTTCTTTTTCTGCCTTATGAATGTGCCATAGGCCTTTACTCTGTCAATGGCCTATCTATTCATACCTATCTGTATTGCTTCCGTATGCCTATCTCATGTATGTTTGAAGCCCTGCACTGTATTCATATCCACCACTTCCTGAGGTAGGCCGTTCCATGCACTCACCACCCTTTCTGTGAAAAAAAACTTCCTCACATTACCCCTTAATCTTCCTCCCTCTAATCTCATGCTGTGTTCTCTTGTCCTGCTAATTTTCTTATATTGAAACATGTTAGACTATTTCACCTTGTTAATGCCCTTAAGGTGTTTGACTGTTTCAATCATATCACCTCTCTCCCTCCCTCCTTTGCTCTAGGGTATACATATTGAGCTCCATTAATCTGTCCTCATATGTTTTCTGATGCAGTCCCTGAATCATTTTGGTTGCCCTTCTCTGGACTGCCTCAATTTGGTTAATGTCCTTGTGAAGGTGTGGCCTCCAGTACTGCATGCAGTACTCCAGATGGGGCCTAACCAGTGTTTTATAAAGAGGGATTATTACCTCCCTCTTTTGACTTCATCCACCACAGATCTATTAAGGATGGACTGCTGGCTGTCATCCTTCATTCAGCTTCAATGACAACTGGTGCATAACTCATTCAGAGAATTCACAGACACAATGCTCCAGTTTATTGTAAAGATCATCATGCCCTATGTGCAAGACAGTGAAAGAAATAAAATTTGCCAGAGGAGCAGTGCACCCTTCTTATTCTAGATCTGTGTGTGCCCTATACAACAGAGCCTGTGCTGGGAAAACTGGAACAGCTCAACATCATTCCAGTTTTTGTTCCAGTCTCAGGCTCTGACATGCTTGAGCCTCTGGATCTGACAATCAAAAAGATTTTTAAAGATTTTATGAAGTAACTGTTTACACAGTGGTATGCAGACTTGATTTCTGGACAACTCAAACTCAGAACACCTACATCAGAAATAAAGGTTGACCCGAGAATGACAACTTTAAAAATGAAGCATGCTTAGTGGCTTCTAACTGCCTTCACAAAGTTACAAGGCAGATTGGAAGAGTGCATCAATTGATTCCACCAGGCAGGGATTCTGGACACTCAGAGTGAAGGCCTCAACACTAATGTAAGTGTCCATGGGTCTGTGAGGGCAGAAGGGCGCCCTTCCCCACAAACAGCCCAGTAAAGAAAATCCCCAGAGGGTCCATGAGGGCAGAAGGATGCCCTCCCCCACAAATAGCCCAGTAAAGAAAATCCCCTGATGATCCATGAGGGCAAAAGGGTGCCCTCTCCCACAAACAGCCCAGGTACAGCAACAACCTCTGATCCAAATTGGGACCGTGGTGTTTTAGCATCTGGCCGAAGAGGACTTGGCGCCTTTTTTTTATTCAAATACCGAGCACCTCTAACTTTTATTTTAAGTCGCCCCACGAATGAAGATAGAATTTTCACTGCTTGGCAGACTGAATCCCTTGATTTTTGAATGCTCCTTTTAGTAGTCTCAATTTTAATTAAGTAGATACAGCAAGAAAGCTGACTAGATTTTACTGCATGTAAATCCTCACTGTATATTGCATGTGAAGCTAACCAAAGTGTGACCATTACTACTGTTTGAAATTGCTGTTTGCCATAGCAGTACTATATGTGCTACTGTTGACCCTTTTACTATTCATTTCATCCTTAGCAAGATAATCTGCAGGGAAACACTGTGAACTACTCGCAAGTGCAAATCAGTAAAACTGCTTTCACATTCTAATTACTACATAGCAGTCAGAGGGCTAGCCTGCTGTAGTTAATTACTTGGGACAGGCTACGCAGCTTCTCTTTGGTGCACACTACCATCCCCCTCCCCCTATCTGGTTCAGCAGTCCCTCCCCCCAAAAAAATACCTGCTTTTACCTCTCCTGTTCTTCTCCTTCCCCTCCACAGTAAAGAAAATCCCCCAAGGGTCCATGAGGGCAGAAGGACACCCTCCCCCACAAACAGCCCAGGTACAGAAACAAGCTCCGATCTGAATTGGGACCATGGTGTTTTAGCATCTGGCCAAAGAGGTCCCCGCCATCGCTTCGCTCTGGCTCCCCACCACCACCACCACTCTTGGTCGTCTGTGTATTATATAGTCAGAGACACATGATGCCCAGAAACCAATCAGGCAACTTTCCCATCTGCAGGCTATCAGCACCTGCCACTAGTGGCTGCTATTGCTGACAAATCTCCCTTACACACTGTCTGGTGTGTGAAATTTCTGTTTACTCATAATTCCATTCTATCTGCTAACCTTTTATCTCCTCCCCTCTTACAGCAACAATAAGCTTATAGTCTTCCTTCACTCATAGCATTTACAGCCATATATCCTATACTAAATACCATCCCACATACTGTTAGCAACACTACATCTGTCTCACACAGAATGATTACCTGGCTTATTCTCCTCTCTATAACTCTCTCCCTTGGTGTACCTCCCCCTACCCCCCTCCTGCCCAAGTACCCCTTCTGCTGCCAGCCCCTATGATTACTCCTCCTTCAGTAACCATGTCCTACCCACCCTACCTCCCACTTGCTCCTAGCCACCTGCTCCCAGCAGCCACGGCCCCCCTTTATATATATATATATATATATATATATATATATATCCCAGAAATACTACGCTTTGCCTACTCTCATCTTGTTAACAAATTACCTCAACTTGCAGGCCGAGAACTGCGTATTGACAAGATGACCCTAAAAAGTGCCCTATCCAGGATCTCCATTATCCTACCGCTACTTATGGGCAATATGCACCCCAGTCCTGGCCCCTCTACCCCCAACCCTTGCCTATCAATACAATCTAAAGGGCTACGGCTGGCCGCCATAAACATATGTAACCTCCACAAGAATCTTGCCCCATTCCAAGCATGGGTCTGCCTCCACAACCCCGTTGCACTACTGTAATCGAAACATGGCTAACCCAGAATACCCCAGACTCGGCTGCCTACATACTGGGCTATACATTGTTCAGATCAGGCAGACTGGATAGGTGGGGTGGTGAGAGTGCACTGTACCCATCAGGACCACCTACAAGGTCTTAAAATTCCTATAATGAACCCCTGTGGCAGGTGCAGTCCCTCACCCTTAAGATAGCAGTTGGCAACTCAGGGTAAATCTCTCTACCTAATGTCAGTCTACATACCCCCTTGCAACCAAAAGGATGCTTTCTCATCCATCCTAAATATCATCGCCCAACTACCAAAAAACTTGGAAATCATTGCCCTAGGTGATTTCAACACTAATTGGCTTGCCCCCAAGCATCCTCCATCAGGGATGCAGCCACAGCCCAAAATCTAACACAAATGGTCCTTACTCCTACCAGAGTAAACCACCACATGGGCACTGGTTACCTCATTGATCTCATCTTCATGAACTATCCTGAGCACTTACAGGATGTCCAGGTCCTCCCAGACTCACTCAGTGATCACTCCCCTGTTACCTGCCGCTGGTCGAATAGCTGGAAGCCCCCACCCCCGAGGATCGCCATGTATTGCGAGCTAAAGAAGGGGTCCCTGGCACATCTCCAAAACCATCTCCTCAACCTTGACTGGTCTCCACTAGATCACCTGTCATCGGTGGATGCCGCCCTGTCCTTCATCAGCTTCTTCCAAGCCACCTGTGATATCTTTGCCCCCTTTGTTAAGCAGACTGAAAAAAATAAATCCTCCCCCTTGGTAAATCCATCTTTGCTTGACCAAATGAAGGCCTGTGATAAGCTATGGCACTGTGCTGTGGAGTCTGGTCACCCCTCTGATCACCAACTGTATCATGCTGCCCATAACTCATGTACCTGGGCTGTCTGCCAGGCTAAGGCAGCTTTCTATCAGTCCAACCTTACTGCCACCTGGGGAAATGAGAAGAGGTTCTGGGAAAATTTGAAGGAGCTTAGTGTCAAATCTCCCTTCCCTCCTCCCTCCATGCTTGTCATCGATGGTGTTTCCACCCAAGACCCTAGTAAGATAGCTAATGCCTTCAATGCATCTTTCTCTAACCTCAGCTCTATCCTCCCTCCTGACTTCTTTTCTGCATCTACTGGACAGTTTCTGCCACCCCCCAGTGCCACTCCTTTTTACTTCAAAATGATCTCCCCAAGTGTTGCTCGCACATATCTCGCCAAATTCATTGGAAAGACAAGGCACAGTGGTGACTCTCGATGCAAAACTGCTCTCCTTAACCCTGGATGCAATCCTAGCACCCCTAACAAAAATACTCAACATGTCCCTGTGCCTAGGGCAGTTCTCTACACTATGAAAAAGGGCGGTTATCACTCCAGTTCATAAAAATGGCGACTGTTACTCTAGTAGAAATTATAGGCCCATTTCCATACTTCCTCCCCTCTCTAAAGCGCTGGAAAAAATAGCTGCAGATCAACTTACTGACTATTTAGACTCACACCACCTACTGTGCCAGCAGCAGCACGGCTTTATGAAAGGGCACAACACAACTACTGCCCTGCTTGAGTTTACCTCCTTTATCCATGATGCCCTTGACCAGGGAGCCCTGGCTGGATCTGTCTATATTGATCTGTCCAAGGCTTTTTATACTGTCAATCATAGTATGCTGATTATCTCCCTCATCTCTGTTGGTGTATACCAAGAGACAGCTGACTGGTGCTCCAACTGTCTCCATGGCCATACCCAGCAAGTAAAAATAGATAGCACCATTTCTGCTAGCCTCCCAGTCTGGTCGGGTGTCCCACAAGGGTCCATCCTTGGCCCGCTCCTTTTCTCCCTATACCTAAACTCCCTCCCTCTGGCCTCCTCTGGGTGCCTGCTCCTTTATGCCAATGATGCTGTGATCTTTAGCTGGCACCCAGACCCTACCCAGCTCCAACAATCCTTGCAGGGCTCCTTCACAGAAATAGAATCATGGATCTCCTCCCACAAACTTGTCCTCATCTACAAAAAAAATGAAGGTCATGCTATTCGCCCATCCTCAACATAAACACAACATGACCACACTATCCATACTGAAGTCCCAGGGTATCATGCTAGAATCAGCTGCCAGTTTTAAATATCTAGGGGTCACCCTAGACTCAGCTCTTACCTTCCATGAGCATATCAGTCAGTGTCAGTGGCTCAGCAGGTAGCACACTCGCCTCTGAGGCCAGGAGATCAGAGGGCTGTGGGTTCAGTTCCCACATCTGGCACTTGGGTTAATATTCCCGTACAGACACTGTAGTGCAGCCTGAGAGGGGTGCTGCACTTCTGAGGTGCCATCTTTCAGATGAGATGTTAAACCGAGGTCCCATCTGCCTGGATTGGTGGTAGTTCAGGTGGATGTTAAAGATCCCATGGCACTTCTCAAAAAGAGTAGGGGAATTTCCCCAGTGTCCTGACCAAATTTCCCTCATTCACAAAAAATACCACAAACAGCTTAATCTGGTTCAAGGTCAGTTGGCATTCATCTGTATCTCCCTCCCCCGGGTCGTGCCTGAAAATAGGCAGGATTTGTCTAGTGTACTTACCCGGTCAACAAAAACTAAATAAATAAAAATAAATATAGTATTGATTTGCTCTGCAATAAACATTAGAATTGGTCTCCTGTACAAATATAGGCCCCGTCTCCCTCCTGATGCCATCTGTATAGCCATCTCTAGCTCTATCCTTTCCCTGGTAGACTATGGCATAGTCATATATGGCACCACCTCCGACACTGCCCTGACCAGCATTAAGCATGCCCTTAAAGCCTGCCAACTGGCCATAGGCTGCGATCGCCTTACACATACCTGTGACCTCTACCAACGGTCATCATGGTTAAACTTTCAGGGGCACCTACTCTATCAGACCTGCTTATTGGCCAAACAAATTCAACTAGGGCAAGCTCCTCCTGGCTGTCTCACTCCTCCAGATGTGCTTGCCAACAAGGGCCATAAGACACTCTGTTGTCATTGCCTTTCGCATCCCTTTTGCAAGGACCACTGCCAGCCAAAGGTCCTTTTACTACAGGGCACCACTCTGGATGAACTTCCTTCCTAATACTGCCCTATCTGAGCTACGTACCCACATTATGTCCGGCTTTAACTGTGATTGCTGATAATCTCCTTTAGCAATGGCCAAGTTCCATTGCTAAATTTACTCTGATTCTAATTAATGATCCACAGTTACACATCTTTGGTATTTGCTCTGTGTATGTGTTAACCATTTTGTCTATGTACTTAGTCACTGTACTTATACTCTGTATTTGTCCACATTCAATGTATGATGTGGGGCCTTTGTAATTGAGTCCCTGACTCAAAGGGTTGTAATTCCTAGACTTTATATAAAATATAAAATAAATAAAACAAAAGCGTATAACAGCTCTTTCTACAACTCCCCACTGCAGACTACTGTATGCAGTATATAACAGTCGAGCTCTGGTAATGTTTGTTTTGATTAAAAATTTCTGTTTTATGGATTAAATAAAGGTTTTATTGCTGCAACTGCTGTCTACAACTGTAATTGTTATGTTAATATAACATTACCAGGGTCCAAGCATTATTAGAAGCTGATGCGCTGTTGGGGAGGGAGGGGGGGGTCATTTGATTTTCTTTCTGTCTTTTATACAATGGTCTGATTTCTCTGACTATTTCCAGCTGCTAAAAAGTAATTTTCTATTCCTATGCACAGTACTTTGCATTGTTGTCATTGTGGTGCACTAGTCTTGATAACAGCATTACTGTGGAATACATGTTTTTCTAAACAGCAGCATGTAATGTTTATGCAGTTTTAATTTTGCTGGTTAAGTCACTACCATGAATATAGTGAAATAAAAATTGCATTAAACATTAACAATTCTACAGTATCTCACAGGCAAAAACAAGGTACAGGAGGGAAGCATTTTACAAATAAAAAAAGATGCTCAAGGACAAGGGGTTATGCTGTGAAGTTTGAAAGGGGCAGGTTCAGAGGAAATGTGAGGAAGTACTTCATGGAGAGAGTGGTGGACACATGGAACAGTTTACCAGCTGAGGTGGTGGGGTGAAAATGGTGGCAAGGTTCAAAAACACATGAGATAGACAGAAGGATCTTAGCAGTGGGGGGGGGAGAGACCTGAGAGAGAGTAGGGTCTGATGACATAGATAGGGGAAATAATTTTCCACTCAGGTTGCGACAAAAGCAGAAACTTAAAAAAACAAAACAAAAAAACAAAACACTAAGTTCAGGACTGCAATTACAAGAGAATGAATACTAACAGTTTTGCCAGAAATACACTACTACTAAAAATGATTGTTTTTCCACTAAGAATAATGCTGCTGTAAGGTTGAGGGAGCTGGGGCTGTACCCGGTGAAGCTCAGGAGGACAAGGGGAGATCTCCTCCAGATGTATAAACTGACAAGAGATGGTGAATTAATGACCACCCTTATTTTCAAAATAGTAGGGCCATCACAATAAGAAGCCATTGCTACCAACTGATGTTGACATTTCCAAAAAAAAATCTCAGGAGGTATCTCTTTACTCAGTGAATGATTCCATGAAGGAATGGCCTCCCAAGAGAGATAGTCGAGGCAAACACCTTTGCAAGTTTTAAATGCAGACTTGACCAATACCTGTTAACTAAATATGGGACAACATGACCTGCTAGTGCAGGAGATGGACACTATGGGCACAGATCCTTCTGTTCATCTTATTACTCCTTGTATAGTACCCAGTAAACATGACTTGTAAACATAACTCCAATTTGTTTCTAATGGGTCTAGTTGAGTACTTGGAGGAGATGGAATCAGAAAACTGTTAAGGAGAAGAAGCATATTTTATTGGACACTTGAGATAAACAGAGATATAAAGGGTTAGGCAATGAACAGTCAATGCTTTCCAATAAGGATAGTATGCATCTTTAGCCGGAGTGTTTACTTGACTTTGTTTGTAGTACCTGTATTTCATATTCTGTGCCAAGGGCAGGTGGGCTAAGACATACTATAATTAAATAGAATTGTTAGTTTAACAACTCCCTTCTACCAGTAGGGGAAGGAGATTGATCACCCGTGATTGTCCAGCTCACAGTTTATGGTCTGGTGTTAGCTTTGGCAAGATCACCAGCCTTTTATTTCCACTGGGACACTTGTGCAATCTACTTGAGCAGCAGCTATCCAAGAGATCTGTGTTTTTGGAACAGTTTGGCAGCTTGAAAATGACTGTGAGTGCAGCATATGTGTGACTTTGTAACTGAAACTGCTCTGATTTGTTTTATCTTGCTGCTCTGCTGAACTGAGGGGATTACCCAGGTGCGTGCAAGAGGCCATTTACCTGCATGTAATTTCAGCTCAGGGTGAGCCAATAATAGAGCAGATTTGCCTCTGTGGGAGGGTTTGCTGCAGCATTGAACATCGCGCCTGGCGTATAGCGCCAGCCGCAGGTAAGGCGAGCGTGAGTGGCACGAGCACCACTTGGAGTAGATTTTGCATTGGAATATGTACCCATAAAAGAGAGGGACCTCATTTTAAATAGGTTCTATTGTTTATCTGGTTCTGTACTTTTTGGTTTTAAGTGGTGGGTCTGGCTGTTTTCGGGTGGGAAGACTTTCTACAAATTTAAGGAGTGATGCTCGTGGAAGACTCAGCTGTTTGGATAAGCTGTCACCTGACTCCTTTTCAGTCCCATTTTTTGAGTTAGGATTTAATTTTTTTCTCTTCTCTCCTTATATGTATACTCGAAGTGGTAAGATGGTAAACAAAACTGTTAAAGGGGCAATTAAAGGGAAGCAAAGGATAAATCCAAAAAAGAATAAAAAAGGTAATTGCTGTGTTTTACAGGAATTGGTCATCACGCAATCCGACCCCTAAGGATTTGGTAGAAAGTCCCGTAGTATCCTACTTACCTCACTCCTTTAAGGAGCTTATGAATGAGGAATGCAGATCAGATTTAGCTGGAGACAATTCAGAATTTAATGGAAGAAACCAAATTCTGATGGCTAAGAGCTGGGACAAGAACAGTCCAAATAATACAAATCAAGAGACTTTGATTAATTTATTGGAGAACCAATTTAGTGGTAGTGATGGGACTAACAGGGAATTTGAGGAATTTAAACAATTATCCTCTTTTGACAAAAAGAATATAACTCCGGACTTGGAAGTAATTAGTAACTTAGAGACTGGTGTTAAAACTCTGTCCCAAGGGAAAATCACTGATTTCTTTAAAAAAAAACAAAAAAAAAAACACCCTTTCTAAAGCCCCCAATAATATTTTTCAGGACGTTCCAAAAATGAACAGCACACATATGGTTTCCAATATAGGAGGTTACGATTGTACCACTTTTGGGGAAAAAATAAATATAGCGGATCATTCCCAGGTCTTTAGACAAGATGAGTGGATGGGGGAAGTAGAAGCAAGTCAGCAATGCATGTCTGGGCAAGGAGATTATATAGATAAAGATGATGGTATTTCATGCTTTCCCTCAGGAATAAAGTTATTTAGTCCATTAGAGATCTTTAGTGAGGTAGGGGTCTGCAATATCGACTTTAAAGAAATGGTGTATTCATCCCTTAATGATGCACCTGAAGAGTTTTTTCAAAAAATGGACAAAGAGATCCAGGACATTCATTTAGATAAAGATTTTTTGGTTCAGTGTCCGGATACTATTTTGAAATATACCATTAAGGCTCTTGCACATCCAGTAATGTCCAATGTTGTTTTATTGGAGGCATATAATGGTATTAAGACAGCTTTGGAAACTCTTTCTAGTTTTTGTGTTGTAAGTTTGCTGCTTTAGGAATAACAAATTTCCACAATTATTGGGGAAAAGAAAGTTCAGAGATCTAGGCATAATTTGTCATTTTCTCCTAAATGTTCAAGACCCTCAAAAGGTAAAAAGGGCAAAAGAGGGTGGAGTAAGAAAAAAAAGGGGGGGAAGAAAAAGCTTGGGCCTGTGGGACTTATTCAGACTCCTAGTTTAGGAAAACAGAAAGATGAATTAAACACTAAGGATGAAAAAACTAATAAAATTGGGGCTACAGGTACCATTAGGATAGCAGAGGTACAGAGAGATACAAGTAAGAATTCTGACCAAAAAACAAATCTACATTTGTGGATGGGACACTTATAAAAAATCAAGAAAAGGGGGAGGGTGATTACATTGTGAAACAAAAAACAAATTCTAAGGAGAATTCAATTAAGGTAGATCAGTTTAATAAAGATATTTGCCCAAATTTCATGTTGGCCAAGGAGGATAGTAACCCCAAGGGGTATGACCTGGAAGCACATAATTTAATCTGTACAGGGAAAGAAGTAGTTTTTAAATTAGATGAGCTGTATTTTAAACATTATGAATCTACTGTAACCCTAACCAGCATGATAGCCCATATGTTGAGAGCAGAATTAGGGTTACCAACAGTCGCAGATGCTCTTATTATGGTGACTAGGGATACTTTCAACCCTACTAATTCAGTTTACTTTATGCTCCCTAACATGGATATGGCAAAATTGGTCTGGGCTAAGCAAGGCCTGGTAGACTCTTTGGGATTACTGTTATCAACACCAGTGACCTGGTCAACAATTTGGAAAAATGTTTATAATAGGGCAAAAATAGGAAAAATGTTAACGTATGATATATTCAAAACTACTCTTGTAACACTGAATTGGGAGTTAGAAGTTTCCCGTGAAACCTCAATGATCTCTATTTTTGGGCTGGATATATTGGAGGGAGAAACTGCTACTAATTTACCATCATTATTGCAGATGATTTTATCAACTATTATTAAAACTCATATACTTCCAGAGGAATTTGTGGAGGTGAATATAATTTGGAATCATAAAGAGGGTACTCAGATTAACTGTATTATTGGTTCTGTACAATTGTTAGTATTACTTTTTGAAAATAGACATGTGTTGGATGAGGTGGGTATTTACATGGTGGAATTGAATGAGTGGGAGACATCAGGTCAATCTAGAGCCATCCAACCTTGACTAAGTTTTTTGGAAATACAAAGTAATGAGTCCTCATTAGAGCAGGAAGGGGGGGGTCAGAAAGCAACTCTGGTTATAATGTCCTTAATTGGAATATTGCAGGACTCCATAATAAATGTGTGGATCCACAGTGGGTTGCTTTTATTTCACGACATGAAGTGATTATTTTTCAGGAGACATGGGTTTTAACATCTCCTTTCCTGAATGGATATGAAACTAGTTTTGCGCCAGCAATTAAAGGGAAAAAACATGGTAGGAACAAAGGAGGTCTGGTTACAATGATCAAAATTAGGGAAGGATTAAGGGTAATCAAAAGTTACTCTCCAACTCCCGAGATCCTTATGGTAGTGATTAACTGGGACCTTTGTATGGTTCTGATTATTAACATTTATATTCCACCAAGTTTTCACACTTACTCTACACATGATTTTTGGTCCAAACTATCAATGGAAATAGATTTAATGATACAGTTAAATTGGATAGATACTGTCCTTTTAGCTGGGGATTTTAATGCTAGGATAGCCGAGTTCGATAATTTATCATTGTTACAAGAACTATTATATATGGCAAATTTGGAAAAAAGAAATACAACTGACATGATTGTAAATGAGGCAGGGAGACGTTTTAGTACTTTTATCAGAGAGAATAATCTCTTGATTCTTAATGGAAGATTAGAAGGGATCTGGGTGATAGCACTTTTTTTCTCCCCAGTTGGTAAGAGCGTAATTGATTTTATGTTATGCTCTCCTTTTAGCTATCATTTCTGCAGGAGATTATATGTGGCTATGAGAACAGAAAACGATCTTGCAGCAATTTTGCTGGACTTTAGGACTTCTGATAGTGTCATTCCTCCCCCCAATAAGCCCTTGGCGGATATTGAGATTAGTGGGAAAAAAAGGTTAAGATTGAATAATGAGTCAATGCAAGGAGTTTGGAACCTTTTATACTCTTCTATTTTTGTTGAGTTATTTCAGCAGGTACATAATGGCTCCAAAGGTGAAAGGATCAGTGAATTATTAAACATAGGGTATCAACAGATTAAGACACTGATTTATTCAGTTAATAGTGTTAAGCCCCAGTTAGCATCCTGGTTTGATGAGTATTGTAGGAGAGAGAAAAGAAATTTGATGAGGGCCATCAGGCAGACAAAAAAAATCCCAGTAAGATGGCGATTATAAATTTAAATAAAATGCGAAGGGAGTACAAGGAATTTCTCCGCCAGAAAAAAAGAGAATTTACTGAAAAACAATAGGGTGTTATGTACCGAGTTATTAAGGAGGGTGATATTCAACTTTTTTGGGCTTTGGTGTCCAAGGGGACAGCTGATCAGAATTATAGACCTCCCATATATATCCCCAAGGAAACTTGGATATCTTATTATAGTGTACTATTTAATAGACATCCTACCAACGATGATGATGTGATAGAAAATTTTAACATTGAGGTGGAATACACATTGTTAGTGTTTTCATTTGGAGAGGTGGAAGAAGCCATTGTGAATTTATCAAATAATAAAGCACCTGGACCCGATTTGATACTGGGAGAAATTTACAAGGGGCATTTGAATTATTGGGTAGTTTTTTTTACTAATTTTTTCAATATCTGTTTAAAAGAGAGATTTATTCCATTATCTTGGATGAGAAATATAATAGTTCCAATTCATAAAAAGGGCCAACTTCATTTGCCATCTAATTATCATCCAATCAGTCTTATTGACATATTGACATTAGTGGAAAAATCTTTGCTAAAATAATATTACATAAATTACAAGATTGGATAACTGCAAACTCTCCTCTATCAATCTTTCAAGCAGGTTTTCGTAAGGATTTTTCTACGACAGATATTTACATCCTAGACCATCCGATAGAAAAATATAGATCATTTCGTAAAATGAAGCTGTATGCTGTGTTTGTAGACTTTTCTGCAGCATTTGACTCAGTTAATAGAACCAAGTTATGGGAGATATTATTAAATAGACGCGTACCATTAAATTTATTAGCCCCCATTATTAGGTTATATTCTCACACAACATCGGCTATTAGATAAGATAATAAGGGTAACATTTCTGACTATTTCAGTACAACTTCGGGAATTAAACAGGGATGTCCTCTGGCCCCCCTTCTTTTTAATTTGTATATTGATGCCCTTCTGACTTATAAAGATATAGATATTCTTGATTCCCCAAAAATTAAGAATATCCCAGTACATTGTCTGGCCTATGCAGATGATTTGATTATTTTTGCTTTATCTGCTCTAGGTTTACAAAATAAAATAAATCAATTTTGCTCTAAATGTAAACATTTGGACTTATTAAAAAATATGAAAAAAACTAAGTTGCTGATTTTTGCACCCTTACAGGGACATCAAATTAAACCAAGGATTTATTTAAATAACAAACTTATTGAAGTGGTCTCCTCTTATATATATTTAGGGGTGAAGTTTGCTTTGAATGGAAATTGGATAGAGCATTGGAGAGGACAAGTGATAAGGGCAAACTGATTGTTAGGGCTCTCTTGCGTTTTGCTAGGAAATATGAGGATATTTGGTCTACTTGGCATTGATAGCAGGACTCAAAATTAATCCTATTCTTTGTACAGCACAGAGGTCAGGAAACAACAATGTCCCTTCATGGTTGGAGATCCCACTTTCTCTATTATAAATCTTTATTGCAGGTTCCACTTGCCACTTCTAATGTTATAGTTAGGATGAATTGGGTAGAGTACCTATTGTTACAATAATTGATATACGTCTCATGAGTTACTGGGTCAAAGTTATTAATCAGCAGACTAATATTATGCCTCTACTATACCTTAGAGAAAATTATCTTGGCATAAACAGAATTTTAGGTCTCTTGGTCAAAAATATTCAACGTATTTTGGGCAGTGTTAATATGCTTCATCTTTGGACAGATTGGGAGAAATCAATATCAATATCTTATGTGTTTAAGGAGTACGTTAAAAAGAAAATACTTAGGCTTGCCTATGATAAGCAAATGGAGCTCCTCAGAGTTCAACGTCAGGCCAGGTGGTTAGCTCAAAATAAAATTGAGGTATTTATAGAGAAATATCTTACTCTTGAGCTGTCCCTGTTAGAAAGAAAAATAATTACTTGGGCAAGACTGGGAATCATCTGTTCTAAATATGCTTTTTTTAATAAGACGACTCCACCCAATTTAGGTTTGGAGTTTTGCAGATGTAACAAGGGTTTTCAAGAAGATCTTTATCATATTACGGTACAGTGCCCTTTATATAAAACCCTGCGGTTTAATCTGTTAAATGATTTCCTTATTAAATATGTGAATGCAAAATATGATATTTTATTCATACTTCTTCACCCTCAGACATTGGAGGAGGCTAAGATGGTTTCAAGTTTTTTTTTATCAAGTGTTGAAACACAAAGAAAAACGTCTCTCTGCCTATGACAATTAATTTGTTCATGGATTTTTATGTGTTAAAATTTTAAATGTAATATTAGATTTAATATTTTTTTTTCCTCTCCTTTTTTGTACAGAATTTTATGATTTTAGTATGTTGTAAAGGCTTTATTGCTGAACAATAAAACATTGAACCTAGAAAGGTGTTAGCTTTGAGAGGATACATTAGTGGGAGGAGCATATAATTGAAAAAGTAGGTGCTCTCCTCGAACCAGAAAGTTCAAAGTATTCCAGGGGTGGCACCACTTAGATACAAGAGTTAGAGATTGTTGCCTTGAGATTAGAAGATTGCTGACTGAGGAAAGATGGAGTGGAGGAGAGGTGGTAGTGGTAGTTGTAGTGCCAGTGACCTTGGACTAATCCTGGGGAATGGGGATCTGGAGACATTTTATATTACATTACTATTACATAGGAAATATGTAGTGGAACAATTGGGAGAGTGAGGATACTCTGAGGTGGAGAGGGGTTCCTCAAGCAAAACAACCTGATGGCTGGCTAGTCCATGGTGAATTCCTAAGAAGACACTGTGGGAGAATAGAATTATCCTCTCACAAATACTCCCTGTCATCATCTCAGATCACTCACCTACTTACTGCATATGGGGCACCTCCTCACCCAAAGTTCCCAAAAGAGTGATCCAGATGAGGGACTATTCCAAACTTACACTCAATGACTGCCTTGAGGATCTACGATGTGCAGACTGGTCTAGGGTCACTGCCACAAATGACCCTGTTGCAGCCCTTGATCATTTCCTTGTCGTATTTGTCCCCTTGCAAAACAAGCATGCACCCCTTACAAAAAGGAGGATGAGGGGCACAGTCATGAAGTGGCTCCATGGAGGCCTATTCTCCCTCATGAAGCAGAGAGACAAATACTGGGTGAAACAGAGGATCTCCCGCAACAATAAAGACCTCCTTGAATATCGGCTGCTCAGAAACTCCTGTGAGAGAGCCATATGTGCCGCCAAGAGTGAGTACTGCAAATCTGCCCCGCTAGCCTCGGCCAATAACCCTCGGAGGTTTTGGCAAAATGTTAAAAACCTGGTCGGAGGGTCTGCCAGGGAACAGATCGCCAACATGCATATCAGGGGGTCCAACTGCAATAACCCCCAAACTATTTCCACTGCATTTAACTGCATGTTCTCAGATATGCCTGCTCCTCCTCCTTCTTCCCAACTGTCTGCCCCAAATCCCTGAGTGGGCACCCCCCCTCAACAGCCCTTCTACCTCAAATGGATCTCAGTTGGAGAGACCCAGGAACTCCTAGGTGGTCTCTCCCATCACACGGGGGCAGGACACAACAACCTTGAACCAAAGCTGCTTAGCACGGGGGCTCCCCTCCCTGCCCGGCTGGTCACTCATATCTTTAACTCTTCTCTTATCTCGGGGATCATCCCTGACTTATGGAAGGTGGCCAAGGTAGTCCCTGTTTACAAACAAGGTGACCCCAAAGATATTAAAAACTATCGCTTCATCGCCATACTCTCTGCTACCTATAAACTCCTTGAAAAGGCAGTTGCCACTCAACTCTCCCACTACCTTCAGGGCTACACTGTTCTCTCCCCTGCTCAGCACGGCTTCAGAAAAGGGCACAGTACATCAACAGTGCTTGCCGTGGTTGCCTCTGAGATCAGGTCCGCGACTGACCAAGGCAAACTGACTGGTGCCATCTTCATCGATCTCTCTAAGGCCTTCGATCAGGTTGACCATTCCCTCCTCCACTCCACTCTTCATTCTCATGGATTCTCCCACCAAGCCCTTTCCTGGTTCTCCAACTACCTTGCGGGAAGGCAGTAACACACCTGCTTCAACCGCGCCCTCTCTGCCCTCTCCCCAGTTAACTGCTGGGTCCCCCAAGGATCCGTCCTTGGACCAATTCTGTTTTCCCTATTCATTAATAAACTGCCCTCTGTTACAACCCATGGGCACCCAACTCTATATGCAGATGACCTTGTCATACTGTCCAGTTCTCAGGATATTACTATCATCAACTCCCAGCTTAACTCAGACTTCAATCTTATCCAGAACTGGCTTGAGGGCCACAAGCTTACCATCAACCTGAATAAGACCCAGGCCATGCTCTTAGGCTCTGTGGCCAAAACCTCTTCCCGTCCAGCTCCTCTATTAATGGAGCAAATGGCTCCCTCCTGCAGGTCATGGACTCCGTCAAGTATCTAGGGGTTACCCTTGATCCACAACTGGAATTCACCATGCATCTTCGGAATATATTTAAAGCTATGAACGTCAAGATTGGACTTGCCTACAGAGCTGTTTTGCCCAGTATGCAAGAATTACACAAAGGGGCTTACATGTACACACATACAATACCACCAACTAATATGCTTATATGATCTATTTATTGTATTTACATGTAAAATTATATACAGAAGATTGGACAAAACTTAATACATCACCGATTCAATAAAGCAACATCCAAGCCCTCTTCCAATGGCTGGGAAGCCCCCTTCAGCCTGGCTAGGAGTCTCAGGAATCGGGAACAGCTCCTGCAGCAATGCGTCCACTCTGCAGGCGAGGCTTCCAACCAGGCATCTGGAAAGTCCCATTTTTATATATTTTATCTGGTACTAAAGAATAACATACGGTATTTAGAAATGCTAAACCACCATGTCCTAAGCACTGGCCAGTTGCCCAGAACATCACGAGTTCAGCATGACAAACACCACTTAATAAATATTTGGCATTCGCCAGATCATCATGCTCTAAGCACTGGCCAGGTGCTCAGAACATCATGAGCCAAACAACGCCAAAGCAAGTCTCATAACATCTTGTACAAAACATCTTACAAAAACAAGTCTCATAACATCTTGTACAAAACATCTTACAAAAACAAGTCTCATAACATCTTGTACAAAACATCTTATATAACTATGATTAAGCATTTCAAAATGGAATAATATCATACAAAATGGAGTGACAATAATCAACACAATACATATATTATATTTTTATTACAAGAGCCAAAGATTGCCTCACCCGGCTGCTCTGCTCGCCCTAGCCAGGGGGATACTTTTTTTTTTTACTCCCGAGCTGCCTTGCCGCCGTATTCTCAGCCCGGTCATGGACCACCTGCCTCTGCCCCCCAGATCAGCCGCTGTCCCCCGATACCCCGTGGCTTTCCCCCCATGGTGGGGCCTGCAGCATACCCCCCCGTATATGCTGCAGGCACTGGGACTAGGTCGGGGGCCCGGCCTGGGGAGCACATCAAGGCCGTGGCGGCGGGCTTCACTCTCGGCGGCGGGCAGGCTCCATCCATTTTTCCACTTTTCGGGGAGGCGGGGTCATGCCATGGTGTCACCATCCGCCCCGCCTCCAATGGGATTGACAAGCCGCAGTCTGCATGGGAACTCCCGGCCTCCGCCAGGGGTCCCCATGCACCACCCGCTATCCACACCCTCCCCCCCTGGAGAAGGAGAGCTGTCCGCGGATGCTCGATCCTACTCCCCTGGCCCGGCCCTCCGGCTGACCGAGTCCGTTCCCGAACCTGGGTCGCCGCCGTCAAGTGAATCAACCGCTGCACCGTGGGCCGGCTAGCCAGGGGGATACTTCTTCCCACGATGTGCTGTGGGTTCATAGCCATTGCCCCAGTCCCAAATTCTAGCCTTGCCAAATCTGACACTGCTTATAACAATATATGCCACTTCGCACTCTGTCCCTCACCTTATGCATCGCTGTGAGCTCTACTCACGGCTGGAGTGGCTCCCCCCCAAAAAGCACTGCGCCTTTGTCCTTGGCAACTTCATAGATAACATAGTTAGAATGGCCACTCCTTCTGCGCTTGCCCTCCCCCTCAAACATGGAACTCCTGCCTACCACTTAAAATCCAGTGTTGCACAGGTCTGCCTGGTTCCTAAGACCCGCACCCTCACAGGAGACCGGGCCTTCTGCGTCCATGCGCCAAGACTGTGGAACTCCCTTCCTGCCCTAGTTCATGCATCTCCCTCCCATCCCTGCTTCAAAACTTCCCTCTGGAGATTCCTCAAATGTGCCTCTGCCTGTCTATGTACCATATAGACCCAGCATATTCTCTCCCTCCTCCACCCCCGATTCACTGAGGGAGCTGTCCTGTGAGCAGTTTTACCAGCTGCTGTTAAATCTCTGATGATAACCAGCATAAAGCACTTTCTGCCCTCCTGTTGGAGGGGCACTCTTGTCATATTAGTATCTGCTTCTATCTTCATTATTTGATGTTCATTCTCTCTCATGATAGGCGCTCATGTCATATCAGTACCTGCTTGTACTTTCATTTATTTTGATGTTATTCTCTTTCATGATGTTATTTGATGTCATTCTACCTCTCAGTGCTATTATGTATCTTGTTGCCATTCTGCCTGCTTAAACCATTTTAAAGCCTGTTGTACCATATGCTGTACCACCCACTTGTTAAAGCCTGTGGCTCCTGTATGTTACCTCGACTCTGTATTATGTTTCGTATGTACTCTGTAACCCTTCCGGGTCGCACCTGAAAATAGGCACTTGGATGTCTAGAGTGCTTACCTGGTTTACAAAAGCAAATAAATAAATAAACATGGTGGGGGCCAACTTAAAGTGCCTATGCAGAAGATGATATGCAAGACTTAAACTGCTAGACAAGGTAAGAGACTAATCTCCAGCATGGACAAGGTGACTCGAGACAGTAAGTTCAATACTGCTGTTCAGCTGCAAGGGGGAGATGGACACATGGGCATGACAGCTGGTGGGGTTAAATACCACATATGGCTGTGTGTGACTACCAGTCTAGTAGTGTAAAGCTCAAGTAGGCCAGGTGAGTATCAATGAGTTGCCACACAGGCAGGCACCAGGCCTCCTATCATTGGGAATCAAAGTAGTAAATCAAGAATCTGTAGCTCCCAGCAATCACAGCAAAGCATAATTGACATAAGGGAAAATTAAAGTTACCACTAAGCAAGCAGCTTTTTTTGCAACTACAATCCCTGTAGAGAAGGCAGGAGGTGGGGGGGGGCTATAGCAAGTTTACTACAGCCTGGTAACTTGGAGAAGGATCTTTATGCCTATTTGATGGCTGTGCATGACTAAAGATGATGGGGTGTTCAGGTATAAGCACACAAGTCATGCTAGGATGTAATGAGTGACACGACAATGGTTCTCAGCAGGAGGCTGGATAGACTACTGGGTTAAGCCTGGACAGCCAGTAAACATTGTCAGGATCTGGATATGGAACCAGGGATGAAAACATAATACTCTGAAAAAGGAGTGACAGCCATGCATAGCACTCAGAAAATGGAAAGATTTACCCAGCAAACAATGCCAATGAACTGCGATAGTTAGACCTAATCTCTGATGACCTCAAGGTAGGGAAACAGTGTGACAAGGCATCAGGTAAAGCAAATAGGATGCTGGGATGTATAGGCAGGGGCATCACCAGCAGGAAAAGGGAGGTCATAATTCCGCTATACAAGACACTAGTGAGGCCCCACCTGGAGTACACTGTACAGTTCTGGAGACCATACCTACGTAAGGACATAGACAGGGTAGAGAAGGTTCAGAGGAGGGCAACAAAGATGGTGCATGGGTTGCATCACAAGTCATATGAAGACAGGTTGAAGGCACTGAACATGTACTCCTTGGAAGAGAGGAGGGAGAGAGGGGATATGATAGAGACATACAAGTATCTTACAGGGAGGAACAGGGTGCAGGAAAACACTATTTTTAAGCGAAAAAGATGTTTCAGGACTAGAGGGCATGGGATGAAGTTGGAGGAGGATGATTCAGAGGAAACATGAGAAAGAATTTCTTCACAGAACAGGTGGTGGACAAGTGGAACACCTGCCAGAGGAAGTGGTGGGGGCTGAAACAATCACGGGATTTAAGAATGCATGGGATAGACATAAAGGAATTCTAGAGGTCAGGGGTAAGGGGAAATAGACTTCTAGGAAAACAAACTGAACTTACAAGCTCAAATGGGCAGACTAGGTGGGCCATAGGCCCTTATCTGCCGACACTGTCTATCTATCTATGTATCTAATAAATACATTTACAGTTAACCAGTAAAAGAACTATAGCATGTGCTCATAGATTGTAGGGTCCATGAGTTCAGAGTTCTTTAGTAAACACTAGGATGATCTCAGCGTGTCCTAGAGAAGCTTCAAACTGGCAAGGTTAGTACAAATGCATTAAGTTGTATGCCAACTACCAGAAAACATAATATACTCCCAGATATGGAAGGTTCTCTGGGCAATGCCCAGCCCTCTCCCAGGACCAGACCAGGGCAAAACGAAGGGTTACATTTTTATCAGATTTAAAGATACATTAATCACCTGTCTTGCTGTAGCAACAGGTTAATGTTACTGGGTGTGTTTTTCTTTGTTATTGTAGGATACTGCATGGATGAGAAATTTTCTCTTCCATTCTATCTGGATGCTGTGACACAGACATGCATTTTGAAATCTATGTTGTTCTTTAAGACTGAAGTACCTTAATCATAGTCATTGGAAGTTCAAGACTTCCCATGCCCATCCATGAATTAACTTCCAAGATGCCATTACATTATTAATGTACATCATACTGGTCATGCATTGGTTCCAGAGTTGCCATTTAGGAGCAAAGGCTGGTATTAAAATATTGTTTTGAGTTGATATAAGCCTGCTATTTAGAACTATATTACATGTGTACCTGTGGCTGCCTGATAGAGCAAGTTCCTGTGACAAACTAATGTTTTTTTCTGAAATGGGGGGGGAGGGCACTCCAAATCATTCCATGAAACACTGCTTTCACTTTGCACCTGATTGGGAGCTCACAAAACAGAAGTTGTCTTGACAAACTGATTGTTTCCAATTGGATTTTGTCTCTAGTTGAAAACTAAAGTACAAGAAATAAAAAAGATTGAAGGGCTTAGTGATAGGGTTGCCACCTTTGGATGAGGCAAAAACTGCATCCTAAGCTCCGCCCCCAGCCCCACCCCTTTTCATGACTCATCATGCATTGTTCCTCCTAGAAGTCCATTTGTTATATCAATAAAAAAAGAACAATGCAGCAGTTAAATAAAAATGTTAAGATGCTGTACTGTGCTTGTTAAAGTTACTTTCCTAGATTCTTCCTAATTATTTACTTAAATTTATTGACATTGGTTAACCAAATAAACATACAGAGATAAAATAAATCTCATTTACAGATATGATCTGGGGGGAGACAAAGGAAATACTGTAAATAGCATAAAATAGTACCAATACTTTATATCTTTTTCTGGCTCCATTTCCTGTTCTTGTCCAAAGTACTGTTTCAAAGCCAAAGAAGTGACCATACTTTTTTCTTAAGGAAAACAATAATTTAAAACATTTAACGTTGAATGGGAAGAACACCCCTCCCCCCTCAGCTAGTGGTCAAACTGGAATTCAATGTGTTTGCCGTTCATTTGCATCACCAGGTAAGAAAAAAGGTTTGTCTCCCCATACGATGCACAGGGGTAATGCCAAACCTCACCCAACAACTAACACACCAAAATCTGGCCAATGGAAAATCATGTACACAAATGCTCACAGCCTGGGAAATAAGATCCCAGACCTGCAGGCAATAATGTCAGAAGCTAAACTGGACATAAGTAGCAATTAGTGAGACGTGGTTTACCAGTAACCACACTTGGGAGACTTCAGTACCTGGCTATGTATTGTTCAGAAGAGACGAGGTGCAAGGGGGGGAGGTGGCCCTGTGTTAATGAAAATATCAAAGCTACAGAAATTCAGAATATACATAAAGAGCCAGAAGAACTGTGGGTCACCCTGGAAACAGGAAATGGGACAGCCATACGAACTGGGGTTGTCTACAGGCCTCCAGACCAGAGGAGGACATAGACACATTACTGTTAGAAGATATACAAAACATGACAGCTAAAGGGAGGTTCTGATAATGGGAGACTTCAACATGCCAGATACAGATTGGTCAATACCAGCAGGAACATCTGCCAGAACTAGACTCATAGTGGATTCCCTGCAGGGGAGGCCTCAAACAACTGGTACAGCAACCCACAAGAGACAGGGCTATCCTAGATCTAGTACTGACTAACAAAGAAGGGATCACAGATCTCCAGGTAGAAGGTCACCTGGGGCCAGTGACCATCACATGGTATGGTTCAATTTGGCTACTACATCTAAATCATCCCATTCCAAGGCAAAAATGGGACTTCAGAGGAGCTGACTTTGATAAGATGGCCAACAGAGTTAAGCTAGCCCTGGCAAAAAGAAACACAGGTGAGGAGGTACAGGCAAAGTGGGCAAGCATTAAGGATACAATACTTGAAGCAACATCCCATTGCGTTAGACAGAAAAGGAAGTGCAAAAAGAAGAAACCACTTTGGTTCTCAAATACAGTAGCAGAAAGGTCAGAGCCAAAAGGCTGGCCTTCAGAAAATATAAGGGAACACAGCGGATGAAGATAGGGGCATACCAAACTGCCCTAAGGGAAGCAGGTAAGGCAGTAAGGCAGGCAAAGTCCCAAACTGAGGAAACACTAGCACAAACAGTAAAGAAGGTGACAAGACTTTCTATAGATACATTAGTGAAAGGAGAAAGTCAGAGGGATTGCTAAGCTTAATGGAGAAAGGGAGCATGTGAGGAGGAGGACCCTGTAAAGGCATCTATCCTAAATAGATACTTTTGCTCAGTATTCACTGAAGAAGGTAGGGCAGGGCCCACAGCTCAGCATCATGGACACAGGGAGGAGGTGAGCACTACTCCTTCACAAAAGAAAGGGTCCTACAAGAGCTTGCTAAGCTCAGGTGGATAAGGCAATGGGACCTGATGGCATACATCCCAGGGTACTTAAGGAGCTAAAGGAGGAACTAGCAGAGCCATTAGCAGAATTGTTTAGTGAGTCTCTGAGCACAGGAGAGGTCCCAGAAGACTGGAGAAGGGCTCATGTGATCCACTCCACAAGAGTGGTAGCAGGGAGGAGGCGGGGAACTACAGACCGGTCAGTCTTACCTCAGTAGTGGGCAAGATTATGGAAGCACTCCTTAAGGAAAGGATAGTGCAACACCTGGAATCCATAGGGGCACAGGATCCAAGACAGCATGGGTTTACAAAAGGAAGGTCCTGTCAAACTAATCTCATAGATTTCTTTGACTGGGTAACCAGAGTGGTGGACCAAGGGGGAGCAGTTGATGTCGCCTACCTTGACTTCAGCAAAGCTTTTGACACTGTTCCACATAGAAGATTGATAAATAAGCTAGGTAGGCTCGGGGTGGGTCAGAAGTTGGTCAACTGGGTGGCAAACTGGTTGACTGGCAGAAAACAGAGTGGTGGTAAATGGTATACAGTCAGAAGAGATGCAAGTCACAAGTGGGGTACCTCAGGGATCAGTCCTGGGGCCAGTCCTATTCAACATCTTCATTAGTGACCTCGCAGATGGACTAGAGGGTAAGGCTTGTCTGTTTGCAGATGACACCAAGATCTGCAACAGAGTAGATGATCCAGATGGGGTGGGCAGAATGAGAAGAGATCTGGATAAACTAGCAGAATGGTCGAGAAGAGTGGCACACAGGATTTAATGCAAAGTGCAAAATCATGCACATAGGAGAGAAACCCTGATGCCACTTATAGGCTGGGAGGAGTTGCTAGCAGTCACAAAGGAAGAAAGAGACTTGGGCATCATCATCACTGATGACCTGAAATCATCCAAACAGACCTCTAAAGCAGTAGGTAAGGCTAGGGGGTGTTAGGGTGTATTAGTAGGGTATCACAAGTCGTAAGAGGGAGGTAATAATCCCTCTGTACAAGACATTGGTTAGGCCCCATCTGGAGTACTGCGTGCAGTATTGAGCCACACCTTCACAAGGACATTAACCAAATTGAGGCAGTCCAGAGAAGGCACAAAATGGTGCAGGGACTGCATCAGAAGACATATGAGGACAGATTAGCGGAGCTCAATATGTATACCCTTGAGCAAAGGAGGAGAGAGTGATATGATCGAGACATTTAAACACCTTAAGGGCATAAACAAGGTGAAAGAGTCTAACATGTTTAAATATAAGAAAAATAGCAGGACAAGAGGACACAGCATGAGATTAGAGGAGGCCGATTAAGGGGAATGAGGAAATTCTTTTCACAGAAAGGGTGGTAGATGCATGGAATGGCTTACCACAAGAAGTAGTGGCTATGAATACAGTGCAGGGCTTCAAACAGGCATGGGATAGGCATAAGGGAGCAATACAAATGACTATGAATAGATAGGTCACTGACATAGCAAAGGCCGATGGCACATTTATAAGGTAGAAAAAGAAATGGGCAGACTGGATGGGCCTTGCGGTCCTTATCTGCCGTCAACTTCTATGTTTCTATGTTTCTATGCTGGAAGCCTCCACAAAGGAGACCCACAGGATGGTGGCATAGGATCCCACATGGGAAAGAAACAACTCCTGATGGGGGACTCATTCATTAGGGAGTAGAACTGGGGGAGGGAGGGGAGAAGGAGGTAAGGTGACTGCCCAGTGCCATGGCTTTGAGGGACAGGACAAACCTCAGGATTGGGGATCAGCTGCACAGGAGAGGGAGCTGGAAATTATTGTCCACCTAGTGACAAATGATCTGTCTGGGAATGGGATCAGAGCAGTGCAGGAGGAATTTGTGTAGTTGGGGGGGGGTCTTAGACAAGTAGCATGCATGTAACCTTCTCAGATGTGCTGCCTGTTAATGGTATAGGTGAGGCTAGGGTACTCTGCACCATGAGATTCAATGAATGGTTGAAAAAATAGGGGCAGAGCTCAGGATTTTGGCTTTATTGTGGACTGGGGGTCCACCTGGAGGGATACAAGCCTATACTGTTGTGATGGTCTGCATCAATCCAGGAAGGGAACCAGGATCCTAGGTGATAGGTTTAAGTGCTTCGTTGGCAAGTATTTAAACTAGATAAGGGAGGAGGCACTGAAAATGAGCATGGAAATCCTAGCTCCCCCTCAAAAAAAAAACAGGACAGTTAGCAAGGTAAACAACAAGGTAGTGAAGCTTATAGATAGCAGGACAGGGGTAAATAGAGAAAAAGGTAAAGGCAATAAGGACAATGAGAGGGTGTAAAGGGGTAAGACATCAAAAAATGGAGGGTGATGAGTACCAACGCCCTTGGTCTGGGTAACAAGCTCCCTGAATTAATGGCCTTGATGGAAGAGAGAAACCTGGATATCATGGCAGTCACAGAAGCATGGTACACAGAGAACCATGACTGCGATGTCAACATACCAGGGTACACAACCTACAGGAGGGATTGGGTGGGTAAAAGAGGATGAGGAGTAGCTCTCTATGTAAGGGAAGGGATCAAAGCAACAGAACTAAAGGGTAAAAAGTGAGGAGAGGAGGCACTGTGGGTAGTATGCCATTCACACAGCGAATGTACAATGGCAAAATCCCTCACAGTGACAATCTCAGCAGGTTTTGGGTTGTCACTGTGAGGGACCCATGGGCAAAATTTCACCATTTTGACATCTTTTGTGTCCCTTTGAAATAACTGACTCAGAGTTAGATATTTTAAGAAGGGGGGGTGTAGGGGTGCAGCCCCCTGATAGGAAACACACAATGTCTGAGAGGTCAAATTTTGCCTGTCGACACTGAAGATCTCGCCATACTGAACTTCAACAGTGTTGTCATTTTGATGTGGTAGAACCCTGTGGGTCACCTTGGAGACAGGAAATGACACCACAATCTGCACTGGTTTTGTATACAGACACCCCATCTCAGGGGGAGAAAATGGACAAGGAAATGATAGAAGGCATCTTAGACTGGCAGAAAAAAAGAGAGATATTATTGATGCAGGACCTGAATATGTCAGATGTTAACTGGAGCACCTTTGCTGCAACCACATCCAAGAGCAGGGTCATTCTCAATGCCCTATGGGGGCATGCCTCAGATAGCTAGTGCTGGAACCCACTCTGGAGGGAGCAGTTTTAGACCTTGTACTGTCAAATGGGGATGGAGAGAGGATCTGTGAGTTAGATGGTGGAATCCATCTGGGAACAAGTGACCACCTAACAGCATGGCTCATGATAAACACAGATGTAGAGTCAAGACATACAAAAGTGAGGGTATTGGACTTTAGGAGGGCTGACTTTGGCAAAATGGGAAAATGCCTCAGAAAAGCACTAACAAATGGACAAAAAGAAGGGGTGGAGGAACAATGGAGAAAAATCAAAACTGCCATCACAGAGGCAACAAACCTTTGTGTGAAGCAAATAAAACAAAATGAAGGAAATATCACTATGGCTCTCAAAAGAGGCGTCGGGGAAAGTTAGGGAGAAAAAGATAGCATTCGTGATGTATAAGGAAACACAGAAGGAGCAGGATAGAGAACTTTACCAGTTAAAGCAGAAGGAAGCAGGGAAGGCAGTCAGAATAGCACAGGCCAAAACCAAAGAAAAGATGATCAATTCAGTTGAGAAGGGGGGATAAAACCTTTTACAGGTACATTAGAGAGCAAAGAAAGACCAAGGGAGGGATAGTGAGGCTAAATAAAGGGGAGGGGGCCAGCCTGGTGGTGCTGAGGGTTGAGGCGCTGGACACCACACCTCACACCACACTGGTGACTCAGGTTCGGACACGAGCCTAGGGTACCAGGGGTCAGCAGGGGAGGGATGGGATCGAGCATCCGTAGTGCTGCGCTCCCATCCCAGGGAGGGATCCAGGGAACCACCGCTGTGCAGCGGCCCCTGGTGACAACCGGGGGCACTACTAGAGTGGTGCAGTAAGGGGTGGAGTGTGGCAGACATCGGCGCACTGTGACGTCATTGCACGCTCGCACTCCAGGGACAAAAATAGGAGGAAAAAAATGGCAGCACAAAGCCCATGGCAGCTTAATGGCCACAGCTTCACTGGCCAGTGAATGCCTGGACAGAGGCGTGTGCCCATATTGGATCCTGGCTAGGGTGCGGGGGCATCTGAGGGGGTCACTCTCGATGGCACAGATGCATATGCCAGCTGGGCAAGCACAACTCTGAGGTCTGCGGTGAGGAGGAGCAGTGGCAGGACGTAGGCAGGGACTGTTGCTGCAGGAGGATAAAAATAGGGTAGATAAAAAAATAAAGGAGAGATGGCTGGGCAGAGGGTGACAGTGAAAAAGCTGGGGTATTGAATGAATACTTCTGCTCAGTATTCACAAAAAAAGAGGAGTGGGAGGTACCTAAACCAATCAATAGAAGCACTCTTGGGGGGGGGGTTGATAGCAGTCTACTCACAGAAGAAAGAGTCCTGAAAGAACTCCTGAAACTGAAGGTGGACAAAGTGATAGGGCCTGATGGGTTTCACTCCAGAATTCTAAAAGAATTAAGGGGAGAACTAGTGACACACTGACTAACCTTTTTAACAAATCACTGGAGGATGGTGTGGTACCTGAGGACTGGAGGAGGGCAGCTGTGATTCCCCTTCACGAAAGTGGGAGCAAGACAGAGGCAGGAAATTACAGACCTTTCAGTTTGACCTCAGTGGTAAGGAAAATGATGGAATCACTTCTGAAAGAAAGAATTGTTGAGTACCTAGAGGCCAGCGGGGCACAGGACCCAAGGCAGGATAGATTCACAGTGGGAAGGTCATGACAGATGAATCTAATACATTTTTTTGACTGGGTGATGAAAGTAGTAGACCAGGGAGGGCTGTGAACATAGCCTACCTAGACTTTAGCAAGGCACTTGATACAAGCCCAAACAAAAGATTAATAAATAAGTTAGCCAGCCTGGGAGTGGTCCCAGGATGGTAACCTGGATAACAAAATTAGCTGGACAACAGGACACAGAGGGTAATAGTAAATGGAATCCACTCCAGAGAAAGAGGGGTTACTAGCAGGGTACTGCAGGGTTCAGTACTGGGACTGGTCCTCTATGATGTCTTTATAGGTGACATTGCAGAGGGACTGGAAGGAAAAGTATGCCTATTTGTAGATGACACAAAGATCTACAACAGGGTTGATACACAAGGGGGTGGTAAGGATGAGAAGGTACTTTAATATTAGAGGAATGGTCAAAAGTATGGTAGCTCAGATTCAATGCAAAGAAGTGCAAAGTAATGCAACTGGGACAAAAAAACCCAGGGGAAGAGTACACAATGTGGGGGGGAGCATTATCAACAAAAATGGAAAGGGAACCGGGGGTAGTCATATCAGATTACCTAAAGGTAGTTCAACAATGAGAGAAGGCAGTAATATGGCTAGGGGGATACTGGCATGCAGAGAGAGTGGCATCACCAGTAGAAAACAGGAAGTTGTTATCCCTCCATACTGATAGCTGGTGAGACCCCATCTGGAATACTGTGTACAGTTCTGGAGACCCCATCTCCACAAGGACATAGACAGGATGGAGGCAGTCCAGAGGAGGGCAACTAAAATGGTGCATGGTCTGCACCAGATGCCATACGAAGACAGCCTAAAGGAGCTTAATATGTATACTCTCAAGGAAAGGCCGGAGAGGGGAGACATGATAGAAACTTTCAAGTACCTCAAGGGAAAAAACAAATTCCAAGAGGGTAGCATCTTTCAGAAAAAAAGATGTGCAAGAGTAAGGGGGAACAATTTGAAGATAGAGGGGGACATCTCAGGGGCAATGTGAGGAAGTATTTTTTCATAAAGGGGTGGTGGATGCATGAAATGGCCTTCCTGAGGAGGTTGTGGGATCAAAAATAGTGGTGAATTCAAGAATGCACTGGACAGACATAAGGCAATTCTGGAGGGGAGGTAGGAGGAAGTAGGTTGTTGGTTAACTATATGCAGCTTATCCAATGGATAGGAAAATGGGAAGACTGGGTTGGACAAGTGATCCTTATCTGCCGTCAAAGTCTGTTTCTATGTTTCACTGCTGAAAGAATGCAGTATACCTTACGTAATGCAGAGACCCAAACCCCTCCTAAAGCAGATTGTTTGTTATGGAAGTCGAAAAGATCTATTTGACAACCTCTCGTTCAAGTTGCTTAGCTGCCTATTATCTTGCTTGTCCACCCAGCAGTGTACCTAGGCTTCAGAAATGATATTCAGCACCACTGTAACACTGACTGGATTTCCCTACAAGGCATGTTTATTTTAAGGAAAAATAGCCAAGTGGTTAACCTGTAGCTTGTCCCTTGACCAACTGTAAGAAAGCAGTACAAAGTTGGATAGGACTGCTGTCTCACAGTTGGCCAAAAGGCTAGCGGCTGCAGTTTAAACCCACTTAGCTATTTTTCCTATCAAAAGAAAAAATAATAAGATATAAAATGGGCAAGGAAATCCCTGTGTCCTGATTGACTGAGACTTGCTTCTAGCCATTGCCTTAAGAGAGCACCACCAATTGCTAAAAACAAGTCCCTGCTAACTTGGGCAACTCATAGAATTCATAAACCACTTGTTTGTAAATCACCATCTCAAACATGGCTGTAATCAATACTCATATATAGAAACCTTCAACTAGCCCCTAAAAATGAAAGCCCATTAAATTAACCAAAGTAACCAAATAATTTAATGTTATTTTCACTCAAGAGCCCCTCCCTTATACACATATAAATATTAAAAAAATCAAGTACTATTCATAGTTTCCATTGCTGGTAGGAAAAAAAATAAATGTTCAGTTTGTTATCCCTTCCTACAGCATTTGTTTTGGGGGTAAAAAATGTTATGTGGTATAATATGTTTACTGTCTTGGGCCCAGTGACAGCCCAACTGGACCCCAGACCCTGGCCTCCTAATTGTGGGCTTTCCGCTTACTACCCATCTAATACTCTGTGAGATAATCAGAGTAATCATAGTTGGATGGTGGCTCAAGCTAGCATGGGTTGCACTGCAAATCTATGAGACTACGACTACAATCTGACAGTATCACTGACTTTTAGGTAGATAAAAAATAATTAAAATAACTGTTGGTCTTTGGTCAAAGAGCATTTAATTTAGGAGCAAAATAAATGGCACTAGTATCACTTGGGCTTGACTGTTAGTGGTGTACTACTGCTACTGAATGTGACATTGGTGACCCAAGTAAAGAATGATCTCAAGTGGTAGGGGCTGGCCAGTGGAAGGAGGATGGAGGAATGTCCACCAGACTGCTCTTCACTATCAGATGATGCATGCTAGCTCCACTGCTGGACTGCCACCCAACATAGACTGGCTGGATGGCAACATGACTGAAGCAACTTCAGTGAGAGACATGGCTGCTGGTGGCATGTGAGGGTTTGTGCCCTGGGTGTCATTCATGGCTGCATCCACTCCCAGGGGAGAGAATAGGAAGTGGAAAAATCAGCACTGGCCAGGCAGATGATGTCCTGCATGCCTATGTCCCTTACCCACATGTCTTGGAGCAGGAAACACCTCCAAATGCTTTTTAAGGGGAAAACAATAGTCATTGGATCTAACTGTACCCCACCCTGTGTTTATAGCAAAAGTGGCAGGACTGGAGAATGCAGCAGGAACAGCTACTGGATCAGAGAAATCTGCATGAGTCATAGAATAAACTGTAAGATGTGTGTGATGTGGGTGGGAAAACAACTAGCAATAGCACTTTATCCTCAGAATACTGTGTGTGTGTGTGTGTGTGTGTGTGTGTGTGTGTGTGTGTGTGTGTGTGTGTGTGCGTGTACACAGGAGATTGAAGGACCTTTTGTGTGATTCTTCTTGATAAAAAAGGGACCTGGTAGAGCCGGCCCAGTGGCACTGAGGGTTGAGGTGCTGGATGCCACACCTCGCACCATGCCGCCGACCCAGGTTCGGGAATGGACTCGGGCCACCGGGGGTCGGAGGGGAGGAGGAGGATTGAGCGTCCCAACGGATGCCCTCTTCCTCCTGGGGTGGGATCCTGGGGTGCTTTCGGCCACCTGACGCTCCTGTGCCTGAGGAAGCAAGGGCATCGGGGCACCAGGTGACTCTGTGGAGTCAGGGAAGACATCATGGGCACTTGATGGCATGCATCTTCACGTTGTCAGTCTGGATGTCAGTCCTGTGTGCTGATGTACTTAGGGGAGGAGGGATTACAAGAGGGACAGGGGGACAATGTGCAAAAAAACCACTAGGTCCTAGATGAGGACCGATCCGTGCCTCCGATCACCCTCCCACGGGCAGACCCCACTGTGTGCAGGCACTCCTAGGAGTGGATTCAGGAAGGGGAGAACTGCAGAGACAGCCTGACACTCTAGGGGCAGACTCAGACTCCATGGGGGGGTTCTCTCGGGGGATTGATCAGAGTTCTGAAGGAGTGGATAGAGAGGGTAGCTAGGCATAAAAAAAAAAAAGGGACCTGCTGAAATATGGGGTGCCATAGGCCAGTTAGTCTGGTTTCATTCAGTTGTAGGTAAAATGCTGGAGGCTATTATTTAGGAAGTCTTGATGACACACTTGGTAAAACACAGGATGCAAGGTGTTGATAGTCAATATGGTTTTGTAGGGACTTCTCTTTTGCACCAACCAGGAGGATGAAATATGTCTGTCTCTTCTAATCTGCTATATAGTGTTCTGCTGCTGCAATACAATCTGACATTGCCTGTGCTACATTATAAAATGGATTGAGAGAAAGAGTAGCAATATAAAATGCAAAAAGACAGAGAGAGATAAGATTCTGGCAGAGAAACATTTATTTTTATTTATTAATTTGAGATTTCGGATTACAACACTTTTGAGCTGAAAGCTCTTTTGCAAAGGTTCCACGTCTGAGTAAAACAGGTAACATACAATAATGACAAGATGGGATAAAAAATGGCAGGTTACATAGACAGCTAAAAGTAGTACAGTCATTTTGAGAGTGACACTTCAATTGTAGAATTTAGTACATGTAACTAAGCTATGAGCAGCTAGGGGGCTTTGCCGGGGTTAGGGAGGGTACAGGGGTGGGAGAAGCATGAGAAAAGAAGAGTAAGGAAAAAAACCCTCCTGTTAGGAGATGCCACGGTGCCACCTACTCCTACTTGGCCATCACATCATCATCATCATGTAACAACCACCAGCCACTTTACCTCTAATTTGTCAAGCAGGTCTCTCTCTCCAAATTTGTCTTGATTTTTAGTTCAGCATCTGGATGCAAGTCAAGACCATCCTCACCATCACCAGACCAGTCACCGAATGATGAAATTTCAGCTCCAGTGGGTCTCCCAGCTCCCACCACACAGTCCTCGAAACTGAAGTCAAGATGGCAGCCACAGCATTAGGAAGGCCACAAGCAAGTCAACAGTCAGTCAGCCCCAGCACTCAGCAACAACACGGGACAGCTTGTTCAGTATTCAGCTGCAATGGCAACACAGATACAAGCAATTATCGATTACTGATAATAGTGCCAGCCGCCACAGAGAGAGACAGTCAGGTCAGATGATGATTGTGGTGGTTGGTTCCCTTTCAGCCTGCTACCTCTTTGCCTTCCCGCTCCACTCTCAGTGGTTACTTTCACGCATGCGTGGCTACCAGGGGAACCTCATTGTCTGACACAGTTACACACACAGCCCATCGGATATGTAAAGCTGGATGACATCTGAGCTAAGCTCGCCACCACCAGTCTGGCCCCTGGCCTGCTCAGTGCTCACTACCTCCGCTCTGTACCCCAGTTTCCTCAATAGTCTCTGAGAGAGACAAATGTCCCATTTTTAAAAATATAGTTTTCTTTTCATTGGGATCACACAGGGGCACCATGGTGGATGGGTGTGCCATGGGCGCCATGGGTGCTGTGGTTTATTTTATTTTATTTAGTCAATCATAGGAATTACAACCCTTTGAGTCATAGACTCATTTACAAAGGCTCCGCATCAGCATAGTCATACACTCAGAGATGGTACATTAGTGGGACATCACATTTCAAGTATTTACATGTAATAGTCAAGGTGGCTGAGAATCTATACATGTAGTAGCTAGGGTATTGATATTATTACAGTGGAACAATTATAGAGCAAGTGCAACCTTTGAGTCATTGTTGTATAGTAGGACAGTTTACAGTTTAGTTATACAGGAATAAGGCATAGTTTACAGGAATAAGACAGACATCAGGGATGGTAGGAGAGTGCAACTTAACAGGCAGTTGGTACTGGGCAGGCGCAAGTTCCCTTGCCCCCCTTTAGCCCCGCCACTGCCTTAACCGTTCTTCCATTTTTTTTCAGGTCATTTCTCATTCTGTCTACCCCCCTCCAGGTGTGTCATTTGCGATCAAGCATAACTTCCCTTCTGGCCCCTCTGCTATGTCACCAATAAAGACACTGAAGAGGACCATCCCCAGAACTGACCCCTGTGGTATGCTGTTGGTTACCTTGCCTTCTTTCAAATTTACCCCATTTACCACCACCCTCTGGCATCTGCCAATTTTTTCCTACTTTTACTACCTTTGGACCCACTCCCAGGCTACCCAACTTGTTTACCAATCTTCTGTGTGGAACGGTGTTGAAGGCCTTACTGAAATCTAGGTGTACGGGGTCATAATGTAAGTAAATATAATAGTACCGACATTATACCAAATCCTGGACTTGTGCACTTTCTGTGTTGGACCCCAGTTAGAATCCTTAGTGTGGGGGTCAGGGGCACAACCCCTGTAGAAAAAAGATACCAATGAATGCAAACACGCTTATACCTCACGACATTCTGCCATGTGCAGTTTTGACCCCATGCCAAATCTAGATAGGCCACATCCTCCATCCCGCCCTGAGCCACTACTGGTCACTCAGTTGAAGAAATCAGTCAGGTTTCTCTGACAAGATCCGCCCCCATGAAACTATGCTGCCTAGGATCTTGCAATCCACTGGCCACCAGGTATTCCACAATCCTTTCTTTAAGAACTCTGTTTCCTTAAGTTTGCCTACCACTAATGTCAGGCTTACAGGTTTTGTGAAGTGGGACCATATCCACGCTCCTTCAGTCCCTCGGCACAACCCAATAACTAGTGATAGGTTGAACAGGGCTGTCAGAGGTGCAGCGAGTGCCGTCCTAAGTTCCCTCAGTATCCTGGGGTGATCCCCGTCAGTTTACCTATGCTGACTCAACAACAGGCATAGCATGATCCCTGAGGGTGACAGGCGACAGACATCAGGTGTTTTTCTATCAGGGGTCTGTGTCCCCCGAACACCCCATGCAGGGGCTGTGCCCCCCACACCCCCACATGTAAGGATTGTTTCTTTTTTTTGCTCTCCCCAGCTCCAGGCCAGTCTCTCCTTCAGGCCTTCCTATGCCCCTCATTGCCACACTGCCTCAGTGCATCCAACCATCGCCCCATATTGCAACCCCCCCCCCGGTAACCCGGACATAACCCTTCACCAGGTAGGTCCCTCTCCTCTGAGGGGGAAGACACCAGTGGGGCAGCCAGTGCAATTCTTGGCCCGAATGCTTCTGGGATGGTCCATGCACTGCTTAAAGTCTTGCAGCAGTGGGAACTGGTGACAGTCATTCGGTCAGCATCTGGGCTCTTTTCCCATTTGATCTCTGGTGGCATGGCATGCCACTAACGTCAGGCTTACACCGACATTCACCATGCCCCATTTAGTTAGTGGGATCCCACGTATTGCCATGTCCTCAGCCTCTGCCAGGGATCATGAAGCACTGGGTCACTTCCCTGCCCTCCCTCCGGGAGAAGGCGAGCAGTCATAGAGTGTTCAAGCTTTCTCTCCCCGGCTGGACCTCCAGTACCCAGGTCTGTTCCCAAACCCGAGTCGCTGGTGTCGCAAGCAGAAATCCAACTGCTGCGTCAGCAGGCTGGCTTTCTGAGATCGTTAAATCAGGTTAGAGGTTAACAAGGAGGCGAAAGTCGGTGAAAGGGCAAAATATCGCATGCTGGTCCCCCACAGTGACAATTTCAAATCTTTGCAAAATTGTCGCTGTGGGGGATTTTGCCATTGGGGTTTCGCCCTCCAGTCGGCATACCAACTCCATTTGGGCCCATTGACTTTATCCAACTTTAGTTGCTCTAGTGCTTTGAGGACTGTCTCCTCTGTAAAAGAGCAACTGTCTACCTCCCTTCCATTATTGCCCTTTTCCCCTGTCTGTGGCCCTTCACCCACCTCTCCTTTGTAAATACTGAACAAAAGTTCTTGTTTAGTATGTATGCTTTCTTCTGGTCCTCTTCCTCAAACTCCCCTCCTTCCCCTTTCGGTCTTACTAACCCCGCTTTGTTCTTCCTTATTTCCTTTTTTTTTCCTTATTTGTTCTAGCCTTTTTTTGCTTATATACCAACAGAATGAATGATTTATTCCCTTTTCTTACTGACCTGGCAATGCACTCCTCAGTTTGTGCTTAAGCACTCCTAACTGCTTTTGCTGCCTTCCTTAGATTCTCCTGATAACCCTCCCTGTCCTCTTCCTTCTGTGTTTCCCTGTACCTTTTGAATGTTCACTTCTTTCTCCTTACTTTCTCTGCTACTTCCTTAGAGAACTATGGGGATCTCTTTTTTTTTTCTTCTGTTCTTTGTAATCTGCTTGACACAGTATGGCAGCCAGACAGTGAAATCCCATGGCAAAATCCACCACAGTGGCAATTTCGATGAGATTTGAAATTGTCGCATTGGGGGACTGCAGGCAAAATTTCACCTTTTTGCTAATTTTCACCCCCCCTTCGAGTTAACTCCAACTCGGAGTTACCAATCCTTAGAAGCGGGGTGTGGGGGCACAGCCCCCTGAATGGGGGGGTTCGGAGATCGCAGCTCCCTAATAGAAAAACATTCAATGTCAACAGGTGAAATTGGGGATCATGCTATGCCAAACCTCGACGACACCGTTGTTCAGTGACTAGTTTCCTAAGGAACACCAATGAATAAAATAAGAAGCCAGCACTCAATAGGTCAGTGAATAAAATAAGTTTTACTCTGCTTAAAAAAAATAAAGCTACATCCAGCAACCATGGTAAATTACATTAGTGTACGAAAATACAGATTATGGTCAGGTTCAGATGCAGTATCTAACCAGTCCTGCGCTTCAAGGCAACAAGACCTCTGTGTCAGGGGCATGGAACACCTCCTGCACAGAGTCCAGGAGTACCCTGCTCCTACCTGTTGCTGCGTCTGGGATGCTCCAAACCACATCTGGCACATTGAAGTCCCCTACCAGCAATACCCTCCCCCTTGTTATCTATCCCTTTTATTTCCTCCATCATTTACTCATATACAGTGATGCCCACCAGGATGAAGCATGTTATCATGCACTTATCGTTGTGTTAGGAATCTGTACTGCATTTTTCTGCAGGGACTGTAAATCACTGTAGCAGTTCCTCCCTAGGTCAGCAGGTGGCATCTATGCACTAATTTTATCTCTCGGCTCAATACTGATTTGTAGCCTGAGCCAGACTGAGAGAATTAAGCAATAATGAATGACGGGGGTTATGTTAATGTTCTAGTTAATCACCACCTGGGGGTGTAATGTGGCACAAGGTGCAGCCGAGTGCCATATTTCCCCCAGGAGGTGATTAACTTGAACATTAATGTAGTTCCTAGAGTTCATTATTGCTATTATTATAATTGGGTTACCTGTTACTGTAGTTTGAATTATTTTTTTAAATATTTTTTGCTAATTTTGTGTAAAAGTGACATAAAATAGTCCCTCTGCCATACTAAATTAAGTGACATTCTTTACATTTGAGATACTTTTCATTGTAAAACTTAACTGTTGCGCATGTCACTTTTGTAAAACATTTTGTCTGTCTGTGAAAAGAACATTGACACAGTGACAATGTTAGCTGTTCCCTCTGTTTTATTTTTCATGGCCGTTGAAAAACCTAAATGTCTAACCCAACCCCAAATGTACATGGACTGTTGCCTGGCCTGAAAACATCTTCCTGTGAAATTTGGGTCAGGTAAGAGGTTCTTCTACGTTTGGTGTGTGTTACTGTAAATAAGTATGAAGCCATATAAGTTATTTATAAAGTGTTGCTTTTTTCCCTGTGCCATTTTTTCCCCTGTTCTTCACTGTCAAAATGTTATTGCAATGACACTGCATGTGTTAATAGGAAGCAGTGGCATTACAGAAAACACTCATGCTAATGGATTTTTTAAACACTGTTAAGATGTTACATTATTTTGCATAAAAATGTACATTATTCCTGGACGGTCCTTCTGAAATGTCCTTGTGCACCTCCACAAGCAGAAACAGTGCCAGCCATGGAGAAACTCATTCATTTATGAATGAGTTGGTGTTTTGGGGTCACATAAATGAAAATCATGGAAGATCCTACCGTGAAAACCAGGGATCTAGTCAGTTATTTCTGTACAAAACCGAGTGCTCTATATTGCTTTATTTTGTTTTTAAAATTGAAGCTGTGCTTCCAGGCATACACACTGGAATTGACTCCAATGTGCATGCTTGGAAGCACGGCTTAAAGTTTTAAAAACAAAATACAATGGGATGGAGCGCTTGTTTTTGTACAGCAATCACATTGAATAGATCCCTGGTGTTTAGGGTAGGATCTTCTGTGATGTTCTGTTATGTGACCCCAAAACATCAACTTGTTCATGAATGAGTTCACTGCGGCCGGCGCCGTTCCTGCTTGTGGAGGTGCAAAGCATCCATTTTCAGGTGGGCCTGGAATAATGTGCTGCTTATCCATTTCTAATTCCTATATATTTTACACATGCTACAGCACAGGAAGCTCTAAAGCTACTTCAAGATCTAGCACTTCACCATGGAAGTGAGGACATGGGTGAGAGAAGTCACTGGCGCTTAGATGGAGTGGGAACACTATTTGACATACAATTAGATACAGAGAATTCAGTGTTTTGTACCTTTGCTGTTTTTTTTTTTAACAGATGCCAGCTTTATTCTACTGTGAAAACAGAAAGAAGTGAAACAGTGGCTGGTTGGGGGATTACAATACAGTATTGATTACAACTGACTTAATGATGCTTGCCACTGTCAGCATTACTGTAATGGCGGACCTAAGGTCCACACATGGAATGCTGACAGGGCAAGAAGAACTTTGCCTTGTGGATCAGTGCACATCTAATCAGGCTGCACAAGTACATTAATAAGGAGATTAACATAAGGGTCTCAGAATGCTGACAACCAATCAGATTGCTGCATTTGAGACCTTTATAATAATCATTGTTTGAAGGGATGAGTGCTGTGATCCTCTACGGGGAGATTCTGGAGGTATATAAATTGGAAAATAAATGTATATACTGTATACTGTGTTTATCAAAACTCTGACCCAAAAATGTTCTCCTTTTCTGCACTTGCAGTCTAAACTATGGGGAAAAAATTCTCCTAAAAATGATCTCCTGTAAGTAAGGATAACCAACTTGCTCATCTCAGAGATCCTCTCCCTCACTGGCACTATGGAAGTTGTGAGCCAAAATTAAGTCAGGCTATGCCTAGATAACTAACATTCAACATATCACCCCATGCTTACACCAAAATGGAATCGGCAGTACTCAGGTTAGGTAAGTTAAATTAAATTAATTTAGTTAAAAACCTGTAGAAAGCATGCAGCCTTCATTAAATGCCTGTTCCTTAAACTGAATGGAAATGGAACCAACAATCATTGGTTGCAGGGAGTGCTACGATCTTCTGCCTGTGATCCTGCAGCTATTCAAAAGGGAAAACTGACTTGGAAAAAATATTTCTAAATAATCAGCCCCTGTAACGAAAGATAACCATATTGCTCATCTCTGCCACTACAGAAATTGTCAGTCAAAATTAAATCATGCTATGCCTAGATGAGGGAGAAAATCAAAAGTTATTTTTCCCTTTTTTTATTCTCTCACTTCCCACTAAGTCTTCTGAGACTGTTCTGGTGCAAGTTTGTTGCTTACACTGTTTTGTCCTCTCTGTGATGAGGTACCTTTGTAAATGAGCCTCTGGCTCAAAGGTTGTTAAACTGATGTTCTAATAAATAAATAAATAAATAAATACATAAGTTAAAAAAAAAAAAAAAGCAGAGGGTGACCAAAATCACCCTAGACAGCAGACAGACACAGGGATGCATATAGAGATGTTCCTATTCAAATATTTACAAATAATTAGTAAATAATCATCTTCAGTAATGAAAGATTACCTGCTTGCAATGCAAGTTGTTAAAGAGGAGGTATTCACCTAAAACTGCCAGCATACCATCACTGCAGCGACTCTGGCACCATGAAGACCATCACAGTGATAGGAATCAGGTAAAACCTGCACATCGCTGTGATGGTCTGTGCAGTGACCGGGACAGCCTTGCTGGGTGTTTCGCGCCCCCCATCCAGCTCCGATTCGGACTAGGAATCCTAGAGGCTGGGGTTGTGTGGAGCCCCACACAATGGGGGGTTCAGGATGCACAGACCCCTGATTGTATGCACTGAAATCCCAGAGTCTACAATGCTGACAATCGGCATGGTAACTCTTGCTGTAGGGGATGTCGGTGCTAGTACTGCCGATGTGCTATGGTAAAACCAAAACTGCTTGTCAGCAATTGGCTATGCTCATAATTAATGGGTAATTATGCAATGGGCACAAAAAAATACACAGAATCCTGCATTTTGATTGGCTGGCTGGCACCTTTTCAGCATTGTAAATCCTCCAGTGTACCTACTGGAAAAGGTGCCAGCCAACCTGATCCCATGCCACCAATAAAAATATCCCTTTGACCCCCCAAAGCAACCGAAATCGCCGCCATATTGAACGCTGCTTCAAATGTGCTGTTGCGGTAAATTTAAAAAACATGACTTCCACATTCACTTTATACGATGAAAATGAGCTAGAAAAAATATTCAGCACTGAAAATGACTTCTCCAACATAGAAACCAGCACTGCAACCCCAGCAGTAAATCTTATACTCTTATCTAATACTCCAGTAGTCACCCCCACTACTGCCACAGAGACCAGCCGCACAGAAATGGCAAGCACCCCACAGTCTGAGCACATAGGTCAGGAAATACTTCAGTCAGCCTCCGGTGATCTCAATACCTCAAAAATTCTAGGCCCCTGCTAGGAAAAAAAATCAAAACAGCATCACCAAGAAGCCTCAGGAGAAAATCTTCAAAATCTTGAGGTTAGTCGAAATGAGATTAGTACAATAAAGCAAACTAAAGGAACAATAAATGTTTTTACTGATTGGCTTAATGAAAGAAAAGTTTCTATAGATTTAAAAACAGTACCACTCAATGACCTTAGTAGCATTCTCAGACACCTTTACAGCACAGTAAGAAACTGTAATGGCCAAGAAAATGGACTAACAAGTTTCGTTGGGTTACGTTCAGGTATAAATCATTACATGAATGATCCTCCAATCAATAGAGCAGTGAATCTAATGACAGATCCCATATTCAATGCATGCAACAATGTTTTCAAAGGAGTAGCAAAACAATATCGCAAAGTAGGAAAGATGAGGCAACCCACCACAGCCCACTAACTAAAGATGAACTACACTATCTCAGGCAATCACCAGCTTTGTTTCCGTTAACAGCAACTGGATTAATTAACAAGGTTTGGCTCGATATTCAGTTACATCTAGCTTGTAGAGGAACTGAGGGAGTCCATGGCTTCAATATACAGTAATTCGAAATAAACATAGCTCCAAAAGGGCTCAGATATTTGACAAAATCATATAATGAAGACACTAAAAATCACAAGGACTTTCAGGATCCAACACAACAATGTCATAGCAGGAGTGACATGTTCGAGAACCCTGGAGACCCTCTCTGCCTAGTCGCAAGCTATTTAAAATACATTTCAAAATTTCCTGAAAACCCTCCAGCTCCCTTTTTCCATGTAAAAAACACCCACAAAGCAAACTGGATAAACTCAAAGTGTGGTACACCTGAAGGTCTATGGGCATAAATTTCCTTGGCAAAATGTTTCGTAATATCTGCAAACAAGCTGGCCTTCCTAAAATGTTCACAAAACACTGTCTCAGAGCAACAGCAGTTACCCATAGAAACATAGAATTTGACGGCAGATAAGGACCGCATGGCCCACCCAGTCTGCCCATTTTCTTACCTACTGGATAAGCTGCAGATCCTAGTTAACCAGCAGCCTACTTCTTCCTACCCCCCCCCCAGAATGGCCTTATGACTGTTCCAAGCATGCTTGAATTCCACCACTGTTTTTGACTCCACAACCTCCTCTGGAAGGCCATTCCATGCATTCACAACCCTCTCTGTGAAAAAATACTTCCTTAAATTACCTCTGAGCCGCCCCCATCTTCAAATTGTGCCCCCTTGTTCTTGCACACCTCTTTTTTTGAAAGATGCTACCCTCTTGGACTTTGTTGATTCACTTGAGGTACTTGAACGTTTCTATCATGTCCCCCCTCTCCCTCCTTTCCTCGAGGATATACATATTAATCTCCTTTAGTCTCTCTTCATATGTCTTCCAGTGCAGACCCTGCACCATTTTAGTTGCCCTCCTCTGGACAGCTTCCATCCTGTCTATGTCTTTGCGGAGATTGGGTCTCCAGAACTGCACGCAGTACTCCAGATGGGGTCTCACCAGCTGTCTGTACAGAGGGATAATAACTTCCTGTTTTCTACTTGTGATGCCTCTCCCTGTGCATCCCAGTATCCCCCCAGCCCTCCTTGCTGCCCTGTCACATTGCTTGCCCACATTTAGGTCATCCAATATGACTACCCTCAGGTCCCTTTCCATTGTTGTTGTTGTTAGTATCTCACCCCCCATTGTGTACTCTTCCCCTGGGTTTTTGTTTCCCAGGTGCATTACCTTGCACTTCTTAGCATTGAATCTAAGCTGCCATACATTTGACCATTCCTCTAACCTTGCCAAGTCCCTTTTCATCCTTTCCACCCCACCTTGTGTATCAACTCTGTTGCAGATCTTTGTGTCATCTGCAAAGAGACATACTTTTCCTTTCAGTCCCTTTGCAATGTCGCTTATAAAGACATTGAAGAGGACCGGTCCTAATACTGAACCCTGCGGTACCCCACTAGTAACCCCCCTTTCTTCTGAGTGGACTCTATTTACTATTACTCTCTGCGTCCTATTCTCCAGCCAATTCTTTACCCAGGCTGTCATCTTGGGACCCACTCCCAGGCTGGCCAACTTGTATACTGTATTAATCTTTTGTGTGGAACTGTGTCAAATGCCTTGCTAAAGTCTAGGTAGGCCATGTCCACAGCCCCTCCCTGATCTACTACTTTGGTCACCCAGTCAATGAAATCTATCAGATTCGTTTGGCATGACCTTCCTGCTGTGAATCCATGCTGCCTAGGGTCCTGTGCCTCTCTGACCTCTAGATACTCGACAATTCTTTTCTTCAGAAGTGATTCCATCATTTTCCCTATCACTGAGGTTAAACTAACAGGTCTGTAGTTTCCTGCTTCTGCCTTGCTCCCACTTTTGTGAAGGGGAATCACATCTGCCCTCCTTCAGTCCTCGGGCACCACCCCATCCTCCCATGATTTGTTAAAGAGGGTAGTCAGTGGTGTCACTAGTTCTACCCTTAGTTCTTTTAGAATTCTGCGATGAATCCCATCAGGCTCCATTGCTTTGTCCACCTTCAGTTTTAAGAGTTCTTTCATAGCCCTTTCTTCTGTAAATGGGCTGGTATCAACTTCTGTATCCAGAGTGTTTCTACTGTTTGTTTTAGGTACCTCCCTCTTCATTTGTAAATACTGAGCAAAATATTTGTTTAGTATCTATGCCTTTCACAGTCTCTCTCTGCCCACCCTCCCTCCCTTTATTAAGCCTCACTATCCCTCCCTTGGTCTTCCTTTGCTCCCTGATGTACCTATAAAAGGTTTTATCCCCCTTCTTAACTGAGTTGGCTATCTTTTCCTCAGTTTGGGCCTTTGCTGTTCTGACTGCCTTCCCAGCTTCCTTTTGCTTTAACTGATACAGTTCTCTGTCCTGCTTCTTCTGTGACTCCTTATACTTCCTGAATGCTTTCTTTTTCTCTTGAACCTTCACTGCCACTTCCTTTGAGAACCATAGTGGTTTCTTACATTATTTTGTTTTGTTTATTTGCTTCACACAAAGGCTCGTTACCTCTGTGATGGCAGTTTTTATTATTCCCCATTGTTCTTCCATCCCTCCTTCCTGCCCATTTGCTAGTGCATTCCTTAGGCACTCACCCATTTTGGCAACGTCAGCTCTCCTAAAGTCCAGTACTTTTGCCTTTGTATGGCTTGACTCTATTGCTGTGTTTATTGTGAACCATACTGTTCGATGGTCACTAGTTCCCAGATGGCTACCCACTCCTACATCTGTGATCCTCTCCATCTCCATTTGAGAGAACCAGGTCTAAGATTGCTCCCTCTCGAGTGGGCTCCAATACTAGTTGTCTAGGCATGCCCCTGTGAGGCATCTAGAATAACCCACTCTTTGAAGTGGCTGCTGCAACTGCACTCAGTTAACATCTGGCATATTCAGATCACCCATCAGCAATATCTCCCTTTTTCTGCCATTCTAAGTATACTTTCTATCATTTCCTTGTCCATTTCCTCCCTGAGAAGGGTCTGTATACAACCCCTGTGCAGATTGTGGTGCTATTGCCTGTCTCCAAATTGACCCACAGTGCTTCTTCTCCTCCCTGTTTACCCTTTTGTTCTGTTGCTTTGATTCCTTCCCTTATGTAAAGAGCTACTCTTCCTCCTCTTTTACCCTCCCTGTCCCTCCTGTAGATAGTGTATCCTGGTATATTTATGTCCCAGTCATGGTTTTGTGTGTACCATGCTTCTGTGACTGCCACAATATTTATTTATTTATTTATTTATTTAAACAGCAGTTTGGAAAACCTTTGAGCAATAGGCTCATTTACAAAGGTACCTTGTCACAGTAAGACAAACGAAAATACACAGTATAACAGTACAACACAGTATAACAGTAACTTAAGACATAGATACAAACAAGCTGGTACAGGTAGGATTGATGCAAACAATACCAGAGTTATGTTGTCCTTAACAGCTTAGTAGTAAGCTTTGTCATAAGTATCCAGATGTTCCTCCTCCATCAAGGCCACTAATTCAGGAAGCTTGTTACCCAGACTACAGGCATTTGTACTCATTGCTCTCCATTTTTGATGGCTTTACCTTCTGTAGCAGCATCCCCCACTGACCTTTCTACCTCGGTCTTTTTCTCATTTAGTACCCTGTTTTGTAGGGAGAGGCTGGGATTTTCCTGCTGCTTATCAGTGCCTTCCCCTTTGACTAGTTTAAAAGCTTGCCAATGAAGCATTTAAACCGATTGCTTGAAAGACTTGTTCCCTTCCTGGACAGATGCAGACCATCCTGCCAATATAGGCTGGTGTCCCTCCAGGTGGGACCCCAGTCCCCAATGAAGTCAAACCCCTGTGCTCCACACCATTTTTTCAACCATTCATTAAACTGCATGGTGCAAATTACCCTCACCTCCCCCATGCCATTGACAGGGAGCTCCTCTGAGAAGGATACTGTGTGTACTACCTGTCTTAGGCCCCTCCCCAACTCTACAAAGTCCTCCTGCACTTCTCTAATCTCATGATGAGCCAAGTCATTTGTCCCTAGGTGGACAATGATGTCCAGCTCAGACTCCCGTGCAGCTGTTCTCGTGATCCTGAGGATATGCTTCCTGTCCCTCCAAGCCATGGCACCGGGCAGGCATCTTGCTTCAGTTTTCCCTGCTCCCCCCAGTTCTATCCCCCTAATAATTGAGTCCCCCACCAGAGCTGCTTCCTATCCCTGTGGTGTCCTCTGCCTCCTTCCTGTGGGCCTCTCTTGTGACAGTTGTCATTAGTCTCCCCTGCGGGTGCATACATAGGTAAGCTATGCTCCCCCACAATGGTGTATGGAATGTGGAGTGGAACAACTGACTGGGTGTGCCTCTGTTCCACCATCCTCACATTCCCTGACCCCACTGTGGTCCAACTGCTGTGCTTTCTTCACAACCTCTGAGGTAGTGGTGGTGGCTCTGGTGCTCCCTGGATGGGGGAGGTTCCCTTCCTACTGTCCAGTGTGGCCTGGGGGAGGGTTCCCTTACTACTGTCCAGTGTGGCCTGAAGATGGGCAACTTCCTCCCTCAGGGCAGAGAGTTGTCTGCAAATAGGGCAGCATCTCAGCCTCCAGAAAGACTCCCGGAAGACTGCTGCCCCACAACCATTACATTGCACTACTCCCCACATGTTTATCTATTTTTTTGTTTGTTTGTTTTTGTGTGTGGGTGTGTGTGTGTGAGTGTGTGTGATTGGTTTGTTATATAGAAATATATATATTATACAATGTTTATGCTTATATTGTCAGTGCAGTATGCTAGAGAGGATATGACAGTGATGTGCACCTTGCACTCTTGAGGAAATGATGTCAGAACCCCAGGTATAAAGAACAATTTCCAGGGTGGGTGGGGTGAGGGGTGGGCAGGGGTTGGGCCTAAACTGTGCCCTCACAAAAAATCAGCTAAAGCTCTGACCCACCACTGTGATGAGTGCCTTCTTGTCAGCAAGATGCCTACACAACAATTTGACAGAGAAAATACCCTGCTAATCAAACAGAGAAAAATACAGACATCCAAGTCAGACACAGGTAAACCTCCCCAGCCCCAAAACAGCCTGGTGGTTTGTTAGTCACAAAGGAAAATCAAATATGCAGTTATTTCAACCTTTCTGAAGATGCTCACAAGATAAGCAGTTTTGAAAATTCCCTTCCTGAATTAAAAACTAAAATAATTAAACACAAAGCAATACCAATGTAAAAGTAAGGAAAACTTCCCTCAGGTGTAAGCGAGAGAGATTTGTTGCAGATATCTAGTTCAATATAGTATATCCCATGCAGCTTCTCAGTTGTTTCAAAGCAGACCCAGTTACACAACTTGGAAGAAGATTGACTTCACCCTCTTAACAGATGTTGGACTAGAGGTAAGACAAATAATGGATATCACAGGACATAAAAGTGAAACTTCTTTAAAAAGTTATTTTTACAGCACCACGAAACATGGGCATCTATAATTTTAGGACAAGAAGCACAACCATGTACAAGCACTACTACCAAAGAAATCAGCCAATCAAACCCCCCAAAACACTATTTGTCCCCGCAATATGCAGATCAGCCATCAACAAGCATTGAATATTGTGCAATTAATAATCCAGATACCAAATCAGAACCATGCTCCTCACTGTCAGAAAACCAACCTGCAACACTGAAAACAACCACATTAATACATAGTCATTTGAGTCACTGCTCTAAAACTACTACAGATGTGCTAACCAAAGACAACTGCAATTCACAAATAGAACAACATAGCCAGCTAAGACAAGAACGATGCTACCTCAAAGAAACAGAACAAATTCTGCAAGATAAACTCTACTGCCATCTCCACTGACCCCCTAGGCTTCTCACCTGGGGGTTACGTTGCACACGGCCCGCAATTGGGGTGTATGTGGGGTCAGGAGCTTGGTCACCATGTCATTGGCAAATGGTGGCCCAGGTGATCCTGTAATGGCTGGCCTAATAGGCAAGGGTCCCCAGGTGGAGGGGGGGCTGGCCTAGACTTCTGGAGAGGGGCCACAGGGGGGTTACTTAAGGGCAAGACAGAGGGGAGCTCTCCCTTCCCTGATCCTACTCAACCTTCCTGGACATCCGAGTATTTTTCGGTGGTTTATTTCCTGTGTGTGCCCCTAAGTTAAACACCTGTTTTCAGTGCTTGGACCTGATGGTCATTTGTGCAAGTAGCTTGTTCGATTTTTTGGCTGGTTATTTCTGTGTGTGCTCCTAAGTTAAACACCTGTTTTCGACGCTTGAATCCAATGGCCGGTTTTCCACCGCCCATTCAGCCGCCTCATACCTAGACAACTCCTCACCTCCTGTTTGGTGGATTAGCTCAGATTGGGATCTACTGTCAATTGCCTTGTCCCATATCTGATAACCCACTATGGCTTCCAAAAGGATGAGGCTGGAGCCAGCATCTCAGGCCATGGCCTGTCCCAGCTCACAGCAGTCTGAGGGTTCCAATAGGGCCTTCATGGAAGCTTTTCAGCAAATGAAGGAAATGGGAGGTCCCAATTGATGAGAAGCTGTGGCCAGGTTGGACCTAACACTACAGGCTAGTGTCCCCATAATGCAGACCCAGCGGGTGAGCAAGGGGAGCCTAGCACTAGTGGAGGGAACCCAGCAGGCCTACAAGAGGTAGTGTCTGATAGGTGTCCTGCATGTCAGAGACAGCCATCTGCACACCTCTTGGAATTTGCAGCTCAGTTGCCTAAGGTGAGGAACATGGGATGAGGTAAAGTGAAAGCATCTGCAAAGCACCAAGCGAGAGCCACAAAGGTTGGAGGTTGACAGAGAATGGCAGAATGTCCAGAAGGAACCGAACTGATGCTGGGTGGAACACCTCAGATGGCAAGTGGACAAGGGAGCTGATGCCCTTCGGGCATGACAGACATGGGTATGACAGATATGAACCCTCTAGTGAGACAGGGGGGTTTGCTGTCAGAGGATTCGCCTCACATTTCCAAAGTTGAAGAGCTGTCAGAGGGGGAAGGGAACAAGGAGGAGGATAATGTATCCATAACAGCAATACAATCCCCCGTGAGGTTGCGAACATGGTGGTCCATTGCAGAAAGGGAAGGTTATGTCCTGGAACCTGCACCAAAGAACAGAACAGGACAGGACCACGAGGGGGTGGGCCGGCAGGGGCAAGGGGGTACAAGAGACGGGCTCTCATGCACACACATCATAGCTGAGCTTTTAGGCAACCATGCCCCTTTCAGCCAAACCTATTATCACATAAGGCTGGGATTTTGAGTGCCGTCAGCCCCGTTGCCCACCAATCCACCCAGGGAGCACAGAGGTAGCTGCAGACAGCCCATATGGGCAGGACCATCATGGGGTTGGGGGACACTCCTGTGACTCTCAAACCAGATGGGAAGTTTCTCATCCAGTCTTGGCACGGGCTGCTGATCATGCACACCTCTGGGGCCCAGGATCAGTGGCTACCATGGGTAACGGCCCAGGCCAGGCCCATCTGAAAGCTGGCATTCACATGAATCCCTGGTCCCGCTTTCAATGGGGGTCATCATGGTCACAAAGCCCCTCTTTCTGGTTGGCATAACTGTGAGAATGGGGTAGCTCCACAGGTCAGAACCCATGGGGTGGTGGGAAGCCCCTCCATCACAATAGACAGGTCCCATGGTCCCAAGGTGGGGACAAGGGCAGAGTAAGGGGCTGGTCCTGGAACCACTATCCAGGGATACCCCACCTGGACTCCTCAGAGAAATTGTATCCCCAGACGGTTCATGGTCGGTTTCAGGGTACCAGGCATCAGCGGGGATCACTACGACATGAGTCTGGATTGGCGGGGACGATGCCCTGGGTGGAACTGGTGTATCAGGGTGTTGCAGTGAGAGAAATGGACAGGTTACCCTTGCCATGACCCTGCCAGGGGATCAGGGAAGAAACTCTGCCAACATGGAACAAGGTTTGAGCGTGTCAGCTGGGGTCTTGGTGGCTGTGGCAGCTCAGCTTAGGGGCACAACACAGCCCACACCCTCTACCATAACGTCTATGGACAATAAATGGGCATATGCAGGGCTGGAGGATCCATTGGGGGAATCACTTATCAGATAGTGTAAGGGAAAGAATTTGGAAGGGAGAACACATATACATGTTTTTTCTGTTAAACAGGGAACTCCCAGATGAAAAAAATGATAAGAAGGGGAAAAGAGAATGGGCGCAGAGGCTGAAAGTCCCTTTTACTTTTGAAAATTGGACAGCGGCTTTCGACATTTTTATGTCAGTGTACAGGATGAGGTACCTGGGCAAACTGTTACCCTTACTGAAGTACAGGGACACCATTAAGTTTGCCCACTTGTCCTTTGACTGGTTGGCATGGCTGAAATATGATGAGCAGTTTCATCTGCAATTGGCTTGACAACCCACTCTGAAATGGGAGAATATGTGTCTGGACTTGTGGGCCAGGTATATGACATGGGGCAGACCTAATTCAGCAACTTACATGGATAGTGGTCATGTGATAGTCCGTCACAGTATCGGGGACAAGAAAGAGTTCAAGAAAGGGGACAAGAAGGCATGTTTTGATTACAACAAAGGGAAGTGTTTTCAGAGCCACTGTAAATTCCACCATGTCTGCAAGACTTATAGGGGGAGTCACCAGGTCACAGAATGAAGATGAGCCACATCTGACACATCTGGCCCATCAGGGCCATCCCACTCTGACAAGTCACTGTCTGGGGCCAGCTAAACTGGTTAACACACTGGTGAATTTGCAGAGGATGTCTGCATGGCTCTCCCAGTACCCTGACCAATCAGCAGCAGATTTCCTGCATGCTGGTTTTAGAGCAGGTTTTGAAATCCCCTACAGAGGCCCCCGGATAGCTGTCAGCCCACAACGTGAAGTCTGCCATTGCCTTGCCTACAGTGTTGGCATGTAAGATAGACAAAGAAGTGCAAGCAGGATGGGTAGGTGGTCCTTTTGTGCAGCCTCCTTTCCCAACACTCCAGGTGTCCCTGCTTGGGCTGGTTTCAAAAAAGAATGAGGGGGAGTACTGCCTGATCCACCACCTTTCTTACCTGAAGGGAGGATCAGTAAATGACCACATTGCACCTGAGGACTCATCAGTGAACTGTGTGTCCTCGGATGTGGCTGTTGATTTAGTGCAGGGATTAGGCACTGGTACCATGCTGGCAAACAGTGACATTAAGTCAGCTTTCTGCCTACTTCCCATGTGGCCAAGGGACTACAAACTCCTTGGTTTTACATTTCAAGGATTGTGGTATTATGACATTGCAATGCCTATGGGCTGTTCAATTAGCTGTGCTGCTTTTGAGGCATTTTCTACCTTCTTGGATTGGGCTACCAAGGTGTTCATGGGGAACACTGCGATCATTCATTATCTAAATGATTTTTTCTTTGCAGGTCAGAAGAATTCCAATGAGTGACAGGGTATACTGGATGATTTTCAGACCCTAATGGGGAAAATTTGGGGTACTGCTGGCATTAGAGAAAACTGAGGGCCCTACCATATGTATATCATTTTTGGGTATCGAGCTTGATTCCGTGGCCATAGTGTCATGCTTACCTGTGGAAAAAGTAAAAAACCTACTTACAGTAGGTTGGTAGGTGAGACCATCAGAGCTCGAAAGGCCACCCTATTGCAATTGAAGTCCTTGCTTGACCACCTCAACTTTGCGTGCTGGGCAGTGAGGCCCGGACACCCATTCCTCAGAAGACTTGCAGCAGCAATGGCTGGCCCCACTAAGCCCTTCCATCATATAAGGATAGCAAGGGGTCTCAGGCTGACTTGTGGGTGTGGAAAATCTTATTAAGGGATTTTAATGGGGTAAGCATGCGGCAGGACCAGGCACACTGTCACCATGGATTGGATATGGTGGCCGGTGCTTCCGGGGGTTTGGGTTTCAGGGCCTATTTCCAGGGGTCATGGTTTGTGGGAATATGGCCAAAGGATTGGGAGGAGTGGAGCTTAACAAAGAACATTACAGTGCTAGAGCTGTTCCTAATCATGATAGCGGTGTGGGTGTGGGTGTGGGGTCACTGGCTGAAGAACCAGTCAGGGCTGTTTTTCTCCAACAACAAAGCAGTGGTGGATATCATCAACTCACAATCTTCCAAGTCGGAGGAGGTGATGAGGGTACTGTGAGTGTTCATGTTATGCTGTCTGTCTTTGAATATCACATTCCAGGTTAGACAGATGCCTGGGAAGGATAATGTGATCACTGATGCCTTGTCTCGGTTACAGTTCGATCACTTCAGACAGCTGGCACCACACGCGGAGTCATCCCCAACATTGATCCCGGACACCCTTTGGCAGCTTGGAAGTCAGAAAAGATTCATTTGGTTCAGCTTGCTGTTGCCCCACTGACCTGGAAGAAATACCCAGGTAGTTTTGCAGTATTTGCTGGTTTCTGTGGATACCAGGAAAGCAAGATCTCTCACAAAACACAACAGCAAGTCCAAGATTATGTGCTACACCTTATTCAGTTGCCCCAGGCCCCTTCCACCATCTGGGCACAATTGTCCAGGATAGCTTTCATTTGGCAGGCACTAGACCACCTGACCCAACCAACAATTTCACAACCTGAAAGATGCTGGAGAGGTGGATCAGATCCAGGGGTAAGAGGCAGGACCTCCGGTAGCCAATCAGCTTGGCCGAGCTCACCAACAGACTGTCAGCCCTAGGGGCAGTCTGCAGCATGCGATACGAGGCCCAGCTATTCAGAGCCCTCTTCACATGTGCCTTTTATGGCACATTCAGGATTTCGGAGCTGAGGCCAGAATCGAAAACATCTTTGGGAGGGTTTAACATCCAGTTGGAGGACATCTCCTGGATGCCCAACAGGGTGGCCCTCCGGCTCCAGAGATCAAAAACAGACCAAACTGACCCTCCAATAATGATCATATTACATAGGTTGGGGGTCGGTGAGTCCTGCCCGAATGCTTTGCTGGAGGCTTACCTGGTGAACAGACCACTGGGGGGGCATTTGTTTGTACATAGAGATGGATCACTGGTAACCAGGTGCCAGTTTACAGCAATCATGCATAAGGGTTTGTGGTTCTTGGGGAAGGACCCCAAGGTGTTCGGCACACTCTCATTTAAAATTGAGGCTGCCACAGAAGCTGCAAGACTGGGTTTTGGGGAAGCACAAATTAAGAGGATTGGCAGATGGTCTTCAATGACTTTTAAAGGATACATCAGGCCTCAACAAGGCTCATAAGTGTACAAGAGCATCAGATGTCTGATAGAAACAAAAGTCTAATTTTATGGATAGTAACTTTTATTTGTCTACTTTATAGTCGAATGACAAACACAACCAGAGATTTGTCATCGGCCATTCCTATATCCTGGAAGCACACAGTAGAGCTTCAGCCTTCCCATATGGTGTGCAGCTCAAGGTCCCCAAGTAACAAGCAAGGCTACACTGGGCAGGAAATGGGGGCATGCATTGGGGGCAGCTTATGAACACTGTTTTCAGGCTGGGGCTGGACAGGCAATGACCCCTAGCTTTGGTTCTGCGCTTGGGGGGCAATGATTTGGTGAATCTGGGGGCCCTCAGACTTTGTGGAGAAATCAAGAGGGTTTTGGTCCAGCTTGAGGCATTACTCCTGACAACCTGGCTGGCCTGGTCCAGGATCATCTCCCAGCAGCAGTGGAGAGGCACCCACAGTCACAAGGGGACAGAGAAAGCTAGGAGGGAGGTTCATCGGGAGGTGTCCCGTCTTGCCGCCCCCCCATGGAATTGCCATATTGTCACTTCCTCATACCCAGAACATGTGATGCAATGTATAACAGGGATGGACTACACTTACTGGGGACTGGGAATGACATTCTTAATGCTACAATCAAAGAATTTTGTGAGATGGTACTAAAGCAGGTAAGACTTCTGGGGCATCAGGGGGAAAATGTGCTACACACATTGGAGTGGCGTAAATTCATGGCTGAATGGTTTAAAATAAGTGTTCATGGTCTTGGGTGACACAGGCCCTGGTGGCGTGACCCTGGGGTGGGTATGCCATGAAGGAAAAGGGTCACCTAAAAACACAGTGGGCATGACAGGGGCACATGACTCAAGGACAGGGAAGGCGGTCCTGGGCGGGCACTAGCCCTATCTAACGGTCATGGGGAGGCCCCAAGATGTGATTGGGTGGGAGGGAACTGTCCGAGGGAGAGTCATGGCACTGGGCTGGTCTGTCCAACTCGAGGGAAATAGTTCCCCTCATTGGAAACACCATGCCATATGAATTTGCTGCCCCAGGGGTCTGTTGAATTATAAATGTATTACATATGTATGTAAACTGTATATAGATTTTGTGTTGGAAATGTAAATCTACAGTACATTTTGTGATAAGTAAAGCTGATGCCTTTTTTATGCCAAAAAATCTAAACGTTGTCTGTGTGTAATTATTGTGGGTCTGATTGGGCAACAGACCACAACAAATCAACCTAAACACTTCCAGAACACAGCAAAAACACCACATTGCCAAGCTGAACAAAATGTCACACCAGAAATGCAAACCATGCCTAGCATCAGTCACTTCATTAACTATGGCAAAATACTTTTTTCTTGGTGCCAACAAAAAATCATGAAGTGCCAAACATAACCCTCTCAAAGATAAGATAGGCAACACACACCTTAGAAAACACATCCATAAAAACACACACACACAATAAAACAGTTTTTCTCCTTTTCTCCCTTCTAGCTAAAACTCAGCCACTGCATCAAAAAATAAAAATACCTCCTCCATTTATACAGTTGCAAAACTCCACGATCTTTGCAGAGCAACATTTCTCCACGATCTGCAATGCTGTCCAACTGAAGCAAGCCATGTGACAGCATCCAAAATAGCACATCCCCATGTACAACGAATGAAGGAAGCTTCACATTCAAAGAAACAGAACAAAAATGAAAATACTCTACTAAAAAAATGAACTTTTTGAAACGTTTTACTTCCTTCTTAATAGCACTACCAGTTACTTTAATAAAAGTTGCACTATAGACAATGTGTTCTACAATAAACAAAGTTACCAGAATATGCCCAGTGTTTACTTCATTGCACAGTATGTTCCTAGAAAGGTTTTACTTGTTTCTTAATAGCACTACCAGTTACTTAAAGTTGCACTAAAAACGTGTTCTACAATAAACAGTTACCAGAATATTTCCAATGTTTACTTTATTGCACAGTGTGTTCCTCGAAAGGTTTTACTTGCATCTTAATAGCACAACCAGTTACTTTAATAAAACTTCCAATATCCACAAGGTGTTCTATAATAAAAAATGTTACCACTATATTTGCGATGTTTACTTCATTCCACAGTGTGTTCCTCAATAAATAAATTCAACACTATATTCACAATGTCTCAGCAAACATATATATTAATAAACTAATCTTTCAAAACTTCACATTGTTGTTCACAATTTCACTTCTAACACTTATCCATATACAAATAAAGAACTACTTTTTCTCGTGGAAGAATAAAATTATTAAAAATCATTTAAAAAGAAGAAAAAAAAAAAAATATATATATATATATATATGTTATGCAAAAAACTGTGTTAATGCATAATTTAGGGTTAAAACACAAAAAGTCAGGAAATGAGACATTTAGGGTTGCCTCCTACCCCCCTTGTGTACCCCTCCATCCTCCTGAGATTGACAGATGCTGGGGTGTGTCATTGGGTTGTGAGGCATAACTGTCACCCCATTCCATGTGTAATCATGTTCACATGCCACAGTAAAGAAGAATGGGGTGACATTTAGGCCTCTCAACCCCAATGACACACCCTGGCATCTGTCAATCTCAGGAGGAAGGGAGGTACATGGGGGGGGTATGGGGCAACCCTAAAGGTCTCATTTCCTGACTTTTTGTGTTTTAATCTTAAATAACGCATTAGCACAGTTTTTTGCACAGAATTTCCTTACTTTTTGAGAAAGCATAGAAAAGTACAAACTCTTGCAAGCTGGTGGGCCCTCCACCACTCCCACTAACTTACAAATTTCTGCCTAACATAACAGTACAAGTACTGAATATCATATGTATTGGTAAGAAGTGCATATTGGTGGAAGCATGGGGCCCCCACCAGCCTGAAACAAAACAAAGTCTCATTAATTAGAGTGGCATACTTCCACACCTGTTAACATTTCACACACCTAACCATTGAAAATTACCTCCATAGCAGTAAGGCTAGCTACCCTATAAATGTCAAGCCACTACCACAATGCAAAACACTATCCACAAAATGTAAAGTGTGCCACACAATTTCTCCACAGCAAATTAATTTTCCAACACCTAAACAGCATAATTTACATTTACAGGACATCCCCTAAACACCCTCCAAATTTCAAGTTAAAAGACCAAATAGTTTCCGAGATATTAAATTTTAAAGTTTGAGATTTTCATTCATCCGAGTGCCATTATTCTGTACTTGTTTACATTTCACATGCCTAACCACAGAAAATTACCTCCGTGGTAGTAAGATTAGCTACCCTATAATTTTCAAGCCACTAGGACAATGCAGAATGCTATCAGCAAAACTTAAACTGCGTCACACAATATCTCTGCAGCAAATTAATTTTCCAACACCTAAACAACATACTTCACATCTACAGTACATCCCCTCAACACCCTCCAAATTTCAAGTTAAAAGACCAAACGGTTTCTGAGATATTTTAATTTTAGAAGTTGTGAAAATTGAGCTATCTGGTCCCTCCAAATCTGGCCATCTAGTCCTGCCCTTGTGAACAAAGATCACAATCAAAGAATCTCGAAATCAAAGAATTTGCAGGTTCGTGACCAAAGAATTAAAAAGTGTTAAAACTAATTTTTTTCACAGAATTATATTTAACCACAGACATGACTCGATAGAATGAAGCCCCCTGAGCAAAACCTGTCCTAGTTTGGCTTCATTAGTCACCCCTTGGCTGAGATATTTGATTTTTAAATCTGGCCATCTAAGCGTGCCCTCATGATCAAATATTGCATTTAAAGAATCTCACAATCAAAAAATTTATAGGTTTGCGATCAAAGAATCTGCAGGCTCGTGTTGAAAGATCGGTAGCGAGCCACAATCAAAGAATTTAAAACTTTAAAACTCTATTTTTTGACATATTTACAAGAAATCACAGCCATGGCTTGATAGAGGGAAGACCCCTGAGCAAAACCCATCATAGTTTTAGTTCAGAAGTCACACCTGAGCTGAGATATTAGTTTTTTTTCCGACCACAAAATGAAGACAAGATGGTGGCCATCACGATCAAAGAATTCCTTGTGATCAAAGATTCTTTGATCGTGAGCCTGCAAATTCTTTGATCATAAATGTTCAGATGGCCAAAACCCCATTCTACTTTCGTAAAATAAACATATGAATTTTCCTATAGACTTAGAATAGGAGATAAAAAGTTTGATAACTTTTGAATGGATTAATATTTTTTCACCAAACAAAAAATGGCATGTTCCTTGACCCAAGCTCTTTCTACGTCCCAAGTTACAGACCAGCATGCCACACAACAACCATGCAGCGCCATGGACAAAATCTGAAAAACTGCCCACAAAACTGGCGAGAAGTGCATTTTTCCGCATTTTGGTGCACAAAAACTGTAACTCCGACTGAAACAAAATTTGGCAGATCAAGAGATCTACCATGCCCCCACCATGCATACCAAATTTCATGCAAATCTGCTGAACGGGTCAAAAGTTTATAACACTAAAAATTTAGAGTTTAACATAGAAGTGGCTTCATAACCCTAAATATAGGTGTGCAACCCCCTATAATGTTATAATTTTTTTTCTCTTACCAAAAAAGCCAAACATTGTGTAATAGCAATATTGCCCTCCAGGGAGTGAGTATACTGTTGGATTTATGACGACTGATGTGGTTAAGTCACTCGGCTGCACCTCGTGATCAAACCACACCAGCTTTGGTAAATCCACCAGTATACAGTACCCACTCCCTGGAGGGGTATATTGCTTAAATAACATTTTTTAACCTGTTGTTTTGCCTGATGGTTTTGTCCCATTCCATGAGTGTATGTTCAGGTATGAACACCTGTCACCCTCGTCTGCTAGTGCCAGTACATCTTGAAGAATGGCACGTTTCTATTCTGACAACCAAAGTGTTATACTGACTTGCCTGCAGTTTCAGGAACTTTACTCTTCATTATCATGCCATGAGATGTTGTCTTTAGCTAACCTGTCCATCAATTCCAGACCTAGACTTTATTTTTTATGGGGTTTTTTGGAAGCGTTGAAGTGTTGAGTGTGTGGTCGGTAGATTCAGGGTTGCTTAAGATATGAATAACGAACCTACTGTAGCATATAATTTATTTTATTTATTTAAAACTCCTCCTTGCTACTGTACCTAAGCTTGCCACATAACAAGTGTCTGGTTGTAAGAGACAACTTGGAAGAATAAACAACATGTTCAGTTCCAACAGAATGGGGAGGCAGCATTTGTTGGATTCAAACCCATAATGTTGTGAACCTAACAGAGAAATGGAGTGAAGTGCTTTTTTTTTTTTTTTTAAGGAAATAGAGTGCAACCTCATTCAGATGATGTCTATTTGTTCTGCGTATGTGGTGGTGTAGTTTTTGTTTTTTGGGGGGAAATTGTAAATGAAACATTTCTTTAAACTCAGTCTTATTTCAGAGCGGACTGCCAGTAATCCCATTTTCAGTACCAGGCAGCTGCTCACTCCCAGTGCAGTTTGCTGATGGTGACAGCAGCAGTTAGAAGCAGGAACGAGCAAACAGTAGACGAGCATGCTCATGGAGCCACTCATGGATGCACTGCTGCAGTCACTGTACAGCGAGCTGTCTGTCATCAAGATAGCCTTTCCTTTGGTCATGGGCAGCTGTAAGTCTGATGTAAGAGTCCAGTTTTCATTCAAGTGTCTGTGTATCATTTTCCTTGACACTTCTGAAAATCTGTTTGAGCTGTAGATTTGAATGCACTTGAATAGTGTTGCATTAATAGCGGAGCATAAATACACTACACCAGTAGCAGTTTACAGAGCTGTTAGATCAATGTTTTCTTCATATTGTCAGACGGTCACTGTCCTGTATGGCATGGTTTCATCATGCTAAAATCCTCTGTTTTTTTTTATTTTTTTTCAGTCAATGGATATTCTCCAACATTATTACAGTAAATGCAATCCTCTTTTACCAACATTAAAAACAATATTTCTGTTGTGCAGCACCTGTATGTCTCCCATAAACTCTCCTACTTTGTCGTTTTCAGAACAGATACCCCTGCGTATTTGGTGTTAGGGGGTACAATAGGTTGCGATTACTACTCAGAATGTTAGGATACTGACCTCCCGGGCTCTCACTGGGTCGGTGTAACTTTGCACATGGCCCACAAACCGGAGGTGGGTAAGCCATGTAGCTGGACCACCATGCCTTCGGTGAATGGTGGCCCAGAATGACTACAAAAAATTAGGCTAATCGGCATGGGCCCCCAGAACTAGAAGGGGCATGGTCTGAGCTTCTGGAGGAGGAGGATCATGGGGGGGTTCTTAAGGGCAGTGTAGAGAAGGATTCTCCCTTCTCTGAACCTGCCCTTGACCTCGGACATTTTTGCATTTTCATTCTGCGCTGCTTTGAATTGCCGGTTTTCATGCTGAAACTTCAGCGGTTGCTGAGTGTGCCCCCATACATTCTTGGACAATCAATTCTAGTGTTTCGTGGCACGGTCCATCGGTCACTGGTCCCCGGAAAGCTCAGCACCCCTGCGAGGTAACCAGCAGGTGAGTGTCATTCTATTTTTCTTCCATTTGTTGTGTTTAGTTTGGCAGGGAACACAGGAGTTCAGCTGTATTTTGGGTGTGTAGTTTGCAGGTTCAAAGCTCTGAGCCCTTACAGGATGCAGAGAATTGGAGCTTTGCCCCGGCTTGCCTGAGTGGCTGTCTCCGCTGATGCCCTGGTCTCTGGGCCATCACGGTGTGTTGTTTTTTCTGTCATGTTTGGTCTCTTGCCTGGGGGAGTTCTGGAGAATGGAGCTTTGTTGCAGGGTAGTCATGGAATTTGTGGAGCCAACAGAGTGGTGGCCACACTCTGTATGTAGACTATGTGTGGCAGACTGCAGGGGAATAGCTCTGTAATTTTTCCCTTTGGCTCCCAGTCTGGTTGCTCAGCAAAAACCATGCTGTAGGCCTGGCTAGGCCCATGCTAGCATCCAGCCACTTGGCAGGCCCCTTTTTGTGCATGGACCTGGGGCTTGGTTGGGAGGGCTTGCAGCAACATGGGGGCTAGATGCTGGATTTCTTGGGCAATGAGTTACATTTTACCCTGGGCCAATGGATGATAAAAGGTAATATACAAAATACATAAAATGTATGTGGAATCCTGCATTGATAAGGCTTTATCAGTTTATACAGAAACCTTCGGCAGGCACCAAAAAAATGCCTGAATGCAAATACCAATAGAATAAGTAGGGCAATGAGATGGAAAGCTTGGGAACTGTTTTAAAAAAATAAATGTGCTGTGTGATAACAGAAAACCTCTGCAGGACCCCAATAAACTGCCCAAAAGCAAAATGCTAATGAAAGGAGTAGGGCAATGGGATTTTGGCCTCTACCAGGTTCATAGTTTCCTCCAGTTTTATTCCCCATTGGGGGGGGGGCTCACTTTTTAAGTCCAAGGAAACAGCCGGGCTTGTCCATAAACTGATAAAGGGACTTGGCAAGGTTGGAGGAATGGTCAGACGTATGGCAGCTTAGATTCAATGCAAAGAAGTGCAAAATAATGCACCTGGGAAATAAGAACCCAGGGGAAGAATACACAATGGGTGGGGAGGTAGTAACAACAACAAAACAGGAAAGGGACCTGGGGGTAATCATATCAGATGACCTTAAGGTTAGCAAGCAATGTAAGAAGGCAGTAGGGAGGGCCGGGGGTATACTGGGATGTATAGGGAGAGGCATCATCAGCAGCAGAAAACAGGAAGTTGTTATCCCTCTGTACAGACAGTTGGTGAGACCCCATCTGGAATACTGTGTCCAGTTCTGGAGACCCCATCTCCGCAAGGACATAGACAGGATAGAGGCAGTCCAGAGGAGGGCAACTAAAATGGTGCAGGGTCTGCAAGAGAAGCCGTATGAGGAGAGACTAAAGGAGCTTAATATGTGTACCCTTGAGGAAAGAAGGAGAGGGGGACATGATAGAAACTTTCAAGTACCTCAAGGAATCAACAAAGTCCAAGAGGGTAGCATCTTTCAGAAAAAGAGACTTGCAAGAACAAGGGGACACAATTTAAAAGATAGAAGGAGGGCGGTTCAGGGGCAGCGTGAGAGTATTATTTCACAGAGGGTAGTGGATGCATGGAACAGCCTTCCTGAGGAAGTTGTGGGGTCTAAAACTGTGGGAGAATTCAAGAATGCATGGGACAGACATAAGGCAATTCTTGTGGGGTGCAGGAAGATATAGGCTGTTGGTTAACTAGGATCTACGGCCTATCCTGTAGGTAGGGAAATGGGCAGACTAGATGGGCCTAGCGGTCCTTATCTGCCGTCAAAGTCTATGTTTCTATGTTTCTATGTCGTAGGCCTCATTAAGCCTGGTTTTGAGCCCCCAAGACAGTGCTTTATTTCAGCAACTGCGTGATAATTTTACATATTAGACAATCTTAATTAGGGCCATGGAGGCCTTAGTATAGATCCTCCAGGTAGTCTACCTTACTGTGGGGGATGGCATATATTTCAATAGTTCATACAACAGAGGCTAGGGGGCACCCAGCCCCCCCAGTAGAGCCCCCCCAAAAATAGATAGCTGCTTTTAACCCACAGGATATATTCTGCAAGGAGGGGCCCAACAAGATTGAGTAACAGTACTGCTTCTAAGCCAATGTACAGCAGCTTGCAGGGATGATAACTGTGTCTTGTCTTTTCTCTTCCACATAGCTTAGGTTGGAATCCACTGTCCATTGCCTTGTTCCTAACATCCGCTAACCTATTATTGCAGCCAAAAGGACAAGACTGGAGCTGGCTTCGCAGGCCAAGGCCGGTCCCAGCTCACTGCAGTCTGAGGTTCCCGAAAGAGCCTTCATGGAAACTTTTAAGTGAATAAAGGAACTGGGAGGTACCAATTGGTGGGAGGCTACAGCCAAGCTGGATCTGTCGTTGCAGGTGACTGCTCCCATCATGCAAACACCTTGGGCATGTGATGCAGGGCTTGGCACGAGTGGCGAGACATCAACTGGTGGACAAGAGGTGGTGCCAGATAGGCATCCTGCATGGCAGAGACAGTCATCCGCACAACTCTTGGAAGCAGTAGCCCAGTTTCCTATGGGCAGGAATGAGGGACAAGGGAAAAGGACATTGGTGAAAAAAGCGGCAAGCAAGAGCCAAAAAGGTCAGAGGTCAGCAGCAAATGACGAAACATCTAGGTGGAACTGGAGCAACGCTGAGCAAAACACCCCTGACTCCTGGAGAGCAAGCAGAACCGAGGCTCGGGGGGGCGTGATGGACTTGAACCCACTGGTGAGTCAGGGGTTTAATTACAGAGGGCTTGCTCCACACTTCCGAGGTGGAGGAGCGGACGGAGGTGGAGGAGGACCAAGAGAGAAGTGATGCATCCTCAATAGGAGTACAATCACCTGTGAGGCTGTGGACATGGAGGTCCATTGCAGAAAGAGAGGGTTATGCCCCAGACCTTCTGTTAGAGATTAGTGAAGGGTCACAGGGTGGTTACGTGGAGCCAACAGGTACCAAAACGAACCTATTGCCATATACGGGTGGGATTTTGACTGCCAGCGGCCCCATAGCCCACCATCCCACAGGGACTTTGCAGTAAATGGGGATGGCCCATTTGGATACAGATCCTGGAGCGGGAGCAAACATCTGTGTCTCAGAGACCGGACATGGGGCCCAGCAGTGGGTCCCAACACAAGACCATGACCGGGTACATCCTATGACATTGGGTTCGGCAGACACGGCTGGAATTGGCCCAGGTTGGGCCCAACTGGAAGGGAGTATTCACGCAAACTCGTGGGCATACTTTCCATGGGGACCCCTTTGGGCACAAGACCCCACTCTGGCCAACATACCTCTGGGGATTAGGTGCCCCTGTGGGCCAGAACCCTTGGGGATGGTGGGGAACCCCACACCAGATGGGGCCCAGGATCACAATGCAACAAGAGATGGGACAAGAGGGGTGGCAGGAGTGTCCCCGGAAACATTATTTAGGGCCCCCCTCCAGGACCCCCTGTGGGAACACTATCTCCTGTGGTTACAAGGGTGAGCCCAGGGCACCAGGTAGCAGTGGGACAGGAAACAATATGAGTCTGGACCTGGGGGACAGCACCCCAGCTGGAGCCAGCATACAGGGGGGTGGCAGAGGGGGCCCACCTGCCTTGGCCCCACCGGAAGATCAGGGGAATAACTCTGTGGACAATGGGAAAGGTCCAAGTGGGTCAGCAGGGTCCTCTGGGGCCTTAGGTGCAGCTCAGCCAGGTCACACACCTCTGATTCCCCCCCCACCCCAGTGCCCACCAACAACAAATGGGCATATGCAGGATTGGAGGATCCCTTAGGGGATCATTTAGCAGAAAATGTAAGGGAGAAAATTTGGAAGGGAGAGTATATAGACATGTTTTCTCTGCTACACAAGGAACTCCCAGAAGAGGAGGAGAATGACAAAAAAGGAAAGAAGTGGAGGGTGCGGAGGCTGAAGGTCCCCTTCACTTTTGAGAATTGGACTGTGGCTTTCGACATTTTAATGTCGGTGTACAGAATGAAGTACCTGGATAAATTGCTGCCCTTACTTAAGTACAGGGACACCATTAAGTTTGCTCACTTGTCTTTTGATGGGTTGGCCTGGTTAAAATATGACAAGCAATTTCATCTGAAATTGGTTTGATAACCCAGTTTAAAGTGGGAAAATATGCATCTCAATTTATAGGCCAGGTACAAGACCAGGGGCAGAACTAATTCAGTAACTTGCACTGATAGTGAGCATGTGATCGCCCGACCCAGTAACAGTGACAAAAGAGAGTTCAAAAAATGGGACAAGATGGCTTGCTACAATTATAATAAAGGGAAGTGCTTTCGGAGCCACTGTAAATTCCAACATGTCTGCTGGTCTTGTAGAGGAAGTCACCGGGTTACCAAATGCAAAAAACCCACGTCCGGAACTTCGGGTCCACCCCATTCTGACAAGTCTAAGTCTGGGGCTGGCTAAGCTGGCAAACTGTCCAGTAGATTTACAGACTGTGTTGAATTGGCTTTCCCAGTACCCTGACCAATGAGCACACTTCCTACAGGCTGGTTTTAGCACAGGATTTGAAATCCCTCACAGGGGTCCACGGATTGCTACGACAGCCCACAACCTAAAGTCTGCTATCGCTCTGCCGACAATGTTGGCATGCAAGATCAAAAAAGAAGTACAAGCAGGATGGATAGCAGGCCCTTTTGGGCAGCCTCCTTTCCCGACACTAGGAGTGTTCCCACTTGGACTTGTTCCAAAAAAGAATGAAGGGGAATATCTGCTGATCCACCACCTTTCCTACCCGAAGGGAGGATCGGTGAACGACCACATTGCACCAGAGGATGCGTCAGTGAATTATGTGTCCTTGGATGTGGTGGTCGAGTTGGTGAGGGGCTTAGGCACCGGCACCTTGATGACAAAGAGCGACATAAAGTCAGCATTTCGCCCGTTACTGGTATGTCTGAAGGATTAAGAACTCCTGGGTTTTACGTCCCAAAGGCAATGGTATTATGACATGGCAATGCCCATGGGTTGCTTGATTAGCTATGTGGCTTTTGAGGCATTCTCTACCTTCTTAGAATGGGCCACCAAGGTTTTCATGGGGAACATAGTGATCATTCACTATCTTGATGACTTTTTTTTTTTCAATATAATGTTTATTAAGATTTTTTAACAAATACACCAGACAGGATCATGCCTATCGAACTCAAGCATGTACATACAAAACAAGATACATGATCCCATCCCCTCCCCCCCTTCACCCCAACCCCTTCAGCCCCACACAGTCCTAAAACATGGTAATCCAAAATGAATAATTACCTAACAAGGTGCAACCTAAATGGTATACATCGTATGTAAAGGGGCCCAGATCTTCTTGTATTTGGATTTATTATTATTGAGACTAGATATAGTTTTTTCGGTTCTAAGATTAGCTAACAACTCATTAAGCCATTCAGAATAAGAGACTGTTCCTGTACTTTTCCAATATTTAAGGACCAGTTTTTTAACTGACGTGGAAATCAAAGCAATGTGGTATTTTCAGATATTCACCGGTATCTGTGAATAATCCCCTAAGAGATGAACCTCAGGGGTAAATAGCTCGGTTAAGCCAAGCAATAGGTCTGTACTATCCTTAATACTATTCCAGAGGAGGGCTATTTTGGGGCAATCCCAAAAAATATGAAACAGAGTACCCTCCTTCTGCAGGCACCTTGTACATTGATTAGAGCTTATTATACCCCACTTGGCCAGCTTTTGAGGAGCGTAATTAAGGTTATGCAAAATGTTAAACTGCATGAAACGTAACCTATCTTGTGTAACAAAATGATGACAGTTACTCCACAAGGTAGGCCAGTCTTTGTTCCAATATGGAAAACAATCAGACCAGAACTCTGTATGCCCAAAAGAATCCAGAAAGTGCCAATCATATCATATATTGTACAATTTAGAAATTATTTCAGAGGAATTAACTAAGGGTACTGATCCGAATGAAAAGAAAATTTGGGTGACGTAAGGAGACTTTTTTCAAATTTTTTGATAATAAGAAGGTGTCTAATTGATGACTTATTATTTGCAAGTCCCAAGGATTCTGGTAAGTGTCAGGAACTCTGAATGGTTTTCAGACTTTGGTGGTCAAACTTGGGGTACCACTGGCATTAAAGAAAACAGAGGGTCCTACCACATGCATCTCATTCTCGGGTATTGAGTTGGACTCCATGGCAATGTTTTCACGGTTACATTTAGACAAGGTGAGAAACCTGCAACAATTGCTGGGGGAGGTTATCGGAGCAAAAAAGGTCCCCCTAGTTCAATTGCAGTCCTTGCTAGGCCACCTCAACTTTGCATGCAGGACAGTGAGCCCCGGGCACACATTCCTCAGGAGAGTGGCAGCAGCAATGTCTGGCCCTACAAAACCTTACCACCATATATGGATATCAAGGGGCCTCAAGGCTGACTTGCAGGTGTGGGAAGCCTTTCTAACTGATTAACAGAGTAAGCATGTGGCAAGACAAAGCACACCATCACCATGGGTTGGATATGGTGACTGATGAATCTGGGGGCCTAGGTTTCTGGGCGTATTTTCAAAGGTCCTGGTTTGCAGGAATGTGGCCACAGAATTGGGTGGAGCATTGGTTAACAAAAAACATCATGCTGCTAGAGCTGTACCCAATCATGGTAGCAGTCCAGGTGTGGGCACAATGGCTAAAGAACCAGGCAGTGCTGTTCTTTTTGGGCATCAAGGCAGTGGTGGATATCATCAACTCACAATCTTCCAAGTTGGAGGATGTGATGAGGGTACTATGAGTGTTTGTGTTATGCTGTCTAACTTGGAACGTCACATTCCGGGTAAAACATGAGCTTGGGAAGGATAATGTGATCGCTGATGCCTTGTCTCGGTTGCAGTTCGAATGCTTCAGACAGCTGGCGACACATGCGGAAGCAGCCCCAACACTGATCCCGGACACACTTTGGCAACTTGGGAGTCAGGAAAGCTTCGATGGGTTCAACTTGCTGGTGCCCCATCGACCTGGAAGAAATACTCAGGTAGTTTTGCAGCATTTGCCTGTTTTTCTGGACAGCAAGTAAGTGAGACCCCACTCAAAACACAACATCGGATACAAGAGTACGTGCTCCACCTTATTCAGTTGCTTCGGGCCCCATCTGCCATCTGAGCACACTTATCCAGGATAGCTTTCATTTGGCAGGCACTGGGCCACCCTAACCCAACCAGCAGCTTCACAACCCGCAAGATGCTGGAGGGGTGGACAAAATCTATGGGGAAGAAGCCTGACCCCAGGAAGCCAATAGGCCTGGGTGACCTGGCCAACATACTGACAGCATTAGGTGCAGTATGTAGCTCGCAGTACGAGGCCCAGTTATTCAGGTCCTTGTTTACATGTGCATTTTATGGCGCATTCAGGGTTTCAGAGCTGGTGTCGGACTCTAAATCTGCTGTGGAGGGTTCTAACATCCATCTAGAGGATGTCTCCTGGATGCCCAATAGTCTCTCTATTGCTCCAAGGTTCAAAAACAAACCAAATGGGTTCCCCAGCAATGATCACATTGCATCACTCAAGCGCCAGCGAGTCCTAACCATACATCTGTTTGCAGGCATTCTTGGTGGATAGACCCATGGGGGGCCATTTGTTTGGGCACAGGGGTGGATCCTCAGTGATCAGACACCAATTTGCAGCAATCTTGCGGTTCATGGGTAAGGACTCCAAGGTTTTCGGCACCCACTCATTTCGAATCGGGGCAGCCATAGAAGCCTCAATATTGGGCCTGGGGGAGGCACAGATCAAGAAGATCAGTAGGTGGTCTTCAGTGGCCTTTCAGGGATATATCAGGCCTCAACAGGGCTCAAAGGCAGTTCAAGACTAGTAGAAGTCATGCTGGCAAGGAACAGTTAAGATGAAGGATAATGACTCTTTTTTGTTTACTTTATAGCAGAGTAAGGGATACCAATGAAAACGTGGGTCATCGGCCATTCCTACATCTGGGAGGCACACAGTCGAGCATCGGTCCACCTGTATGGAATACAGCAGGGGGTCCCGAAAGAACATGCAAGGCTTCATTGGGCTGGAAAAGGGGGGATGCATTGGGGACAGTTAATGGACATGGTGATAAGACTGGGGTTGGACAAAAAAACACCCCTGGCGCTGATGGTGCACTTAGGGGGAAATGATTTAGTAGGGCTAGGGGCCCCAAAACTCTGCAGAGAAATCAAGTGGGTCTTGGCCCAGCTTCAGGCCCTGCTCCCAACAACCAGGCTGGCCTGGTCTTGGATCATCTCTTGACAACAGTGGAGAGGTGCCCTCAGCATCAAGGGCATTGAGAAAGCTAGGAGGGAGGTTAATCAGGAGGTATCCAGGTTTGCCTCTCTCCATGGAATTGCCATTTTGTGTCACTTCCTAATACCCAGGACATGTGATGCTATGTATAGCGGAGATGGGGTACATCTGTCGGGGATAGGGAACAACATCTTCAATGCCACAATTCAGGAATTTTGTGAGATAGCAGTAAGGCAGGGGAGGTCTCTGGGGCATTGGGGGAAACTGTGCTATGCACATTGGAGTGGTGTAAATTCAGGATGGATAGATAAATTAAACATTCATGGTATTGGGTGACCTGGGCCCCTGGTGGCATGACCTTGGGCAGGTACACTACCAGGAAAAAGGGGCACCCAAGAACATGGTGGGCATCGTAGGGGTTCATAGCTGGAGGACAGGGAAGGAGGCCCCGGTTGGGCACCAGCCCTGCTCAACTGTCATGATACCCCAAGATGTAATTGAGATGGGGGGAACTGTCTGAGGGAGAGGCATGGCCCTGTGTGGGTTTGCACAACTTGAGGGCCAGAGTTACCCCATGTGAAGCACCATACCACCTGAATTCGCTGCACCAGGGTCTTTTGCATGGAAAAATGTGTACAAGGTTAAGAATTGTATATAGAGTTTTATTTGCTGTAAATAAAATGTTTGCTGTTTAGTAAAGCTGTGGCCTTTTATGCCAAAAAATTGAAACCTGGTGTGTGTGCAGTTATTGTGGGTCTGATTGGGCAATGCCCCCACCCGGCCTCTCACCAGGGTGTACCTTTACACACAGCCCACAAACTGGAGGTGTGTAAGCCATGTAGCTGGGTCACCATGCCCTTGGTGAACGGTGGCCCAGAATGGCTACAAAAAAGTAGGCCAATCGGCATGGGCCCCCCGCAACTAGAGGGGGCGTGGTCTAAGCTTCTGGGTGAGAGTTATCAGGGGGGTTCTTAAGGGCAGTGCAGAGAAGGATTTTCCCTTCTCTGAACCTGCCCTTGACCTTGGACATCCCACCTACCCACTCATTTTCTGTTTTAATTGGCCGCAGCATTTGTTGTGGATGACAAGTTGATTAGCCCTCATGGGCCAGCAATTTGAAGTCACAGCAAGTTTTCATGGAGGGGACGTAAATTCAGGGTGGATAGGTAAATTAAGTGTTTATGGTATTGGGTGATCCAGGCCGCTGGTGGCGCGACCCTGGGCAGGTACGCTACTGGGAAAAAGGGGCACCCAAGAACACGGTGGGCATCACAGGGGTTCATGACTGGAGGACTGGGAAGGTGGCCCTGGGTGAGCATCAGCCCAGAGCAACTGTCATGATACCCCAAGATGCAATTGAGTGGGGGGGGGACTGTCCAAGGGAGAAGTATGGCCCTGGGCGGGTTTGCACGACTAGAGGGCCAGAGTTCCCCTATTTGAAGCACCATACCACCTGAATTCGCTGCCCCAGGGGTCTTTTGCATGGAAAAACGTATACAAGGTTAAGAATTGTATATAGAGTTTTATTTGCTGTAAATAAACAAAATATTTGTTGTTTAGTAAAACTGTGGCCTTTTATGCCAAAAAATGTAAACCTGTGTGTGTGTGTGTGTGTGTGTGTGTGTGTGTAGTTATTGTGGGTCTGATTGGGCAATGTCACATTCAAGCCATCTCCTAGCTAAAATGAAGTTGAGTCCCTGTTACAGCATACTATACTGTAGGTACTGTTTGGTCAGCTTGACAGCTACAGTACACATGGCATCAAAGTTCACGGTTGTGTCAGGTGATTCTGTACTACCAACAGAAACTAATGTTCAGCAAGACAGATACTGATGTGCTAGATGAATTATCTATGACTAAGAAAGTTAACTCTGGTCCATGCTTCCTAGTGTAGTTATTTGACCCCCATGATTCGGTGACAAGCCGGCGAAGGACAGAGAGCCGGGTGGGACACTTGACTTCATCCACTGCATTGATGCCAGGGCTTGTGTTCATTGGGTTTGGGAGCTTCTGTAGAATTATCCTACACTCCAACACAACCATCTCCCTGATTGTGGATTAAAGGGGGGTAGACAAAGAGCCCAGAGACACTCCCTATTATCTGCTGACACCTGTCAGAACTAGCCAGTTTCATAGTGCAGAGGATGTGTGTCATTTTGATTGTTTTCACGGGCAGCTGCTCCTTAGCTGCGCTGTTATGCTGTCACATTTGGTTTCTCGATGCACATACTGTATATTCAGGTTCAAATAAAACAAACTTTGGACAAAACAGACTAGGAGTCATAGACACTACGTCGTCATAAAGTTAATGTCTATTTTTCTGGTCGCGCTCAATTTGGCAGGTCGTGGTTGTTCACCATAATGTTTCAGTCAAGGCAATGACATTCTACAGAATATTCAAACGTTGACGAAAACTGTCTCACTACTTTAACTGATGAATGTAAAAATCTAATTTAATGGATTTTTCATATATACAGTCCCCTTTATATGTTGGCTCGTGCTTACACACCAGCCAACATCTTGCGGTAGTAGCAGATTTGGAGGTGCGGTCACTGTTGGGCGAATGCAGGGCGTGCATCAGTAGGTGCGTCGCTCATTCCCCAATCGGGCAGCATGGAGGCACCACATCAGCAGTTTGGAATGTGGCCACCAGATCTAACAAAAGGTCCACTGCAATGAGAGTGAAGCTCTCATGCAGCTCGACCACAACACGCCTCCCGACGTGCACGTGACACTGCCGCGGCCTCCTGTCAGAATGCTGATGGGGATCTCACTCTCCGTCAGCATAATTACCCCCCTCCCATTTAAAATGTATGCCAAGAGGGTTCCCAATCCTCCTCAGCATCATGTGCCCCCCAAATAGCTTTTTCTTTACTGACGGGTGTGGCCCAATCCCCATCGGCATAATGTATCCCCCCCTGCTTTTGTTGCGTGCTGAGGGGGGGTGCCCAATCCCCCTTGGCTCATGTCCCCCCCTTCTGAATGTGCTGACGGGGGTGCCCAATTCCCCATCTGCTACAGCATCCCCCCTGAAAAAAACACTTAGTTGGCACACTGGGAAACCCCCCCAGCGTGCCAAATACCCTGTTAAAAAAAAAAAAAAAAGTCCCGCAATATTTGTTTTTTAAACCTGTAACAAAGAAAACTGTCCCTCTCAGTCTCTCTGCCCTTTCCCAAAACCCACATCCACCCTCTATGCAACCAGCCTCCCTACACCCCCCCCCCTTACCCCATACTTACCTCCGGAGTCCGACGCGACAATCTTCGATGGACCGGGAACACATCTGCACTCTTAAAAGCTGACCGCAAACTAAAGAAATGCTGGTAAGCTGTATAATGGCATAAATAGGGTTTTTTCAACTTTGGTTCATATCTCAGGCATTTTTAAGAATTTTGACACCAAATTTTCAACACTGGGTTATTGGGACCCCTCCTAATGAATTCTATCACTGTCATGGTGTTATTCAGTCCCGAAAGGTGATTTTGTAGTCACTGCATGGAATCACCATTCATGACCAATTAATGAAGTGACAGTGCCACTGTTCATGAGGGGGGCTCTCATAAAGCCTATGTTGCAAATTTGGTGAAAAAAATCCAAAAAATGGCTGATTTACGAGCGTGTGTTGCACAGTTTCCACGCAAGCATGTAACTTCGTGAATTTGTAATATTTTCACTCCAGATTTTCAAAATCGGCATTTTTCCACACCTTCTTATGAACAGTACAGCTATCATTTTACATATCCTGGCCAAAATGTGTTTTTGCACGTTCAGCACAGAATAGAGCGGTCGCTGCACAAAACCAGTTTTTGGGACAGTTTTAGGAAATGACAGTGACACTGGTCATGAGCAGAAGTCCTAAAATGTCTATGTTGAAACTTTGGTAACAAAATTCCATAAAATAACTGTGTTACAAGCTAGGTTGGCAGTTTCCACACACCATTGTAACTTCGCAAATTTGCAGTATTTTCATGCCAGATTTTCAACACTGGCATTTTTTCACACCTCCTTATGAACAGTACAGCTGTCACTTTTCACATCTTGCCCTAAATGTGTGTTCACACCTGTGGTGCACAATGGCATGGTCACTGTGCAAAATCAACGTTTTGAACACATTAATGGAATCACAGTCCCACTGTTCATGAAGGGAGGTCCCAAAATGCCTATGCTAAAGATGTGGTTAAAAAAAATCCCCAAAATAATTGGGTTACGGATGTGTGTTGCACAGTTTCTACGTATGCTCATAACTTCACTAATTTTCATATTTTCACTCCAGATTTTCAACGTTGCCATTTTTTTACAACTCCTCATGGACAATACAGTTGTCATTTTCCACATACTGCCCAACTCGTGTTTTCATCCCTGTGTCACCAAATGGCATAGCCAATGTGCAAAAGCACTTTTCAGCTAACAAACTTATAGTGCCACTTTTCATGAGGTGGGCTCACAAAAAGCCCATGCTGAAAATTTGGAGTGAAAATACCAACACACACCTATGGTGTTAGGGTTTCCAATTGTAGTACCCCACCCTGTAGAGACTGACAGGTGTCAGGGGTGTGACTTGGGATCATCGGCTGTAATGCTCATGCCATTCCACCCCCTCCCTGCAGCCAGTGACAGGCATTGTGGTGTGCCTTGCACTGTTTGGCCACAAAGTTCACCCCATTCTCCTATACTGCACCCACTTCAGTGTATTTCCTTATGGAATGGGGTACGTTTAATGCCTAAAGACCCCAAAGCACACCATGACACTTGTCAGTGTCTGGGGGGGAAGGGGAAATTGTTTAACCAGGAAAGGCACACTAAGCTGGAGCTTGTTTCCAGGTGTGACCTGGGAGCACAAGGAAGTTAAGTGACTTGCTCAGGGTCACACAGTATGCAAGTGGAAGCTGTGGGATTCAAACCCAGGTCTGGTCTGCTGGATCTCACCAGATTTGCAGCTCAGAGCCTTAGACCACTGCACTATACTGCCTCCAGGGTAGGGTGAGGCGAAATGGCATGAGCATTATAGCTGATGACCCAAAGGCACACCCCAATGCCTGTCAGTCTCTACAGGGTTGGGTTGGCATCATTTTAATACTTCACTGCCATTCCTATTATGCAACTCTAACTCCAGCACTACCAATGCCAATGCCAGTGTGACTACATTCGGCACTGACAAATGCTTGTTATTCATGCATCTTTTTAAAGTACAGTAGGTTTGTCACTCATTAACCACTTACAAAAGGAAAGGAGGTCATGATCATTCAGGTAGAAAGTATTTGCCTGTCTTGTGCATGTTAACACTGTCCCTGCATAACCTCTATTTATTTGAGTTTGTCTCTGTTAGGCGACTTCTGTTAGAGCTTGCAATGCTGCAAGACTATTATGCTGACAGTAAGGCACCTCAGCTACACAAGTAGTTGAAGTCAGTATTAGTATACCAGTTTGTTTTCATCAAAAAGACAAACTAGATTTACTGTACTGTACTATAATAACTGGTGACCCCCGTTATCAACCTGTTTTTGAGTAGTGTAAAAAGTCATATCAACCAACCTGCAGGTTGATAATATGACTTTTACAGACTCATGTTGAGAAGTCTGCAATGGTCCAGACAAATTAAATAGACTAAGGCATCAAAAGATGGTTTGCCAACCACAGATTCTCACTCACAGCATAACCTCCACTTTAACAGAAACATACAGAGCCAAGTAACACAACGTAATCATTTTGTTATTCAGAAATTTAGTATTTACCAACTGGAAATCTCTCCACTAAAAGCGTACTTTCCCGACTACCCTTATTGTTTCCACAGGCAGCATGAACTTTCACCTCGGTTCCCTTCCACAGCGACTGTAATGATCCTGACCCATCGAGATGATGAAAAAAACACAGACTGAAGCTAAAGGACTTGGACAAACAATATAAATAACTAGAAACATTTTTTTTTTTAAGTTTTATTTTTTTTTTTACTTCATTGCTAAGATTGTGATTTACTTGACCCATCAACTTTACCCGACTCGAACCCACGACCATAACGCAATATAGTCTTTTTGCACCAGTTATTATAACAAATAAAACATATGTAGGGGGTTGACATTCAGTTTTTTTACACACCCTTGGTGTGTAATCATAGTGAAACCTCTCAAGCTTTGCTCTGGAGGTTTCTCTGTTATCACACACCTTGGGTGTGTAAAAAAACTGCATATGAACCTCCTACATATGCATTATTCTATATGTACTAGAATATGTGACTGACCGAGCAATCCAGGAGGAGAATGTATTTATTTATTCATAAAAAACATTTCACCTGGAGAGCACACTGAGCAGAAGGCTAATTTCCAGGTGTGAACTGAATACTGCACATCACTGCAAGACATTTTTTTTGTTATCCATATCTGTGATCAAAGTCTCGTCCCAACCTTGTATGTATGCACTTGATCTAGTTATTTAAGACTGAGCGAATGTGACAAATGTACCAAAATATGGGAGCCACATGTTATCGAGTGCTGGCATTAATAAACAGCTTATTTAGCCATACTTAATTGCAGTGCACATTAATTTGTTATATGTTTGAAAATAACAAACAGTGGTATTAAAAAACAACTTCATGAGACTTCATGTGACTAAGATAGTGACCTACAACTACTAAGATAACTAATACATTAAACACGGACAATTGTTTCCTCCTTAGTGACTGGAAAGTCATCTTCTTCACCCTGCATATTAGGGATACACAAATTATGCAATATGACTGATTGGACATTGTGCAGAGTGTGGAACCTGGTGATTACAGGTTAAAAACTCATACAATACTGTATAGCACATTAATTAACTTTCCAGGGCCACAAGACATGCGGCTGTGGAAATGAATACTGTATACTGTAAACATGACACCACTAGAAATGACATGATGAATGGTACTGTACTGCAGCTTAACTACAGTACTGTACACTAGGTAGTTACGGTGATGAAAACATTTGCAAACCATGTAGAACCTTGCAAAGAACTATGGTATATACTCATTGTCACAGCAAGCAAGACTAGCTCCAAAATGTTCTCACTCCAAACTTGTTGTTAAATCTACTATAGAAATAGTAGGCTTACACTGTACACTTGGCTTACCATGTGAATACAGTATGATGGCTGGGTCTCTTTCCTGAAGACATACCACCACATCAATTTTTTCACTGGTACTATAACTTGTCAATATATACCGTATCTATAGAGTATATCTGAAACAAAACTGAGTTTAAATAAACGTTATACTGTATTTACAATTTTCAAAAAAAAGAGTACACCACCACTTATTGTACTGTACACGGAACAAACTGACACCATCTGAATGTGATCTTGCTTTATTTCATAAAACAAAAGCTACCACTCTGCTGACAGTGTTCCTTTAATTACTTTTATCACTGATGGTGATGCGCAGTGTAAAGGTCCTTACCTCTGACATCAGTTAGCATGGTATTTTGGGGAGGAAAGTGAAACAGACTTGCTGACGAGTGACATCCTTTTGCACTGCAGATGCTAGCCCCAACTTTGAATTAACACCCTATGTATACGTACAGTATTTGTCAAGAGTAGAGTGAAGAAACATCTCCAACCATGAAAATTACTGATGATTACTGTATTGTACATACTGTCTACACTATGCTTTTACAGTGCAAAAATGAAAGAAAAGCCTGCAAGAGAAAATTATGATGCTGTATTTTTTCTGAATAACCAACTTGTGCTACTGTATAAATATAACGCTAATCAATGTGCTTTTGTGGACACTCCCCCCCCCCCACAAAGCATATTCTGGGGGACCATTATTCTAGGGTTAAGTGACTGTCTGTGGGCTACACAGTGATGGAGGAAGAGAGAGAGCTGTTCTGTTGGGCTAAGTCTTCTAGTTAGCTCTGAATGGGAAGATCTGCTAGACTTCCGTACCTTACAGTAGCTCTCAATAGACTCATTTTTGAGGAGTTCCAAGAGGGCTTAGTCTCTGAGCTACAGTAGCAATGATAGGATTCACTGCCCAGGCTTAATTTGCACTCAGTGCTTTTAAACATTAATTTACCAATATTAATGTGTGGCCTCAGTCACTAATCCATTTTGTACTTTGGTATTCCTTTTTTAGCTCATTAAAGCAGACATTTAGAAGATAGAAGAAAGTAAGGGAAAAAGTCCTGGCATTTGTACAGTACTAATAAGCTGTATCATGTGATTACATGAGAGCATGTTCTGTTTTCTTTTTAAAGCAACTTAGTATGGTGTACAGTATATGAATTTTATTCTTATTCTGTTCTTGCTCTCTGAAACAACTCAGTACTGTAGGTGAAGGGATTTATCCGCAGGTGATCATGCTATTCTGCAGTGTGACATGGGCACTCTGCTGTGCCACTCTGCTGGCCCCACCACTATGCTGTGATCCTCTGCGGAGAATTGTTGTCGCATGATCCCTCACATCATCCCGGAGCTATTCAATTGAAAAAAAGAAATTTAAACTCTGACCCAAATATTCCGAGAAACCTTTCTCCCACTTCCATTTACTTGCCTTCACTCTAAATGAAAAAAAAAGGAAAAAACAACATCTTTCTTAATAATCGGCAGCAAAAAGCTAACAATAATCTAAAAAAACTTCACCCCACCCTCTGTACAGTCACTCCGATTTCCCAAGGGATGGGACTGATAACTGATACTGTACATTGAAAAGACAGTTGATAGAATTGATAGGAATCAGAGTTTGTCATGGAAAAGGAATGTTTTCAACTGTAGCTCTAAAATCATTTTGTTAAAAATGGTTGCCTGCTTTTATTAAAACAAGCTGAGACCTGCCAACCAGGAAGAAATGCCTCTGCCCCTGAACTAAATGAAATTCCTGCCCCATCACACAAGTAAACATACTGTACAGTACCAGTGTGAGAGTAAGGGGGGTGGGCAGGGATAGAAGGCTGAACTTTTAGATGATTTTGTCTCCCCATCATTTTTCTGTGTAATGTGTAGAAGCATATGGCTAATCTGTAGAATCTTGGGAATGGAATTTTTTTCTATCTTTCATTTTCTGGAAGAAGCCATTGTAAATGTTGAATATCTAAAGGAAATGTTCTTTCACTTCTTTATGCAGTGCTCTCACTTTTTTTTGCACTGTTTATTTGGTGATAGAATGACGCCCAGAACCTGTATTTTGGCTTTTTCCATTTTCTTGTTTACCTAATTCTCATTTAAACTTCTAATAAATTTGAGAATGTTATTTGAAATGCTTGGAATATGGCAATGTGTGGTCTTGTTTTTTTCAAATAAATTATATACTCATGACTGCCCAGCCTGAGATGCAGTATTTCATTTTCAGTGGGTTCTTGCCATTGCCTGTTTTTATGTGTATATGGGAGGACTGCTACACTTCAGTGTTTAATTGACTTTCTGTGGGTTACACAGTGAAGGAGGGCTGGATGGAGAGAGTGGTTCTGGCGGTTTCAGTATCCTGGTTAGCTCTGAATGGGAAGATCTGCCAGACTACCATAGCATTGAATAGGCTAAATTTCCAGGTGAGTTCTGACTTTGAGTTAACAACTATGGTATTCACTCGCCATGCTAACTTTGTACTCAGTGCTTTTAAAAACACTTTACCCATGTTTACGTCTGCAGAGATGTACAGTACCATCTCATTTTCACTGAGATCTTGCTACTACCCATTTCTGCAGCTACCATAGTTTGGATTAGAGAACACAGACATTAAGTGCCTTGCTTAAGGTCACACAGAGTTTGACTCTAGCTGGGTTTGAACCTATGGGCTACTGATTCCCAAACCAGTGATCTGACAGTACAGTACTTCACTGCCTTCACAAACTGAATGAAGTCTAGCCCAGTGGCTTTGGTGATATTGTCTTTATGAGACTCAGATATTGGTCAGAAGCCTGACCGGAAGGCCTGATCTTGAAGAATCTGGTGAATTGTGTGTAGATAGTGCTCTCTGACTTCTGTGTGTGTGTTTGGAGGGGGCAGCATTGTCTGTTTGCTGTTTCAGTGCCTCCAGTGGTTTAAACTAGGGGCAGTGTTGTCCCTGTCAGTGACTGGGTGGTGCTTCAGGCCTCCGTCAGGGCAGCATAGCAGAGTTGTGGGCAGGCTTTTCTTGCAGAAAGAAAAACATAGTCTTGCTAAGGCCCTGCTTCATGAAAAAGGGCAGAGTAAATGTTCAAATCCTGCAGGAAAGGTGATTTCATGCAGGGACTGTGAAACATAGACCATAGAAACATAGAAGTTGATGGCAGATAAGGACCGCTAGGCCCATCCAGTCTGCCCATTTCTTTTTTTTTTTTTTTTTTTATAATTTAAAGTTTATTCATATATTTTCCATCATAAGAGGTAGCATACAGAGAAAGCTGAAAGTCTCATTGATTCATAGTGAAAAGATGCAGCCCCCCCCCACCTCCTCTTACTGCAGTAACCCATCTCGGTACCCATAGATGCCAAACCACTAATTAGAAAACCATATAGAAGCAGCAACCCTAGTATAGGTTTAGATTGGAACCAGAGAAATTAGTGAGTGAAGGGGATCCCAAATTCTAGTATAAACTGCCAGTCTATTATGTAGACTGCCTATTGCTTTTTCCATGCGAAAGTTGGATAATACTTCTCTTACCCATTCCTGGAAGAAAGGAGAGGACCTGTCTTTCCAATGACGGAGAATTATTTTCTTAGCTGACAAAGTGACCATGGATATGTGAAATTTACGCACCTTGACTCTAACAGAGGACAGGTCCCCTAACACACATACCTCAGGGATAAAATATTCTTGGAGGCCCAACAAGGGGTCTAAGGAGGTTTGGATTGAAACCCATAAAGTGGAAATTCTTGGACAAGACCAAAGCATGTGAAAAAGTGTACACTCATCCTACAAACATTTGTTGCACTTGTTTGAGTCTAAGTAGCCCCACTTGTGAAGTTTAGCCGGTAGTAATATAGGTTGTGCAATACATGATATTGCATGAGACGCAGTCTATCTTGAGAAATAAATTTATGACATGACTTCCAGAGAGAATGCCAATCCAACTGAAGGTGGGGGAGAAAGTTGCTCCAAAATCTTGATGGCCCAAATGGACCCTCAAATTTTTTATGAAATAAAACCTGATATAGTTTAGAGATTACACCAGAAGATCCAGAAAGTGGGGATACCTTGGGTATCAGAGAGGAGATATTCTGAGAAGGAGGAGTACTACCCAGGGTAAGTGTTTCAATTGCAGGACTTTGAAATAAGAAGAGGCCAGGATGAGAAATTTCCTAACCATCTCCTCCACTGATAACCAATGCCCTCCACCATCAGTAAAAGTCAAGAGTTTCCCCTCTCCCAATTGAGGCAACCAAAGGCGAGAGATTCGACTCTTGTTAATAGTAAATGATGGAGAGTTCCAGATAGACTGGGCCAGGTCCAAATGGGGGAAGTACTGCAAAAAGGAACATACTGTATCTGTGAGTAGACCTTTAAGGAGGTCCTTATTGTGGAACACTCTACGGCCATACTTACTTGGGATAACCTAAGGAAAAATAACGCGAGAGGGACCAGATTTTTGTCACTGATCACATCCAATTCTATTTTGAGCCAGATAGGTTGCATTTCTTCTGGGCCAGGAGATACCCACCGCAAACATTTTGCAAGGTGACTAGCCCAGTGATATATAGCCAGATGGGGGATTCGAAGCCCCCCCCTCCAGCTTTGGGGCTGCCAGCTTATGATAAGCCAAATGGGGATACCTGTCGGCCCAGAAGAATCCAGTGAAAACACCATGTACCTTTTTGAACCAGAGTAAAGGAATAAAAGCGTTGAGAAGGGACAACGGGTAGAAAATCCTAGGAAATATATTCATTTTAATTATGTTAATTCGGCCCCACAGAGAGATAGGGAGTTTAGACCACCTCTCAAGGTCATGTGTAATCCTCTGCAATAAGTAATCCAAATTTTCCTTAAACTATGCTAGGGGGTTACATGAAAGTTTGATACCCAGATACTTGAAAGACCTGGGTGTCCAACATAGCCCAAGGGGACTAATGTTAGTCTTGAAAACTTTGTGATTTAATAGGAAAAATAGGGACTTACTGGCATTCAATTTATAGTTGGACAGAGCACTAAACCTTGCTACTTCCCTTAGTAAGGCCGGGACAGAGGATACCGGATGGGACAGATGTATTAACAGATCATCAGCATATGCAGTGACTTTGACTTCATGCCGCCCAATTCTCACCCCTTGTATAGAATCATTATTGAGAATATTTTGAATAAGAGGTCCCAGATATAAGTTAAATAATAAAGGGGAGAGGGGGCACCCCTGTCTAGTACCCGAGTGAAGCGAGAAAGAATGGGAAAAGGCCCCATTCGCAGAAATTCTTGCCGAGGGAATTTTATAAAGGGCAGCAATCCAGGAGATAAACAGAGAGGGGAAGTGGAAGGCCTCCAAAGTGTGGAACAAAAAGTTCCAGTTCATATGGTCAAATGCCTTCTCAGCATCCAGGGAGACCAAGCCTGCTGGGAACTCTGCATCCCTGGTAGCCCAGAAGACATGCGGCAAGGTGCGTAAATGATCGGAAGATGAGCACCCTTTCATAAATCCAACCTGGTTTGTACCTATTAACCCAGGAAGAACCAGTGCCAACCTATTACCCAGTATTTTAGAGAGAATCTTAATATCCTGGTTTAAAAGCGAGATAGGTCTGTAACTTTGAACCTGTTCGAGGTCTTTATCAGGTTTGAGAAGCAGGACAATCAGAGCCTCATAGAGATAAGGATCTGTCTCCACCCTAGATAGGATTTGCTGAAATAAGCGACCAAGTATTGGTAAGAGAAGGTCTCAAAAGACCTTGTAAAATAAAGCAGAAGATCCATCTGGACCAGGGACCTTGTCGGCAGGCAACTCACTAATAACCTTAGCAATTTCCTCCTGCGAAATAGGGACAACCAGAGTATCACCACATCGGTCAGGGAGAAGGGGCCAGTGGGAGTCCCTCAGATAATCCTGTATGTCTTCAAGGCAGAGGGGATGCTCCATGTCTCTATACAGTTTAGAATAATAAGCAGCAAATTCTTGAGCTATCTCAGTAGGAGACACCTTAAGAGATCCATCTGCCACTGACCTGATGGGTGGGATAAATCTCATTGATTCCTGTTGTTTAATACGCAATGCCAGTAAACGTCCTGCTTTCTCCCCCTGATCGGTGTAGTTACCTCTGGTACGAATTATGGCTAGTTCTGCTCTCTCTTGGAGAAACCCCAAGTATTTATCCTTCAATTTCAGGAGTTTCCGAGTATCCTCATCTAGGGGATTGGCCAGAAGATTAACTTCCAGAGATCTGATTTGGGTTAATAAGGATTTAAGCTCTTTCTCACGCTCTCTTTTCCTACCATCTGCCATGCTAATCAGTATCCCTCTCATGAAAGCTTTGAAGGCCCCCCACAAGATATCATGTTTTGCACCATCTAAAGGGTTTACTGAAAAAAAGATTTCTATTTTTTCCCTAATAAGTTTGCAATATTTAACGTCTTTAAGGAGCTGATCATTGAGCTTCCATCTAGTTTCCCTATTAAATGAATTGTGCAGTACCAAATTGCATACCACTAGTGAGTGGTCAGAGATTGGGCCGGGTTGAATCGAGGAGGTCTTCACCCTGGGCAGGAGACACTGAGAAATAAGTAAATAGTCAATGCAGGACTGTGAGCCATGTGCCATAGACCTAAAGATAAACTCCCTAGAATCAGGGTGTAAAACATGCCAGACATCGAAGAGCCCACATTGGTCTAATAAATCCCTAAATGCCTTTTGCCCATGGGTAGCCCCACCCAGGCCACTGCCCAGTCTGTCTAAGTGAGGATGAAGTACTTGATTGAAATCTCCCCCAAAATAATTTTAATGGGAAGCATTGGGAGAATAATAGATATAAGCCTCATGAAAAATCCAGGGTAATCCAGATTAGGGCCATAAACACAGCCCAATAATATTGGGACAGACAAGAGGGTACCTTTAACCAGGATGAACCTACCCGTATCTTTAATCACTTGTGTGGAAGAGAATGGAATACTCCTGTTAATCAAGAGCATGACCCCACAACTATTCGTGGTGCACTGGGCTCTATAAATCGATCCCACTTGTTGCCTCCTTAATTGCAAAGCTTCCGCTTCTAATAAATGGGTTTCTTGCAAAAAGGTTATCTGTGAACTGAACAGACTTAAATGTTTGAGAACCTGATATTGCTTGTGTTGTTTTCTGATCCCCTTAACATTCCAAGACACGAATGTTAACTCATTAACCATCTAGAAGAGATAATCGAGGTGAAATAATTACACTCAGTACATGAGATGTATATTCCCTTTACATGTATCTCCAGGGTTACTGCAGTAAGACCCACCCTCTTCCCTAGCCCCTCCAGAAATAGATACCACTCATCCCTTCTATCCCCCCACCCTCCAACCTTACTCCAAACCCCACCCACACTCCACCTACCAAACTGTCACAAGCAACATTCAGCACAGTACTGGTTCTAATCCCTCTACTCCCGCCCCCGATAATGAACCCAGATATTTAGCGCTGTTGCACTCAAATTGCACTTTATAGAAACCAAACACTGCAAGTTATACCCCCAACGAAGGAAAATGGTCCTGGACCTTCACCTCAGTCTAGCCAGAGCATGGACATAAGAGAGATTGTCATGGGGGACTATGGTAAAACCATTTCATCACCCAGATATACGTAATAACCCGAATTGAAACCAGAAACGCAGGGTGAGCCATCAGAAGCCAGAACCGGATCAGAAACTCCTGAAGGGAAAAATACCCTAGCTAGAATTAAGAGCGAGAATTGAGATGGGAAAAGCTGGGATCGCTCCACCAGAGGGGAAGGCATAAAAGCTGCCTCTACCCACTAAAAGCCAGTATCCAATGGACAGGTCATCCCTGGAAAATTGAGAGTGCTACGCCCCAGCTAAATAGTGAAACACTGCTAATTCCTCCTCGAGAAGAGTTTCCTCGCAAGTCCCCAAAGGTTGGAACGCCCTCTAGTGGCCAATTCCCTGACCCAACTAAATGAAAAGCTGAAATGGAGAAAGCCCAGGACCATCCCAGTACCAATGCAAAATGAAAAAATGAGAAACTAGCCCACAACCGATCGAACTGGGCCCTTTCAACCCCCAACAAAAGTAGCCGCCAAGACTTGGCTCACAACCTCCCCCCCAAGAAGGCCCCAAATCCGAGTGTCCACTGCTTCAGACCAGCATGGGCCTATTATGAGAGAGAAAGAAAAGAAAAGTCGGGGCGGTCTGCGATGATCCCCCCCAGTCCACTGTGGTAGATGCAATTTCCCAAGTCTTCACATTTAAAAATTTTCTAAAGGAAAAACAAAAGTTCGAACTCTGGACTCCGTACAGTACTCCATACTGCACCACAACCATTCAAGAGTCCTTAAAGAGATCAGGCAGCATGGATTTAAGGCTCCTCAAAGCTTCTTCAGGGTCTTCGTAGCTTTTTCAGGATCCATTAGTTGAAATCTGTAGTCTGGCCGGGTAACTCATCCTAAACTTCAAACCTGCAGCAATTAGCTTAGAAACAATAGGGTGGAACGCCTTGCATTTCAAGCGGACTGAGGCGGGTAGATCTTGTGAGATTCTCAGCTTTATATATTCCCAGCGAACCTCTTGCAAAGTACGCACTTTTTGTAGGAAATGCTGTCTCTCCAAGTAATTCAGGAACCAGAACACAATAGGGTGGGGGGGTCCTTAGGGGATGGTTTAGGCCGTAAAGCCCTGTGGGCAAGCTCTATAATGTAGCTGGAGCCGAATGGAGATGGGCCTGCCACCCGCTCAACCAACTTCTGAAATAATGCCACAACATTTTGGCCTTCTTCTCCCCCCTCCGGTAAACCGAGAACCACTACGTTATTTCTTCGGCTCCAACCCTCTAGGTCCTCGAGCTTAGCTTCAAAACGAGACAATTTCTGGCGCATCGAAACCAGTTCAGGGTCGAGACTATGAATTCTTTTCTCAATAGAAGCAATTTGGGCTACATTATCAGACACAGACAGCGAGAGTTCATCTAATTTTCTGGATAGCGATTTCAAATCCATTGCCATATCCTTCATTTCCTCTCAAGGGTTTAAACTCCTCAAGAAATCTGGAAAGCATTAAAGGCTCCTGATCACCACTTTGGCTTGGAGGATCAGGCCCAGAACCACCCGAAGCCCTGGATTTCTTAGGGGCCTTCTCGGGAGTTGCTGGTGGGGTATGCTTCTGTGGAGCTTTCTTCATGTAAGCCTCTATCCACTCGAGATATAACCAGACCAGAGTGCGACAGCTATTATACAGCGTTGGATCTCAGAAACAAGGGAAAATAGTGAATTAAAACACCAAAATGAGATAAAATAATAAACGGGAGGCAGGAACTTCTTGAGGTAGCTGCTACTCGGCACTCTGCATCACATGATCTCCCGCCCATTTCTTTTTCTACCTTATGAATGTGTCATAGGCATTTGCTCTGTCAATGGACTATCTAGTCATACTTATCTATATTGCTCCCTTATGCCTATTCTATGGCTATTTGAAGCCCTGCACTGTATTCATATCCACCACTTCCTGAGGTAGGCCATTCCATGCATCCTCCACCCTTTCTGTGAAAAATAACTTCCTCATATTACCCCTTAATCGGCCTCCCTCTGATCACATGTTGTGTCCTCTTGTCCTGCTATTTTTCTTATATTGAAACATGCTAGACTCTTTTCACCTTCTTAATTCTCTGAAGGTGTTTGAATGTTTCAATCATATCATCTCTCTCCCTCCTTTGCTCCATGGTATATATATAGAGGTCTGGTAATCTGTCCTATATGTTTTCTGATGCAGTCCCTGCACCATTTTGGTTGCCCTTCTCTGGACTGCCTCAGTTTGGTTAATGTCCTTGTGAAGGTGTGGCCTCTAGTACTGCATGCAGTACTCCAGATGGGGCCTTACCCATGTCTTGTAAAGAAGGATTATTACCTCCCTCTTATGACTTCTGATACCCCTACTAATACACCCCAACATCCCCCTAGCCTTACCTACTGCTTTAGTGGTCTGTTTGAATGATTTCAGGTCATTTGTGATGTTGATGATGCCCAAGTCTCTTTCTTCCCTTGACTTCCAGCAACTCCCCTCCCAACCTATAGGTAGCTTCAGGGTTTCTCTTCCCTTTGTGCATGCTCTTGCACTTCTTTGCATTAAACCCCAGTTGCCACTCTTCTGACCATTTTGCCAGTTTATCCAGATCTCTTCTTGTTCTGCCCACCCCATCTGGATCATCTACTCTGTATCAGATCTTGGTGTCCTCTGCAAACAGATGAACGTTACCCTCCAGTCCATCTGCAATGTCACTGATGAAGATATTGAAGAGGACTGGCCCCAGGACTGATCCCTGAGGTACCCCACTTGTGGCCTGCATCTCTTCTGACTGTATACCATTTACCACCACTCTCTGTTTTCTGCCCATCAACCAGTTTGCCACCCAGTTGACCAACTTCTGACTCACCCCGAGCCTACCTAGCTTACTAATCAATCTTCTACGTGGAACAGTATCGAAAGCTTTGCTGAAGTCAAGGTAGGTGACATCAACTGCTCCCCCTTGGTCCACCACTCTGGTTACCCAGTCAAAGAAATCTGAGATTAGTTTGATGGGACCTTCCTGTTGTAAACCCATGCTATCTTGGATCCTGTGCTCTTATGGATTCCAGGTGTTGCACTATCCTGTCCTTAAAGAGTGTCTCCAAAATCTTGCCCACTACTGAGGTAAGACTGACTGGCCTGTAGTTTCTTGCCTCCTCTCTGCTACCACTCTTCTGGAGCGGGATCACACAAGCCCTTCTCCAGTCTTCTGGGACCTATTCTGTGCTCAGAGGCTCACTAAACCACTTTGATAATGGCTCTGCTCATTCCACCCTTAGCTCCTTTAGTACCCTGGGATGTATGCCATCAGATCCCATTTCCTTGTCCACCCTGAGATTATCGAGCTCTTGTAGGACAATTTATTTTGTGAAGGGACTAGCGCACACCTCCCTCCCTCCCCCCTGTGTCTATGGTGCTGAGCTGTGGGCCCTGTCCTACCTTCTCTTCAGTAAATACTGAGCAGAAGTATCTATTTAGAATAGATGCTTTTATATGGTCCTCCTCCTCCTCACATGCCCCCTTATCCCCTTCGATCTTAGCAATATCCCCTCTGGACTTTCTCCTTTCACTAATGTAGCTATAGAAAGTCTTGTCACCTTCTTTTACTTTTCATGCTAGTGTTTCCTTGGTTTGGGCCTTTGCCTGTCTTACTACCTTCCTGCTTCCCTTACGGAAGTTTGGTATGCCTCCCTATCTTCATCCTGCTGTATTCCCTTACATTTCCTGAAGGCCAACCTTTTGGCTCTGACCTTTTCTGCTACTGTTTTGAGAACCAAAGTGGTTTCCTTCTTCTTTTGCACTTCCTTTTCTCTCTAACACAATGGAATGTTGCTTCAAGTATTGCTTCCTTAATACTTGCCCACTTTGCCTTTACCCCCTGACCTGTATTTCTTCTTGCTAGGGCTAGCTTAACTCTGTTGACCATCTTATCAAAGTCAGCTCCTCTGAAGTCCCATATTTTTGCCTTGGAATGGGATGATTTAGTTCTAGTGGCCAAACTGAACCATACCATGTGATGGTCACTGGCCCCCAGGTGACCTTCTACCTGGAGATCTGTAATCCTTTCCCTGTTAGCCAGTACTAGATCTAGGATAGCCCTGTCTCTTGTGGGTTGTTGTACCAGTTGTTTGAGGCCCTCCCCTGCAGGGAATCCACCATGTGGCTGAGTCCTTTATCGTGGCACCAACCTTTAAGCCACATGTTAATCTCCCCTTCTCTGACCTTCTGTCCATCTGACCCCCTCTTCCAGATTGGCAGGATCTCAGAGAAGGAGATGCCGGATTAAATGGATGATAGTTTGTCACCAAGCCTGGTCAGGTGTTCCTTGGTCTCCACAACTGACCGGCTTGTGAGATCATTAGTCCCTATGTTTCATAGGTTTCATAGGTTGTCCTGAGCTCTTTAAAAACAAAAGTCCATTTAGCTTGCCATACTAGTACTTTACTATATTTTGTAATATAAATTAGTACCCTTTTATATTTTTACTCTTCAGATAATAATCAAGTGACTGCTCGAAAACTAACATAGTTTGACTACCCACCACCCCAGCTGGTAATGCGTTCCAAATTTTAACAACACTTAATGAAAACCAATACCTTCTTGCCTCTGTATTAAATATTTCCATATTAAGTTGTAAATGATGGGCACACGTATTATGAGACTGGTGTCTCAAGGTTAGTCCTAGTTGTTTCCAAAGCTCCTAATCCGATAGTGCTTGGTAAATAAGACACATATCCCCTCTCAACCTTCGATACTCCAAAGAATAAAGGTCCAGATTCCTCAATCTTTCCCCATGATTAACACTCTGTACCTCCCTGATTCTTTTTGTGGCTCTGCACTGAACCCTCTCCAGCGCATCTATATCTTGCCTATATCCTGGGGCCCAAAACTCTGAACAGTACTCCGCATGAGGGCACACCATGGAGGTATTGAGAGGAAGCAAAACCTCCTTTTTCCTACTTTTAATATGTCTATGTACAGTTTAAGATGCTATTTGATCTCTTGACCACCCGATTACAACGCAAATTGGGTTTGAGGGCATCGCTAACCATGATGCCCAGATCTCTTTCTTCCTTTACTACCCTAAGTAGCTGGCCATCCAAAAAATAGTCCACCTCTGGATTTTTTTCCCAAGTGCATTACTGTACATTTGTCAATGTTAAAGGATGCCATATTCTCTATAGCCCAGGTCTCCAATTCTGCAAGGGCCTTCTGCAGTTTTAATGCATCCCTCTGACTATTTACTGGGAAACCTATGCGTGTGTCGTCCGCAAATTTGGACAACCAAACATTAGTTGTAACCTGCATAGTAGAAATATAAAGATTAAACAAGCATGGTCCCAAAACAGATCCCTGAGGGACCCCGCTCGTAACTGGGGCCCATTTAGATGATTCCCCAAGGACATATACCTTCTGTTTCCACTCCCTCAGCCAATCCTTTATCCAATATACCAGTTTATGGTTTATTCCCAGTTTAAAAATAGTTTGTATTAATTGTTCATGTGGGACTTTATCGAATGCCTTCGAAAAGTCCAGGAATATCACATCCACAGAACCTCCCTCATCAAGTGTTTTACTTATTTTCTCATAAAACTCAATTAGATTAGTTTGGCATGAGCGTCCCTTGGTAAATCCATGCTGTGTCACATCCCTAAGCCCGGCTAATTCTACATGATCTATAACAAAATCCTAAAAAAATCCCTCCAAAATTTTCCCAAGGGTAGATGTCAAACTTCTCAGCCTATAATTTCCCACACTTTGCCTGGAACCTTTTTTGTGAATTGGGATCACTATTGCCTGTCTCCAAGCCTCAATAATTTGGGCAGTTTCCAGGGATTTTTGAAAAATCAATGTTACAGGCCCTGCCAGATTATCTGCCAATTCCCCTCAATAGTCTTGGGTGTAAACCATTAGGCCCATAAGCCTTATTTGGATTTAGATTTCTTAGTCTAGTTCTGACTTCTTCAAACTCTATTATTAGATCTGATGGCTCCCTAGGTGGTTGATTCTGCACCATTGACATATTTCCTACATTAAATACTGACGAGAAATATGTATTAAACATATCAGCCATGTCCTTGTTATCTGTTATTAATTTACCAGCATCATCTTTTAATGGACCAACTGTACGTCCTTGTCCTTTTTTATTATTAATATAAGCATAAAAGCTGTTATAATAATCCTGCATTTTTGTAGCAAAGTTAAGCTCATAATTCCTTTTTGCCTTAGCAATAGCTGCTTTTACTCTTTTTAATTGGTGTTTATAGATCGCCCAAGATTAAGGTTTACCACAATGTTTGGCCCTAACATATGCTTTATTTTTTTTCCTGATTTGCTTTTTGATTGATGCTGTCATCCACGGTGGAAGGGAACCCCTAGTTCTGTGATATTTCTTACGAGTTGGGATGTACTTATAAATCAACGCATTTAATTTTGTACTAAATATATCCCACATTTCATGAAGTGTATGATTACTTAATTACAGACTCCAGTTCCAATTTTCTAGTTCAGTATTTAAAGTACCGTAATCCACCTTATTGAAATCATACGGTACTGTACTTCCACTAATACAATGGTAACCCTTGTTATATTCAAAGCTGACCATCGAGTGGTCACTATTTCCCAAAGGTACATCAACCCTACAATTTTCGATATCAGTCAAGTTAGTTAAGACTAAATCCAAAATATGGCTACCCCTAGTATTTTCATTTACTAACTGCTCTAGTTCAACTACCATAAATGTCTCAAGGAATTTAGCCTCGGCCTGGGAATTAGTCTGCAATGTATTCCAGTTTATACCTGGAAGATTGAAATCTCCCAGTATGATAACACTGTCTTCCTGGTTCACACATTTAACAAAATCCAATATTTGATTGTCATTTTCTGGACTACTAGACTATAGATCTATAGACCACAGCTATATTAATTTTAGATGATTGTGGGGAAATAATTTTAACCCACAAGATGTCAACCTGTTCCCACATGGAGCACTCTATACTCTCCAATGTTAAATCATTACATACATATAATGCAACTCCACCACCTTTTTTATGAACCCTATCCTTATTATATAGGGTATAGCCTGGGATTTGTTTATCCCAGGTATTATCTATCCTCCACCATGTCTCCGTAATGGCACATATATGTATTTTATCATTATGTAATTTCCATCTTAACTCTTCCATTTTATTTGTGAGACTTCTAGCATTAAGGACTAGGCAATTCCATGTAGACTCCTGTTTGTGTAGCACGTTACCGTTTGTAGGCCCTATATCCCTCCCAGTATTTAGTTTAAAGTTTGTTCAATAAGCAGTTTGATTTTGGATGAAAAAATCCTTTTCCCATATCTAGTAAGGTGTAGTCCATCCCATGAAAAATAATGATGGTCCTAGAAATCCTCCCAGTGATCCATTAAAATATGTCCCTCTCTATTGCACCACCATTTCAAACATCCATTTAAACTTTTTATACAATCCAACTGTCTTTTTCCTGCCCTAGGGACTGGTAGAATTCTCGAAACAAGTAGGTCACATCCTTTATTTTTTAATTTTACCCCCACACTCTCGAAGTCACGTTGGATCTCAGTGAGATTTTTTTACCGACATCATTGACACGTACATGCAATACTGTCAGTGGTCTTTTTGTATTCGCAAGTAACCCTGGGAGTAGGTTTCGTATGTCCCCAATCCCTGCCCCAGGCAAAGCAAATACTGTTGTGTATTCCTTCCTATTTTTGCATAGTACCTGATCTGTGTACTTTAGCATGGAATCACTAACTACTAATACATCCCGTAGTTCTATATTTTCTTGCATGGATATATCAGGATGAGGAGAGACATGGGTATTCTGATTGCAATTTCCATTTAATGGTATATCAGGGTCAGAGTGGGGAAGGTTGTAGGAATTTGTACCATTTCTAGTAACCTTTTTTGATGTTATGGGCTCCTCCACTTTGTATAAATCATACTCAGTAGCGAGGGCTTGGTATCTATTTGGGGTCAGAACATCTGTTTTCTCCTGCTTCCTGCTCAATTTTAGCAATGTGGTTAGTGTCTCTCCATGCTGATGTACCTAGGAGACATCTGACCATTACCCCTGGCTGGAGATAGGTATCAACTCCCCGAATCATGGAGTCTCCTATGATCAGAAGTGTTTTGGATTTCCTTTTTGCTTCTTTTGTTTTGGTTCCTGTTTTGGGTGAGTTTTGTTGTGCTGGCTCCTGTGCTGAAGTGTCCTCTGCCCCTTTGTTTTATCTCAGAGATAGAGGCAGATACCTGTTTGTAGTTTTTATATGGTTTATGGAGGTGATATGTTGGAGAGCACAGAGTGATGGGGCACCCAGTTTGCCCCTCCTAATCACCTGCCAACCTCCTGGACCAACTACCCTCTGCAGTCAAGGTGCTACTGTTGAATGTTGGGGAAATGGCAGACAGTTATTATAATATATTTCCTTCTGAATATGTGATTTGAGGCATGCAATCTATGCCCATGCTGCCTGGAGCTGAGCCCTTAGATCTCCAATGGTCCAGCATGTAGGACAGTGTCCTTAATCCTCTAACTGCCCTTTTGAAAAGTGCTCTACAGTACCTTCAGTTAATAATATCCATTCCAGATAAGTTGCTGGGTTTATAACCTGGTCAGAATAATTAGGAGGAGGAAAATGAAAGCAAAAGTTTGATTTTGTGTTTTGTTTGTTTTTGTATAACTTGTTATAACAAGTTAAATTACTTGTGCCCTTGTGAATGAGGTCACTGTGTGGATACCCCTCTGATCTGCCTCTTCCTGCTTTGCTACAGGAACTGTCATGGCTGTGCTACCCTATAAAAGGAGTGTAGTGTGGGGTGGTTGGGGATGGGTGACTGGGTCCTTCCCCTGCTGAAAAGGAAGAACCATGGACGAAAGAAACAAGGAGGTAACAGCAGAAGCAATCAGTCAGCAACAAATGCAGTAGCCCTGAAAGCTTAGCCTAATGATAGATAAAACTGCAAACCTGTAGCGCACCACCTGTAACAATTTCACAGAAGTTATACCCTGTAAGAAACACTTTGCTACAGAGAAAAAAAGCAGCATCAGAAGATATACCTTGCAAAAGACAATCTGAATCGGAAGATTACAGCAGTAATCTATAAGCACACACCTGTAGGCACACCCTGTAATAATGCAGCAGAAGGTATACCCAGCAACAATAATATGAATTAGAGAAAAATAAAGCAATAAAATGTTAGCAACAAACAGTAACAATCCCTGTGAATGCAAAAGAAAATAACAACACACAGTAAATCTGCCTAGCCAAAAGAAACCTAAATCCTTTTCCTTGCTTTGGTAAGGTTCTTTGCTCTGTCCTTACAAGCAACCTAGAAGAAAAGAGCTCAGGTGAAGCTAGGTGCCTTTGCCAACAAACCTAGTTTTCCCACCTCTCGACATTGAGAGGCAAGCATATTTTAGTCAGGAATTGAAAAATTATCCCTTTCACACTCATGAAGTGCTGTAAGGATGTGGCTATGTTGTGGATTTTGTAGAAAAATAATGAAAATTACCAAAGTTATGAGCCTGTTTGCAAAATTCAACATACTGTACTGTAAGCTCATAACATTGTTTTTAAATATTTTATGCTAAATTTTAAACATAGCCTTCTTATGACACTACCTCATAAACAATGGCAGGGACAATTTTCAAATATTTCTTGGTTCATGCAGGGACCTGAAAATCACCTTCCAGGATATATAAAAAAAAAATATTTTTGCCAGGATTTGAAAAATTACATTTCACATTCCAGGAGGTGCTGTAAAGATATGGCAATGTTGTAAATGTGTGAGATAAAATGCTGTACCTCACAAATTACCAAAGTTACAAGACTGCCTTTACAAAATTCAGTGTTTGCTCATAAATGTCATTTTTTTAAATATTTGTACACCATATTTTCAACATATCAAACTACTACTAATAATAAAAAGCATATACCGTACTGTACATTAAATTACCCAGGGTCACCAATGCTTTAATTAGTGAAGAGCCTAGTTGTTTTCTCACAGAATAACACTCCGTTATCCCCCATCAGTTTATGAAACAGTAAATGTAGACTTTTTTTCAGTGCTGCATGGATAAGGAAAGTTGATTGCAGTCACAGCTCTACTCCTCTCAAATTGTCTCAAAACCAGCACTTACCGAATCTATGGTCCCAGTTACATGACTGCCAAATGGTACAGGAAGCATTGTGGGGGAAAAGTGCAATCATTTTGTTTGTTTTGTACTGTATAATGACCACAGTACCTATTATTACTGGTTGTGGCATGGTGGATTCTCAGCAGTAGTGATAGCTGCAGGATAGTTCCACCACCCAAACCCCCCATTTTATTTATGGTTTAGCAGAGTATTTTGTGCCATCATTTGTATTAGTGGTTATGCATAAATTTGGCATTTAGACATGCTGTTATAATATATTTACATTCATAATACCTTTCCAATTCCCTTCCCTCTTCACCCTTGGTTAGTATATTCCTCACCCTTCCTCTGGTCCACTCCCATTCCTGACTCACTGTGACTATTTAGCCTAACTTACACTGGTTCTACCATGCCAATATGACAACAGTGTTGTCAAAGTTTGGCATGGCAAGATCCCTAATGTTTTCTATTGTGGGGCTGTGCCTCCCAACCCCCATGTGGGGGGCTACACCCCCCACACACACCCTTCTTAAGATATCTAACTCCGAGTCAGAGTTATTTCAAAGAGGTGGGGCGAATGGGTGAAATTTTGCCTTTGGGTCCCTCAAAGTGATAATCTTGAAACCTGTTTATGCTGCTGTGAGGGATTTCGCTGTTGTGCATTTCCTGTGCGAATGCCATACCACTTACACTACATGTAGAATGTAGAAATAAACATTAACATTGCTCTATGAGGTAAGAAAATCAGATTAAAAATAAAATAATGACTAATAGTAGATTTGAACTCACTGTGCATGTGTGCAAAATTTGGCAACATTAAAAATGTGCACCCATAACAACTGAGGCAGTGTTTAAAGAGTGTTTAGTAGTGGTACTCTGTCACTCAACCACTTTGGAATACTTGTAGCACCGATCAGTACAGTTAATTGTTAAAGTTTTGAACAGTTTTAAAAAATAGTGGTTCTCTAAAAGTAACGCTTCTTTTTAAAAAGGAAACAAGATGAGAAGTAATCCAAAAACCACCAAGGTATGTGCATTTGCCCTAATGAACACGCCATCATTATGCAAACTACACCAGGGTTGTCCCATGGGAGAAAAGGGAAAACAGTTGTTATACAGTTCTAATGTACTGTCGTTGGCATAGTTAAGCACAGTTCTGCAAGCTGAGTGTCTACAGGCCTTGGACATACATTAGAACTGTGTAAGGCGCATCCCAGGAGTGTCTATTGTACAGCATTTATAAATGGGTAGCTAGTCAAGTTGTAAAAGAAATTTGAAAAAAATAAAAGCATTACATTAACTAAAAAAGCAAATGCTTTAAAAGTACAATATTTAACATAATCCCTCCACTGATTAATGGCACTAGAGGTTTCCAAGAGCATTCTTCTTTCATTGCACATAATCCCAAATATTGTATTGCTTATTTTTTATATAAAAAAAGAATAGTCAGCTAACAGTTTAATCTTTGTTTCTCTCAATTTCCATTAGCATTTTTTTCTATTTTATTTTCTGCACAGACTTACTGTGCATGCAAAGACATTTGGGGGATGGGCTGCAGGTTCCTGTGTGCTTTTAATTAGGAGAAATCACTGTTAGTGATTGCAAGCCAGTGCTGTTTGGGTATCATTGCATTCTAGGTGTGAGGTTGGGGAGAAGTTAAAAGGTTGCAAAAAAGTAAACAACAGTGTTACAGTTTGGAAGTGTTGAAGTGTTGCTTGAGGGTGTCTGAGTGAATGAGTAAGCGAGTGAGGAGGTGATGGGGAGGGGGAGAATGTCAGCTAGTGGCAAATATTGCCTGAATGTCAGGTAGTACTACTAGTAAGAGTGGTAAAAATTAAAACTGAGGAGGAAATAAGATGGTGGCATGCTTGGCTGATCGTAGCAGTGATAGGTTTTGAGTCAGCACAATGTACAGTACATGCAGGAGGGGAGAGTAAGAGAGTCATACTAGCAACGAAACCACAAGGGCTGAAGTACTGTAGCAGAAAACAAGCAGTGCTCATCAGCTGGCAGTTTTTAAAAAAAAAATGGGACCCATGAAATACATTGTGGTGTGTAAAGAGCTGGAACTGATCTGGCACACCAAAATTATTGCCACAAACTAGTACACAAGAGAATGAACGGGGGCAATAGGGAGTGAGTGGCAGATTGTGACAGATTGTGTATGATAAAAAATTATACAACATAAAACTCACTGCTGTGAGATTGTTATGCATACCAGTGGCTGCAGGAAACCTGGCAATGTTGCCAGAATGACGGGATGTGCAAATGGCCAATACTGCAATACTGTGCAAAACAATTGTTGTATAAAGTGAATAGTGCAAAACAATTATAGTAACTGATATCAAAAAGTTACAGCCCTCTCTAAGGAGGTTTAAACTTCATGCATTTCTTTTATTATCTCAATGGATATACAGCATTTTGGAAACTATCTGATTACAGTTATTACACTTGTAATGCCTCCCTTTTGTACGCATGATGTATTTGCACAGTAGTGAGTAAAAAAATATGGACTTTACTTTGTATGGGTTATGAATTTGATAAAGGATAGCTAAAATAATCCCAAATGCTTCAGGTGACATGGTTTTCAATCATTTGTAGCAGGAAATAAAGTCTTACACTCTTATTAATACATCACTTGATTTGTCCGCTGTTGCTGCTGTACTAGTCTGTTCATCTGCAGGTCCCTGTTTCTTGTCACGTCTCCTAGTTTTGTGCTGCTCTGCTTTTCCTTAGGTTTTTCATTTGTCCCAGCACAGCACTCTGACTTTATTTTAGCTCTGCTGCTGCACAGGCCTTTAACACCAGTTTGTTTTGTCATGCCATTGGGCCTTTGTCTTGATCTTGGTACTGTATTTGCCTGCCTCTCCCTAGTGCCTCGTACCTAGCAGCCTCCTAAATTTATTGCTGTTTCTGTGCCTATCCCAGTCAAAGAGCTGTACAGAGGAAGTGGTGCTCTTGATATTAAAGCAGAAATAACAGTAGGAGTAAACACAACATAGTTGTCCCCAAAATGAAAGTATTAAGCAGCTGCCTGTTCGGGAGCTCAATGAGGGATGCTTCAGTCCTGGGGGTAAAAGTTAAGAATCCTACAGAAAATAACCACAAGTGTTTAGAGTGATTAAATATTCCCCACTATAGCCACAATTTAAGTTCAACCAAATTACAGTATGTCCCATGATATTCTTTTCTTTTACAGTATAGGGCACTGTTTTAATTAGGAGCAGCTGTTTGGAAAAAACAACATGTCAGTTTCAAAGCTGATTCTGCATTTGGGAGACACACATTCCTTTACAGAGCTGGGGGAGGGGGCTCAAAATGATAGTGATACATTTTAGATGTACAAGAAAACACATGAGTTTTTGGAAGGTAAATTAAAACACCTTTTAGAACTTAAAACTGAAGCCAGGAGGAAATGGGAGGCACAGTTTCCTACAGTACCCATACTTTAAAAATTGGAAACTTACATTTTAAATTGTGAAGGACTGTAGAACTGATAGTACCTGATTTTCTAAGTATTATTCATTTGTTCTTTATAAAGTGCCATTCATAATACATTTATTAACAATATACCTACTTATAGATGCCATTTCTTATTTCATGGGTTCTAAAATGATGACAACATAACAAAAACATGATCTTCAATCTAGCTATAACAAACATAAGAGGTCACTGAATTTTGCAAAAGATCATACTAGTGTGAAATGTTAATGTTAAATTTAAAACTGAACCAAATTGCCTTTGATCCAGTTCCTGTGCCATTTTAAAATAGTAGTATGACCTTTTTCAAAATTCAGTGACCTCAAAGTTTATGAAAATCCTAAAGTACCTAACGGCTATGTACTGTTCAGAAGAGACCGAGGTGCAAAAAGCGGGGGTGGAGTGGTCCTTTATGTCAATGAAAATATCAAAGCTATAGAAATTCAGAATACACATAAGGAGCCAGAAAAACTGTGTCACCCTGAAAACAGGAAATGGGACATCCATATGAACTAGAGTTGTCTACAGGCCTCCAGACCAGGGGGAGGACATAGACACATTATTGTTAGAAGATGTACAAAGCATGACAGCTAAGGAGGAGGTTCTGATAATGGGAGACTTCAACATGCCAAATACAGATTGGTCAATACCAGCAGGAACATCTACCAGAATTAGACACATGGTAGATTCCCTGCAGGGGGATAGCCTCAAACAACTGGTACAATAACCCACAAGATACAGGGCTATCTTAGATCTAGTACTGACTAACAAGGATAGGATCACAGATCTCCAGGAAGGTCACCTGGGGGCCAGTGACCATCACATTGTATAGTTCAATTTGGCAACTAGAACTAACTCATCCCATTCCAAGGCAAAAATATGGGACTTCAGAGGAACTGACTTTGATAAGATGGCCAACAGAGTTAAGCTAGCCCTGGCAAGAAGAAATACAGATGAGGGGGTACAGGCAAAGTGGGCAAGAATTAAGGATGTAATACTTGAAGCAACATCCCATTGTGTTAGAGAGAAAAGAAAGTGCAAAAAAGAAGGAAACCACTTTGGTTCTCAAAAACAGTAGCAGAAAAGGTTAGAGTCAAAAGGCTGGCCTTCAGAAAATATAAGGGAAAGCAGCGGGATGAAGATAGGGAGGCATACCAAACTTCCCTAAGGGAAGCAGGGAAAGCAGTAAGGCAGGCAAAGGCCCAGACCGAGGAAACAGTAGCATGAACAATAAAATAATGTGACAAGACTTTCTGTAGATACATTAGTGAAAGGAGAAAGTCCAGAGGGGGTATTGCTAAGATCAAAGGTGACAAGGGGGCATGTGAGGAGGAGACCATGTAAAAGCAACTATCCTAAATAGATACTTCTACTCAGTATTTTCTGAGAAAAAGGTAGGGTAGGGCCCACAGCTCAGCACCATGGACACAGAGGGATGGAGGTGTGCACTAGTCCCTTCACAAAAGAAATTGTCCTACAACAGCTCGATAAGCTCAGGGTGGGCAAGGCAATGGGAGCTGATGGCATACATCCCAGGGTACTAAAGGAGCTAAGGGTGGAACTAGCAGAGCCATTATCAGAATAGTTTAGTGAGTCTCTGAGCATAGGAGAGGTCCCAGAAGACTGGAGAAGGTCTCATGTGATCCTGCTCCACAAGAGTGGTAGCAGGGAGGAGGCAGAAACCTACAGAACAGTCAGTCTTACCTCAGCAGTGGGCAAAATTATGGAGGCACTCCTTAAGGAAAGGATAGTGCAACACTTGGAATCCATAGGAGCACAGGATCCAAGACAGCATGAGTTGACAACAGGAAGGTCCTATCAAACTAATTTCATAGATTTCTTTGACTGGGTAACCAGATTGGTGGACCAAGGGAGAGCAGTTGATGTCACCTACCTTGACTTCAGAAAAACATTCAATACTGTTCCACATAGAAGATTGATTAATAAGCTGGGTAGGCCCGGGGTGGGTCAGAAGTTGGTCAACTGGGTGAAAAACTGGTTGACAGGCAGAAAACAGAGTATGGTGGTAAATGGTATACAGTCAGAAGAAATGCAAGTCACAAGTTGGGTACCTCAGGGATCAGTCCTGAGGCCAGTCCTCTTCAATATCTTCATCAGTGACATTGCAGCTGGACTGGAGGGTAAGGTTCATCTGTTTGCAGATGACACCAAGATCTGCAACAGAGTAGATGATCCAGATGGGGTGTGCAGAATGAGAAGAGATCTGGATAAACTGGCAAAATGGTCGGAAGAGTGGCAACTGGGGTTTAATGCAAAGAAGTGCAGATCATGCACATAGGTAAGAGAAACCCTGAAGCCACCTATAGGTTGGGAGGGGAGTTGCTGGCAGTCACAAGGGAAGAAAGAGACTTGGGCATCATCATCACAGATGACCTGAAATCATCCAAGCAGACCACTAAAGCAGTAGGTAAGGCTAGGGGGATGTTGGGGTGTATTAGTAGGGGTATCACAAGTTGTAAGAGGGAGGTAATAATCACTCTTTACAAGACTCTGCTTAGGCCCCATCTGGAGGCCACACCTTCGCAAGGACATTAACTAAATTGAGGCAGTCCAGAGAAGGGCAACCAAAATGGTGCAGGGACTGCATCACAAAACATATGAGGACAGATTAACGGAACTCAAAATATATACCTTGGAGCAAAGGAGGCAGAGAGGTGATATGATTGAAACATTCAAACGTCTTAAGGGCATTAACAAGGTGGATGAGTCTAACATGTTTCAGTATAAGAAAAATAGCAGGACAAGAGGACACAGTATGAGTTTAGAGGGATACCGATTAAGGGGTAATGTAAGAAAGTTCTTTTTCACAGAAAGGGTGGTGGATATATAGAATGGCCTACTTCAGGAAGTGGTGAATATGACTACAGTGCAGGGTTTCAAACATGCATGATATAGGCATAAGGGAGCAATGCAGATAAGTATGAATAGATAGGCCATTGACAGAGAAAATGCTGATGGCACATTCATAAGGTAGAAAAAGAAATGGGCATACTGGATGGGCCTTATGGTCCTTATCTGCCGTCAACATTTATGTTAGTATTTCTTAATTTTCAGAAATTAATATAATGGCTTCAGTTTATCACGAAACACTTTTTTTGGTGGTGTGCTTTTTACCAGAAACTAAAACAGACTGTGCATTTGATGCCAATTGTATTTTATGTGCAAGTTACACAATTTCTGAGCAGAAACGCTTTGAAAACAGCATGGAAGTGTTAATCCTACAAAAGTTCATCATGACCTTTTCTTTCCTCTACTACAACCATGGCATATCCAGATGGAAATTACAACTATTCTGAGAAACACATAAAAATATTTTTTGACACTAATATAATCGCATACTGCGTATTCCTTTTTTATCATTTACAGTATTTGCCTTCAGTACATTAGCCCATCTGGGAGGTAGTTTCTTTTTTTAGTGTGATCCTCCCTTCTTCCCCATCAACTCTATGGCTACAGTACAATAAATGAAGTACTGTACACTACTGAGATGTAGAGTACTAATAAGACAAAGAACCTCTGTGCGCAAACACTGAGGCTAGGGTTACCCCAAAGGGCATTTGGCTGGGAAGCCAAGTTTCAAGAAAATACAAAATCACACATGCCCCCACAATGCAAAGCATCATGATTACATATGCAAATCACCACAGAATGTTATGCTGGTCCAACTTTAAGCAGAATTGCATGGTGCCGAAAGGCCTCTCACAGTTTGCAAATATCATTTTATTATGTTTGCTTGCACGCATGTGCAAGAAACATAGTGCCATCATTCGAGTTTTCGGAGGTGTGGCAGCCCTCTTCCAATTCAGTCAGTGTGTTTGCAGGTGCTGCGCCCAGGTCTCCACTGGCTGCTGGAGCTGTCTATGACAGCTCCAAAATGCAGTGGCATACAGTTGAAAGGAGTGGCTTATGCTTCAGTGAGCAGCAATAAGATATTGCCTGCTCATGCGCACTCCCCCTAGACACACACACACACACACACACACAGGCATGCATATTGCGTGCTTATGCTTTCCCCCAATAATTCCTCAGCTGCATCATTATAAGTAACTCACAGATATGTAGCTGTCCTGGCAGGATTTCTTGTGCTTTTGGCAGAGCGAAAAGCCTCCGGCAGCAAATAATTACACTAGAAGTGGCAATCCTAGTTGCTGTTCTAGCAACCCATCTTGTTAATTCCTAGCCCCATCAAAGAGCAGTGATGGGGGTTTAATCACCTGGCTGTGAGTGGCTGGCCTTCAGAGAGGGAAGAGGCTGGGGGACCAGCTTGAGAGTGCGGGGTGAATGCTCCAGGGGCGGGCAGAACATCACCTGAGTAAGGAGCCAATGCTCGTCTCTTTATTCTCTGTTAAATTGGAACCCTGCTGCACCATCAAGGACAGTACCAGCAGCTAATCTGCACAACTGAGTGACCAACAGTACCAACAGCTGAGCTGTACTGTACCACCCGGTGACACCAGCACCAGCTGATGTGCAACTCGTGGTGACCTGCAGTATCAGCACCGGGTGATCTCAGCCAGGGGCAACCAACATCATCTGATCTGCAGTCCTGGGCAACCAACAGCAGCTAATGTTCTGACTGTCAAGGTGCACCAACAATGGCTGATATTCACCCCCCCCCCTTCAGCTGACAGCACAAGCATGCCAGGAAGTTGTATTTAATTGGAAGGCATAGCTAGAAGTAAAACACACTAGAAGGACTGTTATAATCGGACTCTGGAACAATACTACCAGCAGGCAAGAGAGGTGAATACCAATGAAGTGAAGGAGTACCTTGTGAGAAAGAAGTCCCTCAACTGTTCAAGAAATGGGTCCGGTGTGTGCATGACTGCTGCTGCGATAGTTTTTGAGGTCAATTGCATAATCTGCTGCATTACGGTGTCTGATACGATACCGTTGGGGTGCTAATGAAGGTGCAACTTTTGATTTATATGTGTGAGCCCTACATATGTGAGGTGCCAGTAAAATTACAGTGTTTATAAGGATTTAGCTTGTTTTAGATCATATTATCATCAGCCCTGAGATTTTGCATTTTGTCATTCTTTAGTCACCGTGTAAATAACGTCTGCTTCATTTACTTTTAGGGTAGAGGGAGCATGTTAAAGTTAAAATACTATCACGTCAGTCTAGCAAACCAGAACGCGAGTCTGTGCAGCTTTGCTATTTCATATGTGTATACTTGAATACTGTGTACCCACCAAATTATGTATACTTCAGTTGTGACACCTGTGTTTGGGGTCTAATTGGGTTGCAGTGGGGATTCCAGACTACAGAATCCCCCCTACCGAGCTCACACTGAAGAGCCCACTCGAGTGCCAGGAAGCTGCTGTACACTAGTGGTTAGTTTATTAGGGAGATGCATCATGGAAAGTGTTAATTCTGTAATTGTTGCCTAAGGCAAGTGCCCTGGTTTTCAAAACAGAAAGGCTCTATCATTTTTGGTTCACATACTCGAAATAATGTACTGTACTCCCCAACCCGGTTTGCAGGTTAGTTTTGTCTTCTGTTGTTAGCCATAAATATAATACTATGAAACATTATAGTCTCTACAGCTGATTGTGATACTTGCTTTATCAAAAGCAGTCATTCCGGGCTGGACGCTGCAATGAGATGAGTGAGAGGCTCCGTATTGGAACTACAAGGTGTAATTATATCTAATTTCTGTCGATTAAAGTCACAGAAAGGGAAATTTGTTATGAGTGGAACTTAATTGCAGAACCTACACGCATGTGCATTCTGCAGTTGCTTGGAGTGCTATCTGGGGTTAGTAGATAGTCTTCAGTATAGACCAAGAGTTGCACATTTCCCTTTTGTCCAATTTGTGACCCACATGCCATCAGATATTTAAATGACATTTTATCCCTTCATCATAAAGAGGAACAATACAGTTGTTTGCGATTACCATGACATCTGTTAACTAGAGGGTTTGGCCACTAGCTGATTTTGTATGCAATCTTTTTCTGGATGCCTAATTTTCAAAGAGGGTGCAAGAAGATTAATGAGACATCTTTTGTCAAATAAAGCCTAGTTAGGGTTCCTTTATTAAACAAAATTATGTCAAAATTGTGAGGAAAGGCAGTGGTGCCCAGTGATTAAACCACTGACCTGTGAAACTGAAAATATACAGATTCCAACCACACCACTAGCTCACTGGACAGCTCTGAGCTAGTCCCTTGAGAGCTCTGTGCTTCAGTTCTCCCGGCAGCAAAACTTGTCCCAAGCAGGACCCCACTAAACATATGATGCTGCATCTCATTTGGGTTATCCTGCATAAATACATCTCAAAATATTAAAAATAGATGAGCTTCCATGATGTTGATATTAAATTAGATGTAAACAGTAGCCATTGATTTATTTGTTACAAAAGTGACAGCTGTTGTCTTGAAAGAAACACTTTAAAAATTCTGCTAGTGTCTTGTTATTGCTGCTAACAGATCCAGGTAGTTAAGTGGTATTAAACTTGATATTATTGTAAAAAATCTAGTTAATCACTAGGGCCAGCTGGGAGCAACATGTGATGCGAATGTGGTTTATATGTACCATGGTATACTCAATATTTGTAATGCCACATGACATTTGAAACCTTTTAGAAACCAGAATCTGTATTAACAACACATTTAAGCAGATTTTTGTTGGGATATAAAGCTCAGTTTTTGTCAAAATCCTTTTAAATAAATGCCAATCAACCCATTTAAACTGATTGGATACAGTCAGTTCAACATGAAACAATGGCTTGGGGTGTATTAGAAGAGCAGGTGTGTTCTCATTACGTTTGCTTGCATGCATGTGCAAGAAACAAAGTGCCATCTTCCGAGTTTTTGTGGGTGTGGCATGCCATCTTCCAATTCAGTCAGTGTGTTTGCAGGCGCAGCCACAGTTCACCAATGAATGTTGCAGCTGTCTATGACAGCAATTGAAAATGCAGTGCCGTACAGTTGAAAGGGAGAGCTCTGCTTCAGTGAGCAGCCCCCCCACACACACACACACACACATACACGCACTGTCTGTTTTAGTATAGGAGAAACAATGTAACTAAAATGACCCTGGGCTGTTTCCCATCCCACCACTGATGTGACTGAAAACTCCTGGCAGAGCAGGCAGCAGTGACCAACGAAAAGGTAACAAAGCTGTGCATGTCGACTTTAAGGAAGAGCATTTTGTTGCAAGTCTGCCTGAGCTGTGAGAATAACACAAAGCATATGCTGTGTTTCCATGGATCTTTAAAACTGATACCGAGCAGGTTCTTGTGAATTAGAAAAGCGATTATTGTAGCTGATCCTAAACTTGGTCAGCGATCATATCTGTGCGATGGTCCCGCAGCCTGAAATGCTGAAGCAATAGCTGTCAACTGGACAATGCAATGTAGCTGGGTGAAAAAACATTTCATCTTTAGGTGGGTGGGTGGGCGATGATCGAGATGTTTTCTGGACTCTCACTCTATTGAAAGATAATAGAGCTAACACCTTTCTACTTTGGCCTGATTTCCTATCAGTCATCCTCGCCTCTCGGTCCAAGACCACATCCTCTGGCCATGCAGGGCTATACAAAAACTTGCCAGGGCCACTGACTGAAGATGATGTGTATGTTTTTATGGTTTTAATACTAGTTTTCTGTTAAACCCAGTCAAACAATAGAGATAAAAAGTGTACGAGACCAAAATGTGATTCTGTACAAACACCCCAGAAGGTCTGCATAATTAAAAGGTTTTTAAAGTCAGAACATCATTTGCAGTTCTGACTGTATGAAGCTGCATCAGATTGAAAATGTTCAGCCTTGCACTTCAAACTTAGTTTGCATTTTGAAATCTTTTAAATGTTAGAAATTTTAAAAAGCTTGATTGTCTATCAACTTAGTAAGATACTCTCACGTGGAACTGTGTTTATTTGGGGTGGATAGCAATTACTTGGAATAGACAGATGTTCTGGCAACAGACTTGACCGGATGACAATACGGCAGGTTTTGGACATATTGAAATTATACCATCAAGAAAGAAATAGTATATTTTAAAAACTAATTTGATGGTAGCAGCACCACTTCAATCATATTATAACTGTAAGAAAGGGGAGTGGGAATATGTATGGATCTGAAAATGAAAATGTGTAGGCTTTCTAATTTTTTTAACATGTTTTGTGTAAATGAAGAGAAAGAGAGAGAGAGAGAGAGTGTCTACCTCACTGTATATAGTTTTAAATTTCTTATAGAATAACCCAGCTGAGATGCACATGTCGGAGATGTCCTGCCTGAACCAAGTTATTTAACGATCTGAAGGTTAAGTTACTTGATCAGGGAAGGTCACATAGTAAACAGTGGTGGTCCTAGTGGGATTTGAACATTTGTCTTTTTCCTCAAGCCCGTGCTCTAAGCACTGCACCACAAGGTTTAATTTTACAGTTTGAACTGCACATGCTTGATGCATCTTTAAACTGATTTTTAATAGCGTAATTAATTATCCCTGCCTTATGTGTAGCTGCCTTGAAAAAAGAAAGCCGTTACTGTATTTCACAACTGTACAGAATTGTCAGATCCATTGCATACAGTATATCCAGCGTGTGCCAACACTGCCGCACAACAGGGTCTTCAGAAATAGGTAGTTCCTGAAATATATACACAGCCCTGGGCTCCTACCTTAATTCCACCAAAAAAGACATAAAGTCACAGTGGTGGATCTAGGGTAGCAAAGGGGGTGACTGCATACCACCACCCCCTCACTTAGTGCTGCTGCATTTTGCTTTCAGAACAGCATTTGCAGTTCTGACTGTATTAAGCTGCATTAGATTGAAAATGTTCAGCCTTGCACTTCAAACTTAGTTTGCATTTTGAAATCATTCAAATGTTAATAATTTTAAAGAAGCTTGATTGTCTATCAGCTTAGTAAGACACTCTCACTCAGAACTGTGATTATTTGGGGTGGATAGCAATTACTTGAAATAGGCAAATGTTCTGGTGACAGACTTGACCTGATGATAATATGGCAGATTTTGGACATATTAAAATTATACCATCATGAAAGAAATAGTATATTTTAAAAATGAATTTGATGGTAGCAACGCCATTTGAATCATATTATAACTGTAGAAAAGGGGAGTGGGAATATGTATGGATCTGAAAATGACAATGTGTAGGCTTTCCAATTTTTGTAATATGTTTTGTGTAACTGAAGAGAGAGAGAGAGAGAGAGAGAGTGTCTACCTCACTGTATATAGTTTTAAATTTCTTACAGAATAACCCAGCTGAGATGCACATGTCGGAGATGTCCTGCTTGAACCAAGTTATTTAATGATCTGAAGGTTAAGTTAAGTTACTTGCTCAGGGAAGGTCACATAGTAAACAGTGGTGGACCTGGTGGGATTTGAACATTTGTCTTTTTCCTCAAGCCCATGCTCTAAGCACTGCACCACAAGGTTTAATTTTACAGTTTGAACTGATCATGCTTGATGCATCTTTAAATTGATTTTTAATAGCATAATTAATTATTCCTGCCTAATATGATGCATGCTACATCTTTAAACTGGTTTGTAATAGCTTAATTAATTATCCCTGCCTTACATGTAGCTGCCTTGAAAAAAGAAAGCCGTTACTGTGTTTCACAACCGTACAGAATCATCAGATCCATTGCATATAGTATATCCAGCGTGTGCCAACACTGCCGCTCAACAGGGTCTTCAGAAATAGGTAGTTCCTGAAATATCTACACAGCCCTGGGCTCCTACCCTAATTCCACCAAAAAAGACATACAGTCACAGTGGTGGATCTAAGGTAGCAAAGGGGGTGGCTGCATCCCCTTCCCTGCTCACTTGGTGCTGCTGCATTTTGCTTTTATGAAGAAGTATGATTTGATTGTAAGAAAATACACATTTAAACATGTAGATTGCATGTGTATTTTCACCAATAGAAAGGATTAAAAAAATACATATCAAGTATGCACGCCACCACAGTATTCCCTATTGCAAAATCATGGACCCCCCCCCCCCCGTAAAGCCATCAGTTACACCACGTTATTAATCTGGATGTGGGAATTGGGAATCCTTAATCTGCACAGAACATTTTTACGGCGTGATCAAGCGCTGTCAATATAATATTTAAAAAAACATGTTCCCAGAATGTGCCCATTTCCAAGGCATCTGACACTCTTCACAGAATAAGAGTGGCTCAGGCGCAGGGGAACGGAGTGCTGAGCTTGGTCCGGAGTGCTCCCAAGATCTATAATACAAAACATTCTAAACACTTGGTTCTACTTTGGAACAATTCAATACTTTATTATTATGCGACGTCAACAAGAATGCTGTTTTTGTTCCCATGTTCCTTACAAGTCACTTAAGGCTGAGTCTAAGGAATGACTAAGAGAGCAGGCATCCACTAGAGAAGGCTCTGGTGCCTAGACATGTAACAATATTCAGAGGCAGAGTCCAGCAACTCAGAAGGACCAAAGGAATTTGTAAGCTAAGAGGCATTCATTTTATTTTAAATAATAAAACAGTAAAAAAGCAGCATAAAGATCACCACATAAAATCACCAGCGTTTCATGTACCTCTAACTCTTCTTCATCAAGGTGTAACCTTGGTTTGAATCTTGTCCAGTTGTTTCAATATAATGTGCTTTATTAAAAAAATGTTCAAGGATACAATAAACAGACGATTACAGATTGTGAACAAATCCTTTATACTGTACAGGCAATGTCAACCTTCATTATTCTTCCTTCTGTAAGAGCAGGTGGTGGCACCTGTTGCCGACAATTGCTATGGGGTTACGCCTCTCAGAAATTGGATGGCTACACAATGTTGAGAGGAGTTGTTTTCTCCCCAGTGACCTGGGGAGGGGTCAACCCAGTAGCAGAAGAGTTTCCAGGGAACCCCATCTTTTGGGGAACTTGGGCAGCCTGTTGTAAGGAGAAATCATTTTCTCTATTTTAAGTATTTCCAGAATGGAGTTGTGCTGCTGCCTATAGCTGGGCCTAGAGTTGTCCATACAAGAAAGAAACACCTTCTCAACCAAGTTGTTTAATAAATATCAAATAAGTCTTTTTGAATTTAATTTGTTAAAAGCCTTGATGATGATGCATTGTAAATGTCTGTACATTCTTTGTTTAAACAGAGGTATTGCTCCAGTGTGTGATGAAGGAACTTAGCTCCTTAAGCAGATTCTGTGTAACATTTCTATCAGTATTTTGAAAGAAGTATCAAGATTTATTTTAAAAATATAAAAGAAGGAATTGAAAATAAAAACACATGATTGAACTTGGACTTGTTTGAGAAGGTGTTTCTTTCTTGTATGACTACATTACCTATCCACCTATCACCTTCTCCCAAAGCATCTTTCAGGCATAAAGACATTATTTAGAACTTTAAAAGGAACCTTGGGAGACTATTGTACTTGACATATTTTTGATTTTCCCCAGAGTTGTCCTGCCAGTGTTTGAGTATTACCTTTTTGGCTACTGCTGAGATGAAGGCCATGTGAAATTTGCAAGGGCCAGACAAAGTCCATGTTGAGGCCCAGTGGGCAGATTCCAGGGTTTTGGCAATATAGGACAACAGAATTCTACTGTTGCCAAATGTGAGATTTATGTTACACTGACTGACACACTCTTTAACTACTTTTTTTTGTTTTCACATTTTTAATTTGACCTTAGTAGTTGTGGTCACACTTAGTCATGGTGAACATATCTGACAAAACTGACAGAATACGTTAAAAAAGAAACAAAATGCTATTTTGTTGAAAAGGCCAGGCTTACACATCAGCTGATATACTCTGAAACGCGAATATTTATCCAAAATAACACATCATTGCCTTTACAATTAATGTATTCACGTCTCACAGTTTATTGTGTCCTGCAAACTGCAAAGTGTGAAACAAAACACCCACCCACCCCCTGTATTTGTAGATTAAACAATACATTTGGATAAATCTGAGATCATAAATCCTAACAAACTTTTTTGGGATTAAGCATACTTAGCAGTGAATGAGTTTTCATAAATGTTAAGTAGGAGTTGCTGCAAAAATGCCTATGTGATACACCTGCATACCTCTCACCTGTAAGACACGTGGATGCCCCCTTTACACAACTCAGAACCTCCCCAAGTACCTTGCAACTTACAAAACTATCAGACCCTGATGGACACATCAGGGGAAGTGAAGGGGAAACAGCTGCTGTGGGTTCACCTCACAGCACCCTAAGGCAAGGAAAATACAGGAGGGAGATTTATCGACCACCCAGACAAGAGGAAGAGAGAGAGACAGGAACCTCCAGGAAGAGCTGGCGAGGTGAGTGAAGAAGGGGGAAGTGTGGTGGTGGGTGATCCGAACCTGCCAGATATTGGCTGGGACATTCCAGCAGCCAGGTGCACCAGACATCAGGTAACCCTGTTGGAAACATTTTTATTTCGATTTGTTGCCAACTGGATAAGGCCCACTAGATACAAATGTTTGTTTTCAGGGGTGACCTGGGACAACTGGGGTGGTTAATTGACATGCTTACAGTCAGACAGTATACAGGTGGGGGTTGTGAGAATCAAACCCAGGTCTGCTGGATCACCAAACTCACTTACAGCTCATTATTCTAACCTCTAGGCTGTACTGCAAGCAGGACTGCCTGTTGATGCAGCTGGTTAAAGAACCCAGTATACAGATGGCCTTTCTGAATTTGGTACTCACCAACTCAAAGGTGGCAGGTGGAGTGAGGTAGGGGAGCCACTGGGGTCCAGTAACCGTAACATCATTTTGTTCAGGCTAGCCCTCAGGACCAGAATGCCCTTATCACATATTGAAGTCTTAGGTTTCAGAAGCACAAACTTCAGCTGAGTGACAGAGGTGGCCTGAGAAAAATTAACCAGGGTGAACAGCATTGGAGATGTATAGGGCAGATGGGGGGCAGTCAAGGGGGCCATCCTCAAGGCAGTAACGTCATGCACGAGAAATGTTACAAACCAAAATAGGTACAAGACAGCAATATGGTTCTCAGAAAGGTTCAGGGAAGCAGTGAGGACCACGAGAAAGGCTTTCACCAGGTACAAGGACAAGCAGGGGGAGAAGGAATAGAGAGAGCTCCTAATGAGATCTAGGGATGCTAAGATGGTGGTCAGGGAGGCAAAGGCAGGCACGGAGCAACATATTGTGGATAAGATAAAGGGTGGGGCAATTTTCTTATATTAAGAAAAAGGGAAGTAGGAGGTATTGTGGGCTACAAGAGGGGGGTACTAGAGGAACATGAACAAAAATGCAGCTATCCTTAATGATTACTTCTGCTCTGTCTTCACAAGGAAAGACAATGGACCCCTGCCTGAAAGTGGCATCAAAGTGGCTGTCAGGGGAATTCCTGAAATGAGGCAGCCAGTCTTTATCAGAGAAAGGGTCCAGAAGGGACTAGAAGCCCTAAAGGTATATAACGTCCCAATGCTAGATGGAATACACCCAAGGGTGCTCATGGAAATGGTATCAGAACTGATTGAGCCCCTACTATGGTTATTTAATGCTCAATTCAGACTGGGGTTGTTCTGAAAGACTAGAAGGTAGTGGACATAGTCCCTCTACACAAGAGGGAAATGATGTAACCAGTGAATTACAGGCCTGCCAGCCTTACTTTTGTAGTGTTTAAATTAATAGACTCACTGGTCAAAGAGGATTTTATGTACCACCTAGAAAACTATGGTCTACATGATAGTAAACACCATGGGCAGGATTCACAAAGCCAGTGAATTTCCCACAGCTGCAGATAAACCATTGTGCAAGTGGGTTGCAACTTGCAGAGCCGCAGGTCACCTGCAGCGGCAGATATTCACAGAGCTGGAGCCGGATTACGACCAGCTCCACTGGTTATGGCCACTTGCGAGTGGTGTCACCTGGGAGATGGCCACAGCTGCTGTGGCTCTGAATCGCACCTGCTGTAGCTGCGGGCAATTTATAGTCCACAGCAGCAGTTGCAGAGTGGGACTTAGGATTTGGCAGCTTTGTGAATCTTGCCCCATGGCTTTGGGAAGTCTTTCAGACCAGCCTGGTAGTTTTCTTTGACTGGGTAACAAAGGGTGGTCAATAAGGCCCATGCTGTGGGTTTAATCTACTTCAGCTTCAGCAAGACATTTGACTTAGTGCCACAGAAGACTGCTGAGGAAGCTGAATGATCTGGGCACAGCTAGTGACATAGTTAGATGGATGGAAAACTGATTGAAGGAGAGACAGTAAAGGGTGGTGGTAAATGGGGTGAAATCAGATGAGATGGAGGTCGTGAATGGGGTGCCGTAGGGATTTGTTCTGGGTCCTGTCCTCTTTAATATGTTCATCAGTGACATTGGAGAGGTCATCTGGGCCAAACTGTGTCCCTGTGGAGATGACACAAAGCTTTGTGGTAAGGTAAATAGTAACAAAGGGATCAGGAAGCTGTACAGGGATCTACAAAGGCTAGAGAGGTGGACTAAAGTTTGGCCGTTAAAAGTCAATGCCAAAAACTTCAAGGTCATGCACCTAGGGAACAAAAACCATGGGACACTGTACTGGACAGGAGGGTAAAACTGATCACTACGGCAAAAGAAAGGGTCCTGGGACTAATTAGTTACTCCCTCAAATATGCCAGTTTAACAAGAGCTATAGTAAGGCTAGTAGGATGCTGGAGTGTATTGGAAGGGGCACTGACAGAAGGACAAAATGAGGTATCTCTACCTCTATGTAGGTCAGCTGTGAGTCTGCACCTGGAATAATGTGCTCAGTTCTGGAGTCCCCATCAAATGAAGTACGGGGACAAACTGAAGATGATGCAATGTAGGGGTGATGAAGATGATTCAGGGCCAAGAAGGCACATCTTATGAGGATCATCTTAAGTCACTGAACATGTACTGACTGGAGACCAGGCAAGGGAAGAGGAATGTGATATAGAAATTCAAGTTCCAGAAGGGGTACATCACAATCAGCAGCAGCTATATTTATTAAGTGCTTGCTTAATTGCAATTCAAGGTGCAAAACATTATAGTAAAATCTAATGAAGTACACAATATACAGACAGTATACAGGGATACACAATGTGGAAATGGGGAGAGCTATTTAGCAGGAGCACAAATTCAAGAACCCGAGGTTATGAGTGGAAACTGGCAGGGGGGAAGATTTAAGAGGCATGTGAAGAAGTTCTGTTTCATGGAAACGGTGGTGGAACTGTGGATCATCCTGCAGTGGATGTGATGAGCATCAAGACCATAAATGGTTTCAGACATGCCTGGGACAGAGTGAAGGGTTTGGTGGTTACTAATGCTGGTAACGGTTCAATGTGATAATGGCAAAAGCCTAAATGCGATCACCATTATCATGAAGTCACAGTGCCCCAAAATATTTTGCCACTGTGACACACCAGCACACAGGAAAACAATGCCGGGAACTTAGTTTTAATGTTTTCAGTGGGGAGGGATGCACCCCCCTCACACCCACGTGGGGGGCTTCATCCCTGCTTCCCTACTAAAGGATTCTCAACTCCAGGGGGTGCATGTTGGGGAGGTGAAAACACAAAAAAGGTTTGGGCTGGGCGCAACTAAAACCCACCAGCGCCTGGACCCAAACCCCAGATCCTGCTGACGAGAGCCTGCAATCCACCCTCCTTGCCAGGGGGTCAGCTCAGCAACCACCATGGCACAACCCTCACATCCCCTCCTGTGCATGCTAACTCCACCCCCCCCGTGCACGCAAATAGCATCAGGAAGTTGCTGTAGTCGCCCACCCCTCTATCCAGCCACTATGCCCTACCTAGCCATCCCTGAAATGAGCTGGGGAAGGGGTCGCCATTATTGTAGGCACCCTTTGCCCAGTGCTTATATCACGGGCTACCTTGGTAATGGTAGGGAGGAGATCAGGGAGTGGACAGGAAGGAAACTAACCCTTTATGGACAACAGGTTCTAGAAGGCATAGGGAACTAGAGACAGATTATGCATTTTCAACATTAAGAGGTACAGTCCTCCTTTTAACACTCCTGGCCCATAATGAGTCAGACAGTCCTTATTATAACATTGTAAATGCATACTCAGTCTCTGATTGGCTATGAATATTCAAGTGGTTTGTGACTGTGCCTTGCTATTGTATGAAGCATGGCATACACACAAGGGACGTTGGGTTGCTTTTATATCATTTTATTTTAAATTTTGTCTTTGGTAAGGCCCACTAGGCATAAGTACCTGTTTTCAGGGGCAATCTAGGAGCATTAGGGGTTACGTGACTTGCTCTGAGTCACATAGTACACAAGGGGTGGTTGTGGAAATCAAAGTCAGGTCTTCTGGATGTGCCAAGCTCATTCACAGCTCATTACTCTAACTTCTAGGCTATTCTGTCAACCAGTCAGTTTGCACAATGGTGGCAGTATCTCTTGTGATGCCGTTGACCGAGGTTTAAGAATAAGCCTGGGTCACTGTGAGTCAGCCATGGGGTCAAGGACTGAATATCTCATCAGATAGCTCTTGGGAGGAGGGAGGGTCACTGCCTCTTCTGCTCTACTGCCATAAGAGTGACCATGGCTGGCACTGCAGCAGAGATACCTCAGGGAGAGGGTTGCTTGACCAGGCACTGCACAACACACATGCATGGAGCCCATTACACTGCAGCATCCCAGGGGGAGCTAGTACAGCAGAGATAATTCAGGGAGGGGGGGCTTGGCCAGGCTGTGCACGGCACACATGCATGGAGCCCATTACACTGCAGCATCCCAGGGGGAGCTAGTACAGCAGAGATAACTCGGGGGGGGGCTTGGCCAGGCTGTGCACAGCACACATGTGTGGAGCCCAATACACTGCCGCATCCCAGGGGGTGGTAGTACTGCAGAGATAACTCAGGGAGGGGGGTGCTTGGCTAGGCACTGCACAGCACACATGCATGCAGCCCATTACACTGCAGCATTCCAGGGGGAGGTAGTACAGCAGAGATAATTCAGGGAGGGGGGGCTTGACCAGGCTGTGCACAACACACATACATACATACACATGCATGGAGTCCCTTACTTTGCAGCATCCTAGGGGGTCAGCAAAAAGCCCAAGGAAAGACCCTGTTTTGAGCTGTGCAGAATTTTCAAATTCTGCTTCTGCCAGAATTCTGCTAAATTCCTAAAATTCTGCTTAATTCTATGGAATTCTACCAGAAGCAGAATTACAAACTTCTGAAAACAGAATGTTGAATGTGAATCATATTTCAGAGTTTATGTTAACCACAGATTTATTTTATGTAATCTGTGGAATATTATTCTGTAGTTTACATAGAATGCTGTGGATTCAAAAGGAAATGGCAAAAAGTATTTTGGAAGCAAAATTGGCATTTCGCATGATTTACGCATTTCACACGGCCTAAAACTTGTACATGTAGGATGCCCCCAACATGCTTGGGCCCCTACCTCCCATTACTGGCCACCCTTCCCCCAGAGACATCTCCTTTCCCTGCACTCAGGAGGGTATATGTAACATTGCCTGGCTATGGCGAACTCCTGTTGTGGGGCTTGGAGGGAGTAAGTGCCAGAAATGTCGAACAGGGACTAGGTCTGACCAGGGGATGAGACGGTACCAGTAAGGCAAGGGCATAAAAAGAAAATGTATTCATTTATTTATTGAAAACTTTGGAGATTACCTTTGAGCACAAGTGCTCATTTACAAAGGTTCCACATCAAATAAATGAAAACATTGTAAAACAAAATCCCCTTACTGTATTTTTGAATGGACATAAAGTCACTGCAGATGTGGTTTGCTGACTGGTAATGTAACCCTCATGGCAAACCATATTCTCCCAGCTAGTGCTGTTTGTTGCATAGTGAATATGATTATGTGATATCCCCATATCTGCCTTGCTGCTTACTTATAGTGCTCAGTGTTCCTTTGTCCATATCTAGCAACTGTCCCACATTATGACACTCCCAGATATCCAGTATTCTACAGGGAAAGGGTGCTGTTTTCATAAAGTATGTAGAATAGCATCTTAAAGGAAAAATGCATAATTTGATATTTTGTTATGAAAATTAAATCAGACATTCACAGTGCTTAACACTACTTACAGTTAAAAAACAAACATAGTTTTCAAATGTTGCACTAGTTATTGGATTTATCTAAATAATATTACAAGTCTACAGCTAACAAAATGCAAATAGTTAATGATAAATAGGGGTGTGCAAAATGCTATTTCACCTGTTAAAAGTCCCATGATGTTTTAACCATTGAACAAAATTTTGGAGTAATGTCCATGGAAACTGATGTCTGCACAACTGCCTGAATCCTGCAAACTTTATATTCTGAATAAATGGAAAAAATAATCGTGGAATTGCACACAAGTGGAATTTTGCAATTGTGCCAACCTGCGGTTTTAAAACAGGTACTTTCCAAATGACAAAATTCAATGAATATTTCATTCAGTTTAAACTAAACTAAATAATTGAAACACTTGTATTTGCTAATTGTCAGCCAAAAAAAAAAAAAGAAAGAGAAAGAAAGAAAAGAAAGATCATATTTTTAGCATTCATATAGATCTGTTATACTAAGATTCATCATCAGTATATTTGATCCCACTAAGATGTTTTTAGCACAGCTTTTATTAACTTTATACTGTAGGAGTAGTTATTTTCACGTAAAGTAAATTTAGCACAAACACAAATGCAAACATAATTGTATAAATTGATTTTAGCACTAAGTCACAATGGCCAGTCACTATACCAGGAAATGACTCATGGCATTCAAGATGGCCACCACAAACAATTATTAAAAATCTCTTCCCTTGAGATTATGTTTTGTCTTTACATACTGCATTCCTACTATAGATGCATTAGGAGGGTGCTAGCATGCAATTCTGAATGCAAGCAGCTCAGAGCATCACCAAAATGTTTAGATTTTTTTCCATATATGATTTCACATAAAATGTCAATTTCAGGAAATTTTTTTTTTACTAGAGACAATTGCACAACACCAACCTCTAAGCTTCTCAAATGTGATAATTTCTGGCTGGGTTTACTACCCTGAAGTCCTCACTCTCTGCTTCTGACTTCAGAATAAATATTGCTGGCAGCAGCCTGTGACGTCATAACCAGAGGACTATGACTTCTCAGCAGGTATAAGCCTAACCCCATCTGGAGTGCTGCATCTAGTTCTAGAGACCCCATCTCCTCAAGGACATAAACAGGATGGATGCAGTCCTGAGGAGGGCAACTAACATGGTGCAGGGTCTGCACCAGAAGCCATATGAAGAGAGGCTAAAGGAGTTTAATATGTATACCCTCAAAGAAACAGGGGGAGGAACACGATGGAAACTTTCAAGTACCTCAATGGAATCAACAAAGTCCAACAGGGTAGCATCTTTCAAAAAACCAGATGTGTAAGAACAATGGGGCACAATTTGAAGATGGGAGGGACAGCTCATGGACAAAGTGAGGAAGTATTTTTTTCATGGAGAGGGTTGTGGATGCATGCAACAACCTTTTTGAGGAGGTCATGGGGTCACAAACAGTGGCAGCGCTTCATGAGAAGAGGTCCCGCATGCTTTCATGATGTGGGTGTCACAAAAAGGCCATGTTGAAAATTTGTAGTGCAAATATTAACAAATGCCAGGGGTGTTAGGGTTTCTAACCATAATGCTCCACCCTATACAGACCAACAGGCATCAGGTTGTGCCTTTGGATTGCTGGATTGTACTGCTCATGCCATCCCACCCCCAGCCCCCACCCTGTGACAGGCATCTAGGTGTGCCTTGGACTCTTCAGCCCCACAGTTCATCCCATTCTCCTGTGCTGTACCCATTTCAGCATATGTCCTTATGAAATGGGGTGACTGTAAAGCCAAACACTCCAAGACACACCTCAACATGTGTTGGTGTCTGCAGAATAGGGTGAAGTGACATAGCATGAACATCATGGCTGACGACCATAACACTTACCCCAATGCCTGTCCATTTCTACAGTATGGAGGTGGGCTTGGCATGAAGTTCAATACTTCACTGCCATTCCATTCTGCCTCTGTCTACCTCCTGCACTTCCAATGCTAATACCAGCAAGCAAACATTCGGCATTGACAAATGCTTGGTAGTTGAGAGCATGTCCTGTTTAAAAAAAAAAAAAAAAGCAGCTTAACATAGAAACATAGAAACATAGAATTTGACGGCAGATAAGGACCGCTTGGCCCACCCAGTCTGCCCATTTCCCTACCTACTGGATAAGCTGCAGATCCTAGTTAACCAGCAGCCTACTTCTTCCTACCCCCAACCCCCAGAATTGCCTTATGACTATCCCATGCATGCTTGAATTCCACCACTGATTTTGACTCATAATCCTCCGAAGGCCAAGTTTCATGCATTCACAACCTCTCTGTGAAAAATACTTCCAATTACCTCTGAGCCGCCCCCTCTATCTTCAAATTGTGCCCTCTTGTTCTTGCACACCTCTTTTTTGAAAGATGCTACCCTCTTGGACTTTGTTGATTCCCTTGAGGTACTTGAAAGTTTCTATCATGTCCCCCTCCTCCTTTCCTCAAGGCTATACATATTAAGCTCCTTAAGTCTCTCTTCATATGTCCTCCGTGCAGACCCTGCACCATTTTAGTTGCCCTCCTCTGGACAGCTTCCATCCTGTCTATGTCTTTGTGGAGATTGGGTCTCCAGAACTGCACACAGTACTCCAGATGGGGTCTCACCAGCTGTCTGTACAGAGGGATAATAACTTCCTGTTTTCTACTGGTGATGCCTCTCCCTATGCATCCCAGTATCCCCCCAGCCCTCCTTGCTGCCTTCTCACATTGCTTGCCCACCTTTAGGTCATCTGATATGACTACCCCCAGGTCCCTTTCCATTTTTGTTGTTGTTAGTATCTCACCCCATTGTGTACTCTTCCCCTGGGTTTTTGTTTCCCAGGTGCATTACCTTGCACTTCTTAGCACTGAATCTAAGCTGCCATACATTTGACCATTCCTCTAACCTTGCCAAGTCCCTTCTCATCCTTTCCACCCCACCCTGTGTATCAACTCTGTTGCAGATCTTAGTGTCATCTGCAAAGAGACATACTTTTCCTTCCAGTCCTTCTGCAATGTCGCTTATAAAGACATTGAAGAGGACTGGTCCTAATATTGAACCCTGCGGTACCCCGCTAGTAACCCTCCTTTCTTCTGAGTGGACTCCATTTACTATTACTCTCTGTGTCCTATTCTCCAGCCAATTCTTTACCCAGTCTGTCATCTTGGGACCCACTCCCAGGCTGGCTAACTTGTATATTAATCTTTTGTGTGGGACTGTGTCAAATGCCTTGCTAAAGTCTAGGTAGGCCATGTCCACAGCCCCTCCCTGATCTACTACTTTGGTCACCCAGTCAAAGAAATCTATCAGATTCGTCTGGCATGACCTTCCGCTGTGAATCCATGCTGCCTAGGGTCCTGTGCCCTTCTGGCCTCTAGATATGCGACAATCCTTCCTTTAGAAGTGATTCCATCATTTTCCCTATCACTGAGGTTAAACTAACAGGTCTATAGTTTCCTGCTTCTGCCTTGCTCCCACTTTTGTGAAGGGAATCACATCTGCCCTCCTCCAGTCCTCGGGTACCACCCCATCCTCCCATGATTTGTTAAAGAGGGTAGTCAGTGGTGTCACTAGTTCTACCCTTAGTTCTTTTAGAATTCTGGGATGAATCCATCAGGCCCCATTGCTTTGTCCACCTTCAGTTTTAAGAGTTCTTTCAGAACCCTTTCTTCTGTAAATGGGCTGGTATCAACTTCTGTATCTAGAGTGTTACTACTGTTTGTTTTATGTACCTCCCCTCTTCCTTTGTAAATACTGAGCAAAATATTTGTTTAGTATCTCTGCCTTTTCACATTCTCCTCTGCCCACCCTCCTTCCCTTTATTAAGCCTCACCTTCCCTCCCTTGGTCTTCCTTTGCTCCCTGATGTACCTATAAAAGGTTTTATTCCCTTCTTAACTGAGTTGGCTATCTTTCTCAGTTTGGGCCTTTGCTGTTCTGACTGTCTTCCCAGCCTCCTTTGCTTTTAACTGATACAGTTCTCTGTCCTGCCTCTCTGGATTCCTTGTACTTCCTGAATGCTTTCTTTTTCTTGAACCTTCACTGCCACTTCCTTTGAGAACCATAGTGGTTTCTTACATCGTTTTGTTTTGTTTATTTGCTTCACACAAAGGCTTGTTACCTCTGTGATGGCAGTTTTTATTATTCCCCATTGTTCTTCCACCCCTCCTTCAGCCCATTTGCTAGTGCATTCCTTAGGCACTCACCCATTTTGGCAAAGTCAGCCCTCCTAAAGTCCAGTACTTTTGTCTTTGTATGGCTTGACTCTATTGCTGTGTTTATTGTGAACCATACTGTTCGATGGTCGCTAGTTCCCAGATGGCTACCCACTTCTACATCTGTGATCCTCTCTCCATCTCCATTTGAGAGTATCAAGTCTAATATTGCTCCCTCTCGAGTGGGCTCCAGTACTAGTTGTCTAAGGCATGCCCCCTGTAGGGCATCTAGGATAACTGCACTCTTTGAAGTGGCAGCTGCAACTGCGCTCCAGTTTACATCTGGCATATTCAGATCACCCATCAGCAATATCTCCCCTTTTTCTGCCATTCTAAATATACTTTCTATCATTTCATGTCCACTATCTCCCCACCAGGAAGAGGTCTGTATAACCCTGTCTGGTGTATGCATTGCCTGTCTCCAAATTTACCCACAGTGCTTCTTCTCGTCCCTGTTTACCCTTTTGTTCTGTTGCTTTTATTCCTTCCCTTATGTAAAGAACTACTCCTCGCCCTCTTTTACCCTCCCTGTCCCTCCTGTAGATAGTGTATCCTGGTATGTTTACGTCCCAGTCATGGTTTTGTGTGTACCATGTTTCTGTGACTGCCACGATATCAGATGTTCCTCCTCCATCAAGGCCACTAATTCAGGAAGCTTGTTACCTAGACTATGGGCATTGGTACTCATTGCTCTCCATTTTTTGATGGCCTTACCTTCTGTTGCAGCATTCCCCACTGACCGTTCTACCTTGGTCTTTTTCTCATTTAGTACCCTGTTTTGTAGGGAGAGGCTGGGATTTTTCTGCTGCTTGTCAGTGCCTCCCCCATTGACTAGTTTAAAAGCTTAGTACTGTGTATATGAGTTTTAGTCTTATTCTTTTTTTCTTGCTCTCTGAAACAACTTGGTAGTGTCGGTGAAGTCAGTGAAGGGAATAAGCCACAGGGAATTGTGATATGGAGACTCTTCTGTGCTACACTGCTGGCCCGACCTCCATACTGTGCTCCTCTGTTGTGAATTGAATGGTCACCTGGTTCCTCACATCATCCAGGAGCTATTCAATTGAAAAAAAAGAAATTTAAACTCTGACCCAAAAATTCCAAGAAAACATTTTCCCACTTCCATGTGCTTGCCTTCACTCTCAATGAAAAAAGAAAAAAACATCTTTCTTAATAATCGACAGCAAACAGTACATTATTGAAGCTAACAATAATATAAAAAAATCCTTCACTGCACCCTCTTTACAGTCCCTCCTAATCCCCAAGGGATGGGGCTGATAAATTATACAGTACATTGAAAAGGCTTGTGATACAATCAATAAGAATTTGAGTTCTGTCATGGAAAAGGAAATTTTTTTCAATACAGCTCTAAAATAATCCGGTTAAAAATTGTGGCCTGCTTATATTAAAACAAGCTGAGAGATCTGCCAACCTGGAAAAAATGCCTCTGCCTCTGAATTGAATCGAATTCCTGACCCAGCACACAAGCAAACTTACTGTATGGTACCTATGTGAGAGTAAGGGGTACCGACAGGGAAAGAAGGTTGAATGTTTAGATGATATAGATCCCCATTATGTTTCTGTGTAATGTGAAGAAGCATATGGGTAATCTGTAGAATCTTGTTTTTTTTTACCTTTGGAAATGGAATTTTTTTCTATCCATATTTTCTGGAAGACGCAATTGTGAATGTTCAGTATCTACAGGAAATGTTCTTGCACTTCTTTTTATGGTGCTCTCATTATTTGTTTTATATTGCACTGTTTATTTGGTGATGGAATGACACCCATAACCTATATTTTGTCTTTTTCCATTTTCTTTGTTACCGTGATTCTCATTTAAACTTCTAATAAATAATGTTATTTCAAATGCTTGGAATATGACATTATTTCATTTTTTTAATATAAATTTGTTACACAAGATTGCCCAGCTGAGATGCAGTATTTCATTTTCAGTGGGTTTTTGCTATTGCCTGTTTTTACATGGTGGTGGAGGCCAATACACTCTGTGGTTAACTGACCTTCTGTTGGTTATGCAGGGAAGGAGGGAGAGAGTGGTTCTAGTGGCCTCAGTCTCATGGTTAGCTCCGAATGGGAAGATCTGCCAGACTACCATAGCTCGAAATAGGCTCAATTTCCAGGTGAGTTCTGACAGGGCATAGTCTCTGAGTTAACATTGATGGGAGTTACTCTGCAGGCTAAATTTGCACTCTGTGCATTTAGACAATAATTCACCCATGCATACCTTTGCTGAGATGTACAGTACCATCTCATTTTCACTAGGGTCTTGCTACTACCCATTTCTGCAATTACAGTAGTTTGGATTGGAGAACTGGGACATTAAGTGTCTTGCTTAAGGTCACAGACAGTTTATCTGACTCTACTGTAGCTATGTTTAAACCTATGGGCTACTAATTCCCAAGCCAGTTATCTGACAGTACAGTACCTCACTGCCTTCACAAATTGATTGAAACCTAGCCCAGTGACTTAAGTGATATTGCCATTAAGAGACCTAGACTTAGGTTGGAAGCCTGACTCGAAGCCGAGAGCTTTAAGAATCTGGTGAATTGTGTTTAGACAGTGCTCTCAGACATGTGTGTGTGTGTTGGGGGGGGGACTTTGTTGGTTTGCTGCTTCTGTACCTCCAGTGGTTTGAACTATGGCCAGTGTTGTCCCTGTCAGTGGCTGGGTGGTGCTTACTTCAGGGCAGAATAGCAGATTTTTTTGTAAGGTGCCATTCATGATACATTTATTGACAATTGTAAAAATAGAATTTAATGGCAGATAAGGACTGCTTGCCCACCTATTCTGCCCATTTTCCTACCTAGCATGTAAGCTGCAGATCCTAGTTAACCAACAGCCTGCTTCCTCCTAGCACCCACTAGGACTGTCTTATGTCTGTCCTATACATTCTTGAATTCTCCCACTGTTCTTGACTCCACAACCTCCTCAGGAAGGCTGTCCCATGTATCCACAACCCTCTTCATGGAAAAAAATACTTCCTTAAATTACCTCTGAGCCATCCCCCCTCTATCTTCAAATTGTGCCCCCTTGTTCTTGTACATCTCTTTTTCTGGAAGATACTACCCTCTTGGACTTTGTTGATTCCCTTGAGGTACTTGAAAGTTTCTATCATGTCTCCCCTCTCCCATCTTTCCTCAAGGGTATACATATTAAGCTCCTTAATTCTCTCTTCTTATGTCTTCTGGTGAAGACCCTGTACCATTTTGGTTGCCCTCCTCTGGACAGCCTCCACTCTGTCTGTCTTTGCGGAGGTGGGGTCTCCAGAACTGCACACAGTACTCCAGATGGGGTCTCACCAACTGTCTGTGCAGAGGGATAACAACTTCCTGTTTTCTACTGTTGATGCCTCACCCTATGCATTCCAGTATCCCCCACCTTTAGGACATCTGATATAATTACCCTCGGGTCCCCTTCCATTTTTATTGTTGTCAGTATCTCACCCTCCCCCCCCCCATTGTGTACACTTCCCCAGGGTCTTTGTTTCCTAGGCACATTACCTTGCACTTCTTTGCATTGAATCTAAACTGCCATACATTTGACCATTCCTCCAACCTTGCCAAGTCCCTTCTCATCCTTTTCACTCCATTTTTTGTATCAACCCTGTTGCAGATGTTTGTGTCATCTGCAAAGAGACATACTTTTCCTTTCAGTTCCTCTGCCATGTGTCACTTATAAAGGCATTAAAAAGGACCAGTCCCAGTACTGAACCATGCGGTACCCCACTAGTAACCCTCCTTTCTTTGCTGTGGACTCCGTTTACTACTACATTTTGCATCCCGTTGTCCAGCCAATATTTTTATCCAGGCTACTATCTTGGGACCCACTCCAAGGCTGGCTAACTTGTTTATTAATCTTGTGTGTGGGACTGTATCAAATGCCTTGTTAAAATCTAGGAAGGCCATGTCCACAGCCCCTCCCTGGTCTACGACTTTGGACACCCAGTCAAAGAAATCTATTAGATTCATCTGACACGACCGTCCCACTGTGAATCCATGCTGCCTTGGGTCCTGTGCCCCACTGGCCTCTAGGTACTCAGTAACATACGTCACTCTCCCCAGCCACCCAGAAACACCGCTATGTTATCTACTCTGACAGTGACACAGAATAGCTATACAGAAACAACAACTTTCTGTTGCCACAATCATTGGCGCTCAAGCAGTTGCCACAAATCATTGGCTTTAAAAGTAAAAATGAAATGCACCTAATTTTCCACGTTTGGAGAGTTTTCTTTGTAGTGTTCACGATACTTGCAATATGGCATCACTGGAACCACCGCAACCACCAATCACACTATCAGCAACTAAAGGTGAGAAACGCAAACCTGGATCCATATATTAAAAAAAAAACAATGGATAGTTTAGAAAGTATTATCGGTCACAATCTATCACAATACCATCTAGAGGTTTAGGAAATGTAAGAACCTCTCGAGCTTCGTCTATCCATTATTCTCTAGGTATTTACCTACAGTAAATTAGCCCATCTGGGATGCAGTTAATTTTTTAGTGTTATCCTCCTACCCAATGAACTCTACAGCTGTAATAAATGAAGCACTCTACATTAGTGAGAGGTACAGTACTAATAAACTGTAGCAAGTTATTACTTCAGAATGTTCTACTTAAAAAAACAACTTAGTACTGTGTATATAAATGTTATTTTTTTTCCTGCTTTCTGAAGCACCTCAGTACTGTAGTTAAAAGCATTCAGCCAAAGGGAATCACGCTATTCTGCAATGTCATATGGACCTCTGCTGTGCTACATTGCTGACCCCACCTCCATAAGGCGATCCTCTCGGGGAATTGCATGGTCACGGGGTCCCTCATCTGTTTCATATCGGTTTCAACTACTAACATTGGAAAAATGCTTATCTTTTAAGGTACCGCATTTTCTATGTTTAGGAATCAGGCGCTGATTGGCACCACAAATTGCCCTATAATTCAATTATGTCTGTGAGCATCCATTGACAGGAATCAGTTCTGAACATTTATTTATGGCAGCCCCAAAAAGATAAGGACAAGGTAGAAATATGTCCAAAAAACAATAAAAACCAACCCTAGGAAATAACTTGACACCTGCTAAATAACCATCAATTAATATTGATTAAAAATCATAAACAGGTTCCTGTCCAATTTCTACTGGGACACTAAGACAAAAAAATTTCATTGTGAGGGCTGGACCATGGCTGATTCCATGTGAAATACTGTAAAGTGCATTGCTTCTGTCCTGAGACCTGATTTCTATTATAAAATGACCCCAACCCCAGTGTAGGAAAAACACTATCAAGTTAATTTTGTACAGTACCTGCTCTTAAAACATACTGGTGGTTACAGTCCCTTTTGTTAAAGTAATTTTATCTCTACACAATGTTGTGCTCTACTATGCAAGTTAACCTGTTATTCTTGAGACAGTATTGTTATATGACCTACACACTGCCCCCCTCTCCCAATTCTGGTCTATATGGTTTTCTTAGGAATACGGCACCAATACCTTTTGCACACAATTCTGAAACTTTGTGTGGGCTATGGTGACAAAAGCTTGTTGCTCAGTGTAATCATACACTGACAGGCAGCAAAAGTTAGACAGCCCCAGTTAGCAACTAGGTTGCAATCCTTGTATATGCTATTGTACATTCCTTTCTGTTTTTTGGGGGTAGGGACTCTGATTTACTATAGCAACATTTGAGAATTGTTACATTGCTGTTGTTTGGTTCTTAGACTTGCATTTTGTACTGAAAGACCCAGTTCAAGACTCCTTCCCTTCAGTTTTCTGCAACTGCACTTTTTCCTTATTTTTATGTTGGCTCAGGCTTGTGTGCCAGCCAACATATTGCATTAGTTGCAGATTTTGATGAGCGGTCACTGTTGGGCGAATGCAGGGCATGCACCAGTAGGTGCGTCCCTCATTCTCCAATAAGCCAGCATGCAGGCACCACACCAGGAATACATAATGTGGTGAGCACATCTAAGGAAAGGTCTGGTGCAATGAGAGCAAAGCTCGTCATACACAGCAGCACCACCCGACATGCCTGCCCTGGTGAAACAGAGTAAACATGGCGGCACACTTTCTGCCACAATGCTGACTTTGGGGGTGCCCAATCCCCCTGTCAGCATGCCCTGACCCAGTTTATATGCCGACGGGGGGACCCACTCCTTGTTAGCATAATGCACCCCCATTATTATGTACTGACAGGGGTACCTAAACCCCCTGTTGGCTAGCCCCCAAGCACTCCAGGTGACATGCTGGGAGCCCACCCCAGTGTGCCAAATGCCCCAGTTTATAAAAAAAAAAAAGTCCCGATTTTTTTTTTTTTTAACCTGTAAAAGAAGAAAATGGTCCCTCATGGTCTGTCCAGCTCTCTGCCCCAACCCACACCTACCTTCTGTGCACCCTGCTTCTCCACACCCCCTCACCCCATACTTGCCTCCGGAGTCTGGCGCGACGATCTTCGATGAACCGGTAACACGTCTGCACTCTTTAAAGTCGACCGTAAACTGAAGAAATGCCAGTAAACTGTATAATAGCATAAATAGTTTTTTCAACTTTGGTGCATATCTTGTGCATTTTTTATTTGGAATTTTTGCACCAAATTTTCAACGTGGGGTTATTGAGACCCCTCCTCATGAATTCAATCAGTATCATGGCATTATTCAGTCCTCAAAGGAGATTTCACTGAATCACCTTTCAGGACTAAGTAATGAAATGACAGTGCCACTGTTTATGAGGGGGGCTCTCAAAAAGTTTATGTTGCACATTTGGTGAAAAAAATGGCCGTTTTACAAGCGTGCATTGCGCTGTTTCCACGCACGCTCATAAGTTTGTGAATCTGTAATATTTTCTCTCCAGATTTTGAGAATTGGCATTTTTTCCACACCTCCTTATAAACAGTACAGCTGTCATTTTACTTATCCTGGCCAAAATGTGTTTTTGCATATCCAGCGCAGAATAGCATGGTCACTGTGCGAAATCAGTTTTTGGGACAGTTTGAGAAAATGACAGTGACACTGTTCATGAGCAGAGGTCCTAAAATGCTAATGTTGAAAATTTGGTGCAAAAAGTCCATAAAATGACTGTTACAAGCATGCATTGAGCAGCATCCACGTACCCTTGTAACTTCGCAAATCTGCAATTTTTTCATGCCAGATTTTCAACACTGGCATTTTTTCACACCTCCTTATGAAAAGTGCAGCTGTCATTTTTCACAGCCTGCCCAAAATGTGTTTTTGCACCTGTTCCTGTGGGAAATCAACTTTTGGGACAGAGTAACAAAATCATAGCACTGCTGTTCATGAGGGGAGGTCCCAAAATGCCTATGTTGAAAATGTGGCTAAAAAAAATACCAAAAATAATTAGGTTACGGATGTGTGTTGTGCAGTTTCTATACATGCTCATGACTTCACCAATTTTTCATATTTTCGCTCCAGATTTTCAACATTGCCATTGTTTTATGCCTCCTCATGAACAATACAGTTGTCATTTTCCACATTCTGCCCAAAATGTGTTTTCATCCCTGTGTCGCCAAATGGCATAGCTGCTGTGCAAAACCACCTTTCAGCTAACAAACTGATTGTGCCACTATTCATGAGGTGGGGTCACAAAAAGCCTATGTTGAAAATCTAGAGTGAAAATACCAACAAATGCCAACAATGTTAGGGTTTTCAACTGTAACACCCCACCATGTAGAGACTGCCTGGTGTCAGGGGTGAGACTTGAGATCACTGGCTGTAATGCTTATGCCATTCCACCCCCACCCCCACCCTGCAGCCAGTGACAGGCATCAAGGTGTGCCTTGGAGTGTTTGGCCCTAAAGTTCACCCCATTCTCTTATACTGCACCCGTCTCAGCATATTTCCTTATGGAATGGGGTAAGTATAAGGCAAAATGACCCCAAAGCACACCACAACACTTGTCAGTGTCTACAGGGTAGGGTGAGACCCATTCTCCTATACTGCACCCCTCTCAGCATATTTCCTTATGGAATGGAGTAAGTATAAGGCCCAAAGACCCCAAAGCACTCCACAACACTTGTCAGTGTCTACAGGGTAGGGTGAGGTAAAATGGCATGAAAGTTATAGCTGACGCCCCAAAGACACACCCCAGCAGGGTGGGGGTGGGGTTGGCGTCAGTTTCATACTTCACTGCCATTCCTATTCTGTATCTGTAACTCCTGCACTGCCAATGCCAGCGAGACAACTTTCGGCATTGACAAATGCTTGTTTTATTTGGGGTGGCTCTGACTAAATGCACAATTTCACCTGTTTGTTGGGATCCTTTTTCTATACGTTTATCTAGATCTTGCATGTGAGCACTTACTGTACAAACTGCTCTACCTGGTAGCTCCAATGCAGATTAACATGAAGTCCACCAAAGAGGAGATATCCTATCTGTGAAAAACATTATCATTCAGAACATCAGTATTACCGCTTTCCCTAACAGGTTAGTTTTTTGTAATTATGGCTTTTTCCACATCACTGTGTACTTGTTACTTTTGAGCATCAGAGGGCCAGCCAACACTTTCAATTTTTGGAACAATGTACTGTACTTATACTGTATTTTGTGACCCCATGACAATCAGTGACTGATTTTTTTTTTTTTCTGGCACATCTAAGATCGATTTTATTTAATAATTCAGCCACTGGATAAAATTACTTTAAGGAGATAGTGTCCTGCCTAAAACAAATATTGGATTTAAAAATCCACCAACCATGACCTTTTTATATGTGAGGTACTGTACTTTTTCTTTTTCCTTTGTTTAATTAGAAAATGATTTACCTGGTGTTAGTAGGTGTGTTGTGTGGAACTACTCTTAGTATGGCAGTTGACATATCTAGCTCAGCTGTCCCACACTACATCATCAGCATTGTGACCTCACTGACTGTGACATCACTGCTACTTAGAACAGCCAGTGAATGACTGTCAGTTAATTAGTCTATGATGTCACTGTCCATGAGATCATAATGCTGATGATGTACTGTAGTTGGGGGTCAGTAGAGATACACATGCCAGATGCCATGCTAAGAGGTGTTCCACACACCCAACACAATATTATGACATTATACTTTGTGGTGAGTGAATGGAAAAAGAAAAATACTGTACTTCTTAAATAAAAAGTTAAAACTGACCTTTTCTTATAATTTGTATTTTCCTGTCTGCCTGTTTTCATTCAGCTAGCTCTTTAAGGTGGGGGTGCTAGATAGTCCTCTGTTTCATTGTCGGATATCCAGCTATTTGCAGTTTGTGCAGTATACAGAATAACTGTGATGGAGTTAAAGGAACATGGTCAAACATTTTTGCTCCCCTTTATTCATGGCCACAACTCCATATGAGTGTTTACCTTCTTTGAAAGTCATTACCCTGGTTGAGTGTTTAATCTGTCTCCATACTTTGTAGACCAGAAATGCAGTACAATGGAAGTTTATAAACCATTTTGTTTTGTTTTAGATCCATGATCTATTATTTGACAGTACATCATGAACATTAGAAACACCTCAAGCAGTGCAACCACTGATGATACCGTACTCTGTGCCATTCCCAATGCATAATGTGTTACTATACTGTTTTGTGGTGGCCATACAGGGTATGCCAACTGGACAACAACTCCAGGATGGCAAAGTCCTTAACATGAACAATGTTGATAGGTTTCAACATTGCCAATGTTAAGGACCCAAGGGCAGAAATCTGCACTTTTGGCCCCCCTTTGAACTAACTCTTACTCAGAGTTAATTATATTAAGAAGGGGGGGGGGGCAGGGACACAGTCCCTCCAAGTTAAATACACCAATGTCTGACAGGCAAAATTTCACCTGTCAATACTGGGGATCTCACCATGCCGAACTTTGACAACACTGTTTTTTGGCATGGTAAAACTGTTATACACTCATATGATTCACAGGAGGTTTCAAACTTAAAGACAACTTGTCCATATAGTTTGCCTTTGTTTTTGGTTTTTAATTTGGTGGTCCTATTTGTGTAAAGCTCGTCCAACCCCCTTTTAACGGCATCCATATGTAGGCTGTCAATTAATGTCTGAGGGAGTTTATTCCATTCAGTTAACACCCTCTGACTATACCAGTATTTTCTTACATTTCAGTTCCATTGAGATGCATACAACTGTTTACTATGCTTTCTGCTACCATCCCTAATTTTCCTTGATATAAATCCAAACTCATCCCTCAGATGAATATCTCCCATGGCCATATATTATAAGTACATATCTCCTCTGAATCTTCTATAATGTAGAGTACAAATTCAAAATCCTTAACCTTTCATCATAAGTCCTATTTAGTGTTGTTATTGATTTAGTGACCCTTCTCTGGACCCCCTCCACTCTAATTATATCCTCCCTTCTAAAAGGAGACCATTCCTGGACACAATATTCCAAGTGAGGCCTAACCAGCGTTTCGTACATAGGCATTAGCACCTCCCTTTCTCTGCTCAAGATGTGCCTCAGTATACAGTTCAGATTTTGACTTGCCTTCCTAATTTGATCACTGCAATGAATATTGAACTTTAAATCCTCCATAATCATCACCCCCAAATCTCTCTCTTTCCTTGTATTAATCAATGCATTTAATCCCATTCTGTAATTCTGATTTATGTTACGTTTTTCCCAAATGCATTATTTTACACTTAGAAGAATTCAGTTCTAATTTATTCTTCTCAGTCCAATCCCGGATTTCATTTAATGCATCCTGCAATTGACCTACATCTTCCTCATTATTCACAATTTTTCCTACTCTTCAATCATCTGCAAATTTGTGTAACCATACCATTTAATTCTTTACTTGAAGGGTGGAAATGTATATGTTAAACAAACAAGGTCCCAGGATCGATCCCTGTGGAACTCCACTAGAAATGATGCCCATTCAGAGTATACCCCGGTACAACAACTCTCCGCTGTCTATTCAATAACCAGTCTGATATCCAGTGTATAATATTACTGTCTAAATTGATCTCCATCAGTGCATTTAATAATTCCAAATGAGGCAATTTATCACAAGCCTTTGCAAAGCCCAAGAAGACAACATCCACAGAGTTACCATTATCCAATTCTCTGTTTACTTTCTCATAGAAAGATAACAGATTAGTTTGACATGACCTATGTTTTCTGAACCCATGCTGCAGGGGATCAACCAAACCCTGTTCCTCAAGGAAATTAATAATCCTTTCCTTCAAGACACCCTCCAATATTTTGCCCAAAATAGAAGTCAGACTGACTGGTCTAAAATTGGATGGCTCAGTTCTAGACCCCTTTTTTAGGAGTGGTATCACATTAGCAACTTTCCAATCATGTGGAACTTCTCCCCTGTCCAGAGATGATTGAAAAATATAAGTTAGAGGGAGTACTATATATTCAGCCATTTCTTGAATTACCCTTGGATGTATATCATCTGGACCCATAGATTTATTTAAAAGTTTATAAAGTTTCTCCAGAATCTCATCTGGATCAATTATTTTTCCAGGGCTTAAACAATTTTTCATTATAAATGGTAATGTAGTTGTGTGATTAAAAATTGAACAAAAATATTCATTTTGTATGTCAGCCAAATCTTTTTCTGATGTCACCAGCCCACCTGATTTATTAAAAGGACCCACCATACTGGGAATATTCTTAGATTTGTTTATATGACTAAAAAAAATTTTTTATTATCCCTTATTCTAGAAGCCAAATGTAACTCGTACTGAGCCTTTGCTTTTCTCATAGCAGTTTTTACTTCCTTGTTTTGTTCTCTAACTGCCTGTTGATTTTTACCAGATTTATCATTTTTGTATTTTTCATACATTTTGTTTTTCTTATTAATCAGTTTCTTTATCAAAGAATTAAACCAGCCAGCATTTTTTGACCTATGTCTGTATATTTCCTAAAAGTAAGGACATATTTATTCATCAGATCTATTATTTCTGCCCTAAAAAGCTTCCATATTTAATTTACAGTCAATTTCTCAAATTCCATTTCTCAGTCCCATAATGCAAATTCTTTTCCAAATTGACCAAAATTGGTCTTATTAAAATTCATCTTAATAGTGGATTCCTCTACTCTTGATTTTTGTTGTTCCTTAATTTCAAAATATACTGAATTGTGATCACTATTACCAAGTGGGCTCATAACTCTAACATTACATACTTCGTCCCCCATATTAGTAAGCACCACATCCAAGATATTATCCCCTCTGGTAGCATCCAGTACCCTTTGCTTCATACCCAAATAATCACAAATATCCAAATACCATGCCTCCAAGTTTTCTTCCCCTCCTAAAGACGTCCAATTAATTCCAGGAAGGTTAAGATCACCTAGTATTATTAGCTTATCAGCTGGATCTAATTTAGCTACTTGATTCTGTATTAACCTATGAGTTTCTATTGAGATACCGGGGGGGGTCTATAAATCAGACCAACAATAATTTTAGCACCATTCTGTAGTAATAATTTGATCCATAATGTTTCCAAATCAACCTCATCTATGCCATATTGAACATTTTCTATTGTTTCCTCTACATAAATAGTGACTCCTCCACTCTTCCTGTATTTCCTGTATTTAGAATATAAATTATGTCTGGGAATAGCCCTATCTCATGTATCCTTATCCTCACACCATATTTCAGTAATACATGCCAATTGAATATTATGTGTTATTAACGTGTATTTAAACTCCTCAAACTTGTTAACCACACTTCTGGCATTAATTAATACCCATTCCATCCAGGCATTGATATTACCTTGTTTAAACTGTCCTCCAATAAGTTACATACACAAAAGATGCAGTGGGGGTTGGTCAAAGGATGCAAACAAACATGATTTTGTGTGGTGATACCATCATGTTGTGCAGTCTGTTTTTCACTTTTTCAAATGAAAAATAGACTGAATTAAACATCCAGCAACATCAACAGTCTCTAGGATTTGAACAATCATAGCAGCCATTTTTTTTATATTATTTTAATTTTTTTATTTGTACAATCGGATTTACAACCTTAGAGCCCAAGGCTCATTTACAAAAGTACCTCATCAAAGAGAGGACAGAGTAACAAATTTACAGAGCACAGGACAATGAGCAACTTAGAATTACACAGTTGATTTCATACACTGATCAAGTTTGTAATATTTCAACAATTTCATTTAACTACAGGATGTGTAGTTTTTCATAGATTCATAGACTCATAGAATTGTGATGGCAGAAAATGACTGAAACAAGGTCCACCAAGTTTGCCCATTTTTTTCAGCTATCTGCTTGAACCTGTGCCCCCCCAACACTCCCCTGTGGTTGTCCCATGCCCTTTTGAATCCCTCCACTGTTTCCTCTCTGACTGCTTCTGGGAGTTTGTTCCACTTTTCCACCACTCTCTATGTGAAATAGTATTTCCTAATGTTACCCTGAACTGTCCTCTTCCACCTGTAGGCCATGACCCCTCATCCTCTGATTTCTCTTCATCTGGAAGATGCTCTCTCCGGCACCCTGTTTATTAACTTGGTTAACTTGGTGTATATAGTCAAAGTAGGCCAAAGGCCCATTGAATTGTCTCCCACTCATAGTGGGTTTATTTATTGCCAGTCGTGTGTAATAAATATTCATCTAACCTTCTTTTAAAAATATGTAATGATGAAGACTCCACAATAGTCGCAGGTAGATTATTCCAGATTATTAGAGTATGTCTATTATAAAAAATATTGATGCCTATTGGTTCTTGCCCTGTGTATAAATATTTATTTATCATGTGATCTTAGATTAACTTGTTTCTGAATCCTTCTTATGTTACATTGTACCATTAATGCCTCGTCTTTCAAAATTTTATACAATAGGAGTAAATCACCTCTAATTATTCTGGTCTCTAAGGAGTATAGATCTAGACTGACAAGTCTTTCCCTGTACTCCATATGGTTTAGTCCCTTAATAGATTTGGTCATCCTCCTCTGAACTCTTTCAATCTGTGTGATATCTTTTTTTAAAAATGGGTTCCAAATTGGTGAGCCGTAATCAAGGTGTGATAAGACATATGTCCTATATAGTTTAAGGACACAGTCTTTGTTCCTAGAAATGAATGCTCTTTTAATGGCATGGATAATACTATTACATTTACCCACTGTTTTAACTATATGTGTACCCAATGACAATTGTGAGTTTACCCATACACCAAGGTCTTTTTCACATGTACTATTTTTTATGAGTTTTTCATTTAAAAAATATGGATATTTATGATTTATTTTACCAAAATGTATCACTACACAACTTTCATTAAATGTTATATTATTTATTTCACCCTATCTTTCAATTTTCTTGAGGCTGTCCCTTAATTCTTTATACTTAATTATTGATGACACTTCACCTATTTTGGCGTCATCTGCAAATTTAGTGATGACTGAATCTAAACCATCACCCATGTCACTAATGTATAAACCAAACAAGGTTGGGCCCAATACTGAGCCCTGGGGGACACCACTTAAAACATTCATCCGAAAGATCAGAGTTTATTCTAACTCTCTGTTTTCTATTAGATAGCCAATTTCCAATCCATCTTACTATTTATTTGTTTAGACCTAGATTTAACAATTTTGTAAAGTCTATTGTGTGGAACCATATCAAATGCTTTTCCCAAATCCAAATAGATCACATCAACTGGTTTTCCTTCATCCAAATTACTACTTACATGACTATAGAATGTCAGTAAGTTGGTGTTACATGAGAGTCCTCTTTTAAAGCCATGTTGCAAAGAGTTCTGCAATCCCAATTCAATTACATCATTCTCAATTTTATTTTTAATCAACCGTTCCAGTACCTTACAACAAATTACTGTTAGGCTAATAGGCCTATAGTTTGCCACATTAGATTTATTTCCCTTTTTATGTATCGGTACTATTATAGCTCTTTTCCAGTCTGGTGGAATCATACCGGTTGAAAGAGATTTATTGAATATGGAAGTCAAAGGGCTTACTACTACATCCGAAATATATTTCCAAACTATCATGTCTATGTTATCTGGACCAGAGGATGAAGAAGTCCTTAATTTAGATAATTCCTTTAGTACCATATCTTGACTAATACTAAAAACTTTTGAGTTCAATACCCTGGGAATAGTCACCTTTGATTTATTCACCTGATAGATTGACTTGAAATAATTATTAAAACTATTTGCAATTTCTATATTACTATCACTGAGTTAATTTTTTCCCCAGTTTGCTTATTATTATTAATGTATGCATAAAAGACCTTGTGATTTTTGTTAGATACTAATTTATTTTCAAATTTTAACTTTCCTTTTTTAATAATGGATTTTAGGAATTACCGTTAGGTCTTATATTTACTTCAGTTATTCAGAGTTTGAAAATATTTATATTTTTTGAAAGCTTTATTTTTTCTTCTTATTTGTACCTTAATATTTTTATTAAACCATAATGGAATAATACCTTTTATTAACTTTATTATTTTGCCTTGGGATAAAGTGATTTGTTATTTCTTGAATTTTTGATTTTAATTCCTCCCACATAGAATTTACATCTAGTTTACAGAAAGATGGCCCCCAGTCTATTTTATTGAAGGTTTCTATAATTTTCAACCAATCAGTCTTTTTGTAGTCAAATGCTAAGGAGGATCTATTTAATTTAGTTTTTTTGAATATTGATAGTACACTCCACAATATTATGGTCACTGCATCCTAAATGGAGGAGAATTTCTATATTACTAATTCTATCAGTGGAATTTGTTATTACTAAATCCAAAATATTTCTCTCTCTAGTTGGAACATCTACCATTTGATGGCAACCATAGGATATTAAAGTATCAATCAATAATTTCTCAAAGGTGGTAATTCCTTTCATTTCATCCCAATTAATGCCAGGTACATTAAAATCTCCCAGAATTAAGATATCACCTAAACTGCATGCTTTATCAATTTCCTCTATTAAGTTATTGTTATAATTACTATTACTATTAGGGGTCTATAACAGATTCCCATAACTATTTTGGGTGAATGAGGAAATATTAAGTTTATCCACAGGGTTTCAGTTTTACTTTCAGTAGTATTAGGTACTATAATTTCTTGACACTGTACATATTCTGAAACATAACAGCAGACACCATCACCCTTTCTGCCAATGTGATTTTTCAAGCAAAAATGATACCCAGGAATGTTATTTGGCCAGTTGTCACTCTCATCCCACCATGTTTCAGTTACACATATGTCTATACTATGTTTATTTATCAGTGTTTTTAATTCAGTTAGTTTGACATTATTCAGACTTCTGGCATTGATATTCCATATTTTAAGTTTCCTAGATTTTAAATTATTAAGGCTATGGTCCAGTTTGACACCATCATCCCCCTTATTTTCTAGTTTAAAGCTCTGTGTATAATGTTCTCAAAAGTTCTGCCCAGTTTGTAGGCACCTTGCTTACTTAAATGAAGTCCATCCCAACAAAACAGTGACAGATTTTCACAAAAATTTTCCCAGTGAGGAATAGACTAGAAGTCTTCTTTAAGTGTCCATTTACACATCCATTAATTAATACATTTAATCTTTCTAGTAGTCAGGTAATTAGCTCTAGGAACAGGTAATATTTCTGAAAACCATATCTCACAATTAAGTTCAACCAATGTTTTTCCCAAATGTATGTATTCCTGTTTGATTTCATCAGTAGACAACTTTTTTAGGTCATTTGTACCAGTGTGAATTATGACAAGTGGATTGGGGCCTGAGTTGTGTAAAATATCAGGACACATTGTATTTATGTCCTTTATTCCAGCTCCTCAAAATGATGAACATGCTATATTGTGTTTGTCTCTTCTACATGCAGTTTTATCAGTGTATTTAATTGAGTCACCAAGTACAAAATATTGCCTATTTACATCATTTGTTGGTGGTGTTTCCATAGAAAATGCATCCTCTGTTGTGCCTAACTGTACTTCTGCTGTTTCATGAGTGGAAATCTCATCAATTATTTTATCCATATTAATGCTTCATTTTTAAATTTCCCTTGATTATTCATTTCTATAACGTTTGGATATGTTACAGCTTCCACTGTACAAGATGAGAGGATCATATTGCTAGTAGTTAATGTAGCAGCCTGAGAATCTGTATCAACTGTATTGGAGGGGGAATCGATTTGTTGTTCATTTAGGGTGCTATCCTGTACCTTTTCCATGGTATATCAATACACTTTATGTTTTTAAACAGAATTTCAACAACAAACAGTCATCAACTGTAATATATTCTGTTGCACAGAGTTATATCCTTAAGGTATTTGAAGGTCTCAATCATGTCCCCCTCTCCCTCCTCTGTTCCAGGGAGTATATGTTCAGATCACTCAACCTTTCTTCATAGGATATGTGACTTAACTCTTTTATCTTATCCCCCATATCCAGATCAATCAGGGCCTCATACCTATTACTTAGGCTGACATTGTTACCCAATGCCCTGTATCTGGATTTAGATTTATGGCCTACAGCAACATCAGTCCATTCTTCAGACTCACTAGGGGTACTGTTCTCATTTGACTAATTTCTTTTCCTTTTTTCATATACACTGACCTCACTATGTGGGTCTGATTCACCCAATTCAATATTGTTACCCAATTTTTTTGCAGTACTTTCCTTCAATGAACTACCTGTCATTTGACTCGAGGTTTCTTGATATTGTTTGATAACTGCTAATCTTTTGTAGAAATTATCGATATCTTCCCTCAAAACACTGTTATTTATGCATTTGTCACAGACATATATAGGTATTTTGGGAAGAGAATCAAATAAGATATACATAGCACAGGTGTTACATTTCAAGCCTGTTTCCCCATCCAGGGTCATGATAATATCTCTCCTTACAGGCTTAGATACAATTGTAGGGGCTGTACTATTACACAGTGCATTATCCAAAACTGTTAAGTTGGTCATGTTTATTTATTTATTGTGGGTGGTACCTGTACTTAAAAATAATCTGTACTTACTCTTCAAGTTAACTAGTCCACTCCTTACTGTCCCTCTGTCACTCTTGACACACGTGTACATGTGAAGCATGTGTCTTTGCACATGTCTTCACATGCACAAGTGCGCGCACACCCTGCTCACAGCAGGGCTTCCTAAAATAATACTGTATGACACAGAAGTTACTTGCTGAGGTCACCGAGTGAATGATTCATTTAAACAAATAAAAACATAAATAAAATGGTTTCAGACCACACAGTGTGGTAAAAGTAAAAACTGAAGTCTCCCAAGCAGTTAAAACTGCAGAAAATCCTTCGAATAAGTGAGTTGTAGTTCTGTTATACAGATAACAGAACTACACTCCTCTACCTAGCATTGGTTGGGCTCCGAAACCTCGTGATAGCGAGTACAGTGCATGTTGCAATTTTTAACAACCAACACGAATGGTATATCAATACACTTTTTGGTTTTAAACAGAATTTCAACAACAGACAGTCATCAATTGTAATATATTGTGTTGCACAGAGTCTAAGGTGCTAGCTCGCAGCAGGGCTTCCTAAATAATACTGTATGACCCGGAAGTTACTTGCCAAGGTCACCAAGTGAATGATTCATTTAAACAAATAGAAACATAAATAAAATGTTTTTTTAACCACACAGTGTGGTAAAAGTAAAAACGAAAGTCTCCCAAGCAGTTAAAACTACAGAAAATCCCTCAAATAAGCGAGTTGTAGTTCTATTATACAGATACCAGAACTATACTCCTCTACCTAGCGTTGCTATGGCTCCAAAACCTCACTATAGTGAGTACAGAGCTTGTTGCAATTTTTAACAACCAACACGAATGCTATATCAATACACTTTATGTTTTTAAACAGAATTTCAACAACAAACAGTCATCAATTGTAATATATTGTGCTGCACAGAGTTATATCCTTAAGGTATTTGAAGGTCTTAATCATGTCCTCCTCTCCCTCCTCTGTTCCAGGGAGTACATGTTCAGATCATTCAATCTTTCTTCATAGGATAAGTGGCTTAACCCTTTTACCATTTTTATTGCTCTCCTCTGAACCCGCTGTATCCTGCCCACATCCTTCCTGATGCATGGCCTCCAGAACTGGACTACATACTCCAAGTGCAGTCTAACTAGATGGGTGTACAAGGGTACTATGACCTCCCTATTTCTACTGGTGATCCCCCTTCCAAAGCATCCCAACATTCTACTCCCCCTAGCCACTGTCCTCCCACACTAACTTTGCACCTTCAAGTTCCCCAATATAATGATGCCTAGGTCCCTTTCTCATTCCCTATCCTCCAGATCTCTGCCCCACATACAGTACCATGCCCTCCGATTTCTGTAGCCAAGAGGCATGATTTTACATTTTTCTGTATTGAATGCAAGTTGCCACCTCTTTGACAATGCCTCAAGTCTCTCCCAATCTCTCTGCATTTGTTCCACCTATTCCTGCATGTCCACCCTATTGTAGATTTTGATATTCTCCACAAACTTAATCACAGTTCCCTCAAGGCCCTCCACAATGTCCCTTATGAATATATTGAATAGTAGGGGCCACAGCACTGATCCCTGAGGGACCCCGCTTTTGACCTTGCCCTTGCCCTTTCCAGATGCCACCCCCATTTATTATGACCCACTGTCTCCTTTCCCCCAGCCAGTTTCCCACCAATTTAACTACACTCTGCCCCAGCCCCAGTACTGCCATTTTACACAGCAGCCTCCTGTGGGGCATGGAGTCAAATGTCTTCCTGAAATCCAAATAAGCCACATCTACTGCCCTCCCCTGATCCAGTTCCTTGGTGACCCCAGCATAAAACACTCTCAAATTTGTTTGACAGGATCTGTCCCTAGTAAAACCATGTTGCCTTGGATTCATCAGGCCACTTTCCTTCAGGTAGCAGATGATCCTGCCTTTTATTAGTTTCTCTATGAGCTTGCCTACCACCGATGTCAAGCTCACAGGCCTGTAACTTCCCACTTCCTCCCTCCCTCCCTCCTTATGCAGCTGGACCACATTTGCCTGCCTCCAGTCCTCCGGCTCCACCCCAGTCTCTAGAGACTGATTGAAGAGTGCAGTCAAAGGTACTGCCAATATTTTCTTTAGCTCCCTTAACATCCTCCATGAGAACCAGCTTCATCTCCACTTCCCCCTCTCCCGCCATTTCTTTTTCTGCTCTGCTACCATCATCTTCTTTCTCCCTATTGAACACTGAGCAAAAATAGTTGTTTAGCAAGTCCACTTTCTCTCTGTCCTCTTGTGGCATCTCCCCCTCATTTGTTTTTAACTGGAGAATCCCCTGCCTAGTCTTCCTCTTTTCATTTACATACCAAAAGAAAGTCTTAGCCCCCTTTTTGACCCCTCTAGCTATTTGCTCCTCTGTCTGTGCCTTTGCCGTCCTTACCACTACCCCAGCTTCTCTCTGGCTCACCTGGTATTTTACCCAGTCTGCTTCCACCTGTGTTTTCTTGAACCTCCTGAAGGCTTTCCTTTTTGCCCTTACTTTTTTTAGCTACTTTTCTAGTATACCGTAGAAGCTTCCGCCTCCTTATTTTTACTTGCTCTCTTGGCACCGATGTCAGTGGCCCCTACAATAGCTTCTTTTATCCTCCCCCACATTGCTCCACCTCTGTCAAATTCTCCACCCCTTGCAAAGTCCTCACCACTATTTCCCCCATTTTCCCGAAGTTTGCTGTCTTGAAGTACAACACCTTTAGCCTAGACTGGTGAACCTCTGCAATGTTCCTTATTCTAAACCTGACTGTGTTGTAGTCACTCGTACCAAGATGCTCCCCCACTGATACCTTTCCTACCTTATCCCCATTTGTCAGGACTAGATCATGAGTAGCTCCTGCACTGGTTGGCTCCCTGACCAGTTGATTTAGGAGGGCCAATTGCAGGGAGTCAAATATTTCCCTGCTGCTGGTTGAAGCAGCCAAAAGGGTGCTCCAGTCTACATCCAGTAGGTTCAGGTCCCCCATCAGCACCACTTCCCCCCTTGCCGCCATTCTCACAAATTCATCAGCTATGCTTCTATCCACCGATTCTTGCAAACAATGAGACCCAGAGTCCTTCTGCATCTCCCCACTTACCCTGCAATTCTGATGCCCTGATACTCTGCTTTACGTAGAGTGCACCCCCTCTTTTCCTCCCGAACAATTGGACCCTGATATCTCCATTTCCCATCCCTGTTCCTGGTGGCACCACATTTCTGTTACCCCCACTATGTCAAGGCCCTCTTCTGCCATTTTTGCTGTTACATCTGGGATCTTTCTTCCCAGACTTCTGGTGTTTGCACATGACCCTCCTCTCCCCTCTTTCCTCCTGTTCTATATGTTTTGCCACCTTAGCCTCTGGCTGTGTGGGTAGGGCTTTTTGCTCCCCATTGTCTCTTGCCTCATCAGCAGGGCTTCTCCCTGCCTTCTCTCCTTGTTAAGTTTAAATGGCAGCATCTCTCAACATAATCATCCAGTTTGCATTTAGCACTGCTTTCCCCTTCCCATTTAGGTGCAGCCTATATGGGGCATATAGGCTCTTGTCACTCCATGTTGAACCCCAATCTCCTATCACACCCTACCTCTTCTGAGCATACCAACCTGCAAGCCAATCACTGAACTTCTCAATATTTTGCCTCACCTCCATGCTGGCTCTTGGTGCTGGAAGCACCTCCAAGAAGGACAGGAATTTAAAGTTCAAGCTGCTGCAGAACCTGGCCAGTGTCATAAACCTTGCCTGCACCACCATCACGCTGCTCCTTGCAAGGTTGTCTGTGCCTAGGTGGAAGATCAGATGAGTTTTCTCATCTATTTCCCTTCCCTCAAGGGGATTCAGTGCATAACTTTGGCTGCCATCATACCTGGCAGGCACTCCACCCATATTTTCTCCCCTCTCTCTTCCTTTCTTCCCTATGTAACTCCTTTTATAATAGAGTCCCCCACTATTAAGACTCTATCCCCTTTTCCTCCTGGGCACCCCTCACTGCTGCTGTTCTCCTCCTCTTTCCCAATTTTTCCTCATCCTTTCCCTTGCTATCTCCCCCCCAAACTACCTGAGCCCTCCTCCCCCCCCTTTCTCCACCTGTTCACTTCCTTGGGCCCCTTTCTGGTTCTCTGGTTCCTTCATGCAGCTCTTTTCCTCCTCTGAATCTTTTCAATTCTCCCTTTCTCCATCCTGCTCATCTCCCTGACCCAAATCCTGTTTTTCTGGCTCTTCCATGGTGCTACCCACCCTTGTGCCTTGCTCCTTTCTCTCTTCCCCCCAATGCTTTCCCTTTTGTTCCTTGTACTCTGATCTTCATTTCTGGGTTCTACTCTACTTCTCTTCCTGCTGAAGCCCCCGTCCCCAGCATCCCTGCTTCCTGCATGGCTTGTTTCTGCACAGTCTCCTCCCTTCCCTGACTTACTGTTCCTGTATCTTCCTCCCAGGTCCCCCTCCTGCAGATCCTGGGCCTCCTCTCCCCCCTGCTACCCTTGGACCTCTTCCCATACTATCCCGCTCTCTTGGGTCTCCCTTGACACCCCCCTTCCCTTGCCTGGTTTTATGGGCACTCCCATATTCTGGGCTCCTCCTGCCAGGATGCCCCTGTTACCCCAGTGTTTTAGGCCTAAAGGGATGATCGCTGTCTCCTTGAACTGTGCTTTCATGAAGTACTGTACCTTGGTTGGAGTAGTGGTGTGGGTGGGTACAGCATGTTCTGGCAGGTGTTAATCTAGCAGTAATTTACTGCAATTTCAGTGGAAGTCTATAACATCCTGGATTTGCAATCTGGGAAAGATGCCAGTTATTGGTAATTCAAAATACAGTACTTCAAGAATCCCACCTGTGGAAGTCAATATTCTATGAAGGATGAATGTATGAGTCATAATACAGTGTATTGAATATATTAGTGATAACATTCACTTTATTTCTGAAAAAAATGCATTATTTCTCACTTTTAAGTCTACAGTTTTGTAAGTCATCACATTTATGGTTTTAATTACATACTGTAAATGAATGTCTTCCTTCCTCCTTGATTTTTAAGCATCTGCCTAATTTTGGGATGTCACATACTCCCAAAAAGGAATTAATGGACACCCCAGGTAGTGGCAGTGGAAACACAAATAGTACATGGAAACCCCAGAGAAGGAGTACCATGAATATGTCCCCTGGTCCCATAAATACATTATCTATGCAGTACTTAGAACCTTGTTTCTGCATAAATGAAATAAAAAGTGAAACTGATTACTGAAGTCTGCAACATACTGCAGTAGACCAGAATGGTTACCTTGTAATGGAATGCAAATTTGTTCAATGATTGTTTTTAAAGTGAATATAACCTCTTGATAAAAACATGAGATGGTATAGTTGTTTCCCCTTTATTGTATCATATTATTAATACAGAAAAAATGACTTTCAAAAATAATTGTAAAGTACGTTCTGCAGCGGAGTGCTGCACAGGCATCCTGGAGCAGCTGAAGTGGCCTGCAAGCCCAGTTTGCAGCAGGCTACTCCATTCCCCTTAATCACTCCCAATGGAGTGCTACTGAAGCAGCTTGCAGGCCCTGTATGCAGCAGGTACTGAAAAACTACTCCCCTGCTTCTGAGCTCACTTGGCGACTGTGTTTACTTGGTGCAGAAGACTACCAATGGTCGGTAGACAAATTCAGATTGTTTTTTGTAGTCATGTGATACCCTAGACTGCTGCTGAAATTTTGACACTTTAACCTGTTACTTTTAGTTTGTGTATTTTGTGCAACATTATTACTTGGTATTATTACTTGGTATGAAAGAACAGAAGGCCAGAGCCCATTGAGACTGTTCCCCACACTATGTGGGACATTATTTACCTATTAACCCTCAACCAAACATCTAATTTGTTTTTAAAGACAGTGGCACTAGTTGCCTCTACCAATTCTTGTGGCAAGGTGTTCCATACAATGGATGTTCTTATTGGAAAAAAGTTTCCCCTTTTGCAGGTGTTATAAGTTTTTACTTCAAGCTGTTTATTATGCAGTCTCAGAACATGTCTCCTTTTGGAGAGTGTTAGACCACATTTTTCCATTAGATCTGGTGAATTTATTAAATTAAAAACCATAAACATATCACCTCTTAATCTTCTAGTTTGAAGAGAGGAGACCAGTAGCTTTTAATCTGTTCTGATAATCCAAGTTTGTTAATCTTGGAATCATTCTAGTTACTCTCCTTTGAACCTGTTCAAGAATTGCTATGTCTTTTTTTTGGTTTGGATTCCAGAAAAGGGAGCCATAGTCTAGATACGATCTAATGTATGCCCTATACAATGGAATAAGACATTGTTCAGTGTAATTAACAAAAGTGCATTTTATTTGCCTCAAAAGTCTGTTGGTCATGCAAGCAGTTCTAACACAGTGATCATTTGATTCAAGTTTATTATTAACATATATCCCTAAATCTTTTTCACAATTTGATGAGTGAAGTGGTAGTCCGTTTATATGATGTATTGTTTTGGGATTATTTACACCGAAATGCACTACTAAACATTTGTCTTGATTAAACTGCATATGACTTTCATTTGCCCAAAGTGTTAATTTTTCCAAATCCTTCTTTAATGCAGAAATATTTTATTGATTATTAACCTTGCCCCCCAATGTAGTATCATCTGCAAATGTAACTATGAAGTTATTTGGCCCTGTTTGTAAATCATTGATAAAGAGGTTAAACAATGTTGGTCCCAAGACTGACTCCTGTGGTACACCACTTGTCACACTACCCAAATCAGACAATATATCATTAATTCTGACTCTCTGAGAATGATTTGTTAAAAGTCCAGTTGACAATATCAGGTGACAAACCTAGATTGTGCATTTTAGTAATGAGTTTTTCATGGGAGACTTTATCGAAAGCTCTACTAAAGTTCAAAAGAATTACATCAGTAGGGATACCCACACCTAGCAGAGTACTTATATTATTGTAAAAAGATATCAGATTGGTGGTGCAGAAATACTTGGGAGTAAACACTTGCTGATTTAAATCATAAATTCCTAATTTTTTACAATCTTGATCTATTAGAGACTTCATTACTCATTCTATTAATTTACCAGCCACTGAGGTCAGGCTAATCAGATGATAATTTTGCAGAGATCCTCTATTGCCTTTTTTAAATATGGGAGTAAATATTGCTGAACACCAATCATTTGGTACAGTACTTTCTTGTAAGGATTTATTGAAAATAATTGACAAAGGTAAAGAAATATTTTTAGAGGTTTTGATCAGAAACCATGGGTGAATACCGTCTGGGCCCAGACTAGTATTTTTTTTTTTTTTTCAGTTTTTTGATAGCCTGTATGTCAGTTGGATAGAACCTATGATAATCTATGTGGTGAACGTTAAATGTACTAATAGGTGATTTTTGAGAGAAGACAGAACAAAATTACTTATTAAAGAGATTTGAGGTTTCTATATCAGATAGAGAAGAGCCATTGGTTGTAATGGGACCAATGGTCCTTGGTACACCTTTTTTACTATTTATATAGGAAAACAGAGACTTGTGAGAGTCTTTTGTGTGAGCTAGTTTAAATTCTAGCTTATATTTTCCAATTTAATAGAATTTTTTCAAGTTTTTCACAGATAGTCTGTATTTATGTAATAGAGTAGTTTTAAATTGAACAGAACTATTCTTAAGTTTCCTAAACAGTTGAATTTTTATTTTAATCTGATTTTTAATTGTCTTGTTGAACCAAGGGGGAATTTTTCCTTTATTATTAAATGTCCTCTTAGATGGAATAAAGGTATTTTCCAAATAATATACAATGTTTTTTTAAAAAAGTCCCAAGCTTGTTGTGTTGTATAATTAAGATTAGATTCCCAGTTTATGTTTTGTAAGTATTCATTGATTTTAGAAAAAAAATGCTTTTTTGTTATAATTTTTTGTATAGTATAACTTCCTTTGTGTAGTTTTAAACTGTTGAATTTAAAAAAAAAAGATGAATGATCACTGGTCCCAAGTGGATCCCAAATTTGTAAATTGCTAATTTGTTGCTATATGTTAGTAAAGAAATAGATCCAAAATATTAGGACCTCTAGTGGGTTCAGTAACAAGTTATTGTAATCCAGTACTAACTACCACATCTATTAGTCCTTTCTCAGCATAGGACTGTCCTAAGAATGAGTCCCAGTTAATATGAGGGAGGTTAAAGTCACCAAATATTACAGTATCTTAAGATTCTGAAAAATGTGTAATTTCTTTAAACATATCAGTTGTGTAATCTGAATTTGCAGATGGAGGTCGATAGATGTTATCAATAGTTATATAGGACTGCTCCTTTAATAAGATTTTAACCCATATACTTTCCAAAGGAAAGGGAGAACACACTTCAAAAGAAGGAATATCATTTCATATGTACATACAAACTCTACCACCTTGCTTATCTAATCTGTTTTTATGATATAACTTATAACCAGGAATTTCTCTGGACCAAATTGAGGATGCATCCCACCAAGTTTCAATTACTCCCACTACACCTATATTTAAAGTTTTACATTTGGTTTCAAGTTCTGCTAATTTGAGTTGGTTTAAAGATCTTGCATTCAAAGCTGGGAATTTACATTTAGTTGTAATAATATTTTGGTAAGTATTCAGAGACTTGGGAATAGACCCATTCTGCCCCATTTTTTTTTAGTTTCAACAATGATTTATGATTTTAGTGATACTTTTCCCCATAAGTGTACTACCTCTATGACTGAGATATAAACCGTTCCAGCAAAACAAGGAAGAATGATCTGAAAATGATTCCCAGTGGGTAATACAGGGTATATCCTGCTTAAAACACCACTTTCTCAGCCATTCATTTAGAGCTTTGATTTTCTGCATCATGGTAGATGTTGATCTCAGGACAGATAGAATTTCAGATATACATACACAGCATCCTCTATCAAGTAACAGGTTACATAACACCACATAGTCCTCGTGTCCTGCAGCTACTTGAATTCACCATTTTTGGCTGATGAATCCATTTGATATTGCTGCTGTGTAATTTATAGTATACTATATAACTGTGTGATTTGAGTTTACTACTGATTTACCTGGTTATTTGTTTTCTGCTGTCCTTCTGGTTAATTTGGATTTTCTCTGGTCTTTCAGCCCCGTGGAACTCATGCACGAGCTGTTCACTCTCCCATCCCCCCAGTCATTCTCTTGCCTTGACTCCATTGTCTAATTGCTCCCATATAATTTACTGTTTGCTTTTCCCCCAGGCTACTCCATTCCCCTTACTCACTCCCAACAGAGTACTACGCAAGCATCCTGAAGCAGCTGAAGCAGTCTGCAAGCCTTGTTTGTAGCAGGTACTGAAAAACTACTCCCCTACTTCTGTGCTCACTAGGGGACTGTGTTACCCATCCATCCTAGCTTAGCATTTGAGTTAAGCATTGTCAGCGTCACATGCCTGATCATGTGACTAGATGTTGACTAGAAACTAAGTCCCCACATTTTCCACTGGCTCATTATACTTCCTCACCACTAGCAGTCATCCTTGAGCCCATTGTTGTTGCTCCTGTTACTGAACTTCTGCCTCTCCCTCCTGCCATCTTTCTTTCCTCACCTGGCCATTCTCCTCTCTGGCTAGCCCACCTCCCTGTAACATTCATGTTAGCCCCTCCCTCTGGCCTGTCTGGGTTTGAACCTACAACTCTCCGCACCATGGGTGAAGATCCTGTCCACTATGCAATTCTAGGGGTGCTACTGCTTATGGTTTCCTATTACCTTTTCAATTTTGTCACTGACCACCACCCTCCATACAGCCTCCTGAACTAAGCCCCCATCCCCAGGACCAAGCCTCCTTTTTCCATGTCTGCCCCACCTCCCAGAGACAGGCTTTTGTCACACTATGGCACTCTATTACTATGCCCTCTGCCCTCTTAACACTTTCTTGGTTGCATTATTCTGGTAAGTTCAGTGTACCCTCATTAGCTATGCCCTCAACTCTCTTAAATCCCTCACCCACAGGCACCATAACCAATCTTCTAAACCTGGCCCTCAAACCAGCTAGTCTCACCTCACATGCTACTGAATTGCCACCACAGATGGCACACTATCTATTCCCCATCTCAACACTATAATGGTTCCTTTGTTCTCTCCCAGACCCTACATAAAAATGCCCTACTCAAAATTCAAGCTCCTCAAATACATCTTGACCAGGCAGCTCCTTTTACTAATACTGCTGTCTGGTAGTGTATATCCTAACCCAAGGCCCATGCAGATGTCATCTATTAACAACAATAGACCCGAGGAGACTTAAAATAGCCTCCATAAATATCTGTAGCCTTCTGCCCAAGTTAGATCAACTCCAGATCTGGGTGCTATAGCACAGACCTGATATCCTCTCAGTAGCTGAAACCTAGCTCTCCCCTACAGTATCCGACTCATCACTCTACCTAAATGAATACACGCTATACAGAGCAGACAGTCTAGGCAAACATGAGGGTGGCTGCACTCTGTATATATCAAACTCGCTATAATGTCTAACATTTCCTACACTGCCCCCTAGTGACGGTGCTGAAACATTAGGTGTTAAAATGTCACTAGGTACTCCAAATAAATCTATCCACATCCCCTTAATCTACATTTCACCAAAGGAAACTTGCAAGGGCTTCCAATCAGTCCTTGATATCATTACTAATCTACCAAATGGCTCGGAAGTCATTGCTTTGGATGACTTCAGTATCAACTGGCTGTTATCTGACTCCAACACATGTAAGGATGCTGCTGCAGCCATTGACCTCTCTCAAATTGTGTCCATCCCCCCACTAGAATTAACTACAGGGCCGGCTCTAGCACACTAATCTATCTCATTTTCTGTATCCACCATGAGAGGACCACCAACACCACAGTGTTATCTGCTGTCGAGTGACCACTCTCCTATCACATGCTGCTGGTCCAATAAGATTCCTAAACATCCATGTAGAACTTCTTATTACTGGATTCTCAAGAAAGGGTTTCAGGAACATCTCTAACAGTATCTCTGCAGTTATGACTGGTCCCCAGTATTCCTGGCTGATAACATTGACAAGGCACTAAGCTTCTTCATTACACATTTCAATTCAGCCTGTGATTTATTTACCCACTCAATAAGCACAAGATGAAAGATGTCTTTATCCTTTGGATCTCTCCCTCTCTCCTGCACCTTATGGCTTCTCGTGACCATCTTTGGAAAGTGGCACAGGCTACTGGCAAACAGAGTGACTGGCAATGTTATAGGACCACCAGAAATAAGTGCAGCAGGATGATATGGCAAAGTCCTCACTATAAAAGCATGTTCACTAGCTCCTGGAACAACAGTAAAAGGTTCTGGGACAATCTTAAAAATCTTACTCCTCCCACTCTCCACTCTTCTCCCACAATAGGCTTACCATTCAGAAGCCTAGTGAAATTGCAAATATTCTCGATACTTCATTCACTGACCTGAGAAGAGTCCTACCCCCCAACTTCTTTGATGAACCTTCCATTAATGACTCCACCCACTACAGAATCACTTCCAATTCTACTTCCGATAGGTCTCCCCATCCACTGCCAGGAAACACCTTATGAAGGTGCTCATCAGATCTAGGGACAGCTCCAACTCCCTCGACCTCAAGCTTCTTCACCTCTCCATTGACACTGTCCTGGACCCACTCACCTGGATCCTGAATCTGTCCCTGCACCTCAGTCAGTTCCCATCAGTCTGGAAAGCTGTGGTAGTGACCATACTCCACAAGAGTGAAGATAGAGAAAACCATGCTAACTACCGCCCCATTTCCATCTTACCACCCCTCTCCAAAGCCCTTGAATGAATAATAGCAGAACAGCTATCTGCATATCTATCTACTTATGGCATCCAGTACTCACAGCAACATGAGTTTAGGAAGGATCACAGTACTGCCACTGCCCTGCTCACCTACAAAGACTCCATACATAGAGCCCTTGACCACAGTCACCTTGCAGGATCTGTTTACATAGATCTTACAAAGGCTTTTGATATGGTCAATCACTTTCTCCTGCTCCTGATCCTGCCCTCCCTAGGACTCTCCAAAGATGTCACCACATGGTTCAGACACTACCTTAGGGGCAGAAACCAGTGTGTAATAATATTGGAGACTCTCTCTGCTAGCCACCTGGTACTATCAGGTGTGCCACAGGGTCAATCCTTGGCCCCCTCCTCTTTAGCCTCTACCTCAACACCCTCCCACTTAGCTGCCCCAGCAACCTACTCCTCTATGCAGATGATGATGTAATTTATGCAAGCTAGTCCTAGCCTGGACCTCTCACCTGTGATTTGCAACATAGTTTTACTTCAATCAAGTCATGGTTTAAGGTACAGAGACTAATCTTGAACTAAAATACAACCAAATCCATGATTTTTACTGGTCCGCAAAACAAGTTTGAAACAGCCCAACTACTCATCCACAACAACACTGTCACAATGTTTGAGGAGGTTTTCTGCTTTAAGGACCTGGGCATCACACTTGACAACACTCTGTCCTACCAAGAACACATTTTGAACATGTTCAAAACTGCCAATGTTAGACTTGGGCTCCTTAACAGGCACTGTCATTGCATAACTCAAGAGGCTCTATGACTGGCTGTGACCAGTTCCATACTATTAATCATTGATTACGACCTTGTATTCTATGGCACTGCTTCTGCCTCTGCCACTGCCCTCGGAAGGATTGTTGTCATCCTTAACAAAGCCTGCCGGCTTCTTGCTGGTGCTAACTGTGACATTCACACCTGTAACTTGTATGCTGAATCCAACTGGCTCAACCTTAAAAACAGAATTCATTATCACACCTGCCTCTTGGCCAAAAAGATCCTCTTAGGGCTAGCCCCCTCTTATATCCAGCAGCTTCTCAAGAGGGCCCTGGCTAACCTGTGATGCACCAGAAGCTTGCCAAATCAAGCTCTCCTCATGTTGCAACACATACATTGTACCTATGTTTCTTTTTCTCCTCTGTATAATTTGTTTTTTGGACATGGAGCCTTTGTTAATGAGTCTTTGGCTCAAAGGTCTTAATTCCAAGATTCAATAAATAAACAAAACAAATGACCAAAGACTGGAAAAGTGACATTAGAATACTATATACTATAGTTGGAATACAAGCTGAATTCTGCATAATTATTCATTTCAGAGTTTTGCTTGCAGTGTCAACATCTCTTTAAAATACACCTATTACATAATAGCATTTTTATAGCACAACTGCAGTCAGTGTTTTCCGCAGCATTCACAGTAACTCATTTATTTTGTCTCTTATCAGTTTTTGTTGCTGTACGTCAGCAAATCTTTTGTTTACGTGCTGTGTTATCAGGTTTCACAAGTTATTCAGAATTGCCCTATTCCCATGTGAACCATCATAATTAACTTTATTTGCCCATTCAGGTTAGGTCTCTGGTGTTATTAGACTGTGAAAAACCAGGACCGCTTATCTGTCACAACGACCTTTACCAGCCCTAAAAATGTTTGTCTCTGCCTCAGATAAGTACAGTAGGGGAAATGTCTGCATGCACTATTTCCTGAGACACTGGAGGGGAGTGCTGTACTGGTGCTGAAAGGGTCTCTATATTATCAAATACCATCAACCATAAGATTGCTGGAGTATTTCCTGAAGATTGCTGTAGCATGTCTGTTCCAGCTATAAATTTAAGAATTTTGTCCAAGCATTAACTGATTTATTTCTGTTCCTCAGAAGTTTGTCTTATTAGTCTCTGCTGCATGGCATCATGTGTTTCTCAGTCTTTCTGCGGTACTTTTTGGCTGCTAGCTACATTGCCCACTGGTCTTTTATTTATTTCTCAGTCCATTTCTGATGCTTGACAGCTTTTGACACCTGAGCAATTAACTCACTTAGATCCCTTGATTTCTCTCCACTCTTTTCAATCTCATTGAGTAGCTGGAAGTTAATCTGATTTACTATATTGCAGAATCACAACCAATTTTCTTCATTAGTTTGTGGGTCCATGGATGATTGCTCCAACTCTATCGGTTTTGTGATGTCTTTCAAGATTTGTTCAAACTCTGCTGTGCTTTGTAATGTCATCCAACACTGATCTAGTGTGTGCATCAACATAGTCAATATATTTAGCATAAAGAAAGAAAAAGAAACCGGTCAGTTAGAAATTGTGAAATAAAAATGTACAGTACCAATCAGTTAGCAACTGTCATGTAAAACTGGGATGAGTTTATATCAGTTGCTGATAGCTTCGACACCTGTAACATTTTCATAAATGTATTTATTGAAAAGTTTCACCAGGAAAAGTCCCCACTGAATAATAACAATTGCTCATTTCATGGAGCATCTGAGGGGGGAAGGGAAACAGGAGGTACAATACAAATAATGTTAATTGACATTTGATACTACATACAAGAAACAAAACAGAATAATCATATTCAATGTAAAGACAAACTGTATGCAGGGACATGTGAAGATTTTTTTTAAAGTCATCAGCCCTTCAGATATTCTGAGTGACATCACAGGCAAATGACCAAGCAGTGACTCACTTGCTGTTGCTAGATAGCATTGAGGTAATAGTCAGTGAGCTCACAGTGTTAATAATGCAGTGTGGGGCAGTAGACCTAGATACCTGTATATCTGGTACAAGGCTATGTACTGGTCCACACATCATACCTACAGTTAACATAAATCAGGTACACAATCTTATAAATAAAGGAGAAATGGAAAAAAGGGCAATTGATATAAAAGGTAAGGGTTGGCGGCATGTTAATTCAAATATTCATTTTAGGCAACACACAACCTACAGTATCTAATCAATATTGTGTGTCCCAGAAATAGTATAGTTAGAAGGTTATAGTCCAGAAACCATTTCTAACTTTTTTACTATACTAAATTCATACTAAGGTTATGGAAAGAGCAAGGGAGTGTTAGCCCATAGCGCTCTTACACTAAGCCAAAGGATAATATGAAAAGGCAAATCCAGTGCTAATTAGTTGCTCAAGCCTGTATTTAAAAGATTTCATATTTTCACTGATGATAACATTAATAGGCAAATTATTCCAGGGACCCACAACTCTTAATGTAAAAAAATATTGTCGGCTTTAATGCCTAAATTTATTCCTTATTAATTGTAAGGGATGACCTCTAACATTATGAGAATGGTCTTTGAACTGTAAATTTAATTCAGTCATAACAGCAGGGTCCTTAATTATATCAAAAAGAAGAAGCAAATCACCTCTGAGAGGACGAGTAGATAAAGACATTAAATTTAGGGTATGTAGCCTATCATTATATGTATCATTTTTTAGACTGGATATTTTCTTTGTAAATCATCTTTGAACCTTCTCCAGTGAATTACTAATAATTTTTTTATATGGGGACTACAGCTGAGCAGCATACTCCAAATGAGGCCTGACATAGGATCTAAACAGGGGACAAGAACCTCAGATTTATGTGATCTAATATTATGTAGAATAGACCATATTACTCTATTGGACTTATTAATGATGTCATTAATATATTCTTATCATAAGACATGTCATTGGATATACTAATACCCACATCTTTTTCATCAAAGGAACTAACTAGGTTTGTTCTATATAGTTGGTACATATAATTTGGGTTATTAGAGCCCAAATGCAGGACTTTACACTTATTCAAATTCAACATCATACTCCACTTATCTACCCAAGATGTAATAATATCCAGGTCTTTTTGTATAATGATAGACTGCATGGTGTCTAAACAAGGACCACCAATTTTTACATTGTAGGCATATTTGAAAGAAATAGACTGACATTCATCAGTCATGTCGGCAATAAAAGCCTGAAAAAGACAAGGGCCCAACTAAGAGCCCTGTGGGACACCACTAGAAACATATCCCATTTCAGAGCTAAATCCATCAATAACAACACACTGTGTCCTGTCCTGCAGCCAATTACCAATCAAATTAATAATATTACAGTTGATTTTAATATTCCATAATTTGGAAAAAAGAGCCATATGTGGCATGATGTCAAATGCTCTGCTGAAATCAATATAAATGACATCACATGGAATATTATGGTCCAGAAATTCACTAATGTTTTCATAAAAGGATAACAAATTGGTAAGGCAACTTCTACCTTCCTTAAATCCATGCTGTTCAGTATCATAAATGTTCAAAGTCAGTGTAATAATATCCTTAATAAGACTCTCCAAAACTTTACATACTGTGGAGGTCAAACTAATGGGATGATAATTCTCCCAATTATTTTTTAATCCCTTCTTATGAATTGATATAACATTAGCTTTTTTTCCAGTCATCTGGAATACATTTTTCCAATAAAAATTTGTCAAATATAATTTTTAAAGGTAATGCAATATATTTGGCTAACAAAAATAATAAATGCCCAGCCAATTTATCAGGACTAGAGTGGTATTTACCTTTTAAAGAAATCAATTTGTCATATATCTGTTTTTCATCAAAGATTATAAAAGAATCATTACTATTATTAATGTTAACAGGAAAATTGTCAGAAACCGTAAATGTTTTACAGAATTCTGTATTAAATATATCTGCCATCATCTTAGGATCATACACAGTATCATTATGTTGTATGATGAGACCAATTTCACAAACAGGTTGTTTTAAGAGAATATAAAATGAATAAAAATCTTAAGTGTTATTTTTATTCACAGAATTTGCCAGCCTAAATTTGCACATTGATTTAGCCCTCTTAATAGCAAGTTTGCATTTAATCTGTATCTGTCCATAGGCCTTCCAAGTAGTGCTAGATTTATGCTTCAAACAACTATTGCATTTTTCTTTTTTCTTTTTATTAATTTTTGTATTGACAAATGAAACCATTTTGGTGACAGTTCATTGTTTTGGACTTTAAACTTAAAGAGAATATATGCATCTCTTATATTAGAGATAGTAGGTTTAAATACAGACCAACAATTTTCAGAAGTTAAATTAGATAAAATGAACTTCCAATCGATCTCATTCATAACACTACTGACAGACTTTAAATCTGCTTTATTATAAAGCTAAATAATAGAGTTACTATTCACAGAAGAATGCGTCTTCTCAATAGCAAATAAAATAGTATTGTGATCACTTCCTCTGATTGGGTCTTGAACACTTAAGTCAATAATTGGTACAGAGTCATTACCATTTATGAGATACAGAATATTATCCACCCTTGTAGGTTTAGTAACATGTTGTATTAAATTCAGCTCAAGACAAGTGGAAAGAAATTTAATTCCTTTACCACTTGTAGCTGTAGATTAGACCAATCGATGTTTCCAAGATTAAAGTCACCAACAATTATTACCTGTCCAATCTCACTTACCTGTTCAAATTCTATTAGAATTGCTTTTAATACATGGACTGGTGAATTGGGAGGATGGTAACAACTACCAATAATAAGAAAATCATCCTGAGTTAAGTACAGTTTAACCCAAATAGTCTTAGTAAGTGTGTTGTGGGTTTTTATACGATTAGTAATGTCAACTGTATTCAAATAATTTTTTTAAAAAAAAGCTACTCTGCCCCCCTTCTAGTTGGTCTATTAAATCTATATGACTTATAAATAACCAGAAAACCTTCCCATAAGGCATTATAATCTCCCCATGTTTCACAAATGGAAATAATGTCAACATTATAATGTAAAATTTTTAGCTGAAGCTCATCCATTTTTTGTTAAACCTCTAGCATTAAAGCTTAAAACTTGTATCTTTTTATTCAATAATGAAGTATCACATTTATTATCAGGGGGTGATAGCTGCTTAACCTTTCCCCTCCCTCATAGTCTAGTTTAAATGGTTAATCAAAGACAAAAACGTATTACTTAAAACAGCATTTCTCCTTCGACTTAAATGCAGTACATCCCTACCAAACAATTCAGTTCTACCAATGAAATTTTCCCAATGGATAATACAATTAATTTATTGTCGATGACACCATTGGTGAAGCCAATTATTAATGGTCTTAATTTTATGATTAAGATGAGTAGAATAACGAGGAACAGGAAGCATTTCAGATATGTTGATTTGACAACCAATGTCCATCAATTTATTAGTTTGCCCTACAAATGCAGACTTAATATCCTGAATAGAGTCATGTAGAATGTTTTTTACATCCATGTGCATAACTACTATAGGATTACTGCCACAGTTGTTCATAATATTATCTAACATACTAGAAGCATCAATAATCTTAGCACCACTGAAACTTGTACATGCTCTATTAACTTTATCTGGATTACAAATGGCTCTATCCAGATGTTTAATCATAAAGTCACCAATAACCAGAATCTGTCTTGAGGGAGGATTTAAAGGGGAGACACTGCAATTATGATTATGAATATCAAGATTACTGGGAGTAGTGTCCATTGAAAAATCAATCAAGGGTTGATCAGGAAGAGTTCATAAAACTATAATATTCATCAGTCACTTTGTTGTGAATTTCCAGATCAAATTCTGCTGTGTGTTCATTTCCCTGTGTCTCTGTGTCTCTCACCAAAATGAAGTTGGAGGGGATAGAGATGAGACAGACAGAGACCCTCTTTTAGACAGTTCACAGCAAAGAGACCCATGCATACTGAACAGTACATTACCTACTAATTTATATTGTCTGTTATGAACAGACAAATGTCAGAAAACATTCCCTGAACATTTTCTAGCAATTGTATGCTCATACAAGATGCATTAAACTGTAATTTACAACATGCATGACTTGTAGAAACATAGACGTTTATGGCAGAAGGAGATCACCTGGTTCATCTAGTCTGCCCATCGTCTTTTAGCCTTGTGAACACTAATTTGCAAGCTGTCTGGATACAGTTTATATGTTTAAACAACCAAAAAAAATAATTTTTATACAGGACCTATCTTATAAGTGCAGTAATCAATTCCAGGGTTCAGGCCTGCGACCTCATACCGTACCTAACAATGCAACTTTTCTGCAAATTGTAGCATAATTGTAATCAAAAAAAGATGCACCCACACACCCAGGGGTGTAGCCAGGGATTTCGGATTTGTACACAAAGCCGTCACATTGCTATCCCCTCATTCTCCAACCCCTCTCCGCCATTATCCAACTCCTCCCTCCTGACTCAAATGTTATTGAGTCTGCAGTGAATACTTTAAATGTAGAAAGTAAAGATATAGCATGCAGTGTACACACTCACATTCCCATACAGTAAGAAAGCCTTTTACTCACCAACAATGTCAGACTAACAGACTGGCGTTTAGTTACAATGTTTAGGATACATTGTGACAAGCCTCTGTACCACATCAAGTTAGCCAGTCCCAAAGAAGTCCACTCACACCAGCCAAAAATCATTCATATACTTCCGTATACCCAAACTAAACAAGATCACAGTCTTGTAACATACCAACTGCACTGTAATATTAACAATTACATTAAAATTATAATAGCTATTTACATTACTGATGGTATAAGAGTGCTGGGGTGAGCTACCTAGTGCTCTGGTTTTGATTCAGTTACCTTAAACACCTAAACCATTTGCACCAAGCAGCTCCATGCCCCCCAAACTTTGAAACATTACCAGTTAAGTACTGACTACAATATCAAGTACCAAGATGCAAAAAAAAAAAAGACACAACAGCAAAGCTACCACACCAATAAAAAAATATTTGCACATGAGCAGCTCACTCATACCTAACATACCCAAAATCATTCACTCAACAAAATGGTAATATACTCAACTACCCAGAGCAGTGTTCTATCACTAATTACCTTAAAATTGCAGTAATTTACATTACAGTATAGGAGGGCTGGGGTAAGTTGGATGGTGCTCTGGTTTTGATTCCATTACCTTAACTGCTTAAACCATTCACACCTAAAAGCCCCATTCCACCCAAACTTTGGTATATTACCAGTTATACAACTTAAAAATTCACTAAAGCTCAAATGAGATGCAAAAAAGATACATTGCATGCGCTGCACTCCTACCCAAAGCAACCAAAATAATCTACTCAACAAAATAACATAATCACAGCAGTGTATGGCACCAGTTTACAATTTAGAACAGAATATCAAGTAATGTGAGCCAAAAAAAGTAATAATACTGTGATATATACATTAAAGTACATTACAGCAGTACTTGTGCTCACACACTATTTGCTATCTCAGGAAAGTTGAGCACTCCCAGCTGGCAGAAATCATTCACATAGTCACCCATACACATAGTACCTGAAATCACCCAATCAACAGAATACAAGTATAATGTACAATACCCTCCAACAGTTTACAGTTACTGATTAATTGCCTTAAATTTACAGTAACTATATAAGAAATCAACAGCACACATGAACCCAAACCAAAAAGTATGTTAACTTAGAAACAGTGGCAATAAAATGAACTTTAAAATTACTAGAATAACAGCAACAAAGGGCTGGGGTGGGCTATGGAGGGATTAACCCATGACAGGGTATGGGTTTACTGAGCATTAATCTACACCTGGGACAGTTAGTCATGAGGCGAAGCAGAGTGACTTCAACTACCCAGGCAAGGATTAATGCACAGTAAACCCATACCCTGTCATGGGTTAATCCTTTTATAACATGGGTAATATTATTAGAGTTGTACCTAAATAAATAGTAAAAGCCCTGTGAACATACAACCATGGGTATATCAGGAATTAATCAACAGTTAGGTGACCTGTTTGGATGAATCAAAAGAACCATATTTTCAGAACCCATGTTGTAAATGGTGCTCAGGTTTGGATCTGGTCAACATAACCACTTAAACCACTCCACACCAAATAACTACAAACCACCCAACCTACGGTGTGCCAACAGTTTACCATAATTTAAAAATTATGAAACAACTGAATACACCACAATGAAAAAAGTAATGAAAAAAGGATTCACAGTATTTCTGTAATGCATTACCTTGAAATAAAGTTTATACAGTGATCGCTGCATGGATCAAAATCTTTTAACACCTGAACAACATCAACTTCAATATCTTGATGAATGTGTAGCATAGCCAAACCAGTTAACCGCATTTCATGCATGGTGATCCTTAGCCAGGTCTTCAATCTTCTCAATGCACTGAACAACCTCACTGCTGATGTAACATTGTCTGGCATGGCAGCCAAAATGCATAAAGCACTGTTGATTTCTGGATAGAATGCAGGACTTAATTTCTTAGAGTATCAAGGATGGTAGTTGGCCAATCTTCCCTGGAGACCATTTTCCATTTTGCTGTCCATCTCTGCAGATCCCATTTTAAGTTTGTTAGACTGGAAAGATCAACCTTGTAAGCATCATACAGTGCAGTCACCTTACTCTCAACCTGAAGAACATGCAGTGCATTTGGCACCAAATACTGTGCCAGGAAACATGGGTGGCATTCAGTGAGTTTCTCCCTTAATTCAGATATGACATGATCCAAGATTAAGAATGGTATGAACATGTTCCAGAGGTAGTACTCATCTGGGTCTGCTGCAGTGATGGTGCTCCTTTGAGTCTGCCTCCCACAGATCCTGGGAACTGATTCAACTAGAGCACTATCTGCTAGCTGTTTCACCTCTTCATACAGGCTTACAAAACTGATTTCTGCTTCATCTCTCATGCTTTTCAGTGTCTCAGTTATGACATTTGCTTCCTCTGATGCCCCAATTAGATAAATTTGTTCACACTGAAGGTAAAGACCTGACAGGATAGAAGCAGTCCAGAGGAGGGCAACAAAAGTGATGCAGGGGATATGATAGAGACATTCAAATACTTCAAGGGGATTAATAGAGTTCAAGAGGCAGGGTTTGAAATTAAGTTTTGCTGCCACTAGCCACCAGAGCTAGTGACTGAAAATCCACTGATCCCCCCAGACATTTCCGCTGGCCCAGTTGGTGCACATACTGAAGAGTTGCCTTCTCCACTACAAGCCTGAAGGGCTAGTTAAATGAAAATCTTACTAGCCTAATATAAAATTAACCAGCATTTGGCTGGTGGGTTGGTGCCAATTTTGACCCCTGAAGAGGGTAGCATCTCTCAGACAAGAGGTGCAAGAACAAATGGTCACAATATGAGGGTGGAGGGGAAAGACCCTGGGGAAATAGGAGGAAGTATTTTTTAACAGAAAGGATGATGTATACATTGAACAACCTCCCTGAGGAGGCTGTGGGGGTAACAATGGTAGATGAATTCAAGAATCCATGGGGCAGGCAGAAGGCAACACCAGGGGTGGGAAGGCAGACATTGGCTGCAGATCAAGTAGGATCTTGAGTTTATACAGTAGGTAGGGAAATGTGCAGACTAGGTGTGTCAGGCAGTCCTTATTTGCTGTTAAATTCTAAGTTTCTGTGTTACAGATATGATCCGGAAACTTGATAAGGCACATGCCGTAAATAATCTACAGTGATATGTAATGATATAGCAAACTAAATGGTTTCCTATAATGTGTCATTATATTTGTTTCTTGATGACTGCAGTACTATTCTGAAGTGATAATACTTTTTCCCCTACCCCCAAGAGAAAATATAAAATACTATTTGGTATCATTTGAAAATGCTTGAATTCTATTAGAGTTTAAAAAGCTTAGTAGCAAATGAAACAACTGAATTTTGCACTTCACTGTAACAATAAACAGGGTTACACTTTATGTTTTGCTGCTTCAGCATGAAAGATTAGGCTAAACATCTACTAATGTCCTTAATGGTGTGTTATGGACCATCAGCTAATGAGCTCATTAAAAACCCCAGGTTAACTGCTTTTTAGAAAATGGATAAGAGAATCCCAGCTTTCCGATTGGCTAAGACACCAATCTTTGCTGGCGGGTACTTTTCAATACAGCCCGCTGAATAACAAGCTCCCATTTGGGGTGCCCCATTACTTTGGATATTCTTGGGCACCCTGAATTTTCAGTCAAGCCAACCACCATTGTTTCTGTCTCGCTTAATGAGACTCACCTCTGCCGATGCCATAAAATGACCCATAGCGCGGCAGTACACAGGGGCATTAAACAAGACTTAAAACATTTTAAAACATCTCCAGAAAAGAAAATAATCTTTTTTTCATTCTTAAACAGCAGCGTACTCTCAGCTCTTTCTCACGGCCCGCCCCTTGCCTCGCCCTACTCTAGCTGCTCTCTCTCTCTCTCTCTCTCTCTCAATCCGTTCCATGCTTGCAAAAAAAACAAAAGTGGAAAAACATTCAGGCATCACCTTTTTATTAATAAAAATATAAAGGTACATCTTCTCTTTCCATGGTTCATCACTCCTTGCTGCGCTCTCCACATTGCACAATAACAGATGGTGTGTCTGGCGCTGGGATGGACAGATGGACCAATAACGCATAAAGAAAGCAAAAAAACAATAACACAGGAGGGGCAGTCAACTTTTTGAAACAAAGCAAGTGTTTCACACGATCTCTGTGTGTGTGTGTGTGTGTGTGTGTGTGTGTGTGTGTGTGTGTGTGAAGGTAACCATGACAATCAGCTCCAGTCTCAGTATGAACAATAATCTGCACCTCAAAAAAAAAAACACACACACACACACACACATCATTGTATCATAAATGGAGGAACTATTGTATTTAAAAACTTAATTTAAACACATTTTTTATTAACCTTTTTTAATCAAAGTAATTTTTTTAGTCCCCATTTTCTAAGCACTATAATACCGTCCAGCTTGGGCGGTATTGGGAGATACCAGACCTTCAAGGGGCTATAAGGCCCTCCGCCTGTGGCATCGGGTCTCATTACGCCCCTGTGCGGTTCAGTATTTCCCAATACTGCCCACGCTGGTGGGTATTATTGCTTACTCACCAAGAAAGCAATATATTGAAAAAAATATTTGTAACCTGGAAATGCAGCTGACACAATTAGATGACAAAATGTTGCAAAAGTAGGCAATTACTGAAACAGGCTGAAAAACCTGACCACTGCAGTAAAAGAATGGACTTTTTTTGCTGCCAACTTGTATGCATCTGTGTTTAAAAATTATGGGGGGGAAGGGGGTTGACAGCAATATTGAATTTTCAGCATTCCTTTCCAAAATTCACAGCACATCTTGGTGGTCCATCTAAACATGTGACTCTCTCCACGTTAACCTCGCAATGTGTTTATGGCATTATAGTTCTAACCATGACAACAGAAAGGTGGCAAACAGCAATTATGTGATTAGCAGGAGCAGAAAAAGATACATTGTAAAGGTCACAGGGTTATAACTGCTGCTTTATCTACAATATTTAGTAAACCAACAGCCGTGGAAAGCTAAAAAAAAAACTAGAAACGTTGCTCTTTAATTAAGCAAGCTCCCCATAGGATGCTATCCACTGCTGCTCCACAAGCAATACTTAAACTGTGTATGCCACAGATAAATCGCTTCTCAATTTCCTGATCTAACAGCGGGACCCATTAGGAATAATATGACAGGAAAACTTTCTGCATCCTGCACAGAGCAACAAGATAATTAGACTGCTTCACGTTTAGGCTCCTAAACAAAAGCAGCATAGCTTATAGATGAGATATTTATCACACAGCAGAAGTAGACAAGGCTTGTACTACTGTACAGGCCCCAATGTCCTGGCTGAAGTAACACTTGGGACCACTATAAACAACATTATCCCAGAAAAAACAGTATCAGAGATGGAGTCAGAACAGGAAAAGTTAATTGCTATCCAGTCTACCTGTTACTGCATCTTGCATGACACTGTGAAAAAAATGTTTTTATGATGTAATACACACTGGTAAAAAAAATTTTCATTGCAGTGGAATACATTTACATCTGACAAACATTTTATTTTTTGGTTTCTTTATTTTATTTTATGTGTTAAACCAATAAAATTCAGAAAATCCAAAGTGAGTGAAGCATTTGCATCTGTGAGGGGAAGAGGGGCTAAGGAAAAGCAACCAATACATACAAAAACCAAGGAGGTGCATGCTTCATATTATTAATCTTATATATTAATCAGCAAGTAAGCACGCTGAAATGATTGCTTAAACAGGGTAAGTGTGTTGATGACAGATTATTAACCGGAAGACAACCAGCAACAGCCAAATATCAGTCATTAAATTTAAAACACACTTTCTTGCTCTGTTTAAACTAAAGTAAGCAGGGACCACCTTGTTTTGTGTGTGTCCACTGTTTCTCTTTGCCAGTCTTTCCCTGGCTGTCCCTCCTTTCTCTTTCCTTAGTTCTCTATAACAGTAGTCAGTGGTACTGGTACTAGCAAACATGGTCAAAATGAAACATAAAAGGGTCCATCTCCTCCAGCTTATTTATTCATTGAAAAGATGCATCAGGAAACAGTTCTGCCCCCCCCCCAACACACACACACAGCATAGCCATGGTGAAAACAAATGGGGGCTTGTTCATTTTTTTAATTACTTAATAAAAGGAAACCGTTCTGCAGCTGCTCTCTTTCTCTCCCCCACTCCCACCGACATAGCCATTGTGAAAAAAGGGGACAGTCTCCTCTGTTTATTTTATTTAAAACTTTGCCAACAAATTGTTCAAATATTCTGCCACCCACCACCCCAACCCCAAGCATATACCATAGTCTCCTTTCATCCTAGTTGTGCTCCTTTCTCCCTCCCAAAGGGCAGTCTCCTCACCACCATGTTGTGCTCAGAGAACAGAGTCAGGGTGAGCTACCTTATTAGCTGCTGCTGATGGTGCGGGTGGAGCAGAATTAGTGCTTCATCTTCACTTAGTCAGTGCAATTCTCTGGCTGGTCTGTCTCTGACCTCTGTCTTGTTCACAATTACTGGCGCCAGCTGCTGAACTGCTCCATCTCCAGGGGACAACGACCTCAAGCTGCAGTACATGAACAGTGATGATTTGGTGATAACTGGGTCAGACTTGGTCCCAACTCCTGACTGTCACTCTTCTGATGCAAGCCGCAAAATCAAAGCAAACACAGACTGCCAAAGATCAGATGCAGGGTGAGATTAGCTTGGCTGGGTCAGCTGCCATGCCGTCGAATCTGCCGATCCTCGATGTGCTTCTCTGGCATGCTGAAGCCACTTCCTCATTGACGCCGCTGCTGCCACTGATTGTCCAACTCACACAAAGGGTACAATCATCCTCAGAAAGGAAAAGGAAGGGAACAAATCTAGAAGAACTGAGGCTTTTATTATCTTGCTTTTGAAAAGTCTGCTGCTCCAACCCCGCCCTCGTCCAGTTGCAGTAGTAGGCTTGGGCTACTCTCATTGGCATAGCCAATCTGCTTGCAGCACTGATATGCTATCACCCCCACGATAGTTTCCTCAGCCTGGCCAGCAAGTAATACCCCCAATGGAGCGAGTGACGAGTGATACCTCACTGGATCATCCCCACCTCCATCCTGTTTCAGCCCTTGCAGCCCAAATAGTAATGGAAGTTTACTCACCTGGTAAAGGTGATTATAGGAGCACCTTCTTACAGTACTCCCAGTTTCCACTTATGGGTAATCCCGGCATTCCTGTCAGGCTGATGCTCAAAATAATTTTTTCAGGATTGAAACCTGATCCATCTCTTCCCCTGCCTCCGTCTCCTCCCTTGTAGTTCCCAGACTCCTCAGTACGAGATCTTCCAGAGTTTTTGGAACCTTCTGAAAATATGAATTGACAGTAAAGCAACCCGGTGGTCTCCCTGAGGAGTGCCACCTGTTAGAAAAAACATAGTACACATTGTGAAGTTGTGTAAACTGTTCATCCTCTACTCTATATTTTTTTTTAATTTTTTTGGTGGCTCATAATGTACAGTAATGAAGTTGTTACTGCCTATGCTTGCATAGTGTACAACCTTGTAATCAGCATATTGTTTAACATCAGCATTAATGAACGTAACAATGCATTTTCTCAGACTCTTATTCCTGGTTTGTTACTGTGTGTTCCTCCTCATTGGGTGGGCTATGGAGTGCTGTAAGAAGGTGCTCCTATAATCACCTTTACCAGGTGAGTAAACTTCCATTATCAGTCGCTCCTTCTTACAGCACTCCCAGTCTCCACTCATGGGTGATTATACAGCAGTATTGGAAATGACTTGGGAGGGAGGAGGAACCTGACTTGAAGCTATTTGGATTACTTTTCAGCCAAATTCAGAATTGCCTGTCAGCCTTGTATCCAAGTGGTAGTATTTGGTAAACGTATGGGGGGATGACCAAGTAGCCACCTGGCAGATGTCCCTTACTGACATTAAGCTTCTTTCCACCCAAGACGTGGCTATTGCTCTAGTGGAGTGGGCCTTGATGATAGGCAGTAGATCAGCCTCCCTAGCCTTATAAGCCTGGGAGATGGCGTCTCGCAACCATCTGGTGACCGTCGATCTGGAAGTTGGTAAGCCCCTCTTTTGTCCTTGGTGGAGGGCGAAGAGCCTGTCTGACTGTCGAAATGATTCTGTCTTGTCCAAGTAGATGCGAAGGGCTCTAGCTGGCTCCAGACAGAGGAGGATGTCCCTGTTAGGGTCCTGTTCAGTTGGGCAAATGGTTGGGACTGTAATTTCTTGCCCTGTGTGAAAGGCCATCACCACCTTAGGGATGAAAGATGGTATGGTTCTTAGGACCACTCTATCTGGAAAGAACGTGAGAAAAGGTTCTCTGCATGATAGAGCCTGTATCTCACTGGTTCTCCCAGCTGAGGATATTGCTACCAGAAAGACTGTTTTCATGGTTAGAAAGGGTAGGGGAGCTGAATCCAGACGTTCGAAAGGATCCTCAGTTAAGGCATCTAGTACTAAGTTAAGCTGCCAAGGGACCGAAACTGGTCTAGGGGAGTAGGTGATGGTAGCTGCTCTTAGGAAGGACTGCACTAATGGGTGTGCCCCAGGCAGCTAACATATACTAACATACTATTTGCCAGCAGATTAGGCCTTATGGTCTATCGAGTCTGCTAGAACCTAGATCCTTAGTTGGGTGCCGAGACCCTCCCATCCCTTGTTCTCTAGAAACCTCTATCATCCATCCCCACCCCCCTGGGACAGGCCATCATCTGATACATCCACTTTCTGTGTCTGTCCCACCCTCTCTTGAAGCCCTCCACTGTGGATCTCTGAACCAGCTCACCAGGCAGTGCATTCCAAAGGTCCACCACCCTCGGTGAAAAACCTCCTCCTCTTTCCCCTCACCTTCCACCTTCCAACTTCAAACTATGCCTCTGGTGATACCTCCTGCTTTAGTCTAAAGATCCCTCCATGTTTACCCTATTTATTCCCTTGAGGTACTTGAGACCTCAATCATGTCCCCTGTCTCTCCTCTCCTCCAATGAAAACAGGCAGAACTCCTCAAGTCTGTCCTCATAAGTCAAATCCCCTAGCCTTGTATCATCTTTGTTGCCCTCCTCTGTACCCTCTCCAGGAGCTGTATGTCCCTCTTCAAATGTGGTCTCCAGTACTGTACACAGTACTCAAGGTGTGGTCTAACCAGTCCATTGTACAGCTGCAGAATCACTTCCTTGCTCCTAGAGGTGATCCCCTTATGATGCATCCCAACATCCTGTTTGCCTTGCTAGCTGCTCTCCTGCACTGCTCAGAGTTATTCATACATGTATCCACCATGACCCCTAGGTCTTTTTCCCCTATTGAGGCCTCCAGCGCCTCCCCTCCCAGGGTGTACCTGTGTTTAGGGTTTCCCCGACCAAGATGCAACACCTTGCACTTGGTGATATTGAAATTTAATTTCCATGTGTGAGCCCAGCTTTCCAGGGTGTCCAGGTCCCCTTGCAGGGCCACCCTTCCCTCTTCTCCCTCAACTACTGCTCCCATCTTGGAGTCATCCGCGAAGAGACTCATTTCACACCCTATACCCTCCCTGATGTCCGATATGTATGTATTAAACAGGATCGGACCCAGGACCGAGCCCTGTGGTACCCCACTACCAACCTCTCTAGGGTTCGAGAGCTCCCCACAGACCACTACTCTCTGAGTGCATCCAGCTAGCCAGTTTTCAATCCATCTGACCATCAAAGGGCCTACTCCTAACCCCATCAGTTTCTCCGCCAGACCATTGTGGGGGACAGAGTCAAATGCCTTGCTGAAGTCCAAGAATAATACATTCACAGGCTTACCCCTGTCCAGTTCTGATGTTACCCATTCATAGAACTCCACAAGGTTGGTTTGACATGATCTACCTGGCACAAACCCATGTTGCCGACTATCCAGACCTCCCACCTCCTCCAAGTACACCCCCTGTTCATCTGTTTTCCCCAGTATTGCTCCTATGGTGACTTTTGAGCCCATAACGATGCAGCTATCAACCCCTTGTCTAGACCATCTTGCAGAAACTCTAACACATGTAAAATATTGCAATTTGAAGCCTGAAGTTGTTTAGAGTTACACCAACAAACAAATGTCCCCTAGTGTCTGTTACATGTTTTGTTAGTCGAGTGTCTTCTGGCCTGCAGTAGAGTATCTGCTTCATTGGTCGACCCCCCCTAGGTTTAGCAGTCTGACCCTCTGAGTGGCCATGCCATCAGCCTCAGTGGTCTTGGGTTCTCGTGCCAAATTGGACCCTGTTTGAGCAATGTCTGGCATGGGGTGAGTCTTATAGGCTTGTCCATCAACATCTTTTTGATGAGCTCATACCATGTTCATCTTGGTCAGTCTGGGGTGATTAGAATCAATGTGGTGTCCATGTCCCTGACTTTCTGCAGAATCACAGGTATCATGGGTATTGGGGGGGGAATGTATAAGCTATCTGGAATTTCCATGGGGTCAAGAGAACATCTACTCCCACCATGTTCTTGTACCTGGATATATATATATTGGTAGCTTAGCGTTCGTTGCCGATGTCTTGAGGTCTACTTGGAACAGACCCCATCTCCTTTATAGTTTGTTGAATATGGCTGGGTTGAGTTGCCACTCTCCCTGTTGTAGGGTTTACCTGCTTAGCCAGTCTGCCCTAGTGTTTTGCATGCCTGCTAGGTGTAACCCTGTGATGCTGAGAAGGTGTGTCTCTGCCCACAGCATGAGGGCTTCTGACTCCCGGGCCATGGCTCTGCTTTTTTGTTCCTCCTTGCTTGTTTATGTAGGACACTGCTACCCTGCTGTCTGTTTGCACTTTTGTGTGGTACCTCATTACTTGTCGTTTGAAGTATTGTAGCACTAGTCGTATTGCTCTGGTCTCCAGGATGTTAATCAGCAATTTCATTTCTGGTTCTGTCCACCTTCCTTGGACTGATCTCCTGTCAATTACAGCACCCCAGCCTTGCAGGCGTGCATCTGTTTTGAGGATTTTGGTTGTTCCTTTTTCTAATTTCCCTCCCTGATTTAGATTGTGTTGGTTTGTCCACCATCTCAGTGACCTTTGTACTTGCGTAGGTGTGGTCACCCTTTGATTGTAGTTTTGTAAGTTGTAATTCCATTTGTTGAGAAGTAGACATTGTAATTGCCTCATGTGTGCTCTGGCCCAGTCGCATAGGTCTATGCAAGCTGCCATTAGACCTAACAACTGCATGAAGTGCCACAGAGTCATCGTTTTGCAGTGCAGTATGTGCCTGCACTATTTCACTAACACATTGATGCATGTTTCCAAGGGTTTGACTGTCCAGGTGACTGTGTTGAACATCGCCCCCAAGTGTTCTATAGTTGTGGTTGGTGTCAGGTGGCTTTTGGAGATGTTGATTATCCATCCATGTTGGGTGAGTAACTGTAGAGCTCTCTGAGTTGCTGCTTGGGATTCCTCTGGTGATCTTGCCCGAATTAGCTAGTCATCCAGGTAGGAGATTACATGGACTCCCTCAATTCAGAGTTTGGCTGCTAGTGGAGCCATGACCTTGGTGAACATTCAGGGCACTGACACCAGACCAAAGGGTAGGCATTGATACTGGAAGTAATGCCCCAAGATGCTGAACCTGAGGAATCTCTGATGGGATGGTCTGATTGGAATGTGGAGGTATGCGTCCCTCAGGTCTATGGATGTTAGAAGGTCCCCCTTGTGGATTGCCGCAATGGTAGACTGTAGGGTCTCCATTTTGAATCTTTGGTAGTTTACAAATTTGTTTATGAATTTGAGATCTAGTATTGGGCATAGATCCCCTGTCTTTTTTGGAACCAGAAAGAGTACTGAGTAGATACATGAGTGGTTTGGAACTGGTTTTATGGCTTTGCTGTTGAGCAGTTGTTGTAGAATTGCTCTGATTGTGCAGGTGACATCTTGTCTTTCATAACGTGGGATTGTATGTATCTGTCTTGTCTTGGCAAGGAGTTGAACTTGATGGTGTAGCCTTGTTGCACTTTTTCTTTGACCCATCATTCCATGACTGTTTCGGCCCAGGTTGCGGAGAAAAGCTGTAGTCTGCCTCCCACTGCATCCATATTGTCCTAGGCCTGTAGATTCTCATTGTCAAAAACCTCTGTTTTGCCTGTTGGTATGTAGCCTTGCTTGGGGTTGAAATGGCTACTGCGGTCCTGGTTTGAAAGATATTGGGGTTTTTGGCTGAAGAAATTCGGTTTGAACCCGAATGCGCACCTGTCTTGGCAATGTTACCTAGGGCCCTTCTTTTCTCTGGGTGAATAGGGATGAAATCTATTATTCCAAAAGGAAGGCAGAGTGTTCAGCCCCCCCTTGATTGTCCTTATCTTCTCCCTTCTTCACAGTAAATTCTTCAATGCCTGGTCCGAACACCTTGTCCCCTGAGAATTGAAGCTTCATGAGCCTGGACTTTGATTCCTGGTCAGCATTCCAGAGTTTAAGCCAAATTAATTTTCTGGCTCTGTATACTGTTGTTGCTGATCTTGACACCATTTTAAAAGTGTCAATGGTGGCATTTGCCATGTACTTAATTGCTTGGATAGCGTAATTCATAGTGGCCCCATGGGCGCTGGTTTCTGGAATGTCTAATCGAGCTGCTTCCAGACATCTGAGAACAGCTCTGGAGGAATATGTGGCTGCCATGGAAGCTCTCATGTTCATGGTCAGCATGTCGTGAATTTTCTGGACTATATCGTCCACTTTCCTGTCTATGGGGTCTCTTAATGCGGAAGCTGACTTGGATGGTAAAACTGTCATATTGCTCAGAGCTGAGACCTCAGAATTGACTTTTGGGGCAGTAACTCAAGTCTTATCTTTTGCTTGTGCTAGTGGGTATCTCTTCTTGAAGGTTCCCTCTCCCTGGTCTTTGTTGGGTCTGGAGCCTCCCATTCCCTAGCCAGGATGTTATCCAGGGCTGGGCAAAAGAGAAAAAAGGTGGTGGAATGTTTTCTATCATGCACTAGAGGGTCCAGTTTGTTCTCTGGTTCCTGTATAGGCTCATTAATTTGGAGTGTTTTGCACACTCACCTGATGATCTCAGGGATGGAGTCAAAGGGGCATAGCCTGGCAGCCATGTCTTCTTCTGCCTCCTCCTCCTCCTCTGGGTCCTCATCCCCTGAGTGTGGAGAATCTAACCCGTCCTCTGGGATTGGAAGTGGGGCACCCCTCTGATGTTTTGGTGGAGGGGGTTTCTCCCAATGCTTCCATTTTGTTCAATAGTTTTGGGAAAAGCTGAACTACCACATTCTGAGAAGAGGTAGAAGTGCTATCCTGCAGTATGTCCTCCTCTGGGGACCCTGAATTTGAATTGAAAATATTTGGATCTGCATCAACCATGCATAGGGAACATAGGTCTCCCAAGTCGGAGGTTAAAAGAATATGGGGGCATTTCCTCCAAATCCATCTTGAAGTCATTTTGTCTCCTCTGAAAAACACAATGGAATAGAGGAGGAGATATAACAGATGGTATGCACCATAATGTAACTGTTTAAAAAAATATTTAAATACTGTGCAGTTACTAGCCAGAAGCATGGAACCTAAACCTGGTTCAGCTTCTGAAGTAAGGAGCAAGGCAAAGTGACTGTGCCCCGAAGAACTGCTGCCCCTGTCTTAATAAGCAATAGAATCCTGTTAGCAATGCTCAAAAACAGTTTGTCTGCTTCCCTTGCTGTGCCTCCAAAAAGCATCCTAGTATCCCCTGATAAGAGGCTTTAAATCGCCAAAAAGAAAAAAATTAAACATTTCCCTTTTAAGATGGAAAACTCCATTTCCCCTTTAAGAATTGCTTGTCTTAAACCACCATTTTAGTAGAGTGGAAAGGTACTCAGGGTGCCGCCATCTTAGAATTGGATAAATGGGACTCCTGATAGGTCGGCGTGGGTCTCGCGAGAGTGAGGGCTCTCAAGACCAAGGAGGAAGGGAGAAAGCATGGCCTGTCTCATAGCGTGGAGAATGCTGAGTGGGAAAGGCTGCTGAACAGTGTTTGGATTATTTAAACAACGTAAACAATGGGGCAGGTAGGCAGACTGTGAAGGGAGCAGAAGCTCATTTAGCATAAGGTCACCCTCGCGGTTGAACAAGGTAAACCACGTGGCACGCATCCAGCATTTCCTTAATGAGGCACCATCATTTAAAAACTGTGCACTCATAGCTTCTGCTTGTTGGCTGAACAAGGTAAGCTGGTGGAAAGCTGGGTGTATGGGCGAACCTTTCCTCAGCAGAACAAGGTGTACTGAGGAAGCAATGGGACACATAATGTTAAGAACCATTCCGGCTACAATTTTAACTTTAAAGAAGTTCTTGATTGTCCCTGATTCTTCGATGTGTTAACTAAATGTGTAGCTATATAATTAACATGCTGGCTGACTTTTAGAAGCAAAATATAGAATTTTTATTAAGTTCTTACCTTACTTGACACAGAGCCAACCAATCTGTGACCAGCCTAGAGTGATGCACAAAAGACACTGAGGAGTCTGAGAACTACAGGGTATGAGACGGAAGCTGGAGAAGAGAGGGACTGGGTTTCGATCCTGAAAAAATTATTTTGTGCATCAGCCTGAGAGGAGTGCCGGGATTACCCATGAGTGAAGACTGAGAGTGCTGTAAGAAGGTGCTCCTTTAATCATTTTTACTAGGTGAGTAAACTTCCATTACTATTTGGGCTGCAAATGTACGAGGTGCACAAAGAAAAGACGTAGACTGTGTGAGCAGAATACATTACTGACAAAATGCTACCCCCCTCTGGGGAAAGTGTAAGCTGCTGAGTACGCTGCATATGCCTGCTGATGTCCATGCACTCAGTCATTATTGGGGGGTTTTGCACTTGATACAGGACTTTTTTATTCTTTTGTTCACAGGTCTATTTTCCTTGTCTTCAACAGCTCTCCTTTTCCAGCCCTTCCTTGGTGCATTCTTAGTACTTTTATCATTAGGTGTTAAAGGCTTTTTTTGTGGTTCTGGAGACTTGAGTCTTTTGTTTTCATGATGCAACTGCTCATAAGGGAGCTTTGCTTTACCATCTGCAACATAATATAAGACTATGTAAAGTATATTGGACTAGTTCAATATATCAAATGGCATTATCCATTTAGTACATACTGTACTGTATGCTGCAGTAACACAATAAAAAGAGAATAACTCATAGGTTGGTGTGAGTTACTGAGGAGTAATACCATTGAGAGGTTCTGGACACATAGGAACCTCGAAAGTGAAGCTCGAGAGGTTCTAGTGTGTCCAGAACCTCGAGATGGTAGGACTCCCCAGTAACTCACACTAACTTAGTTATTTTTTTAATATATGGATCCTATTTTGACCATTTTTAAGTGGCAGTCAGCCACTGCAGTGAAGGACTGTCTCAGTCCTGACCAACTGCCACATTGTCTCGCTTCTTGACGCTCGTCCCCGAAACCCGTAAGTTTAGAAGGCAGTCCTACCTTTGTCTCTGTTTGGGGAAAGCTGCGTGAGGCACATATTTTAATGTTTCCTATAACTGTGCCCTCAAAAACCTATCCATGGAGCAAAGAAAAATCCTTGGCATATGACCAGAGGGTTTATCTCTGCACACAACAGAGCAAGCCACCATGTTTTTGAAGCTGAACTGCCCGCCCATGCTGGAAAAGCAGCCAATTGGAAGGCATACTTAGGAAAACATAGGGGGCTAACTTGCAGTTGCGCTGTTGAGATTTGATGATAATAGTATCCTTCAGGTACGGAACAATGGTATTACCATCTCTGAACAATACGATTATCAGTTGCAAAGTGTAGTATTATCGCTCTTGGAGCTATGGTATTACTGGAAAAAAAAACATGCTTTACTACTCTATTAAATGGCATATCCATATATTAAAAATGATTATGGTGCTGTATCTTATCTGTAGGTTCCAGCACTCTATTAGGCAGAAATGGCAATCTGTGCTGATATTGCTCTATTATGTGAGTTTATTTATATTGCTTGATACAATAGAAAAGTGGTGTTTTAGGATTTAAAAAAGTGTGAAACACTAACTTTGTAGTGCAATGAACCATAACCAGAAATGGAATCAAGTGTGTAGCAGAAACGGTCGCTGTCAGTTTGGCATCCTGTGTCTTTTGTGCCATGCCACACATACTGTACTGTACACATACTGTATTAGTGAAATTGACTTCTAAATATTTAGCAGTTTCAAGGCTGCAGATTCTCACCATATTCTTCATATATTTGTGCAGTAAAAATGGATGACCTAAATGTTTCAAAGTCAATTGTACAGAACACAGTCAGTTCATAATAAACTGTTAGAAATGAAATTGGTAACCTTTATATTAAATTAAAGCTCACAATGATTATAATGCAAATCAGAAAAAAAATACTGCAAACATTTTGCATGGCATATTTGCTCTCCTCAAAATATAAGGGTCTGGACTCTAGATGCCCCACCCTAAACTGACTCCCTGCACCTACACCTATACCCCTATTCATTCACTGCAACAAATACATCATCAACCCAACAACTCCTAAATTCCCCCCTCCTCCCCTTACAGACAATTATAGGCACAGGAGAAATAACACAGAATAGCTTCTAGGCCTACCCCATAATTGAGGGAACCATTAAACAGAGCCAAATATTAGAGCATTGAAGTACATTTCTACTGAGAAAGGGATACAGAAGGGAGAGAGGAAAATTATTTACCAATACATGCATACCGCTGCATGTATAAACAAGAACCGAGTGCAAGGGTAAGCACTCCCACACATGCTAAAGCAGAATGCTGGGAATAATTGTACCAGGGCTAGTGGCATCACACACCTGATAGATACCTGTAATCAAGTTTGGACCTAGATCCCTAGGCCAGGATCGCAGCCCCTTACTTCCACTAGCCACAGCATCAGACTCTACCATAGAAGTGGTACAATCCCTCAAATATCTCTGCCTAGTGCTGGACCCAAGGCCTCACTCTAAAATACCATGTGGGTCACGTAACTAAAAACATCCACTAAAAACTTGGCCTTCTCTACTGCCTTAGTGCTCAAATGATTCCTGAGACCAAGGTAGCGATTGCCTGGAGCATCCTCCTACCTACCCTCACCTATGCTGCCCCAATCTTGTATGGAATGGCCAAGCAGAGTCTCAGCAGCTGACAAACCCTCTACCATATATTGTGCGTTTTTCCACAAAAGCCAAACCACTGAGCCACCATTGTGATGCACTTGCCTTGCTTAACTGGCCCTCCTTCAGCCATAGACTCCGGTATCTACTACCTTGTAACACTTATAAGCTCCTCTCTGACCTCCCCCCAGCCAGTCTAGCTGGACTCCTAACTCTAAAGCATACCAGCCAGCCTCTCTGTTCCACTGGACAATGGCTCCTTGAGGAACCCAGGGCCTGAACCTCAGCAGGTGATAAATCCTTTGCCCATGCTGCCCCAATCCTATGGAATAAGCTCCCCTGTCACCTACAGGAAGCAAACTCCCTAGGGATATTCTGTAAGGGCCTGCGTGAATATCAGCTGTACCTCAGTCACTGCTCCTGTCCTGGCAGATAATTTCCCCGTAGCTTATTCCTTTCTCTTCTCTGCCACCCCTCCCACTGTTAACTTAAACCTAGGCCTGCCTGAGGTGTGACAATGAATATATCAACCAAACCCCTTTCTGTTAAACTCTAAATGCAATGCTAAATTTGTTGTAATTGAAATGATAACTCTGTAATCCAGCTGCTTAATTTAACTGTAATCTAATCTTGCTGTGCTTTATAATCTGTATCCCAAAGTGTACTATTCATGTGTTTCCTCCAATGTAACTAATTCCCTGGTCACCCCTGAAAAATGGACCTTCAGAGCTCAGAGGGCCTACCCAGTTAACACAATTAATAAATAAATAAAATTAATAAAGTGTATGGCTTGATGTTTGTGTTTTTTGTAAATGTTAAGGTAAAAGAAATGTACAACACTGTTTTGTTTTGTGTGTATGTTGAAAATAAGGAAAATCAGAACAATGTAATTGTATTCTGTGTTTTGGAAAAAGAAAATTTAATATAACATTTTATGGAAAAAATATAAGTTAATGCAATATTTTTGTAATAAAAAAAATCAAAATTAACCAACACTTTGCAGAATTCTAAAAGTACATTTGCATACAATCAAGATAAATCTAAATATCTTGCAAACAGCTAAAGCTACACAGAAACAGCCAAGCTGCAAAGTTTCTCTGGTCAAAAAAAACTTTACAATGATGTTGGTTACAATGCTGAACTCTGTATAGTTTTTAAAATATCACCATCTAATTATTGAGCTTTCCTTTTTTTTTTTTTTTTTTACAGTTTCCAATTTCAGATGGCTGTTTTTACAAAAAGGCCAAGTGACCATTGCTGTCCTGACTCACTTTGCTGCAAGTTGTCTTTATTTATGTTTCATGGTTTTCAAGCTATTTAGATTTGTTTGGCATATGCAGTAATGTACCTAAAATGCTGTGTGCATGTGTTAGTTTTGTCAAAGGTTTCTACTCTTTCCATATTGTGAGTTGTTTTTTTGCCCTGCTGCACTTGTCTTTGCCGTTCATCTGCTGGGCTGCTGGCTCCAGGTGATGTCGCTGTGTGAGTAGGAATGAATCACACAGTGCTGTGCAATGATGTTGCAGAAGTTTCACTAGTGAACACTTCCATAACTTGTTATACATACGGTACTGCAGTAGTAGTAATGCATAATTAGTTCAATGGACTTTTAAGAATTATAAAAAAGAATAATGTCAACTGTGAAAGCTTTTGTTAGGGATTGTTGTTGTTGTTTAGTGTGTTCACTGCTACCACGGTAGGCAGGAGTAGATTTTAACATTATTTTACTAGTCCAAGACCTAGTTTTTTTTTATTTATTCATTTATTGAAATGTTTCACAAGGAAGGCACACTGAACAACAAGTTGCTTGTCTCCTAGTGAGACCGGGGTACAAGTGGATGAAGACTTAGACATACAGCTTAACATTTAACATATCCAAGAAATTAAACATCCAATTACATTTTAAACAATACATACAGTTAAAAGATATAACTAATAATGCAATCGCATTTGTGCAAAACAACCAGGGCTATTGTGCCTTACTCTGCTTGTCTCTCTTGCCTACTGTAGGTTTTCATCGGCTGAAAATTAAGTGAAAAAGTTTCCTCCAATGTTAGTCTGTAGTCTTTATGCTACTCTTAGTGTTCCAGATGTCCTGGTGTGATTCACAGCTCATTAACAGCTTCATTTATGTGGCAATTCAATGAGAACAGCATCAATGGGAATCATCATTAGCATTCCACTGTTAGGTTTCTCAGCTACTATCAAGGATAGCTTTCAGTTATCTGAATGTCTGTCTGACAGTTTGTCCCACATTATTTGTCTTTTGAGGGCATATGACTTATTCACGTGAACAAACTGACACAACAATGAGCTTTGGAGAAAATGGCCACAGCCACGTGTTTATTAACGAAACCAATTATTCATATATACATTCGCTTCATCTTGATATGCACAGCTAGGAAGCCTTGGAAGGAATCTAGCTTACCATGGAGCACTAGATCATTGATGGTCGACCCTCCCTCCAAAGGGAGGACTGCCTTACCATCAGCTAGGACCCCACGAGGGCAACAACCTCAGGGAATGAGGGATGGCTCTCTATGACTGGCTGTGCAGAGGATCTGCCATGCCATGGAACACTGCCCGAAGAGGGTGCCCTCCGGACTCCATCCATCAGGCCTGCCCTCCTGTCAGCCTCAAAGAGATCTGGCTAGTCAAGACATGTAATCCCCTGTTACCCCCTCCCACAGCATTGCAAGACTACCAAGCCACCACTTACAAAGGTTCATGACTGTGACACCTACCTATCTAATCCCTAGCCTACTCTAACTGGAATTCATCCCACCTTGCTGGAGAAAGAAAAAAAACCAAAACCCAGTGGGGAAAAAACAGGAAATTCCTTTTCAACTCCTAAGGTGATCCCCCTTAGTGGGACAGCAAGTTCCCTATACCCCCCACATTTCTCCCTGCTTTTACGAGGGTGAGGTTTGGGTTGGATGTGATCCGGGACAAGGAGGAATGAGGAGGAATTCCATCTGTGCTGCCCCTCTTAGCTTAGCTCCTCCCTGTCCCTGGCTCCAAACTCCCTTCCCCTGAGAACCCAATCCCCCAGCCCCTTCTAGGTGGTCCTACCTGGGTCCCTATTGTTTGTCCAGGTGTCCCAGGCCATGCCCCCAGACAAAGCCCCACTTGCTGCGTTACCTTGCAGACTCCTCCATTGTCTTTTATGAGCATATGCCTTATTCTCCTGAACAAACTGACACAACAACGAGCTTTGGAGAAAAAGGCCACAGCCATGTGTTTATTAATAAAGCCAATTATCCATATATACATTTGCTTCAGCATGATGTGTGCAGCTAGATAGCCTTGGAAGGAATCTAGCTCACCATGGAGCACTAGATCGTTGATGGTCAATGCTCACTTCCTTCCTCCCAGGGGAGAGCCACCTTACTATCAACCAGGACCCCATGAAGGCAACAACCTCCAGGGCATGAGGGATGGCTCTGTGACTAGCTGCAGCTAGATCCTCCCCCATCGGAAGGTCTGCCATGCAGCAGGATGCTGCCTGAGGAAGGTGCCTTCCAGATTCTATCCATCAGGCCCACCCTCCTGTCAGCCTCAGGGAGATCTGGCTGGTCAAGACATGTGATTCCCTGTTACCTCCTCTCACAGCATTCCAAGACTACCAAGCCACCACAAGGACAGTTCTTACCAACTCACCCCCCACATGCACCTCACACTAATATTCTCACCACTGCCCATTGTATGTTAATCAAAAACAGGTCTATTCCTTCCTCCGATAGATGCACACCAACCCTTCTATACAGCTCAGTCTTTTTTACAGACACTTCCAGGTGCTTTGCTATGCCCCCCCCCCAGCAGAGTCCATAATCGGTCTCACGGCCGCGTTTTGCAGCCAGCACACCTTCTCCACTGCACCCTATCAGACCAAATTATATGCACCTGGGACCACCATTACTTCACTCTTGCCAGGTCCTGCCTGACCCTTTCTTTAAGTTCTCTTACATGTATAACCCCTAGATCATTTCCCCCCAAATGAATGACTAAAACATTAGGCTGCAACCTCTCCTGAACTTACTTTTGTTTGCAGTGTTGCCATTAACTCATTCCATTGCATCCCATGCCATCCCAACCAATGCACCTCTGCCCTCTCAGGTGCCAGGAACAGATTTTCTCCTCCGGGATACTGCCTTACCCTTAGGGCCACCCAATGGATGTACAAGTGGCTACAAATCCAGATCTGCTCTGCTCGGGCGTAACACCTGTCCAAACAAAGCAAGAGAGAGTTATAACATGTGTGGTCTTCTGTATCTTTCAAAAGCCCATGACTTCCATCTACCCAAAGTCTGTATTGTCCTATCTGATAAGCCTTCTGCCCTGGCATGCGATGCTGTGCCAATCCTAAAGGAGTGCATGTTGTAGTGTTCTGCAGGGGTGCCCAGCTGTCGCAAGGTCTTCTGCAACATGTGCCTAAACTGGTACACTCTTTGCGGGCCACTACCCCCATGATGGAAGAAGGACCCCCCATTGCCGGGCACTGAGTTATATAATCGTGTACCCATGCTCCCACATCCCACTGGAGCCTGTGGGATGCTGCTAGTTTGCACCACCACCCATGGGTAAGCTGGTCCATCTTGCTCTTTCAGATGTGAACAAAGACTCCAGATGTTGTGACCTTCATGTCAGCCTCTGCCAGCACTAATGGTCTCCCAGTAGCCTTGCTGGGTGGCACAAGCTCAGACACCTGGAATGCCCTGCAAAATGCTACCAAATACACTGTCCAGAACAGCCTTGTCTCATCAGGGGATGAGCATACCTTAGGCAACTCATCCCAGATCTGCTTGCATAGGGTAGAGCTGATAGGGCGTCTGTTGTCCATATCCCTCAGGGCTGCCTACGCCCAACCTCTCAGCATCATCCGGAGGGTAAATGCCTTTGTGGAGTCGGGGAAGCCCCTGACTTTCTGAAACCAGGCAATGCCAGCCATGTGCTGCTCGACCATTGTCCGCGTGGCCCTCAGCAAATTTTTTGATCAGTACATATTCTCACAGTTGTGCCACTGGGATCAGCCATGTCACTGCCCACCCTTGTGTGTACTGCACTTACAGAAAACAGTTGAACTCACTCTGGTATGCTATTTGCATCCTAGGTGCTAGGGCATTCTCAATCAACTCTCAGGCTTCTGGGTTATCAATTCTCATAGGAATGGCAGCACTTCCCAGGGCTGTAGATATGCTGCTATTGCCAATTCCCAGAACCACTGCCACTGTAAATGAGAAAGAGCATCAGCGATGCCATTTTCAATATCTGGTACGTGCACTACCTTGAAGGTAATATTCAACATCAGACACTTGAGGACAAACACCCGCATAAGGTTGCCCATCGGTCCCTTGCCCCACAACTGTTTGTTTATTGCATACACCACTCCGGTGTTGTCAGACCTGAATGTGTTGTGCTTGTCCCTCCGCAGATCACCAGTGTCACGACAATGGGGAAGACTTCCATCACCATTATCTGCCTCATAATGCCTTGCCTGATTCACTCTGGAGGCCACTGCCCTGTGCACCATTTACCTTGCAAGTAAGCCCAAAAGCCCAGGCCTCCTGAGGCATCTGTGAAGAGTTCCATTTCCTTGCTGGACACTGGAACTGGCCCCATCGATACCCCATTGAAGCATTGCAGAAATGTCTGCCAAATGCCTAGGTCTTCCCGTATTGCCGCTGTGATGCGGATTCTATAGTGCGATTTTGTACAGCCCGCCCCAACACCAGCCAGCTGCTTCATGAATGTCATGCCCATGGGCATTACCCAGCAGATGGAGTTGAGGTGGCCCACCAGTTGCTGGAGCTCCCACAACGTGACTTTATGTGCCCTTATTATGGAGTCCAGCTGGGTGCGCAAGGCACCAACTTGTCTTGGGGGAGCCTGAACACTTGCTCACTCATGTTGATTTCGATCCCCAGGAAGGAAAACCTTGTGTATGGTCCCTTCATCTTGTCCTGGGCCAGTGGTACACCCAGCATGGCACACACCTTGTGGAATGCTGCCATGATATATGCGCACTGCTCCAAGCCAGCCTTCCCACAAACAGAAAGTCATCCAAATAGTGTACCATTTGGTTGACTTTGGCCTTCTGTGCCATGGCCCAATATAGAAATGTGCTGAATTGCTCAAAAAACACACACACTCCACCACATACCCCATGGGCATGCAGTTGTCCATGTAGCAGTACCCGTCAGATTTCATGCCCAATAGCTCCCTATCTGCCAGGTACACCAGCAACAGATGGAATGCTGATTCTATATCAGCTTTCCCCAGCAGTGCCCCTCGGCCCACCTGTCACACCACCTTCACTGCCCTATCGAACGACATGTAAAACACTGTGGTGTAGACTGGGTCAGTGTAGGCATTGACTGAATCCCCTTCTGGGTACGACAGGTGGTTTATCATTCAGAACTCACCTGGCACCTTTTTGGAGACTAAGCCAATGAGAGAAACTCTGAAGCGTGGGCAAGGGGGGGAAGGTGAAGGAGTCACTGATCCGACCTGCAGCCAGCTCCTTCTGTAGTTTGCCCCACATGACCTCTGGTCACTTCCAGTGTGTAGTGGTATTAGTGAGCCAGCGGATTCCCATATCACTAATAAGGAAAGGCTTTCTGAGCTCAGTTTGCAGATGACATCATAGTTATTTCACCAGCTGTGATTTCAACTAATTCGACATAAAGACAATAAGGTATCAGTTCTCTGTGTTTTTATTTATTTTTTCACAAATTGCTGCAATCATTCACATGGCACTATGCTGTGAGAAAAGTATGCAGGATAAGCGTTTTATTGAATCCTGTTCTTTAACTGCATATTGTAATTACTGTATTTTGCAACATGAATCGTGAAAATTCCATGTGACTGGACATACTGTGGTACTGCACCTACATAGCTACAGTATATAAAAGTTACTGTACTGTATGCCACACAGTGAAGTGATGGTTGTTGCAAAAAATCTCTACAGGCAAACATACAGTATTATTACCTCGATAAATATACACAGTGAGCAAACCAGGCAATCGACTCCAATAACCTCCTTTGTGAGGGTTGGATTATCATTTCCTATAGTTATAAAATATACAGTACATGTTGGCCATAACCCTTTTTAAGCAGCAAATTCGGCTATTGTTATTAATTCTAGTTCCCTCTTAAACTAAGAGAGCGAGCAGTGCACATCTTTAGTAGATCAGTACACTACAACACTAGGTTCTGAAACTAAGACATATTGGTACAGTACTAGTGAGCCACCATATTCCCATATACTGTAACTTACGGAAGTCTTCACTAACAAAGAAGCAGTGTACTATCTTCTGAGAGCAGCATACGAATAAAAACATGGTAGTTACACCACTGAACTTGATCGCAACCAGGGTTGGACTGGCCCACAGGCCTACAGGGAAAATTCCCTGGCAGCCCAACTCTTAGGGGCCCACATGACTGGACAGCACTTTTTTTCAGGGTAAATCCTAAGTTTCATGTTTTCACTGGCCCATGGGTGAGTGGTAAGAATATATATATATTTTTTTTTATTTTCTTCGTATATCCCCTCTCTCACCACTGAACTCCTACTCCTTCTGGAGTCTCCAACGGCCTGATTCATCCCCGCTCCTACTAACCGGCATCCAGTGCAGTCCATCCCCCCCATGGGGCCTTGGCTATATCCCCAGGTGGGTACGGGGTGGGGCCCTTACACCCCGACGTGTTTGTATTACGTCGGGGATGCTGGTAGTGGCACCGGTAGGGGCATTGGGGAACATGGCCAGGAGCTCCATCTTCTGGGAGTCCAGCAGGGTATTTCCTGGTTTTCTGGTGTCCTGACCCCCCAAGGATGTAGACACACAGGGAGAGCCAATGGGTGAGGCATGTATTGACGTGCATTCTCCTCCCGACTCTTGGTCTGCGTCCTCCCCTCCCTACTAACTGTCCCAGCTGCATCAGCACCCTTGGTCACCCAGGTGGCGATAGAGTAGCAGGACAGGCAAACCTCCCCTTCCCGGAGGAGGAGAGTGGCCGAAGGGCACTCTATCCTTCTCCCCCCTGCGGCCCTCCAGTTACCTGGAGTCCATTCTCAACTCAGGTAATTGTCTAATGAACGGAAGCCTACCGCTCTGCCGATGGGCCGGCCGGTGAGTGGTAAGAAATTTAAAAAAAATACAGAAAATGAATTTGTACACTGTCTTTTCCTTTTGAATCCCCCCAGCCATGCCTATGCCACAGTAATGAGCCCTAGTCTAATTCCTCACTTGCTCGAGAGTTGTCATCATGCACTTTGCATGTGTGTCACAACACTTCCTTCCAGCTTCCCTGAATCACTCATGTGTGCGTGCCCAGCAACAGTCCTTCTGGCTGAGTAAGTTTTGGCATCTGTTGCCACCATTTCCAATTACTGCTGCCACTGGAGCTTGGGAGGCATACACAGTGGGCTATGGGCTGGCTTCTCTTAATCCTTGGGCTAGCTACTAGCAGAACGTGTTGTGACTCAAGTAGTTGATACCAGATTCAGTCAGAAGGAGTTGGGAGATGAACGGGTCAGGCCTGGGGACTTGTGGAGTCAAGTCTGGAGAAGGATTGTGAAGTGAGAGAGTCAGTCAGTTGAGGTGAGGAAGTTAAGGATTTTGTTTGGTGTACCCCAGCAGGCCAGGCCCCCAGCAGCGACTCCAATGACAGTGAGATGCTCCACTCAAAGAGGCAAGCCAGGCCAGCCATCAGTGTTGCCACCCGAGGCGCCACTGAAGTTCTAAATGGCAGCTCATCGGCTCTGCTCTGGGTTCTTCTTTGAATTACATCCTGGCTAGTGGCCTACCCTGTGTGTGACAGCTGGAGGACTAACAGGGAGTGTCTTGTGGGAGTGGGTCACTACAGTCAGCCCAAGGGGACCCAGGGACTTGGAGTGGGTCAGGGTCAGTTGGAGACTCTTTCTCAGAGATTAATGGATCCACTACTACAGCACGCCACACACCCCAGGGGAATCTGAGGAGTAAAGTGTGTAAACTGCTTTTTAAAGCTAACCTTCACAAAGAAAGACTTATGTCAATAGACAAATTCTGACAAAAAAAATGTCTATTCTCACCAGTGGTGGTGACAAAGGATTGGAAACCAATTAGCCAACATGGATGCTAGAGCGCAGAGCAGGTTAGGGAGACTGAGTGATGCTGCTGGCATGGGAACGGAAAACATGCTATTGATTGCCACACATTTAGGGTCTCATTCCTGACATTATGCACAACTTGGGGAATTAAATTACCCTCAGAGCATTTGCAAATGGCCCTGCCCCTAATGCCAATGTGCCTATTCATTTCCAGGTTGTACTCAGACAGCAATCGCTGACTCAGCATTAACATGATTGCGTGGGACGTAGTAGGCCATTACTGGGTGAATGTTTATTTTATTTATTTCACTATTAGGATTAATACCGTTCAGCACAGAAAGGCTCTACTAAAAGGTTCCAAGTCGATGTAAAACAAAAAAGAACAAGACAGTGTGACAGGCGTACAGAACAATGGGAGAATAAGTATGATACACACGTGCAATATAGCTTTGAGTCAATTAAAACAAGAACAACATTTCAGAACTGCATACTTTATGATGAGATGACATTATCCACTAAGGATTTACTACTTTAACTGCAACCCATGGAAAAAAAACAGCAACCAGGTTCAGGCTGTGTCAGGATATAGAGGGGATAAGGGGGAATAGGTGGGTAATATAGAACTAAGTTGGGGTGGTGGGAAGAGCAAAAATAGGGAAGGGAGCTAGGGAAGTCTGGAAAACAAAATGATGAAATGCAGCCAGTGCAGCTAGATAGCAGCCAGTGCAGGCTTTTGTCATTCTAGAGGAGGGGTTAGGGTGGGAGTAGAAAAATAGGGATTGAACAGGAGTGGGATAGGGGGAATTTGATAGTGCTTTAGGGAGTGAAGCAGGGGGAAACAGAGAAACATAGACTTTGATGGCAGATAGGGACCGCTTGGCCCACCTAGTCTGCCCATTTCCCTACCTACAGGATAAGCTACAAATCCTAGTTAACCAACAGCCTGTTTCTTGCTACCCTCCACAAGAATTGTCATATGTCTGTCCCATGCATTCTTGAATTCTCCCACAGTTTTAGACCCCACAACCTCCTCAGAAAGGCTGTTTCATGTGTTCACCACCCTCTCTGTGAAAAAATACTTCCTCACATTGGCCCTGAGCCGTCCCCCCTCTATCTTCAAATTGTGTCCCCTTGTTCTTGCACATCTTTTTCTGAAAGATGCTACCCTCTTGAACTTTGTTGATTCCACTGAGGTACTTAAAAGTTTCTATCATGACCCTACTTTCCTCAAGGGTATACATATTAAATTCCTTTAGTCTCTCCTCATATGGCTTCTCTTGCAGACCCTGCACCATTTTAGTTGCCTCTTCTGGACTGCCTCCATCCTGTCTATGTCCTTGTGGAGATGGGGACTCCAGATGTGGTCTCACCAACTGTCTGTACAGAGGGATAACAACTTCCTGTTTTCTGCTGGTGATGCCTCTCCCTATACATCCCAGTATCCCCCCAGCCCTCCCTACTGCCTTCTCACATTGCTTGCTAACCTTAACATCATCTGATATGATTATCTCTAAGTCCCTTTTACATTTTTGTTGTTGATACTACCTCCCCCCCTCCCCACTGTGTAATCTTCTGCTGGGTTTTTGTTTCCCAGGTGCATTATTTTGCACTTGTTTGCATTGAATCCAAGCTGCCATACTTCTGACCATTCCTCCAACCTTGCCAAGTCCCTTCTCATCCTTTCCATGCCTCCTTGTGTATCAACCCTGTTGCATATCTTTCTATCATCTGCAAAGAGGCATACTTTTCCTTCCAGTCCCTCTGCAATGTCACTTATAAAGATATTAGCAAGGACAGGACCCAGAACTGAACCCCTCTAGTAATCCCACTTTCTTCAGAGTGGACTCCATTTACAATTACCTTCTGTGTCCTGTTGTCCAGCCAATGTTTTACCCAGGCTACCACCCTAGGACCCACTCGCAGGCTGGTTAATTTGATTATTAATCTTTTGTGTGGGACTGTGTCAAATGCCTTGCTAAAGTCTAGGTAGGCCATGTCCACAGCCTCTCTCTGGTCTACTACATTGGTCACCCAGTCAAAGAAATCAATTAGATTCCCCTGACATGACCTTTCTACAGTGAACCCATGCTGCCTTGGATCCTGGGCCCCACTTTCTTCTAGGTACTCAACAGTTCTTTCCTTCAGAAGTGATTCCATTACTTTCCCTACCACATATGTCAAACTGACAGGTCTGTAGTTTCCTGCCTCTGTCTTGCTCCCACTTTTGTGAAATGGAAACACATCCACCTTCCTCCAGTCCTCAGGCACCACACCATCCTCCCCTGATTTCTTAAAAAGGGTAGTCAGTGGTGTCACTAGTTTGCCCCTTAATTCTTTTAGAATTCTGGAGTGAATTCAGTCAGGCCCCATTGCTTTGTCCACATTCAGTTTTAGATGTTCTTTCAGAACCCTTTCTTCTGTGAAAGGACTGGGATTGACCCCCCTATCCAGAGTGCTTCTGTTAATTGTGAATGCTGAGCAGAAGTATTAGTTCAGTATCCCTGCTTTTTCACTGTCTCGTTCTCTGCCCACCCACTGTCCTTTCTATTCAGCCTCACTATCCCTCCTTTTGTCTTTCTACGCTCTCTGATGTACCTAGAAAAGGTTTTATCCCCCTTCTTAACCGAGTTGGCTATCTTTTCCTCAGTTTGGGCCTTTGCTATTCTGACTTCCCTCCCTGCTTCATTCTGCCTTAACTGGTACAGTTCTCTGTCCTGTCTGTCCTGTGTTTCCTTATACTTCCTAAATGCCATCTTTTTCTCCCTAACCTTCCCCACCACCTCTTTTTCTTTCATTTTGGTTTATTTGCTTCACACAAAGGCTTGTTGCCTCTGTGATGGCAGTTTTGATATTTCCCCATTGTTGCTCCACCCCTCCTTCTAGCCTGTTTGCTAGAGCTTTTCTAAGGCACTCTCCATCTTGCCAAAGTCAGCCCTCCTGAAGTCCATCATCCTCACTTTTGCATGGCTTGACTTTGTAGCTGAGTTTATCATGAACCACACAGTTTGGTGGTCACTTGTTCCCAGATAGCTACCCACCTCTAGATCTCAGATCCTCTCGCTGTCCCCATTTGAGAATATGAGGTCTAAGAGTGCTCCATTATGAGAGGGTTCCAAAACTACCTGTCTGAGGCATGCCACCTGTAGGGCATTGAGAATGGCCCTGCTCTTGGATGTGGCTGCAGCAAAGGTGCTCCAATCAACATCTGGCATATTTAGGTCTCCCATCAACAGTATCTCCCTTTTCTCTGCCATCCTAAGGATGCCTTATATCATATCCTTGTCCATTTCCTCTCCCTGACATGTGGGGTCTGTATACAACCCCTGTGAGGATTGTGGTGCCATTTCCAGTCTCTAAGGTGAGCTACAGTGTCTTCTCTCCTCCCTGGTAACTCTTTTGTTCCATTGCTTTTATTCCTTCCCTTACATAGAGAACTACTCTTCCCCCCTCTTCTACCCTCCCTGTCTCTCCTATAGGTTGTGTACCCTGGTATGTTAACATCCCATTCATGGTTCTCTGTGTAGCATGTTTCTGTGATTGCTAAGATATCCAGGCATCCCTCTCCATCAAGGTCACAAGTTCAGGGAGCCTGTTGCCCAGACTATGGACATTGGTACTCATTACCCTCCATTTCTTGATGGCCTTACCCATTTTTGCCCAATCCCTGTCCTCATTGCCATTGTCATTTTCTCCATTTACCCCTGCCCTTCTCCCTATCGACATCTCTGTCTTGGTGTTTACCTCACTTACTACCCTGATTTTTTTTTGTGGGGGGGCTAGGATTTCCCTGCTCCTTTCCAGTGCCTTCCCCCTTGGCTAGTTTAAATGCTTGCCAATGAAGCATTTAAACCTGTCACTTAGGATCCTCATTCCCGTCCTGGACAGATGCATACCATCACACCAGTATAGGCCTGCATCACTCCAGGTGAACCCCTAGTTCCCAATGAAGCCAAATCCCTGAGCTCTGCACCAGTTTTTCAACCTCTGATTGAATCCCATGGTGTGGAGCACCCTAGCCTCATCCATACCATAGACAGGCAGCACCTCCGAGAAGGTTACCGTGTGTGCTACTTGTCTAAGGCCACTCCCCAACTCCACAGACTCTTCCTGCACTGCTCTGATCCCTTTCTCAGCCAGGTCATTTGTCTCTAAGTGGACAATGACATCCAGCTTCCTCACCCCTGCAGCTGCTCCAGTAATCACAAGAATTTGCTCCCTATCCCTCCAAGCCATGGCACCAGGTGGGTACCATACTTCCTTCTCCCTTTCTTCCCCAAGTTCTACCCTCCTAACAATAGAGTCCCCCACCAGGAGTTGTTTCCTTCCCCTGTGGGGTCCCATGCCACCCTCCTGTGGGTCTGCTTTGTGGAGGTTCCCAGCATTTTCTTTGGTCCCCACTGCAGGTGCCTCCATAGAGGAACCACACTTTGCCAGAATGGCATATGACTTGTGAAGAAGTACAACTGGAAGGATGCACCTCTGTTCCACCACCCTCACCCTCCCTGAGCCCACTGTGGTCCAACTGCTCCTCTTTCTTGGCAACCTCTGAGGTAACAGCAGTGGCCCTGGTGGTCCCTGGGTGGGAGAAGAGGTCCCCCAAATCCTATCCAATTCAGCCTAGAGTTGAGCAACCTTCTCCTTCAGCCCAGAGAGGTGCCTACAGATGGGACAACACTGCATCCTCCAGAACATCTCCCAGAAGACTGCTGCTCCACAGCCACTGCACTACACCACTCCCATCATAGGGGAGGAGAGTAGATGGGTAAAAAGGGTAGTCAAGAGCTAGCCAGTGTTTGTTAATGGTGGAGCAGTTACCACTGGGGGCAGTCACATAGAATGTGTCCCAATGGCACCTATAACTGGTCATGGAAAACCATCTGGGAAGGGAAAATGTGCATACATATTTGAAAATGGGCAGCTTATGGCTTACACAGTATAGGTCCAGGATTTTAAATAACTTCTACTTTACAGCACATAGGTTCTACAAAGGGAATTTTGACACCCCTACATGTATATTTATTTTTATTTAGTGTTCATTATCCAGGTAAATGCACTAGCCATGAAATTACTATTTGCAGGCATGAGCAGGGAGAGAACAACGAGCATAAACAAATACATAGCATGAGTACAAGAAAATTACATATAGCACAGGTCAAATAGTCAGTAAAAATGATGCATTTGGCCCAATAATATAATATGACATCAAAATTCACATAGAGTCAGGGTAAATAGTTTGCACAGTAAAGGAGAAATAACCCAACAAGGTAATAAGAAATATTGGTTAAAATTGGTCACAACAATGAAGACATTCTTGAGTAAGCACATTAAGGCAAGGGCAAGTTCCTGGCTAGGCAGAATGTAACAACATGACCTGCAAGACTCCGTATTGAGAAGGGAGGCAAGATTAGCCCACTAAGGAGATAGGAAGGTTGAGTGAATGCTAGGGGAGTGGGGTAGTGGATAGTATGGCAGGAAGTAGCTGAAGGTTGACAGCATTTAAGTAGGATCAGAACAAATGCAGGAGTCTGTGAGAGATAGGTGATGGCACAGCCCACTTTTAAAATTGTCATGGGATCCTGCCTGTCAAAGTGCTAGGGGAAAGGAGTTCCAGAGCTTGGGGGCAGAGTGAGAAAAGGCACTAGAGCCTTTGGATGTATAACATCTAGGCACATTAAGTAGGGACTTAGCTACCGATCTCAGTCCATAGGAGGAGGTCTGAGGTACAAGCATCATGGTGAGTGCTGAAGGAGTTTGATTTCTGATTAATGAGTCAATTAGAGAGCCAAGAAAGCACTGCCTGCAGGCAGAGGGGAAGAGCCAGCCCAGGTCTCTATAAAGTTGATAGTGGTGCTTAAGCCGAGGTGAAGAGGAGGCATTATATGTTATCTCCCATTTATGGAGGGTGGTTTATGTGCAGCAGCAATGGTGGGAGCACCATATGTGAGGGCAGGGAGAAGGATGCCTCTTGCAATGGCTAGCTTAGCAGAGAGAGAGTTAGCATAAAGATTGTCTTATAAGTGACTCCCCGTTTTGCATTCACTGCTTTGCAAGTGGACTGCATATATACATTAAAATACAGAGATTGGTCCTAATAAAACACCCAGGTACTTAAAAGACATTACACACTCTTTGTGCACCACCTGAGTCTTGTACCAGCAGGGAAGTTTAACATGCCCTGAGCTTAGGGGCAGATCCAAATAGCATAGCTTGTGTTTTCTTAGCATTGAGTACAAGCTTATGGGAAGACAAGCAGTTTTGTACATTAGTGAAATCAGAGGAAAGGGATGTGTTTATGCTGGTGATATTGTCAGAGCTTGAATAGAGTACGAGATCATCTGCATAGAGAATAGATGAGCATGAATGAAGAACGGCAAGTACATTATTAATAAAAAGTGAGAAAAGAAGGGGTCCCAGGATGGAACCCTGGAGGACCCCAATGTTGATAATAGCTCTATCAGATAAGGAGGAGTTAAATTTCATGATTCAAGTCCTGTTTGATAGATAGCTTCTATACTAGTCAACAACTGAGGATGAAAAGCTCAAATTGCTAAGAGTGGAGAGAAGCAGGGGTTGATCAACAAGATCAAAAGCCTTTGTAAGATCTGTAAAAACTGCCCCTGTCAGTAGACCAGCATCCATGTTGGTAAGTGTATATGAGTAGCGAATTTGAGAAGAGCTGTAGTGGTACTATGACCTTTTCAGAAACCATGCTGAGTGTCTGAGAGAAGGCTATACTTTGTTAGGCAGTCAATGGTTTGAGTTGTAACTAGTTTTTCTAGAATTTTACTTAAGACCAATAGAATTGCTATGTGCCTGTAGTTAGTGATCTCTTTTGGATCATCTTTTCTAAAACCAGGAGTTATATGGGCAATTTTCCAGAGGTCAGGAATTGACTGCAGGAGAGAGACAATGTGAATATTTTAGCCATACAGGAGGCAATAAAAGGTTCACCTAGTTTCAGAAGCCAAGGCTCAAGGGTATCTGAGTCAGAGCTGGTGTTGTCTGCAGTAGCTTTAAGACCTCAATCCTTGAAGTTGCCTTGAAAAAGAACAGGGGATTGTTAGGCAGCAGACTGGAAGAAGTGCAGGGGGTACCTGCCTGAGGAGCAGGAGAAGACAGAGAGGCTGTCTGAGGAGACGTGAAGGAAGAGGTATAGTATGCTGAGACAGATCTAAGCACATTTGATTGAAAGAATTTGCTATGGTGTTTAGATCATTACAGTGTACACCATTTAATATCATATCACTAGGGGTAGACTAGTGAGGACCCCCAAGAAATAACTTGACATGGGCCCAGAATTTCCTGGGGTCCCCGGCAGAGCTTAGTAATAAGTCTTTATAGTAGGCTCTCTTAACAGTTCTGACCTGTTTTTTACAGGAGTTCCGAGGGCTCTGTAGGTTGTATAGTCAGTTTGAAGCCTTGACAATTTGTACTTCTTCCAGCACTTTTCCTTTTCACACAGATGAGCCAGTAGGTCTTTGTGAGGCCATTATACTTGTTTGCCCCTAACCCTCTATGTTACCTTGGGGTATGCTTGCATTGAACAGCCAGGAATCCATCAAGGAAGATACTTAGAGAAGAATCAACTTCACAGGAGTGATCAATTTATTCTGGAGCTAACATACAGAAATGCCTCTACATCCAGGTTAGTGAAATTGGTAAAGGTGACAACCACAATATTATACTGATCTTTGTAGAACAAGGCAACCCTTCCACCACACTTTGAGGAGAGCCTTTCCCTACAGATCAAGAAACAGTTAGCCAGGGAGCATAGAGAGTCAGGAATCCCTGGCTTAAGCCACATTTCAGTTAGGCAGAGTATGTCAGGCTAATAAACATTGACCCACACCTCAAGATCAGTACAATTAAGGGGGAGACTTTTGATGTTCATATGGGCAATAAAGAGCCCTTTGTTAGAGATTGCAGAAATGTCAGCTGAGGAGAAATGGACAGGAGGACCCAGATTAATTTCAACATCCCCTGCAAGAAAGATGGCTAAGATGACAAGGAACCACAGTTTCCGATTATAAACAGGTGAGGGAACTATATGACTCAGTAGATGTTTTCTAAGTGTGGAAGCTACATAGAAGGTGCATCCCCCTTAGGGAACAGGAGATGCTTGAAAGCAGGCATTTGCTGTTAAATAGTCAGGATATGGGGCACAATACTATTAGGTTAGAAAAAGTTCAAGAAGTAGTGAGGCTGTCAGAATACCACAGTGGCAGGGAGTCTGACCTTGGTGCAATAGGTTGAGCATTCAAGTCTGGGCAAAGGGGTAAACCAAACGAACACCCAGCGACAGGATGGATGACCAACAATAAAGATGTTCACAGACAATGTGAAGCCTTATTTATGGTTGAGAGAGCTACCTCCAAAGGCAGTAATATGTTTATATTAGGTTTGCTATTTATGTAGTCAGGATAAGGGGCAAATAATATAGATTATGAAAAGTTCAGAAAGTAGTGAGATTGCTAGAATAGCACAGTGGTAGTGAATTTGCCCTAAGTACAGAAGATTGAAGATTCAAACCTGGGTATGGCTATTAAGATAGTGCTATGTACAGAGAGGAGTTCACTAGGGAGCAGCAGGCAGAAACAGGTGGATTAGAATGGCAGGAGAGATGAACCACCAAGGAGAAAAGACAGGGTTAGAAGACTTACTAGTGATTCCTAAGATAATGGGTAAAAAACACATAAATGTTGGGACAGCCATAGGTGGTGTGCATTGATGGGCTAACACCCCACAAATATGCAGCGGTAGGCAAAAGTGCAGCTCTGCACACAGATTACCTTTAGGGCATCTCCTTTGTCCACTTCCTCATGAGCAATGTGTATGAGATGTGAAGAGCATGAAGGATCCCTCCTGCATATATTATGGGAGTACTCAAAGATGTGGTCAGTAATTCAAGCAATCTTAGCACCCTTTTTGGGACTGTGAGATGTGTTAACTCTTGAAATTTGTTTGCTAGGGAACTATGGACACCTCCTGGTATGCAAAAATATGATGTGGCTATGGTGGCAACTTTAGGTAAGCAGAATTTGCAAGACACTGGCTAGACTGAAAACAGAAACAATTATTGCCAGTGTAACTAATAGGTACAATATATATTTTAAAAGATGAGGGAGATTGCATATGTTAATTTCAGTGGAATAGTATGGTAGGGGAATGCCAATATTAGAAGGGTGATAAATTTCTACTTATTGTACTAAAATTATATGTAGCTCCAGAATCCCCACAGTGAAAGAGACCCCTCTGAGACAATTGGGTGGGGGGGGGTCTCTAGAGAAAGACTGGTGGGGCACAGTCAGTGATGCCTCCCAGTGCTGAGCTTGAACAAATCCCACACAGAGGCAGTTGTATAGTTCCTTTCCCCTGAAATCCACATCTTACATATTGCTCATCAGACTGTCCTTCTGCCTCCTGCCTGCCATAGCCATGTTAGTAGCAACGCAGGAACCATAGCCAATGGTTCCTCCTGGGGGGGAAGCTTCCTCCTCTATTTTGAATCCCCAGCCTGCCATTCTCTGATACCAATCCATATGACCAGCCCCACAATCTCTCCCAAACTACTCACAGTCCTCCCCACAGCACTCGGACCATACAATGAATAATCTGATTGCTGGTTTTCCTGGATGACCTTTTACAAGGTCATCAGCTTGCTTCAGCACCACCACCTTTCTCTCAGTGCTGCTAAAAAATGGTGCTGGGCTTGAAAGCGGTTATCCTCTCTCTACATATATCCACCAATCAGGGATGCCAGGAACATCACGTGACTGGCCAGTCATCCATGCAGATCACACCAGAAGAGTTGAGGCCTACTTTCACTCTAGGCCTAACTCCTACACCACCGCAGGATTTTCTTGCTGCACCACTTGGCCTGCACAAAGCAAGGAGCCCACCAGCACCTCTGATCTGGTAAATATGGAGTGATCCCAGATTTGCGGTGCAAGGAACTAAACCAGATGTGGGCCTTATTTGAAAACCAAATTACTTTCCTAGTGAGAAAGCATGTGCCTACTAGAAAGAAATATGAAAATCCCAGGACTGCCCCGGCACGGATGATAGCCACAGTAAAAAAAAAAAAAAAGTATAAATAGAAAGAACAAAGTCTATACTAGGGCCAAGAAAAGTGGTCTCCAGACGTAATGGGCTTTATATCAGAAAGCACTCTAGACAGCAAAAAGGGCAAAAGCTCAGGCCAGGAAAAACCATGAGCTGAGGCTGCCTAGTAAGGTGAAGGATAATCATAAATCCTTCTACTCTTACATAAACAATAAAAGGGAAGGAGCAAAAACTATTGGACCACTGAAAAATTGGGATGGCACAATAGTTACTGATAACAGTGACGTGGCCAAACACAACGCAAACCTTACAATTGGTGCCATGACTCAGATGTCTGAAGACAGTCTATACGGTTGCTGATGACATCAAACGAACCGAGAAGGAAGTCACTGCGAGGAACGCCTTACCGAACCTGACCTGATCAATCAAGTAAGGAAGATAGTTGAAAGAGGGAAACAGACTGGTGTGAAGTCAGACGTGATTTGTCAGCTAGATAACTGACGTAAGTATGGACACCATATTACATACATTTTTAGAGACACACCTTAAAGAAGGTCCGTACCACTCTCCTGAAGAACAGGAAGATGAGTACTTATGTTTATCCACTCAATGCCTAGAAAGAAATGAGAAAGTAAAGGGAGATAAAACCAAATTAGCAAATATTTGTCATATGTACAGTATCAGTGTGAAATAACTAGAGCCTGTCTATTAAAAAAGCAGGTACTTGACAGTGAAAAGAAGTGTTTTCTAGGTGTAGCTAAGTATGTCACTGAAGCTAAAGAATGTGAATATAAGTCAAATATCTCTCAGGGAGAGATATGTGGGCTAAAGATTAAGAACAATCAATTGGAAGAAAATGTAACATTTATTAACAAACAAAGTCAAGCCCAGATTAATGAACTATCTCAGCAGTTACAACAAGCCATAGAAAGATTAGATCGTGCTAATCAAGAGCATGCTCACGGTCTGTCATATAAAGAACAAGCTTTGTACACTACGCAAACAGAAGCAGAGTTGCAATGCCTGATCTCTTTAGAGTTACGTCATCAAGTACAAAAGTACAAAATGACACCTATCCATACAACTGATGGATATACACCCCCCCCTTATCCAAGTTGTGCTATAAGAGACTCTTCGGCATCTAGTATTTCAGAAAGTGACTAAATGCCCCCTAGAAGGTGAAAAATAAAAATGGCTCCTTTCATGGCTAAAGTGAAAGGGGAAGGAGCTAAAGTAAAGCAAGCTAGTAAAAAGGGCTTAAAGAAATTAACATGGAGAAAGAAAGAGACCATGGAACAGGAGGACAAGAAGTTACATCAAAACATTAAAGAAACTGAGGAAGAAACTTAAGGACGAAAAAGAAACCTTAAGTGAGAGAGATAAAAAATGTTGGGAAAAACAGGCTAGGATGAAACGAGATAAGCTAGCCCAAAATAAAAAAGCTTATGAGGAAGATGAAGGAGCTAAAAGGCAAATAAAAAAGTTTGAAAGCATCTATGGAAAATGTGGAAGTACACACGGAATTGTCACAACGTGACCTTTCCATTCAGGAATCCATGCAGTTAGTGGATCAGTTAGGAAAATGGGAGCCAGGACAAAATCCTGTGCCTATGTACATATGAAGATACTGAAGAGGACTTTCCCCAGCACTGAACCCTGTGGCACCCCACTAGTCACTATCCTATCACTTGAGTGGTGACTGTTTACTACCACCCTTTGCCTCCTATCCCTTAACCAGTTTGATACCCAGCTTGTCACTTTTTCCTCGCCCCCAGGCTGCTTAGTTTCTTAACTAATGTAGAATGAAAAGAGCATCAGCGGGTACCCTTAAATTTGCTTAAAGTCTTCTTATTTACTTGGGGATGGTAAAAATGGAAAGTTCAATGTTCTACTGATGCAAAAATGCCAGCCACACCTTTCTCGTATTCAAGCATAATTTATTCTTCTGTTATTGTAACTCAAAGATCCCCTGATAATGCCCAACATGTCACCCAGATGGGCTTCCTCAGAGGCTTTAGGATTAATGATAAACACATACATAACATGGGGATCTGGTAAGGGACATGGTTGTACAGGACCCCCTGACTGGGAGTGACCACAATACTGTCTGGTTTCAAATAAGCATTGGGGGAGTGGGGGTGAGATCTAGGACACTGGCAGTGGACTTCAGGGGGGCAGACTTTATGGGCATGGGAAATATTCTCAAGGATCACTTGAAGGGGATTACCTCAACAACAAGTGTGGAAAGGAGATGGGAGGTCATAAACGGGACTTCAAGAGGCAGTCAGGATCTAGCTTAGTTGAAACGTGACGGGAGCAAGGTCACATAAAACCATGCTGGTGGTCCAGTGAGGTCCAGGTAGCAGTCAGAGAAAAGAAGGCGGCACAAAAAATATAAAACAACAAGAGGGGATAGGGATAAGGAAATGTACCAGCTTGCATCTAGAAAGTCACCCGTATGGTGAGGGGAGCAAAGCGTAAAGAGCATCGCTGGCACAGGGATACATGGAGGGGAAAAGGGGTTCTTCCGGTACATTGGGGAGCGGAGAAAAACTAAGGGCCATCTCAGCAGATTGAGATCAGAAGGAGGGTGGGTGGAAGAGGCGAGGGACCAGGCAGAGGTATTTAACTAGTACTTTGCCTCTGTGTTCACTAGGGAGGGGGATGGGATATCTACAAAGCAAGGCACAAAGGGGATAGAAGCGGCAGGGAGTGGGATCAGGGGAGCAGCAGAAATGGAGCAAAAGGGAGGGAAAGGTACCCTAGGGGTGTCACATCTGGTTAAGGATAAAAAGACCAGTAAGGTGGAGGGACGGATGATGCCATCCCACCAAAAGGGTGTGTTTGCCCTCAAGGCCCTAAAGAAGAACAAATCTCCTGGGCGGATGGCATTCATCCGAGTACTATGGGAATTGGCGGATATACTGGCTGCACCCTGGTGGGAGCTTTCAACAGGTCACTTGAGACAGGAGGGTACCTAGGGATTGGCAGAGGCACATGTGGTACCAATCCATAAAGGGGGTCGAAGGAAGTACCAGAAACTATAGACCCATCAGTTTAACTCGGTGGTGGGAAAATTAATGGAGAGTATACTAAAGGAACGATTGGGGGTTTACTTGGAGGAGGTGGGAGGTCTGGATAGTCGGCAGCATGGGTTTGTGCCAGGTAGATCATGTCAAACCAACCTGGTGGAGTTCTATGAATGGGTAACATCAGAACTGGATAGGGGTAAGCCTGTGGATGTATTATTCTTGGACTTCAGCAAGGCGTTTGACTCTGTCCCCCACAATGGTCTGGTGGAGAAACTGATGGGGTTAGGAGTAGGCCCTTGATGGTCAGATGGATTGAAAACTGGATAGCTGGACGCACTCAGAGAGTAGTGGTCTGTGGGGAGCTCTCGAACCCTACAGAGGTTGGTAGTGGGGTACCACAGGGCTCGGTCCTGGGTCCAATCCTGTTTAATGCATACATATCAGACATCAGGGAAGGTATAGGGTGTGAAATGAGTCTCTTCGGGGATGACTCCAAGATGGGAGCAGTAGTTGAGGGAGAAGAGGGGAGGTTGGCCCTGCAAGGGACCTGGACACCCTGGAAAGCTGGGCTCACACATGGAAATTAAATTTCAATATCACCAAGTGCAAGGTGTTGCATCTTGGTCGGGAAACCCTAAACACAGGTACACCCTGGGAGGGAGGTGCTGGAAGCCTCAACAGGGAAAAAGACCTAGGGGTCATGGTGGATACATGTATGAATAACACTGAGCAGTGCAGGAGAGCAGCTAGCAAGGCAAACAGGATGTTGGGATGCATCGCAAGGGGATCACCTCTAGGAGCAAGGAAGTGATTCTGCCACTGTACAATGGACTGGTTAGACCACACCTTGAGTACTGTGTACAGTACTGGAGACCACACTTGAAGAGGGACATACAGCTCCTGGAGAGGGTACAGAGGAGGGCAACAAAGATGATCGAGGGCTAGGGGATTTGACTTACGAGGACAGACTTGAGGAGCTCTGCCTGTTTTCATTGGAGAGGAGAGACAGGGGACATGATTGAGGTCTTCAAGTACCTCAAGGGAATAAATAGGGTAAACATGGAGGGATCTTTAGACTAAAGCAGGGAGGCATCACCAGAGGCATGGTTTGAAGTTGGAAGGTGGAAGGTGAGGGGGAAAGAGGAGGAGGTTTTCACTGAGAGGTGGTGGACCCTTGGAATGCTCTGCCTGGTGAGCTGGTTCAGAGATCCACAGTGGAGAGCTTTAGAGAGGGTGGGACAGACACAGAAAGTGGATGTATCAGATGATGGCCTATCCCGGGGGGGTTGGGATGGATGATAGGGGTTTCTGGAGCACAAGGGATGGGAGGGTCTCGGCACCCCACTAAGGATCTAGGTTCGAGCAGACTTGATAGACCATAAGGCCTAATCTGCTGGCAAACAGTATGTTAGTATAACGATTAGTGATTGTCTAGGTTATAGTTGTCAGTTAACATGTTACAAGTCACATCCTATCCCTTGTCTATTACACTTCTCAGTATACTGATTTATTCATTATTTACTTAATATCAATTTCTCCTTAACACTTAGTAATGTTACCTAATATTTCTTAACTACTCTCCTGTGTGACACAGCATCAAAATCCTTACTGAAATCCAACTAGGCCATGTCCACTGCTCTCCCTCGATCCACCTCCCTGGTAACCTAGCCAAATAAATCTGTGAGATTAGTTTAACATGACCCCTCCCCTCCTGTGAAGCCATGCTGCCAGAGGTCCTGCAGCCCTTTTGCCTCCAGGTGCTCCATGAGCCCCTCCTTCAGTACTGTCTCCATTGACTTCCCCACCGCTGACATGAGGCTGACTGGCCTGTAGTTGCTAGACTCCTCTCTACTGCCTCTTTTGTGCTGAGGGACCACACTGGCCCTCCTCCAGTACTCTGGAACTTCTCTATCTCCAGTGAGGTGCTAAAAAGCACTATCAGAGGGGTGGCCAGCACCGTGCTCAGTTCATTTAGGATCCTTGGATGAATCCAATCTGGCCCCATTGCCTTAGGCAAGTCAATTTTATTTATAAGGCACCCAATCCTGGAGTCTTTAACAACAAATCCAGGGGAACTAAAAATCTATTACCTGTATCAGGAAAAACCCACCTAGTTATAGACCATGGTAGTGTCAGAGACAGACTACTCAAATTAGACCAGAATAAAACACAGGGGCTGATGGATTATATCCCCGAGTTATCTGGGAGCTCGCACATGAAATTACAGGCCCAATCACAGCTACATTCCAGAAATCCCTGGATTCAGGAGAGGTTTTGGAGGTCTGGAGACAGGCAGAGGTGGTGTGCATATACAAAAAGGGTTCCAAGCAGGTAATGAGAAATTACAGGCCTATTAGCCTGACAGCAATTCTGGGGAAGGTACTGGAAGGGATTATAAAGGATCATATTGTACTCTCTATGTAGCAAAAGGGGGTATTCATTACACACAGCATGGCCTTACCAGGTCCTGCGAGACAAACCTCCTGGAGTTCTACAATAAAGTCAGCAGTTCATTGGACATAGGGGAATCTGTGGACATTATCTTTTTGGACCTCTCCAAGGCATTTGACAAGTCCCACATGGGGAGCTTGTTGATGCCCTAATTGACCACAACATCCAGGGTAATATCAGTAAATGGATAGCATCCTGATTGACCAGCAGAAAACAGAGGGTGTGTGTCCAAGGGGCATATTCTGATTGGTTAGAAGTCACCAGTGGGGTCCCGCAGGGTTCCATACTGGGACCCTGCCTATTCAATATCTGTATTTCCTCCATGAACCCCAAAGAGAATGTTTGGGAGTCTAAATTTGCAGACGACACAAGGTTGGGCCTAACAGTAAATAATCTTAAGGATGCAGGCACATTACAATCAGCATTGGGTGATTTGGAAGAGTGGGGGATAACTCACAAGTTAATATTCAATGCTGAAAAATGCACTGTAATGCACTTGGAGACCAAAAATCAGAAATACAGGTACAAGTTAAATGGTATTACCTTGAAGGAAGTCATGGACGAAAGGGGCCTCGGTATAATAATATATAATGATTTAAGTTTCAAATTACATTGTAACCAAGTTGCCAAAAAAGCTAGCTGTATATTAAACTGCAACAAGAGACCTATCAAAAGCAGAGACAGGGTCATGATAGTTCCCCTTTATAGCTCCCTGGTGAGACCCCATAAGGAGTATGGTGCCCAGTTTTGGGCCTCAAGGGGAAAAACTGAAGTAAAAGCTCTACAGAGGGTGCAGAGAAGGGCAACTAAACTAGTCAGTAATACAATGGATCATGAATATGAGGAGAGGCTAAGTGAGTTGGGGAGTTGAGGATGTACTCTCTGGAGTACCGCAGGTTAAGAGGTGACGTGTTTGATTTTAAAAGCACTTTTGGACCCTGTTCTATGGGATCAGTTGGGCCTAGAAATCAAAAATCAAAACTACAGTATTAGAGCACACCCATTGCAAATCACAGGCAGGGGATATCGGTCTACCAAAAGAAAATACTGGCTCTCAGTAACAGTCCAGAAAGTCTGGAACAGCTTACCAGTGGAGGTGGTGGTAAGCAATACTGGAGAGGAATTTAAGCATAGACATGACAATTATTTAATAAACAAAAATATTAGGAGTTATTACTAAGCGGCAAGCATTATGGACTTAGGTCTTCTTTGCTCTGGTAAACCTATGAAACATATGAAGGAAACATCCTGGATGAGCCCCTATGTGTGTTCCACACCCTCCATAATGTCTAGGGGCAAACCAGTGGTCCAGAGGAGGGAGCGCAAAGCACAGAAACCTCATCAGAAATATTCCACAGGTTCAGAGCATGTAAAGACCAAAAACATAAGGGCCTACCTGGAGACGACTTCAAGGTGGCAGTAAAACTCCAGGACTTACAGCCACGAGCACACATGGTACCCCAACTCCAATGAAAATCCTCAGCCTCTAAATATCTTCATTCTTTGGTCACAGGACCCCCATCAAACCCTGGGACCAGAGATGCAGGACTTTGAATAAAGCCCAACTGGAAAAATAACTCATCAGAAGATTAAAACCTTGTGGTTATAAAGTTCATGCATTCCCTATTTACAAACAGAATTGACTCCAATTTATTCTTTTAGAATCTAATCACTTTATTTCTCCTGAGCCCAAGTGGTTCAGAAGACTACAAGGGTTCATGTGTGACTTAAATTCAAACATATGCTCCATCGGGCTAACTTTGTACAGCACAAAAATATAACAGTTCTTTAGACAGAGCAAGATTATTACATGGCTCATAAAACAGCACACCTGATATTTTCCAGGGACAAGCAACCATCTACCTGGACTGTGAAGCTCCACTGATTCCACCAGCACTGGTAAGTACCTAACAGAGCTTCCTACTTAATTACTCAGGGGTCCTCCTTTTTTCGTCTAAAACGGGGAGGCATACATGGTCTCCCCATCCCATTCCCTGACTTTCTATTCTGGTCTTCCAGGGACATGGACTGTGTGGTGCCAGCCAAACCCATTGCACCATACACCCCATCTCTCCTGTCAGGTCACTTTCCTGGTCTTCCCAGTCTCCCCAGACCACTGCTACCTCCCTTCTGAGCACAGTTAATAGGCCAGCAAACTCAAGACGAAAGTGATAATCATGAAAAGTAGAGATCAGAGAGAGAAAGAAAACTGATGATGGTGGGGAGGTAGGTTTAGGCTGCTCTAATAGACCAGTTTGTCTGCCCCCTTACTATGACCACAAAAAACAACTGCAGCACAAACTAAGCAGCAGACCGAAAAAGAAATAACTAAATTAAAAAAATGATTTTAGAGAGATAAAAGAAGAGTGGTTAGGCAGCGAGTGTATGGTGGCTGACTGTGCCACTGGCTGTGTTTACCTGCAGGCAGTTAAAAAATATAGAAGAAAAATGTGCTGGCAGCAAAGGGATTAAAAAAAAAGCAGCAGCACTGGGGAGAAATGAAGTGGGCAAGACAAAGGGAGAGATCAGAATGGTGCTGTCACCAGCTGCCTGTGGTTGCAGGACAGGGCTTCCAAAAAATATAGAAGCATCTGAGACAACACTGGTAGCTAAAGAACCAGATCAGAGAAAGAGTAAATGAGAGAGTGAGAAAAAGAGAGGTCAGACGATGCTGTGCTGGCTGCCTGTACCTGTCGGCATGTCTCATAGTTGTTCCCTCCTGCTGAGTGCCTGGCTTGTTTGTTTCCCCTTCCACATAAGCACTTTTACATTATTTTGCATGCAAATTACAATTTAAAGTATTCCCTTTGCCCCTCTGTGTTGAAAACCACAGAGATTGCCCTCTTTATGCATTTTAACACATTTACTAAAATACATGTAAATAATCAGGACATATCCCTCCTGTTTTCCGGTTCTTATTTAATAAGGGTCAGAACGTTAGTGAGTTCTGCAAGCCCTAATGTTGAGTTGGGAATAGTATTTTGAGAGTAGTAGCGTGCACATAGTTTCTCTTATTTTAGACAGTATCCAGAATCTTCCACAAGGGGGAACCAAGAGACCATATTTCACATCTGTGTACATCAACTTTTGAGAAAAATTTCCTGAATTAATTTTCAAGATTTCAGCAGAGTTTATTAGCTAGAGGTTAGAATAATGAGCTGTGAATGAGCTTGGCACATTCCACAGACCTGCCCTAGGTTTGAATCTCACAACCTCCACTTGCATACTGTGTGACTCTGAGCAAGTTACTTTTTTATTTAGTTGTTTAACCAGGTATAGCACAACAGCTGAAAGCTTTTTTATAGGAGCGACCTGGGAGCACAAGGAGGTTAAGTGACTTGCTCAGGGTCACAGAGTATGCAAGTGGAAGCTGTGGGATTCAAACCCAGGTCTGGTCTGCTGGATGTCACCAGATTTACAGCTCAGAGCCTTAGACCACTGCGCTATACTGCCTCCTAAATTAACCACCCAGTGCTCCCAGGTCACACCTGAAAACAGGCACTTGTGCCTAGTGGGCCTTACCCGGTTACCAAAGACTAAAATAAAAAAAAAGAAATCATACATATATGTATATGTATATGTGTGTGTATATATATATATATCAATCAATCAATCAATCAAAATCTTTATTTAGTCAGGCCACTAATGTATATATGTGTGTGTATTGTTGAAACTGTGCAATATTGTATTAACTTGAAATAAGTTAGTACTGCACAGGCAGGGCAGCTTGTTTAGCAAGCAGATGGTGGAAGCCTAGTTGCTTAGCTCCCAGCCTCACAAACACTTTCATCTGCAGCCATCTTTTTAATACAAATCACTTTTTTATTAATTTTTATGTCAGTAGAAGGTTAAATACTATGTCTGGGAGAAGCAGACAAATAAGGAAAACCAGCTTACCTTTGCAGCTTGACAGGCTCTACAATTTGACAGGACTGTTCAGCCTGTGACTAGATCTCGAGCAATGCTTCTCACAGAGAAACCCAGCCCCATAAGGCCTACTCAGACAGCTGCAGAGGATTCTCCGGAACAAATTCTAAAAGAAATGAAAGCACGATTCTCCAGTGTCAATACAAATACAGTGTTTCCAGAACTTGTAAACAACCCTGGAAACAAACATTTGTCAATGCTGAATGTTCGCCACTGGCATTGCTGTTGTACTGGATTTTGCTGGTACATGTTTTTACTATATATTTACCCAGACCAGAACAGATGAGATGCAGTATCTCCTTTTCAGTGGTGTCCCACCATTTACCCCGGATAAGTCAGCTGAAAGGCACAACAAATAAATAATCTACTTTCAAGTGGGCTCCCACATTTTGACATAAAATGCCCAACAGTCTTTTTATGACCTGACGTTATGATCAAGACTGGTGAAATTTTTAAAATCCCATCTGAAAGGCAATTTCTCTGTGTGACTATGGAAATGAGTCTCAGAAGGGATTTGAAAATTGATACCTGCCATGTTTAGAAGGTGGAGTAACATAAGGGATATGTTGAACATTAGTGGCCAAAATCTACAAAAAATAAAGTTGTGATTAAATGATGGAACAATTCATTTCCTCATAACTTAGTTTTTTTTTTCACATTTTTGCCCCTAATCTTCAACATTTTTTGACCACTCCTTCTGAGCACATCAGGTGTCAATTATAAAACAATGGCTGAAACATCATTTTTGAAATGACAGCTGTCACGTTCATGAGGTGGTGTGAAAGAATGGCTATGTTGAAAAGTTAGCGTAAAAAATACTGATAATTACCACAGTTACAAGCATGCATTGAAAAATTGCAACGTAGACTAATACCTTTTTTGATTTCGCGTATTTTTACCACAAATTTTCAACACAACTTTCTTTTGACATCACATGGCCTTCTTATGAGCACACCTCATGAATAAGGGTGGAGAAAATGTTCAAATCCTGCCCAAAAGGTGATTTTGCACCACAATTGCAAAAACACATTTTGGCCAGGTTTGAAACATGACTGGTGCCACATTTATGAGGTGCTGTGAAGAAATGTCTGTGTTTAAAATCAGAGGTCAAAATATTAAAAATTACTAAAGTTTCAAATCTTCATTCACAAATGTCAATGTAGGCTCATAACTTTGTTGTTTTTTAATGTTTTTACCAAAAATGTTCAAAATGGCCTTCTTATGACCCTACCTTATGAACAAGGTGGAGAAAATTTTCAACTTCTGCTCAAATGGTGATTTTTTGCAGCAACCTCAAAATCTCCTTTCAGGACAGATTTGTTGAAAATATGGGGCAAAAATGATTGAGTTATGTCAGTAAGTTCACAACCCCATTGAAATACATGGAACCACATACAGTACCTGATTTCCTCAGTTCACAGTCTGACATTGAAGAGTGAAGATGTGTCCGTGATGCAAAAAGGATTACAACATTGCACCCCAGTCAGTAAATAAGGGCTTGGGGTGGGATGGTGGGTGCTGAGTGAGAGGGTCAGGTGAGTGACAGTAACAGCGGTAACAGAAATTGATGGATGTTTCTCTTTTCTACAGGAATTTAAAAGAAGAATCTGGGAGAAAGCTGCAAGGGACAGAAGAAAGGTGCTCAAAACACACTCAGTGCACCTTACCTCGGAATGTAAGAAAAAAGAAAAACCACACCAGCTAAAACTGGACTATTGAGGTCAGCACTTGGCAAAAAAACAAAAGCAGATATTCAGGCTGCAACAGCTTCCAAAGTAAACTGCAATTTCAATTTTATTTAACATGGAAAGTAGGACAGAAACATTCTCACCTACATGCAATGTCCATGTTTTGGCTGTTTCAGGGCATCCGGTCAATGAACATCTGCTGTCCCAAAAATAGCTGTAGGCTGTATCAAAAATTGCTACTGCAACTGTAAATCCAAGCATTCACTAAAAGAAATCCACTTGACGGAATGGCAAAGGATGACTTTTGCTAAATCCTATCACTGAGCTGACACATTGTGCAAAGAACTGCAGGAAAAATAGCAAACTGGTGACCTGGGCATCCCCTTCAACATGTCATCATAGAAGTGTGCTTACATATCACCTATGCTGATCGTCATCAGAGCAAGCAACATCAGGCCTTCACACAACATTTAAAGAAGTTTCTTAAAGCCATGGGGTGGGATATTCAAAAGGGTTGCACTATGCACAATAGGGTTGCGCCAGCCAAGTCTGAAAATGTGCCATTCTGCGATATTCAGCGGGAGGCAGTTGTGCCACTGAAAACATACTGAGCAACAGCACAATGCAGATGAAGGCATGCGCAACCGAAGGGGGTGAATCCATGCATAAAGTGCGCAATGCGATATTCAAAGGCTTGCGCAATGCGCAACAATGGATCAGCCAGAAGTTGCGCCACAGCGGAAATTAGCCAAAATAAAAAGGCTCAAGGAAGAGGCGCAAGAACTCAACAGGGTATGCTCATGAGGCAGCAACAGAGAGCAGGCCACAGCAGCAACCAGTGCAGGCCTGGGAGTAGGCAGGACAGAATAGTGGCAGCTGAAGGCATGTGGGGCCACAGAGTTCGTAGGCCAGTAGGTGTACCCCGTGCAGTGGAGGTAGCAGTCAGGATAGCAGAGGCAACAGAACAACAACAGCTGGGGGGACACAAGCCAGGGAGATGGACAGTGCCAGCTTCCACATGGAAACTGTAGTGAGGGGGGTGAGAAGGCATGCTGCAGGGGGACATGGCCATGGAAGGGCCCGTCGGCAGTACGCCCCCAACAGGCAGTACCGTGCCCGCATCAGCTTTGAGCTGTATTCGTATGTCGAGATTGTGGGCTTGTACCATCTGAACAGGGCAATACTGAGGTGGCTCTGTAAGCTATGCAGTGATGTGATGCAGGCACCCTCACGATGGAGTCACGCTCTGTCAGTGGAGACAAAGGTAACAGCCTGCATGTGCTTGCTCGCCATGGATACCTTCCAGAGGCCAACAGGGGACACCACAGGCATAACACAGTCGGCCACGTCACGCATCCTCACCCAATTCCTCAGCGCACTGCTGCCACATGCTGCGGAGTACATCCATTTCCCCAGCACCGTGGCAGGCGTGCAGCAAACATACAGGAGTTCCACAGGGTAGCGCGTATGTCTGGCATGCTAGGGCAATAGACTGCACCCATGTGGCTAGTAGCATGCCACCTGGCCCGATGGGACCACATATCCTAACCGGAAGGGGTTCTCCAGTGTCAACTGCCAGGTGGTGTGTGATGCCAGTGGGCGCATCATCAATGTCTGTGCCACGCACCCTGGTGGAGCACATGATTCATTCATATAGTACCAGTCTGCACTGTCCCATCGATTTGAGGTAGGGACATCCCCACAGGACATCAGTGGGTGAGTATGCATGTGGGAGGCGGCAAAGTTGGGGGGGCGGTTGGGTGACCACAGGTGCCATGGTAGTGGCACACAGGGCTAGGGCAATATGGTCCTGAACATGACACTAATCTCATTATCTCCACACAGGTGACAGTGGATACCCACTCCGTCCCTGGCTGCTTCCACCCTACCGGCACCCCATGACCCCATTGCAGCAACGCTTCAATGAGGCACATGCCGCCACATGCAACATCATTGAGCGGGTGTTTGGGATGCTGAAGGCATGCTTCTGATGCCTAGACACCTCCGGTGGTGCCCTACAGTACAGCCCCTCAAAGGCCTGTGGGATATTCCTGGCCTGTTGTGTCCTGCACAACATGGCCAAAGACTGTGGGATAGCTGTACAGGTTGAGGAGGGGGACAGCGATGGGGATGCTGGTGACACCGGTGATGATGGGGATGAGCAGCCCCCCCTTGGACGGCGTGACCCCCGACTGATCCGGCTGGCTCAGCTGCACCGGGACACCATCACAGAGGAGCACTTCACACAACACAGGTAAGTCATGGGGCCATGTGCAACCAACACTGTCCAGGGTGCAACCCACATAGACACAGGGTAACACACCAGGGGTGCATGACGGCAAGGGGAGTGGAAGGGTACAGACACACAAACACACAACCAGGGAGAAGTGAATAGTTATACGCTATAAGGACAGACACACACACACACACATCAGGCACAAAGTGCACAGGGGCAGGTGCACAGCAGAGCAGGAACAGACATGTCAAACACACAGATCCACAGGCCACCCCCACCACCTGTACTGTCCATGTACGTGTGTCAGATGCTGGGCACCCTTGCACCTTGGTGTACAGTGCAATGTAGGTGTCATCATGCACTAGCACCCATGGACAGCAGTCGGGCTGGTGTGCAGGTGGTCTGTGTGTCACCGTGTTGGGCAGGGCACCAACTGGTGCACTGCCCACCATGACACACATTGCACACAGGGCAGCACTGAGAGACAGGTTAGTCATGTGGCACTGTGCCATGGCTACCTCGGATGTGTGGGCAGTCCCGGCGAGACCCAGCAGCACTGGCAGGCTGAGCATGGGCCGCATGGGGTGGCACCGATGGACCACCAGGGGTCCCACTGCGCGAGCGTGACTTTGTCCGCACAGGGGTCTGCAGCATGCCGAACATACCAGCACCAGGGGTGCTCGGAATGCCCACAGCAGAACCCGGCATCGACAGGCTGGGTGTCGCATGATGCCGGGAATGGGGAGTGGATAGCGTACTGCATGGTATGCGCAGCACAGGGGCACCTGACTGTATGTCCAATGCGGCCACGACAGCGACTAATGCCTGGGTCTGCCTGTCAATGGTGGCGGTCACATCCATCCGCATTTGGACAATCTCTGCAAGGATCATCACGTTGTCCCTGCTGTGCCACTCCACAGCCACACACAGTGCTTCCACGGACGTTGCAACCCGCATCTGCTGCTGTACTGATGCCCGCAGCAGGTGGGTGTGCTTGTCAAATGGGTCGTCTGCCACATAAGCAACCTGTCCCTTAGGGTATGGAAGGACCTGATGCTCAACACCCCTTGAGGGTGGGCACTGTTCACCAGGACCAGGTATGGACAAGTCAGCAGGCTGTGTGCATACGCCACCATTGAACCCTGTACCCCCAGACCCGGTGGGTGACTGCTGTTGCTGCCCCTCCACCTGCTGTGTCCAAGGAACCAGTCGTTCCACTGCTGTGTCCGCAACAGTGCCAGAGACCTGCAGAGCCACTGGTGCTGCCCCACTGGTGCTGACAGGCACAGCCTGGGACTGTGCTGATGTGCTGGCACACACATTGGAACCAGCTAGGTCCATGGGCATGAGCTGTCCTGCTGTGTATCCATTATATGACACACACGTGTCACTGCCCATAGCGGTCATTGCATCATTAATGGTGCAGGTTCATGCCACAGCCACAGCATGCTGGCATGCTTGCATGCCAGACCACTGAGACACAGGAAGGGCACCCCCACACCTGACTCACCGACATCAGAGATGGCAGCCAGGCGTGCACACTGGTGCAATGCACACCGGCTACCAGCAAAGGTGGATGGACCCTCCTCCAACTCTGGCTGGATGTCCACAGTGCATGGGCCCTCCACCACTGTCCCCTGTAGACGCACAAGATCTGTAACAGAAAGCGAGAACATGCTAGTGCATGGGATCCACCTTCCACCCCCAACCATGTCATACCATGCAGTGATGGGCTACCACCTGTCTGGAAGCCACCTCCTGGAACACCATCGATGGCACTGCGCTGCATGGATGCAGCAAGATGGTCCTCCACCGGGGTCAGCTGCACCACCTCTGGCTGGCCCCCACCTGTGGCAGCACGTGCCGCCCTGAGGGCTGCCACCTTCTCCTTCACCCTTCTCCTGTCGGTCCCCATCTACTTCTTACATTCCTGCACGGGGCGCTAGTGGCTTCCATGCAGGTTTACAGTGCTAGCTACCCCCTCCCATGCAGCAGCATGGGCCTGAGGGGTGCCCCGCTGTCCACTGAGTAGCGGCTCTTCCTCCAGGTAGGCCTCGAAGAGTGCCTGTGTTTCAGCTTTTGTGAAGTTAGGCCTCCTCTTCTGCCCACCATCATCCTCCTCACCCAGTCCTTGCTCGGCCATGTCACAGTCTGTATGGGTGGAAGTGGACACCTGTGACTGTGCAGAATACAGCAATATCCCATGACCATAGTCCAGAACATCACACAGCATGCAACCCACCTATCACCTGCAGTAACCGAATATGGCCACTGCAGATCACTGTCGCTCATTTATAGCGCAATGCATGCAAATTAGGAGTGGAGCAACTTTAATGAGATGCAAATCACGCCGCTGCGCTATTGAATGGCTGATCAGATGATTTGCATATGACGGCTGAATATCGCACTGTTGCACTTTGGGCAATACAGTTGAGCCAGCTGAGCCAATGGCGTAGTTCTGTGACTGCGTAGTACACCACACTGCACATGCCCAGGTAGCTTACGCAGGCGTCTGCCATGCTGATGACGTGCTGTGCGCGATCATCAATTCAGGACATGGCCACCATTGTGCCAGTGGTGCTACGGCGCTGGTCCCCACATAGCGCTGTGGCACAACTGCACAATAGCCCACTGTGGCACTGGCACGCAGGCGACCGATCATGCTGGACGTGTAGACATCGGATGGCGCTGTGCATGGCCTTGCGCCACAGACCCATGACCTTGTGCCCGACCTTTGCCCCCTTGGCACTGTACGTATGGCATGTCTGCAGCTCTATCATGCTGTTCGGGAACAGGGCAATAGGGACCGACGGCGCTGTATGAACAGCGTGATAGGGACAGACGGAGTTGTATTGTGCAACATTTCCATGTGGGGTTGCCGTGCTGCGGAGTGTCATTGCCTACTATCAACCTGTAGACATGACACGCAGGAGAGCTCCCCAGTGGAGTGGCTTGGAGGTGGCCAACCTAGTGACCGTGGTGGAGCCTCACTATGGGCCACTGTTTGAGGTGGAACCCTAGACATGGCCCGCACCCATGTGTGGCAGTAGGTGGCCACTGAGCTGGAGCAGGTCACTGGGTGGTGCAGAACACCGCAGCAGTGCAGACACTGGTACAGTGACCTGTGCAGGAGGGAGGGGGCACTGCTGGCACGCCTGAGGTCACATGCCAGGAGGGGCATTATGCCTAGGCCAGGTGGATGAGCCGTCTATGCACCTGTATTGTCTGCAGGGGTAACACGGTGTATTGTGGCCAGAGCATGGGGGAGGGTTGATCCATGGTTGACTGTGACAGTGTTTGCAGGTGTGTGATGTATGGGTCTGGCTGTGTGGGCAGGCACACTCAGTAGGGCAGGTGGCTGTCTGCTTTGGGATCTCACTAATGTGTTTCTCAATGTTTGTGTCCCACAGGCATGGAGGAGCAGAGGAGGGCCCGGGATGAGACACAGAGGGGTGCTGCGGAGGTGGATGGCAGACATGGCAGCAGTGTGGGCCTACAGCAGCAGCAGCAGCTGCCGTGGCTTGATGAGGGTGAGTGTCATTACATCATGGATGTTATTGCGTGCTATGGGGAAGGAAGGACATGGCCACCATCCATGGACAACACTGCCATGCATGCGACATGTGACAGTCAGCACTGTCCAGTGGCACTGCATGTCTGTGTGTGCGTCACTGGTGGTCCATGCATGCACTGGGCACATGGCTGCGGTACTACCTTCCCACCATGTAGCCATGTCACTGTACTGCCTTGGTTGTGCTGTGCTGGGCATGGGTGGGGTGTGTGTGCAGTGGCACACATGGTTGTTGCTGCCAGGTTGGGCTTGGCTTGTGCACGGTCACTGTGAGTGGGTGCAGTCCTTCACAGAGGCGGGGCACTTGGCTGTATGCCATGCATATTGGGTAGGCTTCAGGGTTGTGGACAGTCATAGCCATTGATTCTGTTCCCTTGCCCTAAGTGCCTGGGTCCTGCACAGAATTGAGCAGGCCATCCACCACCTGCTGGAGCTGTCCACTGAGTCCCTGCACATTTTGAGGGAGATGAACCAGAGAGGTGTCCGACGCCAGAGGAGGCCACAGGGACAGAGGCAGCCTGATGATATGCAGCCTGGGGGGGCAGTAGCTGCCCCATACCTACCCCTTTACCTTTCCCTCACACCCTGCCTTCCCTCACCAAGTTCTTCACCCTGCCCCATACCCACCCGTACCTTGTACCCGTACCCCACCCCTGTATTGTATATATTTGTATATAGTTATGGTTGTTCCTGTTGTTATTGATTAGAAATATATATATATATTTTATTATGACTACGTGGTGGTCTCTGATTTGCAGTTGGCTATAGGTGCTCAGTTGCAGTGGTGTGCTTGGCATCTGGTGTGGCGTTGTCCTGGGATTGTGTGTGTGTGTGTGTGTGTGTGTGTGTGTGCATGGGGGGGTGTCCCTGGTGTGGTGGTGGCTTTCAGCTGGTCTGGCTGTGTGCTGCCACACACCACTGTGAGCTCCTGTGGGTCTGGCTTGTATGGTTCTGTGGTACACACGGTTGCATTGTGTCGGGGAGGGGGCATGGTGATTCCGGCAGTGCCGGTCACAGTCACTGCTCATGGGTGGTGTCTTGGGGTTCCAGTGCAGGGTGTGCTGTGCACGGGGGGGGGTTGTTGTACACTTGGGTAGTCCGGCCCCTTTGTGTGGCAGTCTCAGCTTGCCAGTGGGTGTGCTGGGGCACCATTGCCCAGCTGTGCTTTGTTGGCTTGTCCCTATGGGCCAGTGGATATTCCATCCCTCCATCAGTGATGCTGTGCTTCGGGTGTGGGGGTGTGTTGTTAGATCTGCAGTGTGTTCCTGTGCTCGTCTGTGGCATGGGTGGTGGGCCCCTGCCTACCTCCCTGGTTGTGCAGTTCCATTGGTCTGCTGCTGGGTGGGCTCCCTGCTTGCGCTATGGCGCCTCTAGACTGCTCAGCTGGGCTGGCCTTGCTGCGCTATGGCGCAACGTATGTGCTCAGCTTCCCATTCCTGATTGCGCTATGGCGCAGGTTGTGCGATATTCAGACGTTGGCTGGTTGCGCAATTTGACTTGCTCCACGTTTGAATATCACATCTGTTGCACATGTGCGCAATTGACTTGTGCTTGCTCCTGCTATTGCGCACATTTTGGGCACAGTTTGAATATCTGGCCCTCAGTGTACACCCAGTGACAGTGCAACAACCACTAATCAAAAACACCCAGTGACAGATAAAATGCAATCGATATCAAATCAATTCTTAAATAGCAATACAGCATTCTGCTTTGTGACCAATCAGTTTCATCACTTTATAGGCAGAGCCAGCAAGTTGCACCTATATGGAGCACTGGTCAGAGGTTCTCCCACTAGGTAAATGAATAGTAATGACCAAAAAGATAAAAATGATCCAGGAACAAAAATTTATACACTGATCAAATACAATAGGCAGAGCCAACAAGTCATGCCTATGTTTAAAACACTTTAATACTGTTCCAAGGTGAAGCTGTAAAGTCATATCTTTATTTATTTTTATTTCTTGCTTTATTTATTTAAAAGTTAATAACCAGGAAAGGCACACTGAACCAAGGCTTGTTTCCAGGTGTGACCCGGGACAGGGGTAAGGGTGCAATATATACATAAGAAATATACATATCAAAAACATGATAAGAGATATGGAGGAATACATAAAAATAAGCATTGATTACATCATAAACAAAAGTAGGGCCTGTGATAGTTTAGATTACCCACAGTTAGAAATAAGGCTATGGCTTTTCTCTTTGTACCCCTCCAGTCTACTGCAGTAGCATTTCTAAACTTTTCTGAATAACTAATTTTCATTTTCTATGGGTAGGTCACCCACAATAGTACCTCTTTTCTCTTGACTGTAACCCTCTTTGTATTCTTTATGAGAATGAGCATTAGAACAGTAAACTGACATGAAGAATAAAGGCTAAATAATAAATAGCAGATGTAATCTACACAGAGTTCATTGTGTCTTTGTTTATTATGTTATGCTCCAGTAAAGAAAGTAATATAATGCTTAGTCAGGGACAGGACAATGGCTTTTTGGGCACTGTTGTGTTATTTGCTGTTTAAAATATGCCCCGATGCATGTTTGTGCTAATGAAAGTGCCCTGGAGTGAAAGGCAATAAGTGAGTGTCCCCTTTGAAAAGCTGCACTCCATTTCAATAAATGTTTGGCAGTCAATTGTTTTTATGTCCTTTTCGGTCTGCAAGGGTAGCATTAAGGGAGCACTGTGGTTTCGCTACTTAGCAGCAGTGTAGGAGGTAGAGCGGCTAATTGCACAATCGGGTGTGTTGAATGCAGACATGGGATTTGTCTTTTTAAAGCAGTTTGTATGTAAACACCCTAAAGAAGGCATAACTAATGCACAGAAACTAAATATAGGGGTGATTCGGCCCGGTGGCACTGAGGATTGTGGCGCTGGACGCCACACCTCGTGTCACGCCAGTGACCTGGGTTTGGGAATGAGCCCGGGTGCTGAGGGTCAGCAGGGAGGGAATAGGATCGAGTGCCAATTGGCTGCTCTCCTTTCCCTGAGGGGGGGAGATCCAGGGGCATCTTGGTGCAGGGGGGAACCCCGGTGGAGACCGGAGGTACTACTGCTGCCGAGAGCACAAGTACAGCAGTCGGGGGCTGACACCTGGCCAGAACGTGGGGGGATGCACTCATGTTCATGGCCATTGGCATCATTGCACGCCGCCGGCTTAGGGGGAAGAAAAAAAGTGGAAAAGCAGGGCACTGGTCGCAGCGGCATGATGGCTGTCTCCACAGCAGAACTCTGCCGGCACCTGGGTGCGCGGTAATACCGGACCCTGAGTGGGTGGGTTGAGCTCTGGAGGGAGTGCTCCCCACCACCCGGCCACAGGGGGTAAGCCGCAGGGGTAACCGCTGGACCTAATGAGGTCATTGGAGAAGATAGTCCGAGGGGATGGCAGCCGGACAGACCTGGGGGCAAAGCCAGGATGTGAACTAGGTAAGGCAGATCAGTGGCCCTTAGGGGGATAAAAATATATATATAGGGGTGTTTCCTGTAGTATTCTATGTAGAGTGCTAAAGCTTCTTGGAAACAAAAATGTACTTCTAGGAGCCAACAGCCCCATGATGAGGCTGTTATATACGAAACTCCCTAGCTGTCACTCAGCTGAAAAGGGGCAGAGTTTTCTAGTTTTACAAGTAATTAAGAAGCCTTTCTCAACAGCTTCAGTGACAGAGTGTTAAAGGCAGAATGAAATCACTCCTTTTGTAACATGGCACAAAAAAGAAAAATGAAATGAAGCACTCAGGTGGAAACACACCAGGTGGTGCAGTACAAACCATGGTCTAATGCCACAGTAGATCATGGTTAGCATCGGGAGTGAGCGACTGAAAGAGGTCGACAATGGTTAGGAGGAGGGAGTGGAGGTGCCACATAACACCGGTCATGAGTGAGTGAAGGGAATGGTGAAAATTGCAATGTTACAAGTAGTCTAATAGAAGGAAAGACAGGCACAGTGGGTGATATCCAGGAAAAGTGGTCAGGGGCACAGAAATCTCTCCTTACCTGTAGCTGTGTTAGTCGCTGAATGGAAAGAAGCAGAGCATGAGCAGCGTCTCATGGTAACAGGCACTGATGTGCATAGAAAAGCAGAGCATAGCCCAACCGGTAGGGTAGAGTAAATGTAGCGATGCAAATCGCCAGACATACCCACAGTGCAACAGGAAACAGCACACAGCGGATGTGACACAGCAACAGAGAAGGCATAGGGCAGAAAACTAACAGCACTCAGATGTATGTATAGCAGCGCTGGATATTTTAGCCGCTTCATCTGAATGTCACAAAAACCACATAACTATATGAATGAATGTAAGACGTGCAACGTGCACGCACACGTCTGAAAGTGAATAGAACCGTATAGACAGATTAGTGACAAATAGGAACCTAATGTTCTCACTGCAGTGTAGAAGTCATATTCATGAGTTGTACTAATAATAATACATATGAACTTCCTAAATTCCATGCCATGTTACAAGTGGATTAAGCCACTCAAAAGGCTGGGTCTACAGTGGAATTAATCCATGGTTGGTTGGTTGGTTGGACCCACTCGGCCTTCAGCCTCGTGGCCTAGCCCCCCAACCATGGATTAATTCCTATAGACCCATCCTTCGATCTTAGTGGCTTAATCACATAATTGTATGTTTTCCTCTGTATATACAGTCAGTCTGATCCCCATATGTTTGTACTAGCCAGAATATTCCCCTATATTAGAAAAGGGGTAGATCAGCTAACACTAGTGTCATAGGATGACTGCACTATAAAAGCTGCCACTGAGCTAAGGTTAGTCAGATCATCCTGGAAGAGCATCCTGAGAGGTTGATCTGAGAGCACAGAAGTTGGTAGAAAATGTATTTATTATTATTTAGAAAATGGGCTAGATTGTAGGAGCTCTCTGATTGGCTGAGAGCTCCAGCAGGTGGGTTCATTAAGTTTCAATAGACGCCCGGTCGAAAACAAGGTCCAATTCAGGATGCCGTATTACTTGTGTGAATCTTGGGCACCCCATCCTCTCTAATTACAAACATCGAATTTCTAAAGAAAATCGCTGCCATTTTTTTTTTGTCGCATAGCAAAGTGAAAGGTGCTGCCGGCAAATATGAGCTACAGCTTCAGCTTCTTTAGTACAAATATTTCTTTTTTAGCAATACCTTACCTTTGTCAGCACTCTCCCCACTCGTCCTCCAGCTCCTACAATCTAGCATGTTTTCCCAGTCTCACTTAGATACCAGCTCTGTTGACCACCGCGGCTGCTTGCGCTCCATTCATTCAAATAAAATGGGCTATTTACAACAAACGCTTCCATGTCTGCGACCTGCATCAGCACCAATTGGAAAAACAGAGCCATGCGAGTAGGACAAAAACCTTTCATTTTTAATTAAATACTAAAACAGATCCCGACAGACTTTTCATGAAGCATTTCAAAAAACATCTCTTGTTTTTTTTTTTTGGTGGGGGGATGACAACAGAATGGATCTCTCGAGCAGGCAACAGGACATAAAACAAAAAAAATGGAGGGACTACTTTACAAGACAAAGAGCAAAACATCATGTTTACTTATTGTTTTTACATTTTTTTTAATTTTTTTTAAATCACAGATAAAAGTGGTAAAGGGAGCCCATTTTCTAAGCACAATAATGCCCTCAAGGGTGGGCAGTATGGGCAATACCAGACCGCCCAGGGGCAATAAGGCCTTCCGCCTGCAGCGTCGGGCCTCATTACACCCCTGGGCCGTCCGGTATTGCCCAATACCGCCCACCCTGTTGGGCATTATTGCTTGCTTATTTGGTTTTTGTTAACCAGGTAGGTACAGTAGACAAGAGTATTGACTATATTCAGGCATGACCTGGGAGAGAACAAAGTCAAACAGTGTATAGCAGCAAAACAGTAGTTCATGACCCAGCATGAAATGTGAACAAAGAAAATTACACAGTATACTGACAAGAAGAAGGTGTATCTGTAGAAGCTAAGAGAAAACAAATAATAAAAATCATAATTGATTGCAATAGAATGATACATCAGAGACTCAAACTGAACTACATACTACAACAACTAAGGGATACGTAGCAGTTGTAACAATAGGATTCATGTTAGAGGTAGAACAAGCCTATTCCAGAAACATGGGGGGGGGGACAGTAAGTGCCATGTTGGGAAGGCAAACAGCTAGGAGAAAATCTCAGGTTACAGTGCAGGAGCAACCATCAGATTCCATTAGGTGGGCTCAAAGACCCAGTTTAAAGGCTTGGTGGGATTTGGAGAGTTTGATGTGGGAGGGGAAGGAATTCCAGGTGCGAGGGGCTGAAATAGCAAAGGATAGTTCCCCTTTTTTAGTGAGATATCATGGAATATCAAGAGGGGTTAGAGAGGATGACCTGAGAAGGTATGTTTGGGAGGAATGAGATAGCTATCTAGAGAGCTACTCAGGGGACCCCATTCTTAGAATATTATTAATCACACAACCAGCAGCAAAGAGTCTATGTGAAGCTGGGGATAGCTAGTTTTATTTAGAGTAGAGTTTACAATGATGGGTAAGTCTGGGTGCAGAGAGGGCAAATCTGCATATGCTGTTATAGCAAGTGCTCCATTTAAGGAGGGCTGCTTTGCTTGCATTAAGGTATGCCTGTGAGCAGTAGGTAAGAGAGGGAAGGAGGAAACCTTGTGCAATAGCAAGTCAAGCAGCATCGTTAAGGGAGGACCTGACTTTATAGGCAAGGCCCAGTTTGGAGTTAACCGCCTTACAGGTAGCAGCAATGTGGAGGTTAAAGTCAAGGGATGGGTCAAGAGTGACTCCTAGGTACCTGAATGAGTAAACAGATTCCAAAAGGGAGCTGTCTAGACATCATAATGAGAAGTCAGGAGCTAAGGATTTGATTCTAGAGGGGGAACCAAAAAGCATAGCAACAGTTTTCTTAACGTTAAGTATGAGCCTGTTTAGCAAAAGCCAGTCCTGTAAGCAGTCAAAGTCAGTTTGAAGATCAGCCTTTACTGACAGGGGGGTCTTTGTCACTAGAGAGAAGCACCATGTCATCAGCATAAAGGATCAATTGGGAAGAATGGGGTAGAGAAGGCAGGTTATTGATAAAAAGGGAGAAGAGGAGAGGGCCAAGAATGGATCCCTGGGAAACCCCAACAGTGGTGGGGAAAAGATCAGAGACGGCAGATTCAATTTGAACAAATTGCATCCTCCCGGTGAAGTAGCTATCAAACCAGGAGATGGCAGACTGGGCAAAACCCAAGGAGGACAGTTTGGAGAGTAGCAGAGCATGATTCACAAGATCAAAGGCCTTAGAGAGATCAATAAAAATAGCCCTCATGAGCTGTCCCTTATCCATTGCTGTTAGAACTTCATTAGTTACTTGAAGTAAAGCAGAAGTAGTGCTGTGCCCTGTACTCAATCCATGTTGAGTAGGAGACAGAAGGTTGTGAAGTTGAAGATATTCTGAGACCTGTGAGGCAACAGCCTTCTCAAGCAGTTTGTTTAGGGTCGAGAGAATGGCGATCAGTCTATAATTTGCCATGTTTTTGTATCCCCTTTTTTATGTTCCGGGACAAAGCGAGCAGTTTTCCACAGTGAAGGCACTGTCTGGGTCAATAAGGAGAGACTGAAAATTCTCACAATTGGGACAGCAAGAGCTGATGCTACCAGTCTGATGAAGTTTGGCAGTAGCCCATCAGGACCCGCAGATCCATGTGGGGAGATAGATTTAAGGAGATGCAGCACCTCAGTAGAGGAGACAGGTCTGAGCTGAAAGGAGGATTTGAGCGGAATGTGAACATCAGGAGGAGCAGGGGACTGGTTAACTTTCTCCAAGTAATCAGAGAATTGAGCATTCAGAGCATTAGCGATAGTTGATAAATTATTACAATTGGCATCATGTAGCATCATGTCAGTTATAGCTATTTTTGGCTTTTGACCTATGAAATTTTTGATATGGTTCCAAAAACCACGAGCATCACCAACTGAGGACTGAAGAAGCTTATGGCAATAGTGCCTTTTAGCCATCCGCACATCTTTTTTACAGAGATTTCTCAAATGTCTATAGTTAGCCCAGTCTACAGGCCATATGAACTTCTTAGCCAGGGCCCAGGCCTTATCTCTTCTTCTCATAGATTGAAGGAGGTCTTTGTGTAACCATCTATTTGCAGAGCCCCTTAGATTCCTTTTTTTCAGTGGGACGTGCACATCCTGTAGGGCAAGTAGCTGAGAGATCAGGTAGTCAAGTGCTGTATTTACGTCCTCAGTGACGTAGATCGGAGACCAATCAACTTTATTTAAATCAGCAAGAAATGCTCCTAGGTTAAGATTGGCAAAATCCCCAAACTGTATAATTCTAGGCAGAGGGTTTGGGCAGTGACCATTCCAAATGCAAAAGGTAGGCAGGTGATCACTAATAGAATCAGAGAAAGTACCTGCAGCAAATATTTTATTTGCTCTGTTTGTAGCTATCCACTCCAAGAGAGAATGATGTTCACCATTAGCTGAGATTTGAGTAGGATTTGAAATCAGTTGGGATATGTGAAGTCATGTAAGAACTTCAGTGTATGAACCAGTGTGGACACCGAGTAGATCTAGGTTGAAATTTCCCATTAGAATGATTTCAGATCTACCCTTTAGAGAAGAGAGGTAGTCCAAGAGCTCGTTTAAGCCAGAGAGAGACCCCTTTGGAGATTGTAAGCACATATCAAGTTTAACCTTTTTCCACCACCAAGGAGCAGAATGGTGTGCAGAGTTTTATAGACCTGATAATCCCGCATGTTGGATGGAGATATTGAGAAGTTCTTTATAATAGAAAGCAACCTCCCCACACCTTTGCTTGGAGGGGCAATCAAATTGCAACAGGTTGTATCCAGTTAAATTGTACATAAGATCAGGGATGCCAGGCCTGAGCCATGATTCGGTCACTCCTAGTATGTCTGGACAATAGTGGGCAACCCAGGCTTCAAGGTCAGGGAAGTTAGCAGGAATACTTCTGATATTCATGTGTGCAATTTTCATGCCCTTATAGGAGCACCAGGAGGAGTCATCAATTGACCTACCATTGCAGAGGGGGTCAGGGTTGGGTTCAATGTCTCCAGATAAGGATAAATGCAGGAGCATCACCTATACTTCTCTGGTGAAATAAGTGCTCTTGAGGCAATTGGGCAGAACGGGGGGTGATGTAGGAGGAAATGTCCATGTAGAATAGATGGACAGTTTAAGAAATCAATGCAACTTTCTAGTTGAAAGCAGGTTGGAAAAGACAAAAGAGAATTCTAGTTGTGGGTGTAATGCAAGGTCACCAGCAGGTATGTTAACCAAGAGGTAAGTGAGGATTAAGAGGGAGGGTATGAATCCCACTATACCCATAAGTGTCCTTGAGTGAGTAAGAGAAAGCATTGTGGAATGAGAAAGAAACTGCAGGTAATGAGACAGGCAGGAGGACAGTAGGGGCGACGGTATAGATGTTAGTGGTCCCAAGCACACGGGGCACTGGGGGGGAGGGGGGAGTCCCTTATTCAGGAGAATTAGTAAAGACAGGCAGGATGTTGCCAATTGAGGCCAGACCATAGCAAAAGTAAAGTCAAAGGGTAGGGAGATACCTATAGTATCCAGGGAAGAAAGTAAAAGCAGGGAAAGAGCAACAAAGAATGGGCAGGTGAGCTGGAAAGTTATCAAAGAAAACCTGACTCAAGGTGCACTGAAGAGTGGAAGAGAAAGAGATACACACTTTATTTGGGTTGAATCCAAAGGGGGGACCACCTTGCTAGTTAATATTCAGGCAGAGGACGGAGCAGGCGGAGACTATGTGTATTTAATAGAGTGAGGGGGTGGTGGAGGGTGGGAGGGACAAAAATTCAAGCCTGCAAGCTGCTGCTCCAGTACGCTGCAGCGAGACGTACAGCATGAATCGAGTTAAAGTTGTAGGCAGGATTCAGGATTATTGTACATATTACAGACTGCAGAAAGTGTTATCTTTAAACAAAATTAACAGGCAGGAATTATTTAAAGATCTGCTGTTAGTTCCCTCAGAGCCTTAGCAGTCCAGCACCAAGGAGGAGAAGAGAAAAAAGGTGCCAAGTTAAGAAATAAAGATGCAGTCCTGTTCACGTACCCTTCTTTCAGCCAGCTCCGGGCAGGGATGGTACAGAGGAATCTGGGGAGGACTTTTCACAGAGTTGCTCTCGCGACCCTGGGGAGAAAGGAAGAAAACGGAGCCTTTAATACTGTAGGATTAGGCAGGATTAGAGAGAAGTGGGCACATGGGGGAAAAAAAGAGAACAGAGGGGGAAGGGGTTGCAGGGAGAGGGTTAGGCAGAAATCACACAGTCAGAGCCAGTTAAAAGAAACAGAATATGAGCAAGGATATGGGAACCTTAGAAAATAACAGAACTTTGAACTTTAAATACTGCACAAACGCTTTAGACAAAATTCAAGGCTACAAGCAGCCGTTCCAGTACACTGCAACGAGACGTACAGCATGAATCGAGTTAAAATTGCAGGCAGGATTCAGAATTATTGTGCATATTACAGGCTACAGCAAGTGTTATCTTTAAATAAAATTAACAGGCAGGAATTATTTGAAGGTCTGCTGTTAGTTCCCTTGGAGCCTTAGCAGTCCGGCGCCAGGGAGGAGAGGAGAGAAAAAGCGCCAAGTTTTAAAATAAAGATGCAGTCCTGTTCGAGTACCAATTGCACTGGTTAAAGTATTCTACACTGTGGCAGATTCATTGGAGGGAAGTGATTCTAGAGCTCGAGGATAACTCATTTATTTCTTTATTGTTTTCTTTGTTTATAGTCTGAAGTTTAAGACAGTATTTATTATTGATTTGTTTTTTAATTTTGTATAGCATGATTTGCTCTATATTATTTTTACAAAAATAAACATCACACAGAATTTGTGTGTTGAACACATTTCTGAGTACTGTGTATGCTTTAATTACCCTTCCCCATGAACCCTATCACAGGGCCTAACAGAATACGTAACAGTGGATACTAACACTAATAACAATGCATGACCTAACAAAATAAGGCTAGGAGCTTTGGTACAGGATAAACATGCACAAGTAATGTGCTGCTAGGATTGTGCACAAAGGGCTAGGGGTTAGGTCTGTATTGCCAGTGGCAGCTGTAAAATTAGGGTGAGTGGAAGCATAGGCAAGGGAGGGGAGGTGCTTGAAGTGTTTTTTAATGGCTAGTATGGTAGGCAAGCTTCATACAATGATGTGAAGGGAGTTTCAGAGAGCAGGGACTCAGTGGGTGAAGGCTATTTTCCCTGCTTGTGTGTGAGGTATAGCCAGGGTGAAGGAGCGGTGGTCACGAGAGTGCAGGGAGTAGCTAGTGCTGCGATCAGAGGTTAATAATGAGGAGAGGTAAGAGGGAACAGTGTTGAGCCAGAATTTGGAAATAAAGGTTGCACAGTGTGCCAGACAATGATCAGTGAGAGAGGGCAAGGAGACAGATTGGTAGAGGAAGCAGTAGTCGGTGCAGTAAGGGAGATCAGAGGCAAAGCGGCAGAAGGCATGGAACAGTGGGTCTAATCTGACCAGGGAGGATTGCAGTGCTGAACTATAGACAGGGCCCCTAGTGCTCTGTGACAGAATTTTCTGATTTCTGCGGCAGGGCTCCTAGGCTTCTGCGGCAGCATTTTCTGATTTCTGCAGCGTGATTTATTAATTTCTGTTGCAGAATGCAGTCCTACCATTGGCTAAAATATGATATGATGTCATAGATGACATCACCTACCAATCATAGAGGAGGGGCTTCAGGATAAACAAGATGGATACAGGAGCCTGGCACTGTGGAAAAACTGTATTTGAATGAAAATTCACCAAAAACAGTGAATTCTGTAGTGCTATATGAATTCTGCAGCATGATGCAAATTATGCGGAAAATTCCACAACTGCAGAATTCCAGGGTCCTTGACTATAAACTACATCCACATAATCGAATGAAGGATAGATGAGCTTAGAGATCATTTCCCTTCTAATGGTGGAAGAGAGGCTATCCTTATGTCTATAGAGCATACCTAGTTTTGGACACAGCTTGTTGTGAATAGAATCCAAGTGCAGGGAGAAGTCCAGTTTGGGGTCTAACCAGACACTCAAGTATTTGCATGATTCAACAGCTGCAATTTTGGAGCCATTGAGGGTGTAAAAAGAGGGGGGAGATGTAATTTTGGCTAGCTTCTGGGCCGTGCCACATGACATAGCTACTGTTTTAATGGTGTTGCATTTGAGAGGTTTATCTTCAAGCAGTTTTAGGGTGTTTTCAAAGTAGGTCTGTAGGGTAGATTCTACCTGGGCAAGGGAGGGGCCGGAAGCGAAGATCACGGTATCGTTAGCGAACATTTGAATGGGTGAGTTAGAACAGGCAGAAGGAAGGCTGTTCACGAATATAGAGAAAAGGGTAGGTCACAGGATTGAACCCAAGGAACACTGGACAGAATGGGGAAGGGATTGGATTTGGTTTCCCCAAGCTGGACAAATTGGAACCAATCTGTTAGGTAGGCCTTGAACCATTCAGTGGAGGAGGGGGATCTCACATATTTCACAAGACAGAACTGTGGTTGGTAAAGCAGACAAGTCATACCTGACCCATATACAGCAGGTCTGGTATGATTTGCCTGCTCTGCCACCCATAGCTCTGTCTTGCAAGGTATGACTTTACAGCTCTACAGCAATTTTACCTTTCTGGTCATTATTATTCCTTTACCTAGTGGGAGAACTTCTGACCAGTGGTCCATATAGGCACGACTTGCCGGCTCTGCCTATAAAGTGATGAAACCTGATTGGTCACATTAAAGCAGGATTTTGTATTGTTATTTAAGAAATTGATTTGATATTAATTGTATTAAATCTGTCACTGGGTGTTCTTGATTAGTGGTGGTTGCACTGTCATTGGGTGTATGTAAACTGTGGGCTCAGTTCTCAAAGCCCTGATATTGATGTAAGGTACATGCGCTAAACATAAATGATGCAAGTGGCACTTTGCATCCAACACTGCACCCTGAGCTATTCACAAAAGCAGCCTTCATCAGCCGCAGGCTGGCTGTCCCAAATGGGACTTGTGCCACCCCTGTGCCCACAAATGGGCTGCGACCTGGCACTAGGGGGCATGTGGCAGATGCAAGCTGCCACATCCCCTAATGTGAAATTCACAGAACTGTCCCTGAGGGAGAAATTCTAAATACTCTTAGACTAGTACTTAGAAAATTCTCCCTCTGGGAGAGTTGACCAGTATGCAGCAATATGCCATGGTCCCCCCTCCCCAGCTCCAAAGTCCCTGAAAGTATTGCATTAATAAACCTAGTGGTAGTATAGTGGCCTCCTGATGTTGCTGTTATGAATATTGAATATAAAAAATATCAATGTCCCAATCACAGAGCACAGAGAGAACAGACAGAGCACCAGGAGGAAGGAGCTACTAGTATAACTAAAACTTCTCTACTGGGACTAAGAATTAGAACTCTTATACTGGGACCTTCAATTTAAGGTAAAAAAAAAAGAGTTAGTGTATTTGTCAGAGGTAGTTGAAGTAAATTATCTGTTATCTTTGTACTTATCTAGGTGCTTGTCACAGGCATCAGAAGGGAATTGTTATGTGTGAAATTAACTAAGTGTAGAAAGATTTGCAATGTAGGGGGAGTGGCTTAGCTAAAAAGAGCCAGGTTAAAACCAGATTTAAACACTACCCTAGATAGCTTCTGCCTGAGAACAGACAGAACACCAGGAGGAAGGAGCTACTGGTATAACAAAAACTTCTCTACTGGGACTATATTGCCCTCCTTCCCTCCACCCTAAACTAGTTCTATTTTTATAGGCACAGAATGTAACTGACAACAGGAAAATCCTGTTTGGGAGCAGGACGTGAGTGATCACAGAGCCACCAAAGTCTCACCATGCTAGAAGGGCAAGAGTAGCTCTCCGTGTCCCCCCCCCCAAGCTGCTGGAGGTCTGACTCTGAGCAAGTAAGGAGACTGTTTAGAAATATAGGAACTTCTGGTCTCAGAACAGGAAGATCAGGAGCTAAAAGGGCACAGAGGCAGTAAGTAGGGAGAGAAATAAAAAGAAACAAACAAACAGGGGAAAGAGTAAGTATTCCAAACAACAGTTAGGGGGCTAGAAAAAAGACATGATGGGTGTGGTGCAGTGCAGTGGCTGTGGAGCAGCAGTCTTCTGGGAGCCATTCTGGAGGAGGCAGTGTTGTCCCATCTGCAGGCACCTCTCTGGGCTGAGGGAGGAGGTTGCTCATCTCCAGGCTGAGTTGGCCAGGATTTGTGGGACCTCCTCTCCCACCCAGGGACCACCAGGGTCACTGCTGTTGCCTCAGTGGTTGCCAAGAAACAGGAGTGATTGGACAACAGTGGGCTCAGGGAGGGTGAGGATGGTGAAACAGAGGCGCATCCCTCCAGTTGTACCACTCCACAATTTCTATGCCATTCTGGAAAAGAGTGGTTCCTCTATGGAGGCACACACAGTGGAGACCAAGGAGGATGCTGGGAACCTCCACAAAGGAGACCCACAGGAGGGTGGCATTGGACCCCACAGGGGAAGGAAACAGCTCCTGGTGAGGGACTCCATTGTTAGGAATGTAGAACATGGGGAGAAAGGGGAGAGGGAGATAAGGTGCCTGCCTGGTGCCATGGCTTGGAGGGGCAGGGAGCGAATCCTCAGGATTGCAGGAGCAGCTACACAGGGGAGGGAGCTGGATGTCATTGTCCACCTAGGGACAAATGACCTGGCTAAGAAAGGGATCAGAGCAGTGCAAGAATCATTTGTGGAGATGGGGAAGGGCCTTAGACAAATAGCACACACGGTAACCTTCTCGGAGGTGCTGCCAGTCTATGGCACAGGTGAGGCTAGGGTGCTCCACACCATGGGTTTCAATCAGTGGTTGAAAAACTGGTGCAGAGCTCAGGGATTTGGCTTCATTGGGGACTGGGGGTCCACCTGGAGGGATGCAGGCCTATACTGGTATGATGGTCTGCATCTGTCCAGGAGGGGAACTAGGATCCTAGGTGATGGGTTTAAATACTTCATTGGCAAGCACTTAAACTAGCCAAGGGGGAGACACTGGAAAGGAGCAGAGAAATCCTAGCACCCCCCAAAAAATCAGGGTACTAAGTGAGGAAACATAGAAACATAGAAACATAGAATTTGATTGCAGATAAGGACCGCTTGGCCCACCCAGTCTGCCCATTTCCCTACCTACTGGATAAGCTGCAGATCCTAGTTAACCAGCAGCCTACTTCTTCCTACCCCACCCCTAGAATTGCCTTATGACTGTCCCATGCATGCTTGAATTCCTCCACTGATTTTGACTCCACAACCTTCCTCCGAAGGCCGCTCCATGCATCCACAACCCTCTCTGTGAAAAATACTTCCTTAAATTACCTCTGAGCTGCCCCATCTTCAAATTGTGCCCTCTTGTTCTTGCACACCTCTTTTTTTGAAAGATGCTACCCTCTTGGACTTTGTTGATTCCCTTGAGGTACTTGAACATTTCTATCATGTCCCCCCTCTCCCTCCTTTCCTCGAGGCTATACATATTAAGCTCCTTTCATCTCTCTTCATATGTCTTCCGGTGCAGACCCTGCACCATTTTAGTTGCCCTCCTCTGGACAGCTTCCATCCTGTCTATGTCTTTGTGGAGATTGGGTCTCAGAACTGCACACATACTCCAGATGGGGTCTCACCAGCTGTCTGTACAGAGGATAATAACTTCCTGTTTTCTACTAGTGATGCCTCTCCTATGCATCCCAGTATCCCCCCAGCCCTCCTTGCTGCCCTCTCACATTGCTTGCCCACCTTTAGGTCATCTGATATGACTACCCCAAGTCCCTTTCAATTTTTGTTGTTGTTAGTATCTCACCCCCCATTGTGTACTCTTCCCCTGGGTTTTTGTTTCCCAGGTGCATTACCTTGCATTTCTTAGCATTGAATCTAAGCTGCCATACATTTGACCATTCCTCTAACCTTGCCAAGTCCTTCTCATCCTTTCCACCCCACCCTGTGCATCAACTCTGTTGCAGATCTTTGTGTCATCTGCAAGAGACATACTTTTCCTTCAGTCCTTCTGCAATGTTGCTTATAAAGACATTGAAGAGGACTGGTCCTAATCTGAACCCTGCAGTACCCCATAGTAACCCTCCTTTCTTCTGAGTGGACTCCATTTACTATTACTCTCTGTGTCCTATTCTCCAACCAATTCTTTGCAGGCTGTCATCTTGGGACCCACTCCCAGGCTGGCTAACTTCTATACTTATCTTTTTGTGTGGGACTGTGTCAAATGCCTTGCTAAAGTCTAGGTAGACCATGTCCACAGCCCCTCCTGATCTACTACTTTGGTCACCCAGTCAAAGAAATCTATCAGATTCATCTGGCATGACCTTCCACTGTGAATCCATGCTGCCTAGGGTCCTGTGCCCTCTGGCCTCTAGATACTCGACAATTCTTTCCTTCAGAAGTGATTCCATCATTTTCCCTATCACTGAGGTTAAACTAACAGGTCTGTAGTTTCCTGCTTCTGCCTTGCTCCCACTTTTGTGAAGGGGAATCACATCAGCCCTCCTCCAGTCCTCGGGTACCACCCCATCCTCCCATGATTTGTTAAAAAGGGTAGTCAGTGGTGTCACTAGTTATACCGTTAGTTCTTTCAGAATTCTGGGATGAATCCCATCAGGCCCCATTGCTTTGTCCACCTTCAGTTTTAAAAGTTCTTTCAGAACCCTTTCTTCTGTAAATGGGCTGGTATCAACTTCTGTATCCAGAGTGTTTCTACTGTCTGTTTTAGGTACCTCCCCCTCTTCATTTGTAAATACTGAGCAAAAACATTTGTTTAGTATCTCTGCCTTTTCACAGTCTCCCTCTGCCCACCCTACCTCCCAGGAAGACACTAACATAGAGATGTCGATAGGGAGAAGCGCAGTGGTAAATGGAGAAAGTGACAAATGGAATAAGGACAGGGATGGGGCACAAAGGGGTAAAGCCATCAAGAAATGAAGGGTAATGAGTGCCAACAACCGTAGTCTGGGTAACAAGCTCCCTGAACTGCTGGCCTTGATGGAAGAGGGATGCCTGAATATCACAGCAGTCTCAGAAACATGGTACACAGAGAACCATGACTGGGATGTTAACATACCCTGGTGCACAACCTACAGGAGAGACAGGGAGGGCAGAAGGGGGGAGTAGCACTCTATGTAAGGGAAGGGATAAAAGCAACTGAGCAAAAGAGTAAACAGGAAGGCGAGGAGGCACTGTGGGTCACCTTAGAGACTGGAAATGGCACCACAATCTGCACAGGGGTTGTTTACAGATCCCCATGTCAGGGGGAGGGAATGCACAAGGATATGATAGAAGGCATACTTAGGATGGCAGAGAAAGGGGAAATACTGTTGATGGGGGACCTTAATATGCCAGATGTTAACTGGAGCACCTTTGCTGCAGTCACATACAAAAGCAGGGCTATTCTTGATGCCCTTCAGGTGGCATGCCTCAGACAGCTAGTTTTGGAACCTACTCGTGAGGGAGCAATCTTAGACCTTGTACTCTCAAATGGGGACAGTGAGAGGATCTCAGATCTAGAAGTGGGTAGCCATTTGGGAACAAGTGACCACCAAACAGCATGGTTCATGATAAACTCGGCTACAGAGTCGAGCCATACAAAAGTGAGGGTTCTGGACTTTAGGAGGACTGACTTTGGCAAGATGGGAGAGTGCCTTAGAAAAGCACTAGCAAACAGGCTAGAAGGAGGGGTGGAGAGCAGCAATGGGGAAATATCAAAACTGCCATCACAAAGGCAACAAGCCTTTGTGTGAAGCAAATAAACAAATCAAAATGAAAGAAAATGCCACTATGGTTCTCAAAAGAGGTGGCAGTGAAGGTTAGGGAGAAAAAGACAGCATTTAGGAAGTATAAGGAAACACAGAAGGAGCAGGACAGAGAACTGTACCAGTTAAGGCAGAAGAAGCAGGGAGAGTAGTCAGAATAGCAAAGGCACAAACTGAGGAAAAGATAGCTAACTCGGTTAAGAAGGGGGATAAAACCTTTTTATAGGTATATCAGGGAGTGTAGAAAGACAAAGGGAGGGATAGTGAGGCTGAATAGAATGGATGGTAGGTGAGCAGAGAGTGACAGTGAAAAAGCATGGATACTGAATGAATACTTCTGTTTAGTATTCACAAAAGAGGAAGTGGGAGAGGTGCCTAATCCAATTAACAGAAGCACTCTGGGGGGTTGATCCCAGTCCTTTCACAGAAGAAAGGGTTCTGAAAAAACTCCTAAAACTGAAGGTGAACAAAGCAATAGGGCCAGATGGAGTTCACCCCAGAATTCTAAAAGAATTAATCAGAGAACTAGTGACACCACTGACTATCCTTTTTAACAAATCATGGGAGGATGGTGTGGTACCTGAGGACTGGAAGAAGGCTGATGTGATTCCCCTTCACAAAAGTGGGACCAAGACAGAGGCAGGAAACTACAGACCTGTCAGTTTGACCTCTGTGGTAGGGAAAGTGATGGAATCAATTCTGAAGGAAAGAATTGTTGAGTACCTAGAGGCCAGTGGGGCATAGGACCCAAGGCAGCATGGGTTCAAAGAGGGAAGGTCATGTCAGATGAATCTAATTGATTTCTTTGACTGGGTGACCAAAGTAGTAGACCAGGGAGGGGCTGTTGACATGTTACACTTGGGTTATGCCCCCTATTGTCCCACATACACCTCACCCTGTATTCCTGGTCTATTGTACTGTGATACTGCTATTTTACACTTATATATAGATATGAGTGCTAGGAATGTGCTTCGTTGCTAAGATATGCTAACAGTCCTCCATGTCCACTGTAATAGTAATTAAAAACCCTGCCATCCCTGGTGGTCTAGTGCCCCCCCCCCATCCCTGATGCTGCCGGTACAAATAATGAATGTAAGTAAATCCCTTTCCCAGTCCTCCATGTCCACTGTAATAGTAATTAAAAACCCTGCCATCCCTGGTGATTTAGTGCCCCCCCATCCCCGATGCTGCCAGTACAAATAATGAATATAAGTAAATCCCTTTCCCAATCCTCCATTGCCATGGTAATAATAATTTGTATCCCCTCCACACTTCCCTAGTTTTGTAGTTGAACCCCCCCCACCCCAGCAGGTAGTGCCCCATCCCGCTCTCCCAGCTGAACCAGAGCCGGCAACTGGAACATCCCTCCTCTCACCAGGGGTGTAGCCAGGAATTTCTGAGCTGCACACCAAGTAGACTCACACCGCTACCCAACCCCCTTGGGTGAGCTACCCCCACTTTCCACGCCCCCTCTCAGATGCTAGTGTCATTTTCTGTGCTGTGTGCCAGCACACCATTCCACCACCAACAGGTGTCATACTAACAGGCTGGCTTTTGGTTACAATACTGCATTGTGACACACCTCTTTACCAGATTGGCCAAGTTACAATGTTGCATTGTGACAAACCTCTGTACCACATCAAGGTAGCCAGTCCCACAGAGGTCCACTCACACTAGTGTCTTGATCTTACACTGTCCATTCACTATCCACCAACACAGAAGGCCCACATCCAAGCTCGCCACACCAGCCACTCAAAAGCCCCAAGTCACAGAAAGGTTCATTACATTACCAGTTTAGAGGTAAGCAAGATCCAAATACTCACCCAGTCCACACAACATGCATACCAAAATCAACCGCTGAAACATACCCACACTGGAGCAGAATTACACCCACTGCAGATAAGTACTTACCCACACAGCAGACTCCGTCCACATTACAAAGAGGGTTGTGGTAAGCCAGATGGTGCTTTGGCTGGTGTTCAGATTTGTTCAGTTACATTAACTGAAACCATCGATCCCAAAAAAAAGCCTCCATCCAGGCACAGCATTGTGTGTGTACCTGTTCAGCTTCCAGATTGACGACATGCAAAATCCAAGACTGTTGGCACACCTTACAACCACAGTCATGCTCTTCACCCAAAGTAGCCCAAACCCACCACTGCAAGTGGCCACATACCCACAGCAGTGTTACAAGTTGTGCAAGTAACAGCTGAGCCCTCAGCCACACATTCATGCTCTCCTGGCCACTCACACCCAAAGTAGCCCAAACCCACCACTGCACATGGCCACATACCCACAGCAGTGTTACAAGTCATGCAAGTAACAGCTGAGCCCTCAGCTACACATTCATGCTCTCCTGCCCACTCACACCCAAAGTAGCCCAAACCCACCACTGCACGTGGCCACATACCCACAGCAGTGTTACAAGTCGTGCAAGTAACAGCTGAGCCCTCAGCCACACATTCATGCTCTCCTGCCCACTCACACCCAAAGTAGCCTAAACTCCACCACTGCATCGCGGGCCACATACCCACAGCAGTGTTACAAGTAGTGCAAGTAACAGCTGAGCCTCAGCCACACATTCATGCTCTCCTGCCCACTCACACCCAAAGTAGCCCAAACCCACCACTGCACGTGGCCACATACCCACAGCAGTGTTACAAGTCGTGCAAGTAACAGCTGAGCCCTCAGCCACCATTCATGCTCTCCTGCCCACTCACACCCAAAGTAGCCCAAACCCACCACTGCACGTGGCCACATACCCACAGCAGTGTTACAAGTCGTGCAAGTAACAGCTGAGCCCTCAGCCACACATTCATGCTCTCCTGCCCACTCACACCCAAAGTAGCCCATACCCACCACTGCAAGTGGCCACATACCCACAGCAGTGTTACGTTACATGAATACTACACAATTTGTCAGGTAACTGTAACATTGCGCTCACTGTTATGGAGGGTCTGGGTAGGCTACATGATGCACTGGTTTTGTTACCTTAACCAAAAGCATTTGCACCAAATAGCCCAATACCATGCAGTAAGTGTTCAAAGTCATCCTGTCGGCTTATTTGAGAAGCTTCTGTCCTGGCATGGGTCAAAGTCTTTGAGCACCTGTTCCACATCAATTTCCATGTCTCTGTGTATATGTAAGAGAGCGAGTCCTGTCAGGCGTTGTTCCCCCATGCTGTTTCTGAGCCAGGTCTTCAGCGTCCTCAAGGCACTGAAGGACCTCTTTGCACTTGCCACGCTGACTGGCATTGTTGCCAAGACTGATAATACTGCATTAACATTTGGGTAGAGATCTGCATTCACATCCTGTAATGTCATGAGAATGGTCTCTGGAAGGTCTGCCACAGGAATATCGACCCACTTTTCTTTCCATCTTTCCAGCTCCACCTTAAGCTCCTCCAGGCTGCCCAGGTCAGTCTTGTAGGCACTGTACACTGCTGCTATTATGTCCTCCTATAGCAAATGCAGTTTGCGTGGTAAAAAGATACTGCCCAAGGAACCGTGGTCGGTACTCTATCAGTTTATCCTGCAATTCCGAAATGACATGGTCTAGGAAAGGAATGAAAATGTTAACTCTGAAGTAGTCTTGAGGGCTTGCAGCACTGATGTTGCTTCTCTGTGTTTGTCTACCACATATACGAGGTACCTCCTCCTGAATGAATGCAGCCTCTGCTAGAGTCAGGATACTCCGATACAGTTCTGCAAAGTGGCTTTCTGACCTGTCCCCACATTTTCTTCAATACTTGCACAAGGTTGGAGGCCTCTTGTGTTGCTTGTAGGAGGTCAGTGTTGACACACTGCAGATACAGATGAAGAGGTTTCGTTGGGACAAAACATAATCAGCGGAATAAAGAGTCACAAGGAAGTCAAATCGCTGGATGCAGAGCAGCAATCTGCTCGCTTCATTGTCAAACTCTGCAATTTTCTCAGCGAACTTGCTACCAAAATTTCACTTTTAACCTTGATAGAATCTGCCTGACTCATCCACCTGGTGTTTCCAGCTGCTGGAATAGTGTACGTATGATCTTCTGGCTCATCATCATAGTCGGATGGCAAGTTGTTGAATTCTTTGAGTTCTGCCTGAAAGATGTTACTGCGTTTGTAGGACGACTTTAGTGTAGAGATGATCTTTTTTCGTGGTATCAAACATATTGGAAACTTGTCGCAAGTTACATGAATGAACTATAGCTGTGTTGAAGCCATGAGCCTTGCAAACTGTATACACTGCTTCAGGGACAACGCTGAGATGTGTGCTTGCACCCCATTGAATTTTCCACTCATGTTACTCCCTTGTCGTACCTTGGCCACGCATTAGTTTTGTGTCGATGCCCCAAGTCTCTTAAATGCTGCAAGAATAGTTCTGCTAAACCATGGCCAGTTGTATCCATACCTTCAGTGAACTCTAAGAAATCTTCACGAAGTTCAATTGTGCCTGAAAGGTCCCGATGTACATAGCGAACCGATAAAGAAATCTGCTCCTTGGTTGACACATCTGTTGTTCCATCCTCTATCAAGCTGAACCATTTTGCCTCCTTTATATTGCTTAGTATTTTTCGCTGCATTTGCTGACCCATCAATTGAATTAGTTCATTCTGAATCTGTGGGGATGTGTATAGTGCATTCCTTGGAGCCGCCTGTAGGTGTTCTTGCAGACTGGAATCTACTTCAGCGGTGTATTGCAACAAACCATGGAAATTTCGGTATCATCATACTTACCCGAAGAAACAACGTTGTGTCTCCACAATAGAGAATGATCTTGACAATTCTCGTAGAAAGTGAATAGTATTCTCAGTCACCTTGTTGTTGTGCTCCAGCAGACAGTGGCTTGCTGTTTTCATCTTCCCAGCACAAACAGAGAAACCCATCCGCTCTCGCGACAGCATTTCCATAGTCCTTAGACTTGCTATGCCTCTCCAGAGTCTTCTTTGTGTTGGACCAGTCCTCATTGGTGCCGATACCAGAAGGTGGTAGTACAGGAACTGTTGAACACGAAGCATGGACCACAGAACACGCCATCCAATACCTTGAATACCAAGTAAATTTGAAATCATGCAACACGTGAGCATTGAACGCCTGTAGCGCTGGCTTGGAGCATCGGACCCATCAGGCGACCAGGAAACTGAAATCCTGGAGGTGGTTGCCACTGATTTTCAAGAACTTCCTTCCTCTGAGCATCCGTGAGATGGGAGCGATTCATACAGCCAATGTCCTCAGTATTTTCAGATGCATCTGGTTCCTGGAAAATGCTTGGAATCTGGACTGCTTCAAAAGTAGTTGCTTCTTCCGCTGTCTCCATTAACTGGAAGTTGACACCAGCTTCCTGCAGATCTTCCATAGTCTCCACTAACTGGGAGTCGACATTGGCTTCCTGGAGAACACCCTCTGTGTGCGAGTCTCCTCGAATTTCACTAGCAACCTTTCTTGTACAATCACCCATGCACGGTAATTGGATGGGCAAGTCTCCTCCACACCACTTCCAGGCTGCGTCTCTGTGTTGTGGACCCTGCAAACACAAAGGTCTGCAGTTAGCTAAACTGTTTACCTATCTACCTATCAAAAACTATGTTTACTCTGTATTTTATGGCAGGATTTCTTACCCAGAGCTAGCTGAAGGCTGAGTGAGGAAGGACTGCATAAGCCTGGACATTTGTGCCGTTTCCTCTATTCTGGCCCGTTTAGTTTTGCGCACCTGTGCTCCAGAAGGTTGTTTTCTTTTGCCTGCCTCCATTCTGGAAACAGAAAACAGTTTAACCCCAGCACTATAAGTGAAAGAGGGGACAGTATGAAAGTAGGATAAAGGAATAAGGGAATGGAGCGGCATGAGGCAAGTGAAATATGGACAGATACCTTACCTTAATGCAGCAGCTGGTACAGTCCAGAAATCTTAGTAAGTCTCAATATCTAGCAGTTGCCTGGAAACCACTGATGCTTCTGCCTCTGCCCGCAAATCAAATGCTGTGACTGTTGATCTCAGTAACTTGCAGGGTTAATGCTGCTGCCGCCTGTCCGAGTAACCACACTGCTTACCTGTGACAGCTGCCACCCCTCAATTGAAACACAAAAACAAAACACCTCATTTGACAGCCCGTGGGATTGCATACAACAAAATTCACATCACAAATTATGCTGTTTCAATGTATGCAATACATAAATGTCTAGGGCCAAGGGTAAAGCACATAATCCCAGTATCCACCACCTTAGCACAAGCAAGACCGCTCCAATTGTCAAACTGTGGAACCAGATAGCATTCAGAAGAAATGTTCAGACAAATAACTGGTCATAATACAACATCCCTCGGAATTATTTACACTGAAATGCCAAACAAAAAACAGCACTTGCAGTCATGGTGTCTGATGATTTGCTAACAAATGGGCATCACGTCCAAAGGTCCCGCAGTACGCAATGCATAATGCACCAGCAGTTGCACACATTTCGTTTGGACCGATGACATACAGCTGTCGAGGCCTGTCTTACAGAGCCTTGTGAGGTGAATTGAGAACACAGTATTTATAATCTGTGCTGCAGGCCAAGAGACCATACCATTTACTGTACATTGGTATGAAGATAATTATATAATCTGGTCACCCAGCATCAGATTCAGTTTGCTTGCCAAGCTAAATTTATCTACAGTACTGTTCTGCTGGGATGTTAAAACAAAAACAGAGACAGAATCAGGGCACACGCTTAAAAAAAGCATTCAGTAAAACAAATCCTTGTCTACACAGTAGGCTACAAACTTAATCAGATGCTAGGCAACCAATTGCTAATGTAGTTTTACACTAAGCAGAGAATAGAAATAGCTCTGCTCTTCACTGAGTAGCTGGGCAACTGACTGTACCATTTTATAGTTTCACTGCTGCAGTCGGATACAAAATGAGTAAGTGAGTAATAGTATAAAAGTCAATGGCCACTATTCTGATCTGTTAGCCATGCAGAAATTACCTTCGGTTGTCCGATTCTGATATCAATTCTGCCTAAATACTAGCCATAACCTGGTAAGACTGAGATGTCAATGGGTACATACAACTGTGCAAGAGCTTGGTGAGCTTCACATTCCTGAATGACCCAGCAGCACACTGCCATTTTGTTTTTACAATTTTCCAACATACACTAACCAAATACTGCCCAAGTAAAGGTGTAGAACCCAGTGCATTCACCTGGAGGTTTTCCGATTCCCCAAGTCTTTCTAGTTGAGTTCATGCAGTCTGTGCACATCAGAATCCCTCTTGGTGAGCAAACTGGCTCTGCACCTTTGCTCGGCCAGATTCTCTATATACGCAATTTGTACCTGGTGTGGTGACGTACCAAATCAAAGCTATCATTGATCTCTACAATCTCTTATAGATCTCCCCAGAAGAGAAGATTAGTTTGTGGTCTGCAGTCTGCAAGATCAACATTCAGGAAAGAGACCTCCTGCCATAAAGAAGTTGCTACAGACCCCCCCCCCATTATCATAAACAGCAAGTTATGCATTTTGTGACAGCAATAATAAAGTGTTTAATTAAATGCAATTGGTCTCCTTTCTGTCTCCTTATAGTCCATATGTGCATATTACAAATTATGCCACTGATTGCAGCTCTCACTCCGGAATGAACAGTCTTAGCCAGCGGTAAACACCTAAAGTACTTTAGTAGCAGAACCAGTGATGGTGTGATAAATCTTTGCTCTGTGTGGGGCACTCCACCCCCCCAGGTCCAAACAGAAATAAAATTCTCTCCTTACGAGGGGGGAATGTAAGTATTATGATGACCATTGCAGCGGTAAACAAGTAAAGTAGTTTAATAGCAGAACCAGTGACGTACCATTGATTAGAAAATGGGCTTTTTATTTCCTGGTGTCTGATTGGCTACTACCCTTGCCGGGGGGGGTACATTAACTTTCAATAGATGCCCAGGGAATAAAAAGTACCAGTCTATAGAGCCCTCTCACCCACTAAAGTAGTGAAGTGCCCACCCTGCTTCCTAATTGGCTAAAACCAGTTACTTTCAATTTAAAATCGCCACCATTTGTTTGTCTCGCTTAGCGAGATAGAGAGAGAATCACTCCAAAGCTCCATAGTTACTTGGAACGCTCCATACCCTATTCCCTCAATGCTGCCTGCTGTACATCACAGCTGCATTCATTTACAAAGTGTACAACAATGAGCCATTGTATAATAGCAGTAATGCCCTCCAGGGAGTGTGTCGTTTGGGATAACCTCACGCCTCAGTCGTCGGACGCACTCGGACTGTGGTCTCATGCCCAACCACCTGAGGCGTGACATTGTCCCAGCACAACACACACCCTGTCAGGCATTACTGATTAAACATACTACCCTCAGGCATCAGCACTTAAGTTACATCCTGACCTGCCAACATAGAATCAAACTGCTGACCTGACCATTATTAAGCAACACTAATCTGCAGTGCATAACACTGCTGACCTGCCTTAATTACCACCATCATTTTAAACAATTTTACCTAGAGGTTGCTGCAGTTGTGCCATGAATACAGAATGCAGATATCCCACCCAGCAGTGTTCCAGGTGGTTTATACAGGAAAAAAACAGAGCTACACCCTTTATTTAAAGATATTTTAGATGTGTTGACACCATAAGATGTAACAAACAACTCTTAATTCAGTACACATTCTGAAAGATTTCCAACCATTTACCTAAAATAAAGCACTTCACCACACCTTAAAATTAAGTCTGTAAACTCTATGTTTTAACTACTATAGTTTTCCCTCAATCTTGCACTAACTAGCCAACACCACAGCTTTCAGTTCTCCTTGATCAGTCTCCATCTCCCCAACCCTTGATCTGTCTTATTTCTGTATTAGCAATGCACTCTCATCCTCTCACATTTAAACAAAAAAACTGTTTACCTCAATATACTGCTTCAAAATGGATGAACACAATTTTTAGCATGACAGTCATCTACCTCTATGGGGGGCATACCTCTCAACCTCCTGCCTCATAAATGTGGGACAAGGCTTAAAAAAATCAGGGGCAAAGGACCAAAATCAGGGACACATCTTCAAAATTAGAGATATCCACCCAGAAAGCTGGTAGAATATGGGACTTAGTGCACAATGCATTTTCTAAAGGAGAACAAGTCTGTAACTTTAATGCTTGACATTGTTTTGTGCTTACAGTCCCCACTGTTTAGCCACTAAAACACAAATTTTAGGAGGGACGGAGTAAAATTTTGAGGCAAAATCAGGGACATCCCTGAAAATCAGGGACACTTGAGAGGTATGGGGGGGTGCACAATAGATCACTTCCTCAGTATGAGATTGAGTATGGCTGAAGATGGCTTCACAAAATCACATCTGGTCATCTTCCTGTGGTGGCTGGGTGCAGTGGTACATGCTGAATAAGGCAGCATTTAATTTCAATGCAGTTGTCACATTTCTACACTCCTGCTGTGGTAGGAACTGGCAGTGGAGGGGGAGGCAATGAACATTGCAGAGTCAGTGTGAGTGAGTGGATTTTCACTGAAACACAGAGATAGCACAGAAAACAAACAGCTGTTTCAGAGACCCCCCAACCCCTCCTCCCTCAAAACTCAGCAAGTGTAACAAGTGTCCGAAAAAGACCGCGAAAAAAACAAAAACAAAGGTATGCGGCAGACCAGCTGGCTCCTTCCTGCTACCCCAGCTGATAGCAGCAGCACGCCGTGGCGTGTCTGGTGTATCGGTAGCTATGCCTTGGTTCTACCCTTTGTTGTGTATTTTTTTTTTTATCAGCAATAACCTTTTTCACACCTGTGGATTACCTGTGATTCTTTGTCTGGTTCTGTCTGCATTTTCACTGTGTGAGTGCTGCTACACTTGCCTCTGGTGTTCCATCTAACCTGCCCTCTTACTACTATTTCTTGCCTTTGCTGACATGTATCCTAAGCTCCCTTCCATCATCCATGCACTAATTTAACCCGTTTTTCCCATCCCTGCATCAAACTCCTTGCACTAATCAATTATTATTTCTAATTATCTACCTTCTTTGTCTTTATTTGTCTTCCTGTAATGGACTTACTTGCTGTTTAGCTATTTCTTATTTTTGTCTTATGCCCATGTTATCCTTTATCTACTCCCTTTACTCTGTAATAGCACTGTATTTACCCTACAGCCATTATTTGTAACATCAATTGCGAAATAGTTCTCCTTGTATCCTACCCACTAAAATACCTGTTCTTATTTGTTCTGTATAAAGTTGTCATTGACCACTACTGTAAAGACCTTACTATAGCTACTTATTGTTTATACCTTGCTGTAACTGCCTATTTGTTGTATCCATGTACTGTTGTATCTTGTTACCTCCGGGTCATGCCTGAAAATAGTAATTTCTATGGCTAGTGCACCTACGGTAAACAAAACTAAATAAAATCAATTGTGTATAGAACGCAGTGGTAAGCCCCAGTAGTAGTACCCTGCCCAACTGAACATATATGTAAGCTAAATAATATATATAAAATCTGTTACTACCACTTCAGTTGCCACCCTAGCACCCTCTTGAAGACTGTGAAATGCACATAAATGATCCTATCCTAGTGCTATAATATGATGAGAGCCTGTGGCTCAGTGGTTAGAGTACAGGGACAGTATTCCAACGAATGCATTCAGTTCCCAGCAGGTACATGTTCTAGTGATTACAATGCACTTGGGCAGACTGGATGTTTCTAGAGATAATAAAAAAGTTAAAAAGCCCCCGCCCCAATATGGACGGTCCTCCAACTAAACAATTCCCCCCTCTTATATTAGAGACAATAATAATAATAAAGCAAACCCCCTATGGGGATCTGGACAGCCCTCCCACTACACCCTACAGCCAGCCTCGCGCCACCTTGCAGGAGCCGACGTATGTTTCTGCATTGAAAATACAAGAAAGAACATCTTGCTATAATTTCACCTACTTTGTTTCTGCATTGAAAAAAACACAAGAAAATCCTGCCCTCATTTCACCTGCTTTGACTGCTTCGCAAAAGGCGCTCGCTTCCTTCCTCCCAACAATAGAGGGCGCAGGTACAACTCGGAAAAGTGTCCACTTTATTACTGTACCGGCAAACGGGAAAGAACACACAACCATATCAACACGGGGTCCGTGTTTAAATAATACCAATCCACTCTTTCCGAGGACTACGGCTAACCATACCAAAAATGTCTTAAAACTGCAGTGTCACACAGTGCTTACTCGCCACAAGCCACATACCTAAAACGAATTCCTCTTTGTCATGCTACTACATCTTTATCATTAGTGGTCCTCCAGGACACTCTCTGTAGAACAGCAAAAACTGACCTCCAGATCAAGACCAAAGTGGGGTTAAAAGTTACAACCTATGGCTAGAACCGGTGGGGAAGAACAGAAAGCTGAAAATCACTGGTGTAATATATGATGCAGGACACCCAATGGTATAAAGTTAAGCAAGTGGTGGGCTGAGCGGGGCTGAGCACTAGACTAGAGTCTGCTAGATTAGACATGAGGCTAACTACCTTGTCATAACATTGCAGACTTCAAAAGGAGGAAAGAGAAAAGTGCTGAAACTGTACATAAAACTGGCAGTGACCCAGTCTGATAGGGGTGCTCCAAGCAGAAGGAATAAAGCAGCAGTTTAAAAGTCTGCCAAAGCACAATATGGTCCTAATCATTACAGAAATTCCAAAGTTCCACCCAAATTGTAATTTAGCTTCTTGCCTGTTGCTTCATAGCTATTTTAACTGACAGACAAAGTCCTTAAAGGGAAAGTTCTTTCAACCTATTTTCTGTATTTGTAGGCATGAACAGTGATTCCCTGTCCTGCACCCCCCCCCACAAGTTCATCCTAATTTAAATTTAAATGAAGTTGCTTCACTGTTGCAAAGGTCATGACCCAACTCATGCAAGGCATCAGGGAAGTTGATGATGTGTATTTGAACAAGCCAGCAAGTGTTCTACTTTCAGTCAGTTCTGTTGAATGTTTTCTGAAGTTCCTGTATTCTTGACTTTTTGTGATACTTGGGTGGTGTCCCTATAGATTCCAGGGAGGTTTTTTCTGCACTAAGCAGGGCTTTTTAGTACTGCAGGCTAAAACACATCTGCTTATTTTATTTTCAAGTTGATCATTAGAAACAAAAATACTTATGAATTGTAAAGATGGGACACCCACTGCTAACATAAAGAGGATGTGAAACTATAGATCCCTGGAGCCAAAGATGAGGAAGAGGCCATAGGATCTAGAAACTAGTAGGGCTCTGCAAGTGAAACTATTAACTCCTGTGTAACCAGACTCTCCTACAGGTTAAAGAGAGAACAGTGGCCTTCAGTCATGGAGGGTTCCAGACTCCCCCTCATCCTCAGTTTTGACAGGATGTTGCACTGAGCTCTTAACTATACATGAGGCCTATGCAAATGAAGGGACCTGCCTGCCCCCTTCCTTTGCTTATAACACTTCCTGTTCACTAGCTACATATAACCTTATACTTAATGACAGACTCTCCTCCAAAAGAGGGGGTGGGGCTGCCATATACTACAAAGAGCATTTAAATCTCTCCACCATCTTAATGCCCTCTCTCCCTCACTGTGTCTCCCCACGTACTGCTTGCCCTAGGTGCTAAAAAAAACTGCATATTGCATGTGCCTACAACCCCCCAATGGGCCCCAAATAGTGGTCTTAATGGCCTTGCTGAATTACTTGAACAAACATCCCAGTCAGTAGGGAAAAATGAAGTGATCATTATGAGAGACATAAACTTGAATTAGTTAGGTAAGAGTCAAGCCAACTTCCCATCCCAGATCCAAAGCCATAAGTTTCACTAGCTAATTACTGAGCCCACCAGGACTGCTCCTCACATAAACTCAAGCACTCTGACTGACTGGGTATTAACAGACTGGCATGAGCATACTCCTGTCGCAGGCGTACTTGCTGATGCACTCACTGATCACTCTCCCATTTTCTGTATCTGGTCCCTTGTATCTACCCCTCCCCCACCACCGAGGTACATCAATTTCAGAAACAATGCAAACTTTGATCCAGAAGTTTTTCTCCGGGATGTCATTCAGATTAACTATACTAACCTTTACCTAGCTCGAGATGCCCAGTGTACCCTAAACTTTTTTCTTCAAGAATTCTCATCACTTCAGGAAATCCATACCCCATACTCAATGCGCCAAGTGAAGGGAAAACAAACCAGATGGTTAAAAAAGGACCTCCTTGCCAGACTCTGTGTGAGGGAAAAGAGCTAGAGACGCTTTAAATCCTCTGGTCTCACAGCCGACTATGACATCTACAGGGCCCAACGTAAAGGGTGTAAAAAGCAAATAAGACTCACCCAAAGTGTATATTGCAAAGGTCTCCTTACAAACGCTGCAGGGGACCCTAGAAAGTTCTGGACACATGTTAAAACTTTCCTGGGGTATTCGGAGACCCCTACTCCTAATGACATGGTACTTGATGGAGTCTACTGTAATGATCCTCGGACAATAGCAAATATTTTCAAGCTCCAAATTTCAGACCTAACCAAATATACTTCTACCTTCTCCACCGTGCCAAAAACAGGTCTGCACACCTACCCCACCCCCGAGATACCCATACCCCCTTTCATTTCAAGGTGACTGCAAGGGTAGAGGTGCTAAAACTTTTAAACTCCAGCTCAGCTACCGCTAGTACTGGCTGTGACGGTATCGAACCTAGACTACTGAAGATTGCTGCCCCTTCAATAGCCTCTCCTCTGGCTTGGATTTTTAACCTATTACCTTTGCCAGAGCCATGTACCAGACATCTGGAAAATTGCCCAAGTCATACCGGTGTTCAAAACAGGTGACACCAGAGACCCGCTCAAACTATAGACTCATTGCAATCTTATCAGTACTAAATAAAATCCTTAAGAAGTTGGTTGCTGCCCAAACTATTGATTTCCAGCTCAAACATAACCTTCTCTCCGCAGCCCAACATGGTTTCCGAAAGAGCCATAAAACCTCCACTGCCCTGCTCAAACGTACCACTGACACTGCCACGGACAATAGCCTTCTCACCAGTGCAATTTTCATTGACATGACTAAAGCTTTTGATCTTGTTGATCACACCATCTTGTTGATCACACCACAACCCTGAAATCCCTGGGCTTTACAACACCGGTCATGGCTTGGTTTAGTAGCTACCTGTCAAACTGGGTTCAAATTGTGAAGTATAACTCCACCCTATTGAACCAGGCTACAATAAACATTAAGGTCCCTCAGGGCTCTATCTTGGGACCCCCTCCTTTTCTCAATCTTCATTAGTAGCATCACCTCTGGTCTCACCTCCTGCACATCCCTCCTATATGCTAACAATATAGTATTATACACTAGCTCCAAAAACATATCTGAAATAAACTTGCCCCTCTCCTCTGCCTTTTACAAAACCCAAACCTGGCTCTCAAACTGTAAACTGGCCCTCAATGTAACTAAAACCCAGGCAATGTTATTTGGGACTATGGCAAAACTCAAATCCTGCTAACAGGACATCCAGGTTACTGACTGTGGGTCCTGCCCAATTAGTATGGTTACCTCATTTAAATATCTTGGGGTAACCCTTGATCAGTCTCTCAACTTCAATCTCCACATGCAATCAACTTGAAAATTGGTAAATTCTAAGCTAGGCATGCCTTACCAGACCAGCTATACACTAACTCATTCTGCTAGATTGGCTATTGCCCATGGTATATTACTCTCAGCCCTAACCTGTGATATCATTATGTATGCATCTGTACCTAAGACCACACTTCACAGCTGGGACACCACTTATAATAACATTTGTCGCTATGCTTCCCCATCCCCTCTGCTCAAGCACCACTATCTACTGTATTCTGACTGAAATTGGTTACCACCCTCCATGCTGAGAATCCTTTCTGCTAGCTCATTTGTGGATAATATAATCAGGACGCAAACTCCTACAAGTGTAGCAGTATTGTTGACCCCTCAAACATCTTCCTATGGTCTACGGTCGGTCAACAAATCCTTATTGCAAGTCCCGAGGTGTAAAACCTCTAAAGGTTCCTAAGCTTTCTCACACTATGCTCCTCAGCACTGGAACTCACTCCCTCTCTCTCTCTCACTCCGAATCCGATGATACAGAATTTTAAAAAACAAACAGGGATCGTTCGTCGGTCGGCTGTAGCTAATTCACTCACCCTCAGATTAAAAGAAGACAGAAGAACCCGCCAAGCAGCAGCAAGCACAAGCAGCAGTAATACCTCCCAAGTCTCTGACCCGCCTCTACCGCCTCATCTTGTCTCCGACTCTGAGCAGACCCGACTGACTTGCTGTGCTGCTGGCGTCTCGGCTTGATGATGTTGTCTTCACTCTTCTCGTGATCGCGACGCTATGCCACTAGTCTCGTCTCTCCGTCCTCTCCGTCTGACCCGAAAATGAATAGACCACACTAAAAGTTCATCGGGCATTTAAAGAGCCCGGTAGATCCTAACCCCGCCCCTTATGGACTGGCACACCTCCTTTGTCGGCAAGCGGACCTGATTGAGAGACCAAATGTATTTCTAAATCAGGTCCTCCTCACTGCGTCACTATGACTCACTGACCGTCCACGCCGTTTACGTTTCAGAGACCCCCCACCCCCAACCCTCCTCCCTCAAAACTCAGCAAGTGCAACAGTGTCAGAAAAAGACCAGAAAAAAAAAAAACCAAGGTAAGTGCGGCAGACCAGTTGGCTCCTTCCCGCTACCCCAGCTGATAGCAGCAGCACGCCGTGGCGTGTCTGGTGTATCGGTAGCTACGCCCTTGCCTCTCACCTCCGCAGCTGTCCACCAACAGAACTGTCACTGAATGTAAAGTTGACAGCAGGCCGCAGAGGTGAGAAGAGGGCTGTTCCAGTCACTGGCTCTATTTCAGGCTGGGGGGAGCAGAATGGTGAGAATGACCTGCTGTGGTGGGGTTCCACAAGACCACCAGAGAGGGGTATTAATTATTATTACCGTGGACATCGAGGATCAGGAAAGGTATTTATAGTCATTATTTGTACCTGCGGCATCGGGATGGGGCACTAGATCACCAGGGATGGCTGGGTTTTTAATTATTACCATGGACATCAAGGATCGAGAAAGGGATTTATGTATATTCATTATTTATACTGGCGGCATCAGGAATGAGGGGGCACTATACCACCAGGGATGGGGGGGTTCAAATTATTATTACTGTGGACTTCGAGGATTAAGAAAGTAATATTTTTATATTCATTCTTTGTACCGGTGGTATTGGGGATGGGGGAAGGAGCACTGGACAACCAGGGATGGGAATTGATGTAATTAATATCGAGGGATTGGGGTTGAGGGAACAGCTTTTCCTTGCTGCAGGCTGCCAGCAGCAAACCCTTCCATGCGCCATGTGTTTGCCACTGGCAGAGGCTGCTGCAGATGTGGGTACTTAGGATCGGGGACCCCTCCTGTACCAGAATCTGATGCAGGGTCCCTGGCATGCCAGGCTTCAGCACAAGCAGCTGTATGCTGCAGCTTGCCTGTTCTAAGCCCTTGTTGAGAATCAGGCCCTGTGTCTTTAAGAAACTTCTTTAAATGTTGTGTGGAGGACTGATGTTGCATGCTTTGATGATGATCAGCATGGTCGATATGTAAGAGCATGTCTATGACAGCATTTTGAAGGGGATGCCTGGTTAACAGGTTTGTTGTACTTTGGCTGTTTTTAGTGCAGTTCTTTGCGTAATTTGTTGGTGCAGCGATAGGTTTTAGCCCAAACCATCCTTTGCCATTCAGTCAAACTGATTTTGTTTAGCAAAAGCTTGGATTTACAGTTGCAGTAGCAGTCTTTGATAGAGCCTACAACTATTTTTGGGACAGCAGCTGCTCAATGACGGGATGCCCCTAAACAGCTGCAGTATGGACATTGCATGTGGGTATGAACGCTGGTGTCCTATTTTCCATGTTGTTAAAGTATAAACCACAGTTTACTTCAGAAGCTGTTGCAGTCTGAATATCTGCTATATTATTTTTAACAGGTGCTGAACTCACTGCTCCAGTTTTAGCTCACGTGGTTTTTGTTTGGGACAGTTTTCTCTGTTCCAGGTCATGATAATGGGGGGCCCGGCAAACCCAGTGTTGGTCTTCTGTTTTGCAGCACCAGAGTTGGGTCCCCCAGTGCTGCAGAAGTAAAATGGGCAGGGAGAGGGATAGCAGCCAGCAAAGGGGATTGGGCACCCCTGTACTAAAATATTAGCATGGGTTGGGCTGGGGGAAAGGCAGTTATGATGGCAGCAGCAACAGACATAGATAGGTGGTTTTCTCTTTTGCAGGGTGTATTTAGAAAAAGTATGAGGGAAGGTTTCCTTTATTTCAGGTGGTGATACTGGGGGACTGGACACCACAGTGTCACTGTTATGTTTGGCAGCAGTGGGGGTGGGCTCCCCGGCACTGTAGAAGTGCAGAAAAGAAAAGAAGAAGGCAGGGTGGGAGGTAGCAGCTGGCATGGAGGATTGGGCACCCCCATGCCAGACTACTAGTAAGGGTTGGGCTGGGTGGGACAGTAAGGGGCGGCAGCAACAGACATTGGATGGATAACTTTCTCTTCTACAGGTACAGGATAGTTTTGAGTAGGCATTGCTGGGTACTAAAATACCTGATCCCTCAAGTCTACTAGCAGATACTCTAAAGTACCCTAAAAAATACCCAGATGAAAATAGAGCAGTTGGTTGAGGTCGGGTAGTTACTACCCGACCCATTCTACAACACGATTGCCCAACACTGACCATAACAAAAAATCAAGTAAAATACTGTTTTTGACTATTACACTGTTTGATAAGTGCCCCGAGCCATTATTCCCATGGCGGACATTGCTGAGGCAGGTATGAGAGGTGCAGCTACTCTTGGCAAGCCTGCTGCTGTTTCCAAAAATTAAACCCATGGTGAGCATTGCTGAAGCAGGTATGAGAGGTGCAGCTGCTCTGAGTGAGGCTGCTGCTGTTTCCAAAAAGTATGCCCATGGTGCACATTAAAGTTGCATAATATAAAACTGATTATCAACAAAAGAAAACTAAGAGCAGCGTGGCACATGTAGCTGGCATGGTGGCAGTCGTGATGGTTCTGTTCAGTTCATACACAACCTAGTCATCATATTCAGTATCACTGTTTGCAGGCTGTTGTTCATGTACATGTTCAGGATTAGAATTACATAAGTCAGTCTTTGGGATAATTGGGAAATTGTTAGCATTCATTCTGAGAAATGTGAGCAGTTCCATATTTACAGGACTTTGCAGTGTTCTTTGTTCAGTGACTATTCCTCCAGCTGCACTAAATATGTGTTCTGAATATACACTTGAAGGCGGACAACTGAGATACATTATTGCAAAATTTGCTAGATCTGACCATATTGTTCCCTTTCGTTTCCAGCAGAGTAATGGATCTTTCTCAAGACCAACCACAGTAGGATATGAAAAATACTCCTGGATCATTGTGCTGTGTGAGACAGTTAACAGTCAGGCAGGTGAACCAGCTGCACTTTCTTAGTAGGATATTAGTCCATGTTATTACAGGTCACTCAGAACTGATTTGCTATTCCGACCTTGACTACAGGATGCCCAAGAAGTAGCTTTAGATACCCTTTCCATTGCTGATGACACTGGTGATAGTGGAGAATTTATATATGTGCTAATGTCGGTGCTAGAGGTGCACTCTGATGGTTTGGCAGAGTTTGACCACAGTACTTCAGTTAAAGAGGGACTGAGGCCAAATGTTTTGGCATCAATACATTCAGAATTTGGATCAGCATATCCTCAATCAGCATCATGCCGTAAATTAGATCTGTAAGTTGCTTTGTTTAAAAGTTGCAAGTCATTTTGTAACCCTTAAGTCACTGCATAGTCAAAAAAAGCCAGTTTCAGTGAAGAGCTGCTGATGTCATCTCCTGAACTCATAATCTAGTCCTCCCTGCAAGCTACCTCATATGACTTTATTTCCCCTATGTTACTTAAAACTGCAGGTGTAGTAAATGTCTGAAAAAGTCAAACTGACATGGGGGGAAGGGGAGTCCACACATGCACTTTCACAGTGTGTAGGTGCAAGGTACAGTATTTCAGAATGTGATGGCGGGATGGAATGCAGTGGTAAACATGGCTTTACAATAACAAAGTTGTGTGCAGTTTATAAAAATACTGTTGGTATGAAATTTTGAAATGTCACCAGGTTGCAGTTGAGGAATGCAGTAATGACAGTCTCAGAAAATAGCTGGCACATGTAATTTCAGAATGTGGCAGTGATGCACAGTTTCAGAATGCCGTGGTGACACACAATTTTAGAATGCGGTGGTGACAAGCAATTTCAGAATGCAGCAGTGATGCACTGGTTCAGAATGAATCAGTGATGTACAGGTTCAGAATACAGCGGTGACATACAGGTTTGGAATGCAGCGGTGAAGCACAATTTTGGAATGCAGAAGTGACACACAATTTTAGAATGTGCTGGTGATGCTCAATTTAGGAATGCAGTGGTGACGCACAGTTTCGGAACGTGGTGGTGGCACAATTTTAGAATGCATCAGTGACACATTCAGAATATGGCAGTGACACACAATTCTGGAATGTGGAGGTGATGTACAATTTTGGAAGTAGCAGTGATGCACAATTTCAGAATTTGGAGGTGTACAATTTCAGAATGTGGCAGTGATGCACAATTTTGGAATGTGGTGGTGACGTACAGTTTCAGAAAGTGGCAGCTTTGCATATTTTTGGAATGTGGCAGTGACGCTTAATTTCAGAATGCAGCGGTGATGCTCAGATTTGGAATGTGGTGGTGACGCATAATTTTGTAATGTGCCATGATGCACAATTTCATAATGTGTCATGATAGAAACATAGAAACATAGAATCTGACAGCAGATAAGGACCGCTTGGCCCACCCAGTCTGCCCATTTCCCTACCTAATGGATAAGCTGCAGATCCTAGTTAACCAGCAGTCTACTTCTTTCTACCCCCACACCCTAGAATTGCCTTATGGCTGTCCCATGCATGCTTGAATTCAACCACTGTTATTGACTCCAAAACCTCCTCCAGAAGGCCGTTCCATGCATCCACAACCCTCTCTGTCAAAAAATACTTCCTTACATTACCTCTGAGCCATCCCCCCCTCTATCTTCAAATTGTGCCCCCTTGTTCTTGCCCACCTGTTTTTTTGAAAGATGCTACCCTCTTGGACTTTGTTGATTCCCTTGAGGTACTTGAAAGTTTCTAGCATGTCCCCCCTCTCCCTCCTTTCCTCAAGGCTATACATATTAAGCTCCTTTAGTCTCTCTTCATATGTCTTCCAGTGCAGAACCTGTACCATTTTAGTTGCCCTCCTCTGGACAGCTTCCATCTTGTCTATGTCCTTGCAGAGATTGGGTCTCCAGAACTGCACACAGTACTCCAGATGGGGTCTCACCAGTTGTCTGTAAAGAGGGATAACAACTTCCTGTTTTCTACTGGTGATGCCTCTCCCTATGCATCCCAGTATTCCCCCAGCCCTCCTTACAGCCATCTCACATTGTCTGCCCACCTTTAAGTCATCTGATATGACTACACCCAGGTCCCTTTCAATTTTTGTTGTTGCTAGTATCTCACCCCCCATTGTGTACTCTTCCCCTGGGTTTTTGTTTCCCAGGTGCATTACCTTGCACTTCTTAGCATTGAATCTAAGCTGCCATACATTTGACCATTCCTCTAACCTTGCCAAGTCCCTTCTCATCCTTTCCACTCCACCTTGGGCATCAACTTTGTTGCAGATCTTTGTGACATCTGCAAGGAGACATACTTTTCCTTCCAGTCCCTCTGCAATGTCACTAACAAAGACATTGAAGAGGACCGGTTCTAATACTGAACCCTGCGGCACCCCACGAGTAACCCCCGCTTTCTTCAGAGTGGACTCCATTTACTATTACTCTCTGTGTCCTATTCTCCACCCAATTCTTTACCCAGGCTATCATCTTGGGACCCACTCCCAGGCTGGCTAACTTGTATATTAATCTTTTGTGTGGGACTAAGTCAAATGCCTTGCTAAAGTCTAGGTAGGCCATGTCCACAGCCCCTCCCTGATCTACTGCTTTCGTCACCCAGTCAAAGATATCTATTAGATTCATCTGGCATGACCTTCCCGCTGTGAATCCATGCTGCCTTGGGTCCTGTGCCCCTCTGGCCTCTAGGTACTAGACAATTCTTTCCTTCAGAAGCAATTCTATCATTTTCCCTATCACTGAGGTTAAACTAACAGGTCTGTAGTTTACTGCTTCTGCCTTGCTCCCACTTTTGTGAAGGGGAACCACATCTGCCCTCCTCCAGTCTTCAGGTACCACCCCATCCTCCCATGATTTGTTAAAGAGGGTAGTCAGTGGTGTCACTAGTTCTACCCTTAGTTCTTTTAGAATTCTGGGATGAATCCCATCAGGCCCCATTGTCCATCTTCAGTTTTAAAAGTTCTTTCAGAACCCTTTCTTCGGTAAATGGGCTGGTATCAGCTTCTGTATCCAGAGTGTTTCTATTGTTTGTTTTAGGTACCTTCCCCTCTTCGTTTATAAATACTGAGCAAAAATATTTGTTTAGTATCTCCGCCTTTTCACAGTCTCCCTCTGCCCACCCCCTCCTCTTTATTAAGCCTCACTATCCCTCCCTTCATCTTCCTTTGCTCCCTGATGTACCTAAAAAAGGTTTTATCCCCCTTCTTAACTGAGTTGGCTATCTTTTCCTCAGTTCGGGCCTTTGCTGTTCTGATTACCTTCCCAACTTCCTTTTGCTTTAACTGATACAGTTCTCTGTCCTGCTCCTTCTGTGATTCCATGTACTTCCTGAATGCTTTCTTTTTCTATTGAGCCTTCACTGCCACCTCCCTTTGAGAACCACAGTGGTTCCTTACATCATTTTGTTTTATTTATTTGCTTCACACAAAGGCTTGTTACCTCTGTGATGGCAGTTTTTATTATTCCCCATTGTTCTTTCACCCCTCCTTCCTGCCCATTTGCTAGTGCATTCCTTAGGCACTCACCCATTTTGGCAAAGTCAGCCCTCCTAAAGTCCAGTACTTTTGCCTTTGCATGGCTTGACTTTATTGCTGTGTTTACTGTGAACCATACTGTTCGATGGTCGCTAGTTCTCAGATGGCTACCCACTTACATCTGTGATCCTCTCTCATCTCCATTTGAGAGGACCAGGTCTCAAGATTGCCCTCCTCGAGTGGGTTCCAATACTAGTTGTTCAAGGCATGCCCCCATAGGGCATCTAGAATAACCCCACTCTTCGAAGTGGCTGCTGCAACTGCACTCCAGTTAACATCTGGCATATTCAGATCACCTGTCTGCAATATCTCCCTTTTATCTGCCATTCTAAGTATGCTTTCTAACATTTCCTTGTCCATTTCCTCCCCCTGAGAGAGGGCTCTGTATACAACTCCTGTGCGGATTGTGGTGCCATTGCCTGTCTCCAAATTGACCCACAGTGCTTCTTCTCCTCCTCCCTGTTTACCCTTTTGTTCTGTTGCTTTGATTCCTTCTCTTATGTAGAGAGCTACTCCTCCTCCTCTTTTACCCTCCCTGTTCCTCCTGTAGATAGTGTATCCTGGTATGTTTACATCCCAGTCATGGTTCTGTGTGTGCCATGTTTCTGTGACTGCCACGATATCCAGATGTTCTTCCTCCATCAAGGTCACTAATTCAGGAAGCTTGTTTCCCAGACTACGGGCATTGGTACTCATTGCTCTCCATTTTTTGATGGCTTTACCTTCTGTAGCAGCATCCCCCACTGACCTTTCTACCTTGGTTTTTTTCTCATTTAGTACCCAGTTTTGTAGAGGGAGGTTGGGATTTTCTGGCTGCTTATCAGTGCCTCCCCCCTTGACTAGTTTAAAAGCTTGCCAATGAAGCATTTAAACCGATTGCTTGAAAGACTTGTTCCCTTCCTGGACAGATGCAGACCATCCTGCCAGTATGGGCTGGTGTCCCTCTAGGTGGAACCCCAGTTCCCAATGAAGCCAAACCCCTGTGCTTCACACTATTTTTTCAACCATTCATTAAACTGTATGGTGCAAAGTACCCTCGCCTCACCCATGCCACTGACAGGCGGCACCTCTGAGAAGGATACTGTGTGTGCTACTTGTCTTAAGCCCCTCCCCAACTCTACAAAGTCCTTCTGCACTGCTCTAATCTCATGATGAGCCAAGTCATTTGTCCCTAGGTGGACAATGACGTCCAGCTCAGACTCCTGTACAACTGTTCTCGTGATCCTAAGGATGCGCTTCCTGTCTCTCCAAGCCATGGCACCAGGCAGGCACCTTGCTTCAGTTTTCCCTTCTCCCCCCAGTTCTATCCCCCTAATAATTGAGTCCCCCACCCAGAGCTGCTTCCTTTCCCTGTGGTGCCCTCTGCCTCCTTCCTGAGGGCCTCCCTTGTGACAGTTGTCTGCACCCTCCTTAGTCTCCTCTGCAGGTGCATCCATAGGGAAACTATGCTCCCCCAGAATGGTGTATGGATTGTGGAGTGGAACAACTGACTGGGTGTGCCTCTGTTCCACCACCCTTACCCTCCATGAGCCCACTGTGGTCCAACTGCTGTGCTTTCTTTGCAACCTCTGAGGTAGTGGTGGTGGCTCTGGTGCTCCCTGGATGGGGGAGTTTCCCTTGCTACTGTCCAGGGAAGCCTAAAGATGGGTAACTTCCTTCCTCAGGGCACATGGTTGTCTGCAAACAGGGCAGCATCTCAGCCTCCAGAAAGACTCCTGGAAGACTGCTACCCCACAGCCATTACATTGCACTATTCCCCACATAACTGTCTACCTTGTTTAGTTTTTGTGTGTGTGTGTGTGTGATTGGTTTTTATATAGAAATATATGTATTTATATAATGTGTATGCTTATATTGTCAGTGCAGTGTGCTAGAGAGGATATGACAATGATTTGCACCTTGCCCTCTTGAGGAAATGATGTCAGAACCCCAGGTATAAAGGAACTATTTTCAGGGGTGGGTGGGGTGAGGGGTGGGAAGAGTTTGGTCCTAAACTGTGCCCTCATGAAACAATCAGCTAAAAGCTCTGACTCACTGCAGATGAGTGCCTTCCTGTTAGCAAGATGCCCTACACGACAATTTGACAGCGAAAATACCCTGCTAATCAAACAGAGAAAAATCCAAACATCCAAGTCAGACACAGGTAAACCTCCCCAGCCCCAAATCAGCCTGGTGACTTGTGCTCTGAAAGCAGTCAGCCCCAAAACACGTCAGCTGTGCAGAAGGGCAGACACAGAAAACAGTATTCAGCCCCTGTGGCTTTAAACTCTTCTTGCACTGAAAATCTTAACAATTGTAACAAAAGTAAAGCAAGCGCCACCTATCTCTGTTGATTGAAAGACTGCCTTTTCTGATAATTCTAAGTTCTTATTTTACTCTTCAGTTAGAAGTATCCTCCACCTGTGGAATATTAACTTTCCTAAGGAATCTGCTTCAAACCAAAGACAATTGTAAATTGTATGGTTCACCTCCCTCTGTTGTGAGCACAACTCACTTTCTTGCAAATCTTAAGTCCAGTTTTGCAGCTTCCAGCCAGAGGTAGCTTCACCTGAAGACTGATGCACAATTTGGGAATGTGGCATTGAAATACATCTTGGCAGGAATGTAGAATTATGGAATTTGGCAAGGATGTGCCTTTTCAGAATGAGGCAGGGATGCGCAATCTCAGAATGCAGCAGGGATGCATAATTTTAGAATGTGGCTGGAATGTACAATGTTAGAATATGATGGAGACGTGATGCATAGTTTTGAAATATGGTGGTTGTGTACAATTCTGGAATGCGGATGGGACAAATAGTTTCAAAATAAATGGTGTATCCTGTCACATTCTGACAGCATGCATCCCCACTATATTTTGAAATTTCCAGTTCCACCAAATTCATCAATGTGTGTCCCTGTCACATTCCAAGACTGAGTGTCCCATCACATTTTGAGATGGCACATCCCTATCACATTCTGAGATTGAGTGCGCCCCCAAACATTTTAAAACTGTGCACTTCCTTGACAATCTATGTCTTGGTTCAGTGCTGCATTCCAAAACTGCCTTCTAACATGTTCTAAAGTACAGAACTAAGGGTAGAACTAGTGACACCACTGACTACCCTTTTTAACAAATCATGGGAGGATGGGGTGGTACCCGAGAACTGGAGGAGGGCAGAAGTGATTCCCCTTCACAAAAGTGGGAGCAAGGCAGAAGCAGGAAACTACAGACCTGTTAGTTTAACCTCAGTGATAGGGAAAATGATGGAATCACTTCTGAAGGAAATAATTGTCGAGTATCTAGAGGCCAGAGGGGCACAGGACCCTAGGCAGCATGGATTCACAGCGGGAAGGTCATGCCAGATGAATCTGATAGATTTCTTTGACTGGGTGACCAAAGTAGTAGATCAGGGAGGGGCTGTGGACATGGCCTACCTAGACTTTAGCAAGGCATTTGACACAGTCCCACATGAAAGATTAATATACAAGTTAGCCAGCCTGGGAGTGGGTCCCAAGATGACAGCCTGGGTAAAGAATTGGCTGGAGAATAGGACACAGAGAGTAATAGTAAATGGAGTCCACTCTGAAGAAAGGAGGGTTACTAGTGGGGTACCGCAGGCTTCAGTATTAGGACCGGTCCTCTTCAACGTCTTTATAAGTAACATTGCAGAGGGACTGGAAGGAAAAGTATGTCTCTTAGCAGATGACACAAAGATCTGCAACAGAGTTGATGCACAAGGTGGGGTGGAAAGGATGAGAAGGGACTTGGCAAGGTTAAAGGAATGGTCAAATGTATGGCAGCTTAGATTCAATGCTAAGAAGTGTAAGGTAATGCACCTGGGAAACAAAAACCCAGAGGAAGAGTACACATTGGGGGGGGTGAGATACTAACAATAACAAAAATAGAAAGGGACCTGGGAGTAGTCATATCAGATGACCTAATGGTGGGCAAGCAATGTGAGAGGGCAGCAAGGAGGGCTGGCGGGATACTGGGATACACAGGGAGAGGCATCACCAGTAGAAAACAGGAAGTTATTATCCCTCTGTACAGACAGCTGGTGAGACCCCATCTGGAGTACTGTGTGCAGTTCTGGAGACCCAATCTCCGCAAAGACATAGACAGGATGGAAGCTGTCCAGTGGAGGGCAACTAAAATGGTGCAGGGTCTGCACCGGAAGACACATGAAGAGAGACAAAAGGAGCTTAATATGTATAGCCTCGAGGAAAGGAGGGAGAGGGGGGACATGATAGAAACATTCAAGTACCTCAAGGGAATCAACAAAGTCCAAGAGGGTAGCATCTTTCAAAAAAAGAGGTGTGCAAGAACAAGAGGGCACAATTTGAAGATAGAGGGGGGGCGGCTCAGAGGTAATTTAAGAAAGTATTTTTTCACAGAAAGTGTTGTGGATGCATGGAACAGCCTTCCAGAGGAGGTTGTGGAGTCAAAATCAGTGGTGGAATTCAAGTATGCATGGGACAGTCATAAGGGCATTCTAGGGGGTGGAGGTAGGAAGAAGTAGGCTGCTGGTTAACTAGGATCTGCAGCTTATCCAGTAGGTAGGGAAATGGTCAGACTGGGTGGGCCAAGTGGTCCTTATCTGCCATCAAATTCTATGTTTCTACAGCATATGCATCTGAACATTCTGGAAATGCAAGCACTGTAGCCAACCCCATGTCCTCTTTATGTTGGCTTGCGCACATGCGCATGCAACATCTTGCAACAGTGTGGGTCTTGGGGGCGTAGCTGCGGTTGGATGAATGCAGGGCATGCATCAGTACATGCGTCCCTCATTCCCCAATCAGCTTGCAAGCCACCGCCACACCATGCATACATAATGGGGTGAGCACATCAAAGCAAAGGTCTGCTGCAATCATCACATGCAGCGGTCCTTTGCTTGATGTGCTTGCCGCCATTGTGGCTATGGTAGGTGAGCAGGCGTCAGCCACCTTTGTCGGCTGGGGTGCCCCAACTTCTGTCGGCAACTCCCCATGTTTGTGTGCTGATGAGGAGCCCACTCCCATCGGCATCCCCCTGCAAATGTGGAATGCCGAGGAGGGTGCCCAATACCCCTCATCTTGCGCCCTCCTTACTTTGTTTGCCAGAAGGGTGCCCAATCCCCACGAGGCATTACCCCTGTTGTGTGCCAATGAGGTGCCCAATCCCCACTCTACTTGACACCCCCACACAAAACTCCATTTTAGGTGGCATGCTGGGAGTCCACCCCAGCATGCCAAATGCCCTGCAATGTAGTATCCGTCCCATGATGGTTTTTCTTTTTTTACCTGGAAAATGAAACCATCCTCGTAGTCTAGATCCCCTTCCCCTGCCGCACCCACCCACCTCACACCCTGCCTCCCTCACCCCCTCACCCCATACTTACCTCCGGACTCCAGCAAGACGATCTTCAGTGGACCGGGAACATGACTGCACTCTTCTAAGCCGACCGCGAACTGAGGAAATGCTGGTAAGCTGTATAATGCAATGAATTGGGTTTTTTTAACTTTGCTGCATATCTCATGCATTTCTTGGAATTTTGGCACCAAATTTTCAACATGGGGTTTTTGGGGCCTCTCCTCATGAATTCTGCCACTGTCATGGTGTTAATTCGCCTCAGAAGGTGATTTTGCAGTCACTGCATGAAATCACCTTCGGGACCCATTAACTAAAATGATAGTGCCAGTGTTCATGAGGTGGCCTCTAAAAGCTTATGTTCCAAATTTGGTGGGAAAAATCCAACAAATGCCTGTTTTACGAGTGTGTGTTGCGCAGTTGCTACACATGCTCGTAACTTCACACATTCGCAATATTTTAACGCTGTATTTTCTGCATTGGCATTTTTGTGCGCCTCCTTGTGAACAGTACAGCTGTCATTTTTCACATCCTGCCCGAAATGTGTTTCTGCACTTCCAGCGCACAGTTGCTCAGTCGCTGTGGGAAATCAGTGTTTGGGCCAGATTATGAAAATGACAGTGACACAGTTTATGAGCAGAGCTCCTAGAATGCCTATGTTGAAAATTTGGAGCTGATACTCCATTAAATGACTGTGTTACGAGCGTGCATTGACAGATAGCATGCATGCTTGTACCATCATGCATTTGTGATATTTTCACTCTGGATTTTCACCATTGCCATTTTTACACACCTCTTGATGAACAGTACAGCTGTCACTTCACATATCCTGCCCAAAATGTGTTTCCGCACTTCCGGCGCAGAATAGCGTGGTCGCTGTGCAAAATCACTTCTTGGGACACTTTGAGGAAATGACAGTGACACTGTACATGAGCAGAGGTGCTAAAATGCCTATGTTGAAAATTTGGTGCCTAACGCCCACAAACAGGCAGTGCTGCAAGCGTGCCTTGCATATTTCCCATGCAACTCCGCAAATTCCACATATTTGCATGCCACATTTTCAGCACTGGCATTTAATTACACCTCCTTATGAACTGTGCAGCTGTCATTTTTCACATCCTATCCAGCATGTTTTCCCGCACTGCACTAACTAACACCCACAGGGACACCCTAATGCCTCTCACTCTCTGCAGGGTGGGGGTTGGTTGGCATCAGTTCGATACTTGACTGCCACTCCTTTGCTGTATCTCTTTAACTCCTGCACTGCCAATGGCAGCAAGACAACATTTGGCATTGAAGTAATGTAGTAGCCTAACTTTTGGCATGAGATTTACTGGGGGTATGCTTATTCTAATTCTGCAATGTAGCACTGTTGGTGGGAGTCCCTCTTTAATGGTGTTGGTGGGGCAATCTCAAATTTGGTTAGTAGAAGATCTCTCCAATATTCAGTGTCTTCCCCTGCTGGAAGGATGACTTCAATGTTCCCCTTAAAGCAATGATCTATCAACGTAGCCAACACATTGGTTCCATTCTTAAACATGGCATTTATTCCCTAATCAGTCGACAATCTGAGACATAGAAACCTAGACTTTGATGGCAGTGTCAAGTCAGAAGACTAACTGCTAAAGTAATAAATCAGATTTGTTCTATGTCTACAGTGTTAGCCAGAGATAACACTCACAAGTAGTCGTAAATAAAGTATTTTTGTTATACTCCCAGCCAAGCAGGACAAATCACTGGTAAAAGTGATTTGCCAGTCTATTTTGTACGTACTAAGCTTCTAGGGAGCGAGAAACTGGCAAGACAGTGTTTTATATACTAAGATAAGAACTAGCTTACTGATACCCAAAACCATATACATTGGTTCTGAACTATAAACAGTGTTACACAATACGTTCTCTATTGGATAATTACTTAGGAGACAGAACACTAATGAGTATAAGAAATAATGCTTCTAAAGCATAAACCTTAGACAAAGAGAAATGCTGACACTTCCAATCTACATGTGCTTAGATGATAGACTAAACAAGGCATCTGTCTCTTGTTAGTAGAAATAGAGAATTGCTTGCAAAGCTATATTACACATGGCATATGTGCCTGAGTGTACATGCATATAATTATATGAGTATAAGTACATAATAATGATGATCCTTCAAAGACATCTAAGCAGTGATTAAGTCAACTATATATGAAAAACAAACATAAGTTAGATAAATGTAATATAATGAGGTATAAATGAACCATGCATAGTACATTAGCATATATTAGCAGCAAAGCACATTCCTAGCACTCATGCTTATACAATGTGTGCTAAATCTATAATGTTAGTGCAAAATAGCAATATCACAGTATAATAGACCACAGATATAGTGTAAGACATATATGAGGTAATAAGGGCATAACCCAGGCGCAACAGCAGATAAGGACCGCTTGGGCCACCTAGTCTGCTCATTTCCTTACCTACTGGATAAGCTGCAGGTCCTAGTTAACCAACAGCCTATTTCTTCCTACTCCCCACAAGAATTGCCTTATGTCTGTCCCATGCATTCTTGAATTCCCCCATTGTTTTTGACCACACAACCTCCTCATGAAGGCCATTCCATCCATCCACCACCCTATCTGTGAAAAAATACTTCCTCACATTGCCCCTGAGCCGCTCCTCTCTCTTCAAATTGTGTTCCCATGTTCTTGCACATCTCTTTTTCTGAAAGATGCTACCTTCTTGGACTTTGTTGATTCCCTTGAGGTGCTTAAAAGTTTTTATCATGTCCCAACTTTCCCTTCTTTCCTCAAGGGTATACATATTAAGCTGCTTTAGACTCTCTTCACATGGCTTCTGTTGCAGACCCTGCACTATTTTAGTTGCCTTCCTCTGGACTACCTCCATCCTGTCTATGTCCTTGCAGAGATGGGATCTCTTTTGTGAAGGGGAATCACATCTGCCCTCCTCCAGTCCTCGGTACCGCACCATCCTCCTATGATTTGTTAAAAAGGGTAGTCAATAGTGTCACTAGTTCTCCCCTTAGTTCTTTTAGAATTCTGGGGTGAATCCCTTCAGGCCCCATTGCTTTGTCCACCTTCAGTTTTAGGAGTTGTTTCAGATCCCGTTCTTCTGTAAAAGGACTGATATCGCCGCCCCCCCATTCCAGAGTGCATCTATTGATTGGATTAGGTACCTCACCCTCCTCTTCCTTTGTGAATACTGAGCAGAAGTATTTGTTTACTATCCCTGCTTTTTCACTGTCCCTCTCTACCCACCCACCCTCCTTTTCCTTTATTCAGTCTTACTATCCCTCCCTTTGTCTCCCTAATGTACCTATAAAAGGTTTTATCCCCCTTCCTAATTGACTTGTCTATCTTTTCCTCGGTTTGGGCCTTTGCTATTCTGACTGCCTTCCCTGATTCCTTCTGCTGCAACTGGTACAGTTCTCTGTCCTGCTCCTTCTGTGTTTCCTTATACTTCTTGAATGGTATCTTTTTCTCCCTAACCTTCCCAGCCACCTGTTTTGAGAACCTTAATGTTTTTGTTTCTTTCATTTTGATTTGTTTATCTGCTTCATGCAAAGGCTTGTTGCCTCTGTGATGGCAGTTTTGATGTTTCCCTATTGTTGCTCCCCCCCTCTTTCTTGCATGTTTGCTAGTGCTTTTCTGAGGTACTCTCCCATTTGACAAAGTCAGCCCTTCTAAAGTCCAGTACACTCACTTTTATGTGGCTTGACTCTGCAGCTGAATTTATCATGAACCACGCTGTTTGGTGGTCACTTGTTCCTAGATGGCTACACACTTTTAGATCTGAGATCCTCTCTCCATCTCTATTTAAGAGTACCAGGTCTGAGGTCATCTGCCAGCATAACCACAATGGTTTTATTTTGACTGAAAGTCTTTCTTTGTGTTATCAAGGAAAATATGAAGAACTCTTATTTGAGGACAAATTTGACTAGTTGCACTGTCCACACTGACATCACCTGTGGCAGCCTCAAATGGCTCCAATAAGGTGACCAAAGATTCAGCTAGACTCCAACTGCTGGAACTGAGCATGATGTCTACTTTATATATTTTATTCTGTATAGTCTAGTTATATACAGTTTTTTTTCCGTTCAAGAAGCCTTTCCAAAATGTATTATTATTATCTTTATTTGTCATGATTGGATAAAACATCTTTGAGCCACAGTAGCTCATTTACAAAGGCTCCTTGTCAACAATAAGAGTTTAGTAAGGATTTCACATATTTCAAAGTATGTACAATTTCATGATACAGTATATTCAGAAGTTACATACAAGATGTGACAAGAGAGCAGAACACAGATATGGCATTATCAGTTTATATAATGTCACAGTATATTCACAAGACACATACAAGATGAGACAAAAGAGAGCAGCACACGGATGTGTCATTGTCTGATTAGACAAGAGGTAACAATTGAGGGTGAGGGATTAAGGATATGGGGCAGTGGCAACTTCAAGAGTAGTGTCTGGTGCAATGGTGAGACATTATGCAGTGGTGGAGAAGTATCAGTGGCAGCAGCAACTGGTGCTGGATAAGAGTAATTGTTTTAAGGTTCTCTTGTGCAGCTCAGGCACCATGTGGCAGTGGGCTACTACCCCTGGCTGCTAGCCCTCTAACAGGTTAAGGGGCCTGGGTCCTGCTACAGTGGTGTTTGGTGGTTCTGTCCCAAAGATAAAATCGCACTGTACCTCCACCCAAAGAGAATTAGAAGTGAGTCAGATGACTGGCCGGCACAACCCCCTGGGATGCTGTACCTACTCACCTGCCCTACCAACCACCCAACACACTAGATGCCTAACGGTTCAGTAACACCATGAACTATGAATAGTAATGCTTTGATAGACTCAGAGAATTCCTGCACACACATTTTCAAATGGTAAACCACAACTTTTTTGGGGGGTCAGGACTAGAGTACGGACACCAGGACAAGGGATGGCTGTTGATAGAAAAAAATGGTTTGGAAACAAGTTTGAATACAATCACTTGGACCTGCAGGCCAAACCCACCCCCTCAGGTATCAGTGTTTCCCAGGAGGACATGGTATTCACAGACATTCTGTTGGCCCTTCAGGACGACATTGCCCAGCTCCTCTGCAAGGAGGGTGTGGTTCCTGTTGCAGACCCTCCAGAACACCAAAGGTTTGTCTCCAGGTGCTTCCTGGTGCTGAAACAGACAGGGGTCAGTGCCCCATCTTAGATCTGCAGACTGAGATCAAGTTTCTCATGTCGCGCACCTTCAGAATGGTCACTCTCTTTCAGATCATACCATCACTAGATCAAAACTAGGTGCAGGTCTGGTATGGTGCCATGGGTTGGCTGGCTGTTTGGGCCCTGAAAATATCTGAAAAATGCCTTGATTAAGAAACACAAATTCTCCTTTTCTGTCTACAGGAACCAGGTCCTGGTACTCATGGTTTGTTGGTCTTGGGTGCTTGGAGTCTGGAGCACCTTGATCAATGCAGTGAAGGGCAATAAAAGACCAGTCTTGGCTCCTCTGCAGAATGGAACTTGCTTGAAGATCATGCAGCTGGTCACCTTGATTGTAGTTCTGGCCCCTTCTTAACTTCAGCCACTTCTGGCTTGTTGCAGAGCATGGTGGCAGGACCACAATAGCCCCAAAAGGCCCAGACCCTGGAGTGACTCCACAGCCCAGTTCCCGATAGGTTATAGGTGCCCTAGCAGCCCAGCAAGTGCCAGTTACCTCCTAAGGTGGTCAGTCCCATTTGGAAGGGGTTAGCGATTTCCCTTCCTGGCTCTGGTTGAGAATTCCTAAATGGTGGGGTCCCTCTTCAGTCCCTGAACTGAGTTCAAAGCAAGAATAATTCACCAGCAGTTATTCAAATAAAGTCCAGTACCAATTGAAGTGGGTGCTAGCCCTAGATCCAATAAGTGCAGGTGCAATCAGACAAGGGTAAACAAGCACTACAGGCCCCAGCACACCAGTTCGCACTTTCCAGTTAAACAATGTCCACAACATTTTTGCCATCTGTAGCTAGGACACAGTTCTCAGCCCTTTCAACCAGTTCACTGAGGAAATATACAGTACCTGGCTAGAACCCTGATATCCAGAAATACTTTGCCTCTTCCAAATTGTAACTGCAGTCCCACACGAGTAAAACCAACTGTAGCACTCGGGTAGCTCAGTCCTCTCAGCTCAATTCAGTCCACCAGTGCAGGGTTTCTGCAGCATTTAGTGTCTCCAAGCAATCATTAAGCAACCCCTCAGTACCTGGGGAATCTGGATCACAGTTCAGTCTCTTTCTCTCTTTCCCTCTTCTCAGTTCAGCTCTGCAAGCAGCAGGCTCCAACAGGGGACCTGAGAAAGGACTTTGCAGTCCAAAGTCCAGTCTCACAGGATACCTACAACTCATACAGAGCCAGAGACCAGACTGAAAAAATCCCAGCAAGTTCACAGTGTTTCAGCTGAGAAATAAGAGTTCTGATTGGCTGATAGAGCCTATCAACAATCCATATCCATAGAGATCAATATTTCCTGCTGTCCCATTGGGGCATGATCTAGGCCCCTGAATTAGTCCCCCCCTTTTCCCAGGAGTCCGGTTGTGACAGTTTTAAGCATCTAGATCACTGGTTGGCAGCTGGACAAGGTTAAAGTGTCATCAAAATGTCAGCCCCCTTTCAGGTCCATGTGGTCCACCACAGTTCACCACTTTCTAAAGTCTGATGCAGCCAAAGCAAATACCTTTGTTTTACATTAGCCCCACTGAATTGTAGTCCCAACTGCCCCCTTTCAAATGAGCTCACTCTTTTATATTTGTGAGTGAAGTGGTTCCCCAGTCACTTGCACTCCAACGCAGCCTCCTCGAGGTGGCAGACGGCACCCTTATTAATATTCATGAGGACTCATGAATTATTCACAAGCTCTTACTTTGTGCCCATTTTTTAAACTTTTTTTGAAAATGGAGGCTTCTTTTTCACCTCATCAAGGTCTCCAGCCTCCCCCCCATTACACTCCAAAGAGGCACCAGGACAACCAAATAGCTCCCCATCAGACCACAGATCTGCCAGTCAGCACTAGGGCTGTGCATGGGCCAAATATTTCTTTCTAAATATTTGGATGCATTTCCAGAATAGTTCACTATTCAGCCACTATTCGAGAACCACTATTCAGTGAGCTTTCCAAGTCTCACACAGCTTTGTTGGCCGGTCGAAAGCCATTTCTGCGGCTCAAAGTCAAGCACACCATGTGACTTCCTCACTCTGAGCTGGTAGAAGACAAGACAATGGTTTCTGAGAGCTAGCTCTGCAATTCTTCTGAGACCAAAGTTTTTGGGTCAGTATAATTTGTTTGATCAGTGTCAGAAAAGCTGTGTTGAGCTTTCTGACAGGTATGTTTGTCCTTATTGCTGTACTCAGTTACAGAGACTAGGATGGCTGTCTAATAACACCTCTTCTCTGCTGCTCTGACACAGTTCCAGTGTGATTTTTTTTTTTTTTTTTGGGTGAAGTGCATTTTATTTTTGTTTTGTTTTTTTACTGTTGTCTAATTCCAGGCTTGGTTCCCTGCATGACTGACGAGGGTGTCTAACTGCCCCTCCTGTAGGCCGCTGCTAATGATTTGCCTATATGTGCATAATATTTGATTTTGTGAGACTTTGCCCTGCATGTGCATGCTTAATATATTTTTTCATGAGGCTGGGCCCCACATGTGCACAACTCTGTGCTCACAGATTTTGAAATAAACTTTGTCAGTTCTAAGCCTGACAGGCTTGACTCGCTGAATTATTATTGCTAGTCCTCTGGTTCTGGGCTTGGATCCCTGCACAAATGAGGAGTATGTTGGCTGACTCCCCCTCCTTCTGCAGCTCTCCACACATGATTAACCTGTGCAAGTGAAATATGCCCCCCCAGTCTGTACCTTGTGTGTGCGCAGCTATGCACATGCAATTTTTTTTGTTTTGTTAATTAAACCATTGCACTTAGTGGAGTAGGCTTGTCTCACTGAGTTGACTGTGTCTCATCTGTCAGTTCCTTGCTTGGTTCCATGTTTGACTAAAGAGGTTGCCCTCTTCTTCCCCATTTGGCAGTGTTTTTAGGGCTGTGGGCAGAGCCTACAGCACTACTGCGATCGTTCAGTAGCTCTAAAAAATGGCTGCTCGTGGAACCTTCTGTTGGACTTTTGGAAGTATCCTTCTGAAAGTCTGAAGGAGCTTGAACCCCAATGCCACAATCGTCCACTATGGAATAACAGTCAAACTATTTTTGCTGTTATAGCCACACTCTGGTGCATGAACTGCATATGCGCGCTGCCGGTACCATCATGTTGTGAATGTCAAGATGCCATTCATCACACCTGCACATATGTGAGTGCCATGCATGAGCGGTTGTGTCACTGACGCCAGCTCTGCAGCATTCCGTGCCCCTCTACCAACTCAAGTGGCACACTGGGAGCCCACCCTAGTGTGTCCAAAGATGTTTATTTTTATCTGCCAACATCGAGGTGCCCAATCCCTGTGTCAGCATTATGTGCACCACCACCACCACACTCATGCGGCACACTGGGAGTCCACCCCAGTGTGGCAAATTTTTTTTTCTTCCCTCTCACTCCCACCATCAGGGTGCTCAGTCCCTGTGTCAGCATCCTGTACAGCCCGCCCCAGTGTGCCCAAATGCATTCTTTTTCTGCTTTCTGTAAAAAAAGAAAATGGTCCCTCATCGTTGATGCACTCATTTTTTTCCCTATAAAAAAGAAAACTGTCCCTCATCATCGTTGCAGTCCCCCTTCCCCATCCCCACCCTCCCACTGAGTACTCACCTCCCCACCCCACACTTGCCTCCAGAGGTTGTCACCATCTTCTTTTCTGGACCAGGACACATCTGCAGCCTTCGAAGCTGAACCACAAACTAAAGAATCTAAGGTAAGCATGCTATAATGCCATTAAACGGGTTTTTCAACTTATGCTAATAAATCAGCCATTTTGTGGACTTTTTGCCACAAATTTTCAACTTGGGGTTGTTGGGACCCTACCTCATGAAAACTGTCACTGTCATTTTGTTACTCTGTCACAAAAGGTGATTTTGTAGTTGCTGCACGGAATCACCTTTCGGGACCAATTCTTGAAATGAGAGTGGCGCTGTTCATGAGGTATGTTCCCTTAAAGCCCATGTTGCAAATTTGCCGAAAAAGTTCCAAACAATCACTGCATTATGAGCATGTGTTGCACAACTTCTATGCATGCTCCTAACTTTGCCAGTTTTTAATATTTTCACCCCACATTTTCAACATTGCCATTTTTGTGCACCTCCTTCAAAACAGTACAACTGTCATTTTCCACAATCTACCCAAAATGTGTTTTCACACCTATGGTGCAGAATAGCATGTTTACTGTTGCTGCTGCTTTTCTATGCTACATAATAACTGCTAGGGTTGGCGTGAGTATTACTGTTGTTCCACAAGCACTAAGTAAAGACTCACACACACAGCCACTATCTAGTAATAGTTTGTGTTTTACACAGTAACCACTAGTGACCTGATCCATCGTGTCTTTAGCAACCTTGCAAACATGCTTGGTCCAGCCCCAGCAAAGCATCTGCTCCACTGTCCCTAAGTGGTGAGGGACAGGATGATAGACCTACAAATGTGCAGCATGTCCAGACGATTACTGCCAGTGTCATCCCTGGGCCACCAAATCTGCAAACAATCTATGTAAAACAAAGGAAGCACTCGGGGTGGGGGGAGGATACAGTGAGAAAATACAGTTAATAACAGTGGAGCATAAAGTTGCCAATACATCTATTTGTGCTAACACTGGAAAATGCCAATAAAGCCCTGGTGCTTTGACCAGAACCTGGTATTTGTCAGGGGGCGTGTCGGCAACATACAAACACTCTATGAATATACAACCCTTGAACAAACACACACCATAAATAAGTGAAGTTATAATAAATGAGACTGAGATGCCCTTGTAAAAAAAAAAAAAGGCCAAAACTAACATGCCCAAGGATGAAACACTGCATCAAGATTATAAAACATTGTCCATACTGCCAGACAGTACGCAATGCAGTATCTTGCAAAATTACTACAAAATGTTGCAGTGTGCTGCAAGAAGCAATGTAATTCAGTGGCAATTAAGCCATCTTTTTATCCAGTGTTTTGCAACGTGTCATTTACTGCAAAGTACTGAATTGTATCTTGTCTTGCTCCATTGTATATTATTGATACATAATACAATTCCAGAGAAGGAGGTAAGATAGATTACATAGACAATGGCAGACTAGTGTCTGTCTGTATTCAGTGGTCTCAAATATTTTTCTCCTCAAGCAAGCCTTTTAGTTCTTGTAGGATTGGGAATAGTACTACTACTAATACCACCAGTAGTACTACTACTACTACTAGTGTCACCACCTGTTCCATCTGTATGTTCACTGTCACATCCTTTTGTGCAGTAGTAGAACAGCATTAGAGCACACATGCTTTGTGCAGGAAGCAGCAGGCACCACCACCAGTATTCCCACTCTTACCATTATGGCTCCTACATCCACAGCCAGTGTGCTTCCCGCTACCACCAGTGCCATTCTTGCAGCATCCACCCTTTCAGCTGTCACCACTATGGCAGCCACTGTTATCACTATTCCTATGCCCATGGCCAAAGCACCTTCAATGCTGACCCAATGCAATGCTTGATATCATTTTCAGAGTGTTATGTGTGTCATGTGCTGGATCACATGTGTTACATGTAGCTTGCGTTGCATTAGTGAGAGCTCTATGTTGCTGGTTGAAGTGCTGTTGAGGTGTATAATGGTACACCATATTCAATGGTCAATTAATGGTGTTGCTGAAGTACTTTTTTTAAGCTATCCTTAAAAAATACCTTTTCTGGCTGACTACCGAATAATGACTACCAAATACCTGGGACCCAGATATTGAATATTCAGGAAAAGGTATTTGCACAGAGTTAGTCAGCACATCAAATGCAGAGTCACACATGCACAATTGCCACCATGCACTGAGGTGCACAAAATAGGTGTGCAGTGATCACAGTTAAGTTTTAAACCATAGATGGTCTAAATACCTCAATGCTGCTGTGGGGACTCTATTTGGGGCACTAGAAGTCTTGGGGAGAACACCCAGAAACAAAAGCAACCAGGAAAAAATTAGGGAAGTGAGGGGCCATTAAGGCAAGGCCCTGGGGGGGGTTACACTTGAATTGTTCTATTTTGGGGATACTTAGTAGGACATTTGGTAGTTCCATTAACCATAGCAGTATCCTAATAGCAAAAGAGCATAAGGTGTGGGTTGTTCTGCGATATGGGACAGTCAGTGCATTCCAAGTTACATTCCTTATATAGCAATGATTTGGGAGCAGAACAAGGAGGTTTTGGATTCCTGCTGGTGAGAGACATAATGGTGCTTTCTTACTGAGGAAACATGTTTGGAATTTTATTCTGTTCTGCAGCATGTGCCATTTGGTCTGGTTGTAGAGGGTGCAAGTCTGGGTTAGCCTATCTGCACCAAGAATGAATGGATAAGCCCTATTTATCATGTAAAGGTTAAATTCCAGTAGGTTGGAACTTCCTGCTTTAATATATGCAATGGTAAGTTGTGTGACCTCTACAGCCTCTTCAGGATTTTTTGTGCTTTCACTGAATGGTTGAAATGCCCAAATATTTTCCTAGCAAGACCTAAGAGGTTTTTAACATTTCTGTTTCCATTTGCAAAATTATGGATGAGAAGATTTAAACAATGTGCAAAGCAAGATATTTGTTGGTAGTTGCCATCTCTAACAGCTTTATAGTGTATGGCGGAACGTCATTGTGTATGGCAATTCATGCACTGTGAAAGGTTCTGCTGTAGCAGTGACGTAGCTATTAATGAAAAACTGCTTTTTGTTCTGGCTTTGTAGCTACATCACAGTCAATCTCCCCCATCAGCTCAGTTCATAGGACAGGGGGCGGTTTACGAGTCATATGCACAAGCTGGCCGTTGGGCAGATGGATGAGGAGTGCAGGTCCCTGGTGGCAAACACTCACTACAGTCTCAAGAAAACGCAAGTGATCGTGTGTTTTAGGGCACCATACACTACAAAGAAAAGTACATGGGAGACCAAATACACAACCACACTATTCAAATACCTTGTGGTTTCCATGATGACAGGGACCTATTGAGCTTTGCTCTCAAGGTTCTCATTGTCATGGAAACCGCTTGGTATGAGAAAAGCATGGTTCTATGGGCTCCCATACACTATCCTATATGACTATGTTGGCACCATTATCTGACACAGTGAACCCTGTAAATAAGGAATACAGAATAAGCCATTTCTGGAACTATTTTTTTCAGCTCTTGCAAAATATTCAGAGCAGTGTAACTTTCCTCAAAAGTGGTGACACATAATACAGCCTGCTTCCTACTTATTACTGTAGAGTGAGGATTATTATTTTCTGACTGAAAACTTGCCCAGTAAGCTGTAACATCCACGTAATCAATTGTTTGCTTGCTGGTCCATACTCAGTATCTGTTGGCATATGAACCTGCTTCACCTCAGAGAGATTCAGCTGCTTATAGATTTCAGTACACACCAAGTCATACAACTGTGGAAAAGTCTTTTTCAGAAAGTATGTTCAACAGGAAACAGGATACCATGGTCCAGTCTGGCTCATGAAGTTGAGGAAACTTTTTGGGGCAACAAAAGCAAAAGGGAATTGACAATCAGCCAACAGCGCTGCAATGGTTCAATTTAACAGCTGGCATGTTGCATGCTTGTGGGTAAATTTTGATGTCCTCATGACACTTTCTTTTAAATATTAGTCAACAAGATATGTTTGATTTTTGGGGGGAATGTGTCGTTCACACCTTTTTCACATGGAGTACTACTTAGGGATTTTCCAGCACTTGATGGTGTCAGAAAACAATCTGTGTTTGCCTGAAAAGACTGCATGGACACATCTAGTGATTCAATGTCAGTTTCTGCTTCCAGTTCATTGTCACTATGGTCACTACCATCACCAGCTCCACTACTGCCCATACCAACCACACTGCTTCTTGCCCTGCCCCGCTCAATTGGGTCTTTTGCCTTTGCATGTCGTATCATTACTAATGTTCCAATATTTCCCATTTTGACAGCATGACTGACGCTGTTTTTGCACAGAATGCATATAGCTTGAGAGTTGTCTGCAGGGTCAATATAAAATAACTTCTGCACTAAAGATTTACACTTTTTGCTTTGTACCATTGATGAATTGTTCTCATTCATGCTCATCTTCTTATTATGTTTAGCATATGATTTTTTTTCCTGCACTTGCCTCTCATGCCTTACAGTGGCATCTTCTCCTACCCCCTCATCAAAACTACTGACCTCATCACCACAAGATTCAAAAGAACTGGAAGTGTTATCATCATGTGATATATAGCCTGGGCTTTCCCATTCCCAGTCCCCACTATCACCACCATCTCTATCAGACACACAATGTAGCTATGCCACAGTAAAATTACAGGGTTTGGGCACCTAACATACAGTGTAATACAGCCTTAATGGCTTTCACTATGCTGCAGAGACACACACATAGTGTAGCTGACTAATACATTAATTAACAGGGCTAGAGCATCTATACTTTTTCAAACCAGCTGCCTGTGCCTTGCCTTCTATGTTTTTCTCCCTTTACTCCTTCTCTCCCCACCATTGCACCATACACCTCCTGGACTGAGTCTAATTCCCAGATCCCCCTCTCTGAGATTGTTTCAGTCCCCAACCCTGACCCCCACTCCTTTTGCTTCTTTGTAGTTTTTTTAATTTATGAATTTTTTCAATTCATGTTTTCCCCACAATTGATTTGGCTGCAGATGGCAGAACAAGCACCCAACTTGTTCTATTTCAGAGTCCTGCTGCTATCTATGTAATGTGGACTCACAGCAGACAGAGCACAGAGACCAGTGACCTATCAGGTTGTCAGCCCAGTGTTATGTGCTCCTAATTCTGCTGTAAGCTCATGAAGGATCCCACAGGATGCCCTTGCATTCCTGTTTCTAGCCTGGTAGTCCAGGCAATAGTCCCAGGACACCACAGGTTGCCTGCAGTGTCTGTTTACAAATTACCCATTACCCGTGTCAAAACTACCTGGCCCAAGAAGTACACTGTTATGTTGGGTAGGGTAGTACATAACCCAAACTGCCCTACCCAGCCAAAGATCAGTGATACCTGACCCTCCCAATCTAGCTACTCAACGGGTAGCCCATGCCTACTTTTGAGCAGGCTGATTATGACAGATCAGCTGTGCTTGATGGGCAGCATCGAGCCAGCTTTACGCAGATGATGTAGTTTTATACTGGCACATCATAGGCCTCTCCTCCATTCAATCTGACCTGGAAAGAGACTTCCAAAATCTGGAAGCCTGGTTCAAAATGAACCTACTGGTCCTGAACACAAAGAAAACCAAATCCATGCTGTTCCATCATACCTCCTTTGACCTAACCTCCCAGCCCCCTCTGTTAATTAATACCTCTTCTGGTCAACCAATCGAAGGGGTGGGATCTTTCAAATATCTGGGTTTGACTCTCAATCTACATCTATCCTTTGGCATTCATGTACACAGTGTTATTGAAATTATTAATCAAAAGCTCGGCCTAATCTATCACATTGCCCCCTACCTAACTCTTGGTGCTAGAAGGACCATTTCTGCCGTTATGCTCCTCCCTGGCTTATTTTACAGAGCACCTATAATTCACTTGGTCAAGCCCTCTTCTGTTTGTTGCTAACATTTCGTTGCTTTATTTTTCTCTAATTCAAATTGTTGTTGCTGGTATACCTTCTGCATTATTACAAGGTGTGCCTACAGGTGAGTGCTAACAGATTACTGCTGTAATCTTCTGATTCAAATTGTCTTTTGCAAGGTATATCTTCTGTTGCTGCTTTATTTTTCTCTGTAGCAAAGTGTTTCTTACAGGGTATATCTTCTCTGAAATTATTACAGGGGGTGCTTACATTTTTGTGACTTTTTATCATTGGGCTAGGCAAAATTACTGTTTGACACTGTTTTATTTTATTCTTTTTTTGTTGAAAAGGTGTGTTGTCTCAGAGGTGTTTCAGTCTCCTTCTCACATTGAAGGAGCTAATTGCTTTCCTCCCACAGTTCTTCCAGAGGATTAGGTGTGTATCTGGGGGTGGAGCTGGCAAACTGTCAGTAATTTCCAACAGAAAGAAGGGTTAAAAGGTCAGGTTAGTTGATATCTTGGAGGTAAAAGACTTGGTTTGCTGGCCAAGGCACCTAGTTTCACCTGAGCTCTTTCCTTCTAAGATTGCTTGAAAGGACAGAACAGAGAACCTTACCAGAACAAGGGAAAATGATTAAGACTTCTTTTGGCTAAGCAGATTTACTATGTGTTGTTATTTTTATTTTGTACTCACAGGGATTACTACTGTTTGTTGCTAACATTTCATTGCTTTATTTTTCTCTGATTCAAATTGTTGTTGCTGGTATACCTTCTTCTGCATTATTACAAGGTGTGCCTACAGGTGTGTGCTAACAGATTTCTGTTGTAATCTTCTGATTCAAATTGTGTTTTGCAAGGTATATCTTCTGTCACTGCTTTATTTTTCTCTGTTGCAAAGTGTTTCTTACATGGTATATCTTCTCTGAAATTATTACAGGCAGTGCTTTACAGGTTTACAGTTTTATCTAACATTAGGGTAAGCTTTCAGGGTTACTGCATTTGTTGTTGACTGATTGTTTCTGCTCTTACCTCCTTGTTTTTTCATCCGTGGTTCTTTTTCAGCAGGGGAAGGGCCCAGCCACCCACCCCCATCCCCAACCACCCCCACACTACACACCTTTTATAGGGTAGCACAGTTGTGACAATTCCTGTGGCAAAGCAGGAGGGGAATATCAGTGGGGCATCCACAAGGTGAGCTCATTTACAGGGGCACTAGTAATTTAACTTGTTATAACAAGTTATACGAAAACAAAACACAAAATCAAACCACTGCTTGCATTTTCTTCCTTCTAATTACTCTGACCAGGTTATAAACCCAGCAACTTATCTGGACTGGATATCATTAACTGCAGATACTGTGGAAGACTTTTCAGAAGGACAGCCTTGCAGGATTTAGGACACTGTCTTACATGCTGGGCCACTGGAGATTTTAGGGCTCAGCTCTGGGCAGCATGGGCAGAGATTGTGCACCTCAAATTTCATATTCAAGAGGAAATACATTATAAGAACCACCTGCCATTTCCCCAACATCCAACAGATGAACCTTGACCGCAGAGGGTAGTTGGTCCAGGAGGTTGGCAGGTGGTTAGGAGGGGCAAATCGGGTGCCCCATCACTCTGTGCTCTCCTAAATATTACCTCCAAAAACCATATAAACACTACAAACAGGTATCTGCCTCTATCTCCAAAATCAAACAAAGGGGCAGAGGACACTGCAGCGCAGGAGCTAGCACAACAAAACTCACCCAAATCAGGAACCAAAATAAAAAAAGCAAAAAGGAATTCCAAAAAACTTCTGATCATAGGAGTCTCCATGATTCGGGGAGTTGATACCCATCTTCAGCCAGGGGTAATGGTCAGATGTCTCCTAGGTGCATCAGTGTGGAGATACACTGACTGCATTGCTAAAATTGTTCACAAAGCAGGAGAAAACACTGATGTCCTGGTACACATAGGGACTAATGATATCACCAGCTGGTCAGTTGTGGAGATCAAGGAACACTTGACCTGGCTGGGTGACAAACTGGCATCCATTTCATCTGGCATCTTCTTCTCTGAGATCCTGCCAGTATGGGAGAGCAGGGCAGATGGCCGGAAGGTCACAGAAGGGTAGATAGGGGAGCTAAGCATGTGGCTCAAGGACTGGTGCCAGGAAAAAAGACACAGATTTGTAGGTAACTGGCAACAGTTCTGGGAGTGAAAGTTCTTTAAATTTAATGGACTTCATCTGACTAAGGAGGGAGTCAGAGCATTGGGGCAGAAGTTTGACATCTTTGCAGAATATTTAAATTAGTAAATGGAGAGAGGGATGCAGCACCCCATACGTTGAATGGGAAGAACACCCTTCCCCCTCAGCTAGTGGTCAGACAGGGATTCAGCATGTTTGCAGTTCATTTGCATCACCAGGTAAGAAAAAAGGTCCATCTCCCCATACTACACACAGGGGAAATGCCAAACCTCACCCAACAACTAACTCACTGAAATCTGGTCAATGGAAAATCAAGTACACAAATGCTCACAGCCTGGAAAATAAGATCCCAGACCTTCAGGCAATAATGTCAGAGGCTAAACTGGACATAGAAGCAATTAGTGAGACATGGTTTACCAGTAACCACATTTGGGAGACTTCAGTACCTGGCTATGTACTGTTCGGAGGAGACCGAGGTGCAAAGGGGGGGGTGTGACCCTGTATGTCAATGAAAATATCAAAGCTACAGAAATTCGGAATACACATAAGGAGCCAGAAGAACTGTGAGTCACCATGGAAACAGGAAATGGGACAACCATAAGAACTGGGGTTGTCTACAGTCCCCCAGACCAGGAGGAGGACATAGACACATTACTGTTAGATGATATACAAAACATGATAGCTAAAGGGAAGGTTCTGATAATTGGAGACTTCAACATGCCAGATACAGATTGGTCAATACCAGCAGGAACATCTGCCAGAACTAGACACATGGTGGTTTCCCTTCAGAGGTACAGCCTCAAACAACTGGCAAAACAACCCACAAGAGACAGGGCTATCCTAGATCTAGTACTGACTAACAGGGAAGGGATCACAGATCTCCAGGTAGGTCACCTGGGGGTCAGTGACCATCACGTGGTATGGTTCAATTTGGCCACTACATCTAAATCATCCCATTCCAAGGCAAAAATCTGGGACTTCAGAGGAGCTAACTTTGATAAGATGGTCAACAGAGTTAAGCTAGCCCTGGCAAAAAGAAACACAAGTGAGGGGGTACAGGCAAAGTGGGCAAGCATTAAGGATACAATACTTGAAGCAACATCCCACTGTGTTAGACAGAAAAGGAAGTGCAAAAGAAGAAGAAAACCACTTTGGTTCTCAAATACAGTAGCAGAAAAGATCAGAGCCAAAAGGCTGGCCTTCAGGAAGTATAAGGGAACACAGTGGGATGAAGATAGGGAGGCATGTCAAACTGTTCTAAGGGAAGCAGGGAAGGCAGTAAGGCAGACAAAGTCCCAAACTGAGGAAACACTAGCACGAACAGTAAAAGAAGGTGACAAGACTTTCTATAGATACATTAGTGAAAGGAGAAAGTCCAGAGGGGGTATTGCTAAGCTCAAAGTAGAAAAGGGAGCATGTGAGGAGAAGGACCCTGTACAAGCATTTATCCTAAATAGATACTTTTCCTCAGTATTTACTGAACAGAAGGTAGGGCAGGGCTCACAGCTCAGCACCATTGACACAGGGCGGAGGGAGGTGAGCACTACACCCTTCACAAAAGAAAGGGTCCTACAAGAGCTCGTTAAGCTCAGGGTGGACAAGGCAATGAGACCTGATGGCATACATCCCAGGGTACTTAAGGAGCTAAGGGTGGAACTAGTAGAGCCATTAGCAGAACTGTTTAGTGAGTCTTTGAGCACAGGACAGGTCCCAGAAGACTGAAGAAGGCTCATGTGATCCCACTCCACAAGAGTGGTAGCAGGGAGGAGGCAGGGAACTACAGACCAGTCAGTCTTACCTCAGTAGTGGGCAAGGTTATGGAGGCACTTCTTAAGGAAAGGATAGTGCAACACCTAGAATCCATAAGGGCACAGGATCCAAGACAGTATGGGTTTACAAAAGGAAGGTCTTGTCAAACTAATCTCATAGATTCCTTTGACTGGGTAACCAGAGAGGCGGACCAAGGGGGAGCAGTTGATGTCGCCTACTTTGACTTCAGCAAAGCTTTCGACACTGTTCCACATAGAAGATTGATAAACAAGCTGGGTAGGCTCGGGGTGGGTCAGAAGTTGGTCAACTGGGTGGCAAACTGGTTGATGGGCAGAAAACAGAGAGTGGTGGTAAATGGTATACAGTGAGAAGAGATGCAAGTCACAAGTGGGGTACCTCAGGGATCAGTCCTGGGGCCAGAGCTATTCAATATCTTCATTAGTGACATTGCAGATGGACTAGAGGGTAAGGCTTGTCTGTTTGCAGATGACACCAAGATCTGCAACAGAGTAGATGATCCAGATTGGGTGGGCAGAATGAGAAGAGATCTGGATAAACTAGCAAAATGGTCAGAAGAGTGGAAACTGGGATTTAATGCAAAGAAGTGCAATATCATGTACATAGGGAAGAGAAACCCTGAAGCCACCTATAAGCTGGGAGGGGAGTTGCTGGCAGTTACAAAGGAAGAAAGAGACTTGGGCATCATCATCACCAATGCCCTGAAATCATCCAAGCAGACCTCTAAAGCAGTAGGTAAGGCTAGGGGGATGTTAGGGTGTATTAGTAGGGGTATCACAAGTCATAAGAGGGAGGTAATAATCCCTCTTTACAAGACACAGGTTAGGCCCCATCTGGAGTACTGTGTGCAGTACTGGAGGCCACACCTTCACAAGGACATTAACCAAATTGAGGCAGTCCAGAGAAGGGCAACCAAAATGGTGCAGGGACTGCATCAGAAGACATGAGGACAGATTAATGGAGCTCAATATATATATACCCCTTAGCAAAGGAGGGAGATAGATTATATGATTGAAACATTCAAACACCTTAAGGGCATTAACAAGGTAAAAGAGTCTAACATGTTTAAATATAAGAAAATAGCAGGACAAGAGGACACAGTATGAGATTAGAGGGAGCCGATTAAGAGAGAATGTGAGGAAATTCTTTTTCACAGAAAGAGTGGTGGATGCATGGAATTGCCTACCTCAGGAAGTGGTGGCTATGAATACAGTGCAGGGCTTCAAACAGGCATGAGATAGGCATAAGGAAGCAATACAGATGAGTATGAATAGATAGGCCACTGACAGAGCAAAGGCTGATAACACATTTATAAGGTAGAAAAAGAAATGGGCAGACTGGATGGGTCTTGTGGTACTTATCTGCCATCAACCTCTATGTTTCTATGACCAAACTCAAACAGGCCTACCACAGGATTGCTCGTTACACTGCTTGTGCACCTGCTTGGGCTAATCACTGCAATATACTGAGGTCCCTTGGCTGGCCGTCCTTCGAGCCCAAATTGGACTTCCCAGTGTTATGCACTACCTTTAAGCTTACTCATCTTCCGTCCCCACCCATCCTCTCCTGTCTGCTCACACTGAAGACCTTCCCCAGGACCCCCTGCCATTCCCACCTCCCATTACTGAACCTTCCCAAACCCTGCCTTGCCATCGGCAGGTGGTCCTTTGCTTTCTGAGCAGCTCATAAATGGAACATCCTACCATCTAGTTTACTCCCATGTACGTCTCTTCCCCTGATTGAGATGTTTCAAGGAACTCTTATTTCCACCCCAATCTGCAGTGGTACTTGAACTTGATCACCCCTCAGGTTGCCTCTGCAAACCTCTCCTCCTTCACCTACCTCTTCCTAGCTGTCCTTTGCCATCCCTACTCCCTTGCTTATCCATAACCCTCCTCCATCACCTGCCCTCCCAGGCTGTTACTTTTTCATCCCTCACTCTTTCGCTTACCCTTGCACGTCACCCACCTTTCCCTCACCCCTTCAGTCCTTCTTCTCTTCCCCTAACCCCTTCCCTTTCTTGCTCTCTCTCCTTCCACCATACTGTCTAAAATTTCTCTCTTTCTTCTTGTATATCTTTGTACATATGTAATATATCTGGACTATGTAGTGTTCCGTGTGGTGCTTCTCAACTGGTTTAGCTCACCTCTCCCAGTACAAAGGTATCAAGAACCTTTACGGGCTTCTGATACAAGTTAAACCTAAGGATTACTGATGCAAGGTACCTCTGGACCACAATTGTTATCCTCATTCAGCATCTGAGGTAACTGACCTTTGTCCGCAGCAAAATGTAGTATTTTTCTGTATATATAATGTTTCTATCCTCTAATTGTACTCATTTTCTCCTTATGTTTTACCTCCTGTATCCAATGTTCCTTGTACCAACTCATTGTAATTGTTTTTATTCCCTGGGTTGCCCCTGGAAAAGGGACTTGTCTGTCTCAGTGGGCCTACCCAGTTATCAAAATTCAAATAAATAAATTACGTAGATCAAAGGAAAGAACCACCCTATGATTGAGTCAGCTCTCTCCTTTGAACTACACAAAGTTTCTGCCCAGTAAGCCACAACACTGTAATGATCAGCATGGCTGGTGCTTGGTATGACACTGATGAGCCCCTTGCAGACCACTCTGCATTTGACTGACAGCATCACACCACTCAAAAGCTACTCTCGTAGCAAGATGTTCACTGCGCGTGCATGCACAGCAAACAGAAAAACAGAAAACCACAGCTCCAGTTTTTTTTTTCTTTGATAAAACTACATGAGCAAAAACAAGGTCGGAGCTCACCAGTGCAGGTGCTGCTGCTGGGGTAGACTAACCCCTGAAGAGAACTAGAATAGCAAAGTAATGATGCACAATGAGTTGGACTAATACAAAAGCAAGAGAAAAATGTCCAACTACAAAAGTTACTTACAAGTCAGACAGAAGAAACAGCAGCACATAATGTTCACTGACAGTGACCCAGAACTTCACTTGATAGAGCTTCATCAGGGGGCTGAGTGTACAGCTGACAGCATCCTATGTATAGTCCAGCAGATATGATGTCATAAGTAATTGGCACAAATGACATTTATAAAAACTAGCTGAATGGACTAAGAAGTTATGGCCCTTTGCACTTAAAAAAAATAGATGTTTGATCAAAAACACAAAACAAACTTAAGTAATATCAACATATACAAAAACACTGTGTACTCCAAAGAAATCAACAAATATCAGTGCAATAATACATTCAAAATGATCAATACTCAAAGATCAAGCAAAAACTAATTTTAGTCTTAGACTAAATTCATATTGGTGTTGCCAGAGAAATAGTTCATCCATTACATGGAAACGATAGGTTCAATATATGAAATGGGCTAGGGCAGACTGGCTAAGTGAAGTAATCACCCAATTATTTGGCAGTACCTGCATTCTCTGGGGATCAGCATACACCTCAAGGTACTGATACAAAGGTGAGAAGGAAGTAAATGCCTCAGCTGGGACTTAAACTCAGGCTGCCTGTAATACTGTTACAATTGTTTTAACCAGCTGTGCCACTGAGACAACTGGAATCTGGGCTGTCCCTGAGTACATTACTCTTCCTCAAATGCACAACCCAATGGTAACACAAATATTTACTTGTAACAATCACACAGGAGTGCGGTGTGCATATTTTATGGGACATATACAAACAGAAGTGAGAGATGAGAAACTTTGTGTAGTTCAAAGGAGAGAGCACTTACTTCTTTCTGACCTCTGTTCGTATGTGTTCCATAAAATATGCACACCACACTCCTGTATGATTGTTACAAGTAAATATTTGTGTTGCCATTGGGTTGTGCATTTCAGAAAGAGTAATGTGCTAGGGACAGTCCAGGTTCCAGCTGTCTCAGTGGTGCCACTGGTTAGCACAATCGGAATGGGTTGAAGTCCCAGCTGAGGCACTTACTTCTTTCTCACCTCTGTTTGTATGTGTTCCATAAAATTTGCACACTGTATTCCTGTGTGATTGTTACCTCAGGGTACTGGCCATCCACCACACTAGAAGAAAGAAGAAGATAGAAACATATTAGTATTAATGATGATAAGATGCAAATTCCCATATTAAATAAAAAATGGATAGAACACAAACATTCAATAAAAGAAAATTTTACAGTGCTCTAACTATAACACAGAAATAGTGCAGGTAGTTCTAAAGTGACTGTAGAAAGGGGGTGGCAGTTATTGTAGATGGGTGTTGGGATGTTTTTTTTTTATTATTGTGGCTTGTAATCAGAGGAATGGTTTACATTAGCAATCCTCATTCAAACCATGTGTTTGACACTGTTAAGGTTGACTATTCAAAACGTTTCTTGCAGTAATGACTTTCTTAATCTGCCCTACCCATACTTTGGGTCAAGAACTCATTTTAGACCTATGAAAGGCATGGCTTTGAGGTTATTCCATGTAACTCATGTAAGTGTGATCGCACTGGATTCTCCACAAGTGGGTTCCTGATACTATGCACATACTCAAGGATAACTTTCCTTGAGAGGAGTGTAATATTAGCTTGACTTAAGTTTTACCTTGGTGTCCTGTTCAGCCAGCAAGCATAATGAAAGACTAGCAACTCAGCAGGGCCAGTGTTAGAGTTGATGGCACCCCAAACGAACAAATCTATGGCACCCCCTTCACCCTCGCACTCTCCTTCCCCCACACTCATACATCTACTGTTGCCCCACTCATTTCCTCTTACTTGACAAAAGTTGTAAGAATACTGTAAAAATTGTTACACTTTTTTTATACTATCACTTCATATATTTAAAAACTGCAAACATAAAGCAAGCCAATACAATGAAAACATTTAACAAAAACCAGACATGAAGCAAAACATCCTGCTAAAACTAGACTCATAGCATATAGAATCAATAACAAAAAAATTCTTAAAACTGTGAAAAAAATATTTCAACCAGGGAAACAGGTAAGGGAATAAAGGAGCATTTTACTTCCATTTTATGAATGATATACTCCAACATTTTGATTTTAAGAGATTGTAAATTTGCAGGGTGGGAAACAATGTGTGCTACACATGTACAAAGTTGGCAGTATTATGAGATGCTAGCAGCCATGGCACCATGCTGGATCTCCTAGGGGTGGAGACAGGTGTTGCTCACTGTCTGGTCAGAAGGACTGTCACAACATGACAATGTTAAAAACAAATTCTGGTCAGATCTACCACGGCTGCATAATGAAGTTAGTGAAGTTGTGTGGAATTGTTAAGGTAGCATAGGAAAACACACTGATTTGTAAGTAGTAAGATTTGTTTCAGTTTCTGTTCTAAGGAAGGTATACACATTATTAAGAAAATATATGGAGAAGTATACATTTTAATGGAAGGAATAGGAAGCAATATAGGTTTACAAAAGAACCCCAGAGCAAATGCTACTAAGATATGTGTTATTCCGAATGATATTAGCTGGACTGCCACATTTTAAAGAAAACACAACTGCACATACCCCAGTAATGCAAAGCATTATGGGAAGCATATGCAAATCCCCATGATGGTACAGAAGGTGGCAGTACATGAAAAAGTAATGGCTGGCATATGTTCAGCCTTGGGATTATTTATACAGTTGTTTTTCAGAGAAACGGGGTTTTTGTCCATGAGGTTATGTAAGTTATATTTAAGCAATGTGTTGATGTCAGGAAATCAGGTGTAGTGATAATATGTTAGCAGAGAAAATGTGATAGTAACTGTCAGAGGGGGGCACTTTTTAATAAAGGGTAAGGTAGTTATGCTTGTGATAATGGGAATATTAGGAAAGTATGATGTCTATGCAGAAGGGGAGTACAAATATGCACAGTTTCATAAGTATGTGCTCAGAGTGCAGGCAAATATCAGATATCAGGTTGAACAGGTAAAAATAGTGATGCATGCTATTGAGAGAAAGACGGATAATTACATAGATATATATATATAGAGAGAGAGAGACAGAGACAGAGACATACAGGCAGACAAAATAGGAATGACAGTGAAGTACTGTACTGAAGTGATGCCAACCGCACCCTCACCATTCAGAGATGGACAGGCATTGGGATGTGCCTTTGGGTCATTGCCCATAATGCTCACGCCATTTCACCTCACCCTACCCTGTAGATACAAACAAGTGTCAAGGTGTGCCTTGGGGTGTTCAGGCTTTACACTCACCCCATTCCATAAGGAAATACACTGAAATGGGTACAGTATTGTATAAGAAAATGGGATGAACTTTGGTGCTAAAGAATTAAAGGCACACCTTGATACCTGTCACTGGCTGCAGGATGGGGATGGAGTGGAATGGCATGAGTATTACTGCTGACAATCCCAAGTCACACCCCTGATGCCTGTCAGTCCCTACAGGGCAGGGTGTTATGGTCAGAAACCCTAATGTGATGGGTGTTATGTGACTTCTTAACCTAGCAACATCATTTAATGCATTACGTTATAAGGACAAGTAAATGTTTTTGATACATTTACAGACAGTTTCATAAACTTAATTTTCCTAATAGAATAATTTAAATTTAGTAACAGAGATAGTACAAAGCAATTACCCAGACAACTTGACAACTATAATTACTTTATATTGTACATTGACACCCTATAAGGACCTCCTTAAAATTGAGATGCAAATGTCACACATTTATCAGTTTTCTAAAAGGAATATTTTACTATCCAAAATACATTTCTTGCTTCAGTAACTTCTCAGCACATCTATTGCATGACCTACTTATTGACATTTTACACCTGCTATGCAGTGTACTACTGCTTACTACACCAACATCATGAACCATAAAACAGATGACTGCCATAACTAGGGAGGCAGTATATCACAGTGGTTTAAGCTGCAAATCTGGAGATCTGGGTTTGAATCCCACAGCCCCCACTTGCATACTGGATGATACTGCGCAAGTCACTTAACTTCCATGTGCTCCCTAGTTGCCCCTGTAAACAAGCTTTCAGCTTAGTGTGCCACTACTGGTTAAACAACTGAAAGAAAAAAAAAACACAATGTATTATTTTTCTTGCTTTGTTTTGCTACTACAAGTTTTGACCAATACAGCCATCCTTAAATGTGCTTTTTATAGCTTAAGTGTCTGTGACCTAGGCAGAACTACATTTAAAATCTTACACATAAATAAATCATCAGAATAACATTTATTTCAGTAGTATCTCCTTCCTTTCCAGGTGCCCTTGACACTGTGTGTGTGTGTATATATATATATATATATATATATATATATATATATATATATATATATATATATTTATATCTTTTAACTTCAAAGCACTAAACCTATTCAAATGCACAAAACACAAGACTTTATTCTCTTCACACATTACTGCTAAACTTTAGGTCCCAGAAAGATAGAAATGTAGAGCTTCCCCTAGCTTTTCGTGTGGGTACTTCAGCTGCATGTGTGTTTAGGGGGGTGTATAAAAAGCTTTTAAGAAACAGACACACTAGTATCCAATATGGGATAGTCTTCTTCGGGTGACATATTTTACTCCTTTGTAGGCGTACACCTTAATTGTCATTCTTGTGTTGCAAGTGCTTGCTTTCCTCATGTGCTGTAATTTCAATTCAGTTCAGTTCAATTCAATTCACTTTATTCACCAGGTACGATAACTGGGCCAAGGCCCTTTTTCAGTATCAACCTGGTGCTTTAATAACAAAGAAGCAAGCTGACATACAAATAATACAAACAAATATACAACACAATAAATACTTTAGTAGTGAACAAGACAATACATTTAGAATTCCTAAGAACAATTACATACAGCAAGTGACTGCATATAACAATATAAGACTTTTTTAAAATGTTCTTGCTTAGAAACTATAATACAATTGTAAGGCAGTGTATTCCATAAAACTGGACATTGAACAGATAAGGCTCTCACCCCCATGCAGGTAACAATTCTAGGAATTAATAACCATTGCACACTAGTTGAACATAATAACATACTATCTTCCTTTAAATTAATTAAATTATGCAGAGCTGATGTAGTGCCCTGCACAAGTATGTTATTAATCAAGCAGCCTAATTTGTAAGAGTAAGCCAGTTTAGGAAGAAGCCAATTAAGCTCATTATATAAATCACAATGATGTGTATTGTAAGGTTTAGCCAAAACAAATCTACAGATGGAATTAAAGGATGTATTAACCAGTTCCAAGTCCTTCAAAGCTAACTTGTTTCACAAATGCTGTATAAGGATACAGTTTCTGGCATTCCTTAATTACTTTTTCTTTCTTTCTGAACCTTAAGCTCTGATTCCCTAGGCAGCTCTGATAGTCAGTTGTTCCAACATAATAGATCCACCTCATGCCCCTCCCACATGAACCAAAAAAAAGGTGGGCGTGGATCTTTAGGAGCTTCTCAGGTGGAGGTGGGGGTTGATCTTACCCCCCAAAAAAACTAATACTACCTCCCACTACTCAGGTTCCAATTCTTGTACCTCCAATTTAAGAAGGAAAACAGTGCCCTACAACCATTGACTAACATGAAAGTGTATTTATTTGAGGGTGGAAAGCATTTATTGGAGGAGGGTATGGTGGAGGAGACTATTTACACCTTCAGTCAGTTCAACAGACAGAAAACATGCCATCAGCCCTTTTGTACAAGCAAAACATCTGCAGGCTCCACCCACTGCCACCATTATAAAGTCACAGTATGACTCCACATCAGTATGAGAAAGTTAGTGACTGCAAGCACCCAGTGGGATTGAGACTTTGTTTAGAGGTGAGGGGTATGAAACAGATCAATGGATGATTATTACTCTTTGGATGAAAATACTACCACGTGGAAGAAGCTAGTAGTAGTAGCACACCCTTCTGTGTCCTAAAAAATATCTGGACCACTGATTTCTACACTTTAATTTTCCATCTAAAATAGTGAACTACTAGCAATCATTTTAGACCAGTGAGCCCATGGTCAGCAGTGAACAACATTTCTAGCCTTCTTATTGGGAAAATCACGTATAAGGTTACTGCAGTTCAGTTCCCTGGCAAATTAATTTTAAATTGATATAAGTGCTAGACCAGTCAGTCTTTCCCCGAGTCATGGAAGTGCGAAGGTAGTCCTTGATCAGCTTCACCTGTGAAAAGTTCCTCTCACCTGAAGCCACAGTGATTGTTACGGGCAATAAAATACTCACATTTGTGTACAGCTCCACACAGCTTGGTTCAAAAATGAACTGCAGTGCATCTAGAGGTGGGGATGTTGCTTGTATCATGTGTAAAGTGATTTTAATTCATCACACAATTAAAATGAATAAATATCCAAAAGAGCCTTAATAAGTAAGAACTCCAGATCCGTGCAGTGTTTCAGAAGAGTATCACTATCTACATCCTTTAGTTTGGTGATTTCATAGAAAAAACTGAAATTCTCGCTGTGCTTCTACATTTGTTCAAATCTTTCTGTTACAGAACTGATTGCCATATCCACCATCACATTAAAAAATCCCACCCAAACTTAGTTTCTGGATCATTTACTGTTTCATCCACAACCTCAAATAAAAAGGGTTGTTTCTTTCAGCATGGTCTAAACTTGGTTGCCTTGGGGAACAATGGTTCTATGTCCAGGTGATTCAATGGTTCTGTGGCGGTGATTTTGGCACTTGTAAAGCCAGCTGTCCTGTTATAAAGAGTAAGTATCCTCAATTACTGTAGCTTAACAGCAGAGCCAAGGTCTAGTGAGGCACTTTACATTTTTTTTTTACTCATAAAGTTAATCCAGAACAAAATATCATACAATATTACAAAAGAGATCAAAAATGAGAAGCTTTGCTGTTTGGCCAGTTGACATCAGATGTTCCTGGATCCTCTGACAGTGCAAATAAGGCATCATAAACTTACAAACATATGAATGTGCCAGCAGAAACAGACCATCCAGTCTGTCCAAGTCTGCTCGAGTGTGCAGCTAGCACCCCTAGTTTGCAACTGCCCCACCACCTCCCCATTGTCATCCCACTGCCACCCCCACCTTTCCTTGTTCCCTGTCCCATGCCCTTTTGAAGCTGTTCACAGATTTACATGCTACAACCCATTCTGGTAATGCATTCCATTTTGCTACCACCCTCTCTGTGAAATACTGTCTCCTCATTTCCCTCCTAAATCTTCCCGCCTCTATTCTTAGCCCATGCCCCCTGTTATCCCTCCCCTTCCTTAGCTTAAAGACCCCATCTGCCCCATCCTTATTGATTCCCCTCAGATACATGAATGTTTCTATCATGTCACCTCTGTCCCTTCTATCCTCCAGAGTATACATTTTCAGGTCTCCCAGCCTGCTCTCATAGTCTCTCTCCTCCATTCCACATATCATCTTTGTTGCCCTCCTCTGCACCCCCTCCAGTAGCCTGATATCATGCTTTAGGTATGGCCTCCAAAACTGCACACAATATTCTAAGTGTGGCCTTATCAGCGACCTGTAGAGGGGCAAGATCACCTCTCTTCACCTGGACGAAAACCCCCTTACTATGCAACCCAACATTTTGTTCACTTTTGTAGTCACTCTCCTGCACTGGGCAGTGTTGTTCATGGTCCCTGTTATCATTACACCTAGGTCCTTCTCCTCCTCAGTGAACCCCATCTTAACACCCCTCAGGCCAGTATTATCTCCTTGGATTCTTCCCCCCAAAGTGCATAACCTTAAACTTCTTTGCATTGAACCCCATCTGACACCTCTCTGACCACTCCTCTAGCTTGCTTAGGTCCCCCTGCAGCTGCTTCCATTCATCCTCTCCATCCACCACTGCTCCAATTTTGGTATCATCAGTGAGCAGACATACCTTGCTCACCACCTCATGTGCGATGTCTGATATATGAAGAGCCCAAACAATATTGGCCCCAGCACAGAGCCCTGTGGCACCCCACTCATCACCGGCCTTGGAGTTGAGATCTCCCCTCTCACCATCACCCATTGCAGCCTCCCACTCAGTCAGCTTGTAATCCAGTTCATCATTTGTGACCCTACCCCTACACCTGTTAGCTTCCCCCCAAGCCACCCATGAGGCACTGAATCAAAGGCCTTGCTGAAGTCCAAGTAAAGAACATTCACCACATTACCCTTATACAGCTCACCTGTCACCCAGTCATAACACTATATGAAGTTGGTCTGACAAGACTTCCTTGAAACAAACCCATGCTGCCCTCACATCCTGGAGGCCATTGTCCTCCAGGTATGACACCAGTCTTTCCTATAGTATAAGTTCCATGAGTTTGCAAACTATGGAGATGAGACTTACCAGATGATAATTACTCAGTTCATCCCTTGGCCCGCTCTTGTGTAATGGTACTACATTTGCCATCCTCCAGTCCAGTGGCACATATCCTGACTCCAGTGTGGTGCTGTACAGGTCTACCAGCGGCTCCACCAACACCTCTGCCATCTCCCTCAGCATCCTTGGGTGGATACCATCCAGCCCTGGTGCCTTGTCTACTTTCAGTGCTCTCAGTCCCTCTAGGACTCTACTTGCCTCAATTCCATCTGTTGCCTCCTCTCCCCCTGTCCATGTGGGTAGTAGTTCCCCTATTTTTCTTCCATGAACACTGAGCAAAAGTATTTATTCAGTGCTTCTTTCCTGCTTCTTCATCTTTTCCATCCACTGCCCACCTCTTTTTAGCCTCACTATTGTCTCCTTGTACTTCCTTTTCTCCCTGATGCATCTGAAAAAGTCTCCCCACCCATTAATTCCCTGTGCTAATTTCAGCTCCCTTTGGGCCTTGGCTTCTCTCACTTTTCTGGTCACCTCCCTGGACCATCTTGCATATTTCTCCCTGTCCATTTCCTTCCCCGTCCTCTTAAACCTCTGGTGCACCACTCGTTTTGCCCTCACCACCTCCACAACCTTGTTGTTCATGGTTTTCTTGCTCTGCTCCTCTTACTTTGTGCCTTGGTGCAGGCTTCTGTTGCCTCTGCAGTCCCCATTTAATAATATCCCATTTCTGCTCCAAATCCATCTCCTGCCTTATGCCCTTCAGTTTCCCTTTCAGTACTTCCTGCATCCTACCAAAGTCTGTCCCCCTGAAGTATACCACCCGAGTAACTGATTTCTCTGGCTCCCCACACATCTTGATATTAAACCACACCATTTAGTGATAGCTGTCAGCTAGTGGGTCCTCTACCTTTATTTCCCTCACTGCCTCCCCATTTGACAATACCTGATCTAAAGTGTTCTTTAGCCTAGTAGGTACAGTAACCAACAGTGTCAGGAGACCCTCCTGGATTGCATCCAGGAGTACTTGCTTCCTATCACTGGAGGTGACCGAAATGCTCTAGTCAACCCCCGGCAAGTTGAAATACCCCATGATGACCACTTTCACTTTTCTACATACCTTTGATTTGTCCCTCTAATTCCCTTTCAAGCTCCTCAGATTGGGATGGCAGACTGTATACCACCCCAAACCTCAATTTCCTACCCCTTTAGTCTAGGAGCTGCAGCCAGATTGCCTCTGTTCTCCTTTCTTCTCCTTCATCCCTTGTGCATTTGATCCCATCCCTCAGATAGACTGCCACCCCCCTTCCCTCCTTACAGTCCTTCCTGTATAATTTGTATTCTGGGATTGCCAGATCCCAGTTCTGGTGCTCAGTTGCCCACATTTCTGTGACAGCTACAATATCCACCCTCCACACTGCTAAGAGTGTCTGTAGCTCAGCAGATTTGTTTCCTAGGCTTCTTGCATTCAATGAGACCACCCACCATCCTGCCCACTTCCCTTCACTTCCTCCATCTCCTCCCTCCTTTTTTGGCCACCCTGAGTCCTTATAGCACAGATCTTTGATGCTATCAACTCTGCATTCCCACCTTGTCTCACAAAGGGGGTTCACAGCCAAGCCAGACACATGATCTTTCAAGACTTTCCAGTGGTGCATTTAAGTCCAAAAAAGGACATTTCATTGCACTTCCTTAAAAAAAGGACATAGCCTCAAAACAGAATTCTGCTGCATCACCCAGCACCAAGTTCCAGTTATGACAACCACATGGCATGAAAAAAGCCCATAGGTTTAAATCCAAAATTCTGCCTGGACTCCTGAGTGTTTCCCTTTCATATTGGACCTATCATCATACCTGTGTCCTCTACAGTCCTGTATGGAGAGACCAAGATTACTCAATTCCTGCAGCAAACTTGTAGTACTATTAACAGCTATAAAAAATACAAATACAGAAAGTGCTCTTTAATTCAGATTTGTTCTTTTCCAACTTCTACTACTCGAATCATCAGTGATATTTGTTCTCTGTGACTCAGGTCTGGTGTGCAGTCCACAATAACTGAAAAATATTTTGCAAGTTTTACAAGTTGTGTGAGTTTTGTCTTCCCTTTTCCTGAGATGAGTTTAATTATTTTATTTTGAATGTCTTTGCTTAAGTAGTGGCCATTTTCCTGTTGTTAACACACCTCACATGTTCTTACATAAGAGGATCAGAATTTGCAAGAATTTCAACCAAGCCAAGGAAATTACCATTGTTTGGAGAATTTAGTTAATCAGTCAACCAAATCTTTATTTATCCAGGCGATCTAGTCATTCCACAAAGCCACAGAATGCAAGATTACATTCCGAAAGAAACTGAGTAGTGGCCAACAATCGCTTTAGCTCATTGTTCCAGTAATGAACTTCACTCTCCATCTGTTCCTGATGCTTTTTGCCCAGTGTCTGTTGACTATCCAGTGGCTGATCCAAATCTAACCATCTTTTTGCACTTTCAAGGTGCCTGGCCAAATGCTGATGTAAGGCAAGATGTTGCACTAAGTTGCTCCAGTCAAAAAAAAAAACTTCAGTCATTTTGTTCTTAAATGCAGAAAAAAAACTGTAGCAAAAGCAAAAGGCAAGCCATCATCTGTCAGTCACTTCCCCTTTAGGAAGGATTCACTTGTAACATTTTGGAGTGAATCGTCTCTTCCATTTGTCACCCCGAGAGGAAAAATTATAATCTCTACTCTTCACTGGTCCTTTCCTTACCAACATTGTTCTGATGTTATTGGCAACCACTGGTCATTTAGCAGGGCCATCAGAAATGGTTGTTCAAGCTGAGTTGCAGATGCCAGTTCTTCACCGTGTCCTGCATACTTCATTTGCATCTCTACTTAATGTTTGGCATCTTTTTCTGGCTTCAGCACAAGTTCCATTTCAGGTTCCTCAGCAGAAGTTGGCAAGAGGCTGACTTGAGTGGGCCCCAGAATAAGCCCATTGTGCTCTTCACCATTTTAATGGAAAAGTTTTACAAATTTCCACAAGGTACCAGACTGTTGCTCAATTTTCTGAGCCTCTTCAGCTCGTCTTATGGAACTGTGCTCCAGATAGCTTCCTTTTCAATATATTGAGATGGAACTGGACTATCACCAATTTCACTGGGAAGGGATGATAACGAGACCTCAAATGATTATCTGAAGGCAATGAAATATGTGTGCTTTTTATGTTTCTTCTGAATCATCTGCTAAACAGTGGCAAAATATTCTTGCAAGTTATATGCAGAGTTTGAAGAATATGAACAGTACATCTTCCTGGCCCACATACGCTAAGCCAATACCTCTGTAACAGACACAGCAGGTAGGGAACTGCTGGTGAAATAAACTGCTCCAGATAGATTGTCAGACTGCCCAGTGAATGATTCAAAGGCATTTACCCAGAACACAGACTACATGAGTACCTCTGCAAGGGGCATGGGAGGTAGGGAACAGCTGGTGAAATAAACTTTTCCAGGTACACTGCTAGACTGCCCTGTGAATGATTCAAAGGCATTTACCCAGAACGCACACTACATCAATACCTCTAGCAAATGAATATACCAAAACACCCTGTATGCATGAGGGGACCCACATTTGCATGAGTGCTACAGTAAATTCTGCATGCAGCACTTTTGGGGTTGTGCCATGCACAGGTGGCCTGTGAATATGACCCCCACCTCACCAGTCAGTGCCGTTCCTAGTTAGCGCAGTGCAAACCTGGTTAGCGCTGTGCTAGCCAATCGAATGTGGGCACCAGAAAGTACAAATCACACCATGTGAAGAACAATAAAATTCTTGCAAATAAATATGGCTGTTCTTTAAAAAGAACATAAACAATGCTTACATTTTTTATCTATTTGTAAATTACAGCTTGTGAAAAGCCAGTTTAATCACCCCAGTGTATTTTTTAATGAGTTTTTTTTTTTCTGAACTAGTCCTATTTTTTCCTTTTTAAGGCTCCATATTAATACAGCCATTTCCTCTCCCATTATTAATTTTTAATTACTGAGAAGTTCCAGAATCCAATGACATCAGCTGAACTGAAGACTACAATGAAGTGGAACACAGCGACAATGGCTCAGCTGATGTCACTGGGTTCAGCTTCATTGAAGTCTTCTGCTCAATTTATGTCACCAGGCTCCAGAACTGCTAAGTAATTTGAATATGAATATTGACTAGGAAAAAGGTTGCATTAATATAGAGCCTAAATAAGAAAAAAAATAGGATTTTTTAAAATAACCAGACAAAGCAGTACATTGGAGTGATTAAGCAGACTTTATACATGCATGCCCAAAAAACAATTATATTATAAAAGTAAACAACATTGTATATGTTCCCCTTAAAGTGATTTTCTAATATCCTAGAAAACATTTCAAAATAAACTATTCAGACACAAATTAACTTCTGTTTAATCAATTTTCTGTATTTATCTTATTTATTTAGTTTTTGTTGACCGGGTAAGTGCACTAGACAAATCCTGCCTATTTTCAGGCACAACCCGGGAGAGGGGAATACAGATGAATTCCAACTGACCTTGAACCAAATTAAGCTGTTGGTGGTATTTTTTTAGTGAATGAGGGAAACTTGGCCAGGACACAGGAGAAATTCCCCTATTCTTTTCGATAAGTGCCATGGGATCTTTAACATTCACCTGAACTACCTCCAATCCAGGCAGATGGGACCTCGGTTTAACATCTCGTCTGAAAGGCATTTACCCAGAACACAGACTACATCAGTACCTCTGTAAGGGGCACCTCAGAAGTGCAGCACCCCTCTCATGCTGCATTACAGTATCAGTATTGGATATTAACCCAAGTGCCAGATGTGGCACCTGAACCCACAGCCCTCTGATCTCCTGGCCTCAGAGGTGAGTGTGCTACCTACTGAGCCACTGACACACACTCATTTTCATATTCATTATTGACTAATTGAGGTCAAGTTTAACAAGGTCCTTTAAACTCTATTCTATGTCAGCAATTTATTTTAGGTTTACATCTGAGTTCACATTTTTGTTTGCAGCCATAACGTCAATCCTGTTCATCATTTTATTCTTGAATCATTCACACTCACCTTGACTTTCAGACATAGCCACTTGCCTTCCATGGTGGTCCTCCTCCTGAATGAGTCCTCTTGATTCTTGTTAAATTGCTGCTTTTGCAGTGCTAGTCTGGGCCTGGCTGTCCCTCAGGAAATTACACAAAGACTGACACTAGTCCATGATCAGGTACACTAGTCAGTGGATGCCACAGTCACCAGGGGATGCCACCCCCCCCCCGACTCTGACAACAACCACATGTTTTTTTTTTTCTTCTTGGCTGGCCCAAGACCAGGATGAAAATCTGGGATGGTGGTGGAGGGGATGGACTGCCGCTGCCAGTCTTCTTGGCATGACAAAATCCTGGCTGTTCTTGTTGCTACCTGGGCCAGCTCTACTCTGCTCTCTTCCTAGCTGGCTGGCTGCTGAATCTTGACTGGCAGCTCACACTCAACTGCATACTAGTCTGTAGCTGCAGTCACTGGCCCACAGGTCCAATTCAATACTGGGAGTAATGTGCACTTTTTTACTCCTTCTCCCTACTGTAGATTGTTCTCCTTGTTTCCTCAGGTTCTCTCTTGACCTTTCCCTTGTTCCATCTGACCAACTCCCAGGCCTCTAAAATGCACAGCTTGGCCCCATGCCCCCAGTGTGATAAGAAACCCCTGTGTGGCCACAAATCCTTTACAGTCCCCATTCAGCCACCCTGCCCTGTGTGGTACTGCTAACCTTGGGCTGAACTTTAAATTGCCGTATCCCCAGTCCTCTCAGGCCTTGGCAAATCCTGGCTGCAGGCTGCATTTTGCGGCTGGGCTTGCTCCTTTCCCATCCCTCTCCAGCACTATTCTGAGCATCCCTGCACCCTCCTCCACAGAGCCTCCTGCCCTACACACTCACCTTTTTAAATTTTTTCTTTTCTTTTGCAGGCAGCTTTGCAGGAAACCAAACTCAGCTCTCTGACCCAAGTCTCCGCTCATCTAACTCGCTCCGCTCTTCACTTGCTGCAGCCATCTTCTGTGCGTACATAGAAACTGAGCATGCTAACTGCTCTGCACCACTCTGTCTATGCACTCCAGTCAATCAGTGCCAAAAGCCAGAAGCATTAGGCAGGGATAGTGGTGGATGCTGTTTGGGGAGGCACTGAGCAGAGGAACTTGCACGGCACTGCTGCTTGTTATTCCATTGGTTGCTGGGACATGGTACAACAAAAACAGATAGCAGCAGACAGCTAATAGAAATGGGATTGGCCATTTCATAGGTGGGCCAGGCTGGCAGGCACACATGCAGCCATGGATCTAGTACTAAAGTCTTCACCCCCCCCCAACAAAAAAAGAAGACACCAGATTGGCCATGTTTATTTTTCACTCCAGGTCCATCAGGAAAAAAAACACTTTTGAAGGACCACAAGCTCCTGCGCCCAGGCTGTGCTGGTGCCTTAAGCGGCCACATGTTTCGCATGTAGCAAACACCACTCCTGTTGCTGAGCACCCTTACAAACACTTCCATCTGCTGCCATCTGTTTAAGATAAGTTGCTTTTTATTAATTGTTTTGTCATTAGAAGGTTAAATACAATGTCTGGATGCAGCAGGCAGACGAGAAAAGAAACCCAGTTTACCTTTTCAGCAGGACTGGCTCCACAACTGGACAGGCCTGTTCAGCGTCTGACTAGATCTCGAATAGTGCCAGCCACAGTGGACCCTAGCCCTATAAGGGCTACTCAGACCACTGCAGAGGATTCCCTGGTACAAATTCTAGAAGAAACAAGGAATTGGAAGCAGAAATAAAAGCAGGATTCTCCGGTGTATCAATACAGATAGTCTTCCAGAATGCGTTAACAACCCTTGAAGAAACAGAAGAAACACAGCTCCAGATTTGTTTTATTCTTTAATAAATGAGTGAGGCCCACTAGGCACAATGCGTGTTTGCAAGGACAACCTAGAAGCACTGGGGTGGTTAAATGACTTGCTCAGAGTCACACAGCATGCAAATGGAGATTATGGGAATCAAACTCAGGTTTGCTGGATGTACCCCAACTCATTCACAACTCATTACTTTAACCACTAGGGTTTACAGATGCTGTGCAGAAAATCAGTTACCTAGAGGACAGATTGGCCTCAACTTTCATGCTTGACCTAGAAAAAACTGTAGGAAAAGCAGATGATAAAGAGAACAGAGGTAAAACATTAGATAATTGGATTGCCAGAGGAGATAGGGGGTAGATACCCTTTTTAAATAAGTGGTTATAAGTCATTCTGGACCTGGGGCCAGAGAGACAACAATTAAAACTAGAAAGAGAACATCACTCCCCAGAAAAAAAAACAGACCCAGGTCTTTCTTTGATAGATTCCTCAGATTTTCTGACAAAATGAAAAAATGACATACTGCAAGATCCAAAGGGATTATCAACATAAATAACTTGCATGTCCACCTCTTTCCTGACTACAGTAAACAAATAATGCACAAAAAGCAAGAAGTTGCTGAAGACAAGAAAATATTCCACTCGCATCAACAGCAGTTTGTCCACTTGTACCACTCATGTTCCTTGACCTGCAAATCTAGGAAGCCCCCCTGTACATTTATCTAGCCTGGGGGAGGCAGAGAATTTCCTAGCACCTTAAAACTAGCTGTACAAGGGCATAATACTGTGCGGAGGACCCCTCACCTTGCAACGTGAGAGATGCAGAGGCACCTGTGTAAGACAATATTCTGCTCCGCACAGCTGATGATGTAACCATCAGGTATGAAATAATTAGCAAGCACTACAAATAGCAAACACCTGTTGTGCTTTATTTCATGTTTTACAAGAACAGTTCTAATTTGTAGGTTATTTACCAGAGCTCTAGCAGGGATTTGCAAATGGAGCACTAGGCTATAAGTCTTATAGCAGCTACCTCATGAGACTTTTATAATAATACCTGCTGCCCAGCTAAGGCAAAAGTAACAGGGTGCATACATAAAACATTAATGCTCACAGTCATTGAAATGGTTTGCTTACTGGATCCTTGGTCTTTGCTTGGGAACCCTGGGACACTGACTGAACAGTCTGTATGTCTGCTAGGAGATCCCCCGGCCTCATGTACTCACTTGTACTGATATGTAAGTTCCAGGAGGAAGAAGCCTTGATACCACCCGTGATTCTCATGGTACAATAGGAAGAATACAGTATACCATTTGCACAGTGAACCTAACATGGCGAAATCCCTTACAGTGACAGTTTTGACATGTTTTGAAATTGGCACTGTAAAGGACCTGAGGGTGAAATTTCACCCTTTCACTGTCCTTTGCCCCCCCAAGTAACTCGGCTCCGGGTTACAGTGGCATCCACCAGGATGAAACTGATTCTGCAGCATTTGCAGAACTCTACAGAATGCTGCAGCAGATCTGCTGAATGACAATGTAATTTCAATGACAATTGGTCCTTTTTTGTCATTCGGAAAATGTGACACTGCCACGATGAAGTGAATGCACGTTTCCTGCATGACAAAACGGACTAATTGCCATTAATACGTGCTTTATTCAGTAGGGTTCTGCTTACACACTGCAGAGTGCTTTAAAAGTGGGTTTCATTCCTGAGGAAGCCACTGCATATCGTTAGGTTGTATTAAGAATGGGTGTGAGGTGCATCCCACATGGAGTTGCAGGGGACACAGCCCCCTGAGAAAAAACGTACAATGTCTGACAAGCAAAATGTCACCTGTCATCATTGTGACCTTCACCATGCCACACTTTGACAATTTTCTTTTCGATGTGGCATGGTGAATCCAAAGTACACCACTTCATGCAGATGAGATTAAATTAAATGTACCAGCAATGTGCTGCCAAGAACAGTGAAGGGGAAGAAGGAGACCTTTATCTGCAAGAAGTGCCATTTTCACCTGACCTGAAAGCTGTTTGGACAAGGGAAGAATGCTACTTCAGTGCTCCCTGCTACTTCCTCTCAACACAATGAATTCATAACAGGCTGCAAAGTAACTGTCTCCCATATCCAAATGATCATTTCATTGAGGTGGTGGGTAGCACTGGCTTGTCAGATCAGACTGCCACAATGTTCTCCTCACAAAGATCTTCTACAACCTCCTCTCAGGTTAGGTACTGGGACCGCAAACATGGTTCAAATTGGTGGGGGGGGGTTAAAGAGGCTGCTTACTTATTAATGCAAGAGATTTTCCTTTGTTTTCAGTATTAAGGAACAGAGCATTTTGAAGGACAAAATGTCTAGCCCTAATAAGGGAATTATTAGAAACAGAAATATTGACAATGTGGGCAGAAGACCATTGGTCCATCCAATCTGCCCAGTTTTACCACTCCACCCCATGACCTGTTGTCAAGAAGGGGTTTTTACCATCAGCTCCCCCTCATTCCATGACTTACTGTTACCCTCTGAATAACTATTAAGCCCTTTACTCTGTCCCAGCCATGTTTGAAACCATTAATGTGTTTTGAACCCACCACATCTGCTGGTAGGCTGGTCCATGACTCAACCATTCTCTCCATATAGTAAAACTTTCTCAAATCCCTCCTCATTCTTCTCCAACAGCTGACATTTATGTCCCCTAGTTTATGACCTGACATTACTGTTAAATAGTTCCATATAGTTGACTTTGTTTATACTTTTAGAAACTTGAAGGTTTCTGTCTTGTCGCCCCATTCTCCCTTCTGGCCTCCAGCAAGTACATGTTTAGTGCCCTGAGCGGTACTCATTGGATCTGCTGTTTTTGCCATGTATCTTTCAGGTTACCCTACACTGTACCATCTCCAACCTATCCCTGTATTTCCTCAGATGATGACTCTAGAACTGGGCACAGTATTCCAGATGGTGTCTCACCAGTGATCTATGGATAGGTAGTATTCCTTCTCTCCTTTTGCTATCAGAACCCCTTCCAATGCACTCTGGTTGCCTTGCTGTAGGCCTTGTAACATTGCCTAGTTTGTTTTAGGGAGTCACTTATGATGACATTCAGGCCCCTTTCCTCTGGAATATTGGCCAGATTGTCTCCTCCCATCCAATATTCCTTCCTGGGGTTCTTGTTCCCTGTGTGCATCACCTTGCACATTTTGGCAATAAATTTCAACAGTCAGATATGAAACACATCTCTAACCTTTGCAGTTCTCTCTGCAACTCCCTTACCCCATTCTAACTGTCTACCCTACCACAGTGCTTAGTGTCATCTTTTTTTTCGATTAAATAAACTTTATTGGTTTATATCTTTTACAGCCACAAGGAATATACATTGTGATTACAGTTGCATAAAAAAAGGATAAAAAACTAAAATTGCCCACATATATTGTGTTAAGATTCTCCTTCAGGTTTCCACAGTCTACAATTTGAAACTATTTTCTATTCAGAGTTTTGGAGTACTTAAAGAAAGAAGGAATAGAAAAGAAAGGTTAATACATTAGATGCTGATATAACACAACTGATCTTACATGCTCTACCTTCCTCCCTTCCACCCTCCATCCCACCCCCACCTTCAGCCCCAATACCCCCTTTTCCCTGGTACACATCAACATTTAAAAATAATGAGGAGAATTACGTATCCATGATCAAATGACCAAATTATCAGAAACAACTATTACATTAAAATAATTAGACTGTTAGTAGGGCATGCAGAGGGGCCCACGCTTCATTATAATAATGAAGTCTGCCAGACATCTGGGCTATAATTTTTTCAGCCTGTAAGCAAAGAGAACTTCCTTGATCCATTCAGCTCTGGAAGGTATTGTTTGGTCGAGCCAGTGTCGTACAATAATTTGTTTTGCACATAAGGATATTATAGCCATATATTTACATTGTTTCCCTCTTAGTGTCACCTTCAAAGACATGCACCTTGCCCTGTATTCCTTCTCATAGGTCACTGATGAACATATTGAAACAGACTGGTCCTAGAACTGACCCCTGTGGCACCCTACTAGTGACCCACCCCACTGATTTGACACTGTTTACCACCATAGAAACATAGACTTTGACAGCAGATAAGGACTGCTTGGCTCACCCAGTCTGCTCATCTCCCTGCCTATTAGATAAGCTTCAGATTCTAGTTAACCAACAGCCTACTTCCTCCCAACCCCCCTCCATAATTGTCTTATGTCTGTCCCATGCATGTTTGAATTCCCCCACTATTTTAGACCCCACAACCTCTCCAGGAAGGCAGTTCCATGTGTCCACCACTCTCTCCATGAAAAAGATTTCCTCCCATTGCCCCTGAGCCATCCCCCTCTATTGTTAAATTGTGCCCCCCTGTTCTTGCACATCTCTTTTTCTGAAAGATGCTACCCTCCTGGACTTTGTTGATTCCCTTGAGGTACTGGAAAGTTTCCATCATGTCCCTCCTTTCATCAAGGGTGTACATGTTTAGCTCTCTGTCTCTCTTCATATGGTTTCTGCTGCAGACCCTGCACCATTTTAGTTGACCTTCTCTGGACTGCCTCCATCCTGTCTATGTCCTTGCAGAGATGGGGTCTCAAAACTGCACGCAGTACTCCAGATGGGTTCTCACTAACTGTCTGTACAGAGGGATAACTACTTCTCTTTTTCTACTTGTGATGCCTCTCCCTATGCATTCCAGTATTCCCCCAGCTCTCCTTATTGACCTCTCACATTGCTTACCCACCTTTAGGTCATCTGATATGACTACCCCCTGGTCTCTTTCCATTATTATTGTTGTTAGTACCTCCCCTGCCATTGTGCACTCTTCTCCTGGGTTTTAGGCTAAATGCAAAGAAGTGCAAAATAATGCACCTGGGAAACAAAGTTGCCATACATTTCAAATCAAATCAACTTTATTTATATAGCGCCTTTCAGGGCCAAGGCACTGTACATAAGAACATATACATAAATAGATTAAAACAACATTAAAATATGTCAACTATATTTAAATAAAGGCTAAACTAAATAAATATGTTTTTAAACCAATTTTAAAACTATCGACGGTTGGTCATTCTCTCAACCAACGAGGTAGAGAGTTCCACAGGGTTGGTGCTGAAAAAGCAAAAGCACTTGAACCTGATGTTTTCAATCAAACCCTGGGAGTCTCTCTTTGGTGGAACAGAGAGGATGGAGGGGGCAGTAGGGACTGTATTCGACCATTTCTCCAACCTTGCCAAGTCCCTTCTCTTCCTTTCCATCCCCCTTGTGTATCAACTCTGTTACAGATCTTTGTGTCATCTGCAAAGATGCATACCTTTCCTTCCAGACCCTCTGCAATGTCACCTATAAAGATGTTAAAGAGGATTGGACCCAGTATTGAACCCTGAAGTACTCCACTAGTAACCCCCCCTTTCTTTGGAGTGAGTTCCATTCACTACTACCTTCTGTGTCCTGTTGTGCAGCCAGTTTGCTACCTAGGCTACCACCCTGGGACCCACTCCCAGGCTGGCTAACTTGATTATTAATCTTTTGTGTGGGACTATGTCAAATGCCTTCCTAAAGTCTAGGTAGGCCATATCCACAGCCCCTCCCTGGTCTATTACTTTGGTCACCCAGTCAAAGAAATTGATTAGCTTCATCTGACATGACCTTCCTGCTGTGAATCCATGCTGCCTTGGATCCTGTGCACTGCTGGTCTCTAGATACTCAACAATTCTTTCTTTCAGAAGTGATTCCATTATTTTCCCTACAACTAAGGTCAAACTAACAGGTCTGTAGTTTCCTGCTTCTGCCATGCTCCCACTTTTATGAAGGGGAATCACATATGTCCTCCTCCAGTCCACAGGTAACACCCCATCCTCCCGTGAGTTGTTAAAAATGGTGGTCAGTGGTGCCACTAGGGCCCCCCCTTTAGTTCTTTTAGGATTCTGGAGTGAATCCCATCAGGCCCCATTGCTTTGTCCACCTTGAGTTTTATGAGTTCTTTCAGGACTCTCTCTTCCATAAATGGACTGGTGTAAACTGCAAAGAGGGGGTACCCAGAGTGCTTCTATTGTTTGGCTTAGGTAATTCCTCTTCTTCATCTTTTGTTAATACTGAGCAGAAGTATTCATTCAGTATCTCTGCCTTTTCATACTCTTCCTCTGCCCACATCCCCTCTCCTTTACTGATCTTCCCTATCCCTCCCTTAACCTTTGTATGCTCCTTGATGTACCTATAAAAGGTTTTATCCCCCTTCATAATTGAGTTGGCCATCTTTTCCTTAGTTTGGGCCTTTGCTATTCTGACTGCCTTCCCCACTTCTTTCTGCTTTAACTGATACAGTTCCCTGTCATGCTCCTCCTCTGATTCCTTAAATTTTTGAATGCTGCCTTTTTCTCCCTAACCTTCCCTGCCACCTCTTTTGAGAACCATAGTGTCTTTTTACTCCGCTTTGTTTTCTTTATTTGTTTCACACAAAGGCTTGTTTCCTCCATGATGGCAGTTTTGATTTTTCTCCATTGTTCTTCGTCTCCTCCTTTTTGGCCATTTGCTGGAGGAAGACCACACTCTACTGTCTTCCCCACCAACTTCCCAACCAACTTACTAAGTCCTTCTTTGCACATCGATCCTCTAATGGCATTAGAAACCTTCTACAGTATGTGGCACAGAGATGAATGTCTTGCTGAAGTCAAAGTATAGTACATCCACTGACTGCACCTTATCTACTGCTATTTCTTTCCAGGTAATCCACTAGATCCTGACTGACTAGGGTCTCCATCAGTTTATCCACAATGGCATTAAGAGTGGTGGGTCTATAATTGCCAAGATGCTCCTTGTTGTCTCCCTTGTGGAGTGGAATTATGTCTGCAGCCCTCCAATCTTTCAGAACTACCTCTGACTGTAGTGAGTTACTGAATAGCCCTGCCAAGGGTTCTGCCAGTTATGATGTTAGTTGTCTAACTAGATATATGATTGTCAACTAACACATTTGTTAACATTTTCCAAGGAAGGGGCCTAGGTATAACATTTTTTTGTGTACTACACGTAGGTAAATAATGGAGATGTCAGAGTAAAGTTTCCAGATGCGTTTTATTGGCTTGGTAGAATGCCTGAGAATGGCCACCCCTTCTTTTTCATTTGAGGCCTAATTCCCTGATTACTCTGGTCCCTCCTCCAGTTCAGGGTGCTTCATTTCATTTTCAGACCCCTAATACTCCATTTCATAAGTAAATGTAAGTAAGGAAGGTCAAAACAGAACGTAGGCAATCCATGCACATAAAGACCTTGAATTCCTTAATTGCCATAAAGCTGTAGGAAGACAGGGAATATTTTAAGGTACAGCACACCAAGGATGCCCTGGAAGCAGCAAAGAAGGCAACACTGTTGTACAACAGGGACCATCCCAACTCAAAATAAATACTATATTTACTTTTTTGAATCAAAATTTATTAAAGGTTTTTATGTAACGACACCAACACTTACACATAGATAATAAATTATACAATGCACTACATCCAGTTTCCCTTAAAAAATTAGACAATATCTCAAAAGTTAAATAAAACAAAATGCTTCAATCAATAGACAATTAGACACTAACAATACAAGCAACTGAGAGCACCAGGTAAGGGGTGTGTGCAAATTTTATATGAGGCTTTCTATTCATACTATTGAGGAATCAGCGGAGTGACATTGCTTATCAGCAATTGTTTCACCCTTAAAGGTACTGTAGTAGTGATCTGTGGCTTTTCCTCTCCACACCCTGAGTTTTCTATTCAGGCTTGTTCCCTGCTTCCCCCAGACAGAAGAGGACTAATCATCCCCTATGAAGTTATTTGTCAACTTCATATTATCTAGGTAGAATTGGCCTGGGCTTCCAAAATGTCAATGCCTTCTCTTTCTACCATAAAACTAGCAAAAGGATACCAGATATAATCTATTAATATGTTTCAGTTGCTTGTGGCATAGCCACACCGTGACCATCTCCATCTCTTGAATGGAAGAAAAATTGCATAACCAACTTGCTATAGCTGGGGGTACGGTTGTTAGCCATCTCTGGGTGATAACCTTGAGGGCTGCTAAAATGAGAACATTATACAAGTAACCTTTGTTTTTCCCTTTTAAGCCCAGTGGTGGCAGACCTAATATTAAGTGTTCAAAGGAACCTGGCAGGGAGATTTCGTAAATTTTGCTGATCACATCACCTACCTCCTGCCAATACAATATTATTTTTGGGCAGGACCAAAATACATGTGTGTGATGACCCACTCCTCCACATTTTCGCTAACAACTATCTGACCTATGGTTCCCATAGTGCTTGGTAATTAGAGGTGTTCGAAAGTACCTAATGTTCACCTGCCAATTAAATTCTCACCAATTAGACTTTGAGCATTGGCCTATATAATATCCACTATAATATCCCACCCCTTATCATTAATAACCTCTCCCTTATTCCTATGCTCCTTTATGTGTATTGTATGGCATCCTTTAAATCCCTTAAGTGAAGCATATAATCCTGAGATTAACTTCTTAGGTTGTTCTAGGGTCATCATATCCCTCAGTAGAAACAGACATTGCTGGCAGATGGGGACCATGTGATCCATTTACTCTGCCCGTGGTTTCCTACCCTCAGCCCCATTTAGCTTTCTCCATACTACTTGGCTGCTTAAGTATCCCGCAATGTCTGTCCCTTGCTCTTTTGAATTCACCCACCATCTTTGTTCCCACTATCCCCTTTGGCAGGCAATTCCAAGATTCAACCACATGTTCCATGAAGAAGAACTTCTTCATGTTGGTCCTGAAACTCCCTCCTTTAAGGCAAAGGTCATGTCCTCTTATAATCATTCACCTGAACGTGGTTTAGCACCTTCACCTTGTTGTTCTCCATCAGGTATTTAAATGTTTCTATCTTATCTCCCCGATTCCTGTGCTGCTCTACAGAGCATCAGTTGAGATCACACAGTCTTGCCTCGAATGGTTTTGGATGCAAGCCCTGCACCATTTTTGTTGCTCTTCTCTGTACCATCTCCAGCCTATCTATGTCCCTCTTGAGGTGTGGCCTCCAGAACTGGATGCAGTATTCCATGTGAGGTCTCACCAGGGACCGACAGGAAGGCATGATCACTTCTTGCCTCCTGCTTGTGATGCCCCTTCCTATGCATCCCAGGATGTCACTAGCCTTCAGTGCTTCCTTCTCGCATTGCTTGCTGACCTTCAGGGATACTCTAACCCTTTGCATAATAGCAAGATGGCGACCACGCTGGGTCTGCTGTTAGTGTGATAGCATGAGCTGAGTTTTAATTAGACTTAGCTTCTATTTTAATAGTTTTTATGTATTTTATTATCAGAGTTTAAGGGTTTTTGTTTTGTTTTTGTTTATTTTTCGGCTGCATTTTGTTTGTCCCATGACATGTTTGAAGCCCCTTTGATTACCTACAGAATTAAGGGCACTGGTTCGCTGGTTTGCTGGTTCTTTATTTCTGGACTGGGGTTTCTCGAGGAGGATTTGTGGTTACTGCGAGGCAGGTTGCCTCAGATTCTTCCAGACTTTGGCGTGATATTGATGCCATTTTAGAAGCCCGACTGAGCGATCTGCTCATTTTGTATTATGACTGTGGTGTTTGGCGTGGATTTTTGACCTGTCTGTTTCTGAAATCCAGAACGGATGGTTTGCTTTGCCATTTGTTCTTTGGGAATTGATGGGCCCAGTGATTGTTTGACTTTGCTCGGGACGGAACTGGTTTATCCTATGAGTGTTGGACTTGTTTGGTTTCTGGATTACTGGAGGTCCTTTGACTGGACTGAACAGTGTGTAATGTTCCCCAGATGGCATGAAGGACTGGGGCTTTGTTTTTAAGGGATGGTGCATGGTCATTTTGGACTTAAGCTGAAGATCTGAGTATTGGACTTCGACTGAAGTATGAGTGCTGGACCGATGTGGCTTAGACTACTGGATTGTCTGGGAGGAAGAGCCGGTTCTCATTGATCCTTTGATGTGGGGAGAGCTTCTGAAGTTGAAAGAGGAGTCTGTGTTTATCTACCCCCTGAAGCTTTTTTGACTGTTCGTTGTTTTGAAATCTGGATTTGGGAGTGTGCGTTGGAGCAAGAACTTTGGGGTGAGCTGCCTGGGGTGGTTGCTGCCACTGACTGGATTCAAGGTGGTTGGTGCCAGTTTTGGGCCTCTTGAAGGGTGGACCCAAGTGGCTAGTATTTCCTAGGCTCACTGGGGGGATCCACTGGTGAGTGGATTCTGTGCTGGGGGCCATTGCTTTGGACCCAGCTGGGGGCAGTGACCTCCTGGAGAGGTGGTCACTTTCCCTATGCCATTAATTTGAATTTTCAGTGCTCCTGATTTTGGAAGTGCACCTGTGACTTGTTTCTAAAAAAAAATTTTTCATCGAGAATGCTGTTTTCCTGAATTAATTTACAGTTTCCTGGTACTCTTTTGTGAATTCCTGGTGTTATGCCTAGCAGTATCCATTTATTGGCATGAGTTCTCCAGTATGTACTTTAGATTGGACTGAAGAAATCGGTTTGTTAATTTTTCATTATTTGGACATCCGGGTGGTGAGAGGACCCTGTGTCCATTTATTTGTTTATTAGATTTGTAGTTTATGTTATTATTTGTTTGATATAGAGAGTATTGTCCTCTCTTCCCAGTGGTGAGAGGGCTGGGTTGGGAATGAATTAATTATTTTAGTGTATATTATTTTTTCCTGTCTTCCCCAGTGGTGAGAGGACTGGATGGGGAAGGGGAATTTAGTTAGTTGTCTGTTGTATTTGGTTGTATTTTGTGTTTTGGTTTGGGGGGGTGAGATCCCTTAAATCAATATTTTGAGATTTGTTTGGTGTTTTAATTTGTATTTTATTTTGTTGTTAAATCATTATTTAGGGCTTTGTATTTATTTAGCTTTGGGGGTGGGTTAATTTTGTATTTGGGACTGTTTCTTTGTTGTTATTTATTTAGAGCATTAAATATGTGCTGGGACAGCACAAGGACAGTCTGGTATTATTCCGCCTCCAGGCTCAGAGACCTTCATCCTTTTTCCTGACCTCTCCTATCACCAGAAGTTTATAGATGGTGTAGGACTTTGGGGATTGTTGGGAGAAGGAGGAGGACGAGGGCTGGGTCTGGAGCGGGAACGGAAAGGAGTGGGTGGATAGGGATAGTGGGGACAAGGAGACGCCCTGGGGTGAAATGGGTCCAGGAAAGGGGTTTTCTCTATCTGGTTCCCTTACCCAAGGGTTCTGCTTGTAGTCAGCAGGTAGCACGGTCATCCTGGAATGCTCATCCTACTCAGGTGGTGTTATGCAACGCCAGGTCTATTAAAAACAAGACTGCTATTATAGCTGATTTTGTTGGGACATCTGACCTGGCGTGCATCAATGAGACCTGGCTGGATGAGAATGCTGGACCAGTTTTGGCTGCAGCAGTTCCAGCCAGTTACTCAGTGATACACCGCCCGAGGAAGGATCGTAGGGGCAGGGGTGTTGCTATCTGTTTTAGATCAGAACTGGGCCTAGTGGAGGTACCAGTGGGAACTACTGAATCCTTTGAATGTATCATGGTGAGGGTGTGGGGTGCAGGATACTCCTCGTGTACCATCCACCAGGTGATGGGAATGTTTTCCTGTGGGAAGTCGCAGACTTCATTGTGAACCTGACATTGGGGTCCCCCAGATGGTTGGTTCTGGGGGGACTTCAATGCCTGGGTCGATGATGAACTCTCACAATTTGGTCAAGACTTCCTCCAGTTAATGATTTCACTGGGCTTCACACAGCTTATTTCCTCCTTGACCCATATTGGTGGTCATTCACTGGACTTGGTGTTCCTTCTGGGGATGGAGATATCCGATTTGGTGGTGGAACCAGTCAGATGGTCAGACCATCACTCCATTGGGTTCAGTTTTGAGGCCACCCCTAGTAGGCCGGCCCCTATGGAGATGGTCTGGTATCATCCTTTAAGGAGTGTTTCCCCGGATGGCCTGATGGTGGTGCTGGACCTATCGGGCTTACCGAGAGATTGCATGGATCCAGGAGAGCTGGTACTTGCCTATAATAAGGCGATGGCAGGGGCCCTGGATTCCATTGCTCATGTTCATGTTTGTCCTCTCACTCTTCGTCCCAGATCGCCTTGGTTCGATGAGACTCTGAGGGAGTTGAGGAGAGTTGGATGAAGGTTGGAGAGGTGCTGGTGGAGGTCGGGCCTGGATTGTAACAAACTTAGTTTGATGGATGACTATGTGGTCTATCAATCCGCAATCTCTCATGAGAAGGCAGAATTCCTGTCCAGAGAGATTACTGCTGCACAGAATAGACCAGCTCAGCTCTTCTGGACTGTGGACAGATTGTGCAATCCAGTCTGTCTTCAGCCCAGAAGAGCTTTTTCTGAAGAATGATGTGAGGAGTTTACTCTATTCTTTTCAGATAAGGTTGCCACAATCAGATCTGATATCCATTTGACCCTCTCTAATGGGAGTTGTGATGGTCAGCAGGAGATGTCGGACACCCAGTTTGTGTGGTCTGACTTCAGCCTCCCCACAATCAGTGACATTGTGATGATCATCCAATCACTGCATCCAACCAACTGTGGTTTGGATCCGGGCCCCACACATCTCTTAGCGGGCTGTGTGGATAAAATCGGTCCCGTCCATGCTGAGATAGTCTGGAGGTCCTTGGAGAGGAGGATTTCTTCAAATCCTCTAAAGGAGGCTGTGGTTCAGCCCCTTCTTAAGAAATCCTCCTTGGACCCAGACTGTCTGGCAAACTACAGGCCTGTCTCTACCTTACCCTTTGGGGGTAAAGTTATTGAGAAGGTGGACGCATCGCAGTTGGATGATCATTTGACTAGCCACAATGTCTATGATTCTCTCCAGTCTGGATTTAGAAAAAGGCATAGTACTGAGACAGCTCTGGTCCGGGTACTAAATGACCTCCTAATAGCAAGAGATCAAAGGACTCGGTCCATCTTGGTCCTTCTTGATCTCTCTGCAGCATTTGACACTGTGGACCATGGTGTGCTATTGGAATGCTTGCAGTCTATCTGTGGGCTGTCTGGTACAGTCCTCAGTTGGTTTCAATCTTACCTCAAGGGTAGGACTCAGAGGGTGGTGTCTGGGATTTTTTTCTCTGCATCATTCTTCCTGTCCTGTGGGGTACCGCAGAGTTCCATCTTGGCACCCATATTGTTTGCGGTGTACATGCTGCCGTTAGGAGTGATTATTAGGTGGTACAGTCTGGGTTTTCACTGCTATGCAGATGATACTCAGCTGTACATGTCCTTTGAGCCCGGCCAAGATGCTGCCTTTTCAGTCTTTAACAACTGTTTTGCCGAAATCCAGGACTGGGTGAATGTGAGTTGGCTGTGGTTGAACCCAGACAAAACTGAAGTGTTGGTTGTGGACCAGGGTCACCGGGAGGCAGGTTTGTTGGTTGGATCACCCTCGGGTCTATGGCTTGGGGGTGTCCTGCTAACTACCTCAGACTGGGTGCGGAACCTGGGCGTTGTGTTTGATGACTGTTTGACATTTAAATCTCAGGTGTCAGCAGTTGTTAACACCTCTTTTTACCATCTGAGGAACATCGCCCGGGTGAAGCACCTGGTTCCTCCAGATGATCTCCCTACTTTGGTCCACGATTTTGTTACCTCCCACCTTGACTACTGCAATGCCCTTTAACTGGAGGTTGAGATTCGCCGCCTGCAGCTAGTGCAGAATGCGACAGCCAGACTGTTGACTGGTTCTTCTAGGTTCCAGTCATATAACACCTGTGCTCCATGGACTGCACTGGCTGCCAGTTTGCTGGCAAATCACCTTCAAGGTTGGTTTTCTGACCTATAAGGCCCTACACGATCAGGGACCTGATTACCTGAAAGATCTCCTTTGTCCCTACTGTCCCCCCCTCTCCGATCCACTGATGAGGGATTGCTAGAGATTCCCAGGGTTCATTTAAAAACTTCAGGGGCCAGATCTTTTAGTTTTATGGCCCCAACCCTGTGGAATTCTCTACCTGGTCAGGTGCGAGACTGCCTGACTGTCCAAAGTTTTTAAGGAGCTTTAAAATCCAATCTCTTTAGTAAAGCTTATGACGATTTCTGAATATTGTTGTTTAGTTTAATTTTAGTATTGTATTAACTATTTATTGTTTTATCGTGTATTGTACAGGCGCCTTGGTTTCAGAAAGGTGCCTTATATAAATAAAGATTAAATTGAAATGAATTGAATTTAATCTGAGATGATAACCCCCAGGTCACACTCATACCTAGTAGCTGCCAGCTGCTACCCTCTCACTGAATACATTTTCACTTGGGTACATTTTCCTAGGTGCATGAACATTGGAAAAGGTCTCCCACCTGCACCTTGTTTATGCCCTTGAGGTTTCAATTATGTCCCCCCACTCTCTCCTTCCCTCCAGTGAGTACATATTAAGGTCCCTTAATCTCTCCTCATATGTTTTGTGGTGCAAGTCCAGCACCATCTTTGTCACCCTTCTCTGGATATTCTCCACCTTGTTTATGTCCTTGCACAGGTATGGCCTCCAGAACTGCATGCAATACTCCAGGTGAGGCTTTACCAATGTTTTATGCAATGGCATCACCACTTCCTGCCTCCTGCTAGTGATACCCCTGCCTATGCACCTCAGCATGCCACTGGCTCTCCCTGCTGCCTTTGTGCACTGATTTGATACCTTAAGGTCATCAGAGATGATTATCCCTAGGTCCCTTTCCTCTTTGGTGACAGTCAGCTCCACCCCAACCTCTAGCTTTCCCCAGGGTTCTCTCTACCTAGGTGCATTATTTTGCACTTCTTTTCGTTGAACCTCAGTTGCCACATCTCCAACCATCTTTCAAGCTTCTCCAGGTCCCTCTTCATTTTCTGCACCTCTTCTGGAATAGCCACCCTGTTGCAGATCTTCATGTCATCTGCAAACAGGCAGACCTTTCCTTTCAGCCCCTCTGCATGTCACTAATGAAGACACTGAACAGGACTGGTACAAGTACTGATCCCTGTAGTACCCTGTTGGTCATCCCCCCTCTCCCAAGATTATACACCATTTACCATCAACCTCTGTCTCCTGTCTGTTAACCAGTTTCTAATCCAGTTCACCACCTTGTCTCCCATGCGCAGACTACCCATCTTGTTAATCAGCCTTCTATGTGGGACGGTGTTGAAGGCTTTGCTGTAGTCTAGGTAGGTGACACCTATCGCCCCTCCCTGATTTTCTTCCCTGGTCACCAAATCAAAAAATCTACCAGATTCATTTGACATGACCTTCCTGCTATGAATCTGTTTTGCCTCAGATCCTAAGCACCCCTGGATGTCAGGTGTGCCACTATCCCTTCTTTCAGTAGTGTCTCCGTGATCTTTTCCACAACTGCAGTGAGGCTTACTGGCCTGTAGATCCCCGCCTCCTCCCTACTGCTACTTTTGTGCAATGGGACTACATGTGCCCTCCTCCAGTCCTCTGGAACCACACCCCATGTTGAGTGATTCTTTGAACAGGGCCCCCAGGGACACTGCTAGTTTCCTTCACAGCTCCCTTAATATCCTCAAGTAGATGCCATAGTATGCCAATGGAAGGTGAAACCCTGTCGGTGAAATCCCACAGCGAGTTTCAACAAGATTATGAACTGTTGCTGTGGGGACCCGCTACAAAATTTCACCCTTTACATCTGACTTTCACTTCTTCACATTAACTCCGACTGAAGTTAATCCAAAAGAAGGGGAGCATGGGTGGCACAGCCCCTACATGGGGGGTTTGTGGGGTGCAACCCCCCAATAGAAGAGACCAATATCTGACAGGTGAAATTTCACCTGTTGACATCGGGAATGTCTCTATGCTGCACAAAGACAACAATGTTGTTGCCTCGGCATAGGTAAACCAGACACTGTCTGGCCCCATGGCCTTATACACATTCAGCTTTGTGAGTTCTTCCAGAACTCTCTCCACAGTGAATGGACTGGTGTCCACTTCCTCCCCACCCCATCCTCTTTTTATTCTTACTAACCTGACTGGCACACTGTGATGTGACCAAGGTTATTACGTTTTTCAATATAGTCCAACACTATGCTCTTTCCTGACATGTGGCTAAGGTTGTCCTTTAGGCAGGTCTTCATTTTATTTTTTTTAAATCTCTTTTTTATCCCCTCCTGGTTGCCCTCACCACTCTTCTCCTTTGGGCTAGCTCAATGCCCTCCAGTCCCCACTGAGTCTGTCCCTAGAGTGCCTCTCTGGTGACTCCTACCTGCCTCCTTCCTCCCATGGAGCAACTTGCACAGTGGGGTCTGCCCATGATTGCAGACTGGGTGGCTGGAGCGGCCGTCATCCGGAGTGCTGAGGGTTGTTTTTCTGGTTTTTCTGTCCCTTCCCTCCATCCCACTGAGAATGCCAGCTCGGGCGGAACGTGCTTACGCACGCCTGACAAGTGCCAGATGGCATCCTCCCCTTCCCGGCTCCCTCCCAATGGAAGCTGCCATTGTCCCGAGAGTCGGTGTTTCCTCCAGCTCTCCCAGGTGTCAGGTGTATTAAACACCCCTGGTATCCCTCCCTGAAGGAGGACAGCATCTGTGGGGATGCTTGATCCTCCTTCCCCCTGCCGACCCCCGGTGACCCGAGTCCATTCCCGAACACAGGTCACCAGCGTGGTGCGAGGTGTGGCTTCCAGCTCCTCAACCCTCAGCGCCACCAGGCCTGCCCTGGTCTTCATTTTTGACAAGTCTGCCCTCCTGAAATCTAGGACTTTCAGCTTTGAGTGACCAGAGTTCTCGACCCTGTTTACTCTGAACCATACAGTGCTATGGTCAATGGTTCCTAGAAGGCACCCCACTTTGACACCTAGAACCCTTTCACTATTTGTAAATATCAGGTCTAGGATTCATTCTTCACTTGTGATTGTCTTCACTTGTTGACTCAGACCTGTGCCCTGTAGTGCAACTAGAAAGTCCCTACTTCACTCTGATACTGCCGTGTGGGAACTCCAATCAGTGCCTGGTAGATTGAAGTCCCCACCAGCACAATGTCCCCTTTTTTTGACATCTGTAGGGTGGTTTCCAGGACTTCCTTGTTCCTGGCTTCCTACTGATTTGGAGTATTGTAGATTACACCTAACCAGATGAGTGCCTTGTTTCCATCCCCAATTGTACTCCATAGGGCCTCTGCTGCCCCTTGTGACCCATGAATTTCTGACACTTTGATAATGTTCTTGACATAAATGGCTTCCCCTTCCCCCTTTTTTTCTGCCCAGTTCCTCCTGAACAAGTTGTACCCTGGGATAGCTATATCCCAATCATGATTGTCTGTGAGCCATGTTTTAGTCACAGTAACCTAGTCTAGTCCTGCCTCTGCTATTGTTGCAGTGAGGTCTGGTATCTTGTTAGTCAGACTGCACGCATTGAGGCATAATGCTTTCCATTCCTGATTTCCTTCTGTGCTTGCGAGTCCACTCCTTTTTTTTCCTGTTTCTCACTTTACCTTTTTTTTTTTTTGCTCCTTGGTACACCTTATTTTGGTTGCATTCTTCCTGCCTAGTGTGCCTCTCATTCTAGTGTGTTCTGTAGATTTTGTGCTAGCTGGAGGGGTTGAGGCAACAGGCTGTATGTGAGCTTCTCTGAGAGCCGACATCATCTACCCATCAGTTAGTTTAAACGACTCATGTGGACATAGAATTTCTGACCCAGCACCCTAACCCCCTCCTTCGTCAGGTGGAAGCCACTGAACTTAAAGAACTACCTTTCCCAGCAGTTCTCCCAATTTCCAATGAAATGATGCCCTTTTGCTTGTCACCAGTCCCTAAACCAGGTGTTCAGATCACTTATCGCTTTCTCTGATTTTCTACTTCTTCCCCAACCAGGCAGGATCTCTGAGAAGACGATGTTGGATGAATGAGAAACCAATTGTTCCCCAAGCTGGGCTATGTGCTACTTAATCTTACCTACTGGCTGGCTAGCAAGGTCATTGGTCCCTAGGTGGACAAGGATGTTTATGCCCATTCCTTTCTTTCATATTACGTTGACAATTCGGTCAGTATCCCTGCTTGCAGAAGTTCCCGGGAGTCATCTAACCAGTACATCCATCTGCTTGTTTTGCCTTGGGTGGGATCCACACCGCGAATCATAGAATTCCCTATGATGAGGATTTTGTTTCTGTTGCCCTTGGTTTTTTGCATACTGTGGTTCCCACTTTGCTTTTGACTTTCTGCTAGCCTGCAACCTCCTCTGCATCTCCAACTGTTACTGATGCAAGAAGTGAGTACCTGTTCACTGTTTTTAAAGGATTTTGTTTGTGTGTTTTGCCTGAGTACTGCTTCCTTTTCTTCCAACCACCTGCCACCTCCCAAGCTTAGTCCTTCTCTGGAGAAGAGGTATGCTGGCTAGGTGTCAGTGGTTTGGAGAAGTAGTCCCATAAGGAATGTTTCCCTGTAGTTAGATTTGTAGGTAGTTGATCTAACCCCAAGCTTCTCGGAGCTGGGGTTTGAGGAGATTTATTTCCCAGCAAATGGGACAGTGACCTAGTCTCCGGGTGATTAACCCATTGAAAAGTGTCCCACAGTGCTAGCAGTTAATGGTATTCACATTTACTGTGTGTGGAGCCAGTAGACCAAAGAGAGAAATAGATGGAGTGGACAAAAGGGGGAGTACTAGATTAATATTAGAGATTAAAAAAACATTCTTTTTTGAGGGGGGTTGTTTGGGGGGGAAGGTGAAGACAAAGTAAAAGGTTGTCCTTTGTGGTTCCACCAAGCCACATTGACAATGAAATTGTCAAAATGAGGCACAGTGACAGCCATAAAAATCGACAGGAGAAATTTCACCTGTAAGACATTGGCTGTTTTTTTTTGGTGGGGGGCTTTGCTCCCACACACCCGATCTCTGAAGATCCAACTCTGAGTTGTACTTGACTCAGAAGGGGGGGCGTATCATAGGGAAATGGTGAAATTTCACCAGCGAGACCATTACAGCGACAATTTCGAATTTCATCAAAATTGTCACTAATTACTTTGCTGTAGAAATGTCACTGTTTCAATGTGATATGGTCCTTTATCAGATGACTGAGTGGACAGAAAGAGAAAAAACTAGATGAATATTAACGGATTACTCTCTCTCTCTCTCTCTCTCTCTCTCTCTCTCTCTCTTTCTCAAATCTTTGTTGATCCCCTTCTGGTTTTAGGTTGTGCTCTTTGTCCTCTGTCAGATGAGCAAAGAAGGCAGAGCTAATGTTACGCTCTCCCTGTATATCAGGAGTATGACCTGCCCCTTCCTGAATGTGTCAGGAACAGCAACTATAAACACAGACCAGCTGGGGGAGGATGTGTCTGTATTGTCCCTGCTGCAGAAAAGCAAGGAGGAAAATGAATTGATTACTTTAATGTTATAGTTACCTGCAGCCCTTTCCATTGCCAATAAGAGTTGTAAAGAAGCCAGAAAAGAACTTTTACCAACCCACTGTCTTTTCCCTTGTTTTGCAATTCTCTTACCTCTCCAAGTATCAGCTCAGAAGATGTGTAAGTGGTGGTCTGCCAGAATATTGCCACCTGCACTTATGACCCTGTGAAGTGAAGAATCTATTGGTATGGTCATGTTTCCCATGCCACAAGGAGAAGCCCTGTAGCAGGAATCAATTGGCAGTTTGTGCAGAGAATGAGAACTGCAAAAAGCTAAATGTAACACTCTCCTTAGTACAGCCACGTGTCCGTGATCCAAGGAGATATCCTCTATTAGAATCAGGCGGCGGTCTGCCTCAGAGCAGGAGCAGTGGGGAATCAATGTCTGATTGCCATCCCAGAGGCTATAGGAGTTTATGAGGGAGAGCGAGATATGCCTCCTGTCCAGCTCTGGACCCTCTGTAGACCCTGTAGTCTGATGTGCCACACACACTGAGCCTGGCTCTCAGTATTTAAATACCTAAGTCTTTTGTTTGTATTTGGCACCTTTTTGTGATGCACCCCATTGGATAATGTGGTATTATGTCACAGTTGGAGCTATCCTTTGTGACCAATGAAACACTTACCCCTCTGGAGCTTCCCCTGCTATAATATAGACAATACAATAAATACTTTGAACTAAAGCAATCTGTCAATGCCATTAGTGTCACAACTTAATTTCAACGATGTCTGGCTACCTGTAAGGTAAGGTACAGTTAATGCCTTTACTGCAAACAGCTTCTGAAGAAGGACTCTTTGGTCCGAAAGCTCAAGCTATTTGTTCTTTTTGCAACATCCTTGTTGGTCCAATAAAAGGTATCAAACCATTTGTTCTGCATTTGTTCTTACTAGGACCAATACAGCATTAAACAGTTTGTTTGTTTATTTACTGCAGACAGTTATACCACAGAACTAAAGAGTTAGATAAGTACCGCTGGTGTGAGAGAGGAAAAAAAAAAATTGAACTTTAATCAATCCACTGTCATTTCCCCTGTCCCTCAAGGTTTGCCTTAAGATGTTGTTTTCCTCTGTTAAGGCAGCTCTCCTTGGTTCTGACAATAAATAATGTTTTGTTTTAAAATGGCAGAATTGGTCCTGCTTCCCTGGGCCTAATTCTGCACTCAGATGTTGGAATGGTTACCCCTGATTAGTCCAACAGCTGCCCCTCCTCTGCCATCTTGTAAGTCCTGTAGCAACATGTATGGAAGGAAAATCTAGGCAAGCCCTCAGTGGGTTATATCTGTTAATCCCTAGGGTCCTGTTCCACTTTTACAAAATTGTCCGCATATCTTGGGCTGAAATTTTGCCCACAGATTAACAATCAGAAGAAGCAATAGAGAGAGACGTCCACCACAAAAGGAAGTTCTGCTAATTTCAAGTCACCCATACCGGTCTGCTCCATCTGGACTCAGTTTGGAACACGTTCCCCACATCCAGCAGTTATAAAGTGTTGAGATTGAGCAGCCCAGTAGTACTGTTTCAGATCTGGGATTCTTAACCCTCACTTACTGTTGGGGGCCATCAAGAGTTGCCAAGCCTTCCTAGCCCCCCCCACAAATAAAGACTAATAATATTTTTGGGAGCTGTTGCCACATTGGAGAAGGGCTTGGAAACAGGAGCGTTGCAAAAAGAAAATTTAACCGAGGAAGAATGTTCATTTTCACTGCTTCTATCCTGCCCCCTAGCATTAGGGGAAGTTCTTTCCACCTCCAACAATCTGTATGCAGCTCACTAAATAGCTTAAGGTAATTATGTTGGAGTAGTTTGGTAGAATCTGGAGTTACCCATACCCCCAAATATAAAGATTGCATTTACATTAATAAAGACAACAAGCATACATCTTTTTAAAATTTATTGCAAATAAAATAACAGAAAGATGCCAAACTTTTTTATTATTTTGCTTTTTGGTAACATACAAGCTGAATTTGATATCTAAAGCATAAAATAAAGATACTTTATGATGTACTGTTCCATATACTGTTGACGCAGCAATTATTTTACAGCGTAGGCCATTACAGTGACAATTTCAAGATTGTCACTGAAATGGTCCTGTTGTACAACAGCACAGGTTTTGTCTGTGTTTCACCTCCTCCAGCATCAACTCTGATGCAGTGTTGATTATTATTATAATAATGGGGGGGTGTGAGGTCAGAGCCCCCCCCCCCTAAAAAATAGTAACTTTGTGACGGGCAAAATTTTGACAGTTGAAATTTTGCCCGTCGCTGTAGTGGATTTTGACAACTCTGTTGACGAAGCGCTTTGATGGAACTGTACTGTACTACCTCATGATGTGATGTACAAATCATGCAGTGGTGCAGCATGGTGCGGTGCCGCTACACTGAGTAAAATATGATGTCCCTGATTTTGGCCGTTTGTCCCTGACGTTTGGGAGGATTGTCCCTAATATTTGTCCTAGCAGATCGAAAGGTACAGTTGAGGGTTTTGACATTCAGAGATTACCTTTATTCCATTTTCACTGTCTAGACTATGCAGAATGCTCACTCTGGTTCACTGCTGGTATGCAGAAAGCAAATAAGTCTCAGCATTAATTTCCTGAATGCTGGTCATTCCCTCAGTTCAACACTTGCAGGAGTGGTGGACCAGTATTTCAGAAACCAAGAATTTGTGTTGATTGTAGGATGCTGCCATTTAGTCAACTGGTACACAGAAAACTTGCTTAATGCTGGCTATGTTCTTGCCTGGATGTACAGAGCCCAAGGTGGGTACCAATGCCCCCTACCATAGCACAGTAGATAATAGCTAAATCTTGAATACAGGGTTCAACAAAGTTCCAACATTCTTCAGCATAGAGTCATTTGATGGTAAGTTTTTCTTCATTTTTTGTGGTACTCAGCTTTTGCCTTTTGGAGGAAATTTCTCTTCATTGTGGTGCCAAGGATGTCATCTGCATTTTCATCTACGTACATTTAAGCTTCAGGGCCAACACAATTTCACTGTCCAGAAAAACATTCTCTTTTCGTCTAGTACAGAATTGCTGACAGGCTGTAGCATTATCTTCCAGCAGGGGCTTCAACAGCATGCTAGCATGACCCTGCATGGTTTCGATTATATCAGTGGCCAGGTTCATAAGCTGACTCTCTGCTCTGCATTTGTACATTGAATTTATGTAGAGATTCCACAGCATATTGCAAAAAAATGGAAAGTCAGCTTCACCTTGTGACTGCAGTCTCTGTGTAAAGAGCTTCACTTTTGCTGTACATTGTGCATACAATAATGCCAATAAAAAGATGTTGGGGCAGGTCACATGTCCAGTAATCTTTTAATGTCCTTGCTGAGGCTCAGCCATCAAGTGGGTGCATGTTTGATAATCTTCAGTGGCTGTGCATCAAACATGCTCTAGCTAGAGCCGATAGGGTGATGAAAAACTACCAAATGACCAAGGTTGTTTTCTTGTTGGTTCCATATGGTGCTGTTTAGTCACAATCTTTAAAAACTAGAAAGCTGCTAATTCAGTCCTCCTAAATTTATTTAGTCCGAGTACATGGTGGAGTGTGTGTGTGTGTGTGTGTGTGTGTGTGTGTGTGTGTGTGTGTGTGTGTGTGTGCGTGCGCGTGCCTGCCTGCCCACAGGGGAACTGGAGCACTGTAAAAGGTGGGAGTACCAAAGATAAAAAGGGTGCTTGCTGCCTTATAAAGGGCACTTTTTATAAACCAGGTTTTTATATACAGTAAATGCACATTTATGACGATGATAGTAATTTTAAAAATACATTTATACCATATCAAAACATTTAATATGTAATAGTAAAGCTAATTCCAACTTGTTTGTCAAAGTTAATAAAGTGAGCCACAAAGATGCATTATCCTAGTAGACAGTAATAAAACACCATCCAATTGTACAGAAAACAGCAGTGCAATTTAAAATAGAGATAAAACTTTACCATATTGACAATGTTACCTGTAAAATATGCAAACAATGGTTTACAAATTGTATACGATATCATAGGCAAGATAGTTTTGCTTAGTATTTTACTGCAATATATATCAGTTAAAAATGATCTATGGTGTTACAGAAAATGTCCAGGATGGAGTTCCTTAACATTTAGGTAAAATAACTGACATTTCCTATAAGCTTAGTTAAAGGAGAACTGCACTGAACCTGTGAAGAAGTTTATTTTTCATATTGTGGGTCCCCTTCTGTTTCTGTCCCATTTTTGCTGGCCTTTTAGTTAACCCATTGGATATTTATGGGTTACACACTGCTACAAAGTGCCATCTGAGAACTGTGTGATGTTGTTTGTCTCCATGAACTTAAGAATTATAAATTACAACACAGATGCATTATACTAACAATGTAAGTTCTTGACAAGATCATACTTTTTTTAAATGGTCAATGCCAGCAGTGTGTGAATCAGAAACTCACTGAATTTACCAAAAGGCCAGCTAAGATTAAGCAGTAACAAAATGAGAACTGGCATTTAAAAAAATAACATCTAATTCAACAAAAATACATGTTTGCCAATTAAAAGGCAGTTCTTCTTTGATATATTAAATTGTTCACTATTTATGGGGCTGGCAGTATAGCCTAGAGGTTAGAGTAAAGATTTGTAAATGAGCTTTGTACATCCAGCATTCAGACATGGGTTTGATTCCCACAACCTCTATTTCCATACTGTGTGGCTCTGATTAAGTCACTTAATCTTTCCAGTGCTCCTGGGTTGTCCCTAGAAACAAGCAACTGTGCCTAGTTGACCTTACCTGGTTACAAAGGAAATATATATATATATATATATATATATATATTATTTATTTATTAAATTACATTTATAAATTGTAAACAAACATTAAAGTCTAGTACATAGATTCCAGATCCATGCAATCACCAAGGAATATGCCAGCCAAGTCTGGGGCTGTCAATATAGCCTTAGAGGTTAGAGTAAAGAGCTTGGTACATCTATCACACAGGCCTGAGTCTGATTCCTGCAACCTCCACATACATACTGTGTGACTCTAAGCAAATCACTTAACCTCCTCAGTGCTCTTGGGTAGCCCCAGAAAACAGGCACCTGTGCCTAGTGTGCCGTACCCGGTTACCAAAGAATAATAAAAAAAGTATTTAAATGCTTATGTTCTTTTACCTTTAAAAGTACACAGTTTAAATATTTGAGGTTGGTGTATGCTGCTTACAGCTTCAATTCAGGAACAGACATAAATACTGTTGCTTTAAGCAACAAACCCAAAAAAGAAATCCATCCTGGGAAAAACAGGACTTTTAGAAGGGACTCCATTACAAATGAGCTTGACTCAGTGGTTACATTCCCTAAAACTGAAGTCTGTGATTGTAGACTGTGACAATCCCCTTCCCCATCACTGCAAAAAAGACAGGATACTGCCAATGAAGAATAAAGTCTCATCTCCCCCACCCCAGATGTGACCCATAACCGATAGGGCTGTGAAGAGCTACCAAATGACCAAAGTTATTTTCTTGTTGGTGCCATATAGTTCTGTTTAGTCACATGTGTGCGTGCATGCTTGTGCGTGTGTGCTTGCATGCAACCTGTCCTGCCCATAGGAATAGGATATTTTGCATTTGCAAAGTCTGTGATCTGACACTGTAGTCTGACTTTCACTTTCAGGAAATGCCTCAACATATAATGAGTTAACCCCTAGGTTGCTGAAAGAAATCAAATAAATCTATTAGAATGAACTGAACAGATGATAGAAACAGCAGTTTAGAAAAGTTTTTTTTTGTTTTGTTAATATCCTGAAAAGTTCTGAGGTACAATACAGTAGCATCCCCCATTCCTTCAGATGCTTTTAACATAGAGCAATAAATAGTAAAAGTCAGAAGGGGAGTGCACTGTTTTGTAGCTGTGGAGGAATACTTTCAAAAGTCTAAAAAGCGAGTTCCACAATCAGCCGTTTTAGAGCTACAATCTGATCAATGACAGAAGGGCTGTAGGCTCTGCCCACAGCCCTAAAAATAGTGTGAGTTGCTTTAGTTTCTGCTGGTGCTGTGCACTGCTGGCAAAATAGCATTAGATGTCCAACACCAAGTCCTCAATGTGCAGTGTCATGGCTTTTAGACTTGATTTGATGCACAGATCTGCCAAATGGCATAAACAGCCATGAAAACTACAGCATATGCCGATTGAGTTCCTTTAGGTGGAACAAAGCAGAATTCCTCTTTCTGATCATGGAAGCAGAATTGCCTGACGAATATGCAGTCATGTTGCTCACTTTAATATTAAACTTGTTTAGGGGTTCAAGAACACAACCAAATAATGCCTGCTCAGTTCCTGACACACAAGGGGGCATATCTGAAAATTGCACTAAGGGGCATATCAGAAAATCACACTAAGTTCCTTCCCAAGCCCTGGTCAAAGACTCAAATCACAATAAGAAGTAATTTGTCATCCCCCCATGTCAGTGCTTTAATCCAGGTGTATGCAGAATGGCCCCCAAACATCCCAGGCAATGCAGACAGTCTTTGTTGCCCCACAGGTCATCATCAGTCAGTGACATAGGGGATGGTGCCTGAGAAGAGGGAAGAGGTGGATGGAGCCAGTATATTTAGAGAAATCAATAAATCATATATTAATATGTCTACTTGAGTGTGTTTTTTACAGCATATGAACGTTATCTTCTGCTGTTTGTGAAAGAGGAAATCAAAGGAAAGCTGAGTGGTTCTGTCAGTCCAAATAGCATGAAATAACATTCCTATGCTGTAACAAAGACACTCATTGCAAGTGAAAATGAAAACATACAAGGGGGATATAACAGTGTCCAACAGGTACACAGCTCTAGCAGATAGAATGGAGGAAGGGGATCTGGAAGAAGCATGGGGAACAGCAAGTATAGGCCAAAGAATGGGCATGAGATGCTGGTAAGGGAGAGATGGAAGCAGGAATAGGAAGGTAGACAGAGATAAGAGTGGAGGGGATGAGGCCCAGAAGAAGGAGTTCATAGCCCAGGGATGGGAGTGGGTGGGATAAACAAGTAGGGAAATCAGAAGATACAGGAAAGTGAAAAAGTAGGCAAGGAAGAGTGGACAAAGGATGATGCATTAGTGGAGCTAAAAGCAGGAGACAAGCAAAGGGTGACCATAAACAGGGAAGGCAAGAATGGGAAAGGTGAGGTGCCGAAGGGGGGTGTGGGAGATAGTGGGCCGTTATCCTCTGCCAGTGGGTGAGAAGTCAGGGCACCTGGGGGAAATCAGGAAGTTCAAGTAAGCAGGACAGGAGGCTGTGGGTAGGAGAAAAAGTGTTTGGTGTACTGTCCCACCAGGAACAAGAACAGTTCCATCAGTAGTAGAGGTGGAGAATGTCATGGTATTTGGGGATGCAATAATTAATGGGATATATTGGGATGGAGTTAAGGAGGGCAATGCAAAAAATTAGGGAGAGGGCTCGGTTGGTGAGTAAACCACACCTTATCATTCATTTGGGAAGCAGTGATCTGCCAAAGTATGAAAGGGAGGAGGTCCAGAGGAGGCTCAAAGCACTGGTGCAAGGATGTTTGGAAGAGGCTAAATCCTTAGGTTTCTCCTAGGTCTTGCCAGTCCCTGGGGTACACCACTGCTAGGCAGAGAAGAATCAGGGAGTTCAATGAATGCCTTAGGGCATGGTGCAGATATGAAGGGTTTGCATGTATAGGAGAGTGGGGGGATGCATGGGAGGATGAGGACTTGTACTGGAAGGATTGACTACATCTGAGTGACAGGGGGGCAAGAGTACTGAGGGAGAGGCTACAAGGGTACATTGATAAGGTCCTGGAGGGTGGTCAGACTGGTAGGGGTGTAGTACCAGGCTATGATGAGTGAGGGATCAACAGGAGAAAAAAACAGACTATCAAGCACTCCCCTCTCAAAAGGGAGTGGTGTACAGACAAGACATAGTAGGGGGTGAAGGAAGGGAGAAGGTAGTAATATGGTGGAAAGGATTCTCCAATGACACACATAGCCTGGGGAATAAGATGTTGGACTTATATGCTATAATGGAGTGTGATAGCCTAGACATAGTTGCTATAACTGAGACCTGGTGGTCAGAGCACCAGATCTGGGAAGTAGGGGTCTCATGATACAAGTTATTCAGGAGGGATAGGGCTTGCAGAAATTAAGTGGATTATGCTGTACATAAAGGAGAGAGTAAAGGCAACTGAAGTGCAGGAAGAGCAAGTGGAAGTAGAAATACTGTGGGTCACACTAGATAGAAAGGCTGGGACATCTGTAAGGCTGGGGGTTGTGTACAGACCTCCAAAACAAAGCAAGGAAATGGACAAACACATGCTGCTGGTCCTTCCAGCGAATGGCACTAAAGATGGAGTTTCTGCTGGTGGATGACCTTAACCTCCCAGATATAGATTGGGAGGTTAAGTAGGTCATCCAGGAACAGGGAAATCATTGCGTCCCTCCAGGGAACCTACCAGAGGGTGACATACTTGATATGGCCCTCCCAAATGCAGATAGCATGGATGGAGTGTGGTGGGGAGATCAGCCTAGGAGCAAGCGATCATAACACTGTGGGTTTCATGGTTAGAGCAGGGCATGTAGCTAGTGAGACCATCACAAAGGTATTAGACTTCATGTGATCAGATTTTAACAAACTGAGGGGGGTATTCCAAAAGGAAATGGAGAGGGTGGAAGAGATGGTGGGATGGGGGAATACCTACCAATAGCCACAGAGAGCTGTGTAAGGAAGGGGAGGAAGAATAGAAAAATGAGGAGACTGTTGTGATTTCACAGGGAAGTGAGGGAGGCAATAAGGGAAGGAAGAAGAGCATTCAGGGAATATAACAGGACACTGAGAAGAGAGGACAGAGAAATTTACAATGAGAAGCTGAGGGTGGAGTAGCAAATGATTAGGAAAGTGAAATCAGAAACCAAAGAGTAAATTGCCAGAAAGGCCAAAAGGGGTAATAGGACTTTCTTTCAGTACATAGGGAAAAAAAGAAAACCCAAGCAGGGTATAGTTAGGTTAAAGGAAGAGGGGGTAGCACAAGTGGCAGCACACTTTGAGAAGGCAGAGGTAATAAATAAATAGTTATTTCAGCTTGGTCTTCAAGATAGCGGGAGAGGGAAAGATGTCAGTCCTGGAGTGGAAGGGAAGGGGGGATGCAGGGGTGGATACGAGTTCAATTAATGACAGGCTGAGAGAGGAAATGACTAAGGAGAGGATAGATAAGGTAATGGGCCCAGACCTCCTGGACCCTAGGGTGCTCCAGGAGCTAAGGTGGGAACTGGTGGCACCATTAGCGAGGTAATTTAACTTGTCTTTAGATACAGTGTGGGTGTCAGAGGACTTTAAGAGGGCAGAAGTGGTCCAACTTTACAAAAGTGGCAGCAGGAAGGAGGCTGGGAACTATCACCTGGTCAACCTCACATCAGTAATGGGTAAGGTGATGGAGGCAATTTTGAAGGGAAAGGTGGTTAAATACTTTGAGGATAATGGTACAGAACATCCATCAACATGTCTTCATGCAAGATATTTCATGTTGGACGAACCTGATAGACTTCTTCAATGTGGTGATGAGGGTAGTTAATCAGGGTGGGAGCAGTGGATATGGCTTATCTTGACTTTGGAAAGGCATTCGATACTGTGCCCCACAGAAGGTTGGTAAATAAACTGGAAAGTTTGGGGATAGAACAGAAAATATCAAAGTGGGTGAAAAAGAAGTCAGAGGGTGGTGATAAATGGGGTGTACTCCGCGGAAGTGGTTGTGATGAGCGGGGTCCACCAGGTCAGTGTTGGGGCCCATCCTTTTTCAATGTCTACATCAGCAACATAGCAGAGGGACTTTAGGGGACGGTCTGCCTTTTTGTGGATGATACAAAGATCTGCAACCAGGTGAACACCCCAGAGGGAGTGGAGGCTTTGAGGGAGAATCTATGGTTGATGGAGGAGTGGTTGGAAAAATGGCAGCTGAAATTCTATGCCAGGAAATGCACATTGATGTAGCTGGGGAGGAATAATCAATGAGCAACATATACACTGGGTGGGGAGAAAATGAGGGCATTGGAGCACAAAAAGGACCTAGGAATCATAATCACAGACAACCTTAAGGTAGGGACCCAATGCAGCAAGGTGGTGGATAAAGCAAACTGAATGCTGGCGTGCATAGGGAGAGGTATAACTAGGAGAAGACGGTAGGTGCTGATGCCACTCTACAGTTCCATGGTGAGGCCCCACCTGGAGTACAGGGTACAATTTTGTAGACCTCACCTGCAAGAGGACACAGATGCCACAGAAAGGCTACAGAGAAGGATCACAAAAATGGTGCATGTGCTAAGTGGAAGGCCATATGAAGAGAGGTTGAGGGAGTTAGATTTATACCCACTGGAGACCAGAAGGGAGATATGATATAAACATTCAAGTACATGAAGGGGATCAATAGGGTTGGAGAGAGCTTACTCACAGGGAAGGTAGGTGCTAGAACTAAAGGACAGGGCTGAGAGTGGAGGGTAGTATGTTAATGGGGACCTTGAGGCACATTACTTCACTGATAGGGTTGTGGTGCCCTGGGACAGTCTGCTTATGTAGGTGGTGGAGGCCTAAAAACTTGAGGGCTTCAAGCAGGCTTTGGTCAACCACAAGGGGTTGTCTCGATTAAGGAGAGTGGAAGCTAGCAGGGGAGAGGGGCATGTAATTAGTGATGATGGGGCAGACTCAATGGGCCTTTTCTGTTGACATATCTAAGAATCTAAGTATATGTATACATTATAAAGAAAGAATGCAAGAGGCATTTCAATCCTTTCAAAATAGTTTATTTATAAAAAAAAAATTCTGGAACATGCCCCCGAGGTTCCTGCCTCTGCCTGTTCTGGTCTATGGGGGAGGGTGGACCCAGCACTCAATTTCATGCTCGGTGAAGAGGAGTTCAGGTTGCTGGTGGAGGAGAAACTGAGTGGACAACACCCCAGAGATGCCCTGTCACTGATACCCAGACAGAAACAAAGTTATAAGTAACTTTTATAAGAGTAGGCTTATGACATTTTCACAGGCATAATGTACTTGTGTCTCTGTCATTATACTGACTATAACCGGGTGTCAATCCAGTACTACTAAAGCCATGCCTTTGCAGTGTTGATAGTGTGTACCAGTATGCTTTTGTCCATAACATGTACTTAAGCTAATAAATGTTGCATGAATGTACATTTAAGTGAGCTCCCAATAATAATAAAACAAGCAGACAAAGGGGGGCAGCATAGTAATCATGGACCCTGAATATTATGCAAATACTATTAAATACCTGCTTAGTGATTAAAACAAATGCAAAAAACTGGTAAAAAATCCAACTGATGTTTACTAGAAGGAATTTTTAGACCTGTTGTAAAGAAGGAAAAATAGAGGGCTTATTACTGAGGAAGAGTTGAAATACATTTGGAACAATACACCTGTTAACACCTACATTATACACATTGCCAAAAATTCATAAAAATATTCAACACCCATCGGGATACCCTTAGTATCAGGGATAGATTCACTTACATATAAATTGAATCAGTTTATAGATTTCTTTTTAAAAACATGTTTGTCTGATGTAAAATCACATTTAAAAGGTACTACAGATGTCCTGGACAGGTTTAAAGACTTTAGTTGGAAGAATGAATATCTTTGGTTATGTATAGATATGGATACACTAGCATTAAGCACAGTGATGGATTACTGGCATGTTCGGAATTTCTAACTAAAAACAAACAATGTTCTGAATTCCCCACTGATTTCATTCTAGAAGCTCATGGGCCAGATATTGAAAAGGGTTGCACCTGCGCAAGTCCGAACTTGCTCCATTCTGCGATATTCAGCAGGAGGCAGTTGTGCCACAGAAAACATGCTGAGCAACAGCGCAATGCAAATGAATGCATGCTGAACTGGAGGGGGAGGAACCATGCATAAACTGCACAGCCTGATATTCAGCTGGGCTGTGCAGAGTTGTGCAGGCGCAACCCCCAACCTGCGCCTGCACAACTTTGAGCCTATAAAAAAAGGCTCAAGTCGAGGGCCACCCACAGGTGAGCTACTGCATTGCAGGGCGCAACACAGTAGCTGCCACCTGTGGCTGGCCCCCAACCCACTCCGTGTGCCCCCCCTGCAGCCTGATCATGGGCAAAAGAGTATAAAATCCCCGCCACCCCCACCAGCCTGACTGTGGGCAGCAATGTGTCCCCTCCAACACATCCCTGGTGGTCCACTGGACTGATAATCCCAATTGCGGGATGTCATAAATACCCCGAACATAGCCCTGATGGTCCAGTGGACCGAAAATCCCGATCGCGGGATGTCATAAATAAACACTCCCCCCAACATAGCCCTGGTGGTCCAGTGGACCGAAAATCCCGATCATGGGATGTCATAAATAACCCCCAACATAGCCCTGGTGGTCCAGTGGATAAATAAACACCCCGAACATAGCCCTGGTGGCTAGTGTCACCACCCACCACCCTGAAGCCCCACCACCCGCTGCCTCTCTGCAGCGGCAGCATCCCACTGCCTGCCACCACCACTGCCAACTGACTGCCGGTAGGCTGCACACCCATTGGTGCAGAGCAAGAGCTAATGGGTGTGTAGTCTATCTTGATAAGATAGGCCAGGTTTGTGGAATGAATGTATTCATTCACAAATCTGGATTGTCTTATATCGGTTATATTGCATGCCCATTGGCTCTTGCTCTGCACCAATGGGCGCAGCCCCTACCGGCAGTCAGTTGGCGGGCTGGTGATGCTGCTGGCTACCGGGAGGAGCGGAAGTTGGGGCTTTGTGGGGGGACACTAGCCACCAGGGCTATGTTCGGGGGTTTATTTATCCACTGACCACCAGGGCTATGTTGGGGGTGTTTATTTATGACATCCCATGATCAGGATTTTCGGCCGACTAGACCACCAGGGCTATGTTCTGGGAGACATATTACTGCCTGCAATTGGGCCAGTGGGGGTGGTGGTGGTGATTTTACAGTCTTCTGCCCATGATCGGGCTGCAGGGGGCGTCAGTCCCCAACGGCTGCTGCCTGTCAGGGTGCCAGGCACAAGTCCTCGGGGATCGGCGCACCTGCATGCTAATGGCATGCAAATGGGGCCATAATCAAATGCAAATGCCCCCCCATGCCTTGCATGAATTATGGCCCCATTTGCTTGTCACCTTTTGAATATCAGGATTTTGCGCATGGCACAATGGTACTTGCGCCACCGCAGGATGAATGCTCCACTCTGTCCACTTGCGGTGGCGCAGGTTCCACTGTGCCATGCACAGTGGCTGTGGCTGGGGGATATTCAAAGGAGTTGCCAAGGCTGCAACTCCTTTGAATATCACTTCATTAATTTCATGTAACTATTTTGTGCATGCAAGAGCTTGCTCCACAAATAGCGCAGTTTGAATATCTGGCCCCTAGTGTTTGATTTAACTCATAATTTCTTTGAATTTGATAGTGAGTTCTTTTTGCAGCTTCAAGGGACTGCTATGGGGGCCAAAATGGCCCCCGTTATGCAAATCTCTTTCTTGGGTCCTGGTAGCATGATGTAATATTGTCAAAAATAAAAAATTCCATTCTTCGAAAGTATTATTAGATGGCATCGCTTTATTGATGACATCATTTGTGTATGGTCAGGACCTAGGGAAAATTTGGAGAATTTTATGAAATGGCTTAATAAGTAATAAAATCAATCTGAAGTTCACTTATACTGAACATCCAATAGAAATAGATTTTTTGGATTTAACTTTGTTTGTAGATTTGAATAATAATGTACAAACTAGGAATTTCAGAAAAAGCACTGCCATGAATAACATTTTAAGAGCAGAATGTTCACACCCTGGTACTCTAATTAAATCCATCCCACATGGACAGTTTTTGAGGCTATGTAGAAATTGCTCACAAGCAGAAGAATTTCAAAAACAAGCAACAGAGATGCATTCAAGATTTCTAAGAAGGGGCTATAAGCAAGGGCTTTTGGACAAGGCTTTGTCCAGAGCCAAAATGAAAGATAGAAATGCACCAATGATGCCCAAAAATAATTTAGAGAAGGAATCGATGAGAATAGAGGAACAACCAGCAATTTTTGTAACACAATTTGGTAGACAGGCAAATAAAATAGGGTCAGTAATCAAGAAATACTGGCCTATTTTGTTAAGTGATTCCAGTTTATGTGATGAACTGGGCAGTCATCCAAGAATCACTTTTTCTAGGGCAGAAACAATCAAAGACTAGATTGTTCACAGTAGATTTCAAGAAAAGAAAGTACATAGAATGTGGTTGCCCCCAACCCCAATAGGGATGTATAGATGTGGAAGACATAACATATGTGAACACTGTAACCAGGGAAAGACCATGAGAGTTGAAGATGACAAATACAGCGTTAAGATTAAAAGCTTTGTAAACTGTAACAGTACCTATGTTGTTTACACCATATGGTGCCCCTGCAATTTAATTTGTGTAGGGAGAACAATAAGGCCTGTAAAACAAAGAGTGCAAGAGCACTTTAGAAATATAAGATTGGGCCTTATGAATAAACCTATGGTAAATCATTTTACAGAAAGTCACAATAAAAGTGTAATAGGTACAAAGTTTATGGCAATTGAAAAGATAGAAAGCAACCCTAGGGGAAGGGACAGATTAAATACCCTCTTACAACATGAACGCTTTTGGATCTCAATGCTGGACACCATCCAACCAAAGGGTTTAAATTTGGAGTGGGATCCGAACCCATTTTTATAAAAAATGAAAATGTTACTAATGCTGGATTTTGTACAACAGCAGTAACAGATTAATTTGACAATGTATGATGATGAGATAAAAAATAAGATAATTATGGAAATGAAAGTTTAGTGACACTTATCTGTCTTTAGTGTAAGTTTAGAAAGCTTATGAGTATTTTTTGTTTTCAGTTTTTGAACCCAGTTTAGTGTAAATGCAGAACTATGATAGTAAAAGAAAATCACAGCTCCTTTTAGTAACCCAGTACATGTAATTTTTTGATAAAATCCTCCTTGTATAATAATAAAGATGAAGTCTTAAAAGACTTAAAAGATAAATAAAAGGCATACTATTTAGGTTGAAATTGAAAATAAGAAGGTGGAAACTGTTATAGGTATTTAAAACGTAAAAACAACAAAACTGGATCTAATAAGACCCGCTCACCCAAATGGTCAAAAGATATATTTACAAAGTAAATGTCCAAAATCATTTTATTCAAATATCTTCCAGGTAGAAATTCAACGTTTCGGGATATACCCTTCACCAGGACACTGGTCAAGTTTCTAAAACATAGATATACAAAAAAATATGTACATCAATAATTAATTTTTCAAGAAAGTTCATATTATTGTATAAACACTCTGTATAATTCCAATATCAAAAAACATCCTTACATGTCACATTATGAGTTTCTTATTTCCTCTTATACTCTAATGTCAGGTACTATGTTTAACTCCCCCTTACAGCCACTGCTAGACGCCAACCTAACAAACAAGAACATAGTGAATGAATAACTAAATATAATAAAAACTTCATTAATAATATTTCAACGGATAAGCATTCACTTTATATCTAGTAAATATATATCTCCTATTTCTCGTGTTGCCCTTCTAAATCTTTTACATCTTATAAACCTTTCACAAAACAAGTTCACAATTAGTATATATAAATGGTTAAAACTTTTAACAATTAACCAATAGGGCGCTGCTGTTTTCCTTACTATATTTTCCTACTGCTCACTGAGTATCGATACTAAATTTAAATCCAAATGGACTGCTTTATTATTTACCCAAATGGAAGGAAACGCTAACCTGTTTTTATGTAACTTTTTTCTTCTAAATCCGTTAAGCCGTCATCAAGCTCACATCATATTACTTGGTGAAAAAGAACAAAGAACAACATCATGTAAAAGCACTACTAAAAGATTTTTTCAAACTTTCCATTGCTTTCTACATTCAAAATAGCTACATTGTTCAGAAAATGCATCCATAGACAGAAGTAGACAGACTTACTGTTCCGTTTGAGAGGTGAACCCGGCATCTATTCTGTGGGTGTAAGAACGCGAGGGAATACATGACTCACTTTTAAAAGGTAGAGAAGCAACGCCTCTGAATCCAGCAACCAACGGCGAATGCTGATGTAAGCACTAACGTGCTCACCTATATGCTGGACCCACCTTGTGGCACCGAATTACCTTAATTCTTGGTGTCAGAGGTTACAACAAAACTAAACAGTTTATTTTTATACTACATTATTATAAAAAAATCTAACAAGCGAAATGGTAACTAAAGATTTCTTTGTGGGACAAGTAAATTCTCGATGCCTGTTTCCTTAGCATAATAAAACATTTCATATATGTTATTTCATAAAGGGGTGAACTCTCAGCAAAAAATATATAAACGTAAACCGTGAACATTTTCTTAGTATGCACACTCTCAACCTTTAGGTAAGAGTCCCTGCATCATTTAATGAATTTAACCTTCATAGTCAACCTTAAACATGTAGCAACCGCGTATATGGAAAAATATATTTCTTGGTTACAGGTTCAGCTCCCTCTACTAGCCACTTATTAAAGATAAGTTCTCAAGAAAAGTCCTAATTTGTAAGAAGCCTCTTCTGCCATTAGTGAAATAATACAAAAATATAAACAACAAACTATTTTACAGATACAGGTTCAACTCTCCCTGCTAGATACGTATTCAAAGGAAATCTTGATAAACCAAAAATAGTTCCTATTTGAACAGAGTTATTATAGATACAAGTACAACTCTCCCTGCTAGACACTTTTTCAAAGGAAATCTTAATAAGTCAAGATTTTTTTAGATTGTTCCTATTTAAACAGAGTTATTATAGGGACCACTTCTCCTTACAATTACTATTACCACAAAGAAATGGATTATAAAATCGGTTGCCAATCTATCATTTCATTTAACCCAAATTTAGGATTTGTGGTTTGAAAATAGTTTATAAGCCTCGCTTCCCTTAATAATAGTTTTGTATTATAATTGCCACCTCTATTGTTTTTATAAACTTTTTCAAGACCAAAGAATCTTAAGGTGGCAATAGAATGATTCCTTTCAATAAAGTATCTAGCTATTGGGGAAGAGAGATCTTTGTTTCGTATGTACCCCTTGTGTTCTCCTACTCTTTGTTTTAATGCTCTTTTCGTTTTTCCGATATACATTAAATCACATGGACATTTAATACCATAAATAACCCCTTCTGTCTGGCAATTAATAAAGTCCTTTATAGTAAAGTATTCCCCTTTACTACTATTTCTTACGGTTTTTATTTTATAGGTATTGTGACAGTGGATACATCTTCCACAACTAAAATTTCCTCTCAGTTCTTCACTTGTGAATAACGAGAACTTCTTAGTTTCTGGTATTTTATGGTCTGTGTGTACTATGCGGTTTGACAGTGATTTGACCTTTTTTGCTACCACTTGTACCCCTTTATTGAAGGCTTTATTCCCCATAGGTGTCGATTTCAATATGTTCCAATATTTTTGAACAGATTTTCTAATACCATAGAAAATGTCATTAAATTTCAAACAACAGATGATTTTCTCCATTATTTCTGTGTTTTTAACCTTACTTTTTAATAAGTCCTTTCTATCTTTTAATTGTGCCTTCATTTCAGCCCTTTGCAATATGTCACGACTATAACCCCTTTCCTCAAATCTTTATTTCATATCATTCATTGATTCTAACATATCAACATTATCAGTACAATTTCTTTTAGTCCTTAAAATTGAGAATAAAGGATTGATTCAATTAGTTTTTTGGGATGAAAACTTTCTGCATGCAAAATCGTATTTCTGTTAGTAGGTTTTCAAAATGTCTTAGTGCTCAAATTCTCATTTTTCTTAAAAATGACTAAATCCAGAAATGACATTTTTTCCTTGTTGTAGTTCATAGTAAAGTTCAAAAATTCAGTGCAATTATTGATATATGAAAAGAAATCCACAAGTTATGTTTCTGTTCCTAAACAAATCACAAAAATATCATTGGTAAAACGTTTCCAGAGTAATATATTACTAAAATGAATGTTATTTTCAAAGATAAAAGAAGTTTCAAACCAATTCATGAATAAGTTTGCATATGAAGGTGCCATGCTAGAACCCATGGCAGTGCCTTTTACTTGAAAGTAAAAGGTTTTTTCAAAACAAAAGTAATTTTGAGACAACACTAAATGAGCCCATTGTAATAAAAACTCATTAGGTGGTTTAATTTCATTTCTGCATTTCGACAAAGTTTCATCCAATACTTTACACCCCTCCGAATGTGGAATAGAGGTGTACAGATCCTTAACATCAAATGTAACTAAGTAGTATGGTATTCCTACCAGCACTTCACTATTATTCAGATCTTCTAATAAATGTAACAAATGGGTTGAATCTTTTAAATAAGATTGAGTTTGTTCCACCAATTCCTTAATATGAAAATCTACAAAGACTGATAGTGGCTCAAGAATTGAACCTATGCCCGCTACAATAGGTCTCCCTGGAGGAAAGGAGGGATCTTTATGTATCTTGGGGAGAGTGTAGAAGATGGGGATGATAGGAAAATCTTTTTTTAAAGTTTTAAATTCCCACTCATCTATCCAATTATTGTTTAATGCTCTCTTAAGGACTTCTTCTATCAAATTCCCTATTTTTGTGTAGGATCTTCCGTTAATTTCAAATAGTTATTTTCATCACCTAAACGTTGCAAGCATTTAGCTTTATATCTTTCATAATTTTCTATTACAATTCCTCCCCCTTTATCTGCCTTTTTTATTACTATATTATGGTCATTTTCAAGATTTCGTAAAGCAGCAAATTCTTTGGAGGTTAGATTAAATTGAGTCCTTCTATCACTGTTTTTTTTCCTTTTTAATCAAAGTTTCCACATCCTTAATAACCATACAAATGTATGTCTCAATAATATGAGGCACAGGACCGGGGGGAGGAACTGAGATTTTAATTGTAATTTATGTCCTAATTCTATTTGTTTCTTGTCTTCATTTTTATTACTCAACTCTATTTGGTTATCAAAATAATATCTTAATCTCAATTTTCTAAAGAATCTGTTAAGATCCACTTTAATTTCAAAATCATCAATTTTCTCATGTGGACAGAATGTGAGTCCCTTGTTCAGAACCTTCAACTCTTCTATGGTTAGAGTTCTATCTGATAAATTAAAGACCACTATTTCATTTGTGATCTGGTTACAACTTGTAATTGTTCTTTTTGTTTTTCTTTTCATTTTCCTTCTATTTCTGTATTGCTTTCTACTCTTCCTAAACCTGATCCCCCTTCATCTGGGTCTGAGGGACTTCTTAAGTCTTTTTTTGTGTACTGATAACCCTGATTCTGTCTGTACCACTGACGCCTGCCCCGACCCCTGTATCCTCTCCTTCCTAAAAAACGTTCTCCTCTCCCTCCCCTATTAATATCTATATCTGTGTCACTACTAGATGTATATATGTTTCCATCTGAGTCTGGATTGTAAATAAATGCTGTTCTGATTTTGGATTCTTTATTTTTAAACCAAGAATAAACACGGCTTTCCTTGTAGTCATTCATATCCCTTTTAAATGTTGTCATTTTTATAGATCTGATTTTGTTCTCATATTCATCTATCTGTTTATTAACTTTTTCCAAGAAAAAGTTTAAATCTTCACTTGAAAATTGTTTTTTAACTTCTACCTCCAAAACAACTATTTCTTTATCGATTTTCTCTATTTCTTTGGTGAGGGCTTCAACTAGGATTAGCATGAAGTCTCTTGAACATCTATTTCTTGCTCCATCCCATTTTTCCATCAATTCCTCAGTAGAAAATCCTAAATTAGGTTCTACCAATATCCTTAATCCTCGAGGTATTCTTTTTTGTTTAAGGTATTCTGTTAAAGTTAATGCATGCCATTCCCACCTTAATTGTTTCTGTCTACAAAATTCATAGTCATGTTGTACTGTTTTGGATGGAGTGGGACCAATAAATTGTCTTTTTGATCTAAACTTTTCAAGGATAGATATTTCCTCAGATTCTGTAATTATCCTAGGAAATTACCTTTTGTCAGTCATAGACCCAATTTCCTCAAAATTATTCATTTTTCAACAAAGTGTTTTTTAATTTTATAAGAAAATCAAAAGTGCCTAAATACTAAGCGTAAACTAGTTTCAGTAAATATACAGTATTTGAAATACATCATACCACATCCAACATTATGAACCTAAGTTACCAAAACCCCACAGGTAATATTCCAAACGGTCTGATGTAAAGTCCTTTACATATTCTTCATGCTTCTCTTCCATAAGAAAGATAAAAAGAAGGACATTTCTCGATTCTTGAAATATAGGAGAAGGGCCCCCTGGATCTTCAGCACCTCAGCCTGGTGCCAATCAAAATTCGAATTACAAAGATTATCCAGTTCAGCCCCAAGTCCTCGAACAATTTTTTAATAAAGGATTTTGTCTTTTTCAACTTGGGGTAGGTCTAAATCCAGTGGGAGGCTGATGCCAATTAGCAAAATCAACAAAACTGGATCTAATAAGACCCGCTCACCCAAATGGTCAAAAGATATATTTACAAAGTAAATGTCCAAAATCATTTTATTCAAATATCTTCCAGGTAGAAATTCAATGTTTCGGGATATACCCTTCATCAGGACACTGGTCAAGTTTCTAAAACATAGATATACAAAAAATATGTACATCAATAATTAATTTTTCAAGAAAGTTCATATTATTGTATAAACACTCTGTATAATTCCAATATCAAAAAATGTCCTTACATGTCACATTATGAGTTTCTTATTTCCTCTTATACTCTAACATCAGGTGCTATGTTTAACTCCCCCTTACAGCCACTGCTAGACGCCAACCTAACAAACGACAAGAACATAGTAAATGAATAACTAAATATAATAAAAACTTCATTAATATTTCAATGGATAAGCATTCACTTTATATCTAGTAAATATATATCACCTATTTCTTGTGTTGCCCTTCTAAATCTTTTACATCTTATAAACCTTTCACAAAACGAGTTCACAATTAGTATATATAAATGGTTAAAACTTTTAACAATTAACCAATAGGGCGCTGCTGTTTTCCTTACTATATTTTCCTACTGCTCACTGAGTATCGATACTAAATTTAAATCCAAATGGACTGCTTTATTATTTATCCAAATGGAAGGAACCACTAACCTGTTTTCATGTAACTTTTTTCTTCTAAATCCTTTAAGCCATCATCAAGCTCGCATCATATTACTTGGTGACTATTTTGAATGTAGAAAGCAATGGAAAGTTTAAAAAAATATTTTAGTAGCGCTTTTACATGATGTTGTTCTTTGTTCTTTTTCACCAAGTAATATGATGCGAGCTTGATGACGGCTTAATGGATTTAGAAGAAAAAAGTTACATGAAAACAGGTTAGCGTTTCCTTCCATTTGGATAAATAATAAAGCAGTCCATTTGGATTTAAATTTAGTATCAATACTCAGTGAGCAGTAGGAAAATATAGTAAGGAAAACAGCAGCGCCCTATTGGTTAATTGTTTAAAGTTTTAACCATTTATATATACTAATTGTGAATACGTTTTGTGAAAGGTTTATAAGATGTAAAAGATTTAGAAGGGCAACACAAGAAATAGGAGATATATATTTACTAGATATAAAGTGAATGCTTATCCATTGATAATATTATTAATGAAGTTTTTATTATATTTAGTTATTCATTCACTATGTTCTTGTCATCTGTTAGGTTGGCGTCTAGCAGTGGCTGTAAGGGGGAGTTAAACATAGTACCTGACATTAGAGTATAAGAGGAAATAAGAAACTCATAATGTGACATGTAAGGATGTTTTTTGATATTGGAATTATACAGAGTGTTTATACAATAATATGAACTTTCTTGAAAAATTAATTATTGATGTACATATTTTTTTGTATATCTATGTTTTAGAAACTTGACCAGTGTCCTGATGAAAGGTATATCCCAAAACGTTGAATTTCTACCTGGAAGATATTTGAATAAAATGATTTTGGACATTTACTTTGTAAATATATCTTTTTACCATTTGGGTGAACGGGTCTTATTAAATCCAGTTTTGTTGTTTTTGCTAATTGGCGTCAGCCTCCCACTGGATTTAGACCTACCCCAAGTTGAAAAAGACAAAATCCTTTATTAAAAAATTGTTCAAGGACTTGGGGCTGAACTGGATAATCTTTGTAATAGGTATTAAAAATGTATAAAGGGGAATGCAATTTTGTAACCATATAGCAGTATTAGGAGCTAGATTAAAAAAAGCAAATGTTTCCTTTTTCTTGTTTATCCTTTCATTTTTTTTTTTGTATTTATATATTTAGGATTAGATGTAATATAAGATGTAACATACTGAACTGACTACTTAAAAAGTAAAATGTTGTATTTTGGAAGAACACAAGTTTGAAGCTGTCCCAGGCCACTCAAAATGAAGAACAAAAAGCTAATGATAAATGTGAACACCTAAGGGTTAGTGTTCTAATTAAAAAGTGATATTCAAGGAGGGTTGTAATGAATGATCTCCACGCCCGGGTGAAGACCACACCTTGGTTGAAGTGCCGGAGTTATCATTCGACTGTGAATGGAGACACTTGGAGAAATGGTCCAGTTGTATGCTAGATGCTGCAACAAAATCTTTGAAGTCGGAATCTCCTGGTGTTTGTGGTTAATTACACAAACAGAGTGCAGAGAGACTGTTTTTTCTTTATGTCTGTACGTTAGTTAGTCTAATGTGAAGCTACATCATGCATATACCTGTGTGCATGTCACACATGACGATGTGTGGTCTGAACCACCAGTTACTTTAAGGATGAACAAAGATTGTTTAAAATTTGCAGTGAGACAACACCCTCTATTTACTAAGTCCACAACTAAATTCTTGATATTATGACAAAAAGGTATTATACTTCCACTTATGACAACCATTGTTGTGCAACATTTACACAACACCATTGGGTGATTAAGTCAGACATTATGTCGCAATAGCAAATCCGCTACAGCTAGGACAACCTTACGGGTTCGCATATTCGACATTCAAACTTCTGTGGTCTACAACTACACGCACACACTATAGAGTTTACACATGTACTGATTTGGTGCTGTGATGCATGCTATTCTTGTTCACACATGCAACAACACTAATGAAATTCACCTGTGTACCTTGTTGCCATGTCATTTGATGCACCAAGTGTTGCATTCTGTCATGCCTACACTGTTAGCAGTTGTTACAGCTTGCTTAGTGTTTCTCACAGTGATTCAGTCATCTGGTGGTCCTCTGGTGTTGTTCAGCTAGGTACAGACATATGATTCATGTGTGGGTTGTTATTGTGTTAACCGTTTCCATTAATGCTGATGTACAGTGCAAACGTTTTGAAAATATTTCATTCTTTTCATCTATTTGTGTTTTTCAGATTGTAATCCTTTCTGCATAACTTCATAGTCTCTTCACCATGCCCCATTGTTTTGCTTTTGTCTGTGGAACACACACTGGATGACTACCACCCAGTGTTTTGATATATCAGTTTCCAAAACACAGTACCTACGCTGAAGTCTGGGTGCATAGGTAAAGGACCAATGTTGGGAATATTAAACAATTTGTCATTAATGAACTTAAGGAAAATAAGCACAAATATACTGTCTACTCTCTACACTTTAAGGATAGCATGTTTGTGCTTAACTATGAGATGCAGCTCTTTCCACCTTACTTGAAACCCAAAGAAATTCTTCCGACAACTGAAGGTCGATGCCGTTCCTCCCCCATTTTCAAAATTAGTTTGGTCGAGCGACCATGCCACACATAACTGAACCGTATTGCATGCAATGATCGCAAGCAGGTAAGTACACACACATGCTGTAGTGTTGGCCATCATGTAGTTGCTATATTTCCTTTTCTGATGCTATCAAACCCTTTTTCTTTGTTTCATGTTTCAGCTGGTGGAGGATCTCTTGGAATCAACTTCAGGAAGGCAGTATAGTGCAGTGGTTTAAGGGTCTCAGATGCAAATCTGGTGACATCCAGCAGACCAGACCTGGGTGTGAATCCCACAGCTTCCACTTGCATACTGTGTGACACTGAGCAAGTCACTTAACTTCCCTGTGCTCCCAGGTCACACCTGTAAAAAAAAAGCTTTAAGCTTAGTGTGCTACTCCTGGTTAAACAACTAAAAAAAAACTATGATTGACGGGAACAGGAAACTGGAAAATACCCCCCCCCCCCTCCAAGTTCATCTATAGTAAGTTCACTCATGTTGTCTGTGCAAGGTAGCCTGGTAATACATATAGAAGTAGTCAGACCAAGTGGAGTAGATAGCCTTCCAGTCAGAACTCCATATAGATATGTCTGTATGGTGTGGCATGCAGTGTCCTTTACTTATGAAGGACTATTTTACCATACGGATTGGGTGAGTACCTTCTTCTGTTTTTTTTAACCCTCCATACCCTGTTCTTCAACACTGCAGCACAACCTTTTTGTGACTATTTCACGGAGTTGTGCCAAACCCATGTTTTAAGCACAGTCACATGCACTGCGGGATGTGGTTATTGACATTTGATCCACACATGGGTTCATATGAGCAAAGTTTTCCTGCAGCCTCATGCTTCAAAAATGTACACCCCATGTTCAAGTTTCAAGTTCAAGTTTATTGCAGGAAAACTCCATTGAGCAAGCTCATTCACAAGGAGGTCCTGTGACATATAGACTTTCACAATGTACAAACATAGGTAGTAAGCAGTATATACATGCAGTGCACGTAACGTGATACAGGCAAGATGTACATACAAGGGGTCCACATAGGATGACTGCAGGTGGTAGACAACTAATATAATACAGGGAAGTGACTTACAGGTTGCATAGTGATAACTGAAACATGGTGACTGGTGTGTGCAATACATACATTTTGGCAGCTGAAACAAACAACAGGATATAACTGATAAGGGGGTAGGAGTGATTTGATAGTGTAACAGTGGAGCGTAAACATAGATGAAGCCAGGAGTAGAAAAGGAAGGGAAAGCAGTTAATATGACAAAGCAATTATGCCTTACCAATGGATACATATGGCACACATGGGGAAGGAAGAGGCTTAATGATAATTACAGGTGTCTTTTATTTGGGCTGAAGTTAGCAATTTGTAAGAGTTTATTGAGACTGTGCTAGTTAGTTTCAGTACGGTTTGTAATTGGTTCCAAATGGAGGGAAGGGCATGTGCAATAGCACGTTTACCAAAGGAGGCCCGCGTCCTTGGTATATTAATTATAATAAAGTCAGATTTTCTTAATGAGTATGCACTATGTGAGATACTAATGAGGGATGAGAGATAGCTTGGCAATTTCTGCAGGAGCAGTTTAAGAGTCCATAACCCAGCATGGAGCAGGCTTCTAGTAGTAAGGGATGTCCAACCAACAGCTGCATATAAGTCACAGTGATGCGAACGGTAAGGCGAGTTGGTAATGAACCATAACGCACAGTGATAAAGGATGTCCAGTTTACTTAGATTTGCAAGAGTGGTGGAGGAATAGATTACATCGCCATAGTCAAGCAGGGTTAGAAAAGTGGCCTGGACAAGCTTATTTCGAGTTTCAAGGGGGAAGAGGGGCCTGTTTCTATAGAAGAAATCTAACCTGACTTTTAGCCTTCTAGAGACATCTTTGAAATGGTCATTGAAAGATAATTTATTGTCGATCCAGATACCCAGATATTTAAATTTGGTTACAACTTCCAAAGGTTCATTTAGCATGGTGACAATGGAGTTTTGGGCAAGGGTAAGGGGGGCCCTGTGGCAGCACTTGTGAGAATATCTTCACTTTAGTCTTCTTGACATTAAGCAGAAGCTTTGCCTTTGTTAGATTATGCTCAAGTTGTGCGAAGTCCGCTTGAAGCACTCATTTGACTTCAGATAGCGATGAGCTAGAAGTATACAACACAGTATCATCCACGAAAAAGTGCAGATTGGACGTAGATATGTTACAAACTAGGTCATTAATGTATAAGGAAAACAAAATAGGACCTAAGATGGATCCTTGGGGGACTCTTCTTGCAACTGTCAAGGCAGCAGAAAAACAGCCTTTACTTTTTGGGATCTCCCACTTAAGTAACTAGAGAACCACTGGGTGGTATGGCATGTGGCACCCAACTTTGCAAGGCAATTGACTAATAGTTTATGGTCAACAGTATCAAAAGCTTTGCTTAGATCCAGAAAGACTGCACCAGTTACCTTCTTTGCTCTATAGCAGAGATCCAGTCATTGGTTACTTTTGCTAGCACAGTGAATGTGCTATAATTTGCCCGGAAGCTGGATTGAGCTGGGTGGATGAGAGAGAAGGTTTCCAAGTGAGATTTTAACTGAGTATGGATCAGTTTTTCGAGAACTTTAGAAAGGATAGGCAATATGGAGATAGGCCTATAGTTGTTTACATCGTATGGGTCACCAGATTTAAATAGAGGGAGTATATGTGCTGATTTCCAGCAGGACGACACAGTAGCAGATGTAATGGAAAGACTGAAGATGTGGAGAATTGGGGCAGCGAGAAGGGCATATCCTAACCTTAGGAAAAAGGGTTCCAAGCCATCGTCCCCTGCGCTTTTTTTGGTGTCTAAGTTAAGAAGAGAATCTTCTACTTCTTTATAAGTTATCTCGCGCAGTTGGAAGGGGCTGGGTGCAGGACTAGATGTAGGGGGAGGGGTACGCTGACTCACCGCAGAACCAGCATAAGGTGATGAGTCAAAAGGTAATCCAGCTGTGGCAAAGTGGGAGTTAAGTTCCTCCAGGATTAGGGACTTGTTTTCCACAATCTTGCCACTTGCAATTATCTTTGTTGGGACAGAGCGGGCCATGAGCCGTCCTTCTATGGATTTGATAGTCTTCCATATTTTATGAGGGTTACCTTTAGCTTGTTCGAGAGTAGAAATATAATAGTTAGCTTTAGCAGAACGAATACTTTTCACACAGGGATTCCTGGCTGTTCTAAAGGCCTGCCAATCCAAAGATTCTTTGGAATATCTAGCTTTAGCCCAGAGCTTATCTTGAACTATAAGGGCTGCCTTAAGATCCGAGGTGAACTAGGGTTTGGAGTTGTTCTGTACCCTTACTTTGATGAACGGGGCATGCTTATTTATTATTGTAGTGAGAATGCCATTAAGGGTGTAAGCTGCCTTATTGACATCTTTGACTAGGTAGAGGTCTTGCCATCTGATCGTGCTCAAGTCAGATAGGAAGTTTGCTGCACTGAACTTGTGAAAGGATCATTTTGTTATAAAGATAGGCTGCAGACAGGCCTTGATTTGAGATATTATGCAAGCAACAATCCCATGATCACTCATGCCGTTGTGAAACACTGCAGAATGAGATATTTTATGTGGATGGGTGGTTAGTACCACATCTAGGATGGAACTGTTGGCAGTATTTAGAATGTTATTCTTAGTAGGGTCACTGACTTATTGCCCAAAACCTAGCTCGTCGCCAAGGGATTTGAGGCCATGTGATTTAGGTGATAGCCAATCCATATTTAGATCTCCTAGAAATATTGTTTCAGTTTTTGCATCTATGAACATGAATTTCAAAAGGTTAAGGACTTCATTGCCACCAGACGGAAGTCTATAGCCACCTATGATAGTGATACATTCCGAGGAGGGGAGATGAAGACTCAGTGAAACTAACTCAAATTCCTTGGCTAGAGATTTGCAACTAATATTGGTGACCGAGTACTTAGATTTGGCATATATAACCACACCCCCATCTCTAGACTCTATGCACTCTAAATAATTTGTAGCCCTGCAGTGATATTTGTGGATCAGTATTTGTCTTTTTTAACCACGACTCAGTAATTATGATAAGGTCAGGGTTAATGCGTGTGGCCCAGGCTTGCAGTTGTACAAGTTTTTTAGGCAGGCTTAAAATGTTGATCATCATCATTTTGAGACCTGTGGCCTCAACAAAATTGATAGGTGAGGTAAGTTGTGGGGGCAGTTGGGCTCCACATTTCCTGAGTAGAGAAGAAGCAGAAGTATAATTTTCTTTAAGGAACTTATAAGAATGGAGACTGCTTTTTTATTTCTTCGAGGTAGCCCATATCAAGTGCTGCACAAGAGGTGGCACCACTGTAATGACAGTTTATCGTGATCAATGTAAGTGCTCAAATAGACATAGGCGAGGACAGTAGCAAGGGAGTGGTGGCAAACCAGGGGGAATAGGCTAAAAGGGAGGAGGAGAATGACATAGTGTCTGCACGGCAGACCGTTATAACATTATGTATTGATAAAGTACATTGGAGAATTGATTTGCATTGAGGTACTTCGGATTGCCCTGTATTGCTGGGAACTCTGCACCTTAGGAGCAATAATAGCACAATATAGAGTAGTAGTCCCAGGTTGGGTGGTCTTGCAATTTGAATTAGTGCAATATTTTTCTAGGCAAGTAACTGACCCACCTAGGTACTCACTTAAAACCTAGGTGAGAAATACAACAGAAAGGGGAACAAGGAGAGCAGAAGCAGCTTAGTTAGTGGCTGGGGCTCAGGAGATATTCACACAGGGCAGGCTTATTGGCCACACTCAGCTACCAATTATAGGTTGGCAGCAGTCAATACTGGGCCAATGAAGCAGTAATATGATATAGAAGGCGGAGCATGAGTGTATTTAAAGGAGGCCTGGGAGGGGATGGTGGGGGTGGGAGAGAATTTCAGGTCAGAGCAAGAGCTGAGAAGTCAGGATTAAGAAGGGAACACTGTAAAAGGCTATAGAGAAGGCGCTCCAATCAGAGCGAAGCAGGCAAGCAGGCGGACCAATCATGATTCCCCTAGGGCAGCGCCGCACCAATCAAGAGTGCCCAGGCATGCTGGCTCTCTGCAGAGGATTTTATCAGTATCTACCTGAGCTTCGATCCATGCTCCTAAGCCCTGCGGTTGGCTAGGGCTGCTGTAGTGAGTTGGTGGCAGCGGCCGTAGCAGCGGCTGCTGCTAGCTGCCTTTTCACCGGCGTGCCTACGGGCATGAATCCTACAAACAGAAAGAGAGCTGGGTCATTTATATGCAAGGGCAAATAGAATTTAAGGGGCAGGAAGGCAGGGGAGCTGGCGGCAGTTCGTCAGCAGGGGGTAGGTGTGAAAGTGGGGACTAAGGAAAAAAAATGATTACAGGGCTGGGCAGACAGTACAAGTAAATGACTTCCTGTTAGCTAAGGAAGCTGGGGAGAAGGGTATGCTGTCTTGAAAAGAGAAAGGCAGCAGCCTAAATCACGGCAAATTACTATTAGTTTAGAGGAAGGAGGTGGGGGGGATACAGCAGATCACGCTAGGTACTGGGGCAATGATAGAAGAAGAAAAAAGGAAACAACAGTGCACAGGGCAAGGGTTTAACACAGCAAAATGGCAGAAATCAAATCACAGAGGAAATAGCAGTAGCTTGTACTTTCGGAGGCAGAAGGGGAGAGTGCAGCTTATCACACTAACCATATACAGGCTACTATTACAATTTGATTGCAGTCTAAGCAAGGCAGAACACAGAGATATCTAACAGTCTTTTTTCTAACCAGTTTACATTCACTAACACTTTCTTCTTATTTTTACACAAATTTCAGGTCAGAGCAAGGGCTGAGAAGTCAGGATTAAGAAGGGAACACTGTGGACTCAATGCCTATACCCTAATACCCAGTTGTGGGTTATTTCTAACATATTGGTCTTGACAACAGTATGCAGTACTTGTAGACTGCCTTAGCTGGAAAATATATGTCTGCCACACTATCTCAACCCACATATTGTTCCTGTGGTGAACTGCAAAGTATGTAGCCCATACCAGAACCAGCCTTTTCCACCGACATATTGCTGTAATTAGCTTCTTTTGCTGAAGTAGAATGACTTAGCCTACACTCTGTTTCACTGCTTTGCATCTACCAGTGCCTTCAAGCATTGTCTGTTGCTATCCACTATGGTGAAGTTACCAGGATGTAGTCACCTTTCCATGACTAAGACAGACAGACTGACAGTACTACTTTAGAGGTCCTGAACTTCACAGCAAAGTGACTCACGCATGTTACTCACAGTGGTTTTTACGGAAATGGTTGAATGGGAACTCTGATCTTTGCATTTGCAAGGGTTGGAACTTTAATCCATTGTGGTTGGCAATATTCAATAGTATTGTATTGGAAAGCTGTCAGCATCAGTTGCACCGAGTTACTGTGAGTTCATGCTCAATGTAACACCTGGTTAATTAGTGTATGTTCATACAAATATCAGATTTTATTTGGGGATTCAGTGTTACACATCTGTAGGTGCATACACTACATATGTTTTGCTAACTAGTATTCTATTAATTATTCTGACGACAACAGACACATGATCATATAATCATGTCACTGCAGACAACAAACACTAGCTATTCGAGTCTGCCCAGTTCACCAGCCACTACCACCGATTTGCCACCTGTGTTAAGGGACCTTCCACTCCTCCCACAGTTCCACACCTTTTGTTTGTGACATTTCCTCTTTCATCATTCTGCAGTTTCTATCACCACCAACATCACTTCATGTAGTTTCGCCAACCTCTGTGTGAATATACACCATGGCACAATGACACAGAATCATTCTCCCTCTAATGTTACACTTTTAAATATAGTTTAAGCACCTTATTTTGGCATGAATAAATGCCCATCCATCAGCTTATTAATCTTCTTCATGTATTTACATGTTTTTTCATGTACAACATTCCCTTCCAGTCGGCAATGTGCACATATCAAATTCCATCAACCACACCCTGTAGGGCGACTTATTCAAACTGTTCACCATTTTTGTGACCCTTCTCAGAACCCTTTAAATTCCATCCATGTCCTTGCATGGTTGAGGTCTACAGAAATGGATACCATACTACCGGTGATGCCTCCCCATCGATTTGTGATGGGGCATATGTAGCTCCCTCCTTCACCATGTTATACCCCTCTCTAAGCACACAAGCATTATATTTGCCTAGTGCTACACCCACCTTAAGGTTGATCACAATTTTAATCACAAGATCCCTCTCCTGCTCAAATGGTTTAATTTCTTCCTCCCCCTCCCCAAAACGTGTGTAGATGGCACGCATGATATACCTATCCATGTACAGAACAGCACAGTTTTGTTCAGTGCATTTTTGCTGCCAGTTCTGTGAACACCTTTTTCATAATCAACAGATCCTCACTCAGGGCCTCCACTCCCCCAACAGTACTGACCACCCAACTGCCGATTTTTGCATCTTCAAGGAATATGCACACAATGCACTCAAGCAGATATGCTATTTCACTGATGTAGAGATTACAAAGTATGGGTGCCAGTTGTGACCACTGTCCCACCATGTTCTGCATCATCCACTCACTGGAATGCACCACATTTACCACCACAGTCAGACTTCTGTCACTGAACCATTTTGTACACCCACATAGTTGTTACCTGTCCCACCAATGAGCTTTCCAGCCTGATTACCGGCTTTCTGTGTAGTACACTGTAGAAAAGCAACCATTGCCTACAAATTGATACAGTCAATTTGTCTGATCCTGTATGACCTCCCATTTGGAAATCCTTTTTGTCTGTTGTCCTGCAAACCACTCTCTAACAGTTTCTTGAACATACTTTCCTTTATTAGTAATGCTATAGCAGCTTACTAGCCAATGGGGAGCTTGTAAGCAATCTGACAGTGAAAGCCCCTTCTGCTGGTAGAGACCAATCCACATTGTTTTTCACCTTGGGCATACTGAAGGAGAGGAATCAAACAAAGACAACATTAGTGGGCATTAGGGGTGCTAGCTTTGGGAAGATAACAGATATCCACAAACATTAAAATGAAAGAACAAAACACTATGGTTCTCAAAAGAGGTGGCGGGGAAAGTTAGGGAGAAAAATATAACATTCAGGAAGTATAAGGAAATACAGAAGGAGCAGGACAGATAACTATACCAGTTAAGGCACAAGGAAGTGGGGAAGGTAGTCAGAATAGCAAAGGCCCAAACTGAGGAAAAGATAGCCAACTCAGTTAAGAAGAGGGATACAACCTTTTATAGGTACATTAGGGAGTGCAGAAAGACAAAGGGAGGGATACTGAGGCTGAATAAAGAGAAGGGTGGGTGGGCAGAGAGGGACAGTGAAAAAGCAGAGATACTGAATGAATACTTCTGCTCAGTATTCACAAAAGAAGAAGAGGGGGAGGTACCTAATCCAGTACTAGAAGCACTCTGGATGGGGGGGGGGGTTGATATCAGTCCTTTCACAGAAGGAAGAGTTCTGAAAAAACTCCTAAAACTGAAGGTGGACAAAGCAATGGGGCCTGATGGGATTCATCCCAGAATTCTAAAAGAACTAATGGGAGAACTAGTAACACTACTGACTACCCTTTTTAACAAATCATGGGAGGATGGTGTGGTACTTGAGGACTGGAGGAGAGCAGATGTGATTCCCCTTCACAAAAGTGGGAGCAAGACAGAGGCAGGGAACTACAGACCTTTCAGTTTGACCTCAGTGGTAGGGAAAATGATGGAATCATTTCTGAAGGAAAGAATTGTTAAGTATCTAGAAGCCAGCGGGGCACAGGACCCAAGGCAGCATGGATTCACATCAGGAAGGTCATTTCAGATGAATCTAATCAATTTCTTTGACTGGGTGACCAAAGTAGTAGGCCAAGTAGGGTCTGTAGACATGACCTACCTAGACTTTAGCAAGGCATTTGACACAGTCCAACACAAAAGATTAACAAACAAATTAACCAGCCTGGGAGTGGGTCCCAGGATGGCAGCCTTTGTAAAACATTGGCTGGACAACAGGACACAGAGGGTAATAGTAAACAGAATCCACGTCAAAGAAAGGGGGGTTACTAGTGGGATACCACAGGGTTCAGTACTGGGACCGGTCCTTTTTATTGTCTTAATAAGTGACATTGTAGAGGGACTGAAAGGAAAAGCATGCCTTTTTGCAGACAACACAAAGATCTGCAACAGGGTTGATACACAAGGAGGGGTGGAAAGGATGAGAAGGGGCTGGGCAAGGTTGGAGGAATGGTCAAAAGTATGGCAGCTTAGATTCAATACAAAGAAGTGCAAAGTAATGCACATGGGAAACAAAAACCCAGGGGAAGAGTATACAACTGGAGAAGAGGTACTAACAACAACATGTAACCCCCCACCCCTGCCTTTTCTACGGAAATTACAGGTGGCATGCTGTTGGCGTGGGCAGCAATACCTGGTGGGGGGAACATATCTATGGGTTCAGGGAAGGATGAGGTTACCTGGCACAAGGGACCTAGGTTTGGCTACTCTGCACAGGGGCACCCAAGTAAATCCAACTACAGGAAGCAATAACTGTAATGTCCAGAACCAGAACTGGGATTTGTCAGTGTGGCTTTATTCAGACTAGATGACACATAACAAAGCATTGCATGGTCCCCCAAAGGGCTATGTTACTGTATGTGCAGATTAGAGGTTAAAACACAGTGGTCCATTGGAGAATGAATGCATTACAACAGTTATCTGGCTTTGGACCCACCAGGCACTCAGCCTGGACTTTGCATGCGCATTGGATACATAGCCTGACTGGCCTGGCACCCCTGCTGGCCTCTCGACTGATGGTCCACTTGAAGAATGAACCCAAACTTTACTTGGCAAGACATCCCATCCAACAAGGAGGCTCCCAAACTGTGGCTCCCCACACCACTTGAAGTCTGTGACTCCTAGAGAGATTTGTTTTCGTACTTCCAAACAAGCTCCCATCAAACAAGGAGTAATTTTCCCATCCTGTGGCTCCCCACACCACTTAGAGTCTGCGACTCCTAGGAGATTTTCAAGTTGCGACCCACGTCTGGATATCCACCCCATCACTGGCCAAGTGCATAAGGCAAGTAGCAAAAACACAGAAGAAATCCATAGAGGTGGACCTGGTTACTAAAGATGGCGGGTTTTCCCACCTCCGGCTCCCACAGCTCATACCCGGCCATTTCTCTGGACACACAGAAAACTTTAGAACTGTAAAATGTAGATTGAATGGTGGATGAACTGATGCACTCCGTCCACAGCGAACTTTAAATCCATTTAAACTTTAAACTGTCAAACCGCTCCATTTGTTCGTCCTAGTAGACATAGTCCTCCCAAATAGCAGTCCACATTACTTCCCAACTTGAAGAAAACAGTATGGTTGCCCCTTCAAATGGAGCCAAACACTCACCCATTTGTTGCAGGTGCCCCACAGGCGAAATAGCACTTTCTTTGCTGTTATACTTGAACAGACTTAAACAAAATCAGGCAGCTTCTTCCCATAGTGGGCAAAGGGGATTGCCCCCTGGAGCCCACAGAGAACTCCCCCCCCCCCCGAGGGAGGGTGGTAAACAGACAACTCACAGATTTCCTTTTTGTTTGCTTAAGGACAAACTGAAGACTGCTTTGAATTTCCCAAGGTTCTAAACTTCACTCTCTGAGCTGAAGATTCCAAATGTGGCTCATGCAGCTGCGACAGTTCTATAGTGATGTCATCTCTCAAGTCTCAGCTGTGACTGAAGACAGAGTGAGACAGTGTGAAACCCATTTAACTGGAGTTTCACAAGCTGCCTTCCCTGCCTACCACTAGGTCTTACTGGGATTCTAGTAACCCCGGGTAACTAAGGGGTTACACTCGCCCTTGACCAGGAAAATGACTGTCCCCAGTCATTATGCACCAGGCCTTAGGCCATCCCACCCTATGGGGGGGGTGATCAGGCCCCCTCCTACCATGTGCAAGCATAGGTAGGCAACACTAAGGGCCTAGAGGCCTATAGCTGACATGTCAGCCTCTACACTATCCACTTGCTTTGGACACCTAGTTGCTCTGGTAGAACTGTCCAGAGCATAGCCCTGATAGATCAGCACTGCAGTCCCTATGGCCACTGAGGACCACAGCCTGTCTATCCCCCCTAACCCTCTAGGGAAAACCTATCTTTCTCTAACATAACATCCCAAACAAAACAAAACCCGGGGACCTCCCTGACCTTGGACAGCCTGCAACTACAACCATTAGTAATAATAACACAGTACATTTAAATTCTACACCATAAGCACTGACGAGGAACTCCGATGAGCCCCTCCTCCTCCTCCTCTTCTTGTCTTCTCTTTTGTCTCCCAGAACACCTGTAAGAAAAGACAAAAACAAAAAAAAAACACATCCTAATCTGCATGTACAGTCTATCTAAACAACAACAATGACAACAACAACCCTTACCATACAAAAAAACAAAACACTGAACAATCCCAAAAAGGAAAATATTTTTTTTTTTTTTTTTAGAAAAAAGGTAGAAAACAGTACTTACATTAAAGTACAATGCCATTGATAACAATACACCTTTGGGGGGGATGGAATGCCCTAAATGTCCCACTAGTGACTACAAGGCCCGAAGGACAGTCCATTAAAGAGTCTCTCCTGGGCCGGATCCTCGTGAAGCATAGTTCTTTAAGGCCATAATCCCGAAGGGGAGAGTCTTTGTGGACAGTTCACACACTGTTTGAAGTCTGTAGTGTAAGGTGTGTATTGCAATGTCATAAAGATAGAAAAAAAAGGTTTTTCTGTCTCACCAGCCTCTTGAAGTATTCGAACATCACCAACCTGGTCCCTGCCGAAGACTCTCTCTGGCAGCATTTCTTCTGATACAGCTGGGCGGACATCTTCCGGGAAACCACAGGAGTGCACATCTGGAAACAGCTGGACTGATGTCATAACTGGAGAAGGAACCTTAGAACAGGAACAAAAAGAGAAACAGCTGGTCCGGCATCATCCGATTACCAGGCGATGAACAGGAAACAGCTGGGCTGGTGTCCTCTCTGGATCTGAAGTCATCCGGTGGTACCAGTAGATGGTTGCTGAACGAAACAGTACACTGCGGACTGAAGAATGTGGAGCACCTGAGTTCTTGTTTATTCATATTGGCAGTTCAATAAGGGCACTTCACAGTTTAGATGTGGCAGTATTGACTACCACTGCTTAGATCTCCATTTTGTAGGCATGGGCTTAATTTCTGGGAGGTCCTTGCACTGAGGCCAGTAGTAGAAGGGGTCAGGGGCTTGAATTATTACTCCGTCTGGATGCACATAATTCACACAGTGGGAGACTTCATGTCTCTCTCCATCCACTATTTTCACTCTGTCCATAAACAGTGTCCTGCCTCTCTTCCACAGTGTATACTTTTAGAGGAAAAGTCTATTCTTTACATGCTGGTTAACCCCAGGATGCACATGTTTCATTGCTTCATCCCAGATCCAGGATTCCCTGCAGTTCTCAATCTCCTCCCAGACTTTCCGAGGAAAGGTAGGAAAGGTCATACCAAAGATTTCATTGGCCTTTCTACGAACCAGTCTCTCCTCTTTACTTGCTTTGGTCAATCTGAGACCACTGGCCTGGCTTGGGGGTGGCCAGTCCTGGTTCTGCCAGCTTCGCATCCTCAATGAAATTAAAAATGGATCCCTGACTTCTTCTTCTTCTGGTGAAGCCAGGGCAGTGGCATCACCACCTTCTTGAACACATTCCTCCGAGGCAAGATCTTGAGGCTGTGTACCCGTTCCTTCCTCACAAGGCCACATAGGTTCCCCCTCATCTTCCTCTTCACTGAGGATCTGAGCCCAGGAGTGAGCAGTAGTTCTCACCCCCGAGACTATCCATTCATCACTGGGAGCGGAGGTCGACACCTCCCATTCAACGGCCTCCCGCATCTCATCTTCACCTTCAAGACTTGGGCTAGGCCCCCCCATCCAGGGGTCTACTGATGCTTTATCCGAACTTGCCTTCTGAGATCCAGCATCCAAAACTTCAATTTCAGATTCAGTCTCTAATTCTGCACTCTCTAACTTTGTGCCACACTCCCCCGAGGGACCTTCCTCCACAGGCTCCGCCTGATGCTGTGTGCTGCCAACTGCAGATTCTTGAAGTTGTGTCCATGTGGGAGCCAAAAGAATTTGAGGTGCTTTATACAAGCCATATTTTTGTAGACATACAGCACAGTGAGGAATCATGAAGACATCCCTTCCAGAACTAAAACACATCTGACATACATGCACTGGATAATTAGGAATTGCCACATCAGGAGGGAGTTACCCTCTATAGCACCAATTTTCAATATCTCTCAATCTATTTACTGCTGCTGTTACTGCAACCTGGGCATGATCTGGGTAACGAGCTGGTTCTGAGGCCATAACTGCAGAAAAACAAACAAAATTCACTGTAACTGAAAGTCCCACTTTAACTGAACACACTCTGTAGCTTTAAAATGGCTCCTCTGCTGATGTGTTTACTTTACTACCCCATCCTGTAATGGCAGCGGCAGCACTCCTGTGCATCAACATTCAGACTCTGGGTCAAGCCACTGCACACCCGATTTACATCAGCTACTAATAACTTTTATTCAAACTGCACAACTTGCTCTGTTCTGGCTGTTCTCACATTTACAGAATTTTCCTTGGACTTTTCACATGCTGGCAACATTCATTTAATTACAGTCCCTTTTAAAACTTCAGGTTTCAGCACAGGATTGCCTGCTTCTACTAGTGTTGCACTTATTTTACAACCCACAGTCTCTCTCTGGCTGCAAACTTTAAACTGAGGCTACTTTCTTTGTTATGCACACATTTAATGGCTTTACAGACTTGCACTTGCCAGCAGGACATCACACAATCGCTACTTGCAAAGCCACTACACAGCTGCACACACATTTTATATGACATTCTCTGAAAATCACTGATTTGGGCAGTTTTAAATCGTTTACTCACTGTTATTGAAGCAGATTGCTGCGATGGGGTAAAACGGCCTGCAGCCAGATTTTTGAAGGCCTCAGAATGCAAACGGGCAGGCAGTCTCCGCGATCGTAGTATTAACCACACAATTGACTGACCCCATTATCGATAAGCGGGTTGAGCCTGATTTTTAACTGAAAAGTCACTTTTTACTGTTTACAGCGCTTTGGACACTTCGCAAATGCTCCTCCACTGCCAGTACGCGCACTACTCTCTGTCTCCCTCTCGAATGCTGAGGCAAACTCTGAAGAGCTGGCTGAGGGGCAGGACTAATGGCAAACTGACCAACCACACGACGCCATGTAAATGAGCCTCTTCTTCCTCACGAGGGCTCCTCTCCTCACAGCGATTGTCAAGCAGGCAAATTCAAACTGAAAAGATGGACTTTTTTTTTTCAACTGACTCCATGGCAGGAGTCCATTTCAACCATGTAACATTGCCATTAACTCTGCAGTCTCTAGCTTTGCACAGAAAGCATTTCCAATGTCCAGGGCACGTTTTCTCTGTTGCTACCCCTAGTTTTCCACACTTTTCTTCACAGAACTTTATTTTAAAACTGACAAACGCTGTAAACTATGTTGATGCAGGACAAGGACACACACTTTGGCTTTACAGCTCCTTGGTAAACAGTTGGCATTTTTTAAACAGAGGCACAAGATTCACAGCACACACTAGGGAAATTGCCAGATAGCCAAAACCCTGGCCTACTTGCCCAAGCACCTTCCTTCCCGAACAAATCCACAGTGGTGCCTCCATTTTTGTAACCCCCCACCCCTGCCTTTTCTATGGAAATGACAGGTGGCATGCTGTTGGCATGGGCAGCAATACCTGGTGGGGGTAACATATATCTACGGGTTCGGGGAAGGATGAGGTTACCTGGCACAAGGGACCTAGGTTTGGCTACTCTGCACAGGGGCACCCAAGTAAATCCAACTACAAGAAGCAATAACTGTAATGTCCAGAACCAGAATTGGGATTTTTCAGTGTGGCTTTATTCAGACTAGATGACACATAGCAAAGCATTGCATGGTCCCCCAAAGGGCTACGTTACTGTATGTGCAGATTAGAGGTTAAAAAAACAGCGGTCCATTGGAGAATGAACACATTACAACAGTTATCTGGCTTTGGACCCACCAGGCACTCAGCCCGGACTTTGCATGCACATTGGATACGTAGCCTGACTGGCCTGGCACCCCTGCCGGCCTCTCGACTGATGGTCCACTTAAAGAATGAACCCAAACTTTACTTGGCAAGACATCTCATCCAACAAGGAGGCTCCCAAACTGTGGCTCCCCACACCACTTGAAGTCTGTGACTCCTAGAGAGATTTGTTTTCGTACTTCCAAATGAGCTCCCATCAAACAAGGAGTAATTTTCCCATCCTGTGGCTCCCCACACCACTTAGAGTCTGCGACTCCTAGGAGATTTTCAAGTTGCGACCCACGTCTGGGTATCCAGCCCATCACTGGCCAAGTGCATAAGGCAAGTAGCAGAAACACAGAAGAAATCCGTAGAGGTGGACCTGGTTACTAAAGATAGGGGGTTTTCCCACCTCCAGCTCCCACAGCCCATACCCAGCCATTTCTCTGGGCACACAGAAAACTTTAGAACTGTAAAATGTAGATTGAATGGTGGATGAACTGATGTACCCCCTCTACAGCAAACTTTAAATCCATTTAAACTTTAAACTGTCAAACCGCTCCATTTGTTCATCCTAGTAGACATAGTCCTCCCAAATAGCAGTCCACATTACTTCCCAACTTGAAGAAAACAGTATGTTTGCCCCTTCAAATGGAGCCAAACACTCACCCATTTGTTGCAGGTGCCCCACAGGCGAAATAACACTTTCTTTGCTGTTGTACTTGAACAGACTTAAACAAAATCAGGCAGCTTCTTCCCATAGTGGGCAAAGGGGATTGCCCCTGGAGCCCACAGAGAACTTTTCCTCCCCCCCCAGAGGGAAGGGGTAAACAGACAACTCACAGATTTCCTTCTTGTTTGCTTAAGGACAAACTAAAGACTGCTTTGAATTTCCCAAGGTTCTAAACTTCACTCTCTGAGCTGAAGATTCCAAATGTGGCTCATGCAGCTGCGACAGTTCTATAGTGATGTCATCTCTCAAGTCTCAGCTGTGACTGAAGACAGAGTGAGACAGTGTGAAACCCATTTAACTGGAGTTTCACAAGCTGCCTTCCCTGCCTACCACTAGGTCTTACTGGGATTCTAGTAACCCCGGGTAACTAAGGGGTTACAAACAAAAATGGAAAAGGACCTGGGGATAGTCACACCAGGTGACCTAAATGTAGGCAAGCAATATTAGTAGGCAGTAAAGAGTGCTGGTGGGGGATGCTGGGATGCATAGAAAGAGGCATCACCAGTAGAAAACAGGAAGTTGTTATCCCACTGAACAAACAGTTGGTGGGACCCCATCTGGAGTACTGTGTGCAGTTCTGGAGACCCCATCTCTGCAAGGACATGAACAGGATAGAGGCAGTCCAGAGGATGGCAACTAAAATGGTGCAGGGTTTGCACCAGAGGCCATAGAAAGAGAGACTACAGGAGCTTAATATGTATACCCTAGAGGAAAGGAGGGAGAGGTGGGATATGAAAGAAACTTAAAAGAACCTCAAGGGAATCAACAAAGTCCAAGAGGGTAGCATCTTTCAGAAAAAAAGATGTGCAAGAACAGGGGGGCACAATTTGAAGATAGAGGTGGGACAGCTCAGGGTCAAAGTGAGGAAGTATTTTTTCACAGGAAGGGTGGTGGCTGCATACAACTGCCTTCCTGAGGAGGCTGTGGGGTCAAAAACAGTGGGGGAATTCAAGAATGCATGGGACTGACATAAGGCAATTCTGGTGGTGGGTAGGAAGGAGTAGGCTGTTGGATAACTAGGATCTGCAGCTTATCAGACAACTGCAGACAACTATCTGCCCTGATGGAGGAAGTTGCCCATCTTCAGGCCACACTGGACAGTAGTAAGGAAACCTTCCCCCAGGCCACACTGGACAGTAGGAAGGGAACCTCCCCCATCCAGGGAGCACTAGCGCCACCACCACTACCTCAGAGTTTGCAAAGAAAGCACAGCAGTTGGACCACAGTGGGCTCAGGGAGGATGAGGAGGGTGGAACAGTGGCACACCCAGTCAATTGTTCCACTCCACAATCCATACACCATTCTGGGGGAGCATAGCTCCCCTATGGATGCACCCGCAGAGAAGACTGATGACAACTGTCACAAGGGAGGCCCACAGGAAGGAGGCAGAGGACACCACAGGGAAAGGAAGCAGCTCCTGGTGGTGGACTCAATTATTAGGGGTATAGAACTGGGGGGAGCTGGGAATACTGAAGTAAGGTGCCTGCCTGGTGCCATGGCTTGGAGGGACAGGAAGTGCATCCTCAGAATCATGAGAACAGCTGTAAGGGATTCTGAGCTGGACGTAATTGTCCACCTAGGGACAAATGAATTGGCTCATCATGAGATTAGAGCAGTGCAGGAGGACATTGCAGAGTTGGGGAGGGACCTAAGACAAGTAGCACACACAGTATCCTTCTCAGAGGTGCTGCCTGTCAAAGGCATGGGGGAGGCGAGGGTAATTGGCACCATGCAGTTTAATGAATGGTTGAAAAAATGGTGCAGAGCACAGGGGTTTGGCTTCATAGGGGACTGGGGTTCCTCCTGGAGGGACACCAGCCTATACTGGCAGGATGGTCTGCATCTGTCCAGGAAGGGAACAATACTTTTGAGCAATTGGTTTAAATGCTTCATTTGCAAGCTTTTAAACTAGTCAAAGAGGGAGGCACTGACAAGCAGCAGAAAAATCCCAGCCTCTCCCTACAAAACAGGGTACTAAATGAGAAAAAGACCAAGGTAGAATGGTCAGTCGGGGATGCTGCAACAGAAGGTAAAGCCATCAAAAAATGGAGAGCAATGAGTACCAATACCCGTAGTCTGGGTAACAAGCTTCCTGAATTAGTGGCCTTGATGGAGGAGGAACATCTGGATATCGTGACAGTCACAGAAACATGGTACACACAAAATCATGACTGGGACATAAATATACCAGGATACACTGTCTACAGGAGGGACAGGGAGGGTAAAAGAGGAGGAGGTAGTTCTTTACATAAGGGAAGGAATAAAAGCAATAGAACAAAAGGGTAAACAGGGAGGAGAAGAAGCACTGTGGGTAAATTTGGAGACAGGCAATGGCACCACAATACGCACAGGGGTTGTATGCAGACTCCCTTTTCAGGGGGAGGAAATGGACAGGGAAATGATAGAAGTTATACTTAGAATGGCAGAAAAAGGGGAGATATTGCTGATGGGTGATCTGAATATGCCAGATGTTAACTGGAGTGCAGTTGCAGCTGCCACTTCGAAGAGTGCAGTTATTCTAGATGCCCTACAGGGGGCATGCCTTGGACAACTAGTACTGGAGCCCACTCGAGAGGGAGAAATATTAGACTTGATTCTCTCAAAAGGAGATGGAGAGAGGATCACAGATGTAGAAGTGGGTAGCCATCTGGGAACTAGCGACCATCAAACAGTATGGTTCACAATAAACACAGCAATAGAGTCAAGCCATACAAAGACAAAAGTACTGGACTTTAGGAGGGCTGACTTTGCCAAAATGGGTGAGTGCCTAAGGAATGCACTAGCAAATGAGCAGGAAGGAGGGGTGGAAGAACAATGGGGAATAATAAAAACTGCTATCACAGAGGTAACGAGCCTTTGTGTGAAGCAAATAAACAAAATAAGACAATGTAAGAAACCACTATGGTTCTCAAAGGAAGTGGCAGTGAAGGTTCAAGAGAAAAAGAAAGCATTCAGGAAGTACATGGAATCACAGAAGGAGCAGGACAGAGAACTGTATCAGTTAAAGCAAAAGGAGGCTGGGAAGGCAGTCAGAACAGCAAAGGCCCAAACTGAGGAAAAGATAGCCAAGTCAGTTAAGAAGGGGGATAAAACCTTTTATAGGTACATCAGGGAGCAAAGAAGACCAAGGGAGAGGTAGTGAGGCTTAATAAAGGGAGGGAGGGTGGGCAGAGGAGACTGTGAAAAGGCAGAGATACTAAACAAATATCTTTGCTCAGTATTTACAAATGAAGAGGGGAGGTACATAAAACAAACAATAGTAACACTCTGGATACAGAAGTTGATACCAGACCATTTACAGAAGAAAGGGTTCTGAAAGAACTCTTAAAACTGAAGGTGGACAAAGCAATGGGGCCTGATGGGATTCATCCCAGAATTCTAAAGAGCTAAGGGTAGAACTAGTGACACCCCTGACTACCCTTTTAACAAATCATGGGAGGATGGGGTGGTACCCGAGGACTGGAGGAGGGCAGATGTGATTCCCCTTCACAAAAGTGGGAGCAAGGCAGAAGCAGGAAACTACAGACCTGTTAGTTTAACCTCAGTGATAGGGAAAATGATGGAATCACTTCTGAAGGAAAGAATTGTTGAGTATCTAGAGGCCAGAGGGGCACAGGACCATAGGCAGCATGGATTCACAGCGGGAAGGTCATGCCAGACAAATCTGATAGATTTCTTTGACTGGGTGACCAAAGTAGTAGATCAGGGAGGGGCTGTGGACATGGCCTACCTAGACTTTAGCAAGGCATTTGACACAGTCCCACAGAAAAGTTAATATACAAGTTAGCCAACCTGAGAGTGGGTCCCAAGATGACAGCCTGGGTAAAAATTGGCTGGAGAATAGGACACAGAGGTAATAGTAAATGGAGTCCACTCAGAAGAAAGGAGGGTTACTAGTGGGGTACCGCGGGGTTCAGTATTAGGACGGTCCTCTTCAATGTCTTTATAAAGCGACATTGCAGAGGGACTGGAAGAAAATATGTCTCTTTGCAGATGACACTAAGATCTGCAACAGAGTTGATGCACAGGGTGGGTGGAAAGGATGAGAAGGGACTTAGTAAGGTTAGAGGAATGGTCAATGTATGGCAGCTTAGATTCAATGCTAAGAAGTGAAGGTAATGCACCTGGGAAACAAAACCCAGGGAAGAGTACACAATGGGGGTGAGATACTAACAACAACAAAATGGAAAGGACCTGGGGGTAGTCATATCAGATGACTAAAGGTGAGAAAGCAATGTGAGAGGCAGCAAGGAGGGCTGGGGATACCTGGATGCATAGGGAGAGGCATCACCAGTAGAAACAGGAAGTTATTATCCCTCTGTACAGACATCTGGTGAGACCCCATCTGAGTACTGTGTGCAGTTCTGGAGACCCAATCTCCATGAAAGACATAGACAGGATGGAAGCTGTCCAGAGGAGGGCAACTAAAATGGTGCAGGGTCTGCACGGAAGACATATGAAGAGAGACTTAGGAGCTTAATATGTATAGCCTCGAGGAAAGGAGGGAGAGGGGGACATAATAGAAACTTTCAAGTACCTCAAGGGAATCGACAAAGTCCAAGAGGTAGCATCTTTCAAAAAAGAGGTGTGCAAGAACAAGGGGCTACAATTTGAAGATTGAGAGGGGCGGCTCAGAGGTAATTTAAGGAAGTATTTTTCTCAGAGAGGTTGTGGATGCATGGAATGGCCTTCCGGAGGAGGTTGTGGAGTCAAAATCAGTGGTGGAATTCAAGCATGGGACAGTCATAATGCAATTCTGGGGGGTGGGGGTAAGAAGAAGTAGGCTGCTGGTTAACTAGGATCTGCAGCTTATCCAGTAGGTAGGAAAATGGGCAGACTGGGTGGGTCAAGTGGTCCTTATCTGCCATCAAATTCTATGTTTCTATGTTTATCAAATAGGTAGGGAAATGAGCAGACTGTGTGGGCCAAGTGGTCCTTATCTGCCGTCAAAGTCTATGTTTCAATATTTCATCTTGACCTTCAACATTGACACATACACATGCAGCCCTGCTCCCTGTCATGACTTGATTCTCAATGTTTGCTAATTGTCTTGCAGTGGTTTACAAACAGTCCTTCACACAGACAGCAAGCAGTAAACTGTATACGCATATTTCCCCAGGCATGCTGCAACTGCTCCTTCTCCTGTAGACACAAGTTGCCTTCTCTCCTGAAGTGTTGTAGACCACTCCCCCTTCCATCTCTGTCTCTCTCTCTGTCTCTCTCTCTTTTTCCCAACAAACTTTTATGTGAGGTTCCCTTACTCTACTTGGATACCCACTGTACACCTTAGTCAAAACGTATACATGTAATGATATCTAATGTACTAACATATAGGGCATTGGCACTTCCTGTACAAGAGTAAGTAGCCAGGAGTATAATTACAATCTATATGCTGCTTTTGTTACAGAACATACTGCAAACACTGTGCCAAGATACACCTGTGTCTTTGTTTATCTTCTGAGAAGTTGTTATAAAGCCTGCACTGCCACTATGTGGATTTATGTAATACTGCATTATATCCTGTACCTTGTGTGAGCTCTTTGTTCTGTATTTTAGCTGCCTTTAAGAATAATGTATAATGATAGATAACACTGTGGAGCCACCTAATTTTTAGCCAATAGGGCTTATTTCATATATCTAGTCTTTTGGTAACTATAGTAACTATCAGAAGTATAAAACTTACTGTATCACGTATTCCCCTCAAGACCTTCTGAGACCATCTTCATTCCTTGGGGTTTTTGGGAAACTTTTGGCTCCCAGTGTCTAATGCTAAGACCTGCTTAGGGCAACTGTTACCTTTTTGTGTAATAAACAAATTCATTACTGAATATGCCACTTGTTTGTGTCTCTCTTGCTGATTCAGTACTGCTGAGAATCTGATCCGGGCTAAGCACCCTAACATTGGTGACAGTGTGCAGGCAGTCTGGATTAGCAAAGTATCACAACTTGTTGGCTTACCCTTCCCTCACGGGTAGTAAGTAGGTGTATACGCCTGTACAACCATACATGTACCTTTTATTCTGTAGCGTCTTGTAAAGTCTGGCTGTTTATTGGGCTAGGTCAATGCCGACTCACCTTGCTGAATGGTAGTTTTGAATTGCAGGATTGCAACAGTACAGTAGCCCGATAGTCTGTTGGTGTACTCACTGTGGATCAATACACAGCAGGGCAACCACTTACGGGTTCATTTTGTGTTTTCCCAAAACTTTTACTGGTACCACTATGTCTAATATCTGAGCAGATCTGAGACTCAATGTCTCTAACTTCCTTACCTCCCATAAAGGCTGGAATAATTTCACACTAGATTCAAATCAATCTAAAAACCCCATGCTGGGGATATCAACCCAGTACTCCAAGATGAGGCAAACAGCCAAAAGAGTGATGATAAAGGGCTGTTGGTCTTGACTCTATATGTTGCTCTAGAAGCCTCCGAATCAAGGTTTTATTCTCTTGATATGCAACTCTCATTTCTTAAAAAAGAGATGGGATTGCAGGCATCTGAAAGTTTGAAAACAGAGCAGTGGCTTGAAGCAGAACTTCAATCATTATGTAGTAAGAACAATACTCTTTTGCACTGTTCTGTACAGGGTAATAATCGAGAGTTATGTGCGTTAAGAGACAAATGCCATAAGTTGAGACAGGATAAGAAACGGGTGTTACAGATGAATGATTTGTTGAGTGATATAAATGAGACTTTGCATGAGGAGATTGAGGAAATGAGAGATGATCTGAAATGGAAAAGTGAAGAGTTGGATAGGGAGCTCAGGAACAGCTGTGAGTTGGGCACTGCCTATTGAGTGTTACAGAAAGAAGTTGCCTAAAGGTGTAGAGCAGAACATTAAAAGTTAGTCCCAAAGCATGTAGACTCAAGATGGCAAAACTGCACCATCTACGAGAAGTATTGACTGGTCGCATCAAAGTGATGGGTGGGTTCCACTGTACACCTATCAACCTTACGCCATCTAGCGATGACAACTCTGGTGACAACTGTCAAGATGGCACCCAGCCACACCCTTATTGTGGCCCAGTGTACTCCTGCCACCCACAAGATGGTGGAGCCCCATGCTATGACAGCACAACCCTACATCATCAGTGGAATGACGACTATCACATGCGATGCCAAGATTGTGACCCCCATGATGTGAGTGGAGGTTGAGGCCTAGGCACTGCCCCTCCTATTACCGCTTCGACCAAAGGTGACAAAATGGAGATTGATCAAATGATCGAGACAGCTCTCACTAGGATAGACATGACTGAGGAACAGAGGCAACTCTTCAAACAGCATTTGGATCTGATGATGAAGGAAGCCGCTGCCCAGCCCTCTGTTGTCCGCTCTGTGGCCATGACTGCAGCAGAGGCTGCCCTTCATGGAACATGAAACCAAGATCCCTTCCCTGAGCATCGAGCAGCTCACAATGATCCCCTTCAGATGGCCCACTCTGTACCGCAGATCACTGACAGTATAGGCCACATAAGTCCCTGTGATAATCTCAGTTATCATTTGGAAAAGGTCTATGCCAAATGTGAGATGCTTAGTCTATGATCGTCCTACCAGGTACAGATTCTTTGACAGACTGTAGATCCCAGCCTGTGGGTGAAACTCCTAGATGCAGTTCGCCAAACCACAGATGTGACCTTTGATGAAGTAATGCAGAACATATTGCCTCACACTCCCCAGGCATGGTTGGCGTTATGTTGTCTACCCCATTAAACAAACTGCTAAGGAAATCCCAGTGACATACCACCAAAGGCTGTGGATGGCCTACCACACTGGCAAAGCACTTTTGGTGGAAGATGCCGACACTGACCAAACTGAGTAGAAGAAGAAGAATCAGCATTTATGTAGTGCTTTTCATTCGCAGTATCCCAAAGCGCTTTGCAAGCAATGCTAGACTGGTAGTGAAGTGACTGAATGTGTGGTGGTGGCCATATCGCACATCATCACCCACACACAGCCTGAATAATTGCATGAACTGGTTTATGGGAAGGGGAATGTTGGCCAGGACACCGAGAATGTTCCCTGCTCTGTACAAAGAGTACCCTGGATTTTACTTCCACCTGGACACCCACCAGGATGGGCAGAAGGGACCTCGGTTTAACGTCTCATCTGAAGGATGGCACACCCCAGCAGTACAGCACCCCCCCAATACTGCACTGGGATGACAGCGATTTTTAGGTGCAAGTCCATCCCGGTGTGGGACGAGAACCTACAACCTTCTGGTCCAGAGGCAGATGTGCTACCAACTGAGCCACGCTGACACCCTACAAGAAGAGTACAATAATTTATTTCTCCAGAACATGAGTCCAGCTGTCCATGAAAGTCAATTTGACAAATTTTCCACAGAATGGGTAAATTTACAGACATTCCCCAGAAGACCTAGTGGATCTACCAGCTCTACCTCTGAGATCTGAATTCCTGCTCGAAAAAGGTGGCCGTGGTAATATCTACCAGCAAGCCCACAACCCACTGTACAGTGGAGAGCAAGGCCCAAGACAAAAAGGTTGCGTCCTCAGATAACAAACAGCACTACAAGTCTGGAAGTGGAAACCAGAACCAAAATAGAAATAACAGGCAGAATTGAAAGCATCCTAATTCCAAGCAGCATAATAGAGGCAATTGGAACCATTGATCAGGCCCTTCTTATCGTGAGATGGCAGAGAACAACAATCTCCGCATCCTTCTCAATCATGTCTGATCAGTAGTGGACTCAATCCCGACATGTACTGTTGCGGAGCTAGCTCTAGTGCATCAGGCCTCATCAGGCCAAGTAGACATTGGAGCTACCTTGGACCAGGCTGCAGTATGGCTGAACCCCAAAGCCGTTCCCTTCATTTCAGCAATGCAGGACAAGGAAGAGAACCAGCAAGAACAGGCCAGTCTACTGCTGCAGGAACTGCCTGGCAGTACTTCAGATTGACAATTAAAGGCCCCAGTCCATATTGTGAACAAGCTCACTCTTGACAAAACTGGAAGGCCTTGTACCAAGGCCAAGGTCAGGGACCACCAACTGACTACAGGGGTTCAGTTAATTTATTTTTAATGGAAGTCTAATACTTCCGTGTGTCAAAATCTGGAAGTCATTCCAGTTTTTGGAAGTCAAAATACTTCCCAGATCCCACAGTTTGGAAGATAATATTCTATGGAGGATCAATTTATGGATGTTAATATAAACTTTAAAGGTAAAATAACTTTTCTTTTGGAAAAATCCATCATTCCTTGGCTTCTTTGCCTTCAATTTTGGAAGTTATTGAATTTTATTTTTTACGTTTGGAAGTCAATGACTTTCTTCCCCTTTATTTTGGAAGTTTTTGCCTTATTTTTGGAAGTCGGATACTCCCAAAATGGAGTTCACTGAAGCCCTGACTGACTATCTTACTATATACAGGCACTGCTGTGTCTGTACAACATAATGAGGATCCAGCAAACTCCTCTTGGTCCTCTGTGTGGAGGACTAGTACACAAGGTGTGGATGGCACAAAGCTATACATCTATTATTCTATCGTACTTCCTGTGGTGATAGGCAACCTCATGACAAACTACACTTTTGACCTCATGGTATTACGTGATCATCTCAATATCCTGGGAATTGATTTTCTAGCACTACATGGCTGTGTGGTGGATTGGGCCAACATGCTCCTGATACAGATCAGGGGACAATACTATACAGTCATGACTTCTGATTCACATGTGGTTGCAGCTATTACCCCAAATGATAAGGAATATGACATCATAGCTCTATTCCAAACACATGAGTTCTTTAAGGAAAGTTTACCAATCCTGCAGAAGCATCTGGATGCTTTTGCCACACGCAACCATAATTGTGAGAGAATGCAAACAGTCATTGAAATCCCAGGACCAGCACATGACAGGCAAAGGCAATACCCCTTTCCTGCTGAGGCTTTACCATCACTCAGAGAAACCATTCAGTCACTCCTCAGACAAGGTGTGATAAAGCCCTGTGTCTTGACCGCTAACTCACCAATTTGACCAGTAAAAAAGCCCACTGGATCTTGGAGACTCACTCTTGATTACAGGAGACTTAATCAAGTCATTCCTAACTGCTCCCCTACTGTAGCATCAGCACCAAATGTGCTCAAACTGCTAACACCAGATCGTAGGTGGTTCAGCACCCTTGACATCTCTAATGGCTTCTGGTCACTGCCCCTTGCTCAGAAAAGTCAATACAAGTTTGTCTTTACCTCTGAGGGTCGACAGTACACATGGACCTGCCTATCTCAGAGGTTTCACAACAGCCCCTCTCTGTTCCATCTGCATATGATGAATGCCCTGAAGGGTTTCTCTGCCCCACAATGTCTTCTGCAGTATGTAGATACCTAGGGCTATCTGGGGTGGAAATCCACTGCTTGCAGCTGGTGTAGAATGCAGCAGCCCGGCTTTTGACAGGTACCTCATGGTCCTGTCCTATTTCTCCGGTGCTGCGTGGACTGCACTGGCTGCCGATACAGTGGCGGATCACTATTAAAGTTGGTCTTCTGACTTACAAAGACCTACATGGACAGGGCCCAGACTACCTAAAAGAGCTTCTGGTACCTCACTGCCCTGGGCGATTGCTCCACTCAACTGATGAAGGGTTGCTAGAGATTCCAAGGGTGTGTTTAAAATCTTCTGGGGCCCAGCAGTCATGCATGCAGCCCTGACCCTTTGGAATTCTCTACCCCTTCAGTTACGGCAGTGCTCAACCATGGAGGGACTTAAACAGGCCCTAAAACACATTTGTGGTACCAAACGTTTGGTGACTGATCAATATCTTTTTAGTTGAATTAACTGTTTTTATATTATTTATGATACTGAAGTTTGATGTGTTATTTTAAATGTGTGTTAGGCGCCTTGGCTTCTGAAAGGTGCTATATAAATAAAGAATATTATTATTAAGTATATTATTATAGATGATCTACTGTTGGCAACTGCAACCAAGAAGCAACATTTTGACCTTTTTGATGAACTACTGAACTTCTTACAGAGGGCAGACCTCAAGTGCAACCCTGCAAAAACACAGCTATGCAAGAAGGAAGTCATCTTTCTTGGCCTGCATATAACAGAACAGGGCAGGAGCCTGGCCTGGAAGAAGTTCCAACCCTACAAGATTTGCCATTACCTACTAATGTGGTAACACTCAGATTTTTCTTGGGAATGGTCAGCTATTCTAGGGACTTTATTTGCGATTTTGAACAGAAGGCTGCCCCTCTGTATGAGCTCTTGAAAAAGGACATTCCCTGGACTTGGGGCCCTATTCACACTCAAGCTATGACTTCTGAAACAGGCTTTGGCCTCTGCTCCAGCTTTAGTGAACCCCAACCTAGCTCTACCTTTCCATCTGGAATCAGCCACTTCAGACATTGCCCTGACTGCAGCCCTTGCTCAGAAAGTGAATGACACCTTGGGACCTATTGCTTACACATCTCAAATGCTGTCTCCAGTGGAACAGAAGTAGTGTCTTTGTGAAAGAAACCTTCTGGCCACCTATTGGGCCTTCAAGCATTTTCTATTAAATTTAAAGTTTATTAAAACTGTTACAATACCACACAGTACAAAACATACATTAATAGTACATATATTGGTAATAACTAAGTGGAAATCAATCCCTCCCCCACCTATTGCCCAACTCCCCACCTTATTCCCCACAACACCACCCTCCGTCTCCCCTCTACCTTCCCCCAATACCCCCTACCCAAACTCTCAAGCATGGCTATATCCTGTAAATGCACGTAAGCAGGGATATCTAAGTACAATACTTAAAATATTGTAGGGAATATAGAGCATGAAGGGGGCCCCTAAGTTTTCTGAATCTAGACATGCGATAGTTGAGACTAGCAATTAACTTTTCCAACCTGAGGTTGGCCAGTAGCTTGTTGAGCCATTCATTATAAGAGATATTATCACCATCCTTCCAATGTTTAAGTGCCAATTTCTTGACTGACATGTATATTAGAGACATGTGGTATTTACGATTAATGATGCCAACTGCTGTAAAGTCTCCTAGGAGGCAAACGTTGGCTGTGAATAAATCCTCCAAACCTAAAAGTGTGTCCACTTTATTTTTAATACAGGACCACAGAGGAGTTATTTTGGAGCACTCCCAAAAGATATGAAGCAGGTTGCCCTCTGCCTGTTGACAGGGCATGCAACAAGAGGGTGTTGCATTACTAAATTTAGTAAGCTTTTCCGGTGTATAGTACAAGTTGTGCAGAATATGGAACTGCATTAAACGAAGTCTCTCCTGGGTGACAAACTTGAGACAACCCTCCATAGAGCATTCCAATTAATTGGTGATTCCAGAAAGTGGGTCACCCAGAATGATACTGAGCCTGTAATTTCAGGATAGGCCCAATCGTAGATAAGACTAGTAAAGCATGTTCTGTATATCATTGGGTACTCACCTAACATTCTGACCACTAACTACACCCCACAACCTTTCTGCTATCAGACAAAATAAAGGATGGATCAGCGTCCAACATCAGACTGACTCACTGGTTCCTTCTTCTCAAGGACTGTGATATACAGGTCCACCCTGCCAAGAATGCCCTCAGTTTTGGCTCATGGTCTTTTGTACAAGAAGCTCCACATGATTGTGCACTCCAGCTCCCTAATTTGGCTAAACTAGGTCCTTTACTTCCTACTACTTCAAAGCTCCTTGCTGACACCTCCCTGTGTCATGTCTTTACTGGTGGTTCTACCTTGTATTATCAAGGAGAACAGGTAGCTGTAATTTGAGTGCTTATCATGCACCTTAATGGTAACACTCTTCATGCTTGCAAACACTGCAATGTTGCATCATCTTAGTATGCAGAATTGGCAGCTGTGGCCTGTGCCCTCAAACTGATACAAAATGGCATTGATGACACCACCATCATCTTCATATACTCTAATTGGGTCTTTTGCCCTCTGACTAAATTTTTGCCTTTCTGGCAGAAGAACTCCATTGCATCTTCTGATGGCACCCCAGTGAAGTACAAAGCACTCTTTGCATACATTCACGAACTGACCCAACACTTTAAACACAAGCTGTTCATTCACAAAGTGAAGGCCCATTCAAAAATGTGACCCATACCATTCTTTTGACGATCAAGCAGACACTCTTGCAAAAGAGGGTGCTCGAGGAGGGGAGACATGGGGAGATGACCAACACTGATGCTCTAGCAGATGTACAAATAGCTACTATTAAGAAGAAACTTTAACCTTTTGTGCCACTGGACTTGTCCACAGCACAGAAGTCTGATCCTCAGCTGAGAGATGTGTTCAAATTCCTTGATAAAGGAATTGAACAAGAACTGCCTACTCACAGCCCTTACAAAAGACATACAGACCAACTGCATCTGTCCCAGGACAACAAATTGATCTGGTATCAGTCCTATGACTCAAATTACAAGCTGTGGGTAGTCTCTGAATCCTTGAGATCGGAGATCATTCACCAGGTCCATTAACACCCCAATTGGTGGACATCAGGGGGTAGAAAATACACTCTTCAGACCAAAATCTGTCAGTTGGTGGCCTGGCATCAAGGATGTCAAGCACTACATAGAAAATTGCCTGATTTGTGCTTAGACCAATCTGGGCCAGTCAAGCAAAATGCCAAACTACTTCCTCACAGACAAGCTGGTCCTTAGCATGCGATCCCAATTGAATTGATTGGTCCACTGACCAATACCAGCAGGAAAAACGGAGTATGCACTTGTGATTACTGACCTATTTTCCAAGTGGGTTGAGGCTTTCCCCACTCAGATATATACAGCCATTGCAACTGCAAAAGTCCTGGTAGAACAACTGTTCTCCAGGTGGGGCCTACCTCTCTAGGTACACTCTGACAAAGGAATGAGTTATGCAGGTGAGTTGATGCAAGAAACACTCAATCTTCTTGGGGTACACAAGATGTTCGACATACCCTATCACCCTCAATCATCAGGCCAGGTAGAAAGAGCCAACAGATGGATTAAGCAAATGCTATCCAAATTTATTGACGACAATCCCAAGGATTGGGATTCCCTTTTTTCTGTACTCCTTATGTTAATTAGTGGTATTTCTTCAGCCACCACTCAGAGGACACCCTTTGGGGTGATGACTGGTAGATCCATGAGACCACCTGAACACCTGTTGTTTGACCTAAACACATCCACTGCAGACAGAGTGTTTGTAGACAAATATGTTGCAAAATTCAGCGATGATCTTGTGAAGACCTACTCGTATGTTGCACACCGTGTGGGCAAGGCCTAACAGTCCAAGAGCCAGTTTGACAGACATGCACAAGAAATTAACTGGCAAGTTGGAGATCAGGTAATGGTTCTCAAATTTTCTCACCCTACACACCCCTTCTCCAATAAATGGGAAGGAACCTACCCCATTGTCAACAAACTCAGTCCTACAGTCTATCAAGTTAGACTTCTTCACCAAAAGAAACTTACTGGAAATATGGTTGCATGCAAACCAGTTAAAGCTATATGAAGGAGTATAATTACTTTTCCTAACCCCATTGGGAAGAATTGTATCTACTGACCTTCTCTTTTTCCTTACAGGTATTCCTGCAATATGGCTATCTTGCATCTGGCTTTGCTGATATTAGAAGCATTCCCGTTTGTTAAAGGCATTGATATGAAAACTATTCGAAAGCAATCAATGTCTAGGGCAACTCCTTCCACTGTTTCAGCATCCTCAGGGAAGATGCATGACCCCAATAGAAAAAAACACCACCATCCCTGAAGGAGTCAGCGTAGATGTTCCCATCAAATTGATCACTGTTCAGGAAAACAAGGACGCCTACCTCATTGCTTCAGTTGTGGCCCCTGACAAATCTTCCCTTCAAATTGAATGGCAGACTGACAACAGTGGACACACACTTCCTGTTGCCGATCTTGCAAAAGGCACTTTCCAAGGTTGACCCAATACCAACATTGATGCAAATGGCACCCTGTCCATTTGCCAGGCTATTCATAGACATTCTGGTTTATATAATCTTACTGCTCTAATTGACCCTGCATTTTGTGAGAGATTCCCACAAGACTCCGCAAAATAATTTTTTAATCACCATTACAAGGCAACAGCAGCTATGTTTGTGACTTTTGTACCTCCTACTGAAGCAGAACTTACTGATTGTCTCCACAGAAACCTGGCCCAACCAGTGGTCTCACTGCTACCTCCCTTCCAGGTACTCTTGTTAACAATGTGCAATACATGCACATCCCTGTTATTTTTAATCTTACTTATTGGAATATGGCTGAATTTGGTATGTGTCAAGAAACTAATACCACCAAATTTTTCAGTACTATGTTATTAGATAGTCTTACTGCATACCAGCCAAGCACACAAGACCCCATGGCTAGTACCCACACTATTGAAAACTTAGATTTATTCAGATCTAGACCTACCCCTGGTAATAAGAAAAAAGCCAAATCTTAATCCTCTTGTAGGAAGCATAACTCTGCTGATGTAACTGGTGCTGCTGGCACTATTTTCAGTCTCTTCAGAACTGGAATGTCAATCTGGAACAGAGCAGATATTGCTTCTATCACTAGTCAAATGGCAAAATTCCAGGATGGCATGGAAAATAATATCCTGCGACCTTTATTGCATAGTGTAGATGGGCATAGTCAGGAAGAGCACTTTTCCGTGTACAACATGCATGATATTGCCAAGTGTTTTACAGATACTAAGAATAAAATCAATTTACTTGTTCAACAGAATAACAAGGAGGCAGACAAGCAATATATTGCAGGGAACTTCTCTGCTCTGCATATGGCTATTATGTCATGACCACTGTCGATAATCTCTTCTGTGATCTGGAATCTGGACGTATTCCTGATATTATTCATGACGGGAGACTTGCTAAATGGTACTGTCCACATTGCAAATCCACTACTTGCATGACAATGTGCACTTCCAGGTCACTATCTATATCAATGTCAACTGCATGTAACCTAGGTTATGTCACCCCAATAGGGGACCTTGTTAAACTGCTAATTGGTGCACCATCAGAGTCACCATGTTTGTCACTTTTACTGTGTCTTTACCACGTTTTGATCCCACTGCAGCACTTTTTGATAAATTATCCTCCATTCACTCCATTGGGCACCTTGGCAAGGATATCTACAGGGAACACATCAACCTTCCACCTCTTCTAGTTTTCCACCCCACCCTTGAAGCATGGGTGGTGCTTCATATGAACTGTTGTGCCAAAAAAGGATATCACTACTTGGGTCACCATGATGTTTTCTATGTCATCAAGCCAGTGTGTGGCTATTCACTGGACAGCATTGACTGGTCATTTACAATGGACTTGGACATTAATTCCAATGAAAATGATAAACCCCAGGCACCATTAACAGCATTACCAGTGGGCAACACTGGACGTCTCTACAAGAACTATGCTGAAGAGGTTCATCGCCTGACTACAAAACTCACAAATCAATCTTTCACCTGCCCAATTCAACTGCAAAAATGGAGGGTTCCTACTGTTAAAATGTCTTATAACTCTGATGGTCAGTACTGCATTGTTACAAATGATAAAACATTTTTCTTACGACCTCAAGACCTGTGATGTACAATATCCTAATTTTTGTTTTATTCCTCTTCAGACTGCATTAATTTGTAATACAGTGATTACCCCTGTTCTCATCGTGGAACCAGATGTTATTGACAGTGACCCTGAATATATGCTTGCTTTCTATCAGTATTTACCCATTTTCAATGTACACATCGATCCTTTGAAATTTACCTTAAAATCCCTTTTAGATAGAAAGGATGCCCACCTCAGCTACATCAGCAATAATATCTCCAAAGCTGAAGATGACCTTAACACCCTTATGCATGATGGGGGTTTAAGTGCTGCACTTTCTAATACATGGTTAGAATTAACTTTTAAAGATTTTGTTATTATTCAAGCATTTTTAACTGCATTTTTGATATTAACATTTTGCTGTCTAAGACGCATGTTCAAACACCACCATGAGCAACTCAAATTCCTTTACAAGGCTTGTGTATCGGGTCTGTAAACAATGGAGATTGTTCCCACTACTTCCCATAATGTTGTTGTCTTTTTGGTAAAGCAACAAGGGGGGAATGTTATGTGAGGTCTCCACACTCTAATAGGATACCCACTGTGCACCTTAGACAAAACATACACATGTGATGATATCTAATGTACTAACACATAGGGCATTGGCACTTACTGTACAAGAGTACATAGCCAGGAGTATAATTGCAATCTATATGCTGCTTTTGCTATGAAACATACTGCAAACACTGTGCCAAGATACACTAGTGTCTTTATCTTCTGAGAAGTTGTTATACAGCCTGCACTGCCACTATACAGATTTATGTAATACTGCACTGTATTCTGTGCCTTGTATGAGCTCTTTATTATGTATTTTAGCTGACTTTACAAATAATGTATAATGGTAAATAACATTGTGGAGCCACCTAACTTTTAGCTAATAGGGCTTATTTTATGCATCTAGTCTTTTGGAAACTATAGTAAGTATCTGAAGTATATAACTTACTGTATTACATATTCAACTAGAGACCTTCTGAGACCATCTTCACTCCTTGAGGTTTTTGGGAAACTTTAGGCTCCCAGTGTCTAATGGTAAGACCTTCTTAGGGCAACTGTTACCTTTTTGTGTAATAAGTTTATTACTCAATACGCCACCTGTTTGCTGATTCAGTACTGCCAAGACTCTGATTAGAGCTAAGCACCCTAAAAAGTTTAAAACAAACCAAATCTAATATGCAAGTAACTAAGAAAAAGTTAACATTCAGGTAACATAAAGTCACTTTCCTGCTTTCAAAATCCTGAATCTCCCTCAATCGCTGTCTGTCCTAAAAATATATTTAATTTTACAACTGTGGCATACAGACTTTCAAGAGATCTCTTTATAGTTTATACTTACATGTTTGTTCTGAGCCAGTCCTCAAACAGTTTCACAGCCCAGGCTGTGCTCTTCTGTGCATTTCTTTCATCATTTTGCTTCTCCAGCATATCCAGTTCAATGCTATCCAGCTTTACATGCCTTTCCCCAGTTTCAGCACATTCCTGTTTGATTTCAATTTCAACCCATTCTGGTTTGATTTCCATTTCAGTGCATTATTGTTAAATTCCAGTTACAGCACATTCAGCTTTCATTTCCATTTTGATATTGTTAGGAGGTTGACCATCTGGAAAACTTTGAGCAACCCCCTGACTGACTGTGATATTTCCAAACAGACTGAAATTCACTTTCATTGTAAGACTGCTGTTTGCTTTCTGGCTTACAGATGTGCTTTCAGGTGCCTCACTCTCATATGACCACTACTAGGGCATTGCTCTGTGTCTTGTGGAAGGATCCTGAAGGGACATTGCACAAAGGATTTTTCTGTCAGTGAAGTAGTTCTGGTATGGTAACTGTTGATTAAAAAGGGGTTTTAATCAACTGTCACCTGATGTTTTTTTACCAATTAGGTTGCCTCCTTTTTCCAACCCATGTTAGACACTGTATTAATGAATTGCAAGGCAGCAGCACACCACTGCATAGCAAAATATGACACATAATATTTTTTATTAACATGTATCTTCTCACTTGTGTAATAAATTTCTCAGTGACATTTGTGAAGTATGTGTTGGGTTTGGAGATCCACTATGCCAACTTGAACCACAGCATGTGGTAGAATACTCATTATTTACACCACCCTCTCCATGAATCCACCCTACCTCACCTTTAGCCTTACCCTGTCAATACTGAATACATGAAACACGACAGGCCCTTGGCTGCATGTGTTGGAGTTCACAAAGCACACACATTGCGGTTTATAGACCTATGTCATTTATTTGTTCATTTATTTACTTAAGTCTCAAACTAACACCCTTTGAGCAAGTAGCTCTTTTATATAGGTTCCACATCATGGTACATAGACAGTTACAATATAAATTATAACAGGAGGACATGTGAACATAAATTCAGAGGGCAGGCAAAACAATGTATATGAACACATAAGCAAACGTAATAAGAGCAAACAAACTGATGCAGGCATTGGACAATGTATGTCTGGACTAGTGACTAATAAACTAGAGCTAATAAAAATGATTTACAGTTACTGGAGCAAAACTTTCATTACTGTACATTCGGAGAAATGCATCCTGAAGGCATTATCAATTGTTCATATAAGGACATTAACTGTTGTTCTAATTATAGGACATGTCTGAATAACCATGAATCTGTGTGGTTCTTGTGTATTTACATTCGTTTTTATAGTATGTCTTCACAGAATGATGTGGAGCCCGATGAAAATGACCCTTCAGAGAACTCGGATGGCAGCTAACTCACACTAAAGTTCCATGATTGTGCATCACAAACTGAATTGCTACTTCTACACAGACAAACTATGACAGTTGGAACACAAACAGATCCTATCTCTGTATGTGCAACAACAACACAGACAGAAATAGTGACAAGTGACATGGCAATACAGTTTCTGCCAGAAATCATTCCATGAACAACTGCACCCAGGGGTCATGGATACTTCCATCCTGCATAGTGCCAGCCACTATCTGAATCAACAGTTGATAATGAATGTCTTCCAATCACTTCCACACCATGGCACAACATTAAGCCATACAGCTTTGAGCCTCTGCTGTCACCATTTAAAAATTCCAATAACACAACAACTGTGTTATCACACAGTATCAACAGTGACATTCCCACTATTGAAATATCACCAGCTGACTCTGAGGATGACTATGTACCTAGTGGTGACAAGTCTGATGACAACGTTAGCATGGAAGAAATGGACACCAATGATGGCTTGGTGCATCAACCAAAATATATTGTTTCCAAAAGTTGTTTCGATCTTCTATTTGCTAAACTCATTTGCCACCACTGTCACTCCCCACCGTGTGAGGAAGAGGTCGTCAATGTGACTGGCACAATGCTCACTTTAAAAGTGGCCTGCCTCAATGGACATGACACTGACCACTGGCACTCACAGCCATTGCTTGGTTGAATGCTGTGGGAAACCTTTTTACATCAGCCACTATTTTGCTTAGTGGCAACCTTTATACATGCATTGCTCAATTTTGTGTTTTTCTGGGCCTGGAATTTATTTCACATACCACTTTTTATGACTGCCAGCACAATGTTTGTGTTCCTAACTACACAACAGCACAAGTCAGTTGAACAGCAAAATGTGATATGGAACTCATGGGGTCAACAAGTACAACTGGCAGGAGATGGGCATTGTGACATCCCTGGCTATTCTGCAAAGTACTGCAGCTATATCATGATGGACCTTGACAGTAATAAAATTGTCTGCTTAGCTATTGAGCAGGTGCAACCAGGCATCACCTCAGTTGCCCTAGAAAAGACAGCATGGAGCAGCTTTTGCAGCATGAGGTGCAAGTCAAACTGATTGCCACAGACCACCAGTAAGGCAAAGGCAGCCTTATGTGTCAGAAGTATTCCAACACTGAACATCAATTTGACGTGTGACACCTTTCTAAGAGTGTCACAAAGAAAGTGGCTGTGCATGCCAAGAAGCATTTCAATGAAATACTGATGGAGTGGTGCAAAAGCATCTCCAGTCATTTGTGATGGTGCTCAGAAACGTGGTGGTAATGAGGCATTGCTGATTGAGAAGTGGAAATCTGTCACTTTCCGTGTCAAAGATAAACACAGCTGGTCATTGGCCGAACAATTCCATTTCTGTAGTCATCCAATCCCACTTGAAGACATCAACCTGAGAAACTGGATGGTGGATAGTGAAGAAGCACACAATAAACTGTACAGCATAGTTAACAACTGTACTCTTATCAATGACTTGTGCCACACCACTCAATTTTGTCACACGGGGAGCATTGAGGTTTTTCACACTCTGCTCTGCTCTACTGTGCAAGTACTCTCCAAAGTTTGAGTGCTTCAGTCATGCTGGCATGAAGACATTGCTCATGTCGTCAGCGTTGGATTACAACACCAATGTTAATCATGCATAAGCAGTTGTGAATACTATTAGTGCCAGATCTGGTGCTAGAGAGGAGAAACATTACAAAGTGGTGTACCCCAAATCCAAGAAGCAATGGGAAGCAAAATCACTTTTTGCTGTAAAACCACATGATTACGCATATGAAATGCTGATTGATGTAATCCGCATGAAGCGTCTTGAAATTGACCTTCCACCTATGCATGTGCCAGACACACCAGACAACATAGCTGGTACATCATGTCCTCTCAAGAATGATGTGGTCAGACAACTCATTTCACAATTTGTTCATGGTGATATTCCAAATTAATATGATTTGCAGTCATTGCCCACTTGAAATCATACAATCACCATTCTGACCTGAATAACCAGGTCAGTATCCGGTGGCAATGAAAAGTTGTGCCACCCAAAATATGGACTGTATAGCTGTGAGCACACAGTGTGGAGTGGCAGTGCTATGTAAATGGTAGTCTTGGTGAAAGGTCTGTGTGTCAATGCATGCTAATGTTTCACACACTAGCCTTAGGAGGACTTATAGCATGGTATAAATGGGCTCTGACCTACTAACTTGAAACCATGTATTTTTATCAAGTTTGCATTCACTACGGTAAAATGCCACCTTGATCAAGTGTCTTACCATGTAAGGTGCACACATGATGCACCTGTGAACAATCTCCTGCTTAGTGTACCATCCTTGGTTAAGTGCATTCAGCTCTGAATGTGCTTTAAAATAAATACCCGCGTGTTTACACTTCTGACTGCCAGTTATCCATCAACCACTTTTCCATGGATTTGTATGCCTGTGCCCACAGATGCACTGTTATTCTAGGAGCCATCATATTGCCTATATCATATACTGTACCCTCATACGGTCACAGGCATAATGATAAGCAGGTTAGAATACAGACAGAATCCATGTTCTGTATCTGCACTATGTGCATATATGTATAACTGTTTTTTTATTGTACACATTCATTTTTCAGGTGAGACTGTGGTACCTTCCATGCAGTAGTAGTGCATATGCGCACATGACATAAACAGCCATAAGTACTGTTGTGCCCACCACAGTCTCTACTGAGTGCTGAAGTGTGCTTGGTTGGGTTTTTGCAACACAGTCTCAGCTGTAACAAAGTACAGTTGCAATTGACACCCTCAGTAATGGCCATTTAATTGCCCATGTAATTACTTGTGCTTTGGCTTTATGTACACACTCAGACCAAACCACAATCGCAAATGCCAGGTGTGCATAATGCCATGATAAGCATTCACTCCAATATGTAATGTCCACCACAATGTCTGCGATTACACTTGTTGGCCATCCTAAGCAGTCTGGCACATTCAATAACAATTGCCAATGCCCACCAATTAGGATCAAGTAAGTTTGTTTACCATATGTTTATGCACGCTCCAACACCCCTGATCAGCTATTACACTTAGTGTGTGTTATTTATTGATGTTCCACCACTAGGATTAAACCACCAAATGCATAACCACCTTTTTCACATGCATGCTGTGGTGTGAATGCATCAGCATTATTTTACCTGATATGTCTATCATTAAACTTGACATTAGTATCTATGTGATTTGAGGGCAGCATTTGGCCACAGTTCAGTTCATGGCACCAGTCATCTGATGTATTAACAAAGTTATGGTTTGAGCCAATAGATAAAAGTATGGATCCATGAGTACAGTAGCACCTCTGTAACATTTTTTGGGTACAACCATGACATATAAAACACCACCAATAAAGGGGCCTCATGAAGTGAACAGTACGTAATGTTGTGCGTGAAAAGAAAGCTAGTGAACATACAACTTTTTACAGCACTGTGTATTAAGGAGCAGTTAAATATGGCTCATTTGGAGGCTACTCTTGCATCTCTCTTACTAGGCACATTTCTACCCACTGACAAATAGTTAATTATTTTGTCATCCTATAAGTGTTACTCGCTGTCTGTCTGTTGTTTCATTAAAGAGCAGCTGACACCTTCCAGAGAATTTTAACAAAACATTACATTTAGATACAGTCCAGCTTGTATTTCACATTAGTTTTATATTCTTCCTCCCCATTATTTATTACTGAGATCATTTGCATGGAAACAAGATTGTTGCTGCTGAAGAGTTAATATATTCCTTTTGCTTTCTCCCTTCGTGAGGTCATAATGCCCTTTTTGTGACATCACAGTTACTCCCATGGCAACAGATTGTGAGGTCACAACAGAGCCTTATGACTTAAAGTGTATCTGCCTCTGTAGCATACTCCCTACTTTAAGAGAACTCTAAGGGATAAAATGTTGTACTCATGCAAATTTATTGAGTAATAAATAATGAGGAAGAGAAATATATAGAATACATATGGAATGTAAGCTGAATTATACCTAATTATTATGTTTTTCAAAGCTTTCTTAATAGCATCAATAGCTCTTTAAGCCTCTGTTGTGTCAAATATCAGCATACTGGTATAACCATTTAACTATGTGCTGCTCTCTACATATTTTTGCCTAATTGACATTACCATGTCCAAGCTATAGTTGTTATGGCTATCTGACATGTCCCAAGCTGTAGTCTACAGTTTAGTCTCTTTAACCACTTCTGCGACATGTGTACATAATTAATACTTCTGCAACATGTGTACATAGTTAACATCAAGTGCACAATGTGCTGAGCACATCATTTTAAGCATGGCAGAAATACCATAAAATTTCATGGAAAAACAAGTACGGTGCCAATTATATTTTTATTACACTTGTTCTTTATGCCAACAAAGATGTTGCCATGGAAAGCAAACAGTACATTTACTACATTAAGACCAAGGCCATTAATAAAAATGGCAATATGCACATACATGCTAGGTTGTTAGATGAGCGCAATTAGTATAGTAGTGCAAGCGTGCAGTTTGTGTGCAAATCTGTGCGTGTTGGCAAAACAACTTCCAATACAACTTTGTGCAAATATGCAATCATTGTGCAAATGTGCGCAGGGTAACTTAACATTTACAGCTTCAACATTTCAGCATTAAAAAGGTATGTGCAAAGACAGTGTGAGATATATCCTGTGATAAAGCATGCAGTATGTGCCCACTACTGTTAATTTGTTTCTGGGAAAACCCAAACCCTTCAAATGGCACAAATCTGATATAGTCCTCCTCATCAGATGGAAGTTTGTCATGTATGCATGTAATCACACAAGATGGAATGACAACTCAGTGACCAAATCCTAACCTTTTGCCTTCATGGATTCACAACACATAGGCATGGTATGTCAGCATTCAGTACAACCTAAAATACAAAAACATAGGCCATCAGTATGGCATGCAATATTTTGACAGAGTAGCCTAAAAACGCACCGCAGTATGGGTTACTTATGCAGATACATACACTAAAAAACAATGAAATGCCAAGCTGATATTATAGACATATGCATTACTGTTAGGTATTGGTAATGAGCTGATGAATTTAGCTGCTGTTGACGAAGGCATAAAATAGTACAAGATGCACTGTATATTATACCTGCAATGTTGATGTTGTAAACAATAGTACATGTACTATGAAAATGCATGGGATCATCATATGACTACTCATGCATTTGGGATGATCAGGTTAGCAACAGGTAAACTTTTACTGATGGTATAGCATTGTGTTATAATTAACAGTGGATCATATTATTCTACAATGACTGTGCAGTATTGCCTAGGATGCAAATGTGTCACAAGCTTACGGTGAACAAGACAAAATTGAAACAGTAGACAGTTTCTGAACAACACACCACAATGGTGAATGTCACTGGACATGCAGTTCCATTTCCGGTTCTTGTGACAAGTAATGTATGTCACATACTACAGTGGATTCCGCTTAAATGACACCTATTTTGCAGAGGCAAAATGTGCATTTAAGCAGAACGTGCATTTAGCCGAAATTGTGTTTTTTTTTCAAAGCCATGAAGTTAAAGAAAATGTATCGAAAAGGAAAACGGCACTGGCAATTAGCAATCAGTAACTTTATTCATTGTATTCAGTCTCTACACACATTTCAAGCATTTCTAGCACTCCAGTAAAAATAATTAAATTCACTCAGTTCGTTACACTAAAATATGAAGTTATCTTGCTCTGCTTTTGATTTGAGAGAGCAAGTTGAGTGACATAATGCTCAAATTCAAACAGTCGTGTTAAATCTTTTTTTCCCTAGTACGGACGAATGCGGCAATCCTATCTAGGCACTGGAGTGCCTCAAACATGGACACCTCAGGTTTGTCATTTTCAACTGCATCATGGTAGTCTTCATCTTCCTCCTGCCGACCCAACACTTCACTGCAGATGTCAGTGTCCTGCAGCATTCCCGTTGTGGGTAGCTACTCATCCATGTCCCTGTATGAATTAAAGTCCTCCAGGTTCATGTTCGGGAGAAGTACTGGTGCGGGCTCTTCTGTCATTGCAAGTCGCAGAGAAAGAAATGCCCATGTTTGCAGCTAAATCTTCAGCTTTTTTTTTGTAAAATAGGGCCATTAATGGGGGCATCAACACTGCGAGCAGCAGAGAACCAGCGTAGAGGTGCAGCTTCTACCTCCCCACTCTTCCCACAACGCTGCCTTTTTCGTTCTTGATTGTCCGAACGCTCCCATTCAGAGAACAATCGATCTTTACTTGCCACAATTTGGGCTACAGTGGATACATCAACACCAAACTGTTTTGCTAAATCGGTTCGTTTACTGTCCAGCTGCTCCAACTGCTGCAACAGAGATATTTTTTGTTCCAGAGTAAGGGTTACCTTCCTGCGCTCCATTGTTCTAAATGCCTGCCTCCAAGACTAGATGTTAAATACTGTTATCACACCTAATCCTTTTCACCTGTGCACCTAAGAGGTGTTAACAACATGGGGGGGGGAGAGAGAGGTGCTGGTGAAATGAAAAAAGTGCATTAAAACGAAATGTGAACTTAAGCGAAGTGCACTTAACCAGAATGTTTAACATTGTAACTATAGGGAAAAAAACAGGAAACGAATAAATAGTGAATTAAAATGGAATGTGCACTTTAGCGACGTGCACTTAAGTGGAATCCACTGTAGTATTGGTCAACGCTGATAAGGCCTGTACATGCCTGCACAACACAGGTACATACCTATTGCAGATAGAATGGTTGATGGCATTTGGAAAGGATCAGGAGGAACAGCTAGTGTGTGCCAGGGAAGAGAGAGAAGGAAGCAGGTGTGGGAAGGTGGAAAAGGGGACAGTGGTGGAAGAGTGAGGGATGCAGGTACAGTGAAGGGAGTGGAGGAAGGGGAAAGAACCAAGAAGTGGAATGCAAAAGGAAGAAGGTTATAGACCAGACATAGTTGGTAAGAAGGATTGGAAGAAGGGAGGTATATCATGGAAAGGACTTTACACTAATGCACGCAGCCTGGGGAACAGGATGGTGGAATTAGAAGCTATAATGGAGAGGAAATGGGACTGGGCATTGTTGCCATAACAGAGACCTGGTGGTCACAGCACCAGGCCTGGGATGTAGAGGTACTGGGGTACAGGTTATTCAGGAGGGATAGGGCTGGCAGGAAGGGGTGGGGGACTGCACTATAAAAAAAGGATGGCATAAAGGCATCAGAAGGCCAGAAAGAGGAAGGGGAAGTAGTGGGTTGCCATCTGGGAACAAGTGAACATCAAACTCAGCTACAGAGTCAAGCCATACAAAAGTGAGGGTACTGGACTTCAGGAGGGCTGACTTTGGCAAGATGGGACAGTGGCTCAGAAAAGCACTAGCAAACAGGCTAGAAGGAGGTGTGGAGCAACAATGGGGAATCATCAAAACTGCCATCACAGAGGCAACAAGCCTTTGTGTGAAGCAAATAAACAAATCAAAATGAAAGAAAAAGTCACTATGGTTCTCAAATGAGGTGGCTGTGAAAGTCAGGAAGAAAAAGATAGCATTCCAGAAGTACTGTATAAGGCAACACAGAAAGAGCAGGACAGAGAGCTGTACCAGTTAAGGCAGAAGAAAGCTGGGAGGGAAGTCAGAATAGCAAAGGCCCAAACTGAGGAAAAGATAGCCAACTCAGTTAAGAAGGGGATAAAACCTTTAATAGGTACATCCACGAGCGTAGAAAGACAAAGGGAGGGATAGTGAGGCTGAATAGAATAAACGGTGGGTGGGCAGAGGGGGACAGTGAAAAAGCAGGGATACTGAATGAATATGTCTGCTCAGTATTCACAAAAGAGGAGGGGGAAGTGCCTAATCCAATTAACACTAGCACTCTTGATAGGGGGTCAATCCCAGTCCTTTCACAGAAGAAAGGGTTCTGCAAGAACTCCTAAAACTGAAGGTGGACAAAGCAATGGGGCCTGATGGAATTTACCCCAGAATTCTAAAAGAATTAAAGGGGGAACTAGTGAAACCACTAGCAACTCTTTTTAATAAATCATGGGAGGATGGTGTGCTACCTGAGGACTGGAGGAAGGCAGATGTGATTCCTTCACAAAGTGGGACCAAGACAGAGGCAGGAAACTACAGACCTGTCAGTCCGACCTCTGTGGTGGGAAAGTGATGGAGTCACTTCTGAAGGAAAGAATAGTTGAGTGCCTGAGGCCAGTGGGGCACAGGACCCAAGGCAGCATGGGTTCTAGCAGGGAAGGTCATGTCAGACAAATCTAATAGATTTCTTTGACTGGGTGACCAAAGCAGTAGACAAGGGAGGGGCTGTGGACATGGCCTACCCAGACTTTAGCAAGGCATTTGACACAGTCCCACACAAAAGATTAATAGTCAAATTAACCAGCCTGGGAGTGGGTCCCAGGGTGGTAGCCTGGGTAAAACATTGGCTGGATAACAGGACAAAGAAGGTAATTGTAAATGGAGTCCACTCTGAAGAAAGAGGCGTTACTAGTGGGGTACCGGAGGGTTCAGTATTGGGTCCAGTCCTTTTAATGTCATAAGTGATGACATTGCAGAGGACTGGAAGGAAAAGTATGCCTCTTGCAGATGACACAAAGATCTGCAACAGGGTAAATACAAAGGAGGCATGGAAAGGATGAGAAGGGACTTGGCAAGGTTGGAGGAATGGTCAGAAGTATGGCAGCTAGGATTCAGTGCAAAGAAGTGCAAAATAATGCACCTGGGAAATAAGAACCCAGGGGAAGAATACACAATGGGGGGGTAGTAACAACAACAAAAAAGGAAAGGGACCTGGGGGTAATCATCTCAGATGACCTTAAGGTTAGCAAGCAATGTGAGACGGTAGTAAGGAGGGCTGAGGGTATACTGGGATGCATAGTGAGAGGCAACAGCAGCAGAAAACAGGAAGTTGTTATTCCTCTGTACAGACAGTTGTGAGACCCCATCTGGAATACTGTGTCCAGTTCTGGAGACTCCATTTCTGCAAGGACATAGACAGGATAGAGGCAGTCCAGAGGAGGGCAACTAAAATGGTGCAGGGTCTGCAAGAGAAGCCATATGAGGAGAGACTAAAGGAGCTTAATATATTACCCTTGAGGAAGGAAGGAGAGGGGGACATGATAGAAACTTTTAAGTACCTCAGTGGAATCAACAAAGTCCAAGAGGGTAGCATCTTTCAGAAAAAGAGGCGTGAAGAGAGAGGGGCCTTGAATTTAAAGATAGGTGGGGGGCAGTTCAGGGGCAATGTGAGGAGTATTATATCACAGAGAGGTAGTGGATGCATGGAGCAGCCTTCCTGATGAGTTGTGGGTCTAAAACTGTGGGAGAATTCCAGAATGCATGGGACAGACATAAGGCAATTCTTTTGGGGGAGTAAGAAGAAATAGGCTGTTGGTTAACTAGGATCTGTGGCCTATCCTGTAGGTAGGGAAATGGGCAGACTAGATGGGCCAAGCGGTTCTTATCTGCCATCAAAGTCTATGTTTCTATGTATCTAAGTAGAAATCTTGTGAGTAACATTAGAGAGTAGTGCTGGGACCATCTATAGGGATAGGGGTGGTGTACAGACCTCCAATGCAGAGGGAGGAAATGGACATGCAGATGATGCGAGTGATTCAATGGATGGCACTAATTGGGAAGATTCTGCTGGTGGGTGACATTGACCTCCCAGATATAGACTGGGATCCCAGCAGCTATGTTGTCCAGTAGTAAGGAGATCCCCTACTCCCTTCAGGGAGCCTTCCTGCAGCAGTATGTAAGAGCACTCAATAAGGGTCTGTAGAATATACTTGACATGGTCCTCATCAATGGGGATAGTATGGAGGTAGTAGGGGTGGGGGTCAACCAAAGAGCAAGCAACCAAAATACAGTGGATTTTATGGTTTGAGCAGAGTATGAAGTAAGTTCAGCCTTTGCAAAGGTCCTAGACTTCTGGCTGGCAGATTTTGCCAAAATGAGGGAGATAGTCTAGAATGCAATGGAGGGGATGGTGGTGTTGATGAGCTACGGAATAGGATCAAGGGGGGGATACGTAAAGCTACAGTGAGTGGCATAAGGAAGGTGAGAAAGAGCAGACAAGGTGGGGGCCAATAGTGGAAAGAAAAGGGGCATTCAGAGAACATAAGGGGATGCAACTGGGGAGCTTAGGGGTAGGATAGAAAATAAAAAGGTGGGTGGAGAACTGGCTGACAGGTAGAAGCCTGAGGGTGGTGGTAATTGGGGAGCACTATGGAAGGTGGGTGTGATGAGTGGGTTCCCCCAGGGGGTTTTGCTAGGGCACATCCAGTTCAATGTGTATGTCAGTGACATAGTGCAGGGATTGCAGGGGAAGGTCATGCTTTTTATACAATATATGATGAACTGCATCTGGGTGGTCACCCTGTGGATGCCCAAGAGAGAGTGGAGGCTATGAGGGAGGATCTAATGATACTTGAGGGCTGGTTGGAAACATGGCAGATAAAATTCAGTGCCAGGAAATGAACAGTGTAATACACATGGTGATTAATAAACCCCAAGCAAAATACATTCGGGGGGAGAGGGGATGATGTCATCTTAGCAGGAACAGGGTTTATGAATCAAAATCACTGCCAACCTTATGGTAGGGACACAATGCAGCAAGAGAGTGGGGAAAGTGAACAGAATGCTGGCATGCATAGGGAGAGGGATAAGTAGTAGAAGACGGGCTGTGCTGATGCCACTGTGCAGCTCCATAGTGAGGCATGACCTGGAGTACGGGGTTCAGTTCTGGAGACATTACCTTCACAAGGACATAGATGCCATATAAAGTGTACAGAGAAGGGCCACTAAGACGGGGCATGGGCTACATTTAACTTTGGCTAGATTTGCCTTTTTTTAATTGTATTAATTTTACATTTTTGTTAAAATTATGAAATTACCATCAGTATGTTGGTGCATCAACTCATTATGATTTGGTTACACAGGAACCAAAACAGATAAGTTAATGTTAAACACAATGCAGACCCGCATAAAGGATGCTTGTTTAATTATGCAGCTCAACAGTTCATCACTCAATCATATTTTGGCATGAACCCACAGAGATTCATGGAGACAGTAGCACCCCTGGACCATTTTCATCACTGCACAATTTTCACAAGAGCACCAGTCTGTATTCGGAAGTCGGGGACTGTCCTGTTCAACCTCACTGTCAGAATCACTGCTACTGCCTCTGCTGTTGGCACTATGTGAATTTAGAGATGCTTCATTCACAGCACAACAGGGTTCAGAGCTGTAAGGTACAATTTTACTGCCCTGGGGCACCATTTCTATTATGCAATTTCTGCAGGGAAAAAAATGTGTAAGTGCATTGTGCGAGTATTACGAGTCGAGGTGGTGGATGCCATTTATGTATTACATGTCCACCATTGAATACAGCATGAAAATGTAAAAAAGGACTTTAGCACAGAAAACACACAACACACAGTGCATTTTTAGGCATATCACAGCATACATCATAAGATCCAATAACAGGTACATCGACATTTGCACTATTAAATAATAATGTTAGAAACATAAGGCAGCACAAATACAGTGCAATACACTTTAGAAGGCCAGATTTAATGTAGATGTGGCAATAACTACAGAATAGAACACAGATGGTGAGACGACCAGGGTGATGGTGGAAATGTAGGTACAAACAAAGAAAGCATAATATATGAGACAAGTATCATTTAGACACAGATAAGCTAACATGCATGAAAGCGGAGACTGCTAGCTTTTGCCAATGAGTTGGAAGAATGTCTGAATGGAAACAGAGAAGCGTAATGAGAGTATAAGAACCTGAGATGGGAGTACTGATAAACATTAGCAGACAAAACACCAGCTGGAACATGAATCAATAGTGAGATGGCAAAAAAAGTTGGGGAAAAAAGAAAACATTGTATCAATGGGTGATGATATATATAGTTGTATATAAGAACAAACGACAAAGAATCAGTGTAATAGTACAGTGCAAATTGATAAGGTGATGGTATGTAGCATGATCAAGAAAAAGCCAAAAGGTGAAACTGTGCCGCTCACGGTGGATTGCAAAAATGTCTGGTGATGGATCGAGCAATGGTGCATGGGGTATTGCTGGTATGTCTGGTGATGATTTGAGCAATGGTGCAGTACACAGCCATGTGGTACCCCTGCTTGTCACTGCCCTTGAAGGTGAGATCTACCCTTACACCACCACCACCTTTTGCTGCCTTGCCTGTAGGCAGTTCAGTACCCATCCCACCATCTTCTCCCACTGCACCTGTGCCTTCCAGATTACTTCATAGCCTCACATGCAGCACCAAACTGAATGCCTTATTGAAGTCCAGCTACAGGACTTCAACTGCATAGCCCCTGTCTAACTGCCTGATTTCCCATTCATAGCACTCCACAAGGCTGGTCTAACAGGATCTACGTGAGATAAGCCCCTGCTGTCTACCATCTTGCAACCAATTATCTTCGAGGAGAGAATCCAGCCTCTCCTTCAGGATTGTCTCCATCAGCTTTCCCATGATGGATGTGAGGCTTACTGTTCAGCACATCTCTAGCTCATCTTTTGGGCTGCTTTGGTGGAGGGATAACCACATCTGCCATCCACCAGTCCTGTGCTACCCTCCCAGAGCCCAGCGATGCATTGAATGGATCTGCCAAGATTTCTGCAAGGACCTCTGCCAGCTCCTTCAGCACACTGGAATGTATGCCATCTGGCACTCTAAACAGTGGAATGTACCCATCTGTCACCTCTGCCTCCCCCCCCCCCACCTACCCTCCAACACTCCTTGGGTACAACCACCATCTTTCTCTTTATTAAAAACTGAGGAGAAGTCATCTTTTTATGCTTCAGTCTGTTCCGTCCCTGTTTCCATCCATCACCCATCCATCTTACTCATTACGATTTACTCAGGCACGGTTGTTACCCAATTCAACCTTGTTGTACCTTCCCCAGTCCTGGTGATACTGGCTCTATAGTGACCTCTGGTTGGGGGGGGTGGCAGGGGAGGTAGATGATCGAAGAATCCGATGACAGGCATACTATCACTTGGTTGGTGATGAGGTTGTCATGCTCCTTGACTGATCCCCAATGGAGGCCGGTGGGTAACATCAGAGATCAGGAGGCAGAAGCATTCAAACTTGATGCATACATGCTTCCACACATGTGTGTTAATGACTGCAAGAGGAGGGGTGAGGTGGGGAACATAAGAGGAAAGATGGTGGGTACCCGCAGGCTACTTACAGCTCTGCCAGCCACCAGAGACACGCTTAGTCTCTGGAATGCTATGATTGAACCAGTCTGAATTGTGCCCTGTGTGGGGGAGAGGACAGACATTCAACTTTCAGGCCCACCAAGGGCAGTAAGGGGGGGAATCTGTGGCTGATAATGGTGCAAGTGGTACTGGAGGGAGCATAGGCAGGCCAAGGCAAGGCACAGGGGAACAGTACACAATGGGAAGGGTACTAACAACAACATAAATGGAAAGGAGCTGGGAGTAGTCATATCAGATGATCTAAAGGTAGGCAAGAAATGTCAGAAGGCAGTAAAGTAGGCCTGGGGGGGATACTGGGATGCATAGGGAAAGGCATCACCAGTAGAAAACAGGAGGTTGATATCTGTCTGTACAGACAGTTGGTGAGACCCCATCTGGAGTATTGTGTGCAGTTCTGGAGACCCCATCTCCACAAGGACATAAACAGAGTGGTGCTAGACCACAGGAGGGCAGCTAAGAAGAAGAAGAAGAATCAGCATTTATATAGCGCTTTTCATACTTCCAAAGTGCTTTACAAGCAATGCTAGACTGGTAGTGAAGTGACTGAATGTGTGGTGGCAGCCATATAGCACATCATCACCCACACACAGCCTGGACAATTGCATGAGCTGGTTTATGGGAAGGGGAATGTTCCCTACTCTTTGCAAAGAGTGCCCTGGGCTCTTTTACTTCCACCTGGACCACCACCAGGACAACACCAGGATGGGTAGAAGGGACCTCAGTTTAACAACTCATCTGAAGGGCAGAACACCCGAGCAGTACAGCACCCCCCAATACTGCACTCGGATGCCAGTGATTTTTAGGTGCAAGTCCAATCCCAGTGTGGGACAAGAACCCACAAACTTCTGGCCCAGACACGGATGTGCTACCAATTGAGCCACGCTGACACCTAAAATGGGGACTGTACCATAAGCCATACAGAGACAGACTAAAGGAGCTTAATATGTATATCCTCGAGGAAAGGAGGGAGAGGGGGAACATGATAGAAACTGTCAAGTACCTCAAGGGAATCAACAAAGTCCAAGAGGGTAGCATATTTCAGAAAAAGAGATGTGCAAGAACAAGGGGGCACAATTTGAAGACAGAGGAGGATGGCTCAGGGGCAACGTGAAGAAGTATTTTTTCACAGAGACAGTAGTGGATGCATAGAATGACCTTTCTGAGGAGATCATGGGGTCAAAAACAGTGGGGGAAATTCAAGAATGCATGGGACAGACATAAGGCAATTCTGGTGGTGGGTAGGAGGAAGTAGGCTGTTGGTTAACTAGGATCTGCAGCTTATCCAATAGGTAAGGAAATGGGCAGACAGGATGGGTTAAACAGTCCTTATCTGCCATCAAAGTCTATGTTTCTATGTAAGGCAGCTGGCAGGGGAGGTAAATCCTGCCTGCTTGGCCACAGGGGGGCAGAAAAGAGTATTAAAAAATTGAGCACTATAATAAGAGGTCATGACATGAGACTGTAGTTGAATGCATAAAAGGCAAGGAGAATAAGTTATTTTTCATTTAGAGGGAGGTGGATGCAGTGAATGACTAGCCATAGGTGATGGTGGGAGCAAAAAAGCTTCTGATCAGAATAAGGGGTCCATATTGATTTGAAGGAATGGCATAAGCGGGTTACCAGACAAAGACACTTACCACCATTACAGGTAGGGTAAAATGGGCATACAGTATGGTCAAAAGTCAACACTAAGGCTGCTGCTGGAGCCATTAGAAACTGTCTCCCACCACCTCTTTAGGCAGACTGTTCTGGGATCCCCCAGTGGTGTGTTATTTGCACAGTAAATGCACAACTGCAAAATTCCTCACAGCAACAATCTTGACAGATTTTGAAATTGTCGCTGAGAGGAACCTGAGGACAAAATTTTGCCCTGTTGCTGTCTTTCACCCCCCCCCCTTCAAATTAACTCTGACTCAAAGTTAGATATCTTAAGAAGGGGGGGTTCTAGTGGCACAGACCCCTGACAGAAAACACACAATGTCTGGCAGGTGAAATTTCATCTGTCGGCATTGGGGATCTCGCCATGCTAAACTTCATTAACACTGTTGTCAACTTGGCATGGTAAAACCCCACCAACATGTCTGAGAAATAGCAGCTCATTACATTGCTACTTAATCTTCCTCCCTTTAATCTTACATTACGCACTTGTTTTTTTTTTCTTTTTCCCTTTTAAATATGCTAACTTTCCTCACCTTATTTCTCCCCTTCACGTTTCTGTCATATCCCCTTCCTTCTGGTCTCAAGAGGATATAGATCCAGTTCCTTCTACCACATGTCATAGGGATTCTGATGCATTCCCTGCAGATGTGTCAACCTGGAGTTCCTGCTACTGTTGGTTCACACCCCCAGCATGGGGAGGTGGTGGTTGTAGCATGGGGGTTACAACAGTGGGGGATTCTGAACTGAATTCCATCACATGGCTGCTGTGTTAACAGATGGCAACATCTAGTGTGGCCAAGATACTGATTGGATTGCTGTGGCAGGCCAGTCAGGTAGAGGGACATACTTTAGGGTAGGTGTGCGGGAAATGGTGTTGAGACACCCAAAATCGGTCTATATTGCCAAATAAATAAACTAAATAAATAAAACTAAGGCTGTGTCAAGTGCGAGTGAGATGTCAAGATATATAGGAAGGTGCACCTATAGGAAAATAATGGAGGGGTGGGGGGGCAGTTGTTCAGAACAGTTACAGCAGATTTGAAAGTGGCATGAGTACTTTAGGCAATAACTACATTATTTTGTATGGATACGGTAGGCATGAACACTGCACTTCAAATAGGTCACAGGATGCCCAAGTATATTGTTGCTGTATACATACATTGCACATGAGTATGGTCTTGGCATTGTATGAGACTGAAAAGTTAGGAAACGATGTGTGAATACAAGATGTTTTCTTGATAATGACCAATCTCACTTATAATTGTACAGGAGCCTGGGAGTGGGTCCCAAGATGACAGCCTGCGAAAAGAATTGGTTGGAGAATAGGACACAGAGAGTAATAGTAAATGGAGTCCACTCTGAAGAAAGGGGGGTTACTGGTGGGGTACTGCAGGGTTCAGTATTAGGACCGGTCCTCTTCAATGTCTTTATAAGCGACATTGCAGAGGGACTGGAAGGAAAAGTATGTCTCTTTGCAGATGACACAAAGATCTGCAACAGAGTTGATGCACAAGGTGGGTGGAAAGGATGAGAAGGGATTTGGCAAGGTTAGAGGAATGGTCAAATGTATGGCAACTTAGATTCATTGCTAAGAAGTGCAAGGTAATTCACCTGGGAAACAAAAATCCAAGGGAAGAGTACAAAATGGGGGGTGAAAGACTAACAACAACAAAAATGAAAAGGGACCTGGGGGTAGTCATATCAGATGACCTAAAGGTAGACAAGCAATGTGAGAGGGCAGTAAGGAGGGCTGAGGAGACACTAGGATGCATAGGGAGAGGCATCACCAGTAGAAAACAGGAAGTTATTATCCCTCTGTACAGACAGCTGGTGAGACCCCATCTGGAGTACTGTGTGCAGTTCTGGAGACCCAGTCTCGGCAAAGACATAGACAGGATGGAAGCTGTCCAGAGGAGGGCAACTAAAATGGTGCAGGGTCTGCACTGGAAGACAAATGAAGAGAGACTTAAGGAGCTTAATATGTATAGCCTCGAGGAAAGGAGGGAGAGGGGGGACATGATAGAAACTTTCAAGTACCTCAAGGGAATCAACAAAGTCCAAGAGGGTAGCATCTTTCCAAAAAAGAGGTGTGCAAGAACAAGGGGGCACAATCTGAAGATAGATGGGGAACAGCTCAGAGGTAATTTAAGGAAGTATTTTTTCACAGAGAGGGTTGTGGAGTCAAAAACTGGTGGAATTCAAGCATGCATGGGACAGTCATAAGGCAATTCTAGGGGGTTCGGGTAGGAAGAAGTAGGCTGCTGGTTAACTAGGATCTGCAGCTTATCCATTAGGTAGGGAAATGGGCAGACTGGGTGGGCCAAGCGGTCCTTATCTGCCATCAAATTCTATGTGTCTATGTTTGTATGATGTACATAACAGCTGTTGCTACTGGCCCCACAGTTCCTTCCTTATTGTATGAGTTTTGCCGGTGTCTGCAATCTATGTGCTGTCTTCAGCCTTGATTACTGGTAGACTATGGAGCAGATGGTCATCATTGTGTAACAAGGAGATGTGGCATCACCTCTTTTATAGCTGTTATGAACCAGACTATCTCATTCAGATGTCTGAGAAAGCTGACAAGCCATTAAACGAGAACAGTTATCTCCTGTCATGCGCAGAGCACTGAGCCAATAATGCCATTATCACTACTGGGACATGAAGTAATGGCTGGCACAGTCAGCATGTAAATAAACGCCTCAGCAGTTGAACCTTGTCTTATTACATGATAAGAAGAGGAAGTGGTGTGATATGTAGATCAGTGCTTGTAAGGTGTGTTGTCATGTGAAACCATCAAAAATGTATTAATTTTTAGTTTGCTCATGTGAGGAGACTCACAGGGAAGTTGCATATGGAATATGAATTGTGCCCTACTTGTGGGTCTGTGGTGAAGTTATCCAAAAGTGAACACAAATAGAGATGTGGACAATTATTCAAATGATTATTACAGATGCTACTAAATAAATACAAACAATACCCTGATAAACTAACACACAACTAATCTGACTGAGAACTAAATTAATAGCTGTGATGAAGCGCATGCCGCCTCACTGTAAAAAATTGAAAACAGGTGTGAACACACAGAAATGAGACTGGCATTCAAAATTTGTCATCCTTCTTTTTCAGATGGGATCAGATTTGTGGCCCATTTGCGGTCGTCCCTTGTGAGTGAAGTCATACTATGAGACCAATGTACACAAGCAGAAAAGTGGTCTAATATTTTTAAAAGTTATAGCAGGCACGAATAAAGAGATCAAAGATGCACCCCCCCCCCAAAAAAAAATGGATAGATAAGGAGAGCAACATTAGAAGCTAGTTTTGCTTTTCTTTCCCTTTTGGAGGCAGGGATTTTCAGGGTCTGCCTTGTTTTTGCATGCCTGAACAAAATTCTGGACAGAGCAGTCTGATCATTGACAGCACAGGTGAGCTCACAGACAAGCAAAATGATATGTGGGCAGCAGTGTGCAGGCAGTCTAGAATTTGCCACGCACTGTTTTAGTAGCCCAATCTATCAGTTTATGGATCAAAGTACACTGCCTGCTCACTGCCTAGTCAACCCCATATATGACACATGCCAAAAACAGGATATTTGACACTTGACTTTCATGCGCCCGCTAATTGCAGTGCTCTAGAATTGATCAGTTGGTTTTGCAACAGCATGTGTCAATGGCTAGACGAAAAGCTAGTTATTGTCCTACCCCTATTGCCATGTCAACATAGCATGCGAGCTTGTATTTCTTGTCGAGGAAGTACATATGCACGTCTGTGCACTTATGTGCTGTTGTACATTAGATCCACATGGGTCTGATTGTTTTTGGTGACACTGATCACAATTATTAGCTAGTCACAGTTTAGATGTAACATTTCTGTATCATTGCAACAAGATCGCACACAGAGGATAAATGACCTGCTCATGGCCACACCACATGTGGGGGGGACAGCAGTAACACTTGTGACCCCTAGGTGGTGCTACTCCAAGAGCTACTACCCCTGCCTACTACCCGAGATGTAGGTTGAGGGGCCTGGGTTCCCAAACCTTACCTCAAACAGGTTCTTTTCCATTGTATCAAATTTGCTCAGAGCCTCCACCCAGAGTTTAACTTTAAGTGGGCTAGCATAATACCTGATACAACCCCCTGGGATGTCGTACCACCCACTATAACCATTTGTCACACCAACATGTGACCCCGATAAACAGTTCCCTACAATTCAGACATTTTACCATTTAATGACTCTCTAATAATTTGCTCACAAGGCAAGATCTGCAAGAACAAATACATTTATTTACAAGGGGAGATCTAGGAGAAGGGGAATGGAATAGAGGTTATACATTACAATATGTACAGTTGATTAAGATTTGCAAATGTATTTATTTATTTATTGAAATGTTTCACCAGGAAGGCACACTGAACAAGTTGCTCGTCTCCCAGTGCAACCTGGGGGGGAGGGGGTACTGTTGGATGAAGAATTAGACATACAGTTTAACATTTAAAACATACAAGAAATTAAACATTCAATTACATTTGTAACAAGACAGTTAAAAAAATCATCAATCATTCAGTCGCATTTATAACATAATGTACAATTAAATATATCATACCTGTGAAATATGCATTTAATTACAAGTAGCATATCTGAGGAACATACTACAGAGTGGTGAAAGGGGAGGAGAGTGTGCTGAGACACAAGCTGGGGGGTGGAAGGTTTAATAAGTGATGTGAGTCATGGAGATGAGCAGAGACATAAGGGAACAGTTAAGGAGGGTAAAAGCCGAAGCAGTGAGATGAGAGAAAGTTATGTAAGGCAGAGGCAAGGGAGTGGGAGGAGGAGTGCCGTATTTGGGGGGAAGGAGTTCCAGATATGTGGGAACCGATGGGTAAAGCCTAACTGACCAGTCAGAGTGGTACGACGGGAGACCAACAAAGTGCAAGTGACAGGATCTGAGAGAATAGGAAGGGGGAAGCGGGGGAGAGAGCAAACATGAGAGGTTGTAGGGAAGTTCTTCTAACCAAAATTTAGAAGTGAGTTTAGCACGATGTGTGAGGTGTTGTGGCAAGAGGGGGAAGGGAAATGGTGTGGTAGAGGTCACAGTGATGAGTGTGCGATGGAGCATTAAGGGCAAATCGACAGAAGGAGTTAAATAGTGTCCAATCTGGTTAGGGAGGATTTGGGAGCAGCACCATAGACTACTTCATAGTAGTCAAAAATGGGGAGGATCATCTTCTGGACTAGTTCATGTCACACTGTAGGAGGGATGCAACTATGGTTCCTGAATAAAGCACCAAGCAATTTTTTCAGGATGGTGTTGGTCCAAGCAAACCCCAAGGTTTGAGGAAGTGTCCTCTAATATTGTCCCATCAAGAGTATGGAAAGATGGTAAAGGGTGGAGCCTAGAGAGAGACTCTGCCTAGTGCCAAAGGTCATGAAGACAGTCATTTTGGTATTTAGAAATAGTTGATGTGAGGCAAACCATAACAGAACCTGGTGGAAGTCAAGCTGAAGGGTTGCTGCAATATCAACAGGGTATTTGCCAGATGAGAGCAGGACAGTGTCGTCGGTATACATATGGTGGTGAAACCCTTTAGATGGATAAAGAAGTGCAGTTTACATTTACATCTTAAAATGGCATTTTCTCCACTGATCTTGGAGATAAAACAAAGCCCTGGCTATCTAACTAGCTGCACATGACAGATTATTTTTAGCAATACCCATGCTGGTATCAGTATCTCATATGGTGCAAGACCCCGCAATCCCACACAGCCTGGGTACCCAATAACTTTAAAGTTCTCAAACATGGAGCAGGCCTGATGGATGGTGCAGCTGTATGTAGGCCGGCATGGTCGGAGCCCTTAAGGGAATCAAGAAGGATTAACTGCAGATGGCAAGTATTATACCCTTGAACTATGTACAAGTCGGGTTCAGTGGTGCAGGGGTTGCCCTGCATCACTGGCAGTGAATATCCTCATTGGTTTTGATAAGTCGTGATTTAGTGCTCTCAGCAGTCCAGAACTCTGACTCCAAAGATCAAGACACAGGGCAAAGGCTAACAGCCAGAAGCCTGAACCTGACTGCAATGGTCTTACAGATTTTGAGATGGAAACTTGCATTTTAACTCTGAAGACAGTTCTTCTTTAAGACTGGAACACTTTGCTGGATGAATAGGAAGGAACATGGCCAGCACGCTTCAACCTCATGTCTAGGCTGTACCCCTCACAAGAAGTGCATCTCCCAAACCATTTTGAGCTGAAAAGTTACATTCAGTGCATTTATTATTCAGGTGATGCATTTGACCACATGAGGAGCTAGGATTGCATTTCTTACAGGCTAGACCATACTTAAGACTTGACTACTCACACTTGACCCCATATTGTCCTAGACTGAGCTTAAACCTGCCTCACTGCCACTTGCAACATTTCTTTCCAGGTTGTGCCTGTGTTTAAAAATCACTGTCTCTGTGCAGAAACTTGCTTGTTTGGAAAACAGATGCAGCAAACTCTTTCGATGCAAACACTGATACTCGGCTGTATCTTTATTCACTTTAGTTCCCTGAGCTCAGCAGTACTTTTGTAATTTGCTGTAACTCATGCTTTACTGTAGCACTTGGCAGTACTGATTTCTGAGCTTTCTAAGCTCCAACACAACATGCAGTCCTTTATGGCTCTTTGCTGGCCCTTGCAGCCCCCACATTACATGTAACCATTGCTGGCCCACCAGGCACTGTCTGGAACATACCACATGGTAAGAGAACTCCCCATTCAGTCCTGTGTCATAGCTCAAGTCAGACACATTTATACATTTTTTACTTTGAATTCTTTTCCGGTACTAGCGGATGTCCACCCATTCCAGGCATTGATCAGACACAGGGTGCAGACACACACAGTCACAATCCAGTTACTTCGGGCATTCGCTGCCCCTTGTAAATAACTTTCAAGTACACAGTCACAGTTTGGCACACTTTGGACTTTGCTGCCCCTTGTGGATATTCATAAGTTGCACAGTCACAATTTTAGCTTGGGCTGGGTGGCCCCTTAAAGCTTGGTTAAAGTTCCGTTTGCCAGACACTGATTTACTCATTCAGATTACTTAGCAGAATTGGTTTTCTCATGAGTGGTCTTAGGATTCATCAGCACTGTCACTGCTGAGGCAGATTCAGTTCTCTCACTGCTGGCTTGCGATCAGGTCAGTGGCCCATAATTGTCCCAAAACATGGAAAGGCTGGAACTAGCCCTGGAGGACATTCTGACAGCCCCCAGGGCAGCAGGTTTTGCATTGACTAAATTACTTTAACTTTTACTGCTAAGAAGTTACTATCCCCCTCCTGGGTTGAGGGGCTTAACTGGAGCACCAGGCCCAGTTGCATGGCTAGGGGCCTGAGCCCCCACCCCTGTGGGGGGGATCCTGCTCAAATCTCTCTCGAATCTCCTTCTATTTGCTCTCACAGCTAGAGAAACAGTCTTTTATGGGCTCTCCTGAAGCTCCCAACTGGCTGAAGCTGTAGGATGCTTGGCCTCCTATTGACTGGAGGCCTTCTCAATCAAGAAAATAAATTATGTATGAACCTCACTCAGTGCCCAGATGGTTTACTGTTTTGGCACCTGAAATTAGGTCCCTGCAGTTCCCCATGAGCACTGGGTAGTAGAGATGCAGCAAAGCAAAAGTCCGCCCGTGAAGTGGCCACTTCGTGTTAGTATTCTGCTACGAGTGTTGTGCCCATTTTAAACCCTCACTTCACCACTTTGCATTGTAATTATAACTTTGCATTGTGCACTCCACCTTATTCCACTTTGAGGCAGAGTGAGAATTCACAGGCAGCCCACACATATCGCATGACTTACACAGTGTAGGTTACATGCTTTAGGCAGGCAGGCAGGCAGGCAGGAGGTTATGGGCAAAAGCACTCTCCATCATGGACTGACTTACATGTTTTGCATGGGGTGTGACAAATGGCTCGGCTCTGAAAAAGGCCTGGGGTGGGGTGTGGACATGTAATGGAGGGGGTGCTCAGGTGACAAGTCCATAAATGAAGTTATTTTCCCCGTTTTACGTACAGAGGTTGATGTGCTACTTACACTAGACATGCTGCATTGACCACAACCACCACCACTGCTACTCTGACCACCACTTGACAAGCTTTCTAAATCATAATCCTCCCCCTCATCATGCCTGTAGTAATCCTCTGGCATTATTTCATTGCTACTGCAGACATTCCTACATGGTCTTACACTCATGGAAGAGGTTAACATGCTCAGTAAGGTTGATGATGAGGATGCACGTCCCACTATGGCATTAGCTGCCATCTGGTGCCAGGTCCACAGTGCCATGTGCCTGTTCTTAAGATATGTATATTGCCCCCCCATGTCCAGATGACTCCCCCTTTTACCTCAATTCACACATGCATGGCAAAGCTGGCAGATTGCAACTAATGAATCATTTGCATCTTGGGCAAAAGAAATCCTAAACAAGGGACTGTGATCCCTTACTTTTAACATGTCGCTGATGCTGCATCTTGGACTCTGGTTTTTTTTTAGCCCCTGAAATGGTGGGTGTGCTTCATGATTTTTCAGGCTGAACACACTTGGACTCCAACTGACAACCATGACTACCTATGATTATTACTGAGCCATCATCATTATCATCAACAGGAACCACTAAATCACAACTTTTTTGAGGAGGGGGATTTAACGCCAGCAGACCCAGACTCAGCCACATTGACTTTCTTTTTCTCCAGTTCCCAACAGGGGTCACTGACATCATTATCATATTTATCATCATCATCTGCATCCACGTTTTCAGCTTGGATGCTGTCATATGGAGAACATATTCTAACCATAGCATCATAATCATCATCATCATCACCCGATATTTTCACCACACTTTGAATCATTGAATGGCAAAGACACGACCTCAACAGAGCAGGAAGAATTGTGACATTGTGAGTTATAGTTGCCAGGATCATAATCATGTTCAACTACCATGGAGATGTTAATGGGGAGTATGACATCATTAACACTGTCAGTCACAGCTTTAGACTCAACTATATTTTTGGAAACAGTTAACTGGTCAGAAGTCGAACTTGAGGCAGCAATACTCATGCCAGCAGAAACTGCGCTAACACCACCAGCTGGGACAACATCATCTCCTCCAACTATGAGAGAAGCTACAGATTGTGCTGTAAAAAACATTGATGGAGAAATCCCTTTACTGACATCAGCTATGCATGTCTGCATATTACCATGCCCATAGACAATTGTGCCACTGGCAGCAGTGCCATGGCCAGAAACGGCTTTGCTTGCACATTTCTTTGCAGGCATTTTGGGGGATCATCAAGAAAACTCGAAACAAATTTAGATTTCTGAATTTTCAGTCTGGACTGGTGGATACGAAGCAAACAAAAACAACAACTATGGCTTGCAGATGGAGATTGGGCACTAAACAGATGCAAAAGCACAGACAGATTAAGATTGCACTGAGCAATCAAGAAGAGATGCAGATGTAAAGTCACAGCAATGCCTTAACCAGTGCTTACAAGTCAAAATTCAAACTGGAAAAGAATACTTTTTGCTGGTTGGGGGGGTGCAGTGCACTGCAGTAACCGTCCAAAACCAAGATACCACAAAGCAGTACAAAATGACACCGGTGAGGTGAATAGCAAGTTCCCACTGCTGCAATTACTTTGTGACACCATAAAATGTGTTTGATTTGATGGCATGCATCGCACACACTCTCACACACACACACAAACACACACACTACAAATAATGCGTAGCAAATTGAAAATGTTATTAATATAACCAAATATTTTAAACAAATTGAAATTATGCACTGCTGCACCACAACAATCAGCAAAAAAGTCAAGAATTACTGACAATATTACTGTGTGTACATTAACACAGCTATACAAAAAAATAGCCAAAACAGAAAGACTGCCTTTTTCTCCCAGTGTTAACCTACCTCCACCACAGATAAATCTGTCCCCCGATGCACACTTCATGTCTGTCAGTACACAGACTGAATGTTCTTAAATTAACATTCAAAATCCACAGACAAACAATAAACACTCGATGATATGAGCACAGGAGGGTTTCCTACAATTGATTTACTAAATTTTAAGCAAAATAAAGGTTCAAAAAGGCTTTTTTAACAGCTTTTAGAGGATTTGATCCACAGAAATCTGAAAGAAAACTGTCTCCATCTACCACACACACACACACACACACTACACAGAATTGAGGCTATGCAGAACAGTTTAGAGCCCATGTGACCTGCAATTCCATGAATTACTGCAAAATTCACCTTAGAGCTCAATAACAAGACAAAGGGATGCGAAGTACATTGATTTCTATGTACTTCACATTAAAATTGGTACAGAAGTGATGGGGGAAGGCAGAGTAATGCAAAGTCATTATTAATGGACCTTGCAAAGTACTCTGCTTCATGTAAAGGATTACTACGCGGATTCCGCATTATTCCGTGAATTGCTTCAAGGAGTGAATTTTGGCCACTTCGCCAGCCTCTACTGGGTAGATTCCCATGAACTTTGGCTAATGTCCCACAAGTTCTGATTTTAAATTCTAGCTTTCCAATTGGCTGTGGCCACTTGAAAATGGCTGCTGAACATGAAGTCCTTTAAGCAAACTAAATACGGTCCCAAATAAAGTCTTAGCGCAGCCAGAATGAAACATTCACCCAAATGCTCCACAGTCTGTTAGCCACTGATTTGTTCTTACTGTCGCTGCCCAGAGCAAGTAATTTGCTCAGTCCATTTTCCTGTCGTGGCTGCCAGTATTTAAGGATGCCTTGCAGCAGGCAGGCTATTTCTGAGGCCCAATATTTTACGGGTGCAGCCAGGTTAGAGCATTTATTTAAACATTTCTTTCTCCCTAGTACACATTTTTCCCCCAAACACACACAGCAAATACAATTATTTATTTTTACTTTTCTTTCCATGCCAGCAGCTGCTGGAAACACAGCTTTCCTGAGGGCAGAACAGACCCTCATTAATATTTATGAGACGGTGGCTCTGACTCATTAATATTTATTAGCCCTGAACTGGACACCTCATGGATTTCTTTCTTTATTTTAGAAAGTGGGTGCTCAGGGCCCTAGGAGTTGTCACTGGGTCCCACTCAGCAGGTAGGGACACCAGGACCAACAGAACTCTCTGCTGAATGACTGCAATGCAAGTGGTCTCAAAATCAAAGGTGTCGCCAGTGCTGATGTGATCCTCACTATACCAAAGTGCATAAGCCAAGCAGGAGATTGAGGTTTGAATTTTTAGAGCCCCAAAAGATTGGATTTTGTACTGGGGCCAAGCGGGATACAGAAAGGACTCAGGCCAGCACAGGGAACCAGAAAAACAAATACAGGCATTTCCTGGAGGACCTAGGGATAGCAGAAATGGGAGCTATGGAGCTATAGATAAGCCCCCAAATTGGTAGGGGGAGTTTACATACATGCAGTGGAGGAAATACGTGAGATGGCAATGCTAGTTGAAATTCTTTTGATGGGAGATTTCAATACACCAGACGTGGATTGGAACAGCAGTGTAGCTGCTTCAGCTAGAAGCAGAGGCATCTTTGATTCACTCCTGGAGGCTGGATTCAGGCAGCTTGTGCTTGATCCCAGTAGAGAGAGGGCAAATCTATGACCAATGGAGATCGAATTGCAGGTGTCCAGGTCAAAGGACAACTGGGATACAGCGATTACAACATTATGTGGTTCAGCATAGGGACCGAGACTCACTCAAGTCCTGCTAGGACAAAGGTTTAGGATCTCAAAAATGTGGACTTTGCTGAAATAGGAAGGTGTATTGAAGTAGGGCTGCAAGTTCAGTTCACCCTAGCCCAAGAAGGTATGCTGACCGAAAGTCAACACCCCGATGGTGAAATACCCTACAGCGACAATTTGGACAAGTTTAAAAATTGTTGCTGTGGGAGACCCATGGGTGAAATTTCTCTTTAACTGACTTTTGCTCTCCCCCTTCAAGTGAACTCCAACTTGGAGTTATCAATCCTTGGGGGGGGGGGGCGTGGGGGCACAGTTCCTAGATAGAAAAACAACTGATGTCTGACAGGCTAAATTTCACCTGTTGACATCAGGGATCACACTATACCAAACCTCGACAACACTGTTATTGATTCAGCATAGGTAAACTGCCCAGAAAATGTTCAAACTCTCTGAGTTCGCTCTTGTCCATAGGTTGCGAACATTTTTAATAAAAATGTGAACCCTGGGCTGCAGTTTATCCAATTAAAAAAACAGTTTTTTATTTATGTCATGCCTTGCAGTTTCACCAATCCTCCTAGCTGCAGCACATGCTCTGTATTTCTCCTGGAGTCTGCCCCATATGGTACACTGAGAGGAGGGGAGAGTCATGAGACAGTTTTGAAGCCTGTCTGTCTTCCAGCCTTCTTGCAGTAAGAAATTATTTGATTGGAGGAAGAAGGATATCTCCATCACCCACTCTTTTGACAGGGAAGCAAGTAAAGCAATACTCGGTAGAGCAGGTCACAAAAACACGTGGTTGAAAACCACGATGCCTTAGACATCCTACACATTTTTCCTGTCATAGTGTTGAGTGTGGCGGTAAGAGCAGGATGCTTGCTTAGCCTTGGAATCATTCACCATCAATCGAACACAAACAAATCAGTGATCACCAGAGAATCCAATCATTCTTCTCATTTCTTTGGTTTGTCATTGAGAAATAAAAATCATATCTTCAATTCATAATTACCTATCAATCAATCAATCAAATCTTTATTTATTCAGGTGATCATCATTGAGCAAGGCTCATTTACAAGATGGACATGATAAGGTCAAGGTTCGAGTTGGTGCACAGCAATTACATCACATAGTTATGAGTATGAGTATGAGTACCTATAAAAAAAAGGACTCGAGTGGACTGAGAGACTGAGCAGTTAATGACTGATGATCAGGAGGAGGAGGATATCTTGAGGAGCACGTTTTACTGAAATTTCAGTTCTCTGCTCTGGTTCTTCATTCTAAGTGCCTTGCTTTAGTTGTGAATCTTATTAATCTTCTTAGTTTGTAATCAGATCATGTATTTTTTATTCAAAAACAAGTCAGGGCCAGCATGGTGGCACTGAGGGTTGAGGCACTGGATGCCACACCTCGTTTGGGAACAAGCCAGGGGCACCAGGGGTCAGCAGAGGAAGGAAGTGATCGAGCATCTGGAGGATGGCTCTCCCTTCCCTTGGGAGGGTTTCTGGGATGCACTGCCCTGTAGTGGCACCTGGTGGCAGTTAGGTGCAATGCAAGCAGTTGGTGCACACTTAGCAGGGGTGGAGCTGGGCAGGTGGTGGCACATTGTGCACACTCACCACTGCACATCTGAACACCTCAGGATCACAAATAAGGTAAAAATCTCCTTCCCTTGAGGATAGGCGAAGGCGCTTCTTCCTGGACCACACTCTCAATGCTGGTCACTCTCCTCTCCTGGCCGGCCCCCGATCCAGCACTCTGCACTATAGATAGGGTGTCCCTTCCCCATGGGGTTCAGATCTGGGGAGTTTACCGGGTTGGGGTGAGAAGACAGGAGCAGCTTCACAGTGGGAGGTAGAGACCGTGGAAGGAAGTTGTCAGAGAGAGAGTTCCCCCTCGGTGAAGGTGCAGAAATAAATTGCACAAAAAAAGAGAATGCCAGGGGGCTGGGGCAAAAAAAGTAAAGTTTTTAAGACAAGTACTACTTTTTTTTTTTCAACTTCTTATAATGTACTTACTAGTACCACTACTAACAATCTGAATCATTCTGTACAAGTAGTACTGAGGAGGCATGAGTCTCTGTAGTCTACTTTACTAAAAGAGCTGTAAGACAAAAAATAAAAAGTAAGGCTTTTATTTGGTGCAGTGCCTGCTAAATGTGAAAACTAAAGTGCTCTGTTCTCTGTCTCTGACTGACTTCTCTTTCACTCCATGCAGCCAGCCCAGCAGTGAGTTCTTTCTGACTTGAGTCCTCTAGACCAGTTTGACAGAATAAATGTCAGTCAGACTCTCCTTGTTTTTAAAGTTTTCACTACTGCACTACTGACCTGTTAGGGGGAAAAAATTCCTGTGTTCCCAAGTACACAGAGCACACCTAGTAATTTTAATATAGTGCTTTACTTACCTGTTTGGGATAATAATTTCCCTGTTTTAAAAACTATTAGATGCAGTCAGCAGTGTTGTATTTACCTGTTGGGGGACAAATATCCCTGTGTTTTACTATTTAAATGACTTGACTTGATTTAGCCAGCAGTGCTGTATGTACCTATTTGTGATTAAATGTCCCTGTGTTATACTACTTGAAGTTCTTGACTCGATGTAGCCATTAGTACTGTACTGACCTGTTGGGAACAAATATATCTGTGATACCAACTACACAATGCACCTGCCAGTGCTTTACTGACCTGTTTGGGATAATTTCCCTGTCTTCATAGCTACTCGACATAGCCAGTTGTGCTGTACAGACCTGCTGGGGGAAAAAATCTACCTGTGATCCCAAGTATACAGCGCACTTGCCAGTGCTTTACTGACCTGCTTGGGATAATTTCCTTGTCTTCATAGCTACTCAACGCAGCCAGCAATGCTATATTTACCTGTTGGGGAACAAATACCTCTGTGTTTTACTACTTAAAGTACTTGACTCGAAGCAGCCAGCAGTGCAGTATTTGCCTATTTGGGAGTAAATTTTCCTGTATTTCACTGCTTATGTACTTGACTCCATGCAGCCAGCAGTACTGTACTGACCTGTTAGGGAGTAAAACCATGAGTGGTAAAAAAAAAAAACAGTAGCACTTCTCAGGCAATCCAGGCAACAGTGACAACGGTAGAGAAAATTCAGGATGTTGCAGGATTAACCCGTCATGGTACTCAGAGAATGAGTACAAAGGCCATAATAGTGCAGCAGCCAGTCTTAGTAAGCAGAGTGATGGATGATGAGGAGAAGACAGATGAGAGCAAGGGGGAAATCAGTGAAACAGATCCTGAGTTTGTAGTAGAAAAAGTAGCAGTTAAGTCTATCAAGCAGCAGTAGTTTTGGGGAGTGGGATGAAGAGTAGGAGGAATACAGTGGCAGAAAAAGAACAAAAATGACATCTAGGAAGGATGATGATGGTGGTGGTGGTAAAAACACATTAATGACAGTGGGGCATAAGGACAGTCAGAGTACACAAACATACAGTATGCAGAGGATCAATAGAGGAAGAAGATGGACAGGCTTCATGAGGTGAAGAAAGAGAAGCAGTTGAACCAGAGAGGTTGCATATCAAAAAGAAATGCAGATGGACATGGAAAGACCTCAGAGAGATGGTGGAAGTAGTAGTGAACATATCCTTTTCATAAGCAGCAGTGCAACAAAGTCTGTGAAATCCATTGTGTGGGAATTTTTCACACAAGATAAATCTGGCAGCCATGTGGTTTGCAAATTATGCAAAACAAAATGAAGTTGTGGTAAAGTGGGTACTTGACTGGGAACATCAACATTTATAAGGCATATGAGCAAGTCTCACATTTATTAGCATTAAAAGGCACAAAAGGAGCACACGAAAGTTGTTGCACTTTGTCACTCAGCTGGGGAGAATGAGGTAATGGATGTTTACCAAGGCGATGAAGTAACTGATACGGTGATGGAGGGTGATGAAAGCCTTCCTTCCAGTCAAAGCACAGCATCCTCAATTTCTTGTTTCTTTACCCCTCTGACTCCAGATGGGCTGTGGTGGTGGACTCATATACCATCCATGGCCACAACATCTACCTTCATGGCGGTAAAGGTCAAGGAAAGCAGCCCAGAAAATCAGGTGATACCAGCAAGCGTAGCGGGCATCAAATTTCTTTGAAAGACTGTTTTGAGAGGCCCAACAGGCCTGAGACTAGGCAATTGACAAAGGCAATTGGGGAAAAGATAGCCACTGACTCATTCCCATTCTCCTTTGTGGCTGTCCCAGGTTTTAAAGCACTAATGGAAATCACTGTGCCAAAGTATCAGGTCCCCAGCCGGCCCTATTTTCCCCAGTGTTGCCATCCCAGACTTGTACAAGGCTGTTCATAGAAGTGTGTCTGATGCTCTGAAAGGTTCAGTGGGCAAAAAAGTTCATATCACAACAGATATGTGGACCAGTGGTCAGACGATTGACTATATGGCTGTGATTGGCCATTGGGTAAACCTTTCTCCCTCCACCTCCTCCTCATCATCATCATCCATCATGTAGTGGCACTGGTGGCAGCAGCAGCAGCAAAAAGCAAAAGACTTTCACTGTTCGAAGGCAGACAGCTTTATGTACTTACGGTTTTGAAAAAGAACACACAGTGGAACATCTTCTTGAGGGCCTTGAAGAAAAGTTTGCTGAGTGGCTGATTCCAAAGTCCTTGTAACCAGGGTTTATGGTGTCTGACAATGCTTCAAATATTTTGAAAGCAGTAGGCTTGATAAGTTTATACATGTACCATGCTTTGCACACACTATTAACTTGGTGGTAAAAGACTGTCAGTGAGAACCGAAATGTTCAGAACTTGAATGCAGCTGCCCACACTGTGTGCACCCAATGTAGCCATTCTGTGAAAGCCCAAAAGTTGTTGTGGCAGATTCAGATTGAAAACAGCCTCCCTTTCCACCACATGATACAGGAAGTTCCAACCCAGTGGAATTCTACTTACTGTATGTAAGTAGAATTCCATCGGGTTTGATGCATACCTGTGAGCTATAGTCACATACCGGGCTGCACAACCTAGATTGCAGAATCAAATACTTAACCTGTCTAATTGCCAAAATGTCCATTATGGGTCTCACCACTCCTGGGTTGCTTAGCCTTCTGTGTCCCAACAACAGTGTCAGGGCTACCAGAAGTGAGGGAAATCGGGCACTGAATATCCCTTTTTGTCAGACCTCCCAAGGTCAGCGATTATTTGGGTATAGAGCTCCTAAATGGAAAAACTCACTCTGCCCTGACCTACTGGCCTGCACCCAGCTTGGCCAATTTAAAACTAATCTGAAGGCCCTCCTGGTGAACAACAATGGCAAGTGTGGCTGTGGTCCCTAAGTCACCCTTCATAATCCTAGACAAGGCTTACCCCTGGCTGCTCCCTTCTCCCCTACCTGCACAGACTGACAAGGACCAGGCTCAGCTGCACCCAGACATACTTGTCTGTCTCCCCCTTGACCCTACCTACTACTACTACTACTACCTTTTGCTCCTACCTCCAAACCATAATGATTCCTGTGTTGTTGATAACCTCAGCTCACTGTTAATATAAATTGTATATTCTGCAACCAAGAGTAATTACCTTGTATGTAAGCTATGCTCTCTGTCTACTTGTTGTTTAGTATGTTGTTGTAATTTTGTGTATTTATTATTTTACCTGTCTATACCCTGATGCGGAACCTATGTAAATGAGGTTTTAGCTCAAAGGTTGTATAATCCTAGAATCAATAAATAAAAATAAAAAAATAAAATATATGAAGCAGAGAATGCTTGAACAACAAAGCCATCCATCAATATGCAGTCCAACATGGCATTGGGAAAGGAGATGTGAATATCAGCACCAATCAGTGGCATCAGATGGAGAATCTTTGTTGTATCCTTAAACCCTTTGATGAGTCTACCTGAGTGGTGAGCTCTGATGGTACCACACTAAGACAGATCCTACCTTTAATTTCACTTATCAGAATTAGACTGCAGTGTCTTGAGTCACAGTTTTTTGACGATGACATTAGTGCTGCATCGCTTGTTGGAAAAATGATACAAACCTTCTTGGCTAACAAGCGCATTATAAATAGGTGCAAAGCAGAACATTAGATTTTGGCCACACATCTGGACTCTTGGTTTAAGGATACAATTGAAATGTTCTTAAAACCACATGACTATAAAGACCAGGAACACTATTATGAACTGTTAATTGAGAAAGTGTCAGCACGTATAGTTGAGAAAAGTAGTACATCATCAGTGCCCTTTTGGCAACATTCAAATTCTGAACAAAATCTGGTGGAGAGGGAGGAATAAAAGGATGGGAGAACATCCGAAACACGTCAGGCGTCACGCTGTTGTTGAGTATATGTAAACAATAAATTATTTGGATTTGTTTAATAGGCTGGAGCTCCTGGTATCATTTCCATGAGTTTTGTGCGTGCTGTGCTTTTTTGTGTGTTTTACTGGTTCAATTTTAGCGTAGCACCACCATTCTCCTTGTGGATACCCAGCGTGAATTGGTTTCACTGTGGGACATGCTGTCGGACTTTGGTCTGATAAAGACAGCTGGGAAGGCTCAGCTGGCTGTTGGGATAACAGAAGTCCCTGCTGCAAAAATGGTTAAGGATTATTTGGAGGAGGCTGTACATCTCATCGCAGGTGATGGCCAGTTGCTTTACTGGCAACAGAAAAAATTGATCTGGCCTTCTTTAACCAGGATCGCAACTGAATACCTCGGTTGCCCACCCACCAGTACATATTCAGAGATAATTTTTAGTGCTGCTTTGGCAATGGTAAATGACACAAGAACATGTCTTTCCAGAAGAATGTAGAGAGGCTCCCTTTTTTAAAAATGAACCTGCTTCAATTCAAAACTATATACTGTCCTAAATTTATGCAGGATGATACCACACAGATGGCATGCCACGCTGATGATGACAACGGCGATGACAAGGGGTTCTATGCCACTAATAGCCACTGGCCTTTCCAGCTGTCTTTCCTGCACTGGTGGATCCTTCTGTCTCCTCCTCATCCTCTTCACACTGAGGCCCAACCTAGTACCAGACATTGAAGGGCCACTACATACTACTCTTCAGCTAAAACAATCATAAATAACTACACATTACTGTAACACCAACCGTTTGTTTTATTGCCATTTTTTAAATACAGATTCAAAACTTATTAGGCTGATAAAAAAATATTAAAACAATAAATAAATAATAAATAACTGGTCTTTGTTCAGGTCCAACTCCAGATGGGGATTTAATTTTAATTATATTTATTTTTTTGCTGCAAAATGTCAGGTTTCATTCACTATTTCTGCTGCACCCAAGGACACAACCAACACTTTGAACTGAATGAGCTATCCAGATACAAACTGTTTTTATTGTAACCTGGAAAATGAAAATAAAAGACTAACATTTTAAAAAATACTGTTCCCATGTACTGAACTGAATGTCCATCATGAGAATAAAAAATTAAAAACCTTGTTCTTACTCTACCTCCCTCCCCAGCTTCAAGACTAACCCCCCTGGGACGCTCCCTCTTACAAATACAATCCATCCTACATTGTTGGATCTGTCATGGGTGGGATACAAAAGACTACACCAGAGTCAGCAGTTGGGTACAATGTACCAATTCGACATGATTTTTATAAAAAAAACTAAAGAAAATAAAGAAGCAAAAATAACCAGGAATACTTCCAAATCAAAACACTTGTCAATAACAGTACAGAAAGCAAAACGAGAAAAAGCGCAGTTCAGCTTGAATAGGCATGTAAAGCTAATATAGTCTGTGCCTGATCACACCTATGAGATCAAGTCTGGGAGAACTACACAGGTCCTCTCCCAACTACCATCTGATGTCTGCTTTTCAAGTCTATCTTTTTATAGAGCCTAAACTCCTCCTAGGAGCTGATGCTCTGCCTAGCAATTAACACAAGTCTTTTATTTCCATCCATATGCCTTTTCAGTTCCATAGTATAACATGAATACATATTTATTTATACAAATAGTCAGTACTGAATCTGTACAAACATATACAAATGCTTATTAAGCTGAGTAATTCCTGCCTCTACAGAGAAATGGGCTTCATTAAGCTAAAACTATGCCCATTTCCTTAAGGGGATGGGTAAATCTTGAGCATATAAACAGACATGGCAATGCCGCTTACTCCATATAGGAGCAGCCATCGCAACATGATGCCGCCCCCATTTAGCTCAGGAGAGAGAGCTGCTTCTTCAGGTCCAAAGAGGCAATTGCTTTCTTAATTTACAAACTTTTCACAGTGCGATACATGCTACAATTTACTCTTTGCTGGGCTGAAATGAAAGGGGTACCACTGCTACCTAAAAGTGCCAGCGCACTGTGCAGCATGGTGGAACATGGCTCCATTCCAGGTACCGGGTGCTTCTGTGCATGTTTATTGCACCACAAGAAAGGGATTTCAGGTGCTTCCCCGACTTCTTCTGCTCGTACATTCGATCAGGCTTCAGTGAGTCACTGTGCACAGTAGCAGACACTGAGACCAAATGAAAAGAAAAAATTGTCTCCTTCTTACAGCATTACAGTGCAGGACAGAGCGAGAGTACCTTCTTACTATAGCAGACTACACAATCAACATGGTACAGGCAACAATAATAAAATCCACATATAGGGCCAGATATTCAAACTGCGCTATTTTGTGGAGCAAGCCCTTGTGCTGCACAAAATAGTTGAGCAGTGTGTCCAGAGCGATATTCAAAGGAGTTGCGGCCTTGAGCAACTCCTTTGAATATCACCCCCCCCGGCCACAGCCACTGTGCATGGCGCAGTGGAACTTGCGCCACCGCAGGTTGTCAGAGTGGAGCATTCAACTTGTGGTGGTGCAAGCACCATTGTGCAATGCGCAAAATCCTGATATTCAAAAGGTGACATGCAAATGGGGCCATAATTCATGCAAGGCACGGGGGGGCCAATTGCATATGATTATGGCCCCATTTGCATGCCATTAGCACGCAGGTGCACCGATCCCTGAGGACTTGTGCCTGGCACCCTGCCAGGCAACAGCCATCGGGGACCGACGCCCCCTGCAGCCCGATCGTGGGCAAAACAGTGTAAAATCCCCACCACCACCCCCCACTGGCCCAATTGTGGGCATAGTTTAAACCCCCCACCAGCCCGAATCGCAGGCAGCAATGTGTCTCCCCAACACATCCCTGGTGGTCCAGTGGACCATAAATCCTGATCACGGGATGGAAGTATAAAACATCTCCTAACACATCCTGGTGGTCAGTGGACTCTGAATCCCATCGCGGATGGAGAAGAGTCTCGAACACATCCCTGGTGCCTAGTGTCCCACCCCACCCACCTACAAAGCCTCACCACCTCCCCCAGCAGCTGGCGGGTGGCAGCATCCCACCTGCCTGCCGACTGACTGCCTGGTAGGGCTGCAGAGCAGGAGCCAATGGCGTGCAGCCATATCAGATAAGATAGTCCAGTTTTGTGAATGAATACATTCATTCACAAAACTGGATCTGTTTCCAGACGGCGGGCTGCATGCCCATTGGCTCTTGCCTGCACCAATGGGCGGCAGCCTCACTGGTAGTCAGTCGCGGGCGCGGGCGGCAGGCGGGTAAGATGCTGCTGCCCGCCGCCGCCGGGGAGCATGGTGGTGAGGTTTCATGGGTGGTGGAGTGGGGACACTAGGCACCAGGGATGTGTTCAGGGGTTTTTCTTTATACCATCCCGCCGATCGGGATTTACGGTCCACTAGGCCACCAGGGATGTGTTTGGGGGTTTATTACTCCATCCCGCATCGAATTTACGGTCCACTGGACAACCAGGGATACGCTGGGGAGAGACTTGTTGCCGTGAAGCGGCTGGTGGGGAGGGAATTGAACTATGCCCGCGATCGGGCCAGTGGGGGGGGTGGTGGTGGGAATTTTACACTGTTTTGCCTGCGATCGGGCTGCAGGGAGGGCACAGGGAGTGGGTTGGGGGCCAGCCACAGGTGGCAGCTGCTGTGTTGTGCCCTGCAATGCAGCAGCTCACCTGTGGGTGGCCCTCGACTTAAGCCTTTTTTTTTTTTGGCTCAAAGTTGTGCAGTCGCAGGTTGGGGGTTGCGCCTGCACAACTCTGCATAGCCCAGCTGAATATCGGGCTGTGCAGTTTATACATGGTTCCTCCCCCTCCAGTTCAGCATGCATTCATTTGCACTGCGCTGTTGCTCAGCCTGTTTTCAGTGGCCCAACTGCCTCCTGCTGAATATCGCAGAATGGAGCAAGTTCGAACTTGCGCAAGCGCAACCCTTTTGAATATCTGGCCCATTATGTTTACCCAAATTTCCCATCTGCTTTTTCGTAGCTTCTTAAAAATGTGGGCAGATAAATCCACTTCGAGGTCCTAGAAGAGAACAGAGACAGAAAGAAAAGGTAAAGGAAATTAATGGAGTTACAGCTTGTTTGTTGTGACAAGTGGCCAGCCCATTGTAATAATAGGGCATAAAGCTGAAGCACAGGGGAGAGAAAGAATGCTGCTGTGCAACAGACTGTTAGGATAGGGAGAAAACAGAGATATGAAAGTAAGAAAAATGTAGGTGTACAAACCTCGTTCTACACAGACTAATTATGGTGGGGGTCCCCTATCACATACACCCTCCTATTCAAGAGCAAACCAGCATAGACTGGTTTGAATATCAGAGTGTTTACCTCATTCCCTTAGGAATGAGATGGGGCTTCTACTCACCCTCACAGAAGCCCCACCCCAGGGCACTCTAAAACAATTCATGTACAAAGCATTATACCGTTTTGTACATTACAATTACATACATATTGCCATGGGGTTATATTTATATTCCTTTTCCTTCATTTGTACTTTAACCAGCACCATTTCTGGAAAGAAATTTGGCATTCATAAGAGAGGTACCTGGTCAATGCTTAATATCAAAGGTATAGCGTTGTAGTGCCAAATACCATCAAAGAATATGAGTATTTTTATCCTTTATTTGATTTAACCAACACAAGGGGTTATGATCCATAACTAATGTAAATTTGTTTCCCCATAAATAGAATTTTAGGACCTCAATTGCCCATTTGACTGCTAAACGTTCCTTCTCTATGGTAGCATATTTACATTCCTGGGAAAAAAGTTTTTGGTTTGTATACAGGATAGGATGCTCATTTCCCTTAATGGTTTGACATAATACTGTCCCTAGCCTGGTTTCTGAAGCATCCATATGTACTTCAAATGGCTGTGTGAAGTCAGGGCACAGTAGCACCGGGGAAGTACAGAGGGCTGGTTTAATAGTTAAAAATGTTATTTCGCACTTGGGGGACCAGGGTACTTTGTTAGGTACTTTCTTTTTTTGGTCAGGTTAGTGAGAGATGTAGCGATAGTGGCAAAATAGGGAATGAATCACCGATAATATCCTGTGAGTCCTAAGATAATCAAACTTCTTTCTTGGTCTCGGGAACAGGGCATTTTGCTACTGCTTCAACTTTCTTGATTTCTGGATGTACTATCCCATTCCCTAGGATGAAACCCAAATACCTAGTCTCTTGCATAGTGAGACTACATTTAGAAGGGTTAATGGTGAATCCTGCAGAGTGAATAGTGGAAATAACATAACTTAAAAGTTGGAGATGGGAATTCCAATCTTTACTGAAAAAAACAACATTGTCTAGATAAGCTGAACAATATTGTACATGTGGCGCTAGCAACTGATCCATATACCACTGGAAAGTCATAGGAGCCCCATGTAGACCAAAAGACACATAGACAAATTGGAAAAGACCATAAGGGGTACTGAATGCTGTAATTGCTTTTGAAATTTTTTCCAGAGGAATTTGCCAATAGCTTTTTGTAAGAGTTTGTTAGGGTGGAGATATATCAGACTTGGCCTATCCGGTCAATAATGTCATCTGCCCAGGGTATGGGATAGCCATCGAATTGTGAAGCTTGATTCAGTTTTCTAAAGTTGAGGCAAAGGCAGATACCACCTATCTTTTTAGGTGCCACAACTACAGGTGATGACCATGGGCTAACAGGGTTCTATGATACTTGTCACAAATGAACTCAGCAGGTCAGGCCCTCTGCTCCCACAGTGCCAACCTCCAAGCACAGTAATGTGAGCAGGTAACAGACAGGGTAACCCTCTTGTCTGCCTGTGGGTCCAAATCACCTTTGGTCTCAAGTTCTGGGGGATTCAAACTGTGAACCTTATGCTAGTGTACCCAAATTTACAGGCTCAGATAATATTCTCTTCAGTGGGGGGGGGGGTTGAAATATATCTTTCACCTAAGGGCACCTAACCAGGTATACAAAATGAACCCTTAAAACTTTATAAAAGACCTTAGGTGTATTCTTAACTTTTCCCAGTTTGGTAACAGCATCAAGCCCTTGAACAATTGTCAGACTTAACTATTTATATGTCACATGCAAGAAGAACTGGTAGACACCCAGGCAGTCTTTCAAATAATATATTTACTAAAAATGGATAAAAAATATGAAAACTGTAAACACAGAACAATATATCAAAAAATATACAGTCACTTAAAAGAAAACATAGAAAACTACAAACTCCTACCAACATACAGTTAAGATACTTTACTATCTAATGTATTACCTCTAAATGCTTATTAGGGAGCTCTGTCTTTCTAGCATCCCAAGATGGTATATATCAACCGTTCAGACATTATATAGTTTAAACTGTCTCTCCACACCCCTTTTGTGAGTCATCTAGCTCCTCCTTTTAGAATATGAAAAAATTACAAACAGGATGTCCTGTTAGGAGGTATATTAAATAAGGTGACATCAGCAAAAACTCATTTCCCAAATTGAGTCTTTTTGATCCAACAGTTCCCTTGAAGTTTTACAACCCTGCAATCCCTCACCTTAATGTTAGATAACCATGTCCTGTCCTATAATAAAATGTATATTTATCTTCCCAAATTCAAAACATGCCACAAAAGGGCCAACAATGCAATTTCTCAAGGAAGTTATTACATTACAGAGATCTCATGGTCAATTATATATCCTGTAGTTTTCACTAAAACCTTTGAGGGGCACCCATGGAGCACAGGCTGTCTTATGTGAGACAATCACATACTTTATTTTTATATTACAAATAGCACACAATAATCATAACTAGCTGGCCAAGTGTCACAATACCTAGATGTAATAACTTTTCAATTTCCAATTGAACATCATTCTGGATTTTCTCGGGTAGCCTGTATGCTTTTTGTCTTATAGGGTTTGCAGTGGTTTTAATGGTATGGGTTATATTAACAGTCTGACCTGACATGTTTGTAAAAGTATTCACAAACGATTGCAGGAGCTGATCTAGCACCTCTCGTTCTTTAATTGTTAATGTTGGATTAATGATAACATTTTGTAAAGTCTCTTAGCTTTCTAATCTTTTGTAGGCTATGTCCATATCTGTTTCTGGTGTCTCAGAGAGTACATAATAGCAGGGTTTGTTCTCTACTCTATCTTGCCATTTTTTTAATAAGTTGGCATGATAGATTTTTGTAGCTGCCACCTTCTTGGGGGTTTCAACCTTTATAAGTGACAGGTCCAGTTTTCTCTATGATTTTATAAGGGCCCTGCCACTTCATCAGTAATTTGTTCTCCATGGAAGGGAGTAGCAATAACACTTTATCCCCTGGTTGGAATACCTTGCCATGTGTCTTAAGATCATATTTGGCTTTCTGCTTCCCTTGGGCAGTGATACTATTTTGGTGTGCCTATTTGGTATACAGGAATGGCCTCTTTCTTTGTTCAGTCATGTACTCCAGTTGGTTAACATGCTTTAGCTGTAACTCACCCTCCCAAGCTTTCTTAATTATATTGAGGGGTCTATGAGGATTGCCCCCATACAGTAAGGCGAACGGGGAAAATACTGTGGAGGCTTGTGACACCTCACAGTATGTGAAGAGGAACAAGAGCAGGTAGTGATCCCAGTTTTTACCTTCATCATTCACAAATTTATGGATCATGCATTTTAAGGTTTGATTAAACCTTTCAACAAGGCTGTCCATTTGTGGATGATAATGAGATGTACTGATCACTGTTAACCCTAGCAATTTATAAAGTTCTGTGAGTAAGGCTGCACTGAAATTAGCACCCCTGTCAGTAAGGCTCTCCTATGGAATTTCCATTCAGCTACAGTACTCCATGAGTCTATCTGCTATTTTAGAAGCTGTAATAGTTCTGAGAGGAAAAGCCTCAGGATATTTTGTAGCATAATCACATAAGACTAAAATTAATCTATTACCCTTAGAACTTTTCTCTAATGGGCCTATGATATCCATGGCCATTCTCTCAAACAGTTGGGAAACCAAAGGCAGGGGTCTAAGGGGTATTCAATTCTTTCATGTTATCTGACTAACTTGCTGATAATCGGGACAGCTTTGGCAGTATTCTGCAATGGTGTCATGTATAACAGGCCAATAAAACTGATGCAGAAGTCTGACTAGTGTCCTTTCTCTCCCAGCATGTCCCGCACTAGGTAGGTCATGTGCAAGGAATAACAAATCTGGTCTATATTTGGCAGGAACTAATAGTTGTTCTACTTGTTACTTAGTAGTAGGATGGGTGCATATTCTATATATGATGCCATTTTGCTGAACAACTGTTGGAGCACCTGATGAACCTTCCTTTCCTGGTTGGGGAAAAAAATGGGGTAAGGGACATGTCTATCTTTTGCTCATGTGCAATATTATACATCTGTAAGGAATGTGTTGCACTAGTTGACTCTTGCACATACTGTTTCCAATTCAATCAAGTTTTTTTTTTTTTTGCCTTTGTTTTTCTAGGCTTCCCTACAGGTCCAAACACATCATTCTGAAAGGGAAAGGAGGTACATTTTCAACATCTTTGGATTTTGGGCCCTGGTAGTAACATCCACCAAATGATCATTAGTGTAACAGGACAAGACAAGCTTACTAAAGTCATTCTAATTCTGCCCTAAAATAAAAGGGACAGGCAATGCAGGAACCACACTCACAGTAATAACATCTGTATGTCCATTTATGTCCACTGTCACAGAAGTTGTTGGATACTGATGCACACCCCCGTGTATGCTGATGATTCCTGTTGTTGCTGGAGTTTGTTTTTCCAGGGCTACTAAGACCACCTGTATCAGACTTTGTCTGCTGCCTGAGTCCACTAATCCTCCAACAGTTTTTCCATTGATGTGCACTGGTATGATGAAATTACCTAAATTCACAGAGGCAAAGTAGGCTGGTTCATTTTTCTTTTTTGGGCAATACCTCACAATGTGGCCTAGCCCATGGCAGTAATGACATTCAATGTTTGGGTCTGTGTATCTGGCTGTAGTGGTAATATCCCCATTTTTGTTAATCCCAGCTATTTATGAAGATGAAAGTGAAGCTCTTGCTGGGGATGTTGTGTTGGGCGAAGGGCTAGCTGGAGAATCATCAGTCCTGTGATATCCTTTTCAGAGAGGTTGATGAGCTGAAAGAAAATCCTCTGCCAGTGTGATAGCAACATCAGAACTGTCCGGATTATGTTCTCGGGTCCACAGCTGGACCTCCGTTAGCATGATTTGTACAAACTTTTCCAAGACAGAGATCTATGATAGCTATTACAGTTTTTCCTTCAGGCTGTAGCCACTTATTGCATAAGTTCTGTAGCCAGGAATAAGGTTCTCTTGGTGGTACACGTGGTAGATGTTTTAGTGTCCTAAACCTTCATCTGTAAGTTTCTGTATTTATGTCATAACATCTCAAAATCTCTTTTTTGACATGCTACATAATCATTAACAGAAGCACTGTCCATATCAGTATAAGCAAGTTGGGCCTTTCCAGTTAGATATGGGGCAAGGCGGACCTCCCATTGAGCTTGTGGCCAGCTGCATGCCTGGGTTACACATTCAAAAGTGGTTAAATATGATTCTGTGTCATCTGTTGCAGTCATTTTTGTTAGTTTTACATCTCCAGGATTAGTCTGACCTGCCCCTATAGTTTGCAACATGTGGTAAGTGTCCACCCAACACTGATCTTGCCTCCTCCTTTCCTCTTCCCATTCTCTGTAGCTACTTTTCCTCTGTCTCTCTTGTTCAACTTGCCATGATGCTAGCTATCTTAATGAGTCTTTAAGATCCTCAGGTGATATGTCCACCCTTTCCCCCTCTGGCTGTCTCATACTGGCAGCTTCCATTTTAGTCTCAATGCCCTCAATCTCTGGTAATCAGACTAGACTTCACTTTGGGTCTGGTTACAGGTGGTTGTCCAGTCAACAGCGGCTGTTCAGTCAGAGCTGTTTGTGTTCTTGTTAACACCCTTGGAGACAATGAAGACTCCTCTGTTTATGGGCCATGTACCTACTGAAACTGGTAGTCTTTAGACACTATAAGCAGCATCTGCTCTGGAGTCCCCAGTATACCTAGACTGCCAGAATGTACCCCACTCCTGGTACTAATTGTCATGGGTGGGATACAAAAGACTACACCAGAGTCAGCAAATTGGGTACAACATACCAATTTGGCATAATTTCTATTAAAACAAACAAAAAAAAATAACCAGGAATACTTCCAAAGCAAAACACTTGTCAATAACAGTACAGAAAACAAAACAAGAAAAAGCACAGTTTAGTTTGAATAGGCATGTAAAGCTAATATAGTCTGTGCCTGATCTCACCTATGAGATCAAGTCTGGGAGAACGACATAGGTCCTTTCCCAACTATCATCTAATGTCTGCTTTTCAAGTCTATTTTTTATAGAGCTTAAACTCCTCCTAGGAGCTGACACTCCACCTAGCAATTAGCACAAGTCTTTTATTTCCACCCACATTCCTTTTCAATTCCATAGTATAACAAGAATACATATTTATTTATACAAATAGTCAGTACTGAGTATGTACAAACATATACAAATGCTTATTAAGCTGAGTAATTCCTGCCTCTACAGAGAAATGGGCTGCATTAAGCTAAAACTCTGCCCATTTCCTTAAGGGGAGGGTAAATCTTGAGCATATAAGCCGACATGGCAATGCCAATCACTCCCTATAGTAGCAGCCATTGCAACATGATGCAGCCCCCGTTTAGCTCAGGAGAGTGAATTACTTCTTGGGATCCAAGTCTTCATGTGAAGTAAATAAATCAAAATTAAAGAAAAAAAACACTATGGTTCTCAAAAGAAGTGGCAGGGAAGGTAAGGGAGAAAAAGATAGCATTCAGGAAGTATAAGGAAACACAAAAGGAGCAAGACAGAGAATTGCACCAGTTAAAGCAGTAGAAAGTGAAGAAGGCAGTAAGACTAACAGAGGCCTAAACTGAGGAAAAGATAGCCAGCTCAGTTAAGAAGGGGGATAAAACCTTTTATAGGTACATTAGGGAGCAAAGAAAGACCAAGGCAGGGATACTGTGACTGAACAAAGAGGAAGGTGGTTGGGCAGAGAGTGACAGTGAAAATGCAGGGATACTGAAAGAATATTTCTGCTCAGTATTCACAATGGAAAAATAGGGGGAAGATACCAAATCCAGTCAATAGAAGCACTATGGATAGCGGGGTTGATATTATTCCTTTCACAGAAGAAAAGGTTCTGAAAAAACTCTTAAATTGAAGGTGGATAAAGCAATGGGGCCTGATGGGATTCACCTCAGAATTCTAAAAGAACTAAGGGAAGAACTAGTAACACCACTGACTACCCTTTTTAATAAATCATGGGAGGATGGTGTGGTACCTGAGGACTGGAGGAGCGTGGATGTGCTTCTCTTCACAAAAGTGGGAGCAAGACAAAAGCAGAAAACTACGGACCTGTCAGTTTGATCTCAGTTTTAGGGAAAATGATGAAATTACTTTTGAGGGAAAGAATTGTTGAGTACCCAGAGGCCAATTGGGCACAGGACCCAAGGCAGCATAGATTCACAGCAGGAAGGTCATGTCAGACAAATCTACTTGATTTCTTTGACTGGGTGACCAAAGTAGTAGAGCAGGAAAGGGCTGTGGACATGGCCTACCTAGACTTTAGCAAGTCTATTTTTTTAAAATGTATTTATTTATTTATTTATTTGTGTTGACGGGTAAGTGCACTAGACAAATCCTGCCTATTTTCAGGCACGACCCGGGGAACAGATGAATGCAAACTGACCTTGAACCAGATTAAGCTGTTGGTGGTATTTTTAGTGAATGAGGGACATTTGGCCAGGACACCGGTGAAATTCCCCTACTCTTTTCGGTAAGTGCCATGGGATCTTTGAAATCCACCTGAACTACCACCAATCCAGGCAGATGAAACCTAGGTTTAACATCTCATCCAAAAGACGGCACCTCAGAAGTGCAGCACCCCTCTCATGCTGCATTACAGTGTCAGTACTGGGATATTAACACAAGTGCCAGATGTTGGAACTGAACCCACAGCCCTCTGATCTCCCGACTTCAGAGGTGAGTGTGCTACCTACTGAGCCACTGACACAGTTCTGCACAAAAGATTAATAAACAAATTAACTATCCTGGGAGTGGGTTGCAGGGTGGTAGCTTGGGTAAAACACTGGCTGGACAACAGACACAGTGGGTAATAGTAAATGGAGTCCACAGTGAAGAAGGGAAGGTTACTAGTGGGGTACCCCAGGGTTCAGTACTGGGGCTGGTCCTTTTTAATGTCTTTTGTAGGCGACATTGCAGAGGGACTGGAAGGGAAAGTATGTCTCTTTGCAGATGACACAAAGATCTGCAACAGCGTTGATATGCAAGGTGGGGTGGAAAGGATGAAAAGGGACTTGGCAAGGTTGGAGGAATGGTCTAATGTATGGCAACTTAGATTCAATGCAAAGAAGTGCAAAGTAATTCACCTAGGAAACAAAAAAACAGGTGAAGAGCACAGAATGGGGGGTGAGATACTGACAACAAAAATGGAGAGGGACCTGGGGTAGTCATATCAGATGACCTAAAGGTGGGCCAGCAATGTGAGAAGGCAGTAAGGAGGGCTGGGGGATATTGGGATGCATAGAGAGAGGCATCACCAGTAGAAAACTAAAGTTGTAGGCCCTCTGTACAGACAGTTGGTAATACCACATCTGGAGTACTGTGTGCAGTTCTGGAGACCCCATCTCTGCAAAGTCATATACAGGGTGGAGGCTGTTCAGAGGAAGGCAACCAAAATGGTGCAGGGTCTGCACCAGAAGACATATGAAGAAAGACTAAAGTAGCTTAAGATGTATAGCCTCGAGGAAAGGAGAGAGAGGAGGGACATGATAGAAGCTTTCAAATACCTCAAAGGGAATCAACAAAGTCCAAGGAGGTAGCATCTTTCAGAAAAAGAGATGTGCAAGAACAAGGGGGCACAATTTGAAGATAGAGGGGGGCAGCTCAGAGGTAATGTGAGGAAATATTTCTTCATAGAAAGGGTTGTAGATGCATGGAACAGACTTTTTGAGGAGGTCTTAGAGTCAAAAACAATGGGGGAATTCAAGAATGCATGGGACAGACATAAGGCATTTCTAGTTGGGGGGTAGGAGGAAGTAAGCTGTTGGTTAACTACGATCTGCAGCTTATCCATTAGGTAGGAAAATAGGCAGATTAGGTGGGTCAAGTGGTCCTTATCTGCCATCAAATGATATGTTTCTATGAGGCAATTGCTTTCTTAATTTACAAACTTTGCACAGTGCAATTCGTTTTACAGCTTACCCTTTGCTGGGCTGAAATGAAAGAGGTACCACTGCTACCTGGAAGTGCCACCACATTGTACAGTGCAGTGGAACACGGCTTCATTCCAGGTTGCGGGTGCTTGTGTGCATGTTTATTGCACCACAAGAAAGGGATTTGAGGTGCTTGCCTGACTTCTACTGCTCGCATGTTTGAGTGGGCTTCAGAGAGTCACTGTGCACAGTAGCAGACACTGAGACCAAACGAAAAGAAAAATGATCTCCTCCTTACAGCATTATGGTGCAGGACTGAGTGAGGGTACTTTCTCACTACAGCAGACTACACAGTCAACATAGTACAGGACAACAATAATAAAACCAACGTATTATGTTTACCCAAATTTCCCATCTGCTTTTTTGAAGCTTCTTAAAACTGTGGGCAGATGAATCCTCTCTGAGGTCCTAGAAAGAGAACAGAGACAGAAAGAAAAGATAAAGGAAACTAATGGAGTTACCGATTGTTTATTACAACGAATGGCCAGCCTGTTGTAATAATGGGACAAAATAGCTAAAGCACGGGGAAGAGTAAGAATGCTGTTGTGCAACAGACTGTTAGGACAGGGAGAAAATAGAGATGAGAAAGGAAGAAAAATTAAAGTGTACAGACCTCATTCTACACAGTCTAATTATGGTGGGGGTTCCCCATCACAGGATCCCCAACTGCACACCTGGCATCATAAAGAAAATTAACAGATGGCAGACTGTTATGGGTTTTTCCATTATTCGGAGTAAAGATGAGGAATATATTCATTAGGAAGTGAGCCCCTTTTCACACTTCCAACACGTGGACACTAACCATACTGACTCCTATCCTCTTTAAACCAGATGCCCAAATATGCCAATACCTCTCCCTCCACCTACTGTTACACACATCCCTCTCACTCCCTTCTCCTTAGCAATATTGCATAGATAACTTTTTCTCAAACACTGTGCTTTTAGGAAATGTCTAGATCTCTTCTTCACTATTCAATGAATAATACCAAAACAGTGAAAAAGCTATTAGCTCCCTTTTTACTCCTCCATCCATTGAATTCCTCCTTCCACTTCATTAGATACTCTCCTGCCTTTCTGGGTTGCACTTCAACCTGACCAGTCTGTCAGAATGAAACAAATTTTTCTGTGTCATATACGGAAGTAGTACTTGCTGGTTGTTGGTGTCACTACTGCCGTATATGATATAAGCCAAGAAGTTCTGTTGTTAGAGAAAGAGGTGGGGATGGGGAAGGGATGTCGAGGAGGGTGGGAGAAATGGAATAATAGTGACATAGTTATCTGTGGAAGATATGGGGATCAGGGAAGGAGAGTGTACTAGAGAGACAGGAGAGAACAATGGTGGGTAATATTGTTTACTCTGAATAACAGAAAACCCCTGCATTTCTTTATGGTCCATGGCAACAACCATTGTGCTCTATTAGTACCTGGGTCTAGTAGAAGGGGAAGAATTAAGATTATTGTAACAGGGTGCATATCTGGTGGTTAACCCTTTGGGCTGCAACAAGATTTAACAAACAAAAGTTATCAGGGATGATATCTGAATCATATTTATCATTCCTGACTTATTGCTTGCTAAATCTGTTTCAGCACTATTTTACAGCATCTACTGGGTATAACCATGTTCTACAGTATATTACAAAGTTCTACTTGAGTATAAAAATATCCACATATTTTTAAATTGCATGTTTGGGAACGTACATGTAGTACAAAGAATCTAATTTTAAGAAAAGTAAGTTTAGAGCATTGTGACAAAAAGAATCCTATGCACCAGAGCTTTGCAATACATACCATTCTTACTACTACATGTACTACTTTCCCAAACATGCAAAAACAATACATCTGTGGATTTCTTAATTATGTAGAACCACATAAAATGGGTTTATATATTTTAGAACCTGGTTATACCCTGTAGAACCTGGATATACCCTGTAGAACCTGGTTTACTAAACAGAACCGGGTTTTACTTGGTAGAACTTGGTTAATACTGGTAGAACCCAATTCTACCAGGTTCTACCTGGTTGAACGTTTTTGGGTTCTACTCAGAAGGTTCGTGAGGTAGAACATTTAGAGGTTTGCACAGCCCTAATCAAAAGAGCCCTGGAGAGAACGGGGGCAGGAGGTGGAGTGGAACAACAGTGGAAGCGTCTAAAGGAAGCCTTACCAGAAGTAAAACACCAATGCATCAGATTGGTATCCAAAGGCAAGAGAAAGAGAAAGCCACTGTGGTTCTCAACAGAGGTGGTGGTAAAGGTCAGGGCAAAAAGGAAATGGTTTAGGAAATACAGTATAAGGAGACCCAAAGGGAGGAGGACAGGAAGGAGTACCAATAGTGTCTAAGGGAAATGGGAAAGGCAGTAAGGAGAGCAAAGGCATGGGCTGAGAAAGGTTTAGCACAGTCAGTTAAGAAAGCGGACAAGACATTCTTCAGGTACATCAGCAAAAGAATGAAAAACAAGGGGGAGATTGCAAGGCTCAAGGGAGAGGGAGGTGAATGCAAGAAGGGTGACATGGAAAAGGCAGAAATACTGAATAAACATTTCTGTTCAGTATTCACTGAAGAAGTGGAGGGGCAGGGCCCACAGCAGTGCAGCAATTGCCAAGGGGGTGATAAGGTGGACAATAGTTTATTCATATGGGAAGACCCCTGGAGGAGCTCACTAAATTGAAGGTGGGCAAAGCGATGGGACCAGATGGCATACACCCAAACATCTAAATTTCGAGCAGACTCGATAGACCGTAAGGCCTAATCTGCTGGCAAATAGTATGTTAGTATATTAAGAGAACTGCGAAGGGAGAAAGCAGAACCTCTGGCAGTCATGTTCACCAAGTCATTCAACACAGGGGCAGTACCAGCAGATTGGAGGAGGGCATATCTGGTCTCTATACAAATCCAGCAACAGGGCGGAGGTGGGGAACTATAGGCCAGTCAGACTCACCTTAGTAGTGCAGAAGATCGTGGAGACATTGCTTAAAGAAAGGATAGTTGGGCATCTAGAAGCCATCAGAGCCCAGGACCATAGGCAACACATATTTACAGTGGGGAGTTCATGTCAGACAAATCTGGATGATTTCTTCTAATGGATGAAAAAGGAATTAAATCAGGGTGAGGCAGTGGACATCACTTACCTTGATTTCAGCAAAGTCTTTGACACCTTCCCTCATAGGAGGCTGATAAACAAGATGGGTAGACTGGGCATGGGGGACATCAGGGTAATAAACTGGATTAGAAACTGGTTAACAGACAGGAGGAAGAGGGTGGTGGTAAATGGGGTGCAGTCTTGGGAGAGGGTGGTGTCTCAGGGATCGGTCCTGGGGCCAGTCTTATTCAATGACTTCAATAGTGACACTGCAGAAGGGCTTGAGGGAAAGGTCTACCTGTTTGCAGATGACACCAAGATCTTTAACAGAGTGGATACCCCAGGGGGGTGGAGAAAATGAGGGTCCTGGTGAAGCTTGAAAAATGGTCTGAGGACTGTCAACTGAAGTTTAATTCAAAAAGTACAAAATGATTTACCTGGGACTCAGAAACCCTGGGGAAAGCTACAGGATGGGAGGGGGGGATGCTGACAGTCACAAAGGAGGAAAGGAACCTGGGAGTTATTATTTCAGATGACCTGAAAATGTCAAAGCAAGTTGCTAAGGCAGCTGAGAGGGCCAGTGGCATGTTGGGGTGCATAATTAATGGTATCACTGGGAGAAGGAGGGAGGTAGTGCTGTCATTATATAAAACCATGGTTAGGCCTCACATGGAGTACTGTGTGCAGCTCTGAAGGCCGCACCTTCGTAAGGATATTAACAGGCTGGAGACAGTCCAGAGAAGGGTGACTAAGATAATACAGGGCTTACAACACAAGACACATGAGGAGAGATTAAGAGACCTCAATATGTGTTCGCTGGAAGAGAGGAGGGAAAGAGGGGACATAATAGAAACATTTAAGTACCTCAAGGGTCGCAGGGTAGAGGGATCTTTAGTACAGCAGGTCTCTGGGCTCATGCTCGGGGGCTGTCAGCTGACATCCTCTGAATGGGTGAGGAGTTTGAGAGTTGTTTTAGATGAGGGGTTGATCCTGAAGTCTCAGATGTCATCCGTCGTCAAGACCTCATTCTTTCATCTGAGGAATATCACCCAGATTAAGCACCTAGTTCCGCCTAGTGATCCTTCCTTACAAGGTGAAAAAGTCTGACATGTTTCAATATAAATAGAACAGCAGGACAAGAGGACACAGCATGAGATTAGAAGGAGGCCGATTAAGGAGTAATGTGAGGAAGTTCTTTTTCACAGAAAGGGTGGCGGATGCATGGAACAGCCTACCTCAGGAAGTGGTGGATATGAATACAGTGCAGGGCATCAAACAAGTATGGGATAAGCATAAGGGAGCAATACAGATGAGTATGAATAGATATGTCATTGACAGAGTAAAGGCCTATGGCACATTCATAAGGTAGAAAAAATGTGCAGACTAGATGGGCTGTGCAGTCCTTATCTGCTGTCAACTTCTGTGTTTCTGTGTTTCTGTGTTTTGACTTTGGTTTATGCCTTTGTGACCTCCCACCTTGATTACTGCAATGCCCTGTACTTAGGGCTTCAGAGGGTTGATATCCATCACTTGCAGCTGGTGCACAATGCTGTGGCCAGGTTGTTGACTGGGCTTTCTAGATCAAGTCATATCACACCTGTGCTGCATGGTCTGCACTGCCTGGAGGTTCGGTGGCAGATCACCTTCAAGGTTGGCTTGCTAACCTACAAGGCCCTACATGGACAGGGACCGAGTTACTTGCAAGAGCTCCTCTGTCTGTACCACTCCTTCCAACTGCTCTACTCTGCCGAGGGGGGGATTGCTAGAGATTCCCAGGGTTTGTTTGAAGAACTCTGGTGCCCATGCATTTGCTTTTGCAGCTTCTACCATGTGGAATTCTCTACCTCCCCAGATAAAGTGGTGCTTCACCGTGGAGAGCTTTAAATGTGCTCTCAAAAATGTATTTATTTTCTCTGGCTTACTCTGATTACTGGGTTTTAGATAAGGATGTTCTAATTGCTTTTACATTTTATGTTTTTAGTTGTTTGTAAAAGCGCTTTGATATTTTTTGAATTACGCTTTATATAAATAAAGCTATTATTATTATTATTATATGCTTAAAGGAGTATTGCAGCCATAACAATACATGCAATGAAGGGACAGTACACAGAATGTGATGAAGGCATGTGATGTCGGTCACCGGCATACCTATACTGTCCAGTCACCTGTATTCTGAGGTATTTTACCTGAAATAAGAGAAGATGGTCCCAAAGTTTGTAGCAGAATCATTACAAGGAATAGGACAATCACTGTCAATGACAACCAGTACACCTCAGGTAAAGTCATAATAGCTGTAAAGTGTTAACAGAAGGTGGCAAAAAAGAGTTCATGGACAACAGGACCATAATCCTCTAATGCATGCTAGAACAGTGGTTCATATACGTGAATATAATGTTACATGCTAGGTTGTGATGACAATAGTGGTAGAACAAAAAGAGTATATGGATTAGTCAGTGAAAAAAAGAGAATATGGATTAGTCAGTGAAACACTCCTTTGCAAAATGAAGCTCCATACTGGGAAGCAGTGGAGGTACAAATAGATGTACCATGTTGCACTGGAACTGCATGTCAAATTGCTCAAGGCTGACACGCAGCCCAGACTTGAATCATGGCCCAAAATAAGATATCTAGATGCTATATTGTAGGAAAGCACAAGCCAGCATCCAGAATGAGGTACAGAGCAGTGTTAGGGCAGCAGGAATGAGACAATGCATATGATGGCAATGATAGACAAGGGTTGGATTGCATGTATTACAATTTCTGTTGAAAGTCCTGTAAGAGCACCAGCTCAGCAGGGAAGAGCAACTGGTAGTCAACAGGGATCACAACCACCCACAAGAATATTCACACCATCAACTTACTAACAGCACCCATAAAAGTGGCAGCAACCTTTCAGGTACTACAGGCCAAAGGATTATTGAGTGATTGTCACCATGGAGAATGTAGCCCGGCCCGGTGGCGCTGATGGTTGAGGCACTGGACGCCACACCTTGCGCCATGCTGGCAACCCGGGTTTGGGAACCTATCCCATCCCTTCTTAAAACTTCCCACTGATTCCACTGAAATCACCTCTTCAGGTAGAGCATTCCAAAGCACCACTACCCTTTCTGTGACGTAATGTTTCCACAGTTCTATTCTGTACTCCTCATCCCCAACACCAGTTTTAGGCTATGACCCCTTGTGGTCCTTTCCCCCTTCAATCTGAACAAACCCACAATGCTTACTCTGCTGATGTCTTTCAGGTATTTAAAGGTCTCAATCATATCCCCTCTGTCTTCCAGTGAGTACATGTTTAGCTCCTTAAGTCTCTCCTTAATAGGGCTTCTCCCCCATTCCCTGAATTATCTTAGATGCTGTCCTCTGGACCCTCTCTCTCTCTCTCTCTCTCTCTCTCTCTCTCTCTCTCTCTCTCTCTCTCTCTAGAAGCATGACGTCCTTCTTTAAGTAAGGATGTCAGAACTACACACAGTACTCCAAGTACAGCCTCATTAAGGTTTGTACAATGGCAGTATAACCTCCTCTCTCCTTGAAGTGATCTCCTAGCAATGCACCCCAGCATTCTGTTTGCCTTTGCCACTGCTTTCCTGCACTGTTCTGAGTGATTCATTTTGCTAAAAACCACCACTCTTTTTTCCTCCTTTGAGGTTGCCAACTATCCCCCCCCCCAATGGTAGCTGTACCCTGGATTTCTAGCCCCTAAATGCAGTGCACTACACTTCCAAGCTTTAAACTCCAGCTGCCATGTGTCTAACTACTGTTCAAGTCTTTCCAGGTCTTCCTGGAGAGTCCTACACTGCTCCTAGTTTGGAGTCGTCATCAAACAGGCTCATTTTGCTCACAACTCCCTCTGCAATGTCTGCAATGAAAGTGTTAAATGGTGGACTCATAACAGATCCAAGCGGGGCACTGCTAATGATACTCATGGGTGTCAAAAGCTCCCCCCAACACCACCACGCACCGTTGCCTGTTTCTCGGACAGTTCCCAGTCCACTTCACCATCTTTATCCCACCCCCAAGTTCCTCAGCTTACCCATCAGTCTCCCATGTGGTACAGAGTCAAATGCCTTGCTGAAGCCCAGGTACAGGACATAAGCCGGCCAGCCATCATCCAGAGACCTTGCCACCAAATCAAATAATTTGACCAGATTAGTTTGACAAGATCTCCCCTTGATGAATCTTTGTTGCCAGACATCATGAAGGCCATTTACATTCAGGAACTCAACCAGCCTTTCCTTCAAGATGGTTTCCAATAGTTTCCCCACTATTGACATCAGGCTGACTGGCCTGTAATTTCCTGGCTCTTCCCTAGGACTGCTGTTATGGAGGGGCACAATGTGTGCCATCCTCCAGTCCAGTGGTACACATCCTGATAGGAGGTAGGAACTGAATGATTCCATCAGAAGTGCTGTCAGGACATCTGCCAGTTCCTTCAGGACTCTGAGGTGGTTCTCAGCCAGGGCCTTGTCTGTCCTCAAGGACTGAAGGCCCTCCCACACTCTTCACCAGGATCTTTCCATTAATTAGTGTTCCCCCATCCCCAACCGCAGCCTTACCTCCCCCTGGGAAATTAGCCCATCCTTTTCCCTTGTAAAGACTGAGTAGAAGTACTCTTTTAGTACCTCAGCCTGCTGTACTCCCTCTTCTGCCCACCCACCTTCTTTTTTTAATCTGGTGATTTGATCACTACAGTTTTTTCTGTCCCTGATGTACCTAAAAAATGTATGCCATCTGCACGGCTAAACCCAGATGGTGAAATCCCTTACAGTGATAATTTTGATACGTTTCAAAATTTTCGCTGTAAAGGACCCGAGGGCAAAATTTTGCTCTTTGACCATCCCCCCACCTCTTGGAACCAACTCCAATCTGGAGTTCATTATATTAAGAAAGGGGGTGCTGTTGGCCCCTGAGAAAAAAAAACACAATGTCTGACTGGCGAGATTTTGCCTGTTGATATTGTGTCTTTCTCCATGCCGCACTTCAGCAATTTCCTTGTCAATGCGGCATAGTGTAACCTCTAAAAAATATTTCTTCTCCCCCCGATCCCCTGTGCCAACCTTAGCTCTTTGGATGCCTTAGCTGCCCTTACCACTCTGCTCACCTCCTTCAATTTCATATAGTACTCCTCCCTGTCCTCTTCCCCATGGGTTATCTTGTACTTTTGGAAGGCTAGCCTTTTCTCTCTTAACTTTCCTGCACCTCCTTGGTTCACCATCTGGGTTTCCTTGATCTGTCTTTCTTTCTTGTAGTGGGTCTTTGTGCAGGTTTTTGTGGCCTCTAACAGGCCCAATGTCAGTACTGTCCACCTGCATTCTGTGTCCATATCTGGACTGATTTTCTCTAGGTGCCCCTCAAGGATGGGTGTCATCCTCCTGAAATACACTTCCCTAAAGTCCACTACCTTCATACTTGTCTGAATTCCTTCCCTTCCCAGGTCCAGGGAGAACCATATTGTAGAATGGTCGCTCCCTGCCAGCGTATCCTCTATTGCCACATCTCTTACCTGGTCACCATTTGCCAAAACCAGGTCCAAGATGCTTCCTTCTCTGGTCTGCTCTGCCACCAGTTTTGACAGGAATGCATCTTGGAATGCTTCCAGTATCCTTTGTTCTTTAGCAGTTGCTGATGATATAGTACACCAGTCCAGCCCTGGCAGGTTGAAGTCTCCCACCACCACTGTCCTGCCCCTGCCACCGTAGATTATTAGATTATCCACCAGTTCCCTGTCATGTTCCACAGACTGTGTTGTTAGCCTATAGACTACCCCCAGATTGATCCTCCTGCCCTTAGTATCCTTTAAGGTGACCCACAGCATCTCTACATTCCCGTCCTCCCTGCTGCACTCTATCCCCTTCCTTATACATAATGCCACCCCTACTCCCTTGCCAATTTTCCTGTCCCTCCTAAACATTTTGTACCCTGGTAGTATTAAGTCTCATTCGTGGTGCTGGGTGGCCCATGTTTCCGTGATTGCAGCCACATCCACCCCCCGGCCCCGCCATCAATGTCTGTAACTCAGGTAACTTGTTTCCCAGGCTCCTTGCATTTGTGGAGACCACCTTCCAACCCACCCCTCCCCATCCTTTTTAGCTGACCTTTTCCCCCATACTATTACCCCTTTGCAAGAGCTTCTCATCCTCTGAATTTCCAACTGGGGGGAGAGGCACTGGCCCTCCCAAACTTTGCATTCCTACCTGCTACACAAGTCTAAGCCCCCCTCCTAGTTTAAATCATACTTACTAGCAATAAACTCTCCCAGCTTCTTTCTTAGAACTCCTTTTCCCTCCTTACTCAAACGTAATCTGTCCTTAGCGAATAGATCCTTGTTCCCCATAAATTCAAGTAAATCCCGGCCTCACCATCACAAAGTAACTGCTGCTCACAAGGTTCATTGGCATGCAAAAATCCTTTATTAGCAGGGGCATAATTATAGGGGGGGTTGGGGATATGCCCCCTCAACATTTCTGTCCCTGCCTACTGTATGCCATCCTTTTTTTACCACTCAACATATTTCAGGCTGAGTGTGTAAAAAAAGTAGACAACACCACATCATGCTACCCCGCACCGTTGGACGCATTTTGGAAAACTAGTCAGAAGTTCCAATAGTTTGCTGAGTAGTGGATGCTGGTGCAGAACAGAACGGTGTGGTGTTGTCTACTTTTTTTTACCAGAACTCCAACTAGGAACAACAGTACAGTGTGTATCAGTATGAGCATGTTCTGAATAGTTAGAAAGAACACACTACACACAGACGGGCAACTCAGCTCTTTTAAAAGGATAGGTTTTGTTTTTGGAATAACTTGACTGCCAGCTGCTGCCTACCTGCTGGGTTGTCAGCCCCCTTCCCCACTCCGTGCCCTCTATGGTTTTAGTGGCAGTCAGCAGAAGAAAATAATTTCCTTCCAGACCAGTCCATCCTCCTACCAGAAGAATAATTACTGTACCTCCCCTCCAAGCTCTGCCTCCAGTTTGCTGGGGCCAGCTGGCAGGCTTTCTGAGTACCTTTCTCTGCTGAATTTACTCCTGGTCTCGGCTCCTCCTCTGTTCTTTTCTCCACTCCAGTCTTTCATCTCGAGCCAGGTCATTTGGCACCGGTGGTGTGCAAACGCACTGCCCCACCCAGACCGACTCCATCCTCTCTCTCCTCTGATCACGGTTCCAGTCCATCCACCTCATGTACACTGCTGCTGCTGCTGCACTAGTAGCACTACACTGATTAAAGTGAAGAAGAGACAGCAACAAACAGCAGCTTAGTGTTCTGAGCTGGCTTAGAAAATAAGCCAATCAGAGGTGCAGGAGGAAATAGTGGCCAATCCTGTTGCAGCGGCATAGCAGGCTTCTGATTGGTGCCGTGGGAGGACCAGCACATGCCCGCATTTACGAACACCAGCTGCAGGAAAAACAAACAAAAGAAATCACCCTGGCTACTGACCTACACAAAAGGCATAATTCTGCCAAAAAAAGCAACAATTATTCACTGAAGAGTTGAATCACTACCACTGCTAAGAGAGAGAAAAAAGGCAAGAGAATCCCACAGCGATGACTAGCTGCTGCTCCAAGGAAAAACCACCAGCAGCATCCAAGAGGCTCAAACTGCCAGATCTCACTGCTCTACTTGCTCAGCAGAGAGAACCTGGACCTCAGACACATTTTGTGGCAACAGACAGTCACAGCCATCAGACAGTAGGTGCAACTAGGGCACAGGGGACTTGCCTTGCTCTTGGTGAGTTCTTGAAAAATGTGATTAATCTTGACACTGATTGCCATTGCCAACCAGAGAGCAGCAGGATCATAGCATTTAAATTGAATAGTAGCTTGCTGTAAACTGTGGTGGGGGAAAACTCAGGGTAAGATGAGATTGAGATAAGATGACAAGAAATTGTTGGAGCCACAGTGAGTGATACACAGTGTTTATTTGTGATTGAAAAAACAAACAACATAAGCAGTAGTCCGTGAAACTGACACTGACTACTGCTTATGCTGTTTGTTTCTTCAATCACAAATAAACACTGTGTATCACTCACTATAGCTCCAACAATCTCTTTATCAAATCTCATCTCACTCTGAGTTTTTCCACCACCAGTGTCTGTTGATGGCAGGTGCAAAAGTTATTTAAGCTTAAAGCACACCAGACAAAAAAGAATCCAGAGTAGACTAGCCATGTATGGTGTCAGTGACTGACTATCATTTGTCATTTGTGCGGGTATTACCATCAAGGATGTTCCCTGATGTTGCAAATTCCCATTTTTTTGACGTAGCTGAAAACCTTTTCAAGGCTATTTACTGGCACAAGTACATTCTTAAATTTATGAAAGCATTATTAGAATAAGGATTTATCCTATTATGTCATATCCAGCTACAAATATGTACAGGATAGCAGCAAAGAAATTTGCTCCCACAATACTTTTGTATTATTTAACTAGATTTCTGGCAAGTTTTTTTTTTTATCGATATTTTTTATTATTTTTTGTCCTGAGCTGACCAGCTCTGAAACTGCAACTTCAAAAGCAGCATGGTGACCCCTAGATTTTTTCTTTTGCTACATTCACAACCACATGTCTACTTCTATCAAAAACGTTTCATGAAAATTACATGGATTTTGATGATTTTATGCATAAGAACATACACATATTTCTGACATTTTTGGCACTTTTAGATCAAGAGGGTGTCATTGTATTGATAATTTACTATTCATTTTTGCATGTGTGGAAAAAAAATTAAGCAAACATCATGACAAATGCTGTATCCTTAGTTCACTTTTTCATTTTCACTCCAGTTGACATCTAAAACAATAATGCTATAACAATTTGAAACAATGTGACCCCTTATGGATTTTTCCCATACAGAGGGAATACATCTCACCATGTCACTCAAAAACCAGCATGGCAACTTATGCTTTCTATTATTGATTTTAAATGTTTGGAAGACCACTGTATACTGGTCAAAAAATTATGAATTTGACATGGGGTTGCAGAAACACCAGGGAACATCCTTAAGGCACTTGAATGAGGCAGATTGTTCTGGGAATTTCATTTACTTATTTTTACCTTTACATGTCATTTCATTTACCATCACATTTAATTTCCTTCCCTTCACCTGTGACTCCTATGAGCTGATGAGTCATGACAATTTATAACAACTAGAGATGCAATAAAATTGTATTATGCTGGAGAAATTCTGGCGAAATCATCAATTTCGCTGCACAAAACATTTTGTGCAATTTTGCCCCAATGGTGAAATTTTGCCTGCGAAATTACATTTGCAGTTACTCCTTTCATCTGCACATTTCGACGCATGTATCAGAAAAATTGGGGAAAAAAATGACAATTTATAGCAACTAGATGTGCAACGAAATTTTATTATGCCAGTGTCATTCCAGCAAGATCACCAATTTTGCTGCACAAAACATTTCATGCAATTTTGCCTCGATGGTGAAATTTCGCCTGCAAAATTACATTTGCAGTTACTCCTTTCATCTGCACATTTCGCTGCATGTAAGCATCAGGCAAAACTGAGGAAACAAATCTTATCACGTGACTTTCTCTCTAGCCGACTGCTGGTCTCATGGGTGACTGCACTTAGACAGGAAGTTAGACTAAATGTACTTCCTATAGAGCTGTTTCAGCTTAGTAGGAAGTAGGAGAGGACAGAAACTACAGCAAGAGAACTCAAACTTGTGTTTCTACAATGTAGTGTGTGTGTGTGTGTGTGTGTGTGTGTGTGTTTGCATTTGCAGCTTATTTGGTTTGTGATCTGTTCTCCATTAGTTTAAAAAGTTAATATTTTCTGTTAGTGTTTTTTCTTCATTTTTATATTTATCTGTGTGTGTGTGTATAACACTCTCCTTTCTTTTTCTCTTTTTTTTTGGGGGGGAGTTGTAGGAGGAGACAGAGATAGAGATTAGAATGGATAATTTTAAGATGGGGAAGAAGGCAGCTGAACCACCCCCACCCAGTGTCCATATTAATAGGCAGGCCTTTATGTCTGTGGCCTCCCAACTGCAGCAGGAGCATGTGCCCTCCACCCCCCAGCAGGAGAATGAAGCCCCCACTCTCCACGAGAAGCATGAGCCCCTTGCCCTGTCCCAGCAGCAGCAGGCTCCTCCTGTGTCCCCCCACCCCCAAGCAGCAGCAGCAGTAGGCACCTCCAGATGCCATCACCCCCACAGGTGGAGCATGCACCCCCACCTCCCCCAAGCAGGAGCATGATGTGCCCACTGGCCCTGGGACATCAGCTGTTGCCTCTCCCTGCACAGAAAGTGTCATCAGCTGTGTGGTGTTGTTTTGGCAAAAACACAAATGATAATTCTGTTGTGATCTGCAACTTGTGTGGCAGATCAGTTAGAAGGGGCAACACCGGGGTCATTTTGGCACTGGTGGCCAAAGGAGCCATCTGCAGCACCATCACACTGCAGATTGGCTTAAAAAAGAAAAAGAGCTGGCAGCAGATAGAGGGGCCTGAAATGCTGCTGAGCAAGTAGAAGGGGAAGGAGGCCAACAGAAGGCAGGGGTCAGTGGTCAGCATAGGCACCACACAAGATAGCAGCAGCAGCAGGAGGCAGGTGCAGAGCCCCCATCACCCTCACCCCAGACACACAGGCATCGCTGGGTTCATGATGGTGACCCAGCACAGCCTGCAGCTACCCCAGCACCAGCAGCAGTGAGCATTGAAGACCTGAGAGCACTGTGCAGAGAGATGGGAGCTCTGCACAGTGAGTTCACTGATTTCCAACAGGAGGTCGGGGGGACCTCAGGAAACTCCTTCAGGAGCAAGAAAAAAGGTTTGAGCTCATGATGGAGCTGTGTGGTGGTGGTGACAGGGCAGAATGTGTATCTGGCACTGGTGCAATGTTAACAGTCAGCGCAGCACAGGCAGCAACATTTTTTTTCTTTTCTTTCTCTTGTCCTTGCTTTCTTACTGTGACTCTTCCCTCATCCACACCCTCTAAAAATAACAAAAAGCCAAAAAAATATGTATATGTTCAGTCCTATTCTTCTTTATCCTTTCATTTATTTTTGTCCATTTTTTTGTGTGCTATGCAATGTTTATGCTCCCTCCCTGTCCTCTTTCATAAGTATATCCTGTCCCTGACCTGACCCTTATGATGCCCCCCCGTCAAGTGTTACTGTCTGTCAGTCACTTTCAGTCTTTTTTACCCATAATCACTGTACCTTTCTACTTGGTTTATGTTAGTCCCTCTGACTTGTATGTATTTCCTCCTCCTATCCACAAATGTTACATATTGTAATTTGTAAATTGTTCCTGGGAACAACATTTTTTCCCAAAGCTATGTGCGATGTTGTGGCTGGCAGCAGTTGTTTTGGCTGTGTGCAAGATCAGTCTGAATGAATACGTACACAACAATCTTAGAAACACAAGCACTTTTATTGCAAAGTTAAAGATAATGTAATTTTTTTTTGGTGCTTAACACGTGTGTCCCCATGACTTGGGCTTGCCACAATGTTAACTTGGTGTTACAGTGCCCAACCACACCACCACCACCACCAGGTCCAAAATGTGCTCTAGTAGGACTACAGTTTAACACAGCCTCTTGAAGCCATGCTGTGCAGAGTAGACATGATAAGACGAGAAATATAGAATGACTGGAAAAAATTAGGGTGACATTGAGAAAGTAGAGTGAGACAGAGTGTTGCCACTGTCTAACATGGCCCATAATTCCAGAAATGTTTCCCATAAAATCTTAAAATAAATCAAGACCGAAATCAGGTCTCAGTCATGATGTTTTAGATTGCCCCTCCACCACCACCCAGACATTAAATAGCCATTTTTAGAGCCTGCTTGCCCAATATTTCTGCCTGAAACTCACTGCTGCCAATGCCAAACGGGGCCTACAAGTCCAGAAATGTTTTCCAAAAAATTGTACAGTACATTGAGACAGAAATCAGGTGTCATACATGCAGTTACATGGCTCACACCCACCGTGAGGACCCAAATGTGCTGTTTTCTGCAGCATTTAAATGCTTTTAGGGCCTAAGTGTGGTGCTGCTGGTTCCAGGTGTAATCCCCTACAAATGGGGGTTCCCAAAAAGTCTTCCTCGAGCTTGCTAAATGCTCACTGCCAGACTAGTGTCCTGCATTTTAGCAGTTTAAATATGATTGCCCGACAGTGTCTGTATAGTCTCTGTGTACTGTCTCTTTAAGAGCTGCCTAGATTGCAGTCATAAGTAATCTGAGAGGGAACACTGTTGAAAGATGTAACTATGTGCTGAAAATCATTTAGAGTGATAATGTAGTTTGTCTAACCTGCCTTCTTTGCAGCAAGGACTGTTTTGTTTGTCTCCACTATCTTGGTCCTGGACTGCGAATTGGACCAATCATTTCTGGTGGGACCTAAAATGGAGCCGGACTACAGGAGCTTTCTGGAGTCAAAATCTATAGCAACTGTAGTTTTGGGCTTTTGGTGCCCTTTTGCACCTGAAGGAGGAGCCTTTGTTGTGACTGACAGACAGATCAGCCAAACAAACCTTTTGAATTCTGGGGAAAGTCCCTGGCTTGCTGGCAGTTGAGTCAGATCTCAGTTGGGAGCTGAATGAGCAAGAGCTTGAGACAGTCAAGCAGCCGTCTGAGAAGCTTCGCATGGGAGAACTGTGGAAAGGCCTGAGTTGTGGCCTGCATGTCTGCCTGCTGCCCCTGAGAGGGAGAGAAGAGAATTATTTTGGATTAAATCCAAGTTTGTGAGATCGAAGTAAGCCACTGATTTTTCTTCCCAGGCTCATACCTAAAGAAGACTGAAGAGTTGCTGAATGCGATTGGCCTGTCAGGATTTCCAGCAGCTATTGAATCCCCGGTTTGTGCAGAGACTTTGCGATCATGACCAGAGAGCGATTCTTCTGGTACAGTAGAATTTCCTTACATGTAAATGTGCTGTGTATTGAAAGTTGGCTGTGATTTGATTCCCCACTGTGTCACCTCTGTTCTGTTTGCTGGTACCGTAAAATCCTTTACATGTAAATGTGCTGTGTATTGAAAGTGGGTTGTGATTTGGTTCCCCACTGTGTGAACTGTATTCTGCTTGCTGGAAGCTTTATCCAGCATAATCGGACTGAATTTGCATTCATCTCCATTCAGCCTGGGCCATGCCGCTCTGGCCCTGCCAGACTACCCCACTGCACAGAGAAAGCCACCAATGAGAGGCCTGCCTGAGGATCAGCCCCCTGATCCACGCTTGAACAGGAACGATGCCTCGGCGAATCGTGTGGTCCCTGCTTCTCCTGGCACTCCAGATTAACCACCTGCTGTCTCAATTTTCATTTAGCTTGTGTCCAGTTTTGGGTATCATAAGTAATCATCAGGGTAGCTCCCTGCAACAACAGCCTAATCTAAAAGTGTGTCATCTGATTGTCTTGTTGTTTTCTTTTCACGAACTGAGCCTTCCGGCTCTGGATTACAATTAGTGTGTGTTGTGCATGTTGTTTTTTTTCCATCACAGGGCCCCAACCAGCTGCAATGTTCCTAGCTAGCCCACCATTCTCCATCTGGGTACCCAGAATGTGTGACTGTTTATGGACTCTGAAGTGCATGCACAACTTTTTGATTGACACAGCCTTTAAGCAAATTAACCTGATTACGCCCCTCCCTTGTTCAAGCCCCTTAAATAAATCAAATCTAACTCTTTTTTGCATTTACCCTGGCTGTAGTTCCAGTTTGTGCAAGAGCACTGTACTGCTGTTATTTGCTGTGTATAACCTTGTTTTACAGAGGGTCCCCAGGGCCGGGCCAGAGGAAAGCCCTGGTGGTAAAAGCAAACAGTGTGGGTACTTGTGTGATGTATCAGGTGTATTGTGAAAGTGATTATTGTGTATTGTTCTGGCCACTAGTATGGAAAGAGGGTGGTGACAGTGTCCTGGAGGGCTGTGCCCAGGTTAGCTTGACCACTACCAACCCTGACCTCTGGGTGGAGACACCCATTTCAGAACTCAGGCCCCTTAACCTGCTACTAGCCCAGCACACAGGGGTAGTAGCCCTTGGGATAGTGCTACCTAGGGGTTACACAAATGTGCCCTAGAAGTCCATAAATGTTTCCAAAAAGATTGCAAAGTGCACTGAGACTGAAATCAGGTCCCTGCCGTGATGTTTTATGGTGCCCAAACCACCACTCGGACCAAACAATGGTCTCTGGTCCACTGTATGCAATTGTTTTTTTGTCACATCTTGGTTCTGCCAGTGCAGCACAGGCAGTAAATGTCACAAAAAGTTGCTGACAAAATGGTACATTATATTGAGAGTAGAATCTGGTCTCAGCAATGATGTTTTATGGTGCCCCCCACCACCTAGACATTAAATAGCTGTTTTAGGGCCTGTTTGCCCAATATTTCTGCCTGAAACTCACTGCTACCAGTGCCAAATGGGGCCTACAAGTCCAGAAATGCTTCCAAAATAATTGCACAGTACATTGAGACAGAAATCAGGTGTCAGACATCAAGTTACATGGCTCACACCCACCATGAGGACCCAAATGTGCTATTTTCTGCAGTGTTTAAATGCTTTTAGGGCCTAAGTGCAATGCTGCTGGTTCCAGACATGGTCTAGAAGTCCAGAAATGTTTCAAAAAAATTGTACAGTGTACTGAGACTGAAATCAGGTCCCAGCCATGATGATTTACGGCGCCCAAACCACCAAATGATGGTCTCTGGTCCACTGTTTACAATTGTTTTTCGGTCACATCTTGGTTCTGCTAGTGCAGCTCAGGCAGTAAATGTCCCGAAAAGGTGCAGAAAAAATGGTGCATTAAATTGAGAGTGGAATGTGTTCTCAGCCATGATGTTTGAGAGTGTCCCCCCCACCACCCAGACATTAAATAGCTGTTTTAGGGCCTGTTTGCCCAATATTTCTGCCTGAAACTCACTGCTACCAATGCCAAATGGGGCCTACAAGTCCAGAAATGCTTCCAAAATAATTGCACAGTACATTGAGACAGAAATCAGGTGTCAGACCTCAAGTTACATGGCTCACACCCACCATGAGGACCCAAATGTGCTATTTTCTGCAGTGTTTAAATGCTTTTAGGGCCTAAGTGCAATGCTGCTGGTTCCAGACATGGTCTAGAAGTCCAGAAATGTTTCAAAAAAATTGTACAGTGTACTGAGATTGAAATCAGGTCCCAGCCATGATGATTTACGGCGCCCAAACCACCAAATGATGGTCTCTGGTCCACTGTTTACAATTGTTTTTCGGTCACATCTTGGTTCTGCTAGTGCAGCTCAGGCAGTAAATGTCCCGAAAAGGTGCAGAAAAAATGGTGCATTAAATTGAGAGTGGAATGTGTTCTCAGCCATGATGTTTGAGAGTGTCCCCCCCACCACCCAGACATTAAATAGCTGTTTTAGGGTCAGTTTGCCCAACATTTCTGCCTGAAACCCACTGCTGCTGGTGCCAAACAGGGCCTACAAGTCCAGAAACATTTACCAAAACATGTTACATGAAATTGATACTGAAATCAGGTCCCAGCCATGATGTTTTATGGCATCCAGACCACCATCCGAACTTAACGATGGTCTTTGGTCCACTATTGACAATGGTTTTTCGGTCACATCTTGTTTCTGCCAGTGTAGCACAGGCAGTAAATGTCCATAAATGTTTCCCAAAAAATTGCACAATACATTCAGACAGAAATCCGGTATCAGGCATGCAGTTACATGGCTCACACCCACCATGAGGACCAACATGTGCCATTTTCTGCACCGTTTACATGCTTTTCGGGCCTAAGTGTGGTGCTGCTGCCTAACATGCAACATAAGCCACTTTACCACAATGAGAAAAATAAATCCTCCTGAAAAATGGTCCTGCTGCAACTTAAACTTGTACTTAATTCCTCCTGCTACTGCTTTCTCAGTTGATTGCGAACTGTGGAATTATCATTTTGCAATGATGATCCCCTGGTTAGCTCTGTTGTCTCTGTGGCTTTAACTCAGTGTGGATTGAATGACATTTTGAGTGCTGCTGCTGTTGCTTGCCTGTAGCTGCTGCCTGCTGCTCTGACTTGTTGCCGCAATGATCTCTCACTCACAACTTGTGAAAAATATGTAAAATCTTAGGAACTAGCCTGCTCTACTTTCATTTCACACACACACACAAACCACATGGTCGACCCTCCCCCACTCACTCTCTTACAGATGCAGAGAAAACTGAAACACTAACTAAGTTTAACTAACTATTCTCCAAAGATACAAAAACAAAAAAAATTTCATTAGCAGAACTAGGAACTAAACTTGCAATTTTGTGAGCAATTAATTCTCAAAAATCACAAAAAAAGAGGGTTTTGAAGGGTTTCTTGGCTGTGATGCATCACACTGAACTGTTCTCCAATTCAACAGACAATATACTGTGCAGGAAAAATCCTGCATGTGAGAGTTCAGCTATCTACCCACAATGCACTGCAATTTCACTGGCATAATTGTAAAACATCGGCGAAATTGAAGCAAATGGTGAAATTTCACCTCCCGGGACAGAAATTGGAGCAATTTGGGTATAATTTCATGCTTTGCGTGAAAGCTGAACTGTGGCAAAATTATGTTACGTCTAGATGAAATATTTTGTGCAATGCAGAAATTACACGAAATACTACACTAGACATAATTTTTCAATTTTGCACATCTCTAATAGCAACTTTGATAATGCTTTTCATTTTACTGTCCTTATCTTTGTTTGCTTTTGCAGGTGTCCTAAAACATTTTGTGCTAATTTATTTTGTAATAAACTTGTGTTATGCAAAGCAACAATGTTACTGTGAACCAAGGCAGTTCTTTCCAGTTATTCTGTTGATTGTGTTCTTCAATGTGCCTCTTAAAAATAACTGCTAACTCCACTGTGCCCTTTATGTTCTTTCTCCTAAACTGACATATAGAGTAGGTATTAATATCCCTGATATCAGCTTACAAAAACTAAACGTTCGTTAAATAGACTGCATATAGCTAATGCCAAAAAATATTGCCACATAAGTAGCATCAGATGTTAACTAAACTAAGCCTGAAAATCAATGGTTCTCTTACTTCATGCATTAGATCATAATAGGCATATGATTACCCCTAAGGGTGTGTTTACACAATATTAATTTTTGAAAGCTTAAAGCTGCAGTGTAAAGAATGTAAGCCCACGACAGGCCATTGTTATGCAACTGCAAGAAATTGTTGTGCAATAGAATAGGTTTGCCCTTGGAAAGTTGATAAAGTGTCCTCTTCTGATTCAGTGTTATCTTGGTGTTCTTTATGATGTTATTAACTTCATCAAAGAAACTATTCATGACTTGCTTTATAGGCATCCTGGTATCCTAGGCTGTGAATAAGCAGTAATTTTAGAAGTATCCCACCATGCTATTGTCAAATATCAACAAAACTGGATGGAAAGTTATCATTAAGGAATAAGCTTCATGTAGCACACTTTGTATAGTGTGTGTGCGTGTGTGCATTTAATCACCATTGAGAACATTGCCTTAGTATGAAGTTCATAGAAGTGGGGAGAATTGCTACAATATTATAAACGACCAGGGTCTGATAGAGTCATACTGCATACAATATCTAAAAATTGCAAAAGGGAGACTCCTATGCTGCCATTGTGCACTTTTACTATGTTTAGTTTACTTAATTTTTTTAAATGCTGTTAACAATCTGCAGTACAGATTGTTCTATGTACAACGCAACCAAGGTTTTAAATAACCGGTACATCACAGCAAAACACTATGCAAAATGGGGTAATGCTAACCATTTCTGAAAATGCAAAGCAGTAAATTGCTGAGTGAGTCTATGGCACAGTAGACAAATTAATAAAATTATATATATTTAAAAATGTTGCTAACCATTCGTTCTGAGTGCTATCCATTTTTGATTAGCACTTTTAAGGTGCTATTTTTTTGGTTTATTTAATACCCTTAGTGCAGCACAGCCATATTTGGACTATTGTTTTGCTGTGCCAGTTTTCCTTACTACTCCAAAGTGCTCTTATAAAATTCATAGTTTTGCCATGTGCCATGGCTTCAATCATCTCCTGTGATGAATGAAATATAATTTGCACACAACATGAAAGTAGAGTCTATGACTCACCATTCATTTCAGGAGCAGTGTAAATACATGACAAGCTGCCAATCCCTCAATGTTTGGAGGGTCTGGTTCAGCTAGCTTGCTGTGCATTTGCACTGCTATCATGTAATAAATGGTGAAAGGGGTCAACCTTAACTTTTCTTTGCACTAGCCAGTGGGACAAGTTAATTCTGAATTGCACTAGCCAGCAGATGGCTACACTAGCCCACAGAAAGGACATGCTGGGTAGGGTAAGGGTGGGACTGTATGGATGGTGTTGGCTGGTGGCATAGTCCACTTAGAAGAGCTGGGGACCCCAGCACTTGGCAGTAATGGCAGCAATGGTTCTGTGGGTAGTCATTTCAGAGCAGGGTCTGCAGTGGTGTACAGGGAGAGTAGTAAGTGCAGAGTTGAGAGATTTGTAAGGGAAAGGGAACAGCTATGGTAAGGCTGGGATAAATTCCACCACATGCAGAGCAGACCCTGTATGGCTCTTAACATTAATTCACTGAAATCTTGGATACAGACACTCAAAATGTAGGGAAATGAGGAGCACTGGTCTTAATAATGTGGGACAAATTAATTGTCAGAGACAGCCAGAATACTGGAAGCTAGTGACTTAACAACTTCTACCCCAGATCACCCTCAGGACACTAGCTGAAAGTTCTAGCAGTAGGGGGTACCCTTATGGGATACCAAAGTAGAGGGTCCTAACATGTTCAGGCACAGCATCAGTATCCAAAAATTAGGGATGCCCGACATTTCAACCCGACAGCGAAATGTCATTTCGCTGTGAGAAATTGTATTTCACACAGCAAAATGCTGGGTTACACCTGTGAAACATGGTTTCACCTGGCGTAACCATATGAAGATGTCAGAGAGAGGTGCTGGCTGAGCTGCCCTGTGGTGTGGAGCACTAATGCTCCTACAGCTCAGCTAGCAGGCTGTCAGGGACAAGGTTCTGTTCCCACTCCCCCGAAGCTAACAACCAACTTCGAGATCCACTCCCCCTTGGAGTTGGTTACTTTAGTCAAGGGAGTCCAGGGAACATGGGGCAAAGCCCCCCGCATAACATAAATTCCCATCAGGATTTTGAAATTCAGTCTCCTGACCTCGGCATAGAGTAGGTCGGGTGACTGCATTTCCGTATTTCGTAGGTAATCCAAGTGGAGTGATAATGACTCCCATTGAGTGTTTTGTGGGATCCCCTCTTCAACTGTCAGATAATTGCAGCTCTTAATGAGGTGGTGTTAATCACACCAGGCCAGAGGTTCTTAAATGGTGAGGCCTGCCTCTAAAGGGAGGCCCCAAACTGTTCCAAGGGAGACCGAGTCAAGTCTGAGAATGTACAGTATTTAAATTTTAAGTTTTGGATGTTTTGTATAATAAGATGAAGCAAACTAAATACAAGTAAAGGCAGCTGTATTTCTTGATGTACGCATAAACTGGTCACCAGGAAAGGCCCAAAGAGTCAAAGCTTGTTTCTAGGCGTGTATTTATATGTAAATTGGTGACTAGAAGGCACACTAAGTCAAGGCTTGTTTCTACAGTAGGTGCTGATTTGTATGTAAATTGGTGACTTGGAAAGGCACATTGACCCAAGGCATGTTTCTACAGTAGGTGTGTATATGCAAATGAGTGACTGGGAAAGGCACACTGAGCCAAGGATTTTTTCTACATTAGGTGTTTATATGTAAATTAGTTACTGGGAAAAGCACACAGAGCCAGTGTTTGTTTCAGGTGTCACCTGAGGTAATGGTACAGGAAGCTGCTTAACAACATGGTAAGGGGGAGAGATGAAGTGGCTAGGTTAGTTATCCCAAATAGAGAAGAAACAGAGTAACAAGGGCTCACGAGTCAGACATGTGAAGTGACAAGGATAACTTGGGGTGTGGGGTTGGGGTCAGAGAACAACAAGTTGAATAAAAAGAACATAGTCAATTTTATTAGTCTCATTTTATTTCTGGTGTACTGTGCAAAATATGATACTTTTTTCAATGGGGGGGCCTAAGGTTTTTTTAAATTTTAAGGAGGCTCAAAATCTTTTCCATGGCTTGGGGGAGGCTCACTATCACAAAGTTTGAGAACTAATGCTCCAGGCCATTTGGAACACAAAGAGATTAGCATGATGACTAGAACCTGCTAAAGTAGGGACATTTTAACTTCATCAACAGCCGTGGAAAACCTGTACTAGTCAAGACGGACAGGTAGAGGGTTAGCTGTACTAGCCCTAGCCAATTTGCACTAGGTTTTTGGGGCTGGTAAAACAATGTTAAAATTGAACCCTGAATAATGAGTCATAGACTTTGTTTTGGTTTGCACATCCCCGCCTGATATAACTGCAAAAACTTTGAAAAACAGTGTTGGGTCTTTTAAGCCTTGCATTACTTGCCAAATAATGGCCTATTAGTACTACTGTCTTTGATCTGCCTAGTCCTCAAATGAGAACTGCATTTGAGTATGACTTATGTGTAAATTTCACTTGCAGTATGTGTATCCTGTGTCCTGTTGTGAGTATACTACATGTTGCTGGGGTGGGTGGGGTGGGAGGGACTTGCAATGGTGACAGGTCAGGCAGTAACAGAGAATCACTAGACAATGCAGTTCCACTCAGTTCACTTTAGTGGCATCACAATATATACAGATACAAGTAAAGTTTCAAAATATTCAAAAGACATCAACATAATGTATAAACTATGGATGCAATTACCACTCCCAAAATAATCTCTGAATAATGAAAACACTAATGTTCCACTTTTTATTTTTTATTTATATGTTGCACACATTGGCGATTACCTTTTAGCACAAGTGCTCATTTACTAAGTTTCCACATCAAATTCACAGTCACAAAAAACATTACAAGTGGTTCCAGAGAAAATGCAGTAAAGTCTGACTCAAACACAAGACAGAACAATTACATGTAGGTTAAAAAACACCCATAGACACTTTGCTGGTTGGAATATAGAACAAGAACATAACATGGCGCAAAATTGGTGTCTGCCTTCCAGGTGCCGGTGGGAATGGCCTAGTAGGTCTGCTGCCAACTTGCTATTATGGGTGTTATTACACCACACTTTGCAGCAGGGGGTGTCTTTAGAATATTGCAACACCAGGGGCACTGGCAGTGAGATGTATATTATCATGCTGGGGGTTTGGGGGTTGCATAGGCCCCCAGTTGGAGTCCAGGGGTGAAAACCCTGGTGGGGGGTCAGGAGGGCAATGCCCCCCAAAAGCCACTGAGGTTTTACTTACTGCAAAGGTGAAAATCTGGGCTCTCCTGAGCCTTCAAGCATTACAAATAAGGACTTGGACAATGGGTAGTGTACTCCATTTATGAAAGTGGAAAGTTTTAAGCATTTCACGTAACAAGGGCTACTGGGCTGAGCTGCATATGTCAACATTTACTTGCTCCTCCTGTGTTTGGAATTAGATGTATGTACACACTGATAGTGATCCAGAAAATTAATAATTGATAATAGTAATGTAGTATGATTATTATGGGCTGTGCAAAGGTCAACACCCATGGATTCATTGAGACTGTGATTCTTAGTGACTTTATATGCACATATCACTACATAGGGCTAGGGACATGACAATACAGATTGCTCATGCATTCCTTATGACTGGTGAGGTGTGCACCTTCCATGGAATGTGTTGTACAGATGGTCAAGTTAATAATGCAACAAAAACTTATGAATTAAACTTCTGAGTTTCTATATGCTTGTACTTAATGCATCAGTGAAACAAACCTAAAGTTGTTGAACAGATTTCATAGAAGAAAGATTTAGAGGAGCACCACTGGCATAGAGTGAGATTGCAGGCCAGAAATAGAACATGTCATGCATCAAGATATTCTGTATAAATGAGACTGTGCTTATATGTTGTGCAGTATTATTATTATGCACATAACACTGCATAGGACCGGGGGGCAGACCACAGAGGTTAGTCCTGCTTTGTTTTTATGACTGGTTGAGGATGTAACTCCCAAATGCTATGTGAAATAAATCATGGCAATACTGAAACATAAAGGTATGAAGTAAATCTGGTTGATTCTGCCTTTCTGAACCAAACTTGTGGCACAGATTTTCAAAGGGGACACCACTGGTCTGGAGTAGGTTTACAGATGAGAAAGAGAAACAAAACAAACAGGTAATGTCCAGGGTTTCATCGTGAACGAGGCTGATAAATTGCATCTTCTTATTATCGGTACATATTATTCTGATGTGTTTATAACTGTCTGGTACAGATGTACATTGACATGATGGAGAGAGAGCATTAATTTTGTTCAATAGTGGATCATTGGATGGCAGTACTGTTAATGGATCAGTTGATGTTGTCTCTTTGACATTGTCGCAAATCTGTCTATAATGGTATCAGCAGAGACTGACATTAATGTCTCTTGTTCAGTTGTCATAATTGCTAAAGCATCAAGCCTGTCCTGGCTCATTGTTGAGCAAAGCCAAGTGTGCAGACGTCTCAGAACACTAAATCCACGTTCACATGGACAACTTGTGACAGGGATAGTCACTGCAACTTTGACTACTTTTTTCAGGTAACGAAACATTAGACTATCTAGTTTGTTATAAAATGCTGTCATATCTTTCACCTCATCCTGAAAGTGCTTCACAAAGCTCTTAGCAACAGCTCCTTCATACGAAATGTCAGTTCCATAATGATCAGCTACATATTTCAGAGACGAAAAGTTTAGAAAATTTGATGATGAGGTTGAGCAAAATTGAATGGCAGTTAATATTTCTTTGCTTACTGTAGAAAATCCTCTATCAAGCTTTGCAGTCATTCTGTCCAAGCAAGAATACCACCATTTGGATCTGAAACTTTCTTCATTATGGGTCACTTCACGTGATCCAGAGGCTATTTCAACAAAGAAATGATCAGACCTGGTGTTTTATTTTTGCACTTGCACTGTTCTGAAACCTGCCAAATTGGTATACTAAGTCTCTTACAAAACTGATGGTCTTTATTATATACATCATTGGCTGATGCCTCATTTTGCATGTCTGACAGAGTTGTGGAGACAGCCTCAACAGCTGTTACAGCAGTTGACAAATCAAGGGATTCTTTCTGCAAGAGATTAAACAACTCATTGGCTGTGCTCAGTAGTGTCTGAAATGCAGAGACAGGAAACTGTTGCCCAGCTTGCAAGCTTCTTTTGTAATAGAAACATAGAAACCATTGAAGTTGACAGCAGATAAGGACCGCAAGGCCCATCCAGTCTGCCCATTTCTTTTTCTGCCTTATGGATGTGCCATTGACCTTTGCTCTGTCAATGGCCCATCTATTCATACTCATCTATATTACTCTCTTATGCCTATCCCATGCCTGTTTGAAGCTCTGCACTGTATTCATATCCACTACTTCCTGAGGTTGACCGTTCCATGCATCCACTACCCTTTCTGTGAAAAAGAACTTCTTCACATTACCCCTTAATAGGCCTCCCTCTAATCTCATGCTGTGACCTCTTGTCCTGCTATTTTTCTTATATTGAAACATGTTAGACTCTTTCACCCTGTTAATGCCCTTAAGGTGTTTGAATGTTTCATTCATATCACCTCTCTCCCTCTTTTGCTCTAGGGTATACATATTGAGTTCTATTAATCTGTCCTCATATGTTTTCTGATGCAGTCCCTGCACCAGTTTGGTTGCCCTTCTCTGGACTGCCTCAATTTGGTTAATGTCCTTGTGAAGGTGTGGCCACCAGTACTGCACACAGTACTCCAGATGGGGCCTAACCAGTGTCTTGTAAAGAGGGATTATTACCTACCTCTTACAACTTGTGATACCCCTACTAATACACCCCAACATCCCTCTAGCCTTACCTACTGCTTTAGTGGTCTGCTTGGATGATTTCAGGTCATCGGTGATGATGACGCCCAAGTCTCTTTCTTCTCTTGTGACTGCCAGCAACTCCCCTGCCAGCCTATAGGTGTGTTCTGGGTTACTCTTCCTTATGTGCATGATCTTGCACTTCTTTGCATTAAACTCCAGTTGCCACTCTTCTGACCATTTTGCTAGTTGAACCAGATCTCATCTCATTCTGCCCACCTCATCTGGAGCATTTACTCTGTTGCAGATCTTGGTGTCATCTTCAAACCGACAAACCTTACCCTCCAGTCCACCTGCAATGTCACTGATGAAGATATTGAAGAGGACTGGCCCCAGGACTGATCCCTGAGATACCCCACTTGTGACTTGCATCTCTTCTGACTGTGTACCATTTACCACCACTCTCTGTTTTCTGCATGTCAATCAGTTTGCCACCTAGCTGACCAATTTCTGACCCACTGTGAACCTACTCAGCTTATTAATCAATCTTCTATGTGGAACAGTATCGAAAGCTTTGCTGAAGTCAAGATAGGCGACATCAACTGCTCCCCCTTGGTCCACTACTCTGGTTACCCAGTCAAAGAAATCTATGAAATTAGTTTGACAGGACCTTCCTTTTGTAAACCCATGCTGTCTTGGGTCCTGTGCTCCTATGGATTCCAGGTGTTGCACTATCCTTTCCTTAAGGAGTGCCTCCATAATCTTGCCCACTACTGAGGTAAGACTGACTGGTCTGTAGTTCACTGCCTCCTCCCTGCTACCACTCTTGTGGAGCAGGATCACATAAGCCCTTCTCCAGGCTTCTGGGATCTCTCCTGTGCTCAGAGACTCACTAAACAGTTCTGATAATGGCTCTGCTAGTTCCACTGTTAGCTCTTTTAGTACCCCGGGATGTATGCCATCAGGTCCCATTGCCTTGTCCACCCTTACATTATCGAGTTCTTGTAGGATCCTTTCTTTTGTGAAGGGACTAGTGCACACCTCCCTCCCCCTGTGTCCATGGTACTGAACTGTGGTCCCTGCCCTACCTTCTATTCAGTAAATACTGAGCAGAAGTATCTATTTATGATAGATGCTTTTGCATTGTCCTCCTCCTCACATACCCCATTATCCCCTTTGATCATAGCAATATCCCTTCTGGACTTTCTCCTTTCACTAATGTATCTAGAGAAAGTCTTGTCCCCTTCTTTTACTGTTTGTGCTAGTGTTTCCATGGTTTGGGCCTTTGCCTGCCTTACTGCCTTCCCTGCTTCCCTTAGGGAGATTTGGTATGCCTCCCTATCTTCATCCTGCTGCGTTCCCTTATATTTCCTGAAGGCCAGCCTTTTGACTCTAACCTTTTCTGCTACTGTTTTAGAGAACCATAGTGGTTTCCTTCTTCTTTTGCACTTCTTTCCTCTCGAACACAATGGGATGTTGCTTCAAGTATTGCATCTTTAATGCTTGCCCTCTTTTCCTGTACTGTATTTCTTGCCAGGGCTAGCTTAACTCTGTTGGCCATCTTATCAAAGTAGGCTCCTCTGAAGTCCCATATTTGTGCCTTGGAATGGGATGATTTAGTTCTAGTGGCCAAATTGAACCATACCATGTGATGGTCACTGGCCCCCAGGTGACCTTCTACCTGGAGATCTGTGATCCTTTCCTTGTTGGTCAGTACTAGATCTAGGATAGCCCTGTCTCTTGTGGGTTGTTGTATCAGTTGTTTGAGGCTCTCCCCCTGTAGGGAATCCACCATGTGTCTAGTTCTGCCAGATGTTCCTGCTGATATTGACCAATCTGTATCTGGCATGTTGAAGTCTCCCATTATCAGAACCTCCTCTTTAGCGGTCATGTTTTGTATATCTTCTAACAGTAATGTGTCTATGTCCTCCCCCTGGTCTGGAGGCCTGTACACAACTCTAGTTTATATGGCTGTTCCATTTCCTGTTTCCAGGGTGACCCACAGTTCTTCTGGCTTCTTATGTGTATTACAAATTTCAGTAGCTTTGATATTTTCATTGACATAAAGGGCCACTCCACCCCCCTTTTTGCACCAGCTCATATGGTTATTCCATTTCCTGTTTTCAGGGTGACCCACAGTTCTTTTGGCTTCTTATGTGTATTATGAATTTCTGTAGCTTTGATATTTTCATTGACATAAAGGGCCACTCCACCCCCCCCTTTTTGCACCTCGGTCTCTTCTGAACAGTACATAGCCAGGTACTAAAGTCTCCCAAGTGTGGTACTGGTAAACCATGTCTTGCTAATGGCTACTATGTCCAGTTTAGCCTCTGTTATTATTGTCTGCAAGTCTGGGATCTTGTTTCCTAGTCTGCAAGCATTTGTGTACATGATTTTCCATTGGCCAGATTTTGGTGCGTTAGTTAGTGTTAGGTGAGGGTGGGCATTTCCCTGTGCATCGTATGGGAGCTGGACCTTTTCTTTACCTGGTGATACAAATAAACTACAAACATGCTGAACTCCTGTTTGACCACTAGCTGAGGGAGGAGGGGTTTTCTTCCCATTCGATGTATGAGGTGCTGTACCCCCTCCCCATTTGCTAGTTTAAATATTCTGCAAAGACATCAAACTTCTGTCCCAATGTACTGACTCCCTCCTTAGACAGATGCAGTCCATCAACTTTAAAGTACTTTTGCTACCAAAACTGTTGCCAGTTCCCTATAAATTTGTGTCCTTTTTCCTGGCACCAGCCATTAAGCCACATGTTTAGCTCCCCTATCTTCCTTTCTTTGAACTTCAGTCCATCTGTCCTTCTCTCCCAGACTGGCAGGATCTCAGTGAAGGGGATGCCAGATGAAATGGATGATAGTTTGTCACCCAGCCTGGTCTGGTGTTCCTTGGTCTCCACAACCGACCAGCTGGTGAGATCATTAGTCCCTATGTGTACCAGGAAATCAATGTTTTCTCCTGTTTCCTGAACAATTTTAGGAACGTGGTCAGTGTCTTTCCATGCTGATATACCTGGGAGACATCTGACCATTACCCCTGGCTGGAGATACACATCCACTCCCTGAATCATGGAGTCTCCTATGATCAGAAGTTTTTTGGATTTCATTTTTTCATTTTGGTTCCTGTTTTGGGTGAGTTTTGTTGTGCTAGCTCCTGTGCTGCAGTACCCTGCTCTGCAGTGTCCTCTGCCCCTTTGTTTGATTTCAGAGATAGAGGCAGATACCTGTTTGTAGTTTTTATATGGTTTGTGTAGGTGATATGTTGCAGAGCATTGAGTGATGGGGCACCCAATTTGCCCCTCCAAACCACCTGCCAACCTCCCAGACCAACTACCCTCTGCTGTTGAAGTGCTTCTGTTGGATGTTAGAGAAATGGCGGGCGGTTCTTATAATATATTTCTTCTTGAATATGCAATTTGAGGCACACAATCTCTGCCCATGCTGCCTGGATCTGAGCTCTTAGATCTCCAATGGTCCAGCATGAGAGATCTGCACCATTCTGCTGTAACAAGTATAAATAGACCTTTTACAAATGGCTGTGTGCTGTTTTATGCAACTGTGTTATTTTACTTTGTGTGTGATTTGTATTGGTAACCAGGAAGAGGAGCTGTAGTCCTATCACTGGACTACAACTCAGATAAGGGCAGTAAATATTGTGATTTGGATATCACAAGGGGACATACTAGTGATAGCAAGCCTTGTTAGGCATCTTAAATTATAAAATAAGTGATTTTAATCACTCAGTTACACTAGGCATCTCCTGACCTCTAGGTGCACTTCCAGGGTCATATTTCAGTATTTAGTAGAGTCCTGCAGCAAGCAGGGTGAGCTCAGGCAGGGCGAGCACAAAGACACGCACATCTCCATGTGTTAGGTGTTTGGTGGGATTAGAAGGATACCAAAAATAATATCTTAAGAGTAAGAGGTCAAAGAAGTAAGTAGAAGGAATCCTAAAGGAGTATTAGAACTATGTGTAAAGCCAGACTTATATGTATATTTGGTAGTGTTTACATGGACAATTGGTCCAGAGGTTTAAGAATAGTAACTAACTAAGTGACCTTGAACTGGAATTAGTTACTAAGAGTACACGTTGACATCATAAAAAAAAATAACATGTAGTACTGCAGCAAAACAAACAGTTGTTATTAAACCAGATTTGAGGTTAAATTAGAGAATAATACTTGTTCAATCGTTTGATTATACAGATGCCTGAAATAATAAACTTACAAGATGGTGAAACATTTATCAAATGTAATAATTGTCTAATGTATTTAATAACTAAACAGGAACTTTCGTATCCTTTTATGTGAAGAAAATGTTTGCACAATGAAGACCAGCTACAAGAATTTAATTCTTTTAGTGATAGACTGGCCCATCTAGAGATTAGTCAGAATAAAATGGCATATAGACTGGGTGATAATTTATCTACTAGTCAATCAGTGTTTCCAAGGTCCCCAGCTGCTACTACATTCATACAGATCCAGGATAGGGCAGAAGCAAGCGCATCTGATACTACACCTAAAGAGGTCATCCTAGAAAAATCTACTTCTTACCATAGTAAAACCAAAAAAAAGAACTAGAGATGAGAATGAGGTAACTGGAGGGGATGATGAATGGTACGCTGTTCTTTTCTTAAAACCTCCTAAAAAAAAGGACTCTGCACAACTACTTTTAACATCCCCTTAAATAATAGATATTCTGGATTGGCAACAGTGGAAGAAAGAACAGAAACTAATCCATCTACAGCTTTAATAACTTTTGATACTCCTATGGTGTCATCAAACACAGACAGTAGTAGTGAAAATGATCTAATAAATACTGAAGTAAAATAAATACACCCAGCTATGATACTACTGAGACTATGGAACATGGTGAATTTACTCAACCAAGTCATAGAAATCTAGTAATACAATGATCAAAAGACTTGACTTGCTTGTTTGTAACCCAGATAAGTCACATTGGACATTATCTTCATTTTGGGGGGCCAAAATAGCTGATCTAGCAAACATGTAAAACAATGGTTAAAAATCTTGGTAACAAACCCCTTGTATTGATACACACTGGAGCAAATAATATGTTCAGATATCCCCTAGATGATATCAAATAGGATATGGTGGCTTTATCCAATCAGTTAAATAACCTGGGTTGTGAAGTTATTACCTCTGAGATACTGCCAATCCCAAAAGCTTCCCATGGAATTAATATGAAAATACATACATTTAATAACTGGTAAGAACTTGTACTGCGAGGCAAGAAATCCAGTGTTTGACACATTGGGAAGAGTTCTATCAGCAGGGTAATTTATACTCCAATGATGGTCTGCATTTAAACAAATATGGGAATGATATATTAGGAAACATTTTGTTAACTCCCTTGATAAATATTTAAACTAATACCGGGGGGGTGGGGACTGTTTCCTTACACTAACAGGGTACAAATTTAGAGCTAATTTCATCCTTAAGTTTCCCAAAAAATATAATATCTCTTGATAAACCTTCACAAAACCAAAAAATTAATAAGGAGATAAAAGTTTTATTACTCAATGCTCAAAGTCTTACCCATGAAAAGAAAATTGATATTTGTGGGGAAACTAAGACATGGTTTCATGAAGATTGCTGGAATACTAATATTCCTGGCTTCAATAAAATAATTAAAACTAGGACAGACAAACAAGGGGGAGAGATAGCTTTGTATATCATGGAGAAGTTTAAATCACGCTGTATTTCCCCCCAAACAGGAGACAAAGAAATGATCTGAGCAAAAATTGATTTCTCTACTGTTTCATCAAATAAAAAAATATGTATAGGTCTGGTTTATAGACCATTAAATCTTAGCAAGGAACAGAATACTGAATTTCTGAGAATAATTAATAACTTTGAACCAACTAATAATTATATACCAATGGGGGATTTTAATTTTTCTAATATTGATTGGGTAAAACATAGTGCTATTGGAACTACAGAAAATAATTTCCTGGAAATAATAGTAAATCAGGATCTGGATCAAATAATACAGGAAGGGACCACAGATAATAATGTTTTGGATATTGTTCTAACAAACATGAGGTCAGAAGTATATGAACCTAAAATCTTAGCACCTCTCGGAAATAGTGATCATAATATGATCCTGTTCCAGATGCAGTCTAGAACTATAGAAACTAATGGGATTACTATAATTAAAGATTATAGCAAAGCTAAATACAAATAAATAAATAAATATATGTTTACATGGTACCGGAAAACAGAACTAGCAGGTCTTGATGTTCATCAAATTTAGTGTCTAATATTGACCAAAATTAATTACTGTCTGGATACTTGGGTCCCAAACAGGAAGAAGTATAAAAAGGGAGTTAGAAATCCTGTATGGTGGAATAACAAAATTAAAAAATAAATAAATAAGAAATATAAATATTATAAGAAATACAAGAATCAACCTGCCCAAAAAACATGACATACTGTAAATATGAAAAACATTCTAATCAAGTTAAACAAAATATAAGGAAAGCTAAGATAAATTTAGAAAATAAATTAGCAACAAACTCACTTGATAATAATAAGAAATTCTATAATTATGTTGGTTCACTACATGGTTCCAAGGCTACAATAGGTCCTTTACAGACAAATACAGGCATTATTAATGATGAATCTCAGATGGCAGAGGAATTTAACAGTTATTTCCTAACTACATTTACTGGTAAAGAACAATTTAATAACCTAATTACTGATTGTAATGATGATAGAATTGAGTCTATTACAATAGAAGAAGTCATGGGAGAATTGCAAAAATTAAAAAATAATTCATCAGTAGGACCAGATGGAGTCCGTCCCAGATTTCTAAAGGAAATAGCAAATAACATGGCAGACCCCTTGAGTAAATCACATATTTAACTCATCTCTAGAGACAGGAGAAAGTGTCTAAGCTTGGAAGGAAGCAGTGGTTATTCCCATATTTAAAACAGGTGACAAAACTATACCATCAAATTATCGACCAGTCAGTTTAACTTCAGTAATTGGAAAGATACTGGAAAGGTTAATCTGAAGTAGACTAGAACATCATATAAAACATAATAATTTACAAGATATAACACAGCATGGGTTTATCAAGGGAAGGTCCTGTTTAACAAATCACTTATGTTTCTTTGAGAATGTTAGTGCAGCCCTTGATGCGGGTCTCTCAGTTGATATAGTATTCTTAGACTTAGCAAAAGCCTTTGATAAAGTTTCTCATAAAATTTTATTAGAACAACTGAGTAATTTAAAATTTCCATATACCTTAATAAAATGGATTGAATCATAGCTATATAATCATTGTTAATGCACATCAACAAAAGGTGTCAAGTCTTCATGGGCTGAGGTGGCTAGTGGATTGCCTCAGGGCTCTACATTGGGCCCTGTATTATTTAATGTCTTGATTAAATCAATACAAACAACTGATACAATCATCTGCATATTTTGATATCCAGATGTTACGATAGGCTGTATTGTTAATTCCAGTGAGGCAATTAAAACTTTTCAAAAGGAATTAGAAGTATGGGCAAAAAGAACTAAAATGATGTTTAATGAATTAAAGTGTAGAGTAATGCACCTGGGACATAATAACATGAAAAATAGTTATTTACTTAATAATATAAAATTACAAGAAACTGAAGTTGAAAAAGATCTGGGGGTTAATATAGATAATAAACTTAACTTTAAGAATAATATGATACTAAAAGTTAAGAAATGCCAAAGAATTATGTGATACATTTGTAAAAATATTAAAAGCAGACAAATCTTAGGTCATTCTACCACATTTGGATTATTGTGCACCTTTTTGCTCGCTTTCTACAATCTGGGGTAAGAAACAATTAGAAGGGGTTCAAAGAACAATGACAAAAAGAATCAAGGAACTTGAAGATAAAAACTACGGAGAAAGATTAAAAATACCGGACCTACATTCTGTCCAATATAGACAAATTAGAGGTGATCTTTGTTTAGCTTACAAAGCCATAAGAGAACCAGGCCTTACAGAAACCTTGGGGATAGAAATAAATTTTCATATTTCACAAATAAGATCTCATAACCTCAAATTCATAGGGGTAAATTGTAGAACTAAAAAGGGAAGTCAGTGGTTTTCCCAAAGAATACTTAACCTATGGAACACATTACCACCCATAGTTGTAGAAAGTACGACCATTGAAATGTTCAAATATTGGTTGGATCAATTCATGGGTAACTTAAAATTTGATTATTTATAAAATATACCACCCTAGGGTGGCAAGCTCACTAATAGGCTTTGCCTCCTGAGCTCAACTATGAACCTATGTAGGACAGTGTCCTAAATCCTGTAAAAGCCACCCTTCTGAAAAGTGTTCTGCAGTACATGCAGTTAATGATAACCATTCCAGATACGTTGCTGGGTTTATAACCTGGTGAGAGTAATTAGAAGGAAGAAAATGAAAGCAAAAGTTTGATTTTGTATTTTGTTTGTTTGTTTTTGTCTAACTTGTTATAACAAGTTAAATTACTAGTGTCTCTATAAATGAGGTCACTGTGTGGATACCCCTCTGATCCATCCCTTCCTGCTTTGCTACAGAAAATGTCACAACTGTGCTACCCTATAAAAGGAGGGGTGGATGGGGGTTGGTGGCTTGGCCCTTCCACTGCCGAAAAAGAACAGCCATGGATGAAAGAAACAAGGAGGAAAGAGCAGAAACAATCAGCCAGCAACAAATGCAGTAGCTCTGAAAGCTTATCCTAATGATAGATAAAATTGTACAACCTTTAAAGCACCACCTGTAATAATTGCACAGAAGATATACCATGTAAGAAGCACTTTGCTGCAGAGAAACATAACGCAGTAACAGAAGATATACTTTGCAAAAGACAATTTGAATCAGAAGATTACAGCAGTAATCTGGAAGCACACACCTGTAGGCACACCCTATAATAATGCTGCAGAAGGTATACCCAGCAACAACAATTTGAATCAAAGAAAAATAAAGCAATAAAATGTTACAACAAACAGTAACAATCCCTGTGAGTACAAAATAAAAATAATACACAGTAAATCTGCCTAGCCAAAGGAATCCTTAATCCTTTTACTTGCTCTGGTAAGATTATTTGCTCTGTCCTTTCAAGCAACCTAGAAGAAAAAAGCTCAGGTGAAGCTACGTGCCTTGGCCAGCAAACCTAGTCTTCCACCTCCAAGATATCAGCTCCATGAGTGGTTGCATCAGAGCCCATAGACAAACAATGTAAAAGTGCATCAAATGTTTTCAGCACAGCACTGATTGACCGCAGTCTGCAAGACCATCTAGTATCCGAGAGCTGTACAAGTTCAGATGGTGTTAAGCCAAGGTCCCCCTGTGCATTCATAAACTGCTGGTGTTGTTTCACTGAAACACTAAAAAAAGCGTACAGATACTCAAGAGTCTTGAAGAAGTCACATGCCTTAGGTAGTTCTTTACATGTATTACAAAGCACAAGATTTAGTTCATGTGCATAACAATGTACATAAATTGCCTTTTCATGAAACATTTGAAATCTTTCTTGAACTCCACTTAAATGACCGCTCATCACAGAAGCCCCATCGTAAGTCTGAGCAACACACAACAGCTTGTCAATTGCATGTTTTTTTAAACAGTCTTCTAAAGCAGCTGTGATACTGACAGCATTGAACTTCTCAATTTTACTAAACCCAACAAACTTTCCATTATCTGTCCATCACTGTTTACATAGCACACACAGGCTGCTAGCTGTTCACATTTTTTACTATCTCTGGCTTCATCAGCCATGACTCAAAACGTTTCTGCTGAGATTATCTCCTAAACAATGCACACAAGTGTTTCTTTAGAACAGCTCCTAATTAGTTTGTTCAGTGAATTTGGTGAAGTATAACTTGCATTATCTGGTGGTCTGTATTTTGCAAGAAAGGGGTCACATTTTTTATGAGATCTAGGAGTTCAAGAAAGTTTCTTTGGTTCATGCTGTCTGTGCTCTCATCATGTTCCTAAAATGCCAATCCCTGTTTACCCAAGTATCTCATTATTTCCACTAGTCACTTCATATACTCTCTCTGATCATGGATGTCTATCACTTGCCCTGTTAATAACTTGTTCTATAGTGCCAGTTTTCTTTGTATGTTCAAATTCTGTCCATGGGGTCATGCTACTCAAATGAACAGCTGAAGAGTCATGTTCCCTAAATAATTCAGTAGCTCTTTTCCAATTCATAAATCCTTTGTCAAGTAGAGCATCTCCAAATGACCTTGCATTCCTAGTGCCAAATACTGTACAAGGGAAACAATATGCTGCATTGGCTTGAACCAAGTATTCCACTTTATCTTTTTATTGAAATTTGAGTATATAAGAAAGCACACATCTTATACCATAATAGACTATCCTCCATGTAAGGTATAAAATATCACTTAACAAAACACAGTATTTAAGGTAAACATATTGGATAAGCCTTATATACATGTATTGATAATAAAACACAAACTTAGACAGGATGTAAGTGGAGAGCAGAAAGGTTACAATCAATAGGGTATTATAGGATCAGAAATAGCAACCGTGTACGAAATACATGATAGGGCAGGCTATGGCAAGGCATTCGGTAAATTGCAAAAAGTGATAAATGTGGTAATATGAACAATGTTCAGTAATGGAGAGGTGACAATAAGAGAAAAGTGTGCAAGGAAATAAAGAAGAGAGAAAAAAGCAAGGAAGAAGGGAAGGAGAGAGGGAAAAAACAGGGAAGAATGGAAAAAAGGGAAGACATCTGTTTACAAAAGTTTCGAGAGAACCTAACCTGAGGGCAAAATAAGGAGGAGGGCTAAATATCCCTATGAATTAGGGTCAAGAAGAACTAGGTTCATGTACTTGAAGTAATCCTGCCAACATCTGTCATATACAGTGGGTCAGTTATGAGTAACATGAGATAATCGGTCTACGGAAGCATACTGAGAGAGGCTTTGAAGAACATTTGAAAGAGAAGGCACCAGAGTTGATTTCCATTTCAAAAGAATCAGGCATTTGACCAGAAGAGAAAGTATGTTTAGCCATCTAAAATGTGCATGTGACAGGAGAGAGCTATTGGGAATAAGGATGCCTAGAAGGAATAGCTTGGGGTCAAAAAGTAGTTTTTGTCCTGTTACTCTGGAGGCAAGTAAACGGATTTTATGCCAGAGCTTATTAATGGGAGCACAAGACCATTCGATATGAAATAGATCCCCATTGGCCAAATTGCAGCGCCAGCAATTATTATTTAATAGGTCCATTTGTTGAAGCACAGAGAGGGTTCTATACCAAAGATGTAGGATTTTAGTTTGTATTAAAGAACTATGGGCATCTTTAAAGGTATTATGTGCAATACGTCAACAATTACTCCATTGTGCATCCCAAATATTGTAGTTAAGAAGTGTACTCCATTTATTTTTGGCCTGTATAGACTGATCAGGTAGATTATCAATAATATATTTGTAAATGGAGCTATTTAATTTTACTGATAAATTAGTCCAGTGCAAGATGAATGGGTTTAGAAGAGTATGCCTATACACTAAACTAGAGAGAGAGTTATAAGCTGCCCAAATTTGTAAAAACTTCCAGAAGTCCTGTTTAGGAAGTTTCCATGTGACCTGCAAGTCCGAGAATGATCTAATAGTGAGTGAATTCTGGTCCAAGATATCTCAGAGAAAGAAAACGCCTTTGTTTCTCCATGTCCGACAGAAAATTGGGTGATCTTCTAGAGTGAGCAGTGGATTGCCCCATATCGGGGTATAAAACCAGGGTGTTGGATTGGATTTCAGGAATTTGTGGGTTAGTTTCCAATATAGAACAGAGGATGATATAGTCGGGTGAGATTTTAGTTTAGAGGAAATGGGATTAAAAATGAAGGAAGTGAGAACTCCTCCCAGGCACAATGCAGATTCCATTACAACCCATAGTGGTGAATGAGGGGAGGGTTTCTGAAACCATTAAATGGTTTGGGCCATTTGGAAAGCCCAGAGGTAGCCTTTGAACCAGGCTATTCCAAATCCCCCTTTTTTCCAATGTGATCGAAGTTAGTTGTGGTTACATCTCGGTGGTTTCGCATCCCAGATAAAGTTACCTATTAATTTCTCAATTTTAACAAAAAAGGAGGATGGTAAGACTAAAGGAATATTGGCAAAGAGGTAAAGAATCTTGGGAGAAATGGACTTCTTAATGGCTGCTGTTTTCCCTATTAAAGAAAGATTAAGAAGCTTCCATCTGTCCAGAATTGTTTTGATGTTATCAAATAAGGGGTCAATGTCCCACATCTTCCCTAAGTTACTAGTAATTACATAGACTTTGATGGCAGATAAGGACCACTTGGCCCACTTAGTCTGTCCATTTTGATTCCTAGATATGTTATACCCTGTGGTGACCAAGAAATCCAAGAGGTATGTTCATAAAGGCTTTACAGTGGTCGTTAAGGGGCATAGTTTGTGATTTGCCATAATTCAAAGCAAGGCCAGAAATTTTAGTAAAATTATTAAGCAAATCAACCAACAGGGGCTCAGCCTCATACAGGTTTTCGAGTAAGATTAAAAGGTCATTCATGTAGGGGAGAGAAACATATCTTGAATTGCTCACAGGTTTGCCCATAATGCCAGAAGATTGACGTAAACAAGCAGTCAGGGGTTCCATGGCTAAAATAAACAGGGAAGGTGACAGGGGGTAGCCCTTGCCTCGGTGTTTACGCGCAGAGGTTCTTTGTCTTTTAGATGTTTTTTTTATTTTAATGGGTTCACCACAATATATCCCAGGCACACTGCCTTAGGGGTAGCTGGTCTATTCCACTGGGGTGTTAAACAGACGAGGCATACTGATGAGTCCTGGTAGGACGAAACACGTGTCTATGTCTTCTGTTAGCACCCTTTGCAAACTGTGTGAGAGGCCTTTCCGCACCATGCAATTCTGCTTAAAGTTGGACCAGCATAACATTCTGTGGTGATTTGCATATGCAGCTCATGATGCTTTGCATTGTGGGGGCATGTGTGATTTTGTATTTTCTTGAAACTTGGCTTCCCAGCCGGATGCCCTTTGGGGTAGCCCTTGCCTCGGGATTTGCGCGCAGAGGTTCTTTGTCTTTTAGATGTTTTTTTTATTTTAATGGGTTCACCACAATATATCCCAGGCACACTGCCTTAGGGGTAGCTGGTCTATTCCACTGGGGTGTTAAACAGACGAGGCATACTGATGAGTCCTGGTAGGACGAAACACGTGTCTATGTCTTCTGTTAGCACCCTTTGCAAACTTTGTGAGAGGCCTTTCGCACCATGCAATTCTGCTTAAAGTTGGACCAGCATAACATTCTGTGGTGATTTGCATATGCAGCTCATGATGCTTTGCATTGTGGGGCATGTGTGATTTTGTATATATATATATATATATATATATATATATATATATATATATATATATATATATATATATATATATATATGTATATTATATATATATATATATATATATATATATATATATATATATATATATGTATTTTTCTTCTTTGTGTGGTGTGTTCTTACCTTTTATGCACTGTGCTGGGTTATTAAGAATATGACAGTTCTACCCCAAGACCTGTTGAGGAAGTGATGTCAGAACCTTGGCTATAAAGGAAACATAATGCCTGAGGGATGGGGTGTGGGGAAGGGTGGGTGGGTAGTCCACAACCACTGGTGACTGTTAGAAACAATCAAATACACCACTGCTCCACCACCCTGGTGAGTACTGCCCTTTATAGTAATTCAGCTAACCTCCAGTAACTGATTTGTCAACTATTTAAAAGTAATTTGAAGCAAACTGTTACAGAATACTAGTAGACAGTCCAGTTACCCACAAAGGAAAATAAAATATGCAGTTATTTCAACCCTTATGAAGTTGCTCACAAGATAAGTAGTTTTTGAAAACCCCCTTCCTGATTTAAAAAATGAAAATAATTAAACACAAAGCAATACCAATGTAAGACAGTAAAGTAAGGAAAACTTCCCTCAGATGTAAGTAAGAGAGATCTGTTGCAGATTTCTAGTCCACTATAGTATATCCCATACAGCTTCTCAATTGTTTCAAATCACACCCTGTTACACCACTTGAAGAGATGGGCTTCTGTCTGAGACAGGATCACACCAGTAGTTTACAGTAATTGATCAATGCTGGAATGTTCCTTCACCCAAAACAATTGGCTATGATGTAAGGTCTCCCTGACTAATGAAGACAATTTTCCCCACCTGAGGCTGTGTCTGGCATCAAATTACAAACTGCAGCCTTTGCTATTCAAAGTACACAGCCACTACCAGTAAATTATTTCCAGATATATTGATGCAAACTGTCACAGAATACTAGTAGACAGTTCAGTTACCCTCAAAGGAAAATCAGATATACAGTTATTTCAACCCTTCTGAAGTTGCTCACAAGATAAGTAGTTTTGAAAAACCCCTTCCTGATTTAATAATGAAAATAATTAAACACAAAGCAATACCAATGTAAGACTGTAAAGTAAGGAAAACTTCCCTCAGATGTAAGTAAGAGAGATCTGTTGCAGATTTCTAGTCCAATATAGTATACCCCATGCAGCTTCTCAGTTGTTTCAAAGCACATCCTGTTACACCACTTGAAGAGATGGGCTTATGATTGCTTCAGTGCAAGATGGGGGAAGCTTGTCAGTATTGGAAGCTTCTTGATAAACATTAAGAAGAAGGGGACATAAGGTGTCAGAAAACATTTTATAGAAATTGACAGGGAATCCATCACCTCCAGGGGATTTGCTGGATTTCAAGTAAGACAAAGCTTTCTGGATTTCCTGAAGCGAGAAGGGTTCATCTAAAGAATTTGTTTCAAGAGTAGAAAGATGAGGAAGATGTAACAATTTAAGGAACTGTTGAATTTGTAAAGTAGATGGAGGATTTGTGTTATAGTTTTTTTTTTTATTTAATAAACTTTATTACGTTTCAGTACACCAGACAAAAATAGACAGTGTTACAAGACAGTTATGATACCTGGTGTCAAATATCCTCCCACCCCATCTCCCCTCCCAGATCACACACCATTATTACATTAGCACAGAACCCATGGTTCAACCAGGACATCAGGATTTCCAGACCATCAAAAGGGCCTCTAAATTGCCCCAAATCGCCAAATAGGTTCTTAATCTATCCTGCATAGAGGCAATATGCCTTTCCAGTTGCAAGGCAAGCATAATCTCCCTATACCATTCCAGTATGGTGGGGGGGTTGTCATCAACCCAATGCCTCGCAATAACCAGCTTAGCCACCACCGAGATAAGTAAGATCTGTACCTTCCTAACTCTAGGGGTGTCACTGGCTAGATGGCCTAATAAACACACCTCCGGGGTAAACAAAGGTTCCAATCCCAGGATGGGATCGAGTGCTTCTCTAATAGATTGCCACAATGTTTGCACTTTGTGGCAAGTCCATAACATATGGTAAAGGGAGCCCCTATCCTCCTTGCATTTGCCGCAAAGTGGTGTGGTCAACCTCCCCATTCTAAACAACTTAATTGGGGTTAGGTAGGTATTATGCATAATATTAAAATGAATTAACTGCAATCTATCCTGTTTAACATATCTGTATATTGCTTGCCAGAGACTTTCCCATAGGACAGGATCTTCTGGCATACTCAGTTCCTTCACCCAGTAGTAACAAACCCCAGTTGGTAACCTAGAATCTAAGACTTGTAAGGTTTTATAACAAATGGAGACCGAATGGGGTTGGGAGGCTACTTGAAGCAAAGAGGCCGCCTCTAAATCCAGTGAGTCTTTCAGTGGAAAAAGGGCATCAAAGGTACTGAGGGCTTTGCATACCTGTGCGTACTTAAAGGCATTTTTATCAGACGTCCCAGTGGTGCTCTGAAAATGGGCAAAGGGAAGCGGCCTCCCATTCACCCAGAGGTCAGAGATCTTATAGCTATTCAATTGAGGCCAAAAGGAGGAGGATATCGGTGTCCCTCCAATCTTAAAATGCGGGCTACCTATTACAGGTTGGTCCACCGATTGGCACCACCTTACTCCAAAATATTTTTGAATCTGCAGAGAGGCCTTCAAAGACCAGCCCATAGGGTTGTTTCTCAAGGGTTTAGGCAAGTGGGAGGGGGAGGTATATAAAAGGGCCCCTAATGAGCATTTAACTCTGTTCACCAAATGTTCCTCTATATCAAGCCATAAAGGGGTGTATTCTGACGTCTCAGGTTCTTTATACCAAAAGGCCAGTTTACTCATGTGGAACGCTATATAGTATAGGAAGAAATAGGGGGCAGCTAGGCCTCCCCTGGACTTTGGAGCTGTCAATTTAAAGTAGGACCTGCGAATGCTCTTCCCCCTCCAAAGAAACCTGTTTAATAACCTTTGGAGTTTGGAGAACCACATTTTGGGCAAAGAGCTTCCTAGCATTCCCATTGGGTATAAAATCCTCAGCAGGATATTCATTTTTACCATGCTCAATCTACCCCACAAGGAGAAGGGGCGCAGGCCCCATCTCTCCATATCTCCAGCTATCATTTTAATTACAGTGCTGAGATTGTCTTTAATCATAGTTCCAATGTCTCTAGAAACTTTACTATCCAGATATAACAAGGACCTTGCTTCCCATGAAAGACCATAAGGGGCCAGCTCCGCTCTATTCACTCTACTATTTAAGGGAAAGATCTTGGATTTATCCCGTGTTCAGCTTATAAGATGACACCTTTGTGAATTCTTCAACTTCATTCAGTATAGCTGGTATTGATATACTAGGCTCTTCCACATGAAATAAAATATCATCTGCATAAGCTGACATGGCATATCTCATGGCTCCCATCAAAATCCCTCTAATGCTGGTATTATTTAGTAGTCTACGGAGCAAAGGCTCCAGGCATAGATTGAAAAGTAAAGGAGACAAGGAGCACCCTTGTCTTGTACCCCTAAACAGCTGAAAAATGGGAGACAGCACACCGTTGCACTTAACTTTAGCTATAGGGGTGGAATAAAGGAGTCTTATCCATCTCAGGAACTCATCAGGCATGCCAAATCGGGATAAGGTGGCAAAAAGAAAGTCCCAGGAGACCCTATCGATTGCCTTTTCCGCGTCCAGAGACACCAGGACCATGGGTATGTCGGAATCCCTAGCAGCGGAAATAAGATGTAACAACTTCCTCATGCGATCTCCAGGTGATCTTCCAGCCATAAACCCCACCTGTTCACCACCTATGAGATTGACCATCACTATTGAAAGTCTGGTGGCCAGGAGTTTTGCTAGTATTTTGATATCTGAGTTTAATAGGGAAATAGGGTGGTAACTACTGCATTTCAATGGGTCTTTCCCGGGCTTCAAAATTAGTGATATTACTGCTTCTTGAAAGCTGGTATCTGATATGCCATTGTCACACCAATAACTAAATACGTCCTGTAAAAATGGACTTAATATAGGAAGATAGATCTTATAAAAATTATTTGGAAGTCCGTCAGGCCCAGGAGACTTATCAATCGGTAACTGACGGATAGACTGTTGAATTTCCATTAAAGATATTGGCTCACCCAAGAAGACCGCATCCACAGAAGTAATCTTAGGCAAACTCACAGAGTTGAGATAGTGTCCAACCTCTGTATTACTGGGGCACGATGACGGATCTGCAGTATAAAGCTCCTGAAAATATTTACCAAACCCCATTGCAATTTCTTTCGGGTCAGTACACACTGGACCCTCCTGAATTTCTCTAATCCCTGCTATGAATTGTGAGGACTCTAGCTGTTGGATACATAGAGCAAGAAGCTTCCCTGGCATCTCCCCCAACTCCAAATATCTGAATTTGGTTCTCCAGAGGGCCAATTCGGCTCTCTGAGAGACGAGTCCTACATACTGAGCCCACATCTGGTGTAATCTGGCTCAGTCATCTGCCGAGGAATTACGGGACAAGCTATGCTCGAGATTTTTGATAGAAATCAGGAGAGCATCAATTTGAGTCTTCTGAGAGCAGGCCTTTTTTGTCGCCATTCTTATAAACTCACCCCTTAAACATTTTAGTGCCGCCCAGACCAGATCAGATTTGGTAACTGATCCCTGATTGGTAGCAAGGAAGGAAGTAATAAATTCTCTAATGCATTCCTGGGAAGCATGGTCTCACAGTAACTGAGTATTCAATCACCACAGAGGCGACCGTTTACATCCTGCCTCTAACCAGTAGCTCATACTGACAGGAGCATGGTCAGACAGAACTCTGGCTGTTATCGCAACCCGAGAGACCCCTGAAATTGCAACAGCACTTAATAGCAAATAATCAATTCTGGAGTAAGTTCCGTGTGCTGAGGAATAGAAGGTGTATTGTCTCTCTGTTGGATTGAGGATTCTCCACACATCCAGCAAAGCTGCCCCATTAAGCAACTCGTTTATGGTATGCTGGGCTGGAGAAAGACCCCGCTTACTACTGTCTGACCTATCAATCTCCGTCTGGAGCACCAGATACCAGTCCCCGCCCAGTACTGTTAGCTTTGGAGGATTAGTCACCACTAAATTTAACAGGTGAACAAAGAAAGAGGGAGAATCAATGTTAGATCCATAAATCGACCCAAACAATACCGGATGGGATTCTAACATACCATGAATTAGGACATAACGTCCCTCCGGGTCCCAGATTTCATGAGTTAACTTGAAAGGGACTCCCTTAGCTAACAATATCGCCACTCCCCCTTTATTTGTTGCTCTCCCTGCTCCAAAGGCTTGCCCTACCCATAGCCTTCTAAAGAGAGTGATGTCCTCCCTCCTCAAATGAGTTTCTTGGAGAAACGCTATTCTAACACTCAATTGCACTAAATGTTTCAGAATTATTTGCCTCTTAACTCTATCTTTGGCCCCTCTAATATTCCAGCTTACAAACTGATATTGATTACTCATGTTCCGGGTATGCTATGTAACAAAAGAGTGTCAGAGTCTGAAGAATCAGACTGTGCTTGCCTGCCAATCACCCCTGAAGCAGAATCAACCTGTGAATTCACTGAGAAGGGCACAATGCCCCTTAAAGCATACCTAAACCCCAAAAAATAATAGTGTGTGGTCGTATCCCATTCCCCCCAACCCCTTCCCCTACCCACCTCCCCATTAACGTCACTAACCTTATCTACCCATAAACCTCTAGAACCCCCCTTAACAACCAAATGCCAGTTCAATATAACTGCACTCCAATAATCTACATGCCACATGATGTTAAACATAAGCAACCTGGAATGGCTTCTCATCCCCCTAGGCTCCCCTCCCACCCAGCAACCTCTTATATCAACGAAGCTGAGTAAACTACCTTAACATAACTTACAGTTTCCCTTATGCCCCAATAGGTTTGCTCTAGAGCAACAAAAAACAGAAAAGAAAAAGGAAGAAACCAGCACCCCCCCTCCCTCAGGAGAGTCTTCTCTATTGTCCCTCCCTGAATCCACCAGAAGGAACCATGAGTACTGAATGTCTCCTTGCTTCAAATTGACATATAAGCCTGTAGTCTTTTTTGGAAAAAAAAAAACCACCACTCCGGGCAATCAGTCTTTTAACAAGGAGGTCCTAGGTCCCAATTCAGTTCACAACCTCCTGGGTCACTGAAATGCAGGAAGCATGCTAGCAATCATACGTAATGCTCAGGAACTTAAAAGACTTAAAGAGCTCTCTTTCCTCAATTAGGTCCATTCCAGTGAAGGCTTGTAAGGTCCCAAAACCACCACTGGAAGAACAAAACATCTTTAATTGCCGATTTCCTTCATCTGACACCCAAATCAATCAGGGATCAAACCCAGCGTGTTTCTCGGCTCTGATGCGCCATTTCCACTGTAATAAATGCCAAACTTCAAAGTGTCTCCATCCAACTGCCATTATGGGAAAAGCAATTATGTGACTTCGTTCATCGCAACCGAAATATGGACTACCGAGTTTCCAGCTGAGTTCCTGCTGCTCTCTCATTAAAGCGAAACAGAGAAACGAAGCTTCAACAAAAACACTGTTGACGGTAATTCGGGGCTTATACCTTCCCTCACTTGAATAGATCAGGGAGAAGTCCTTTTAGTTCTTCCATAGCTTGTGCAGGGGAATCGAATGAGTGCCAACTATCTTCCAACTTGACCAACAGGATTGCTGGATAGTTCACCCGAAAGGCTTTACCTGCTGCCAACAGCTTGGAGACTACTGGATGAAGCTCTTGCCTTCTCAGACGCACCAAGTGAAGGAGATCCTGAGTAATACGGATTTTCTGATCTTCCCACATAACTTCCTTGATCTCTTTCACTCTGGACAGGACATGCTGCTTATCTTGATAGTTTAGTAATTTAAGGATCACTGGTCGGGGTGGCTGTCCTGCTGCTGGCATAGGGCGTAGTGCTCGGTGAGCCCTCTCAATTATATTGTCTTCCCCAGTTGGAGATGGCCCTGCAATTTTAACACATAACTTCTGCAGGAAAGCAATTGGAGCATTCCCCTCTTCTTTCTCTGGCAACCCAACGATAACTAAGTTGTTTCGCCTACTACGCCCCTCCAAGTCCTCAAGTTTATCTTCAAGTTTTTTAAGCCTGCGGATAAAGTTCGTCGTTTCCCTTCCAGCTTTTTCCTGTTTTTTTCTCTAGAGGTGAAATCCTCACTTCTGAGTCTCCTACTCTGGTAGAAAGCAAAGCGACTGAGCTCTTGATTGTTTGCAAGTCCTCTGATATTGTGGCGACCGCCTCCTGTAGCGGCTGCATGATTTCTAGAAACCTCTCTTCCAAGAGCACTGATTCTGCTGCGGACAACTTTTGTAGGCTAGAGGCTTGTGATTTAGGCCTCTTCGCGGCCTTGTCCTTCTCGGGCGTGTGAGGGGGAGAGTGCTGCGGCGGTGCTTTTTTCATGTAGAGTTCCATTCAGTTCTGAGCAAACAGGTTCTAGGTGCATTTCCCCAGTCAAAGAGTATACAGCAGAGCAAACTTGAGTCATGAAACTTCTGCTATCCGCGGAAATAGCAGGTGGGATACAGAGCTCTAGGGACAAGCTGCTTCTACTCAGGCTGCCATCACGTGACCTCCCAGAGTATAGTTTTTGATAAAAGGTTTTCATGATATGGTTTATAGAGGGGTTGTCGGAGTGACTCGTACCCTGTTCATCTTTTAGGCTTAGGATGTGCCATTCCATTTGTTGTGCTTTGAGCTGGTACGAGAGGAGTTTCCCATTTTTATCGCTGTGTTCCCAAAACTTATATTTAAGTTTAAAGAAGGCCAATTCTGTTTTATGAGAAATTAATTAGTTAATTTTAACTCTAAGTTGAAGAATTTCAAGATGAAGTTGAGAATCAGGACAGTGCTTATTAGAAAAGTATAAATTCTCTTTAGCCTTAAGAGATTTTTTCAAGTCAGCCAGCTGTTGTTCTCTTACTCTTTTCCTATGTGCAGCATAACCGATAATTTTCCCTCGAAGCATAGCTTTAAGAGCTTCCCATACAGAGGACATAGAGGATTCAGTTGGAGTATTGTGAGGAAGTCCTGAATTTGTGCTTTGATCATGGGTAAGAAATAGAAATCCTTTAGAAGAAGAGGGTCCAGCCGCTAATAAGAAGATTTAGGTGCTAATGGGCCTGATAAAAGCTGCAATTTGACAGGGGAATGGTCCAAGATTATGATGGGAGAGATGGATGAATAAATAGTTTTTTCCATTACAACAGAAGAGGCTAATCAGTAGTCAGTTCTACTGTATGTCTTATGTAGAGAGGAGTAAAAAGTAAATTCTCGATCACGGGGGTGAAGGAGGAGCAATACATCAGCTAATCCAACGTCTTGCATTAGTAATGAGAGGACTTTAATACTTCTAGGGTGGGCCTTTGTAGTGGGGCTACTTCTGTCAATGCTGGCTTCTAAAGCTAAGTTAAGATCCCATCCAAGAATAACTGGTGTATTATCAGTATTAGAGGACAGAATCTGTTGAGCTAAATTATGAAAAAACTCCGAGGGATTGGAGTTGGGTGCATAGACATTAACAAGCAGAAAAGGACAAGAGTTGGTATTCAGTTTGACTATTGCCCATCTGCCATCAGTATCGGATACGGAGTTTACAAAGGACCATTTGAGACTCTTATGAATAAGAATAGCAACACCTCTTTTTTTTTGAGGTCTAGGATGATTCATAGATCTGCCCAATCCAATCTTTTTTAAGTCTATGAACATTCTCTGCTAATAATTTTGTTTCTTGAAGGAAAGCAGTTTGTGTTTTATGTTTTTGAGACGTGAAAGAATTTGCTTCCGCTTACAATCCCTTCACATTCCATGAATATAATGAATATAAAAGTATGTCACTCATATTGTTAATGTTAAAGAAAGGGAATAATCGCTGGAGTGTGAAAGGACAAATAAATGAGGCAGAGGATGATTAGAATACAATATAGAGAGCTTACATATATGCAGAGTGTGGCAGGAACATTCAAGTCACCCCCCCACCGGAGGCTCTGGAGGCATATCTTCTGGAGTCTCACCTCCCCTGTTTGTCTGAACCACAGAGGAGGTTTCTTTCTTCCCCTGTTTCCTTGAAAGAAATAGCTGACGTAATTAAGGCTTTGCCTTCGGATAGGGTTCCGGGACCAGACGGTTTCTCCTCTTTATTTTACAAAACATTTCAGGACCAAATAGTGCCGGCCCTTCATAGGTTGTTCCTCCATATCCTATCTGGGGCAGCTGCTGATCCCCATTTGTTTGAAGCCCTAATTATTCTTCTTCCTAAATCGGACAAAGACCCTGAGATGGTACAGAGTTATAGGCCCATATCCCTTCTGAATCAGGATATTAAAATCCTCTCAAAGATATTGGTTGATAGGCTTACCCTGGTTCTTCCTGATTTGATCGGTATGCCACAGGTGGGATTTATGAGGGGGCGCTCATCATCAGACCACCTATGCACCCTTTTCCATGTCTTCTTGGAGTCCAGGGATGCTGCTTTTCTAGTGGTTTTAGTGTCCCTGGATGCCAAGAAGGCATTTGATCGTGTGAATTAGAATTTTTAATTTCAAACTCTAAAGGCATTTGTTTTCCCCTCTATATTTATAGACTGGATTTGAGCCCTCTATCAAGCTCCTTCTGCCAGGATCTCAAGGAATGGGGCACTCTCAAAGCCCTTCCTTTTACACTCAGGAATGAGGCAAGGCTGTCCCCTTTCCCCTCTATTATTCAGTCTCTACTTAGAACCTCTCATTCGAAACATCTTAGTCAATCCAGACATACAAGGCATACCAATACATAATACCATAATTAAAGTTACGGCATATATAGATGAACTTCTTCTTCATCTGGCCCACCCTGACTTGTCAATTCCCGCTATGTTAGCTATGATCATGAAGTTTAGCTCCTTTTTGAATTACAAGTTAAATTCCAATAAATCATCTATTTTTCCCCTCAACCACAAGATGTTTAAACACAATATTATCCCTTTTGGGTTGTCTTGGTTGCCGGTCTCCCTCAAATATCTCGGCATTAGACTTACACATAATCATTCCTTGTGGTTTAAAGAGAATTTGGAACCCCTTTCCCAGGTCATTACACATAACCTTGATAGATGGTCGAAACTCCCTATTTCGTTATGGTACCGTATTAGTTTAATCAAAATGAACGTGTTCCCCTGCCTTTTCTACCCTCTATCGCTTCTTAACTCATTTATTCCCTTGTCCTGGTTTCAGAAAATGCATAGGCTTTTTACTGACTTTATGTGGTCTAATAAACATCCCCATTTAGCATACCACAAATTAGTGGCCCCAAAACTTAATGGTGGTTTACGTATTCCTCACCTGGCTGTATATTACTGGGCACATCATCTATCAAAGTACCTTAAATGGTTATGCCCAGGGCCCAATAGCCTGAGGCAGATCTGGCTCAAAATAGAACTAGATTTACTCCAGTCTATGAATATCGACCCCCCCAACTCTGTTCTATGTCAAGCTTTCCTCCCTACAAGATATCTGAAAATGTCCAACGCTTGTGACTTCTTTAAGAAAACATTCTTAACTCTGTTCCTTTTTGTGCTATAAACCACAGCTGAATCCATCTCAATCCATATGGAACTCGCCATCCTTCTTAATAAACAAACAGAGGGTTTCCTCGAAGTGGCTGCCCCAGCTGGGGTAGGGGATTGTATCTACTTTTCTTGACAGAGAGGGAGCTTGGCTCTCTGTAGCTAGGTTAATCCAGAAATTTGATATTCCAGTAGTTAGTCACTTCAAGGTTCTTGAAATAAGGCACCTTCTCACTACCACGTTGGGTAATACTCCTCCCCATCCACCCGCATTTTCCTTAATATCTGAGCTCACTTCCTTGTTGGGTCTTCCCAAGGTAATCTTAAAATTATATCAAGCCCTTTTTCATTGGTGGTATGGAGGCTCCTATGGCCCCACCAAACACTGGTCCTCCCTTTTTCTCCATTACACCTTGGACTGGCCTGTACTATGGCAGTATTTTCATAAGTATGTGTCGCAAGACAGATTACAACTTATGCAATACCACATTTTACACAGTCTGTATTACACTCCCTCAAAATTGGCTAGTTGGGGCCTTCTCAATTCTGACTTGTGTTCTAGATGTTCTCTAGATAAAGGGACACTTATCCACATATTTTGGCAAGGTCCTAAGATAATCCCATTATGGAACTCAATTAAGTCCAAATTGGACCCTTTACTGGGTCTGCAGGATTGTTTTACCCTGAAATTTGCCTTCTAGGGGACTTGTCACCTATAGAGGCCATCACTCGGAGATTTCATATGTCCATGATAGCATTATCTGTTAAAAAAGTCATACTTAAACACTGGAAGGATGACATAAGTCCATCATATCAAGAGTGGGTCCATGAAATCCTTGCTAATCTCTGCACTGAGGAAGCTATTGCGAGCCTTTATGACAGGCAACGGAAATATAAGCAAATTTGGGATCCCTTACACACTTTAATCACTATTGGTGTTGATAAGGATGATGTTAATAATAGCTAGTCTTAGTCCAATGATCGGATTGTTTTTTATCTTACTGCTGTACCGGGGAAAGGGGTGGTGGGGGGAGGGCAGAACATGTTTTGCACTGCTGTCATGTGTAATTGTCACTATTTCTGAACCCTGTATTATTGTAAAACTGCTAATAACATTTGAATTGAAAAAAGGAACATTCAAGCCAAAAAAGTGAGATGTATGATACATGACTAGCACAGATATCTTATTAAAGTTAGAATAGAGATGGGGAAGGAGAAAAGTCATTAACAACAACAACAATACTAGTGAGCTAAATAACAAAGAAAACGTTTTATGGGTGTGAGGTGATATGGGTCAGCCAACTGGCTAAGAGACTCTCTCACCACACTCTGGGGCGTCGATGTAGGGAGGAGGCTAGGGAGGACCGGTTATAAATATCGGCCTATACTTAAGTCTGATCCCAGTAATATAATAAAGTAAGTATTCCTGATAAGCTAAACTGAAAAGGAATAATACCAAGAAAGACAGGGGACTGTAGTAACCTCAGCTTAATTCTAAGCTAACAGGACAAGGTATAAGGATAAAGCTAAACATCAGAACTTATTTATAAACATTAGTAGTAATAGTACATGATATACTAACTCAAAATAACAGTAAATTAAAGAACCAAATACAAGATGCCAGTACAGGCTAGACATAGAGCAAGGAATTCAGGGAGCCAGGTGGAATGCAAATAAACAAATATAAAAGGAAGAGTAGATCATTACCACATTTGAGTGACTCTGAGTATACTTTGCAGTGCAACAGAGTAAGTACAGTGGCGTGAAAAAGTATTTGCCCCCTTCCTGATTTTTTCTATTACTGCATATTTGTCACACTGGATGTTTTCAGGTCTTTAGACAAAATGTAATATTAGATAAAGGGAACCTGAGTGAACAAATAACACTTGTTTTTTTTTTTTACTTATTTCATTTATTTAATGAAAACAGCCAACACCAACTGGCACTGTGTGAAAAAAGTAATTGCCCCCTTACACTTAATAACTGGTTACGCCACCTTTAGCTGCAATGACTGCAACCAAATGCTTCCTATAATTCAATATCAGTCTTTCACATCTCTATGGAGGAATTTTAGCCCACTATTCCTCGCAGAACTGCTTTAATTCAATAACATTGGTAGGTTTTCAAGCATGAACTGCTCGTTTCAGGTCCTGCCACAGCATCTCTATTGGGTTTAGGTCTGGACTTTGACTAGGCCACTCCAAAACTTTAATTTTACTTCTTTTCAGCCATTCTGATGTGGACTTGCTTTTGTGTTTTGGGCTAAAATTCCTCCACAGAGATGTGAAAGACTGATATTGAATTATAGGAAGCGTTTGGTTGTAGTCATTGCAGCTAAAGGTGACGTAACCAGTTATTAAGTGTAAGGGGGCAATTACTTTTTCACACAGTGCCAGTTGGTGTTGGTTAACTGTTTTCATTAAATAAATGAAATAAGTACCTGTAAAAAAAAACAAGTGTTATTTGTTCACTCAGGTTCCCTTTATCTAATATTACATTTTGTCTAAAGACCTGAAAACATCCAGTGTGACAGATATGCAATAATAGAGAAAATCAGGAAGGGGGCAAATACTTTTTCATGCCTGTAAATACAATATTGAGGGGGAAAGAAGAAAGGGGAGGTCAATTTAAGCCCTTACACCCTGAGCCAAATGGAAATCGGGATTATGTGGAGAGGTATAGGCTTCGGTGATAACTGTAGACAGAAGAGATAGTCATAGTAAAGATCTGATTACTCGAAAATCACCTAAATAGGTGTTATATAGGGTGACTAGGTCTAGAAGACTAGGCCCAGTGAGCCCCAAAACAGGAAGGACCACACAGCAGTGGATTTCTTTAATATCTGTAGGCTTTGAGTAAAATAGAGCGTATGGAAGATGAAGATTGACAATCCTTTGCAACAGTACACCAGGCATAGCCTACCTCTTTGAGTGCTAATGATAGTTCCATATTGTAAACAGGAGGTAGTAAGAATAATGGAGCGTAGGAAAGGAGATAGATTAAATGTAGTTGCCAATAATACCTAAGAACCTGTCATCAGGAGAGGAAAGGGTAAGTTGCCTTGTAATATATAATAATTCACATATGAAAAAAGAAAAGGCAATAATCAGGATGCACCCCGACTGAAGATATGCAACTGAACAGCCAAAAGACTATAAACCTGATGCACTGCTAAACTGGAGAGTAAAAGGCTAGCTACAGAGAGCCTGTTTAGTGAGGTAATGTATAAGATCTAACACTAAAATAATGGGTTAGAAAAGCATTGCTGATATACCAAAGTTCCCTTGAAGACTTTTAAGCTGCTCATTTAAATACTGCAACAAAAAGTAAATTGACCGTACTGCAATGTACAGCCTTTGCTTTCTGCACCCGCTGGGAGCAAAAGCAACCAGGTAGTATAGACTGTCGAGCGGGCGGCTAGGCAGAAAAAGTGTACTGGCACTCCCTTTAAGTATTCTGAAAGCAAAGCCTACCAAGATATAACAACAGTGACCATATTACTGACCATATAAGCTCATGACACCTTAGGTTTTTTAGCAGGATTGTGACTATTGATGTTCTTGCTTTTGGTCTTTGCCCTACGTTTCTTTTTGGGCAGCTCTAAAGATTTGAGGGGGGAACTTGCAACAACTTCTGCCCATGAAGTATCAGCAGAAATACATCCCTGAGGCACAGGGCCCAAATTAGAGGGATGTTAGTCTGAAAGATCCTCCTGTGAGGAGCGCATGTCATCCTCCAAGAGAGCAAACTTATTACTAAAGGGAATAGAGGGATTGATTTGAAGGTGAGAGGCTGGTGTTTGGGGGTGAAACCTTGCTAGAACAGCATGAAAGTCTTGAAGAATAATGCCCTGACAGAAGCTTCTCTTGCAGCTGTGTTGATTGCCTTTGGGTCAAATCAGTTGCAGCATTGCTGCTTGGGGCTGCGAGTTCTGCAAAACTTTCCCCATGTTCCTGTACCTCGTCGTCCACCCTACGTGCAGATACCAAAGCTGTGTTCAGGTTGCCAATTGCTGCTGAACCTCCCAGAGTAAGATTGCAGAGAAAGACCTCCAGATAGTTGGCTAAGGCATCAGGGGTTTCAAAATCCTTGAAGGAAGAGCCCAAGAAAAGACATAGTGTTGCGGGGTAATGTAGAGTAAATTTAATGCTTCTTTGGTGGAGGATTTGTTTAGGTGGATTGTAGGCCTTCTTTCTGATGGTTCAATCTTTTGAAAAGTCTCTGTAGATGGAAATGTTAAACTCTTGCCACTGAAGTTTCCCCATTTCTCTTGCTCATTTCAGTATTAATTCTGTGTGGGAATAGTTCAAGAAGCGAGCAATGATAGGCCTTGGTCGCTGGTCTGATGTTGGCCTGGGACCCAGAGTGTAGTGAGACTGCTCAATGATTAGCATTAGGTCAGAAGGCAGTTTAAGCATTGCAGGCAGCACATGTAATAAAAGCACAGCAGTGTCTCCTAATTCTACACCTTCAGGGAAGTCAAAAAATCGTAAATTGTTGCAACGATTACGATCTTCAATATCGTCAATTTTGGCTTGTAGGGATTTAATAGTTTGATCTTGATTGCGGACAGTAGCCTGGTGGTCATGAATAGTAGTAGTGGTGTTACAGGCTGTTGCTTTCTCATTAAATGCAATTTTCTGGCTAAAAGTTTCAAGAGTGGTCGCATTCTGTTGGGTGGAGGTTTTTAGATCATTAATCTCAGCCATCAGTTTAGAAAACTTTACTTCCACTCTAATATGTGAGCTTTGCTGTGCTTGGAGATCTGCCATAATGCTGAAGGATGAGACCTAGTATGCTGCAGTACAGTGTAGAATAATTGAATATAAGTAGATGCTGGATCAAAAATGACTTACAGTCTGTGTCAGGCAGTAAGATTACAGGATGGTCACAGGAGTTGGTCTGAAGAAAGGTCTGGCGAAGGCTGGACGAGGTTAGATTGCAGTCATTCCTGCAGAGATTCTGAATTATGCTGTCATCTTCTGCCTGGTCAGGCCACGCCCCCTGAACTGAGTATTCCAAACAATTAAATGTTTTAAACCAATCCGCTTGAAATGACCATTTGCATGCATGTGTGTTTTTACCAAAACAAGTAAATGGGAAGATATAATTATGTGACTGTACAGGTCCGGAATCACTACTGCCAAGGTCACTTGGAGATTTGTTATTTGCAGCTTCGGGGTATTCTGCCACTAGTAATGGAGCAATATTTTCTACCATTTGTCCCAGCAGCCCCACCTGTCCCCCCTCTGTATGATGCTGGTTATTGCCTTGGCTGTGACTGCTTCCTAAATCATGAAAGGATGCCACACTGGAATGGGACTGTTGTGCTGCTACATCTGTTACCATGATTACTTCTCCTCCTTGACATTCTGATTGAGTTACTGGCTGCAGGTCATTAGGCTTTCTGAAATAGCTTCTTATATCCATACAAAAGCCTAGTGTTTAAATTACTGATATTTCAACCATTACATACTGCACAGGAGCACAGCGCAGACATACAGGTATGCTAACTTGACACCACACTATAGTACTATAATCAGATTAAAAAGCTTAAAGCCAGAAAAAACTAAAGTATGCTGAGGTAGTGAATAAAGATGTCAGTTCAGTAGTTGATTGATTTCTTTGATTTGACCACACAATTAAGACAAGACAAAAAAGCCTATAGTAGTCCTTAAATACACTTGCTGTCAGTGACTATCTAGTTGATAACTAGTCAGTGACCACAGTCTGAGCACCACTGCTAGTACTACTGTCTATCCACCTGTAGATTTTTTTATTATATTTCAGAAACCAAGTCAGTTACTGTTTTTTACAGTTAAACAATACAAAAGAGCCTGAGCCAGAAAAGGAAAAAAGGAACAAAGAAGTTGGTGACACACAGAATTACTGTTTTACTTGTATATCTCACTTCCTCTTTCTTTGTGCAGTATTCACACAGGCATTGTTCAAGTTTTTGCTGCCCTGCCAGTTTAATGTGCCATTGTCATAAAGTTCCACATTTCCATGCTCCGAGTGGTGTGTCTGGGTTCTGTTGCATGAATTTTTGGTGAAGACAGTCAATGGGTTTGTCAAGGTATGACCGTGTTTCGCCACTGGTGAGGCAGCAGTGATGGTGGCCACTGATAAGGATGCAGTGGACACTGATGGAGTGGCAGTGGCCACTGATGAGTAGTGGTTGGCAAAGTTGTCCCAATTCATTCTGCGAAGAGATTCATGGAGTAATGCAGAATTCACGAAGTACTCCGCAATTACTTTGCGTTATTCTGCCTTTTCCAAACCACTACTCCACTAGTTTTAAGGCAAAGTACATTGAAATCAATGTGCCTCACATCACTTCGCCTTGTTGGTGAGCTCCAAAGGTGAATTTTGCATTGATTCATGGAATTGCAGGTCACATGGGCTCTAGACTGTTCTGCACAGCCTCCGTCCAGGGTAGTGTGTAGGTAGCTGTAGGAGATAGTTTGCTTTGAGAGCTCTCTGTGATTCAAACCCTCTAAAATCTGTTAAAAAAGCCTTTTTGAGTATTTTTTTTTGCTCAAACTTTAGTGAATCGATTGTAGGAAACCCTCCTGTGCTCATATCATTGAGTGTTTATTGTTTGTGTGTGGATTTTGAATGTTAAAGGGACACTGTCAACCTGTTTAGCATCATATTATTTCTAATTAAAAACCCACATTTTATTTTTGCTTACCCTCTCTAAAATTCATTAATGTTGCTGTTTGTTTTGTATGTCTCCTTGTTTAGTAGAACTGAAATGCATGGTAATGTATATTTATAAACAACTTTGTTTTGTTTCAAATTCTGAATCTATTCTTCTTGAATACTTCCTAAACATTAGAAACACCCTGAACACTGCAGTCACTCATGAGGTAGTAGCTACCTAAACTCCTACTGCATCATGAATGGCTAAACTATGTTGGAGGTGTTCCCAATCCAGAAAAGATGCAGTGGGAGTTGATCAAGGAATGTAAACAAACCTGTTTTGGTGTGGTAACACCAGCATGGTGGGCAGTTCATTTCACTTTTTATGAGGAAGAAAGAATCAGTATCGCAACACTAGCTACATCAGCAGTCTCTACAGAATGTTAGCAATCATAAAATGTGTTTTTTAAACAAGGGACACTTCGAGGCCTAAGGGGGTTGACAGTGTCTCTTTAGTGTACAACATTCAGTCTGTGTACTGACAGACAGTGGAAGTATGCTTTGGGGGAGGGGCGTATCTGTGGTGTAGGTAGATTTAAGTTGGAGAAATGGGGAGTTCTTTGTTTTTTGGTTATATTTTTCTTGTATAACTGTGTTAGTGTACACACAGTGATATGTTCAGTAATTATTTACATTTTTTTTGCTGATTGTGTTGTGGACCTGGTGCAGCAGTGCATAATTTCAGGCTATTTAAAATACACGGTATATCACTGAAGTTTTCAATTTGTTTAGACAAAGTAAGTGTGTGTGTGTGTGTGTGTGTGTGTGTGTGTGTGTGTGTTTGTATACATGTGCACAAACATGGTGCGTGACATCAAATAATACACCTTTTATTGTTCCACAGTGTAATTGCAGCAGTGTGAGCCTGCTATCCACTGCACCTGCATGATTTTGTACTGCCATTGTGGTATCTTGGTTTTGCACTGTTACTGTAACCGGCAGTCACAGTGCTTCCCCCTGCCTCAACTGGCAAAAGGTATTCTTTTCCAGATTGTATTGTGACTTGAGCAACACTGGTTAGTTAAGGTGTTGTTGAACTTGTTGTGACTTTGCATCTGTATCTCTCGTTGAAGCCACAGTTGTTTTTTTTGGCTTCACATCCAGCAGCCCAGAGTGAACGTTCCAAAATCTAAATTTGTTTAGAATATACTTGTTGATCCCTCAAAATGCCCGCAAAGAGACATGTAAGCAAAGCTGTTTCTCACCATGGCACTGCTACCAGTGGTAAGATTGTGGGTGTGGTAGTACACAGTTGCAGAAGTGCATTGCTGATGTGAGGAAAGGTATTTCTCCTTCAATGTTTTTTACAGCACAATTGGTAGCTTCACTCATTGTTGGAGGAGATGATGTTGTCCCAGCTGGTGGTGTTAGTGTAGTTGCTGGTGGTATGAGTATTGTTTCCTCAAGTTCCACTTCTGACCAGTTGACCATGTCCAAAAATATAGTTGAGTGTAAAGCAGTGAGTGACAGTGTAGATGATGTCATATTCCCCAGTAACATTCCATTGGTAACTGAACATGAGAATTCTGAATCATCATGGCAACAATAACACACAATATCACATTTCTTCCACCGCAGTTCAGGTCATGCATTTGCCATGCAATTATTCACAGTGTGGTGAAAAATATCGGGTGATGATGGTGTTGATCATGAATCAGATGATGCTGATGTTGCTGTGGTTGCAACACGCAGTCCATGCCAGCGTCCAAGCAGAAGATGTGAATGATTTGGATGAATATGATGATGATGTCAGTGGCCCCGTTGGGAACCGGAGAAAAAGAAATTCAAGGTGGCTGTGTCTGGGTCTGTTTGCATTAAGCCCCCCATAAAAATTTGTGATTTACCAGTTTCAGTTGATGATGATGATGATGATGAGGAGGAGGAGGAGGAGGAGGAGGAGGATGACCCAGTAATTATAATTATAGGTAGTCATGGCAGTCATTTGCAGTCCAAGTGTGTCTGGTCTGAAAAATCACGTAGCACACCCCCACTTCAGGGCTTAAAAAACCGAGTCCAACAAGCAGCATCAGGGACATGTTAAAAGTAGGGGATCACAATCCATCGTTTGGGATTTTTTTGAGCAAGATGCAAATGATGAGTCAGTTGCAATTTGCCAGGTTTGCCATGCATATGTGAGGCGAGGTAAAAAGGGGAGCCATCTGAGTACAGTGGGACAGCATACATATCTTAAGAACAGGCATATGGCACTGTAGATCCAGCACAAGATGACAGCTAATAGGGCATTCACCTTCATCATCAACCATAATGAGCATGTTATCCCCTTCCATGACTGTAAGATCATGTAGGAAATAAAATGTGTGCGGTAGCAATGAAATAACAGCAGAGGATTATTACATGCATGAAGAGGTGGAGGAGCATAATAATTTTGAAATCTTGTCCAGTGGTGGTGAGAGTAGCAGTCTTGGTGGTGGTGGTCAATGCAATATGTCTAGTGCAAGTGGTACATCAACCCCTGTTTGTAAATCTGAGAAAATAACACTCCACTCCCTGCCATTCACAAAGCAGAACCATTTGTCATCACACCCCATGTAAAACGTTTAAGTCAGCCCACGTTACAGAGTGTTTTTTGTGCATAAGCTGAAGTACCCACCCAATCATACAGTGTCACGTGAACTTAATGCTGCTGTAGCTGAAATGCTGGCAGTTGATCTTTTGCCCTTCTCCTTTGTGGATAATTCTGGGTTCTGGTGGTTTGCAGCACGTGTCTGTCTAAAATAGGAAGTCCCATCCAGGATATACTTTTCCACCAGTGCTGTCCCTGAGTTGTACCGTACTGTGTCCAACTCTGTAAGACATCCCCTTCAACATTCCTCCTTTCCATTCATCCATTTAAGTATGGATATGTGGACAAGTGGCAAAACAGTGGGTAGTTCATATTTGTATATAACTGCACACTGGGCGCAGGTGCCGGGGTGCTGTTGATAGCGTGAATAATCAGTGTAGCAAGGTGGAGTGTCATGGTAGCAATCTTCCAGGAATTCAACAGCTTGCAATGATTGCTATGCACAATGTGATTTGTTCACACACTGGTGAAAACATGCTGGATTTGGTGCTGACTGAAAATGGCAAGTGGCTGAACCCCCTGTCCCTGAGAGCTGGGTTCATAGCAAGTAACAATAGGTCAAACGTGATTAAATGCTTCACAAATGCTGGCTTTGTTTGGGTTCCATGCATGGCCCACTGTTTAAATCTTATGGTGCAGGAGTTTCTGCAGCACCCTGATATAAAGGAAATGCTGACAGCTGCACGCCATATCTGTCCTCACTTTTCAAACTCTGCAAAGGCCTGTGACCGACTTCGACAGTTGCAGATCTGAAACTGCCTCCTGCAGCACCGCTTGAAGCTGGAAGTTGCCACCCAGTGAAACTCCACTTTATACTTTGCAGAGAGGTTGTATGAATAATACAAAGCCATCTCAGAATATGTTGTCGTGTACACTAGCAGTGACAGTTCCAGGGCTTCCATGTCTATGACGACTGAACTGTGGCACCTCATGGACTCTGTAATAACAATTGTGAGGCCTTTTGAACATGCCAAACAGGTAGTGAGTGGTGAGTCTGCCTCCATTAGCCAATCAATTCCACTGATGCAGGTGCTGAAGCAGACATTGGTGAATGTACAGCATAGCCTTGATGTTGCTGGAGACAGTGCTAGCAGTGTGTTGCTGAAACACATGCTGACTATTAAAACAGAATTGTCACATCTTGAGCATTCAGCATAGTGACAACTTTGCAATAGCAACAATGCTGGACCCACGATACAGACGTGGAATTGCCTCAGTACTGGAAGGTGGGCCTGAACATGTAAAGAATGTCAGTGGGCAACTGGTGCGCTTGGTTCATGGGACACAGAAGTCATATGCCAACGTCAGCAAACCACAACAGCATAATCAGGCTGAAGGTGAACCTGGAGTAGAATCAAGCACATCCTGTAAGGGGAAAGGGACTGCAGTTCCAGGTGGTCTGTCATCAAAACCGATTGCTGTTAACCCACTTTGGGAGGCTTTGTCCCAAGTGGGGATTTGTGACATAAATGATTCCGGAGAACAGGATGATGCATCAACCATTGGACTTAGTGCAGCACAGCAAATGGTTGAGTCATATTTGTCTGAAAACAGGCATCTGTCAATAACTGATGATCCTCTTTTATACTGGAGTGGAAAGGTCAGTGAATGGCCAGAGCTGACTGCAGTGGCACTGAAGTACCTGACATGCCCACCCTCCAATGTATGTGTTGAGAGGATATTCAGCTCAGCAGGTGCAATAGTTTGGGATAGCCATACAAACTTCTCTCCTGCAAATGTCAGATTGCTGACATTCAAGAAAATAAATGAGAGGCACATACCAGCTCAGACTGCAACCTCTGTATTCGTACCCCGGATTAGTAATGGTTTTGCTGATGTATAAATAGACCATCCTGGTGGCACTGGCAGTGGCAGCATGAAATGGCCTACCACTGATGTAGGTGATGACACAATGGAGAAAGAATTTCTCAGTGGTCAGACTTCAGACATAGATGATTGTGAGGGCAGCTTTCTTTTTTGAGGATGATGATGAGGTTAATGTTGGCAGGATTTAATTTAAGTGGTTAAAAGGCTGTCACATTTGTTGTATGATATATGTTTTCTTTTTCATAAAGTTAAATCAGTGTCCCACTCAGAGTGACTCAAATTCCATATGTCACATCACATTTGTAACACAGAGCACAGTATATCCTGGCCCCTGGACCAGTACCATAAGACTGCTGTTAGCCACTGCTACCATAGGGAATGTCACCATGTGCCCCCCAGACCGCCACCATGAAACTGCTGTTAGCCACTGCCACCAGGGCGAATGACTTTGTGTGCCCACCTGGACCACCATGACCATAAGGCTGCTGTTAGCCACTGCCACCACCACCAGATGCAGGAAGACGTGAGAGGGAATGTCATCATGTGCCTAAGCGATGACCACCAGTCCACCGCCACCCACCACCATTCTGACGATGTTTTCCATTACATGTCTTGATCATGCCAAGATAGAGGGAGTCAAACAGGAGACCACATCCCTCAGCCACATTCACAAGGCTTCTTACTATGAATACTATAAAGTGAATATGTGTACTAATGTTTTTCATACTATTCAACTTTTTTTAGCTGTGTGTTTTGTTTCCTGTTGCTTTCCAAGCTGCAATGATTAAACAAATACGGTCAACTTATTTTGTTTTTTTACAGGTTAACAAATGACTCTCCTTCGCTGAGGGTCTGTATCAATGGTACAGCATTACTGTGTACATCAACCTATGGGATATCCATTTCCATATTGCTAAGTATATCAATTTCATTTAATCTGTTCCTTTTTTTTCACAAGACTGCAAAAAATCCAACTGATGAGTCATAAAGTAGGTGACATGTATGTCACAAAATATTTGCCTAACAAAACATGCACTGTAGTCCAAATTTGCAACTGCAGCAATGCCAGTGTTGAGAAAAAGTTTGACCCAAGTCATGTGACTTGACAAGATGTGGTTTTAAAATGTAACTTGAGTTAACACGCAGGGACACTGACACAGTGTATTTCTTACAGCCTGGTACTAAATTTAATTGTGACCTGATGATTTAGTGTTCTTATGGCATCGCAGCTTGCTATCTGTGTTAATCCACATACCCATGGTGAAACAGCCACGGCTTAAACATAATGTGTTACTGCTGCAATCAAGTTGTAATAACTCCTTCATTTCTTTTTTTTTAGGAAACTTCCAGATGCTTTATTGTGTCATAGTTGCTTTATCCAAGGAATTTCAACATCATACCGCCCCCCCCCCGGGGCTGGCAGACATGTACTGAGTAGAAGTCGTATGACTCAATAAAGACCATGACCATCATTACTGGACTGGAGAAGGATGCAGATAAAATCTGTGAAGAAGTAACCAAACAATAAACCATTAATGAGACCTACTTGAAAATATGATAATCCCCCTTCCACCCCCCAAAAAAATACTTACCTTCATTGGCTTGAGTGTATTCCATTTTGTGTAAAGCTTGTGTTCCTTGCTTGAGTGGGCTTGATTGAGCAGTAGCAGTATTACAAAATATCTCACTGAGCTCTGCTGCTGCTGCGGATACTCATGGGACAGGATATTCAGACTGTACCACAAAGAAGCACAATAGCAGGAGCAGGCACAAGTACAGTGCGCCCCTGTGCAACACGCACAATATTCAAACCCAATGCAGGCCAAGGTGCGCTTGCGCAACACAGCTGAATATCATGCCAACTGCACCATGGCGCAACCAGGGATGCGCAGTGGAGCAGGTCCAATGCGCAGTAGTACAACCAGGGATATGCAGGGACAGGGATAGGATGCAGGGGTGCACCACCCATGGAAGCCATGGGCAGAGGAGCAGGCAGCAGGTCAGACAGCCCCCCAGGCACCCCATGAACTGCACAACCAGAGGTGAGCTGGATGGACCACCAGCCCATGAACACCAGCACCGAATCCACAGCTGGGGCACAGTGCCTCAGCACACCCCCCTGGCAAGCAGTGACTGCAACACAAGGAGGGCTGGCCACTCAGTGCCACCCCATCCCACCAATGCAGAGCACACTCTGTACGGCGATCCCCAGACACCCAGCCCAGAAGCAGCACCCAACAGTGCATGGCACCGAATGCATGCCACCACCACCGCCATGACAATGCAACCCTGTGCACCAAGGAGATGTACATGTCAGCCCCACTGTGAGTACCCCACAGTGGGTGGCACCAGCCACTGATGCAACAACTGCAGACACAATGCCCCCCTGCATGCCCACCCATGGCACAGCAGAGAGGTCAATCCTGTGTCAAAACTCGAAGGACCCTACATGCGACAAGGCCTGCCCTGGACACCACCACTAGCAGGACAGCACCCCGCACACCCACCCATGTACACACCCTGTCCCAGCACTGGCCCCAACAGACAGCACACCACGGAGGCATGCACCACACAGGATGTGACACAGGACACAGACAAACCCCCACCCTGACCCAAGAGCACCCTGACACAGGGCCACAATAGTGGGGCAACAATTGCCACTGGGGTGTGTCCACTGATGCTTTGTACCCATGGTCTGCACCCCACCATGGCTTAGGCGAACCAGCCATCTGGTGCATGCACCATGAAGCCGTCCATTGCCAGCATGCATCCTGAGCACGAGTGACAGACAGTAGAACACAGACACTGCAACAGACACCAGAAACAGCATGGAGGGGGACAACAACAGCATTGCCCACAGTGTCACCCGAGGCAGACATGTAACAAACCGGTGACAGGACGCAAGCCGCCATGGCGCCGTACCCAGAGGGTGGCTGGCATGGACAGCCACCAATGACATGTCAGTGGACCATGCATACCACAGACATGCAAGGGACCCAGCTGCACGGACCATGGACTGACTAACGGGGTGTCAGAAACACAGCGTATGCACCAGGGACCACTGCACACAGGCATCCAGTGCACAGGGAACAACACACATACCACGGACAGGGACCGAGTCCCCCACCCACACCATAAGCGGGGCCCTGCCAGACACACACACACCCAGGCCTGCACCACCCCACAATGCCATGCACACCACTGCAGCCAAGCTCCATATGCCCGATGCAAATTGGAGACCACCACAGTTGTCATATCAAACAAGTATATATTGAAGAGGTAAACTGTACAAACAACTCAACAAACAAATATATGTACAAAGTGGGGGGGAAGGCCACAAACCAGGTGGGGATGGGCATGGGGCAAGGGTGTACATCAGGGAGTGGGGCAAAGGGGTGTGAGAGACAGTCCAGGGGGAAATGCACATCACGTGCGCTGTAGGCCCTAATGGTGGTCCCTCTCCTCACTCCAGTCCCTGTGGTGCTGCCTTTGCCTCCTATGGTCGCCACGCTCCATTCTCTGGAACAGCTCCAGAGTAGCCCAGGACAGCTGCAGTAGCTCCTGTATGTTCCACTCTAGGGTAGTCCAGCATTGTCCACCTAGGACAAGGGAGCAGAGTTAGTACGCGTGGCTGTCCAGGCCCCTGCAGCCCACCCAATATGCATGGCATACAACCATGGGCCACAGACCTGCGATGGCATGTGACCACCCACAATGTCTGTGCCCACAAGACCTGCCCACCCAGGTACCCATAGCCATGTGGAATGCTGCACACACCTACCGCCCATGTTCTGCACAGCACTAACATGGCTGTATAGTGACAAGGCCATGCAGTGTGAAGGCAGTGACACAGCCATGGACCCAGTGTACGCACAGCCCATCTGCGACACCCACCCACACATGCAGTGCCACAGGACAGTGCTGAGTGCACCATGTGGCGTGCACAGCAGTGGGGCCAAGTGCGAGTGGCCACGCCCTGCCACCACTCCTGCAACCCACCATGCACAGGTGTAAAGGGAAACACGGCACTCACCTGCATCCTGGCCAGCAGGGTGCTGCTGACCCATGGCACCACCACCGTGTCCCGGCTGCAAGGCCACGGCCCCCACTCTGGCCTGCTCTCCCTGTCCTCGGGCCAAACATGTCCTACGGTGATCCTCTGGGCCTAGGGTGCAAATATAGAGAGGGAAACATCAGTACAGGTCAGTAATATAGCTCTCCCCGGTGTGTGCGTGCCTGCACAGCCCAGCCATGACACCCCCCCACCACCCCCACTAGATTGCCCCCACCCCCGCGGTGTGGCCTGATGCACACCACGATACCTAGACAGACAGACAATACAAGTGATGGGGTGGAGCACCTACCTGGCCGTGGCACAGCACCTCACTGGGCGCATGCCTGCAGATGCCCCAGGTGGTCAGGATCCCACCACTGGAGATCGCCATAGCGGTGGCGACACTGCTCTACTGACCTGCTGCTCCTTGTCACCTCCTCCAGGCCCTCTGAGACCTCTTGCCACACCACAATCCATGGCCTGTGGAGGGGTTCCTGCCCAAAGAGGGCACCAGCATGTGGCTCCACCAGGGCCACCAGGTTTGCCAGTTCAATGGCACTCCAGACCTGTGTTCTGGTCCTAGGCATGTTGCTGTCTCAAACGTCATCAAAATGGCTCTCTGTAGTGCACATGCCTCATGTACAGAGGCAGCGTGGTACTGCACTGCCAGTCCCTATCACACTGTCACTGGACTGTGTGATAGGGGTGCAGCCATGCGGACACATAGCACCTAGGGGGCAAAGGTTGATTGCAAGGTCAAGGGTCTGTCTGCGCACGGGGCGCCACAGTGTTATTGGGACACTCTGCATGCAGCACAGTAGGGTGCATGTGTGTGACACCCTGCAGTGGCCTACCGCGCTGTGGCACCATAACACCCACGGCACACCATGGCACTAGCGCCACACAGGCATACAATGCACTAGCACCACAAGCACAGTGGTGGTCGTGCTGTGCACTGCTTCTCATGCACAGCACATCAGCAGCACCACATGCGTCAGCGTCAGCACCCCAGGCATGTGCCATGTGGTGCCGATTGCACATGTCACAGTGCTGAATCATAGTCTGAGCATGCTCACCTACATTGCGCAAGGCGCAACAGCACGATATTCAGCCAGGTTATGCAAATCAGCTCATTAGCCATTCCATGGTGCATCCACTCCATTAGCATCCACTTACAGTTGTGCCTGCCCTCATTTGCATGCATTGCATTATATATAAGTGACCTGGGGCTGCAGAGGCCATGGTTCGGTATTATAGTCCTTTGTGGTAGATTGCATACTGTTGGGATATGGGGACTGTGGTTTGGGGGAGCTTTATGGGACTGCACAGTCCAGGGTAACGCCTGTCATTCCCACAGGCGTGAGCATGACCGAGTGTGAGGAAGAGAAGAAACAGGGAAGAGGGAGAAGGAGGAGGACCAGCTTCACCAGGGCTGAATCTGATGCCCTGTTTGAGGCATATCTGGACAAGGAACCACTGCTTAGCACACAGCCGGGAACGCAACAGGTCTGTGCTGTGGAATGGGGTGAGGTGGCTCACGGCATGATCCTGCAGGGCAGCCACCAGCAGTCTGTGCAGGAGTGCAAAAAGAAGGTAGGCATGGACAGGAGGCAGATCAAGGACAGGGTGGCTGCCATCAGGGTGGCACATGCTGCCACCAGTGGGGGCCAGCCAGATGTACCTCACCTGATGCCACAGGAGGAGCAGTTGGCCAGCAGCATGCAGTGTAGTGCCATCGAGGGCATTTGTGGTGGTGACTTCCATCACTGCATGGTAGGTCCTGTGCTGTCAGTGTGTGGGTGGTGGAGGGAATGCCATAGGGCAAGGCGCAGCCACTAACACTGATGTGTTCCCTTACAGCTCCTGAGTGTCTACATGGGGCAGTGGTGGTGGGTGTGTCCACTGAGGGGGAGGCCCTGGACACAGAGGATCACCCATCCACCTCCACAGGTGTTCGAGGGACTGGCCAAGTGCATACCTGCATGTATGTCCAGACTGATGTGGGTGGTGCAGGTGTGGGCAAGGTGCTGCCTGTGTCCCAGCATGACATCACCCCTGTCTCCACTGTGCTGGGCCACAGATTGGGCCAGATCCAGCACCGATGATGATGGTCCATGCGTCCCAGACAGTGATACATGTGGGACACAGGATGGTCCCACAGCTGGAAACCGCACTGGCATTACCACGTGGCTGCCTGCGTAACAACCCAGTCCCAGCCTGTGCCTGTATGCCCCAGTGGGGCAGCGCTGGTGTGCGTCTAGGGCGGTGTGGCTGTTGCAGCTGCTGTGGCAGCGCTGGTAGGCCCTGGCGATCGGCAACTGGAGGGGCAGTGCCAGCAGTCAGCCAATGGCAATGGGGGGACAGTGTCAGGGGCAGTGGCAGTGCACCACGTGTGGACATGCCCCAGCATGGCTCTGGTGTGCAGTGCCCAACATCAAGGGGTGCTGGCCAGCAGAGCCAGGAACACCACAAGGGACAGCATGCTGGACCAGCAGATGACTCCTTGGACGACCACAGCCATCTTCTCTAGGCTTCAGTTGATCAGCAGATATGGCTCGTGATGGCAGTGGATGTACTCAGGCAGCAGGCAGATGAGCAGTGTAGCAGGGATCACTGATTACTCCTGGCAGAGATGGCCCGGCAGCGGGCGGATGTGACTGCTGCCATTGACAGGCAGACCACTGCAATGACAACTGTCATGGCTACACTGATCACCCAGTTAGGTGCCCAGCCACTACAGATGCTGCACAGTGTCATGCCCACCCCTCATTCCTGGTGCCATGCGACACCTGCTATGTTGACACCAGGTTCGGCTGTGGGCATACCAAGCACGCCTGGTGCGGGTATGTTCGGTGGGCTGCAGACCCCTGAGCAAACATGGTCTCGTTCACACAGCATCACCCCTGGGGCCCCATCAGTGCCATCCCAAGAGGCCACTGGTCAGCCTGGCATGACTGGTAGGTCTCGGCTGGGCCACCCACGCATCTGTGGCAGGCGTGATACTGTGCTGCATGACTGACCTCTCTCCCATCATGGCCACTGTCTGCCGCTGCCCTGTGTGCACTGTGGTGTGTGTTGTGCAATGCACGGGTATGGTACCTGGCCCTGTGCACACCCTCCTGGCTGCTGGCCACTGTGGTGTGTGCATAATGATGCCTGCATTGTGCTGTCCGCTGGTGTGCAATGGTGCCCAACATCTGAGGTACGCACAGTGACAACCACTGGGCATGGTTCTGTGTGGCGGTGGGGGTGGCTGTTGGGGTGGGCATGCCATTTTCCCTTTGTGCATGTGTTGTGTGTGCGCACGTGTGTGCACGTGTCGTGTTCAGCCCTGCCCATCCCTGCCACCATGTGCGGTCCCCCGCTCAGACCCATTCCCTAATTGCCGTCCACTCCTGGTGTTCAGCCCTGTCTGTCTATGGGCTGTGCCCTTGCCCTTGGTGGTTGCACATGGCCCTGTGACCTACCTGTGTTGTCCGAAGTGCTCCTCTGTAATGGTGTTCCAGTGCTGCTGTGCCTTCCAGAACAGCTGGGGGTCTCGTTGCCCAGGGGATGGCTGCCCTTCACCAGCTGGACTGGCATCCTCATCGTCCCCACTGCTGTCCCTCTCTTCGACCTCTATGGCTATCCCACAGTCGGTGGCCATGTTGTGCAGGATACAGCTGGCCAGAAATAGCCCACAGGCCTTCGAGGAGCTGTACTGTAGGGCACCGCTTGATGTGTCCAGGCACAGGAACTGTACCTTCAGCAGCCTGAACACCCACTTGATGACATTCTGTGTTGTGGCATGTGCCTCATTGTACTGTAGCTGTGAAGGGGTCATGGGGCACGGGTATGGTGTGGGCAGCCAGGGCCATAGAAGGGTAACCACTGTCACTTGTGTGTAGAGGGGGGACAATAGAATGGTGGTCTGCATTGTTGTGTCATGGGCCATCATGGCCGGTACACATGGCAGCTCTCACAATACACCCCCCATGTCTGCTCACGTCATCCTGCATGATATGCATATTCACTTACTAGATGGCCGGTTGGGATGTCCCCACTCTCAAACCTGTGGTACAGTGCAGACTGGTGCCAGATGAAGACATTGTGTGCTCCCCCAAGGTGCGTGGCACAGACATTGGTTATGCACCCCCTGGCATTGCACACCACCTGGCAGTTTATGCTCGGGTATCCCTTGTGGTTTATGTGTGTCACACTCTCTGGGCCAGGTGTCATGCAGATGCCTACATGGGTGCAGTCAATGGCCCTGAGCATACCAGGCAACCGTGCTACCCTGTGGAACTCCTGTATGTGTGCTATGTGCTCTGCCTGTCTACTGGGGAAACGGATGTACTCTGTAGCATGTGGCAGAAGTGCACTGAGGAATTGTGTGAGTAGGCATGATGTGGCCTACTGGGTTATGTCTGTCATGTCCCCTTTTGGTCTCTGGAAGGTGCCCATGGTGAGCAGGCACATAACGGCAGTGACTTTTGTCTCCACTGACAGTAGCTCAATCATGTGGGTGCCTGCATCTCTTCACTGCACAGATCACAGAGCTGCCTCAGTATCGCCCAGGCAGTACCAACCCACAATCTCTGTGTCAGAGTACTGTTCAAAGCTGGTGCAAGCTCAGTACTGCCTGTTCTGGGCATACCGCCGACGGGTCCTTCCACAGCCATGCCTCTCTGCTGCCTGCCTCCTTACACCCCTCATTACTGCCTCCATCTGGAAAGTGGCACTGGCCATGTCCTTGACTGGTGTCCCCCCTCGGGTGGCTGTTCTCCTGTTCCCACCTGCCTGTTCCAGGTGCTTCCCCTTCACCGGGTTCACTGCCAGCTGTTTGCCTGTGGCTGTCCTGCCTCTTGCCACTGCCCTCAGTCCACTGTGGCACTCTCATGCCCTTTTCCGTACACTGGCATGGGCACACCCACTCCTACCCTCACTCCGGCACACCTCTAGTGAGCCCTGTCCTACTCCTGCCCATTTCTGTGCCCTGCTTTCTATATTTCCTCCCTGGCACTCTGTCTCCACGTTCCCACCTGTGGCTTTCCTGTGGCGCATTCTTCCTCCCCTCTCTTGCTCCCTTTTATTTTGGCTCATTTCCGCTGTCACGCAACTTCCACTTGCTCTGCTATTGCACATGTCGCATGCTGTTGAATATCGCACTGTGCATGTTATTCATGGTTCTGCCCCTTACGGTTGCGCATGCATTCATTACTGTTGCACTCTGGCACGTTGCTTGTTGCATTGCGCAGCCGCCTCCCACTGAATATCGCACAATGGTGTATTTCTGCACTTACGCTGGTGCATCCCTGTTGCACATGGCTCACCTGCTCTGAATATCCTGCCCATGGTCTTCATCTTGATTCCATCCTTAAAAGCATTTTCACAAAGTCTGTAGGAAGAGAAGCTGATTTAAAAAAAAATGTTGGGATACAAATGTGCTTCTGTTAATGAACATGACATAAGATGGAACAGACATGCCATGCAAGAAGTAGTTAATGGTGCAACGGCCAAGATAAGATGTGAGAAGTGGTTAATTTGGAATCGCCAACACAAAAGACATGAGAACATGTGAATGGCGCAGTGGCCAAGACATGATTCAAGAAGTTATTAATAACACGGGCAAAAAGGACAAGATGAGATGCATGATATGCTACACAGGACAAAAGTCAAAACACAATGAAGTGGAATCATGCATCCACCCACCTGCAAACAAAATGGAGGCCTGCACCCACCTGCCTGCAAACAAAATGGAGGCACACATCCACCCACCTGCAAACAAAATGGAGGCATGCATCCACCCACCTGCAAACAAAATGGAGGCCTGCATCCAGTCACCTGCAAACAAAATGGAGGCACACATCCACCTGGCTGCAAACAAAATGGAGGCACACAGCCACCCGCCTGCAAACAACATGGATGCACGCATCCACCTGCAAACAACATGGATGCACGCATCCACCTGCCTGCAAACAAAATGGAGGCACACATCCACCCACCAGCAAACACAATGAATGTGCGCATCCACCCACCAGCAAACATAATGGAGGCCTGCGTTCACTCACCTACAAACAAAATGGAGACACACATCCACCCACCTGCAAGCAAAATGGAGGCCTGCATCCACCCAGCTGCAGACAAAATGGAGGCCTACATCCACTCAGCTGCAAACAACAACACAATCAGACAAAACAGTTCAGTATTTCAGTTAGTAAACAGGCCTTATTCCATATTGGTACCTCTATGTAAACAATAAGCAAAAGATGTTACAAAAGCTTGCTTAGCTTTTTTGTTGATTCCAAACAAACAACCCCATGAGGCCCCCCAAGCAAACATCAGAAAACATCAGTCCACATGGTGTGGACCTTTATCTGGAAGACTGCTGTGATGTGTATTCCTTGACCACATCATTTGGAACCCAAAAGTGAATAGTTGGTGTAGAATGGGTGGGCACAGCATTGTACTTTTGCATATAATGCTGTGTCCACCTATGCACACCAAAGATTCACATTAGGTTTCTAAATGGTCTGATCGAGGCCTAAAAAAATACAGCAGGTTTCCAAAGGCCCACACCATGTGGCAAGCCTCACCCCCTCTCCCCCTGAAAACACCAAGCAGCATTTAAATTACAGCAAGTCACAGAAAAACCCCACATTGGGCCATCAAAACACAACAAGAGTAGAGGATTTTGTTACATGAGGCCTCTCCCCCCACCCCAAAGCAAACATCAGAAAACATCAGTCAGCAGGGCATGGGCCTTTATCTGGAAGACTGCTGTGGTGTTTAAGCCTTGATTGCACCATTTGGAACCCAAATGTGAATCTTCGGTGAACAACAGGTGGGCTCAGCATTCTAATTTTGTATGCAATGCTGTGTCTACCTGTACACACCAAATATTCACATTAGGTTTACAAATGGTCCGATCGAGGCCTACACACCACAGCAGGCTTCCAAACAAAGGCCCACATCATGCAGCATGCCCCCCGACACACAAAAAAACAAGCAGCATTTAAATAACAGCGAGTCACATAGAAACGCATTAAAAAACCCACTTTGGACCATCGAAGCAAAGCAAGCGTAGAGGATTTTGTTACATGAGCCCCCCAACCCCAAACAAGCTTCAGAAAACATCATGTGGCCATAAAAGAACAGCAGAAAAACTGGATCATATGTAATAGAACAGCAGAAAAAACATCTGTTTTGGAAGCACACCCACATCCCATCCAATTGGGAGCTACAAAACTCCTTATGAGCACATTAAGTAAGATTCAGGCAACACTTGCACAGCATGACTTTGCACCAGTTTCAGCACAATACACTTTCCCTCTTCAGGATTGAGCAAAAATGCCTAAACCTTTGATGTGGGGGAAAATTTTCACATGAGTACAGCAGTGCAGTTAAAACCAACTTTGGGAAACTACACGTTTTTAGCACACTGCTGCTTTGCCATTTGAAATTGTTGTTAAACTCTCTATTTCTCGAGGTATGCATAATATGTTCCCTAGAGCGTACCCCACCCGGTAAACCAATGTTTAACTTTTGATTACATACATATAGTTATTTAAATAAATAGCACCTCACACCATGGAGGCCACTCAGAGAAGCGCAGAGAAACTGCACCATGAAAAGGCCCCAAACTCCAATTGGATCTAAACTCCCTAAAGTAAAATTACCATTCTTGGCAGCCGGTCTCAGCAATATTGTACATCGGGGCATGGGTGAACAAAATACAGATGCCCTAAATTGGATGGCTGGCTAATCTGGGCCCTTACCTAGTAGGCTCAAAGATCTAGAGGATCGTCATCGACAATGGTCTTGCCACATAACTCCAGAGGACAACATTTCTCTTGCCGATTGCTAGAATGAGAAGGGGGCACAACTCCTCAGGGCTGCTGATTTTATATCCCCCAAAGGCCGACGCAATATAGCGCCACGTTACTGGGTGTCTCAGGTTCTCGTGCGGCTCCCCCATCTCGCGACCTCTCGCCACGAGCCTCTGGGAATGTGGACATGAACCTGTTGCCAGGTAACAGTAAATGGTGCCAATCCAGTACAAAAATGCGGAATTCCACAAAAAGTCACTGTGGGCTCCAATGGGCCTTGATGCATGAGCACAGTGCAGCAAATAGGAGAAAAGTAAATATTAAAGTAGTCCTTTGGAAAAACGTCTGGACGTAACTTCAGGAGGCATAACCAGTTACGTCCAAGAGTAATTTTATTCAGGGTGATCTGGGGGGAAGGGGGGGGTTACAGAAACAACCCAAAGCTGCAGCACATACAACAGGACAGTAATTAGTCAGAAAATACTTCACTGGGTCTTTCACAAGCTGTTGCTTCTGCGACCCACGAGCCTGACCAAGCACTTGATCTGGTGTTCCAGCTGGGTCTAGAGGTTAATAACCTCAGGATTGATCAGGTCTCTTGGTCTGATCACTGTACCATGGAGTTAATGTTTGGGGCCCCTCCCCCGGTTGTCACTCCCCTGTGGAGATGGTCAGCTATCGTCCCTTAAGGGGTTTGCCCCCAGAGGGACTGTTGGCACTACCTGACCTATCTAGGGTAGATGTGGCATGTGCAATTGGCTCTGATGAGGCGGTGGCTAATAGGGTAGTCTCTGAAGTTCTGGATGCCTTCATACCAGTCCATACATCATCCAGGTCTTCTTACGTGAGATCCCACTGGTTTCATGGGCAACCCAAGGGGATGAAGATCAAGGGTCAGAAGTTGGAACATTGCTGGTGGAAGACCCTGTTGGAAGCTGACAGGCTGGAACTGCATGCCCACTATGTTGGGTACCAGGCAGCAATTTCCTTTAAGAAGGCAGCATTCCTGTCCAGGGAAATTGCCGCGAGGTGAAATAGACCATCCCAGCTACTTTGGTCTGTTGACAGGCTTTTACACCCTGACTGCTTACAGTTGAAAAAAAGCTTTGTTATCCTCTTTATGTGAGGAGTTTGCTCTGTTTTTCTCTGACAGAGTGCCGGCCATCCAGTCAGGGATTCTGCCAGGGAGGCATTCTCTTCACAGTGGTTGGGCCAGGGGGTTCAGAGATACTTCACCTGTCTGGGAGAAGTTTAGGCCAGCGGAGGTGTCTGAAGTGACTGAGGTGATCTTTGAGCTGAAGCACACTTTTTGTGAACTGGACCCAGCCCGACACATTTCTTAATGGGATGTGTTGAGGATGTTGGCCCAGTGTTCACCAGGATTTCCAGGTGCTCAATGGTGGAGGGGGTCTTCCCAGCAGCTCTGAAAGAAGCGTTGGTGAAGCCCATCCTTAAAAAAATATTCCCTCGACCCAGACTTCCTGGCAAATTACCATCCTATCTCCAGCCTACCCTTTTTGGGCAAGGTTGTTGAGAAGCTAGTGGCACAGCAGCTCGAGGATTGCCTGGTCTCCTCGGACATCTATGAGCTATTTCAGTCAGGTTTTCGGGTCAGACATAGCACAGAAACAGCTCTAGTGAGGGTGCTTAATGATCCACTCAGGGCTAGAGATAGAGGAGACAGGTCAATTCTTGTGTTCATCGATCTCTCCTCAGCTTTTAATACTGTAGATCACGTCATGCTTCTTGATCAGTTCTGTGAGTTTTGTGGACTTGCCAGGACTGTCATCAGGTGGTTTGAATCCTACCTCTTCGACAGGGTACAGCAGGTGGTGATGGGGAATTTCTCCTCCTCCCCAATGCCTGTGTCATGTGGAGTGCCACAGGGCTAAATCTTGTCGCCGATGTTGTTCACAGTGTATATGCTGCCCCTGGGTGACATCATTTGACAGTACAGCATGACGTTTCACTGCTATGTGGATGATACCCAGCTGTATCTGTCTTTTGCCCCAGAACATAAGGAGATGTCGATGTGTTGAACAACTGTTTGGCTAAAATCAATGATTGGTTGACTTCCAGCTAGTTTAGACTAAACCCGGCCAAGACAGAGGTACTGGTGGTTGAGCGCAGTTGTGGATGTAATGGGTTGTCATCTGGAGCCTATACAGGTCTTGTCCTGTGGTCAGCTCCATTAGTGGTCTTTTCCAAGGGTGTGAAATCTGGGCGTGATCCTTAGTAGCAGACTGACCTTTGAAGATCAGGTGTCATCTGTTGTCAGTAGTGTTTTTTTACCACTTGCAGAACATTGCTCTTATTGCCCCTTGTTCTGCCCAAGGACCTGCCAATACTAGTGCATTCCTTTGTGACCTCTCGGCTTGACTACTGCAGCTTTCTGTACTTCAGTGGTATGGGAGGGACCCTTTGTACACTGCAGTTAGTGCAGAATGCAGTGGCATGGTTGCTGACTAGCCTTTCAAGGTCCAGTCATGTGACCCTGCTCATGTGCGCCCTGCACAGACTGCTCATCAGGTGAAGGGTTCTTGTCAAGGTGTGTCTTCTCACCTTTAAGGCCCTATATGGCCTGGGCCCTGGTTATCTGTTGTGCTCCTGACACCAGCGACCTCTGCTTGTTCCCTTTGCTCCTCTTCAAGGAGCATCCTGGATGTCCACAGGGTTTGGCTCAGGACCTCAGGAGATAGCACTTTTAGCATCTCTGGTCCAACCCTATGGGACTCGCTACCACCTGCAGTCAAGGAAGCCTCCTCGATTGAGGAGTTTAAGGCTGAAGGCCCACCTCTTTGTCTTGGCTTTTGCAGATTGCTAATTCCATCTTTGTGCAGTCCCTGGATGTGGTGTGCCGAAGCTTTTTTAAAGTTAATTTCTTTTAAAGCTATGTTTTATACTGATTGTGGGTATTTTATAATTTTCTTTTTGCTGTTTTAAGCTACAGTATGTCTCCTATATTGATATTTATTCGGCGCCCAGAGCCTCCAGGATTGGGCGCCTTATAAATAAAATTGCCTTGCCTTATTTGCCTTAAATACACTCTTAATACCTCAGATAAGCAACATGATGCAGGCATGCTTTAAAGCGTCACAAAGAATTCACCAGTTTTTACTGGAGTTTGCATACAAAGATGCCGAAATTTACAGCAAAAGAGTGTGGCATGGCATTCTTATTGTAAGGTTTGCGTTGTGTTTTCTATCTTCAAATAAGTCAAGCCATTCAGAATGAATGTTTCCCTTCTTTATTTTCTTGAGAGTTCATCATTTCAGATACATGTATATTCTTTCTTCTTGTTTGGTGCTAGCACGTTCAATACAGTGCTTATATAAAGATTTCTTATCTTGAGTAATACCAACACCCCATTATAAGCCAACCATATAACAAAGTAATATATTAATCTTAGGGCGTGGTGAATTTATGTCAAACCATAGGTATGACTGCATTTCTTACACAATATCAAAAGGTGTTTACTACATTTCTTACACAATCTCATAAGTGTTGACTACACTTATAAAAAGGTTCTTTGTGTGCACTCCTTCCTTAACAGGTGTCTACCATCCTAATAAGGGCACACCATCCTGATAAAGGTTTATTATAGGACATTTGATGTTACATGTTGTGAAATATAAAGTTTTGTGAAACTATAAGGTTTTCACAAGGCAAATGGTTAGATATTATTATAGGTTACACTAAAGTAAAAGTTATATTTTAGTAAAATGTCACACTATAATCCCCCCTTTGTGATTCTCTATAATTGGAGATCACACAATACAGTGTTGCCATTGTAACATTTGTATTTGTCGAATCATGTGTTTCATCTTACGATACAATAATACTTGCATAATAACAAGAACATAGATTACTGCAATATCGCAAACTACCACTATTAGGGTTGGACAAGTACCTAAAACAGCCGACCCCCAATCCCACCAGGATATAATAGGGATATATGAAGACTGCTTCTCTACCTCTTTAGCAGAGGCTTTTTGTGAGAAAATAAGTCCTTCTGTTTGTTGGCAATACAACAAGGCACCAAGTGTCATTTTATTAATTTTGGGTAATTCAAAATGAGATGGAGTTGCCAAATCAGTTAGTAAATCAAAAGTCATACTGGAACCATCGATATGGGTAACATTTGTTCAGCTGTAGACAGGACATTCCCGGATGGTCCAATTTGCCACCCACCAGGTCTTGTCACTACACCCCAAATATTCCAAGGTTGACCTGTGATTACACACCATGATTGGTTCCATCTCATAGCGTGGCAGTATTCATTTGCAGACATTAGGGTAAATTTACACTGTTCAGGAAACCATGGGGCACTTGATGTCTCTTCCCCACATATTAAGGTTTCATGTTCTTGTACACACTGTTGCTTAGGTAAGACAACATATTCATTGTGTACTGGGATAATAGTATCACCTGGTATTTGGAGTCTCATGATCTGGTCATGTATTAATACTCCCAAATTACTGATTTGCCACAATATCTTTGGTGGTTCAAAACATACAGGTATTATCACTAGTATGGGAATCACATGTTGCAGTACTTGTGCATATTGATTCGGTGAGTTCCATACCTTCACCATAGCTAAGGGTGGTAGGAATACAGTGGGATGATCCAATAATCTAGTCACATTGGTCTCACCTATTCCTAAAGGTAACCTATTTGTTTCAATTCTATTCAATTCATTAACTAGATAAGCATGTGGTTCAACAGCTAATTGAGAGCAAGCCAGTTCTATATAGCTTTCTCTAGACATATTAGCAACTGAGTTATAAAAAACAGACTGCTATTTGAGCAATAATTTTAAAATTCTGTAAGGTTTCTCTAAATGTAAACCAATCAATTTCTTCATTATCAGCCACTAATCTCACAGTAGCTGATAATGGTCCAGTAGCCATGTCCTTTAAAGTTGTTTCTAAAGAGTGAATATGACCCTTCAAAACCATAGAATCAATACCATTAGCAATTCCCAATCCTGAGCCTAACCAGCCCCACATATCTCTTTTACGATGAGATAAGCCTGGTGATGCTTCTTCAGGCATTTGAAATGACCATGTTCTGTGTCTAGCATGGTATTGATTCAAAGTATTATTATAACACTGTTGCCACAATAATACCCGAAGCCCGATCCTTACATTGAAGCAGTAATTGTGGAAAAGGTAAATGTAGCAAAATATTATAATACTCCAATTTGCATGGATAATATAGAGGATATACATTTTGTGTCAAGATAATACCATCTGTTGGGGGCAAGAATTTTTGCTCTGATATACCTAGCTTTTGATACACTATATTCCATGCTGCAAAATTATGCCATGCTGTTAAGTTAATATTACAGGCCATTCCCGGCCATCGTACTTTTTGGATAACACGCAAATATGTTAACAATGAATATTTATTTGTTTATGGTAATAATGTAAAAAAATTGCTTTAATCCTACTGTATAGTTCACTACAATAGATGTATTATTTAAAAAATGCCACATATTGCATTCCATACCATAATAAGATGTATTTAATAACGTTATATTAGATGGATATTGCAACATGTCCTTTAGTTCTATTCGTAACAAATCTTGTTCTTCTTTTGTCAGATTCATAGTATCCCCCAGTGTGGAGGGGATATAGATCCCTTTCTGGGCTGTTGTGTTCACTACACACATCGCCGTGCCAGGCCAGGCTTCTGGCGAGCATCCCCATGTTGCATTCTGACATTGTCCATAGCAAATAAAGTACCATTTGATAAGAAGATAACCAGTGTGTTCATATCGTTCTCTCAACATCACTGGGAGACTCCACACTGTACAATTGGCATAGTTCTTATTGTATAAACTGTTCCAAATGTGCCCTGGGCATCCTTTGTATCTGTTGGAAGCTGCCAAGATCAATAAGGTACTAGGCAGTATGAGTACAGGAAGCATCATTGTACTTCACATATTGGGAGAAATAGAGCAGTATCAGTTGTCATCATTTAAAGCCTGATACAACTTACATTGGTCCACATGGACCCATTTGGTCTCTGTAGACCCTTGTTGAATTTGACGGACCTGAATGACCCGTGGCCCCAAAACATCAATGACAGTATAGGATCCCATCCAATTAGCATCCCATGGTCCTTTTTGACCAAA